>CM072902.1:2139705-3582146 GCA_037013685.1 Acridotheres tristis
TTCTTAAATAAGAAGAAAGGACAGCTGGAAGCAAGGACAAGGTTAGAGGGTGACCTTCAGTCCAGCTGAGTCTGGAGAGTTAGGCTGTGTCAGAGACCTATCAGGGTTATATTGGGAAGCCAGCACACATTTTCTCCTTTTTAAAATGCTTTTATATAATATTTTCAGTAATTGTTGAGTTCATTAAACATATAGTGTGTGTTTATTTCTGGTTTTGCTCAGTCCAGGCAGAGGTGATTCCTGCCATTCTCCAGAGTGCTGCCAATGGGTACCTGATGGGGCGGGGGGGATACCGCCCCAAGGACATCTGTGTCTCTGCACCCACAGGCAGTGGCAAGACCCTGTCTTTTGTCATACCCATTGTACAGGTGAGTGTATCCTAGGGTAAGTATCTCTAGGGGAAATGCTGGCATTGCTGTTGTTCATGCAAAACCTGAACTTAAAAGTAGGTCAAAAAGCCAAGGAGTTTGTGGACATAAGGTGGCAGATTTTCAGCTCAGAGCTGTCTGAGGGAGCTTCTTGTCAGCATCCCACTCCTTTTCTCAGACAGCAGGCACAGCATGAGGAGTGGGGAGGGTGGAGGGAGAAAAATGGAAACATAAAACTGTGTGAATGTGTCAAGCCCATCTTCTCTCCCTGAGTTAGGCTCAAGAACCCTGTTCTCCCCTGTTCTTTCAGGGACTCACTTGGCCTTTATTTTGGCAGGTTCTGTTAGATCGAGTGGTTTGCCACGTACGAGCTCTGGTTCTTCTTCCCACCAAAGAACTGGCACAACAGGTATGTGGCTCCTCACCATCTCTGAGCAGAGCTGGGCTGAGGCTGGTGCCAGTACTTTGGCTGAAGACCTGCCAGTGAGTTTGGTGCAGTTATGTAATGAAAACTGTTTACTGCAGCTGACAAAGCCTATCTCTTTGCAGGTGAGTAAAGTGTTCAACGTTTACACTGACGGGACAGGTCTGAAGGTTGCTTTGATTACTGGCCAGAAATCTTTTGCAAAGGAGCAGGAGATGCTTGTCCAGAAAAAGTAGGTTAAAGGGTATTTTGACAAGGTTTGTAGAGATTACAAGCTAATTACTCTCATTAAGGCGGGGTCAAGATACAGACTACTGCAACACAGCATCGTGCCACCATGGTTTTGGATAATGGGTTTATATGCTGGGCTCTGGTGGTTCTGTCTTTGTCACAGTGCTTGTTACTACCCCTGTTTTGTGATTGTAATATTTTACTGGGTTTTTGGGGATCTTCACCAGCAAATGCTCAGAATGCAAATGTTTGCCTTGTGCCCACGGGTACATATGACTGTGTGGGATTTTGCTGCAATTAAAGTTTCTTGAAGAGCAATGAAGAATGACACTTTTTGTTTAAAATAAGGCAGCACAGTGGAGACAGGTGTTTGGTGTCCACCACTGCCCCTGCATGCTCTCCAGTGTCAAGTGCATATGTGATTTTTGTTACTCCTCAGTTAATTGAGTGGTAGGAAAACCTTAAGGTCTGCTTCTTAAGGTCTCTGCTACAGGCTTTGTTGTGAACAGAGAGACTTACTGATGGGCTACTTGTCCTTTCAGAGTGACAGGCTACTGCAGCCTGGCTGACATTGTGGTGGCCACACCAGGGAGGCTCACAGATCACATTAACCAGACCCCGGGCTTCAGCCTGACACAGCTTCGCTTCCTGGTGAGTCACCTCCACAGCTCCTCCCATCTGAGTGCAGTGTCTGCTGCAGCAGTAATTCTTGCTTGCTTCTTGTGTGGAACATAAATGCCTCTCTGTTGGAACTGTTGTGTGGGCCTGCCTGCACTCCAGATTGTGGAGGGAGCAGTCACAAGATGAGATGTTTGATTCCAACTTGTGACACCCAAGCATCCACCCACTTCCCCTTCCCTCTTAGGCTCTTGCAAACTTGGAGTAAGGATGGGCAAGGAAAGCAATTCTGTTGACTGGAAGCTTCCATTATCTTACCTTCTGGCACACTGGTTACAGATACAAAGGAAAATGAAAGCTCCCAGTATTTAACAAATGGTGGTTTTCATCCTTGTGGGTTCAGATCGTGGATGAAGCTGACCGTATGATTGATGACATGCACCAGAACTGTCTGAACCAAATTGTCAAAGCTGCATTCCAAGGGGAAAATGGCTCCAACTTGCTTTTTCAGAGGACCAAACCAGGGCCTGTAACAGCAGCCAGGTAAGTTGCAGAGTCATTTCTTTGAACTGATGCTATGGACACCAGCACCTGAGTGTCACTGCCCTGCTCCACTGTACTGCTGTCACAGCTTGATTCCTCTGAGAAATGTCTGCCAAAATAAGGCAGCAAACAGCTGATGCCAGAGGATGTCCTTCAGACTAAGTATTGTATTCTCCAGGCTTTCCTTATTTAGACTAAAGGAGCATCAAAAGAATGCACAAATATTGCAAATCTGTGATCCATTTGCACAGTAGCTATAGTAATGCCTTCTGGCAAAGCTGAGTAATGGATTTGGAGGAGAACTCTTGCAATTAATTATCTGCAGCTGCTGGTTTTGTGCAGCAATGGCAGAGATGTGTCAGAAACTGAGATGAATAGCCAAGGAAGGACATGACTAGAATGAGGACATGGGTACCCAGGGTGCAGGGACTTGTGCAGGGGGGGGATTTGGGTTGTGTATTTGACTGAGAATGCTCATCAGTTCTGTCTGTGAGCTCCACCATAAAACAAGGGTGGAAAAGAACTACAGGAAAGGCCCAGGGCAGGAAAAGAGCGTCAAAGAGCATTCATTGGTTCCCTTATATCATGTGAAGGCACTTGGGGTGAAACCCCTTTGCCCCATCCTCAAAGCTCAGTTTCTGTGCATTTTTTCTTCCAGTTCCTGCTCTCTTCAGATCCCCTTACAGAAGCTGCTGTTTTCAGCCACACTGACCCAGGACCCAGAGAAATTGCAGCAGTTGGATTTATTCCAGCCTCGTCTCTTCACATCTGTGTATTCTGAGAAAAATAAAGATGGAACAGAAACTGAACAAGATGCTAATTATAAATACACACTCCCTGAGGGGCTGTCGGTATGATGGGAATTCTTTTGAATAAGTTATACTTGAAGATTTGTTTAATTCTGGACAATCTAGTTGTGGTTTTACCTTAAAATGTCTTCCCTGTGTTTCCTTGCAAAAGTGGCTTTGGGAGTATATATGACCCATTTGTTTTCTTATTACTTAGTGTTCATTTCGTTAAGACTTGATTATTTTTTTAAATTAATCTCTCTTCATGTGGAATTAAGTTTAGCAACAATGGGGAGTAGAACTAGGAAGTCATAATAATGTGATAGCACCTATCAATTGTCCATACATCTAACATTCATTTCAAGAGCTGTATATACAGGCCAGGCTGTAGGCAGGAAGGCAGTGCATGTTGTTACTTGCCATGGAGATGTAAGACCATTAGTACAACTCAGGTCTCCTATCTGCACTCGTGTTGTATCCTGCCAGCCTGTTTATTCCAAAACGGGTGGCATTATGGGCTCTGGCTTTGCTGCTGTTAACCAGCTCTGAAACATGCAAGCTTGTGTAGGTCATGGACAGGTAGTGGGTTTCAGGGAAGATAGTCTTGCAAGAAGTAATTTTTCTCTCTGAACTCCTTCCCTGTTGACTGCAGCAATGTTATGTGCCTTGTGACCTGAATTCCAAGCCTCTGCTCCTCTTGTATTTCATGCTGACAATGAAATTCACCCGTGTGTTGTGCTTTACCAACTCCAGGGAAGCCTCTCACAGGTGAGCATTAAGGACATCACTGTTACAGGTATCTGCCAAGGGATCTTACAGAGGTGAGGAAGTGACATTTTCCCTCCTGTTTACCTGCAGGTTGTTCCTGCTGGTCCAAGCCTTTGGTGGAATCACAGTGGCAGAGTTTTCTTCTAGGTTACCTCCAAATGAGAGAAGGAGAACCATGAAGGAGTTTGATCAAGGAAAAATACAACTGTGAGCATCTTAAACTAGTTTCCTGTATGTTTTCCAGCACAGGCTGCTTCCATTGTAAAAAGCTAAACAGAACAAGGGGCACAGTTACATGGGGTCTTCTAAAACAGAGCCTGCAAGAGTCTGTTGCAGAGTGGGTGTGAGACTTGGACTTGTGACTTTGAATTGTTTATCCTTCATGTAACTCAGCCTGTTCAAATCTAGCTGCAGTCTGAATTCCTATGTGTTGTTTTATAACAAGCAATAAATTCAAATGAGTGTTCATCGAGCTGCCCAAAACACACAGGTTTGCAAATCTGGAGTTTAATGTTTGTGCTGGGCATCTGGTACTTGTAGGGCAGAAGTGGATGTTGGTGCTGAAACTGTATCTATTGCTAGAGCTTCCTACTGAAGCAATCCCTGCTCAGACTGGCATACAGGTCTACATCTGTCCATGTGTTTGATTTGCATTGTGGTTTTGGTAGCTATAAGAGATTGTATCTGTGAAGTGTCTCTGAGGAAAAGGTAAATACTTATTTTCTGGGTGTTCTTTTTATCCAAAGCCGGTGTATAAATTCCTCCTTGACTCCTGGGATTTCTCACCTCACTATTTGTGTTCCATGCTTGTATGGAATGTTCAGATTCCTTAGGGATTTGTAAGCTCCAGTGAGCTGGGAGATGTCTGGCATGCTTGGAGAACCTGGGAAGACCCAGTAACTTTTCATGCTCTGCAGATGGTGACAAGCCTGTAGTGATGCTTGGAGGTCTGTGGGCAGCTAATAAGGCAAGTGGTAATAAAGAATAACTTGCAGTGCTGCCAGGCTGAGAGGCAGAGGCTGACTGTCCAGTTTGAACAGAGATTAGCTAGAGTTGTGCTGCATTCACTTGTGTTTTATTTGTATGTGTAGTGCCTGAGATGTTACTTGAAAATTACTATATATACATTTACAAACAGGTTAATCAGCACAGATGCCGCAGCCCGAGGGATTGATGTTAAAGGAGTGAATTATGTGATAAACTATGATGCACCTCAGTTCATCAGGACCTACATTCACAGGTGAGACAACAGGAGCAAAAGGAAGATGCCTGAGCTTGGTTTGCTTTGAGATATTCAGCAAAGGTGACATGCATTTAAAAGGGCTTTTAGCTCTTCTTTCTATTTTAGTATGTAAATAGCTTTCTAGCATTGCTTGGAATCAGACTTTGTTAAAACTGGAGAATTTCAGCATCAGAATCTTGGAGTTGGTATTGGCAGTGACTATGAGGCTAAACTGACTTGAAGTTACTGTCTCTGTTTTCAGGGTTGGAAGAACAGCTCGGGCAGGAGAAGCAGGTGTTGCTTTCAGCTTGGTCCTTAGAATTCAGGTATGTCTTTGGTGCCAGATTCATTTGGTAAGGATGCATGCAGGGACATAAGGATAATAAAGTTCATGCTACTTCCCACCTTTTCCAGTCAGCTGAGCTTTGTGCTTGGAAACTTCAGTAATTTCCTGACTAAGCAGCACGTTCCCAAATGTGCTCATTTTGTAGCTGACAGGATGGGGTGTCTCATGTCCTGCTCTGTTTTGTGCAGGAGCGGCGCTTTCTGCGCATGTTGAGGGATGCTGGCATCCACGACATCAAGAAACACCCAGTGAAGGGCAACTCATTGAAGCCACTGGTGCAGCAATATGAGGGAGCTCTGTGTAAGCTCGAGAAGACAGTCAAGGTAATTGAAATGGGGAAGAAAATAAACTGTGCCAGTTGCAGTTTGATTTTTTTTTTTTTTATTGCATTTCATGCTTGGCACAAGTATTAGTGTCCAGGATCCTTGCCTTTGTCTGAGACAGTACCAGTTCAGTGTGAAGGCAGCATTTGTGGTTGCATCATTATGGAATACTCAGAAAGGGTGGGAAGGGGACAAAGGTTTTCTGTCAAAATTAGGCAGCATTCCTGGAGGGGTTTAAAAGACCTGTAGATGTGGCACTTGGGGACATGATTTAGGGGTAGGTTTGGCAGTGCCAGGTAAATGGTTGGATTAGATGGTCTTAAGGGTCTTTTTCAACCAACACAATTCTGATTTTTGTTGGGTTTTTTTCTATGGCTTTATCTTTACCTCTGTAGCTGGGATTTTGACAGCTACCCAGAAGACTGCAAGCAAAATGCAGAGACTAAACTTTTTTTCATTACAGAGTTTAAGACTGTAATGTACAGCTATCTGCAGGCCCTTTTTTATACACTAGTGTGGAGTTGAGAGCTTTGAGACAAAAGCAGGGTAGCATTTACCTTGCCAGATGGGTAGATTAGGGATCCTTAATAGACTTTGTGCTGCATGATTTGGGCAAGCTTTCTGCTCTCTAATCTGAGAACTCATGAGTACCTGTCCCTGAAAAATTATGATTTTGAGTTGTAGACTAGGAATGTTTGAGAAGTGAGACAGAAAGGATTATTAAATTGTCATATTCCTCCCTGAAGTTCCTTCTGTGTGACTCTGAGACAGGGGCATCTTCAGTCACCTTCTCAACTTTAATTTTGAACAGAGTGAGCGAGCACAGAAACGAGCCTGAACGAGTGGAGGCCGAGATGGCTGCGTGGGACAGGCCATGGACTGTTCCCTTACAGAAACACTGAGTCATGGTCCCTCAATGGTCAGTTCCTCAATCTTATCAAGTATGAAATCAGCTCTTGCAGGCCTTATTCCTCTTTCAAGGACGCTGTGAACAGAGTTCAGTGACTGGTTTATTTAAAAAAAAAAAAAAGATATATTTTGAGATACAGATTGTCTTGAAGAGGACTTTGTATCGTATCCTGCTGGCATATGCAGAATTACCACGAGCTCTGGTACTGATGGAACTGCTGCCCTTCGATGGTGAGGGCTGGGCTCTCACTTCTGGAACAATGCATGTCTGCAAATGCATGAAGACCTGTGCAGTGCCTGCAGCAGAAATGTGTTTGAAGAGCTGCTGTAGGCTGCAGTGACTCCAAGTTTTAAGTAACTATTAAATAAATATCATATATATTTTTAAAACGGTGTCTAATAAAGATTCCTGGGCTCAGGAATTGGACTTGACGATCCTTGGTTCCTTCCAACTCAGGATATTTTGTGATTAGGGATGGAGATACTGTTACAAGGACACAAGTCCTGTGTCTTGTCCTCTTCTTGCCTATGCTGTTTCCCCCCAGTGTTCTGTACCAGAGGTAATAGCAGGTATTATTAAGATTGATATTAATTCAGACTGAAATGTCTGATGTCTAATATGAATGTCCTGGAGCAAGCTCATGTCACTGCAAGCCATAAGCCTGTATTTGACACATGCCCTGGCAGAAGGCTTAGGGCTGCCGTGTAGCTGTGGCCTGCAGCTACTCTCCAAGGGTTGCTTTTCCTTCAGCAGGAATGGCTCCAGCTCTGGCAAAGCCAAATAAACGTTGAAATGTTAGCAATAAATTGTTGAAAGCTGGGAATCTTGAAGGGATGGGTTTTGGGAATGGTGGTTGAATCTTGTGAAGACGGGAGCAGTGTGTGTTCTCGTACTGTGACTGCTGGCTCTCCAGATGTTTTTCCATGGCACGGGTGCCTGGGCTGGTGCTGGAGTCACAGGAACGGAAAGTCCCCTTGTGCAAGAGCTGTGAGCTCCCACGGCCAAAACCAGGCTCTGCCTCTCACGTCCCCTCAGCCGAGCTGGGATTTCTTTAAGGGCAGTTTTGGGACAAGCCAATATGCCACGGCATGTAAAGGCAGAGCCCCCAGCCCAGTCCGTGAGTTGGGCACCACCCCTGGGTGGGAGCGCTGGGCGGTGCCGCCCCGCCCCGGCTGGGGCGGGACCGGTGTTGGCGGGGGCCTTGCGGGTCGGGATTAAAGCGAACGGGCAAAGGAACAGGCGGCAGCCGCAGCAGCGGCGACAGCGACGGGATGGGGCTGGAGCTGTACCTGGACCTGCTCTCGCAGCCCTGCCGGGCGCTCTACATCTTCGCCCGGAGCAACAACATCCCCTTCGAGTTCAAGAAGGTGCAGCTGACTAAGGGTGAGCGGGGCCGGGGCGGCGGGGGGACCCCTGTGTCGCAGGGGGGCTGTCCCAGCCCCAGGCTTTGCGGGTGTCCCGCACTCGCCGTCCCTTCTCCGGTTCCAGCGGAGATGCTCGGGTGCAGCCCGCGGGTGGAAGCAGGAGGGTAACTCACCCTCAGCAGTGCGAGGTGCTCAGACGGTGGGGCGGCCCTCCTGCTGCACAGGGTTCCTGGTGCCTACACAAAAACAATACCTAATTCTCCAATGCAGTCCTGGGTTTTTTAAGTACTGATTTCGGTGTCTGTGTACCTCCGCAGCAAACGGGACTCCACCAAGGCATGTGACATCTTTGAAATCCGCCCCACCCCAGCAAAAAATGGGTCTCTGAAAAACAAAGACGCTTTTCTGAGAAGTGCTCAGGATGTGCCAGGTCTGAGGCGTTCCCCATTTCGATGGGAAACAAAAAGCTGCAGGCACGGGACATTCGTGTACGGGCGAGGACGGCCCGGCCGAGCTGTGTGGTTCTTGTTCAGTAATTCAACTTTTAAAAGTCTGTGCTCTGGTGAGCAGCAGCAGCTGCTGCAGAGCAGCCCTTCTCCTCCCGGCAGGGGTTCACAGCCCCTTGGGAGGCTCGTCATGCCCCAGTTTGGCGAGTTGTCCCCATGTGTAGGTAGGGCAGGGCAGGGGTAGGGCTGTGGTCAGGTTATTTTGAGAGGGTTGAGGAGCAGCTTGTGATGGCTGTGGAGCGAGACAGTGCAGCTGCCACTAATCTGAACACTGAGAAATGAAGGGAGGGGGTTTAGTTGGGTTAAAACCAACTGATAACTGGTAGGAGCCTGTCCAAAGGTGTGTTTTCACCAAAGGAGGCCCAAAGATCTGTATCTTCTTTCTTTGTAATTGAAGCTGGTAAAATCTATCCTTCAACCTTTCCAGATATCTGATGGACTTGAAATTAAAGTAAAGCATTGGGCATAAAAAGGCCTCAGTTAGTAATGCTTTAAACCAATGGAAGATGAGAAGGCTCCTGGAACTGAAATTGATAAAGGAACAAAAGAGGCTCCAACTTGAGACAAACCTCAGATGTGTTGCAACTGAGTCTTTGGGTGTTTCCCTGCACCTGTGTGTTGGTTGTACCTTACTGTGGCTTTCCTCCCACTTGTCTCGTAGCAAAAATTTGAGCAATTGTTTGTAGCTGGGGGATGGCTCATCTTGTGTCCTTCCCTTTCTTTCCCAATATATTAACTGTTGTGGTGAGACACTGGAGCAAAGGAGAGGAGACTGGCAGGCAAGGAATGAGAGCACAAAGAAAATGGAACAACTGAAATGCAAGGATAGAGGAAGTGAGAGGAGGGAAAGGGAATTAAATCACAGATTCCCAATGCTCTTGGCAACAGTGCCTGCTTTTGGCCCGTGAATTTAAGATGGGTGATTTGAGTGTATCTCATCCCAATCCTGCAGAGTGTGTACTTCCCATGCCATGGGCAACCTTCCAGGTACCTGCACTGGGTACCACAGTGGGGGAGGCCTAACTGATGGGTACCTGACACTGCCTTCCAGGGTTTGCTCACTGCACTGGTACCTGTCACTGCACAGTTTATAGGACAAGGTGAGGGAACTGATACTCTGAATTGAGCTGGCAGGTTAAATGTGATGTCCCAGAAAAGCTCTCTGCCCCAGTAGGGCAGGTGTCAACAAAAGGGGTAGAAAGAGTGAGAATGGATAGGAATCACATGACATTCAAAGGACACCTGAAAACCTGGAATCTGCACACTTCATCTTTTTGAGAGGGGTAGGGGAGATGGGCTGTGAGCCAAGTGACAGGGGAATAGTCACAAATCAGGTTTGCCAAGTACCAGAATAGCTAAATTTACTTCCAGAGCATCTTCTCTGGCACACAGATTCTCAGATGGCTCACGTAGCAGGACGTGGCACAAGGCTAGTTACACATTAGAGAGGCTTGGATACCCAGGCAGCCACGTGTGACTGAAGTGAGTGGGTGGAAAAGGCTATCACAAACAAGTCACATTAAACAAGGCTTCTGGGACTGGTTTCAGACAGAATGGAGTATGCTGAGACCTCACATGAACAAAGCACCTTCTCCTGTCGGGTTCACTCTGCCTGTCTTTTGGGGAGGACCTACAAGATAGCTTAAAAGCAACCTCAAATCCATATTTGCTCTTACAAAAGATATGCAAAATGCACGGGAGCTAATTGAAAGATCTGTAATGAATTACCCATGGCTTTACATGGAATCACAGGAATTTATTTTCATCTGTGGACTTTAGAAAGAGTACTTGACTATAAATTACATAATCTTCTAGAAAAAGGTATCTGCTTTCTCACAGTCCTCCCTTCCTTGGAGGAAAGGGATAGTGAGATCCCTTTGCTCCAAGGTGCTTGGTGTTCCCTCTGGGTTTGTTCAGGACAGGAACCTTCAGGCACAAACTTGGAGTGGATGGAGTCCCAAGGTGTCAAGGGCTGTTGGTATGAAAGGATTCCTAACCATCCTGCCCTTGGTCAAGAGGTGGGTTTGGTATGCAGGCAATAAACAAATAAGCTGATTCCACAGGGCTAGCCCCCTACTCACCCTGCAGCACTTATTCATTGGTTATAAACTTAATACAAGATTTGTACAATCAAAAACAAGAACTGAAGCCAGATGGTCCCCACAAACTCCTCAGGTGTTTGCAAACAGGTCCTGAGTATCCCTGTAAACCTGTAAAACTTCTCATTTCCCCCCTCAGGGCAGCACAAGACAGAGGAGTTCCGGAAGGTGAACATGCTGATGAAGGTGCCTGCACTTAAGGATGGTTCTTTCACCTTAGCAGAGAGGTGAGGCTCAAATAAGCTCATTGCCCTACTGCAGTACTGTATACCCCAATGCTTAGATTCTGCCAGTGCACTGCTGGGGCTCCAGTCCAGGCAGGTTTTTGTCTCCTTCCTATCCTATGTTCCACTTGTACATAGAAAACCTGTTTCAAGAGAAGCTGTCTTATGTAAGCAACTTGAACAGTATTAATAGTAGAAAAAGCTGCTGCTTGGAGCTACTTTGCTACTTTGTAGGCAGTGTTTCTTGAGCTTAAATACCTGTCCACCTGTCCTGCTCTCTGCCTGCAGCTGGAGGCTGTAGGTCAGTGCAGAAAATCTGACATAAAGCACCTGCTGCTGGATGGCCAGGCAATGTGAAGCTCAGGTTTGGTATATACTCATTCTGCAGCTTCTATTTGCTCAAAACTACATCAGCAGAGCACACCTGACTTGCTGGGCTCATATCAGAGATTGCAGTCCACAAGCAGCAGCACCAACTCTCCTGTGCTGTGCCTGCTGCACTTCTGCCTGACTCCCATCAGGTTTATGTGGCTGCTTGTCCAGAAATGCAAAATTTGGGGGGAAAAGAAAGGACGAGGTGCTTTAATCTCAGATGATCAGCTCATCTGTCTGTCTTGCTCTCTGGGCAGCATTGCAATCCTCCTGTACCTGGTCCAGAAATTCAAGACTCCTGATCACTGGTACCCATCTGACCTGCAAAAACGGGCTAGGGTTGATGAGTACCTGTCCTGGCAGCATGTCAACATCCGTGCAAAGGGGAGCAAGTTGTTCTTAAGCAAGGTAAAACCGTTATGTATCAAAAATGAAGTGCTAAGAACTGTGAGTGAAATGGGCTGCCTTTGTGCAGGCCCTTTCTCAGCAAATATCCAGGCCAAGTGAGAGACAGAACAAAACTGATTTGGCTGCTGAATTGAGCCTAACTGAAGTGGCCTGGGTCCTTCCTGCTGCAGCCAAAGGTCCAGAGCAAATGCATCCTGGGTGAGCAGCTCTCCCCAGACACAGCTCAGGGCTGGCTGCCTGGCTCCATGGAAAGAAGCAATCTCCCTCTGGAAAACAAACACAGGTGCTGGCAGATGGTGCCTCCCTTGAGGGGAGAGTCTTGTGGTTGAATTTTCAGATTTCTAGGCAGCACATAAGGAGAGGCAGGAAGTAATAACTGACATAATTGTTAACCTGGCAAGGTTGATGAGCAGTTCTGGTTGGTCTCATGTGTGGCTGGTGAGGGATCCTCAGAAGGTGGCAGTGAGAGTGTGATGACTAAGGTTGGAAGGAAACACATAAAAAGCAACTTGTTTCTTCTCCCTGTCAGGTAATGCTGCCTCTCATCACAGGCCAGCCACTTCCTCCAGAGAAACTGGAGTTTCTTACTGAGGATCTGAACGTTGCCCTGAAGCAGTTTGAGGAAAAGTTCTTGCAGGACAAGCCCTTCATTGCAGGCAGCGAGGTCTCCCTGGCAGACCTTGTAGCACTGGTGGAGCTCATGCAGGTGAGCATCAACCCCAGCACTGCTGGAAATGTGAGTTGGGATGTGGCCAGGCCAGGCCAGGCCAAGGAGGGGCTGCTGCACCCCCACCTCTGTAATGGCAGGTCTTCCCTGGGGTTAAATCTTTTTCCTTCTTGACCTTAACCACAATTAAGTTTACCAGGGAAAACCTGCTTTGATGAAACAGTTCATTCTATAGAAATATGGACAGAATTAATCAGGAAAGTACAGAGATTGGGAAGAGTTGTGTTGGTGTGCATGAACTTCTGTGTTAGAGAGCTCTGGGGTTATCCATGGCAGAGCTCTTTGCTGCACATCCCAAGGGACAGCAGCTGCTGAGGATGTCGTGACCTAAGGGATGAGCTCCAGCTCGTCATGGCTGTCTGCTGCCTTGAGCCAAAAGCACATCCATCTTTCCTTTGGTCCCATCCCCGGCAAATGCCTCGTTTGCCTCACTGTGGGTGCTCTGTCTGTCTCTGCAGCCTGTGTGTGCTGGTTGTGACCTGTTCGAGGAGAGGCTGAAGTTAAGGGAGTGGCGCAGGCGGGTGGAAGAAGCTGTGGGGAAGGAGCTCTTCCAGGAAGCCCACAAAGAAATCATGAACATTCAGAACTTGACTGCTGATCAGTTAGCACCTGAGTTGGTGGAGACTTTCAAGCAGCAGCTCCTAAAGCAGTTCAGCCAGAATTAGAGGGTTAAGCTCTAATAAAATGGATTATTTTCTGAAGGCTTATTGTAGTCTTTCAGCATTTCTTCTAAAAATCATACAGAAACACCATTCCACAAAATGCACTCCCCTTAATTCACAGCCTTTCTGCAACTTAGAAGGGAAGAAAAATACATCTTAGACTGCCATGAGCTGCTTTTCCCTCTTGTCCACTGCAGCATGTAGGCTTTTCTTTCATTTTCTTTCATTCTTCAGCACCACTGGATTTGTTCCAGGGCTGAGGTGAATCAGTCTGTGTGGGAACAGGGACAGTCAGAGCTGCTCTCCCATCCCTGCTCTGAGTTTTACAGGCCAGAGCAAGGGTTTCCTGAGGGTATGGCAGAACAGGGGTGTCTGAAACAAGGAAAAACCATTGTAGCAGATGGTTTTCACTTTGCCAAGTGAAAAGAGTCTGCTGGAAGATTTTTGGTCTTTGGGAAAGTGAGGTCAGGACCCAGGGCCCTTGGAACACCTGGCCACTAGATGCTGCTGCATCACCTATGAGAGCAAAGGGACACAGTGCCCAGGAGCAGGGAGCTGTGCTGGTACCCAAGGGATGCCTTCAGCTTCTGGCAAGGACAGAGTCAATAAAGCTCCTTGCCCAGAAACTCACACTACACTCTACAAAGAACATCCTGCACAATGGAAAAAAGCTGCTTTTCTTGGTCAAGCTGCTGCAAACCACACGGCCCCTCTACAAACCACATCATTGCTCTGTCCCTCTCCCAGAGTGGTTTGTCAGCACAACAGGAACTGTTCTGGCCAGGCTCTTGGCACTGAGGCTCTGGTGGCTGGGCTAGCACTGGTAGCAGAGGGAGCTGTGCTGGCCAGCCCTGGGTAAGCAGAGAGCTCAGTCCATGAGCTGAGGAATGTCCCACACACAGTTAATGCTCCACTGCTCTTCAGTCAGTCAGATCCTCTGTAAAGCCAGTGGCTGCATTTGCCAGAGGCTGTAGCTCTGTTTGGATCTGTAATTAGGATTTGGAAGGAAGTGAACACCATCCACAGCTGTGCAGCACCCTTCATAGCCTCTTGCCTGTGTCCATTTGTGCCACTCCTGCTTTCCTGTTCTGTCCCTGTGACCTCCCATTTCCAGGTACAGGCCTCCATGAGGAGGGTTCCAGTTTGCAGAATTGTTTTTCTCCCCTCCTTGTTAAGCTGTGTTTGTCTCTGCAGACAGGGAGGGAAGGAAAATCAGCACAGGTTAAAAAACTTCCTGTGAGCACATAGAGCTGAGTCCCACAGTCAGAGGGAGGCAGAGTGTCCCATGGTCTCACTGGTGAAAAGCTGGGAGAAGCTGCACAGTGTGCTGGGTGTGAGATGTCAATTGTCTGAATGCAAGTCAAGTAATTACAGTGCCCAGAAATGGTGAATGTAGCTGCTCAAAATCTCACACATCCTTTCAGTTTGATCTACTGTTTTTGGGAAATGAGCCAGCTGGCTTTTCTGTTTGTTTTCTGAGCAAACCTGCCCTTTAGTTCAAAAGGCCACAAACCATAGTCTGCAATGCACAAGCCTGCAGGCTGAGCTATAGGAGCCAAGCAGGCTGCTGCCTTTATTTTCCATCCTTCCACCCTACAGGAAATCCTCAGTGTCACTGGTGAAAAGGCACATTTGCCCTCAAACTCTCTCCCTTTCCATGCTGACGCATGCAGGGATATTTGCCTTCTTACCTGATTTTTTTATGAGTAAATTTGTTTTGAGAAGGGCCTGTTGCATGCCAGTGAGCAAAGCCAATGACTGCAGCTCTCCTCTGCCCTAGGAGTGTTTGCATGCCTGCTGCCTGAGCAGCAATCCCTGCCCATGCTGTCCTGTGCACTTGCCAGTGCTGAGCCTCAAGAGGTGTTTCTGTTGTACCACCAACCACTTCCTTCCCTCCAGCTGCAGCTTTACCACACTCACAGCTGGGCTGCTCTGCACCCCTGCAGTTACAGAGGTGCCTTTGCTGCCTTGCCAAGGCTGCCCAGCCTCGCTGCACTTTGCTGTTGGCACCTTTGTGCTTGCCCTGACTTTCAACTTTTCCCTTTCTTGGAGAGAGCAAACTTCTACCAGCATTATAAATATTTCCCACACTTTCTGTTCAAGTATAAGCAGAGCAGAGAAACAATTAAAACCAGAAGTCTATTTTGTTGGGTGCTAATCTTGACAGATCTCAAAATGGAATTAAGAGCAGAGCCTTTTGTGACACACATCTCCCTGCAGAATCTGCAGATAAGGCTGCTCTGCATGCAAACCATTGCACAAGCCAAAGCAAATAAAGTGGTTTTTTTCAACTTCTTTTATTTATGATACTTATAGCACAAGAGCTCCACGTAAGGGTCTTGAACCAATTTTCTGCTTGTTGCAATGAGGCCCAATGTTCCATAAATGTCACCCATTGTGCACTCCTGCAAGGACGGCTGCCTGCAAAACCAAACTGGAATTATGCTCAGAGCTTGCTCTGTGGTGCTCCTGCACTGCTGTTTCACAAGGGATAAGTGAAAGTTTGGAGTTTCACTTCAGCCTGGTCGTGATGACAGGAAGGGATTTTAAATTGTTTTTCCCACAATTTCTGCCTGGTGTATATGCATTTCAGTGGCATTTTGAGCCTTTCCATTCCCACTGGACAAAGCACCTCTCTAGAGTAACTCCTTGGATGGCCACAGAGTTACAAAACAGATACATCTGCCTTGTTCTTTGCTCTGAATCATGGAGATAAGGCTGCTCATCCTTGTACTTTGCCTTTTGCTACCTCTCCACCTCTGTATTTTGTTCCTTTGTGTCATTGGATCTTGTCTGGTTCCAGTTCCTAGACTGAGAGCCCTGGGAGCTGCCTGCCAAAACCCAACAGGTTGTGCAAGAGTTTTGCTTGCCTTGGTACAAGGTTGAGTGTCTACTCCCCTTTCACCCTGAAAAGGGAGAGGGATTGCACCTCCCCTGTCAGCTTAACGTGTCAGCTTCATCGAACATGTTTGATTCAACTTCCTCAGTTCTTGCCAGGGCTATTTGGAAATATGTGAGAACCTGGGATTTCTGGAATAAAATTGTGACATACAAAATAGGAGGAATGTTTAAAAAACAGAAAAACATCCTAAGACTTCTTCTAAATTACTAAGAAATAAACTGCAAAACTTAGTGCGTTTTTTTCTGTCTTGTACCTATTTCCAATATGCTGACAGAAAAAATAAGGGCAGGAAAAATGGTCTTTGAGGTGATGGAGTCAAATGAAAATACAGTGCTAGAAGCACTAGCCTGGAGCCAGGAATAATCAATGAAATGGCCTAAAGCACAACCACATAAAAATACCTCTTTGGTTATGTGGGCTGTACAGTGCAGTCAGCAAACTGGAGAAAAACTTAAAGAAGGAACATTTCCAGGAGGCACATGAAAACATCTTTGCAGTTCACAGTGGATTAATGGATCAACTGAACCACGAATGAAGGAGCAGAGTGAACCCACACTGCTAATGTTGCTGCAGACTGCTGAGATCAACACCCTTCCCAATGATATCTCAGAGTGTGGGCAGGGGAGCACTTTGAAGCACAAAGACTTCTCCAAATATTACCTGTACAGAGCCACTTTCCTGTTCCTTTCCCCCATTCCCTTAACATTTAAGATTCCTTTGCACTGAAGGAGTTTGAACTCAAGCACCTGCCACACACTCGATGAGCTGTGATCTGTAGCATATCGGTGCTGGGTGCAGGTGCTCAAGGGGGTGAGCTGTGCTGCAGGGGAAGTGAAAGGTGTGCACAGCCCCTCTCCTTGTTCTGGCTGAGAAACTGAAAAATTCTTACAGTGCTCTTCTAAATCTGAAAGTTCTAAACTGCTGGAAATGTTCCAGTTTGTAATTTGTCTAGTCTACAAGCTCCCAGCTCAGTATCCAAGCCTTTTCACTACCCTTTTCACTCTCCTTTACACAATTAAAAGAGTAACTGATCCTGCAGTTCCCTCTCCCTGAGATTCCCGTGGCTCTTTCCAAAGACCTGTGTGTGACATACAAACTCTTTGGCACAACACTGATAGCAAGGTGTCAGCACAGCTGAGGTGGGTTTGATTGGGGGTGACTTTGCCCTGAGTGGTTCAGCTGCTCTCTGTCCCAGGTCCCAGAAGTCCCAGTACTCGGCCAGCATGTCACCTTCCCGAATGACACAGCTGTGAAACGCTGCGAGCTCAGCGCCACGGCTTGAATTGAGTCTAAGCGTCTTTAGTTTTCCTTCCCTTGCATGAAAATCTGAAGTGACAAATACCAAGGAGAGAGGAAAGTCACTTTGAGTGGATATGCAGACGTAATGTCCACACAGAAGTCCTCCACACTTCAATGCCATTCAGATGTCGCTTTGCAGCAGAGACTATGTGACCAAAGAATTACGTTCTGAACTGAAAACCATGCTGAGATCTGGTGTTGTGTGATTAACACTGGCTCAGAGGACACTGTGCAAAGGCCCTGTCTGCAGCGTGGCACAGCCCTGCGGAACTGTGTTACAAAACTCAGCATTTACCTTGTGAGAATCGTAGTGGGATGCTGTGGGTGAGAGTGGCTCCCGAGCCCCTGCGGTGCCAGCCAAAGCTGTGGAGAGGAGTGACAGCCTCTCCTAGTACCAACCTCTCTTTGGAGGCTGGTTACTCGCAGACTGTCACTATTCACGTTCCCTTCCCTTCCTGAAGGAAAATGAATGAACTCGATGCCTGGCGCTGTGGGAAGGCGATCTCTGTAACCCCTGTAACCCTGTCCCAACCCCGGCCGAGGGGGGCTCTCCTGGGCTCCTCCAGCACTCTCCATTCCTGGTCCCGGAGGAGAGCAGCGTCCCGGGGTCCCGCGGGGCACAGACCCCGCTGGCTGCGCCCCCGCCCCGCACGGGCGGCGGGGCCCGGGAGAGGGAAGGAGGGAGGGAGGGACGGAGGGCACGTCCCGCCCGGCGCGGCTCGGCCCCCGCCGGCCCATGCGGGGCGGCTCCGGGCGCTGGGCGGCAGAGCCGCGGCAGCTCCCGCTGGGCGTCGAGATGGGGCTGGAGCTGTACCTGGACCTGCTGTCGCAGCCCTGCCGCTCCATCTACATCTTCGCCCGGAGCAACAACATCCCCTTCGAGTTCAAGCACGTGGAGCTGTTCAAAGGTGGGACGGGCGGCGGGGCCGGGGCGGGCGCGGCCCGGCGGGGCGCGGGCTCAGCCCCTCTCTTGGCTCTTGGCAGACTCGGTGCTGGGGAAGAAGCCGGCGGCGGGCAGCGGCGCGGAGCAGCCCCGTGCAGGTGAGGGCAGGGCAGGGCACGGCGGGGTCCCCGCAGGCCGAGCGTGTCCCCGGGGCGGGGAGGGGCCCCCCGAGCGCTCGGCGCTGTAACGCGATCCCCGGGCGGGCGCCGGGCTGAGCCGCCGCCGCTGCCCTGGACCTGGCCGGGGATTGCTGTCACGGAGCCCGCGGGAGCCCCTTCGCCTCCCGGCACACGAGCAGCAGCGCGTCCTTGGGCCCGGGGGGAGGAAAGGACGAGCTCCCCGGGTCACCCGGGGGATGCTGAATCCCTGCGCTGCCCAGGGGCGTTGAACGCGGGGTTGGACCGTGCGGCTCCGGTTCCCAGAGCAGTCTCGTAGCTCTGCTGCATCTATTTTTGTGGCTCTCCAAGGAATGTTCCTCTAGCCGTCTCTAGCAAATTAGTCACACTGACAGGCGAGGAGTGCTCTGGGAATGCTGTACTTTTCGGAAACATTCAGCTAGCTATTCAGGCTCCTCTAACTGTATGACTATTGCCCAGTTAAATGTTGTGTTTCCTAGTAAATTGTTACTTTTGTGCCTAAGGCAAAGCATGCTACTTGCATGGAAACCCTTGGCTGAGGATTAGGTGATTAGGCAGGTATGTGATTGGCAAATAGACTGGGATTTTTCCCCTTCTATTTCCATAAAATCTTTTCCACTGCTCTTTTCACTCACCAGTAAACCTCCTTCTCTGCACTGTGACTTACACTTAAGATTTCCTCATGTGTGCAGCCTGCCCTGCTTTTTGACTATGGATATTCTGCATGTTAAAGTTACACCTCAAAGCCCAACAATACACACTGTGTGTGTGTATCTCTATCTATCTGTCTGTCTGTCTATCTATCTATCTATCTATTTATCTATATCTCCATCCATCCTTGGGAGTCATCAAGAACCAATTACCCCAGATACAACTGATCTGGGGTAAACTTAAAGAGAACTGTAAGTCAAACCAACATCACAGGAATTATACAGATGGGCCACCCAATACCACTAAACAAAAAGGCTGGCCCTGCTGGCTAGAAGAGAGGCACAAGCTTAAATTCTGCTAAATTGTAAATACAAATATTGGTCTCTATTTTCATACAATAAGCAGTGGGTCCCGGTGAAGCTGCCTGGAATTGGTGTTCACACCAAGGCATTTACCAGTTCACAGCTCAGTCAGAGTCTCAGCACAGGTCCTTTATGTCTATGTACAAACCAAAGTAACTGATGCCATCCCTGGGCTGTGGTGTAGGCTGTGTCACAGACACTGACCTACTGTCCAACCTGCTGTAATGACATGTTAGCCCCAGCAGGGAACAAATATGCTCAGTATTCCTGCTAGAATTACTGTATGATGAAAGCTCTCTGAAATCTGATTCAGTCTGCCCTCACCCACTGCTTACTTCTCATGTCCTTGTTTCTTAGTTTCCTGCTGCCCTGGATAATAAACACAGACAGCAGGACAACCAAACAGCTGGGTCTGACAAGGCACTGCTCATTAGCTCTAAGCGTTACTGACTGGCAACTTGCAATTGCATTTTTTCCAAAGACCAAGTGAACGCTACAGATCTCACCAGAGCTGGCTGTGTGGTTATCACTGCCCATTGGGGCCCTTCTAGAAGCACAGAACAAAGCACCATCCCTGAGCATGACAGTAGATTTACAAACATTTGCCTCACTGTTTCTGTGATACAAATCATGGGGGTGAAGCATCCCGTACTTTGCCCATTGATTTTTGGACATTTTTTTTAATACTCAATTTTCTCAATTTTTAGGATTAAATTGCACTTTCTGTCAGGCTAATATTTTTAAGAGGCCCTACCTAGGGCTTCCTGCCTCTCTTGATAGTGTTGCCTGGTTCTGCTGTGCAGATGGAACTTCTTACCCAGCTAAGCTGGAAGCCATCATTAAAAAGCCAGAGATTTTTCCTAATGAAAGAAAAAATATGGGTTTGAATCCCTTCAAATAGCAGATGAATAGCAGAGACCTTATTCTCTGATGAAGCCACTTACAATGGAATTTTAAAAAAAACCACTTCTCAAAGAAGAAACAAGGTAGAGGCTAGTGAGCTGGGAAGGAGAACAAATGGTAATGTATGCTCTGCTTGATTGAAATCGTTATGTGAAATCGATAAAAGGGAAAGCAGTCTGTAATTGTCTAATTGTCATGCAGCAAGCTGCCTTCTCCCAGCCCTTCCCAAACCAGCTGCAAATAAACTTGTTTGTCCAGAGGCTGGTTTTATTTCCCAGAGACTATTTCCTACTGCACATTTGTGCGGTAATGTAGACACTGCCACTGCTTCCTCAGTGGGCACAAATAGTTGTTAGAGATGGAGATCACTTTAAGTTAATTATCATTTTTCTTGTCTTTTTCTGAACAAAGGGATTTTTGTACAAGACCTCCTGCTGGTCATGCTGGTTTGATCAGGATTTGCACCTTAATTGTTATGTCTCCCTCGGAGCACTTAAAACAAGCAAAGCAAATGAATTCCTCACAGCTTTTCTTACTCAGGTGTTCCTGGGCTGTTGTGCAATTCCCTGGCATTTAACTGCAGACTGGCAAGTCTGGTGCCAGCAGTGGGAAACTGAAAGCCTGATTAGATAGTCAGCTGTTAATTCCTCCAAGGGACTGTGGAGTTGAAATTCTTATGGAATGATGCCTTCCTCCTGTGTTTTCCTGTTAGAAGTAGGTTGACATGCAGAGCCAGGAGTAACTCAGAGTCAGGAGTAGTGCAGGCTTGAGGTGTCTGAGTTCCCTGCCCCTAGCCAATGCCCACTCTGTCAGAAAGTTTTGCAGTATTCTGGTACGTGAGTCAAGCAAGAGAACTCGTGTTAGAAATGTAAAGTGCTCCATGCCAGGTGCCCAGCCTTTCAACTGTGGGCTATGACCCAATTGGGAAAACCTCACACAGTTCACTGATCATCCAGCTGGCTGCAGCTATTTCATTTATCACACACTGGCAGGTGCACTTCTAACCTCAGACTTGTCTGTTCGTGTTCTTAGGGCCATCAAATAGTGAAGGTGCAGGCAAAGTCAGCCTCTTGAAGAAAGTACCAGCACTGAAGGATGGAGACTTCACCCTTGCAGAATGGTAAGAACTCAGTTCTTAAACTTCCTTGGGTACCAGCAATCTGTGCTGCATTCAGAAGATGTCATTCCCATGGAATAATTAAGGGTCACAGAATATATGAACATGCTGGTTATTTTTAATAGTGTAACCTCATTTGATCTGTTTCCACTTTCTGTTTGAATTATCTTTCAGAATGTAAACAACTCAGCTGACTTAGCTTCTTCATCTCACCCCGAATGCACTTACCTCAAAATGGGATTATAAACATTTCTGGGAGATGTTTAAAGCTTATAAAAATCCCTTTCACCCTAGGAAAAGAAATCCCTTTTACTCTAGGAAGGAATTCTGTTTATCTGAATTAGTCATAAAGGCTGAGTGAACATCTACACAGATAAAATTTAGGCTTTACATTAAAAGATTAATATGGAGGCTGGTTAATGATGTCATAATACTGAAACAATTGAACTATAGCAGTATCAGCGTGGTCAGGGTGTCTGCATTTTCTTCCATTTTGTCAGCACATTTTCTGTGGCATCTTTTTTTGTAGTAATAGCCTAAGTATTGTTGCAGATGACTAAGATATTTTTCCATCTGACTTCTGCCAGTTAGTGAAAGTATAAACATCTGGACAAACACAAAAAGATTCTGTGGAGTTTCCTCACTGAGACTTCCACTGACTTCAGTGGAAGCTGCATGCTGGAGACAGAGCTGATGAAAAGGCAGCAATAACCCATCAGAGAGTTTCATTTAGTACACAGGCACAGAAACAGCACAGGTCTCAGAGAGATGGGTCAGAACAGGCAAGGAGCAAGTGGAGTTACCATCACTGGTAGGTGATCATGGAGGTTTATTGTTTGTTTAGCCCAGTACTGTCCAGCAGCACCATAGAACAGTGCTGTGATTTTCCAGCAGGTTAAAGTTTTCATGGAAGCTGAGGTGATTAAGGGCCACTGATGTCACATGAATTAGATGCCTTTATATGGTCTCTAGACTCTGCTGGAAATCCTGATCTGAATGCTTTTTAGTGGAAACAACAAGCTGAGGAGGAGCAGGAGAGGGAGCTTGGGCAAAAGCATTCTGCATCACAACTGCTGACCCCTTTCTTGTCTCCTGCTGATGCTGAGCAGCACTGCCATTCTGCTGTACCTGAGTCGAAAGTACAACACTCCTGACCACTGGTACCCCTCAGACATCCAAAAACGGGCACGGGTCGATGAGTACCTGTCCTGGCACCATGCCAACATCCGGGCTAATGCTCCTAAAACCATGTGGATCAAGGTAAGGAGACTGAATGTAAAAATGTCAATAAAGTGATGTTTTCCTGTGAGAAAACTGAGCATTTTAACAGCCCCAATTCAGAGACAGTTTGTCATGATGAAACAACAAACCTGGGCCATTCCTAGCTGAAAGGAGCTGTTGGAGAGAGAGCTGTTCCAAACTGATCAACGTCAGGATTTGGCAAAAGCAGATTTGGCCATTTTGATTTTTCCTTTAAAGAAGGTCTGGTACAGAATGTCTCAAACCCAACAGACTTTGCCTGAGTTTGTGAGTGAATATGTAACAGACTCAGTATTGCTTCCAAGGGCCTCCCCCTCCCTGCACAGCTGTGCAGAGTGTGCACATAGGCAGAGTTTGGCTTTGCTCAACATGTGTTTAGTTGCTGGAAGCAGAAAGACTTGCATTCTTCATACAACTCCCTGCAGCCTCTTTAGGATGGAAATGCAGAAGGAGCCTCTGCTTCCAGCACACTTATGTGCTTCTCTGAAATAGGCTCAGAGACAGAGAGGAGAGAGACACTGAGAGGCAGATTTTCTTTACTCAGTGTAGTCAGGCCAGTTTACATTTATATTTACATACCTGATTCATCCTGAGCCAGAAAATCATTTAGTATCAGATGATTTTGCTGGACACCTATTTCCAGCCAACTCACCAGACAGTTAATGCAACTATCCCTAGGTGCAAGTGTAGCTCTGTGAGGAAGAGCTGCTATGGAATTTCAGATGAAATCAGGATTGCTAGTGAACAGGTAAGAATTCACTCCTTCATTGTAAAGTTCACCCTTGTTTGTGCCTAACAGAGCATATCAGGACTCATTTATCTACTTGAATTTTTTAAAATTTTATTTTTTGGCTATAGAGTACAGAGAAGCAATTCAAATATGAGTCAGATTCATACAAGAAGGAGTTTCTTCCAGTCTCTGCAGGCTGTCAGTGCAGTGCTCCAAGGGAAAGAAATCCAACTAATCACTATGATGATGATGATGATGATGATTAGATAGCGCAGATGCAGAAAAGATTCTCAGAATGGCTGTAAATATGGAAACACATAAAGCCACCATGTAAGAGAAGCATATTAGCTAGCAATGGGAGAAGACAGACAGCCTTGAGATGAGGAAAAGGAAGAAGATGCTGTTTCAAGTGATTTTACCCAAAGATCCCATCATGAATAATTGGAATCAGGGAGAGAACTGGCCACGAATTTTCTGATGAAATAGATTCCACATGTATTTGGCCAAAATCCTGGTTTGGATTAAGCAATCCCAACTTGAACTCTTGAATATACTAGCAGTAAGTAGAAATTCAGTCCACTCACACTGAAATTTATGTCTTTAAGTTTGATTCTCTAAATAAACTGTACTTCTTTAGCTGCAGAAGGTGAAGGCAGCAGAGCTGTGAAACACTGCAGGCTCCAGTGGTGCATACACCTCTGACTGATGAAAAATATTGTGGAAAGGCAACTACCCCCTGTGCTAGCAAGTCTGTGCAGACACAAGGACTTCATCTATGTGGTTGCTCCAGAAAAATTTCTAGTTTTTTAAAGAAGGATGCTTTAAGCATCACAGAAAGGTTTGTATAAAAATGGTGTTGACCACTTCCAGCCTTGCTGGCTGCTGTCACACAGAGGAAGCCATTTCTGTCTCTCCAGCCAGTGTTGATACATTCTGGTCCTTCCAGTACTCCTGCCACAGCCACCACCATTCCCTCCTCTCTGTCACCCTGCAGGACAGGCAGCTGCCTGCAGCACCCAGTTCCACAGCAGGGTGGCTGGCAGGGATGGCTGCTGGTGACACAGAGGATGTACCAGGGGTGACTGTGGCAGAGATTTGTCTTCCCTGGAGCTGTTGCCCATTTTTCTTTTGTAGCCCAAGAGGGTGAAGTGGGAGGGCACGGCTGCCAGGCACAAAATGAGATGAGGATCCTTGATTTTGTTCTGCACATTGCTGCTGATTAGCTGGAGGTCACTGCCATGGCCACTCAGCACTGCTGCTGTGCTCTCTGTCCAGGAGCTCTGTGGAGCTGCCACAGTCTGTGAAGCTCTGCCATCCCCTTCTGTGGCTGTATTGCAGGTCACTGATAATCATGGGGTGTAACTTAAATTACTACTGCCAAAGAAGATGATCATGTGTACTGTTATGTCCCTTCTCTCCTCAGGTGTTGATTCCCCTCTTCACAGGGCAGCCACTGCCCTCGGAGAAGCTCCAGGAGGTTATGGAGGGGCTGTCCACTTCCCTGAAGCAATTTGAGGAGAGGTTTCTGCAGGACAAGGCTTTTATCATTGGGAGTGAGATCTCCCTGGCAGATCTGGTGGCCATTGTGGAACTGATGCAAGTGAGTGCTGGAGCGTGGTGAGGAAGTGTCAGCACAAGGGAAAACAGATGCTGCTGAGCAGGGAGGGTGCAGCATGTGCTAACACTTCCCCAGGAGGAGAAGCAAGAGCATATCTCAGCAGAACTGACCTAAGACAATGGGAGAATGTGGGAGTGGGCTCAGAACAGCAGTGAAAATTAAAAAAAAGCTGTCTGCAACAGATCTCTTTTGCTTCTCATCTCTAGCAATAACTACTTGATTTTTTAATCATGATTTTATTTTTAACCTCTAGAGAAGGAAGTAATATATATAAGTGAGAAGCAAGCAGACAGGTCTGATGAAATGAGACAAACATATAGGAATATTTCTGTCATTCAAGAATATAATACTTGCCCATGCCATGTCTGGAAGACAAAAGAATTAATCTCAGACAGGCAATCAAATTAAGTCTGTTACAAACTGGTTGTTCCCTGCCAGACCACCAGGGCCTGGATCCTGCAGCCCAGCAGTGATTTCTTTCTCCCAGTTCGGGGTCCAAGGGAGTGAAAAACAGCAATTCTGCTTCTCTGCATTGTGTTCCAGAGAGTGGCACAGGCAGAAAGCAGAAGAGGGGTAGATGATGCTAGTTAGGACACTGGTTCAGTTAAACACTTCATGTTTTGTGCTGGGTGTTGCTGTATAATCCAGCACTCTGTACTGCAAACTGGGCAGTGTTCCTGGAACTGCCAGCCCACCACATCTTCAGTGCCGTGGCTGAAAATCACCCACAGAATGTGGTCATTTCTGCTGCCCTAAACAGCTATTCCAGCACCCAGGAATTGAGCTGTAAATGCCCTTTAAAATACAGGTTAGCTTTTGTGTCTCCCAGATAGATTTCCCTTCTTCCTCCTGCTCCTCTATGAGCTCTTCCTTTTTTTCCCCTTTACCTGTACCTGCAAGAATACTTTCAGTGCCTGTTGTCTCAGTTAAGAAGTGACTGCCCCAAGCCTCACTGTTGTTCTCTCTCCTTTCTGCAGCCTGTGGGAGTTGGTTGTGACATCTTTGAAGACAGACCCAGGCTGAGGGAGTGGCGCAGGCGGGTGGAGGATGCTGTGGGAAAAGAGCTTTTTTTCCAAGCCCATGAGATGATCCTCAATATCAAAGAACTGAGCAATATTCAAATCGATCCGCAGCTGAAAGAGCAACTGGCACCTGTGTTGATGAAGATGTTGAAATGAATTAACCTATCTTAGCATTTTTCCTGCCTCTTTTTTTCCCTTCTTAATTTCTTCTCTGACATCCAGTTCTACATGTAACTGGAAAGAGCACAGTAATTCTAACAGAGAAATTGCTGAGTGTTCTGTCCCTGGGCCAGGTCTTTCTTGTATCTTTGGGGGTGGAAGCTAGGGAAAGTTTAAGATCTAAAAACATTAAATTCATACAGAGGGCTGAGGCTCTACAGGTCACTCAACAAGCATCTGGATTTTATTTCAGTGTCAGTCTTCTCAGAGATGGTAGAGACAAGAACGGTATTTCCTGACAGAATTAAAGCCAGCTTATAAACTGGGAATGTTAAAGTACTGAATAGGATGAGGATCATTGTTTTCAATTTTAATATTTGTACTGCAAAGTGTGCCTGATCCTCATCTTCCCAGCGTGTGTCTGCACAGACAAGCAGAGCCCAAAACTACTTCACAAAAGTGAAAAAAAGAAATTTTAGAAGTTTCTTATTGTTGGGGCATCTTGCTTGGCTGTCCGTGTACATTCCACACTTCTTTTTCTCTTGAAGTTCCTTTGAGAAATTTCTTTGTATTCATCTGCAACTGTGGATCTTTATAATTCTTCAGTTTAACTGCTGCTTTGGATTTCTGAAAGCCTGGGTTCTCTTGGTGCTCTAGCTACCAATACACATTTGTGGCAGCTGTTCTTGGAGATTCATGCTGCTGGTGGCCACAGCCTTGGAATAACTGCCTACCTAAAATACCATGGTGATATTATATAGGGAGTACCTTGAAAGAATGCATTCAGTGTTTTTGTGAAAGGGAATATAACAGTAAACAAATTGGGGTTTTTCTATGGCAATACTGTAATAGCAATCCACATTTCTCCTAGAAAATGTGGAGGGAATAAATGCAGACATGCTCTTCTGAGACTGTTTTGGATGGAAGTTCACCAAGTAAGTCACCCTGTGCAGCTGAAGTAATAAGAGAGGTTTTGTGGCATTGAGCAACACATGCATCACAATAAAAGGGCAAAGAGTTGTTTTGGAGCTTTTGGGCTCTTTTTCTTGGCTGTTTGTTTCTGCTCATTTATAGATGAAATACAAAATCCTTTTGTATTGCAGTACAATTTATGAGGTAAAACTGAGCAAATCCAACCATTTCCAGTTTCCTCAGTTGAAAATAACAAACTGTAAAGGATGCAGGAATTGGTGGAATATTTATCTGTATATTTCCATTCATAAGTAGTTGTTGGCATTACTCTAAAATCCTTGCCAAAAAATTCTTCCTGCAAAGACTAAAACAAAATGACTAATGGAATTCAGGAATTGCTTCTTTCACTAATCAAATAACTACTTTTTTTTTTTTTTCCCTCCAGTGCTACCATGTCTTGTCTAGTGACGTTTTTTGCTGGCACGTTCTAAAAAACCTGTTGTTTTCTCATGGTGTTTTTCAGTTCTGGATACTACTCTGTCCTAGAAATCATTTCTCAACCTGATCCCTTGCTGATTTTTGCATATGATTCTTTGTGCCAGTATTGTCTTCACTAGCAGCAGTGAAGGCCAAGCAATCCACTAAGCAAAAAAATGAGCAATTTCATCAGTTTTCATTAGTGTTGTCTAGAATTGTGGAAAACCAAGATGTCACATTACACAAGGAAGTTTTACACAAGTTTTGTGCCTTAAGTTATGACCTTTTAGTAGAGCTGGTTCATAACCCTTTGCTGTAAACGAGCTCATGGAACCTCACTGGACAGTAGCTCAGCTTCTGAGAAGCCTCTGCTCTCTAGTTTAGACACCTCTGATCTGTAGATTAGGTAGTCCCTGTGAGCCAGCCTGCCAAAGTCACTTACCAACTTGAGAGCTCAAACTCCTGGTTGCTCAAAGTCCTTATAATTAATACACATTGGATAAAGCAGTAAACCTCTCTGCTTGCTTTTTAATTTCTTGTAGTGTTGGTTGTTCTGAGAAACTACCGCACTGCCATTCTCAACCCTCCCTGCACAGAGGTGTCTGTTGTAGTGACCTCAAGTGTTTTTCCACTGGCAGTAAGGACCATCACAAAATCCGTTTTATCCATGCCTTGGTGAAATTGGTTTTGGTCTCACAGCCTCTAATGCACATCCCAGCAATGCCCGTGGTGACTCGCAAAGGCCCGGCAGTCAGCTGGGGCAGCTGGAGTAACGCGGGAGCCCCGCCTGGGGCTGGCACAGAGCGAGGGGCGCTGGCAGGGCAGGGCTGGACTGGGCGGAACTCGGGGCTGGGAGCTGACAGGGCTGGGCTGGGCTGGGCTGGGCTGGGCGTTGGCAGGGCAGGGCTGGGCTGGGCAGGGCAGGGCAGGGCTGGACTGGGCGGAACTCGGGGCTGGGAGCTGACAGGGCTGGGCTGGGCGGAACTCGGAGCTGGCAGGGCAGGGCTGGGCTGGGCAGGGCAGGGCAGGGCTGGACTGGGCGGAACTCGGGGCTGGGAGCTGGCAGGGCTGGGCTGGGCTGGGCGCTGGCAGGGCAGGGCAGGGCTGGACTGGGCGGAACTCGGGGCTGGGAGCTGGCAGGGCTGGGCTGGGCTGGGCGCTGGCAGGGCAGGGCAGGGCTGGACTGGGCGGAACTCGGGGCTGGGAGCTGGCAGGGCTGGGCTGGGCTGGGTGCTGGCAGGGCAGGGCTGGGCTGGGCAGGGCAGGGCAGGGCTGGGCTGGGCGGAACTCGGGGCTGGGAGCTGGCAGGGCTGGGCTGGGCGGAACTCGGCACTGGCAGGGCAGGGCTCGGCGCTGCTGCAGCGGCTCCGGGGGCGGCTCCGGGGGTGGAGCTGCGGCCGGGCCGGGTCGCGCAGGCTGAGTTGGAGCGGGGCAGGAGCGCCATGCCGTTCGTAGAGCTGGACACCAGCCTGCCGGCCGAGCGGCTGCCGCCGGGGCTGGCACAGACCCTGTGCACCGCCACCGCCGACATCCTGGGCAAACCGGCGGAGGTGAGCGGGGAGGGGCGGGGGGCGGCCGGGCTGGAGACGGGCGGCGGGGCCGGAGCGGCGGGGACTGACGGTGGCTGTCCCCGCAGCGGGTGAACGTGACGGTGCGGAGCGGGCTGCCCATGGTGCTGTCGGGCTCGGCCGAGCCCTGCGCCCAGCTGGTCGTCTCGTCCATCGGCGTGGTGGGCACGGCGGAGCAGAACCAGCGGCACAGCGCCCGCTTCTTCGACGTCCTGACGGCGCAGCTGGGGCTCGGCCCCGAGCGGTGAGTGCGGCCCGGCCCGGGGGGGGCTCGGCTCGGGGGACACCGTGCTCACCTCAAGGGCAGCGAGAGCGTCCTCCCATCGGGCCTACAGGCCTGTGTGGTCCGTGGATATGGAACGCGACAAATAAAAGGGGATGTTCAGAGTGGTGGAGATAGTGGCAGTTCCCATGTCCTCCAGGAGACTAAGTTGTAATACAGATCCAAGATCTAAGTGCTCGTGGATGCTGAATCTCAGACATGCGGCTTGGAGCCAGATAAAACCGTATAAACTGGCATACACTTGTTGAACAGTCTGGGCATTACTATTCTCTCAAGATCAGTAGTTACAGTTGGTGAAATGGGTGCAAAACCCCACCGAAACTGGTAGAGCTTCACAGGGGTCACCCTCCCAAATGCTGGAACAAGGCTGTTCCTGAAGGTCAGCCGTGTCCATCTCTGCTTATCTTACCCATCTCCCCAAAGGAGAGTGATAATAGTACTTCCCTGCCTCTTGGATGCTGTCAGGATTTATCCCTGGCAAGATTATGCACTGTGTGGTTCCTTCTAAAATGGACAAGTATCTCATTTAAATTGTTGAAATACAGACTGCTTTTGTTTGTGTGGGTGAAGTCTGTTTGTACCCTGACCATATACAGCTTGTGTTTCCTTCTGTTCATTTAACAGAAGTGTAAGACAGTGAAACCCTAGTACAGATTTTCTACTATGTTGCAAACTGAGCAGCAATAATGCTTCATTGTAAAATAATATTTTTTGTCCTCATTTTTGCTCTTGTACCCAAAAGGATTGTCATCCGCTTTTACCCACTGGAGCCCTGGCAGATTGGCAAGAACAGGACAGTCATGACATTCCTGTGATCCTTTTGAGTGGCCAACTGGAGCAAAGCAATGATGAAGGCAACCTGGAGATGATCAGCTCTATCTTCTTGTTTCCCCTTGTGATCAAATCTGTGTAACTCGATTCACTTTTGTTTTTGCATCCTATACACAAAAAGCTCAAGAGTGAGGCCGTCAACTGTACTGATTTTACTGAAATAGTTCAAAGTCTTTGTCTCAAGCTCAAGCCTAGACAAAGCTGCTTGTAGCAGTAAAAAGTTTTAATTCTAGAACATTTGGCTTTACCTGAGGACCAGAGAGGTTCTGAGGTTTATCAAAATTTTCTCATAGTTTGCAAGGCAGAATAATTCCTTTTGTCTGTTTCTCTGTGGCAGCAAAAGGGTCTCAGGCCAGCGAATATGACCTGGAACTCAAATTAATTTCTTTTTCAGGCTCCTCTGAGAGATCTTTCTGGAAAGAGAGGTGGTTATTGGGAGAGAAGTTTAGGCATTGAAGGCTCATGTCAGATCTTTGCTGTGAGCCCTGCTATTGCCACCTCCTGTGACTGCTCCTACTAAGTGTTACTTGTTCACAAGGTTTTCAGGGCTCAAAGTCTGTCTGCTGATGGCAGTGTCTGGAGAAGATAGTCACTTCTGAAGACCTGCACTGTGCCACCAGAAAATATTTTGAAGTTTCTGCTACTCCCAGTTTTAATTCCTGTAATTCACTGTTTGTTCAGAGTCCTATTCCTTGCTGTTATGGGGAGTTTTGGGTTGATACAGCATCTCACTGTGATCTCTGGCTGATGTTTCTGGCTCAGCGTTCCTGCAGAGAAGAGTTTTGGGTTTTTAGGACCCGCTCACTTTATAACTAGAATACACAGGGCATTTTATTAAAACATTTTATTGTAAGGGTACTTTTTGTGTGCCATGTTGCCTCTGCCTTCTGCTGCTAATGAAAACATTTGTCGGTTCCCTTTCACTTTGGCCAGTTGGAGGTCAGGGAGCTCAGCAGAGCTGAGAGCACATCCCTGGAACATGGGGATCCATGAGAACACAAGGCTGAAGGGGGCTTCTGTGCTCCTTCATCATTCTAAATGGAGTTTTATTTGTTCATGGCTTGAGGTATTAAGATTATTGAAAATATTCCCTCTAATTACCATTTAAAATTGTTTGTTCCCTTATACATCGTAAATAACTTCTATGTTTGACAAATCTGACAGGAATATAATACCAAGCACAAATCAGTGTATCAGGCTGGGGGGGCTACACGTTATCTGGTTAATAAACTCTTGCAAAGCTTCTTTTGATAAGTGTCAGCTTACTGGCTCACAGCATTGGGGGTTTGTAGGTCTTAGTGCTTGGAGACAGACATTGTGGCAGGTCTTTCCACTTTCTCAGGTCTTTTCAATCAAAAGTTTTTGAAACTCAGGCAATGAACAGGTAGGTGAACTGAGTCTGAGAACCCCAACTCAGCAGTACTGTGTTGCAGAGTAGGGTGTGGACAGCCCTGGATTTGCACCAGCTTGAGGTGAATATTCTGAAATGCAGACAATAATCTCACTTTAATTCTGATCAGCAGATGCTTCATTTCCTTCTGCCTTCTGAAGTAACAACCACAAACCCTTGCCAAAGCCTTTGTTTCCTTCAAAAGAACTTGCTCAGCTCTGGGCCCCAGCTCTCTTGGTTTTGGGCCATGTTGACCACCCTGGGGATTTCTGCAGGCTCTGTGCTTTCCTCACCCTGGGCTGCTCTCAGTGTGGGCTTGTGTCTGGGAACAACTTCCAGTACTGCAGAGTTGAGCAAGAAGATGTAAGAAAGTTCATGTTGATCTGAAGAAATGGCCTATCTTTTACTTCACTGAGGTAATGTTGGAGTAGGTTTGACTGTATTTTGGGACTCTAACCTGCAAAGGGGTTATGCAGGCCCCTGGAACCCCTCCCAGGGCATGAACACATCAACCAACAGAAGCAGGAAATGTTTTGCACACCTGAGGCTGAAGAAAATCAATGCACCACCCTTATCTGTGGCTCAGCAATAACATTATAAAATCCCTTTCCTTTGAATGCTACGTGCAGATGTCCCTGTTCCATGGGCTGGAGCCTGCCTGACACCTGGAGTTAGTATCTCCCAGCTATGGTTGGTCTTTTTACTGTTGTAACTTCCCAGGCTCAACCTCCTAAGGTTAACAAATATTTCTGCTCCCCGAAGGGGCCTCTGTTGTTTGAAACTGCTGTATAAGCATATGTTCAAACTGAAAGGCAATGCCCCTGATTTTGAATGCTGAGTAACCATTTCCTAGCCTCAAACCTTTGAACTTTGGACAATGTTTCTGTGTATTTACACTAGAGAGGAGCGGCGAGGCCCTGAGGATGGTGCAGGGCACACCACTGGCAGGAAAGTGCTGCAGGGCTGTGATAACTTTGTAGGTTATTGTCCAAACACAGCAGTGTGATACTGCTGCTCACAGCAGCCCTGTGCTTGGTGTGTCATGGTGGAAAGAAGGGCATTAACACCAATGGTCCATTTGAGATGAAGAGGGCTCTTCCTCACAGTGCTAAGTGGTGATTCAGTGCAGTGCTTGAGCACAAGTTTCCCTTCCTCAGCGTGACGTGATGTGTTGGAGCAACAGGACTGTTTAAACGTGAGGTTCTGACCCACAGCTGGGGCCTTGCCAGCCTGGCTGACCCTGTCTGGTGTCCTTGGGCTGTGCTGAGGTCTCTGTGGGGCTGCAGGTGGCACATCTGCTCTTTGACACTCGCTGCTGTCTGACCACCTTACACTTCATTCAATAAAGTCATTTACACTCAGAGCTGTCTCAGTGCTGCTGGGCTTCACATCCCCCAGATGCCAGGGGCACAGAAGTGTGTTCCCATCTGCAGCTAGCTCCATGGCAAGCTTTAGGGAAAATCGGTGGCCTTGGGCTGATTTCCATCCCCCTGGGCAGGGGATCCACACTCATTGAGGGTTTTGCCCAAGACCCCACACAAGCTGCATCTGAAGATCCTGGGCAGAATAAGAACTTGCCCTTCTGTCGCCTGTTGAGTAGGAGCAGTCTTTAGACCTATTAATTTCTGAAGCTGGAATCCAAATTTTACAGATGGGTTGCCTTACTTTGTGAAGGCCCAGCATTGTTTGTGCAGGTGTTAGGGCGTTTGAGGGTTGCTTTCTGCCTTTGCACCATTTTTCTGTGAGAAATCCCCAGACATATTAAATTTGGAAGATCAGCTCCACATTTTGGAGTTAGGCTGCTGAAAGATACTGACAGTACCTTTCCTTGAGAAGGAATGCTCGTGGTCCCACTGTCTGTGGGTCAGACAAGACTGTCCAGAGGTACAGGAAACACCTTTCCGTCCTGACAGCTTTTGAGTGGGATCAATCCTTGGATGTATTAATTCTTGGAGGTGGTATCCAAATTTCGGTGGTGGATCCCTGGAAGGGAATGCTGAGGCTTTTCCATAGAAAGAAAACACCTGGAGCCAGTGTTTCAGGTGCAGATACCAGGGGAGGTAAAGGCCTGCATGACTTTGCTGTCCTGGTACTTTTGGTGTTGGAGCAATTAGAGTCTTAAGCTGTACCAGGGGAGGTTTAGATTGGATATTGGGAATAATTTCTCCACAGAAAAACTGATTAAGATATTAGACCGTGCTGCCCAGGGAGGTGGTGGAATCACCGTCCCTGGAAGTGTTTAAAGAAAGACTGGATGTGGTGTGATGTGGTTGGGTCCCAGCCGGGACTCTGACCCCGGAGTTCTTATCCAGCGGAATCCATGCCGGGCTTCCGTGACCTGCGAGCGCCCTCAGCCCGGCCCCGCCCCCGCCCCCCACCTCCCAGTGCGCAGCGCTCCCATTGGCTGGCTGCGGAAGGGCGGCTCGGCCAATGAGGCGCTGCCTTGTTGGCGCCGTGGCTCCGGAGGCGGTTGCGGTGGAAACCGCCGGTGCGCGGCTCCCGGGGGAGCGGCGGGACCTGAGGGACCCGCGCCGGGAAACCGCGGGAGCGCCCCGGGAACCCCCCGGGAACCTCCCGGGAGCCTCCCGGGAGCAGCGCCGGCATGCCGGGGGCGGCCCCGCGAGGTGAGTGTCCCGTCCGCCCGGCCCCGCGGAGGGGCAGCCGGCGTTTGGGCCCTGCCCGGTGAGGGTAGCGAGAGCCCGGCCTGGGCGGCCTCGCCCGCGCCCCTCCCTCCGCGGAGCCGCGGTCGGAGGCGAACATGGGCTCCCGCTTCCTCCCGGCCCTGTGTGCCGCCCTCCGGGAGAGCAGCGTCCCTGCCCCTCCGTACAGAAAGTGATCGTGTTTCGGTCAAAACGGCTTGTGCTAAAGTGAGGCGGATCTTTGCAATGTTAAAAAAAAGAAATCCGAAATAAAAATCAAATCTTTTTTCAAACGTGTATCTGCAATGTATGCATCCCAAGTGTAGCAGGAGCAACAAAAGCTGGGAAAGCCCAAGTCACTCCCTTCGTTTCTTATTTCGAAGTTGAGAACACAAGCTCTGGGAGCAAGAGCTGACACTGGAAATATTTACATAAATTTTAAACTACTAAGATAAAAGGAGAGAAAGTTTTGAAGGCAAAAGTCTTGTTGCCTTTCAGGATGTGCGCACCTGTTGTAGCTGCAGATTTATAGCTGGGACACTCTTGTATCTGAAAAAATTCAAAGTGGTTATATTTAATTAAGAGTAATTATTTTTGCCTGCTTATCTCATGTAGCTGTGTTCCTCTGGAAGTGCTTGTAGTGACACACTCAGTTCCTAAATGCTGTGGCACTGGTGTAACTCGCTCCACAGTCAGGGTGGTTTTGCAGCCATGTACAGTGCCTGGTTTAAACCAAAATGAAACAACACACGTGCAAAAACTGTGTGGGGGCAACACCCTGCCCTTGTTTTCTGCCGGCATCTCCCAGTCCTGTTTGGTTCTGCACATTCAACCTGTGAACACCAGGCAGAGAGAGGCTGAATGGTAGTTACTAAGTTCCTGTGTGTTACAAGCTTCCAGTATAAATAATAAGTAGAACTGAAATTGTTTTCCCACGTTTTCTGTAGTTGCAGTTTTCCCAAGAGTCCAGCTTCGGAAGTCAAGTCTTGACTGTAGTCTCTGCTGCTGACTTCCTCTGCCACCTTGAACAAGATTATTTGGATTCAGCAAAAGACTTGGGCATATTACTGAGTATAGGCATTTTTGTAAGTGGACTTAAACCTCATCAACTTTAATATGTAATTGATTTGGGATCATACAGACTGACTTACTTAAATGTCATAAGCATCTACACCCTGTCCAAATATGTAACAGTCAGTCTAACTGAAAGTGGTAACCATTAATTTCTGTGTATGTATTTTCTTCATATGAAAAGGAGACAATTCCTTGTTTCAGACAAGGAATCTGTCCTGAAGGAGATTTGAGGTTTTATTAATGTTTATCTGGTGACTTTAAAGAGAAAAATGCTTTATTGCTGTGCAGTTGTCAGTTTGATTTAACTACAAGTGAGGAGAGCCAGTGCTGCATGGGCAAGCAAATGCTCATTGCTGAATGAGTGAAATTCCTGTCAAGGCATTATTTTCTCTATGTGCAGAACTAATCATGATGATGTATGAGTTAATTCAGCTTATAGTTCAAAACTCCCACTGCTTCCTGCTGTGGTTAATTCTGGACTTACTCTTCTATTGATGTAGTCTCCCATATTAAGGACTGTTTTTAGCCTGTCTTGCATATGTCATCTTCTTGTTTGAGTTGATAGGAAAGTTTTATCATATAGCAGTAAAGGTTTTCTATAAAAGCAGCACAGAGCTCTTTCATATATTTTTGCCTTTATAATGTGTTGTTTCAAGCAGTTAATTGAATATAAATTGTGGGCTTACTTATAAGGAAAAATTACTCACAGTTTTGTAAAGGTGTATTTACCCCTTCACACTTTTTATCAGTGGTAAAAAGGACTGGAAATACGAGGATCGTTTTTCAGAATGAATAAATGCTAATTAACAAAAGTTCAGTTTCTTTTGTTTGCATCCATCTAGTAGATCTAAGTGTGTCTGCAGTAACTATAACTTGCTTTTGCATTAGAGCTGGGCTGTAGAAGTTGGTCAGTATACTCAGTACAAACACTGGTTCTGTTCTAGCAGGGATGGCAGTAATGAAAATTATTCCTCAGTGGGATTATTGTTCCTCAGTGGTTGGGCTATCTATCTCTTGGCATGGGGTGGTTGTTAATTGGTTATTTAAATATGCTTGTAAATTATTCCCAGCTTGTCTTTTTCTTCTGAATTTTTTCTTTGAGCAGAATAAATATTGTAATCCTGTTTGCTTTCCAGACCTGTTTGTGATAGACCCTTCCTTCTGTTCCTGGAGAAAGACATTGTGAATAGCAGTGAACATGGTAAGGGTTTTTGGAGGTGTTTTGGTAGAAATAAAATTGAAAATTTTCCCCTTCCCTGGGATGAAGAATAAATTGCCATAATGAGAACATTGTTTTTGGAGTGATTGTAGTTATTGGTAAATTTAAGAAATTGGAAAAAAATCGCTGTAATGCACATGTCTATTCCAGGAAAGGTGTTGCTTGCAAGACACTTGAAATTTGTTTTTTTCAGCTGATTTTGGATGGGAAATGGTTTTGATATCTGTTTATTTGCAATTAGGGATGATTAAATTAATTACAAATCTTGTAACTTTATGTAGAGATCTCTTAGTATTGTTCATATACCAGTTAACTAAAAAAAAGAAAAAATCCAGTTTTCAGAGGCAACTGGGCCATATGTAGATGTCACCTTTCTTGTCACATCTCAATTGTCATTCCAGATTCGAATTGCAGCACTGAATGCCAGCTCCACGGTTGAGGATGATTATGAAGGTACCTTCAAAAGTCATAAGACACAGACAAAGGAAGCTCAGGTAAATAATTCCACAGCTTTCTTAATGCAGTTTTGTCTTGATGGGAGTTTTGTCCTCTAGTTGCAGGGATTTTTTCAACCAAGGTATTTTGTTCTTATGAAAGCTTAATGAGTCTTGAACCCTCCTTTAGCAAATTAAAACTTAAATGAGTTATTTTACAACAGTAACACAAATATTCTGCTATATAGCAGAAAGTATTAAAAGTGTGGAACTACTGAAACACATAATAAATATAAGTACATTTAATAAAGTTGTCTTAATAAATGATTCTGATTATTTAAATCACAGGAAGCAGAAGCTTTTGCCTTGTACCACAAAGCCCTGGACCTTCAGAAGCATGACCGATTTGAGGAATCTGCTAAAGCTTATCATGAGCTGCTTGAGATTCGTCTCCTGCGAGAGGTCAGTGACCTTGAGAGAACGACACTCTGGAAACTGTTTGCTGTATTTTGTCTTACTTCATTTCTAATTGGCTAACTAGAAATGTCAGTATTATCAATGAACAAGTTGTTTGCTGTTCTTGTTACCTTTCTGATTCCTAATGCCCATTTTGCATTTATTTTATAATTTCTAGGCAGTTCTTTCTGGTGATGAGAAAGAAGGGCTGAAACACCCGGGTTTGATGTTAAAATATTCCACCTATAAAAACCTAGCACAACTGGCAGCACAACGGGATGACTTAGAGACAGCCATGGAGTTCTATCTGGAGGTACAGCTGAAATTAGACACTGGAGCCTTAATGTTTGTAAAAACTTTCTAAAATACAGACATACACATCCAGCATACATCATGTCACCATATCGTGTAATATTCTTTCTGATGCTGTATGGGATAAAATGGACTTCTCAAAGCAGCTGTGATCCTGCAGAAATTAAAGCAGTGCAGTCCCTGCAGTGAAGTGGGTATGCATGTGTGAAATGGGGATAATGCTGTTTGTTGTGCTTTCTAGGCTGTAATGCTGGACTCCACCGATGTCAACCTCTGGTATAAAATTGGTCGTGTGGCAATAAAACTGATCCGCCTCCCCTTGGCTCGTCATGCTTTTGAAGAAGGGCTCAGGTGTAATCCTGATCACTGGCCTTGTTTGGATAACCTTATCACAATTTTGTATACACTCAGTGACTACACGAGTGAGTACATCTCAGTATGTGTGTAATTTTACATACCAAGAAAAATTGTTACAATGAAATCATAATGGTTGAATGTATCTTGCATGAGCAATGCAGCAAGGTTTGATAGAGACTGCTACTTCATGATAGAGATTTTACTGAAATACAAAGCATGATGGTTTAGATAGATATTTATTTTTAGGGTAACCAAAACTTGTGGTCTCAGAGATCAGAGCTTCTGCAGGAAGTTTCCCTGTACACTGCTCCTTTGCCTTTCTATGTGTGTTGGTTTTGGCTTTCCAGTAATTTCCTGCTGCACAGCTCTAGGGTTTGGGTGTAAATCTACAGTCTCATTGATAGTCTGGTAGGATTAATTGTACTTACAGCAGTGGATACACTACTTGCTTCACTAATGGAATCTGCAGTTAAGACATTTGATAACATAAAAATGGTGGATAATTGTGTTTCTGTTTTATGGTTCTAAATTCTTCTGTGCCAGAACACGCTTGAAAGTAAGTGAAAAATGTACTGCCAACATTGTTTAAACAAAATTAATTGCATTCTTTTTCTGGATGCAATACCTTGGAAGACACAATAGGCTGTTTTAATTGTATGCATCTAAGTATTTGAGACCTTACAAAGCAATTGGACTAATTCATGTAAACGTCACATTTGGGTGGAATTCAATGGTGTACGTGAGGCCCAGAAATGGGAGCTTTGAATGAACCAAAGGCAGCCATTGACCTTTCAATTTCTATTTCTCTGCCAGCATGTTTGTACTTTATCTGCAAAGCTCTGGAAAAAGACTGTCTGTATAGCAAAGGATTGGTTCTGAAGGAGAAGATCTTTGAGGAGCAGCCTTGCCTCCAGAAAGATTCCTTAAGGATGTTCCTCAAATGGTGAATGTTGTCTTAGAGTATATACTGCCTTTGGAGTGTAAATTTTGGATTTGGAGTTGCTCAAAAAACTTGCTGAGATCTTGTGATTTAAGTTTAATACCTTGCTGACTTGCCTTCTGAATGCTAATGTTATGTGTTGATGCTTCAGGGATTCCTTTTGGAGGGAGGTAGAAAGAAGAAAAGAATCTATTTGTTGCTGCTCCTTAATTTTCATACCTAGATCTCTTGTAACCATCTGCCTTTGTTTTACTTATTAGTTCCTGATCCCTGCAGCATTCACTTTACTTTTCCTCATTAAAACAAACCAATAACAACCCAAACCAAAACAACTCTCACAGGCTCCCCCCAAGAAAACCTCACCTAAAACTCCCCACACTTTACTGCTTTTCTTTCTGTATGGATTTTATAGTATGAGTGGGTAGGAGGAAAGTGGGAAAATAGACACCCATAAAATTTACAGGATCTGTTTAAGTTAACTGATCATTCAGAACAAAAATTTCTGATGATTGACACTTCCATATGTCTGCTATAAAGTTGGTAACATAATGTTACATGAATGCTTTCGTTTCACTGTTTTTGTTACATTATATGAGGGTATTAAATTAATCCCCTCTAGGCTTTAATAAAAAAAACAAACCAGCAAACAAAAACGAACTTATTTCCATTTTTTCTTATTTCTCAGTGACATGTCTATCCATAATGTGAATGTGAGTGCAGCTGAAACAGGAAGAATCATAAATGAAGCACTGGAGCTACGTAAGAAAAGACAGGCATTGCTGGTGCGTGACAGGGAGCCAGACCTCAGGCTGGTGCAGCCAATTCCCTTTTTCACGTACGTCTTTCTATTTTCTCTTTTCAAAAACATCCTCTGAAGCACATATTCTGACAACTGGTGTGCTTCAGATTTCTTCAAAGTACCTTTTTTTTTTTCCTTGTAAAAACAAACCAGCCTTCCCAGTGTTTTCTTATTAGCTTATCGGTTGGTTTGGTGTGCTTATGATTTTAGTATAAACCCCATAGCTATTAGTTTTCGACTTTTGATTTTAAACCAGTGATGTAAAAAGCAAATATGGTATCTGAGAATGATTTGGCAGCTATTCCAATGCATTACTGGATTATAACTAGTTTGTATGCAAATTTTAAAGCAAGTTTAAGTTTTAAAAATGGTTTTTACTATTGGGATAATGAAAACTCAGGAAAAAAATTGCAGTTCTTTATTTGCAGGAAGATATAAGGATACTAGTAAGTTTTTATATATGTCTTTATTACGGCATAAAGGATTGGGGTTTGATTTTTGTATTGCACATTATTTTTGGAATATTAATGGGCTCTGCATGTAGTTCATACTGCAGAGTAATTGTTTCCACTTGTGAATAGGGATGAGTTCTTTTAGTGTTGTTGATTGAATACAGAATCTGAAAACTTTGTTTGACACTACTATTTTTAAGCTTTTGACATAGGGTAATTTCCTCAGTAACTACTGCACGGACCTTGTGTCTTTTAGAGACGTTTTTTGAGTGATGGGACAGGTTTTAGACACTCAGGTTGCTGTCCCACTGAGAAGCTGCTCTTGCTGTTTCTAAGCTGTTGGAGAAAAACAATGTTGAATGCTGTTAGGTTAATATACATAATATAGAAAATAATGTTACATTGTGATGCTACTGTGTTTCCACTTGCAGGTGGAAGTGTTTAGGAGAAGCCTTACTTGCCATGTACCAGCACCTCACAACGTGTGATCCTCCTCGACCCAGTCTGGGAAAGAGAATTGATCTCTCAGAGTACAGAGACCCAGTTCAACATTTGATGCTTTCTCCCACCTCTACTCCTGTCAGTGTTATTCAGCCAACCCCTGTCAGCACTAATCCAGTGGTGACAATGCCAGATCCTGTATTACCTTACACTCCAACCACACCCAACTTCCCAAGTCACAGTCAGAGTTCTTTGGAACCAGGAGCTACTGTAGGTGAGCAAGGTACTTCAGTCTAAGATTCGAGATATCTTTCCTACTTACCTGGGTATAAAAAACACTTCAGAATTCTTTGGGCCATGCTGTCTTTCAACTGCATGGTGGGGGAGTGAGTTTCAGCATATGTATAACATGTGATAGAGAAAGTGAAGGAGTGTCTGACCTTTTCTGATTTTGTGCTTTTGCCTCACACTTCAGTTTTTCAGTCTTTAGGATGAGAAAAATTTTTCATCCATTCATCCAGTGATGCATATCAAACTTTTAATGTTGGGAAGGGCCTTGAGCTCCTTAGAATGAATGAGCTGTTTTACAAAAAGATGACTGTGTTATTTTTCTGCTCATGTGACACTTTAAGAAGCTGAGAAGACCAAGCTGTCAGCTATATTTATTTCAAATCTGTACAAGATTTTTTTGGCACTGTCTTCAGATGGAAACCAATGAATAAAAATTTTAAAAAATTACTCACTTTTTATTCTGTCAATTTAACCTGTCAGGTTTTGTTATTTTTTCATTATGTTTTTAGGTGACATATCTGCAGGTGATAAATCAAAGAAAGGAGTGAAACGAAGGAGAATTACAGAAGACAGTGGTGAAACAGCCAAAAGGAGATCTGCTAGAGTTCGCAACACCAAGTGTAAAAAAGAGGAGAAGGTTGACTTTCAAGAGCTGTTGGTGAAGTTCCTTCCTTCCAGGTACTGTACAGCAAAACTTTCATTATGAGACAATCATAAAGAAGAAGCTGTTTGGGATTATGATTGATTGATATCCCCTCAACCTTAAAACTATCAGTCCTATGTTATTTTTTGAAGCAGATGTGGTGCGTCATCTTCTGATAAATTTAATAAAATTGCTTTTAGTAAAAGTTTCTGAATAAAAATTGAAAAATGTAGAAGCATTTACTACTGTTAAAATGAATTAGCAGACAATACATGTATCAAAATGGATAAGATAAAGTAATCTTGATTTGGACAAAAGGAACTGGATGCATATCTCTGCACTTGTTTCACTAATATATTTTCACTGTTAAAATTTGCACAATGTTTCATATTTAGGTTTCACCTAGTAATGAAAGAAAGAATGAGGACTTTGTTGATGTTGTGGTTTTTGTCCCCCTTTCACACAGATTAAGGAAATTAGATCCTGAGGAGGAGGAGGACCCTTTCAATAACTATGAGGTGCAATCTGAGATCAAGGAGGAGAATTTTCAGCATGTTGGACCACACAGAATGTCATTTGATTCTACAACATTTATGGAATCTGGTAGGGCTTTCATTTTAACTCCTGTTCTTTCTTTGTTGTTTTTGCCATATTGTGTGCTTTATTTTCTGTGTTTTCCTGTCATGCCTAGAAGATTCAGAAGTATATGCTATTTTAAAAAGTGTAATTTTATGGTATAGAAGTATCTCAGTTGGTACTAATTTTTTAAGTCTTGGGGGATTGCTTAATCATTGTGTGCAGGAAGCTGTTGTGTGGAATTTCCCATTCAAACAGATTGGAACTCAGTAACTGAATTCTGCATATGAGCAGCACAGAAGAACTGCTGTGATATAAGTGCATAAAACACTGTTGAAACTTAATTGTCTCAAGGTCTGCCTCAACCTTACACATGTAGGCCTTTGTGTTTATCTGCTTTCTAGAAAAGCAGGATGTTCATGAATTCCTGCTGGATAACCTGAACAACGGTGGGATCTTGGAGCTGATGATGAGATATCTAAAAGTCATCAGCCAAAAGTTCCTGGTGAAGTGGCCTCCTGGCTTGTGTGAGGTGGTCCTCACTATCTATAACAGCTGGAGAAAGCACAGCAGTAGCCTTCCCAACCCCCTCCTGAGGGACTCAAGTAACCAACACATCAAGGTAATGCAACACCTTTCCTTATTCTGTGTTTGCTGTTGTCTTGGTGTGCCAGAAGTGCCCAAGTGAAATCCAGCAGGCACAGGTTTGACTTAGCTCTCTCTGGAACTGTTTGTCCCAGCTGTAGTAACTGTCCTAAACTTTGGGGCACTGCAGCTGTTCCTGAGCTGAGCAGACCTGGGTGATGCTACATGCAACTCTAACCTGTATATAATGTGTGTTTATGCACACACACACCCATAGGGATGTTGTAGACATAGATGTGTTTTACCCCTTTATTCTGTTGTTGCTCTTTCTTTTTTTCCTCTCTCCCTTTTCTTCTGATATGACACAGTTTTGTTTTGTCATCAGGTCAGTACAGAGTCTGCTCTGTTCTCACTGGCTGATTGAGGGTCAGCATTGCTGCTTTAAATAGAGTAAATACAGTGTAGTTTTAAGATAACCTGAAATTTACAGTAAAAAAACCAAAACCACCTTCTCAGCATCACCATTTTATTATTTAATTTCCTGAAACCAAATAGAAACAATAATAAGTTCTTTACAACCATGTAAAGGCCAGCTTGATGACAGCAGCTGATATTCCTTGAATTATAAAACCAGTTCTGATACTTCTTGGCCACTGAGCCAGTCTGTGTTATCTTTTTAATGTTAGCAGTCTGTATTCATTTGGAAAGTTATTTGTCTTTAGTATGACTTCAGTTGGAAATAGTATTTCAGATCAAGTATTTTTGCTTCTTTGCACATGAAATATTAATTATGAAAATTGCTGTGTTCCATTGATGTCATTTACAAAACAAACAAAATGCCTCTATGTAGCAGACGTTAAATTTTTATACATCCTGTGACTTATTTATGTATATTTTTCGCATGTACATGCCCTTTTTTAAACAAATGTAAATACATTTATAAATTTATTCCCTTGGTTCTCATTATTAGTTCATAACTGCTTACTTGTATGTAAATTTGGTATTATTTTTCAAATGTCAATGCTACTACTATATTCTGGAATCGTGCTTTTAGCATGATTTGGCAATTTAATATAGTTTTATTTCAGCCAGATAAAAAAGTAAGGATGGCAGTTTTTTCTAACATCAAGCAGTGCTGTTCTGACCTTCTTTCACGAGCTGAGATTTTTCTTTTTTAATGCTTCTAAGTATTGTTTGGTTTTGTACTTGTTGATTTGTCAATGGTGTTATACACCTTTTAGGCAGAAGAAGTAGTTCTAGCTTGGGAATAGAAATCCCAAGAGCACAAGATGAAGGCTTTCTTTGAAGTAAATTGCAAATTTAGTGATTTTTTTAAAAATTCTGCTTCTTTTAAAGTATTTCTTTCTGTGAATACTCTTTTGATATCTCCTTACTTTTTCTGAAGGATATGATGTTAATGAGCCTTTCTTGCATGGAACTGCAATTAGATCAGTGGCTACTGACAAAAGGGAAGAGTTCTACAGGTGAGAACTTCATGTCACTTTCTTCAGACTCTGAAAACACAGGGGCTAGATGAAGAAAAGCTTTCAGGAATTCAATAAATATTGGAGCTATTTTTGCTTAATATCCCCCAGATCTGTGTTTTATCGGTGTATCAATTCTTTGCCTTTTGAAATTCTGGTACGTGGGACTCTTTTCATGCAATGCCAGTAACTTCATGATAAAATATAATTAATTGACTTACAGTTTCTCCACGAAATTGCCCTGCTGCCTCTGTGAATGGAAAGTTTGGTCCTGACTTCCCAGGAACTCATTTTTTGGGGGACCTGTTGCAGCTGTCGTTCGCGTCTTCGCAGCGAGATTTGTTTGAGGAAGGCTGGATGGAGTTTGTCACTCGGGTGTACTGGCTGAAGGCTCGCTTTCTAGCACTGCAGGTTGGCTTTTCTGCTGCTGTGACTAACACAGCTTTTCCCAAATGAAGGTCAATATTGTTCAGATGCAGCTCATTTGGGAGTCTCAGCTCTTTTAAGCGTGTGGGTAAAATCAGCTTAAAACTGTGATTTCACTTTATTTTTAAATATATAACTTGCCCTGAGGGTTGAGGTGGAAATGAAGTAGGAGGTCTCACATGCTAAGCAAATATTCAGGTATGTTTATTTTATGTCTTTGTTTAAATTAACTTGTGCTCAGCTTAAAAAAAAATAATATTTGTAGTAAAATTACTTGGAATAGTATTGTGGAGCTGCAGAACAAAAGAGTTTTGGGGGCCTGGACTCGTGGACACTCTCGAAGTCTCAGGAAGTCCAAAATGCAGATTTTAACTGAAGCAGACTCTGTTTTATCACTCTTCCCTCTGCTTTTTCAAGGTGGCATGGTCTTGCTTTTGAAGACTTTTAATTTAATATGCAAATTTTGAAGCAGAGGGTTTTAAACCTATCACTAAGGGAATAATTTGAAAGAAATGTTATTTGATCCCAGTCTTTTTTTTTTTCCCTCTAAGTGTTGCTTCCCCAGGACATCAAAGAGGGTTTTTTATGCATTAATTATGTTTAAATCAGTTGTCAACTAGTTATGTGTGTTAGTTTCATAAGTGTGAACTAACTTGTTCCTTCCCTTTTTTGGTTTGTTGGGGTTTTTTTGGGGTTTTTTTTTCATCAAAGGATTCCTTTTTAATGAAGTTATTCAGGAAAAATGAGAGTTCCTATACAGCTACTGGCATTTTTTTCCTTGGGATATACAGAGTTGTATTTTGCCTTTGCATTCCTTCCTGACCTTTCAACTACTTTGCCCAAAGCAGATAGAATTAATTCACTTTGCAGAATATACAAATGGTTTAATTTGCACAAATGGAAGAGTTATTTCTGTTGGTTTACTCTTCTGCCTTTTTAAAGGAAAGGGGTTTTAGCACTCCAGACCAATCTCACAAATTTATTCAGGCTGAATTCTGTTTTTCTGATTTGTTTTATCTGTTATTGAAATAATTGGTAAGATATTTTTAAATATTTTTGCTTCAGCTTGAGCTATTCAGTTGAATTTGTTTTTTAATTTTTGAGGACATGCAGTAATCACACCGGCAGTGGCTGCATTAAATTTAAACATTTTCTACAAGTTTTGGAGACCTTTTCTGCAATGAGAACTGTTGGATTTTTTTGGTTGATTGTTTATCTCTGTACTATTTCTATAGGGAGACATGGAACAGGCACTTGAGAACTATGATATCTGCACTGAAATGCTGCAGAACTGCACCAGCACACAAGCCAAAGCTGGCAATGAGTGCAGCATTGTCATACGGTTGCCCAATCTGCATGTTGATTCTGTGGTGTCTTTAGAGGAGGTAAGAGTTCATTTGCAGGTGTGTGTTCCCTGTTCCATCCCTCACACTCCATCTCTTGCAGTTTCAAATGTCACCTATGAATTAGTTCTTTTGTGATGGAAGTATCCTGTGTCTCAGAGTGAGGATTCTGTACTTGGAAGATTATGTCAAGACTAGTGTCTCTTCTTCAAAAACTACAGTTTTTGTATCTGTTGGTCCTGTACATCTTCAGATTGCTTTTTTGCAAAATAAAAATATTAAAGCAGCTGCATGTACAGCAGTAGATTATTGAATCGGTGTTTTTCTTTTCTTTTTTTTTAAACCTTAAGAGCTAAACTGCTGGGACAAGTGTCAGTAGTCAAGTATATATGAAAATAAAAGATTCTATAATCTGTGCAGATTGAAAAGAACCTAAAATCTCTGGAGAGATGCCAGTCCTTGGAGGAGATCCAGCGACTGTACGAGGCAGGGGATTACAATGCAGTGGTGCATCTGCTCCGGCCAACCCTGTGCTTTAATGGCTACGGCAGAGCCAAACATCTGGAGTTTGTCACATCCATCCCAGAGAGACCAGCTCAGCTGCTTCTCCTCCAGGTTTGCTTTGCTTCTTAAAACAGCTCTTCTAGTAAGGAGTTAAGGCATATTCCTGAAAACAGGATGGAAGGGTTTCTGGAGTGGGTGTTAACAGTTATGAGTCTTATTTACAAAGCAAAGCATGGAACCAAATCTGTAAATGCTCTGAAGAGCACAGCTTTATCGACATCATTAGCAATGTGCCAGCTTTTGCTGACTGAGAATGTGGCTAAAGATACAAGATGTTGAGGCCTCCATGAAATGAGCAGAAACTTGAATCATTTCCTGAGTTATTTTATGGATGGATTCCTGCTGCTGTTGACTATATGGTGACTTAGAACCATTCTGAAACTTGGTTATCTAGCACATGAATGATTTGTATGCTGTAAAGACACTCTCCTGCATGAATGAGAAACTGCTGGTACAAGCAGTATAATTGCTGTAGAGTTAGTCCATTTGCCACTGTAAAAATAAGTGTAGAGTTTATTAGGTTATTTGGGGGAAAAACGTTTGCACAAAAAAAAGGGTGAGGGACTTTTTACTGGTCTGAACCAAATCCTACTGTTTCAATGCTGTCTCTTGACCCATCCTCTTGAGAGTAGCAAGAAGCAGGAGAATGTTGCTATTACACTCACCTTAGAGTTGCTACTTTGTTATTTATGAAGTAATAAAATGGTAGCACACGATCATAAAGATCCAAAGCCTGTTTCTTGTGAGGGCTCTATTCAAGTGTAGGTCATTAGAATTACAGACCTACAGCCATTCCTTTCCTATTTTCTTTCCTTGCATCTTTTACTAAAGCAGAAAGATGTGATTTTTTTTTTTTTTTGTATTTAGATCCTATTTGTGTATTTGTCATCCAGGATCCATGCACCTCCTATTGTCCTTTTAATATTGTATTTAAAGGTGTTCTGTTTCATTTCACTGAAGTAATCACATTAACTGAGGATAGTGTTTTGCTTTGCCCTGCTGTGCATTCATGTTTAAAATAAACTCCTCATTGTTATAATAGATCTTTTTCATGTTTACATTCCCTAGGACTCCCTGCTCAAACTGAAAGACTACAAGCAATGCTTTGAATGCTCAGATGTTGCCTTGAATGAAGCAATTCAGCAGATGATTAATATGACAGCAGCCTCTGCTAAAGAGGAGTGGGTTGCTACGGTAACACAGCTGCTCACAGGAATAGACACTTCATTATCATCACTTAACAGCATCTTGAAAGACTCCTCTGTCACACCAAGCCTGGTTCGCTTAACAAACAACCTGATCCAGGTAAGCCAGGCCCTGCAGCAGCACAGAGGTGCTGTGTGCTGCACACCTCCAGACATGATACAGTTACTGTGTGAATTCCCTCCCTCTCCTAGAGATAGTTTTGGTTACATTTCTGTTCCATTTTTGTGAAGATGGGTATTACCACCTCGTGTGAGCATTGTCATAGTCTGCAGGTGACAGACCTGCACTGAGCACACACCTGTGCCAGAACCAGTACCAGCAGGTACCTTTAGACACCAAGCTGCCTAAAGCAATCAAAATATGGTGCTAAGATAACCTAACACTGAGGTTTTAGGCTATTTGAAATGGTGATAATGTGAAGATTGAGCTGCCTGAGTGTAGCTTGTAAGTTATGGCTCTGATCTTGCCTGTATGTGCTTTGGGCTGGAGGCCAAGGTCCCTTACAGAGCCTTACAGACATGGTAGAATTGCTTGCATGTGTTGGCCAAAGTAAGTGTTTTTCTAGTAAAAACAGAGAGGGTGATATGAACAGGGCAGGGGAAAAGTGAAATGTGAAGTACTTGTGGAATTATGAATACAGCTAATTTTAATCTTTTACAGAAGGTACTTTCAAACCTCAAAACTGAGTGAGCATTTTCAATCCAGGTAACAAATGGCAGACTTACAAATGGCAGTTCTGTTAAGAAGTGGGTCCAGTTAATATCAAAATTCAGTGTGCTTGCAATTTACAAATATCCATTTACTTCAGTAAGAGCCAAGGACCCTTCACTATTTACAAAATCATACTCTCGTTGTGCAAAGTTGTATCTGTTGTGGAGTGTAATGGAATTCTGGAGAGCAGAGTGTTCAGGCACATCATTTATATAGCATCTTTAATGATTCTAGTTAATCTTCAACTGTTGTTGTAAGACCTGTTCTAGAATTCGGGAATTTTTTAAAGTTCCTCTTCATCTGGGTTGTAGAGAAATTTCTTGTACAATAATGAGACCTAATAACGCTAAGAATTGATGCTGGGTATTTGCTTACTTTGAATTGCTTGTATAGCATTTAACAGCATAGAACAGAGACACATCTAGGTGGAAAATGAGAGTGCAAGAGGAATGTCAGAGGAGGGCAAATAATCTACTACCCTTCCCCTACTGATTGACCTACCTCTAGCATTTTTATTGCCACTTGGGAGAAGCTGAGACTCATCTTTAGATTATTTCCTTGGGGTAAAACCAGTTGCCAACTTTGAGTTGTTTGGAAAGGATTCCCAGCCAATCTTTGTCTTGCATCACTTTGTCTGTCTAATGTCTGTTTCTTTATTAGATCATAGACTGCAGCATGGCTGTCCAGGAGGAGCCAAAAGAGCCATATGTGTCCTCAGTGCTTCCATGGATTATCCTGCACAGGATCATCCAGCATGAGGAGGATGCTTTTCGATCCCTTTGCTGCCAGCAGCAGCAGAACCAGGGAGAAGAAGGTGGATAATTTCTTCACTTTTAATATTGGTCTTGAACTCTTCACCATCTAGCTCAGGAATAGAAGTAAATGAAATACTTGTTTGTTGTCTTACCTTGCTGGTAAGGGAGTAGAGGGCTATGCAAGCATCACTTTGCACTAGAGAGGAAGCTTTTTGCCAGTTTGAAGCATGGACTCAGATTTAACTCAGTTCTGTGCTACCCTAATATTTACCCATTGCTTTCTTCCAGTGAGTCCTGATACCCCTATGCTGCCTTCTTCACTTATGCTGCTGAACACAGCTCATGAGTATTTGGGAAGAAGATCCTGGTGCTGCAATTCAGATGGTGCTCTGCTCAAGTTCTATGTAAGTACTGACATGGTGGAATAACTGAGATTGATTGTGATTGATCTCTGAAAATCATCTGGCCAAGCCACATCTCAAAGCAGGAAACAAAGTTTGAAGTTACATTATTTATTGCCTTGTCTTAATGTTAAATATACACTTTTAAATCCACTTTCCATCTTCCCCCAGACAAACATATGAAAATTTCAGTCAGTTTAATCTGAATAACAAAGGTTTGTTATTCCAGACTCTCTTATATTGGTCTGCTTCAGTCATACTTCCCATTGTTTTCTGGACTTACCTCACTGAGAAGAATAATTGTTTTCTTCCGTTTTTTCTCCTTTGTTTTGCTTCTTGCACTAGTATTTTATTTTGTTCATGGGATTTGAAAGGGAACTAGGAATAACCATGCAGTCTGATAGAGCTGTACATTATTCAGAATCTAAAAAAACCTGTAGTGTTGCATCTTTTAAATTGCTGCTAAAAATAACACAGTGAGATTCCATATTCATCTTGTCTCAGTGATCTAAATAAGTTCCTCACTTCACAGAACTGAATTTATCAAATGTTAGGTAGGGTTTGCACACTTTCAGCACACATAAGTACTGTTTATCATGTAAAAAGAACTTATTTAAACTTTCAGCCAAGAAAATTCAGTTTTGAACAACTTGGTTGTTTGCTTCTTCTAAATCATAAAAGTAAAGACTTGCAGGCCATCATCTGTCCTCAGTTACTCAACTGGAATGTTCCTGATTGCTCCCACATCCTGTGGTATTACCTGGATTTGCTCTGAAGCTGTGATGATTTTAATTGTTCTGTGGTTGATAAATGTGTCTTACTTAATTGCACCTACCTCGATTTTGTACCACGGTCTGAAAAAAATAGCAATTCTATTGTTTTCATGTTATTAACTAAATGTTATTTAAAATATACATGTAGAGTTCTATCTGTTGAGCAATGATGAGAATGAAGAATTACTTTAACCCTCCATTTTCCTGTGTCTTAAGGCTGTTCTTTGCTCTGTTGCTCAGATGGGTGTGTTACATCTCATATGCTCCAGGAATGGGTGTCTGGGCAGTCATGCTGTAGCATTATTAGATGAAAGGACTTACTCATTCATGGTTGACCTTTTTAAGATTATTCCTTGAAGCCTCATTGTTACACCAGAAAAGAAATTTCCCATGGTTAAGTGGAATATTTCTATGTGTCTGCTCATTTTGTCTTAGCTCAGAAACCCAAGTGTTTCCCTGAGCAGAGCACTGTGACAGCCTGGGACAGAGTGGCTGCTGGCAAATCCAGATAATGGGGTGCTGTGGCATCCACGGAGCTGTGCTCCACAGGGACATTTCAGTGGCACTTTACAGATTCAGCTTGACTTCACTGAGGTTTATTACCTTCAGCCAAGAAAAAATCATGATTAGTTCTGCATAGAGCTACTTAGGAATCTCTTAATTTCCCTTCTCAGCACTCCCTGGAGCTTATTAGCCACAGCTCAGTGCCAGACCCCATCTACCTCTGCATTTGAGCAGCAGCATGTCCAGGACAGTAATTTAGACAGCTGGGAAGGATGGCACAGAGAGCCTGAGGGGTTCTGCAGGAGTCAGCTCACCCTGCTAGGGCTGGAGTGAATGAGCAGTGTTTGAAGTGAGGCTGATCCAGGGTGGAACTATCAGATTAGCTCTATGTCCTGCTCTCCTCAGCCTCCCTGCTGTTAGGAGCATAATGCTGCTACACCTGAGCTGCCCCTGCAGGGACTCCAGAGGGATTATTAGCTCAGGCCTTGTGCTTTATGAAAATAGATGTTCCCAGGCTGAGCTTGTCCACGGATGTGATGAGTCTGAATTGTGCCTGAAAAATGTGCCTGTACCCACAGCCTGGGGAGTGAGAGACAATGGGCTGGGAGCCTGGGAAAGGACACATGTTTGAGAGCTGACAGTGTATTTGCAGTGAGATCTTTGTTAAATGTCATCGGATACTTTAAACAAAATGTTCCATTTTCACTTACACAATTGCCCGCTTCTTGAACTAAAATATTATATGGTATTATTAAACACAAGAATTTTGTTTTCAGAGATGAGAGGGTATTGGAAGGGTAGGGAAAGACAAAGGGAAAATGGGATGAATTATTTGAAGAGAAAGGCAGCTTCAAGAATGTGAAAAGTGTGTTTCATAGATCAGTGTTAAATGATCACCTTCTGTAGGTGAACTGTCTGCTCAAGGAACTTACATTGCTTGTGGATGAATGTGCTGTGCAAGAGGAGGTGTTAATATTAATTAAGGCCTTTAGCAATAGGAATTATTTAGCAATTAGGAATTATTAGGAATTCTTGGGTTTCTGCCAAGAACTTAAAAGTTAAATAAGAACACTGGAGATTGTTTTGAATGCTGTTCAAGTGACAATTCTGTTACTGCTGTTAGCTGTGCTTTTGTGTGTAGCAGTAGGAATATAAGGCTTTTGTTACACTATCCTCTGATGCTCACTGTTTTTCTTCAGCTTATTTAGCTACACTTTCTGTAAAATTTGAAATATTGTTCACAAGTTCATACAGGGAAAGTGCTGGCAATAAGGTGTCTGCTGTGACTCCAGATGTCATTGAAATGCTTTCTAAGAATTGTCCTTGCTTTTATTTTTCAGGGTTTTGCCTCTTAATAAACAGTACCTTGATCTTAGGGCAGATATTTTAATCAGAAGAGAATCAGCATCTTATGTTTAATCCCAGCTCTTACAAATGAGCTTCTTAATGTAGAATGTCAGGCTTTGGCCTTGTAATGCAGTGTTTGTTCTGGCAGGGAAGCCCATCATGATGAGCTTTTTGTAGAATCATGCATAAATAATTGAGTTTGCAATCCTAGATGTTGAAAAATGATAAATGGTCACAAATAAACATTTCTTTCTTTAAATTGAAATTCCATAGAGGAAGACATGGAAATTGAATCTTAAACCTCAGTGGTTGTGTGGGTTTTGTTTTGGTTATGAAATAAATATCCAGAGTCCCCCTACACAGCTTATTCTTGGTGAACATATTTTTATTGACCTTGAAATGGCTTCTTGGAATGTGTTCCTTTCTGGTTCATTTTTTATGGAAGCTTAGTGAGAATTTTCAAAGAGTTACCTTTCTTCTTTTGGCATTCAGCTGCAGCTTTTGTAATGAATGTCTTAAAGTATCAGCATCTTCCAAAATATTCTACTGATGGCTGCTTTCTCTTGTAGTGTTGAAGGTAAAGATAGCAACTTGCTACAGTGTTTAGTAATTTGGGATCAGTCCAGCCACTTCCCTTGGTGTGTAGCCATCTGTGTAATACTGTTCATACTGTTCAATTCTATAGTCCTTTCAGCCAGATTTTCATTAACTCTCTCTCTTCTTTTGCTGCAAAGTCATCTCCATCCTGCTTTTTTTGTGCAGAGGAAATTACCTGGTTGTGAGTTAGGGCAGAAATTCTTCTGTACCTTTTCCTTTTTCACAGCGTTGATGAACTGCAGTTCACAGTTATATTCACAGAAGTAGCTTGGTGTGTAGGGGAGAATAATTTTGAATAATTTTAAGTCTGAAACATGAAGCTGGTATTTAACTTCATTGATTAAAGATAAGTGTTTGTGAATTACACAGGAAGAAAAATAAAATTGGAATGACTTGTGTGAGACCAGTTTACAGAAATACATGAGAAATATTTGGTTATTATTGGGAAAAAAAATCCATGCAATCCCTTCAAGATGTTTTCAGCATCTGCCTTCAGACAGCTGGGCAGCTCCCTGGGATCTGCAGGTGACCTTGTCCTTGATGCTTGGCTTGTAGGTTCAGGTGCTACAGAAAGAACTTGCAGCTTCCACTTCTGAGGATACTCACCCATACAAAGAAGAGCTGGAAACAGCCTTGGAACAATGTTTTTATTGCTTATATGGTTTCCCTAGCAAAAAAAGCAAAGCAAGGTACCTAGAAGAACATTCAGTACAGCAGGTAAGTTATGTGTTAGCCAGTGTCAGTGGAATATCCTGAAGTGATGAAAGATGCACTCTCATGTTGTTCTAATGCACTTTGATATATTTTGGAGAAAGATTACTTTTCTTTCCTTGTAAATTTAATGTATTTTACCCATTGTAGAGAATAAACTAAAAGTTTTCGTATTTATAAAATTATAATGAGTCCAATATTTTAAATTAAATGCTAGTCTTAGCCATAGTAGTCTGCCATCCTGAAAGTATGGAGAAGTTGATTTTATTAAGCAATCACTTTCCTGTTTTCAGCTCAGAAGAAGTTCAAGGTTGAGGAAAATTTAGAGAGGAAAAGTCAGCTTGAGAGAAGAAAACTTTAGCAGCCAGCCTTTCAGTTCATGAAAGTGAAAAATGTTACTGTTAAAAGTTTGCAAGTACCTTGTATTGTCACTTATTTTGACATCTCTCATGGTAAATACCTGGCAACTGTTTATGAGAAATGTGAAATTCTGTTGAATTTAGGAGAAGGGCAACTATGAAGTGCCTCTGGAAGAGGGTTGTAATATTACAGTGGAGGAAGAGAAAAATACAGGGCAGCAATACAATGCTCTGCCTTGAGAAACATCTCTGATGTTCAAAAACCCCAGACTATTTTGCACTTACCAAATGCAAGTGATCATAGAATTATAGATCAAAACTATTCTCATACAAGCCAAATGATTGTCTGGCTCTGTTGAACAAACCTTTTAAAATACACAAATACTTTTACATTACTGTTCATTGAATCTTTGGAAATTTTGGATGTTAGATTACATGTACATCTTAGAGAGTGAAGATAATGAGAGAAAGGAGAAGTATAAGGAGATTACCCTCTGCAACTTCCCTGTTTTTCAATGCAGAGCAAAATTAACTGTAATGGTAAAGTGGACAATAAATGGAGAAAAACTTTGTCTAGCAAAAGAGAACTGTCAATTATTTTGGGTACTTCTACTGTTTTCAAGAAAGAAAAATGAAGAGAAAATGAGGAGTAACTTTCTGTAGAGAGATAGAAGATTTTTGAGGCTCAGAATTTTGTCTGATTCCCATTTCATTAACTCTTCTTACCTGACTGCAATGGAAGGGGCAGAGTTCTCCATATCTTACCCATGATCTCACTGTCACTCAGAATGTTTGCAATTGATCCTTGCTTATAAATAACTTTTCTGAACAAGTGTTCTGAGCAAGTAGAATGAATTTGTTTTTAATTTATGTTGACTTTAGTGGCATACACTAAGTTACAGCAATATCTTTGTCTGTTGAATCAGTGAGCAGTATATTGTATTTGTGAGCAGCATAAATTAATAGCACCCTTAGCTCTGTTCTTGGGAGGTTTAATTTGGTTCCTGCTAGAGTAATATGTACATTCTTATGAAGTAGAAGGGCTATGGAAAACCATCATTGGTAGACTTGAATTTTGGAATTTTGAAGTATTTTTTTCCCTTCTCATCTGCCTTCCTCTTCAGGTTGATCTGACATGGGAAGATGCTTTGTTCATGTTTGAGTATTTTAAGCCTAAAACTCTTCCAGAATTTGATAGTTACAAAACCAGTACTGTGTCTGCTGATTTGGCCAACCTCCTGAAGAAAACTGCCACAATTGTTCCTCGAACTGACAAGCCTATGCTGAGCCTGGAGACTGTATCTGCCTATATTGAAGGAACATGCAGCAAGGTATAATTCATTGCTTTTTTAAAAAAATTAAATTGAAGGGAGTAAAAATTGATGTTGCTACTTTTATGTTAACTTTGAGATTATTGGTGGAATGATTTATTCCATGATGTTGGATTTCCTTGGGTAATTGCATTTCAAGAAAATAAGAATGATCCCACCAAAGCTTTTAGTCTTTGAATGGTGAAATATAGTCAGCATGAGATACTCCATTAATGTTTGTAAGTGCTCTGTGTATCTGTGAAATGCTTTCAATGTCTTCATATTCAAAACCTTCATATTGTGTGATGAAAATGCTGCTTCCTCTGCAAGGAAGGAGCAAATGTGCAGCTCATTTAATGTAAACTTTTTGATTTTCAGGCACCATCTCTCCCTGAGGGTGCAGACTATTCCCCACCAGTGGTGACTGAGCTGTATTATCTCCTGGCAGACTATCATTTCAAGAACAAAGAACAGTCCAAGGCCATTAAATTTTACATGCACGACATTTGTATTTGTCCAAACAGGTCAGTGTTTTTGAATCCTGCTGCACATCCTTCATTCCTCTCACTTCTTTCAGTACTGAAAAGCAGGCAGCTGGTTTCAGAAATGAAAAATAAAAAAAAAAGCCCAAACCACCAAAACCCCCACCTGCAATCCGTTATCACATGTCCATTACATAATTGAGGGTGTCTAAAGCAACCAACAGAGAAAACAAAACCCAAAATGTAGAATTAAATTTTTGATTGCTTTGAAATTAAAACTAAAAAATGAAAGGAGGGGAAAGCTAAATTGAAATAAAGAATAACTGTGAAGAATGAACCTTTTGTTCTTTGTTTTGGCATGTTCATGATAAGGAGTGAAAAATGTCATCATTTGATAGTGTAGCTATAGCACAAGTGGCATCCTATAGTGGATTAGTTGTTTAGGCTGACCTCTTCCTAAAAGTGCTGATTTTGCTGCTAGAGATCTATACAGTGAATACAAGTAAAGTATTTAAGTGATGTTTAAACAAAACCACCTTGTTTCTTGATAATTTACAATTCACTGAAATACCATCAAGATTAAGCTCTCTCATCTTAAAAATAAAGCATGTTCTGAACATCAGTCTTCTAAATTAAATTAAATAACCTTTAAATTTACTGATTAAATATAGAGTTTGCATATTAGTTGTTATCATTTTATTTCTCCTTGAAGTTGATAGATCAGGGTCAGTGACAAAAACCCCTAATTTGATAGATTTGAGACAAGAAAATTGTTTCTAAATCCAGTCACGTAACAGAGACAAAAGGGAAGGTGAAGGCACAGAGCAATTTTAGATGTGAAATCTTCAGAGGAAATAGCTGTAGTTTAATGTTATTGCATTTTGTAGTCTGGGACTTGTGACTAGCAAATGGCTAAAACTTTTGTCTAAAGTCAAATAAAGAAATTACCAATACTACCCCCTACCCATTTTTCTGTCGTTTTGGTGTTCTAAAACTTAAATTAATAAATGAATGGAATATATTTTTACTTTAATGTGTGATATTTTCTGCTCAGAAGATGCCTTATGTGGTAGCATAGTATTTTTGCCCCAGTCAAAATAGTTGGTACTTGTCTGTACTATAGTTCCTGTTCCATTCCCCTCAGGAATCTGACTATTGAGGTCACTTGACCTAAAAATGAGTTTTCAATTGGAATCAGAAGAAATTGCAGGCAAAAATATGAGAACATTATGGTTGTTACCTTGGTGTTAAAATTATGGTAAAATTGAAAAAGCCTAAAGCAGCTGAACCCTGGTGTTAAAATGAGGCTGTGGCCTATGGAAACCACCCTTCAGACTGTATTGTCAGTAAATACAGGGCTGGACCTTCAGGCAGAAATTGCAGTTTTAGTTCATCAATTGAATACAGTTTTGGCTTTATGATTTTTATTATGATTATTCACAGCTGAGTCCAATAGTATAAGGTGTCATAATGTCTGCTGGCCTACAGGGTAACAACATTTTTACAGGGCTGTGTTGTTACTGAGAAAAAAACCATTGGGAGTGCTGCCATTTGAAATATAGATATACTGGCTTTGCATGGAAAATAAATGGATTTTCCATCTGTTTTCCTGGTGTGACAGTTACTGGGGCAGTGCTTTGTTAGGAAACCATTTTAAGAAAATCAGTATGATTCATGTAGCTGTGGAAAGGGGTTTTAACCCTTTAAGTGCAGCAGAAATAAGGTGCACAGCTACATGGTCGTCTGTCATGACAGGAAGAAAGAGCCAAGTTTATTCAGAAACACCCTTGGTTTTATAGCATGGCTGCAACTCCAAGAGTAGAGAAAAGGTGATTGGTTCAGAGAGAAGACACCCCATTGCCAGGGCCTGGGCACACACCACAACAGGTGTTCTATCTTGTTATTAATTCCTTTTTATTTTGACCAAATTATCACCCTGGGAGAAATTCTCCCTGGCCTTGAGCTGGACCAGCTCATGGGCTGGGAACAGAGCTGAGAAGCTCCAGCCTGGAATATTTTTCTGGCTGTAATTTTCTTACTTTCTCAATATGTGTCCCACAGATTTAGTCTGGACAGCTTGTATTCCACCCTGAGGAGAGGAGAAAATGCAGAAATCTGTTTTGTGTGATAAAAGGTGGAAAAGGTTGTAGATAAGAGAAAACAAATCCATGCCTTCAGTGTAATGTTCAGGGGGAGTTTGCTCATGGGTCGTGTTCTTGCCTGCACAGGTTTGACTCCTGGGCTGGGATGGCTCTGGCTCGAGCCAGCCGCATTCAGGACAAGCTGAACTCCAATGAGCTGAAGAGTGATGGCCCCATCTGGAAACACTCCACCCCTGTCCTGAACTGCTTCAAACGAGCCCTGGAGATCGACAGCTCCAACCTGTCCCTGTGGATCGAGTACGGCACCATTTCCTACGCCCTGCATTCCTTTGCATCCCGACAGCTTAAACAGTGGAAAATGGAGCTTCCCCCTGAAGTGGTGCAGCAGGTGGGATCTAACAGAGAGAGTATAAAAAGTTTGAAATATTTAAAATTAGATTTTCTAACATAGTCAATTTTTGCATGCTATATCCCACGTATGAGACCGTATGGTTACTTAGTAATGTTGGAAATTCCAGTAGTCGTGTAATCTGGTGGTGTCAAGCAGCATTTAGGGTGGGTTTTTTCCTTTCTTTTTTCTATGTAAAATCAGTTGGAGCCTAATCTTTGAATTATCTTTTGAAGGTGACACAAAATTATTGTAACCTTCTGGAAAGGGGAGTTGTATTTACCTTTCTTTTCTGTAAATGTCATGCAATGTTTCCAGGAAAAGGTGAAATGCATATATGTTGAAATAGTGAAGAGATCAGAAATAACTGATATCTGTGTCCATCTGTCCTCTCTTCTATCTAAAGAATCCTCCCCTTTTTCTATGTTTTTGGGCCCTTTACCTAAACAAAAGATCAAAGTGAGAAGATTGGTAGAATTTCAGTTGGAAGCATCATTATAAATTCATTATCTCTTTCTGCATAAGGGAGGTGAAAAAGATTATTAAGAAATTTATTTCTAAACCAAAATGAGCAATTCTAAATACACTCTGACAGTGGTAAGGGTTGCTTGGGAAAATGTTTTGTCTTTTTGGAGCAGTGAACTCCATTTCTAATTTAGCTCTTCTGACTTCCAAATGTTACGTAGTCTGCAGCTGGAAGCAGAGTGAAAAAAAAGGAAGTGCTGCAATTTGTGAAACTTTCAGTGTTTAGACTGCAGAGATCAGTGCTGGGAGCACCCTTTGCTTGTGGGAGAAGTATTTACAGTATTTACAGGAGGTGGTGAGTGTCACTGTGAGCTGCCTCCAGCTCTGCATTTACACGGTGCTGCCCACAGGCACTTCCTTGCCTGAGAACAAAGGTGATGTCAGCCTGCAGATGGAAAGGGAACAAATAATTTATTACAGAGTATGTTTGAAATAACAGTTAACAGTAGAGTTTTCTTCTGGAGGGTTATTGCATCCAACAGCTCCAAAACTAACTCCTCAGAAAATGAAGTTACTGCATTTTATGTCTTTGCCCTATCAGAAATTTGGTCTTGCAGCCTCTTGGCAATGAGGGATTTGTTGAAGAATTCCAGGAATATGCTGGAGTTACTTCATATTATCAGATAAAAGGAGCAATACAGAGTAGCCATCTGAAGTTGAGGATTAAATGAGAATGTTTATTTAGGACTACTTAAGTCTTCATTTTTTTCAAGTGAATATATTAAAAATGCATAATTTAGTAAGAAAAGCTCTATTATAATAAAAGATAAATTGAAATAATTTCATCTCACTTCCACAGATATATCTCTTCAGGAATGTGTTTCTCATACATAAAAGCCTTATTATTCTCTTCTTCTTACAAAATGTTTAGGAAAGGAAGAGTTATGTTTTAGTTCTTGGTTATAGCCACACAGCTTAAATTTATAAACTTCATTTTCAAAGAGAGAAAATTACATTAATGCATCTTTTGACCTAGTTTTTTTTCACATGAATTTATTGGCATTTAATTTTAATTTAGGCTGCTGGTTTTTCTCTTTTTTTTTGACGAGGTGGGGAGAATATTCATCTCAGAATTAGATACATTGCAGGCAAGATGAAATACTTTTCTTCACAAATGAGAGTGGTCCATAGTGGCTTTAGCAGACTTCAGCTGCAGAACAAAGCAAATAATTTTTTTCTTTGAAGAGTTAGGATAATTACAGCAGCAAAAAACTTCTAGAATTTCTGTAAACCTGAATACTGAGTTGTCATTTTTCGGATTTATATTTATATAAATATTATATAAATATAAATATTTATTTTATCTTACTGTTTAGTTCTGGTTGGTTGTGCCAGGAGTTACTGGAGTGAACAAAAACCTGTCCATAAACATATTTTGTGGGCTGTTGGGGTGTGTTGACCATTTAGGATGTATTTGAGCATGTCGGATGTACTTGACCATTTGGGATGTATTTGGCCATTTGGGATATATTTGACCATTTGGGATGTATTTGGCCATTTGGGATGTATTTGGCCATTTGGGATATATTTGGCCATTTGGGATGTATTTGGCCATTTGGGATATATTTGGTCACTTGGGATGTATTTGACCATTTAGGATGTATTTGGTCATGTGGGATGTATTTGGTCATGTGGGATGTATTTGACCACGTGGGATGTATTTGGTCACGTGGGATGTATTTGGTCACGTGGGATGTATTTGGTCACATGGGATTTATTTGGTCACTTGGGATGTATTCGATCACTGCCATGTCTCTGAGGTGGAACGTGTGTAAAAGCTGCACCGTGTTGGTGCTGTGTTGCACGGGCAGCAGCGTAGCGTGTGCCATGAGAGCTGTAGTGAATGGCTGTGCTGTGTCGTGTCCCCCCGCTGGTGGCAGATGGAGGAGCGCAGGGACAGCATGCTGGAGACAGCCAAGCTGTGCTTCACGTCGGCGGCGCGCTGCGAGGGCGACGGCGACGAGGAGGAGTGGCTCATCCACTACATGCTGGGCAAGATCGCTGAGAAGCAGAAGCAGCCTCCTGTGGTGTACCTGCTGCACTACAAACAGGCAGGGCACTACCTGCACGAGGAGGCCGCTCGTTATCCAAAGAAGATTCACTACCACAACCCACCAGAACTTGCCATGGAAGCCTTGGAGGTAAAAGTTAAATGTGTGGGCTCGAAGCCTTGTTCTCTACAGAGTGTTAGGCACGTGTAGATGGTGCTCTGCGTCGGGGAACGTTTGCAAGACACACTTGGAGAGCAAAACGGAGCCTGTTATTCAGGTTGATTTCATTTCAAAGGCAGTTTGGACAGGTGGGTAGCAATTCCACTTCTGAATTTTGCTGCACACAGTTTTGATAAGTCAAACACTGATAGGATTCACAAGCATCTCGTAGCTATGGAAGCACAAGTTCATGCATGAGGTGGGAGCTTTGCTTTCACTGTGCTGGCTGGTAAAAGCAGTGGCTCTAGAACATTGCCAGTGGTAAATTGCTTGCAACAAGGCCAGTTCTGCTTGCTTTGTTGTGTTCCACAGGTTGTGATTATAAAATTTGTGCAGTGTTCGCATTTTGTAATTTAAAAGGAACTTTCAAAGGCAGGGAAAGTTCGATTCAGGTAAGTTTAGGTGGCGGGTAACTGTCTTAATGAACTCCTGCAGATTCCATAGAGAAAAGACTATTAGTAATAGATTACAAAGCTACAGATTCTTTACTGACCAAATGGACTTTGGTGTTTTCTAGGTATATTTTCGACTTCATGCTTCTATTTTGAAACTTGTGGGGAAACCAGACTCTGGAGTAGATGCAGAGGTACTGGTTAGTTTCATGAAAGAAGCTTCTGAGGGACCCTTTGCCAGGGGTGAGGAGAAGAACACCCCAAAAGTAGCAGAAAAGTGAGTGCTAGTTTCCAGCAGTATCCTCTGAATGAATGCTAGTGAACTACTGTACAATACCCTATTAAAATGAAGCTGAATGAAATACAAACAAAGTGAATAAAATCGATGCTAATGTGTTTGCAGTTTTCAGGTACTGTGAATAAGATTACATGCTACTCTGAGATCTCACTAATTGTCACAGAGAAAATGGGAAGGGAAGAAAACAGAACAATTCTGATCTTGTGATCCATTTGTTTTTATTTATCCATAAATTTGATTTTTAAGATCAACTGTTAAAAAATGCAAACGCAAATTGCGTTCACATACAGGATGAGAGATTTTAGTCCTTATAATTTGTCTCATTAACAGCTGCAAAATGAAAAAGAGTTATCATTGACCAATGACAAGGGAGGAAAATAGCTTGTACTAAAAATCCTTTCTTTAGAATTTGTCAGTGAGATTTAATTACTCCGTTGGAAATGCTGTGAGAACATACATTCTCCTTTTGTTCTTTGTATATAAACACTTCCCCTTTCTTCTCGCCCTCCCAGAGAAAAACCTTGCATGATAGATGAAGACTCTCACTCCTCAGCTGGAACAGTGCCAGGCCCTGGGACTTCCCTCCCCTCCTCCTCGGGTCCAGGTCTGACATCCCCACCTTACACAGCCACTCCAGTTGACCACGATTACGTCAAATGTAAAAAACCCCGTCAGCAGGCCACGCCGGACGGTACATTCCTGTTCTCGATTCTGCCAGCAGGGGCGTGCTCTGAGCACGGGGGGTTTGATCATGATCAAACTGCTCAAGGAGGGTGAGGGGTCTGTGGTAACACGGGCAATATTGAAGCTCATTACCTTTCTATATATTCAGTGCCTTAAATAGAATCGATGTACAATCAGAGCTTTAAGTACGAAACTCAAAGTTGTCACCTGCCACCGCTGGTGCCTGTCACTCAGTCAAAACAGTAATGGTAGGAGGAATATGAGCTCCCTGAATTTTCAGTGATTTTTCTTTTTCTTCATTGGGAAAGATGTGGGTTCCGTCTTTAGAAGACTGGACACTGTTTTGGCCTGTGTCAAATGACCAGGTGAAAATTTAAACTGCTTCAAACAAGAAAATTTGGTAAAAAGACAACACAAGCCAGGATTGCAATTTTTTGAAGGAGGCAGGTGGCAACTATTCTGAATATATTGTGATTCAGCACGAAGTGATTTGCATGACAGTCCAGTAGATTCCATCTTTTAATTTTCCTTTATCATTTACAATGACTGGTTAGCAGCTCATCTTTGTAGAATATGAAGTGATAGAATAAATAATTGGCTTATAAATACAAGAAGAAGGGGGGTGGTGTCATAATGTTAATGAAGATTTTGCAATTGCATGTATAATAGAAATTAAGTTACCATTTAAGTAACCTGAATTCATTATTTGGCTAGGAATTTGATTCTGATTCTACTCTTCCAGCCATTTGTTTATCCATCTGGATCTATGAGTATCAGCACTCAAGGAGTAAAATATCTACAGTGTTTAGCTTGGTTTTGGTAGAATGTGTCAGGCCCCACAGAAATGCTCTGCTTGATATGAATTTATTTCTGGAGGGTGGGCTGCTTCCTATTGTCATTTTCTGAAGAATGGAAATTTGTAAATAACTTTGTTGATACAGTTTTGAAACAAACGTTCACATGCCTGAAATTTTTGCAGGGTGAATTTATTCCTTTTCCTCAACAATCCTTGGTGCGACTGACAGAAGCTCTTTTATTTCTTTCATTATATTGAACAGAGAAATGTTCATTTTGTTACTGCTTGCATTTCACTTGGGAGGAATTCATTAGACTGTTTTGAGATCATTTGTAGTGTGGAGGTGTCAGCGGGTTATGTAGTGATCGGGCTCTTTTATTGGCTTTTTGATGTCGTTTGACACAACAGCATAGAAGGGAACAAATATTTAAATATTTCTTAAGTAATATTCCCTATGAGAAGCATTTCTGCCTAAGACTACATCTGCTTAGGTCCTGAAGTGTGTCTCAGTGCTCCCAGGAGAGCCATAAGCTGAATAAATATTGCAGTGTGTGCTCGGTGCCTCCTCCCCAAGTGAGGCACGATGGGCTGTGGCAGCCCAGGCCCGCTGGCAGCGGGGGCGGCTGCTGAGCCGAGCCTCAAGGTGCCAGTGCAGGAACATCTGCCTCTGCCAGGCCTGCAGGAGCAGCTCTGGAGCTGCAAGCTGAGCCTAGCTGGGACTGAGCTTTGTGCTGTCAAAGCAATTCCAAATGTCAGCTGCTGGAAGAGGCAGAGTTTGGGTGATCTTCAGGAAGGCTGTATGTAACCATGACAAGGAGAATTGCAGAGTACTGCATCATTCCTAATGTTTTGTAAGTTGCTGGCACAACTAAGCCCTGGATCCAGCATATTGAAGAACCCCAGGAAACTGAAATATTTGCCTTGGGGCTGTTACAGATGGAAGAGCTAACAGGCTGAGCTAACAGGCTCAGAAGTCTTCCACTTTTATATTATTACATATACTGTGCTCTTCTGCATGCATTTGCATTTTACTTGCATTAAAATATATACTTTTGAAGTAAAATGCTCTTGACATCTTACACATAATCACATCACTGAAGAAAGCTGGTGCCAGCATTTTCATTGTACCATTCCTAAAAATAGCAAGAAAATACTCATCATTTGACTACTCTTTAGATTATTTTTGAACCATTCTGGCAGAAATGAAGCAGTCTGTATTGTACTTCAGGATCTAATAAGTTGACCTAAATTCAGCCTAGATGTCTATTTTTTCTGAGTCTTGTCAATACTCTTGTTTACCCTTGTATTGATATTGTTGACCATACACGACATAGGTAATGTAAGGGTATTGTACAGTTTTACACACTTCTTTTCATATATTGCCAGAAACAAGATGCTATTTGGGGTCATTACTGACCTTTGAGACCTTTTTTGATCATTTTTGTATTCTGTGCTTTGAGAAAACATGACCTGTAAGGAAAGAGAGAAGGAATTGGGATGCTTTGTCTGCAGAGAAGACTCAGGGGAGACATGACAGCAGAGTAACCAGTATTGAAAGCTGTAAAAAGAGTTAAGAGGCAAAACCCCAGGATGTCCATGTTCATGGAAGACAGAGAAGATGTTATTGCACTTAAATTGCATTTTCATTCTGAGCATTAGAAAACAGTGTTAGACTAGTCTTAGGAAACTAGGAAACTTCAGAAACAAAACCAGTATAGCCCTGCAATATTTGAGCACTGGAAGTCATTAAAAAGTGACAGTGCAGCTGTCTGCCAGGCATGATGGAGATATAATTTATCCTGATGGAAAAAGGAATGGACTAGATGAACATTTGCAGTTCCTCCTGAACTCTAGTCTATTAATTTTGTGGGTTTTGTGGGTTTGAGTTTTGGTGGGGTTGTTAGTTTGGTGCCTTCTAGAGCAGCAAGTTATCTCACTACAAGCTGGAGAGAATTGCTGTACAGCCAAACAGCTTTTCTTGAAAATACTGGGGTTCTGATCTTCAAAAATTTATCTGTAAATAGGTAAAGCTGTGAGGGCAGACTTATTTTGAATACATTATATTTAAATGTGTCATTATAGTTCTGTAGCTCTCTAGCACGTTTTGCTGGTGAGAGATGATGACTGGGATATGCAGAAATCACTGTTAAAGTTGAGAGCATTGAAAGGCTTCAGATTCAGTGAATGCTGTTGATACTGGTTTTAAGTCATGTATTTAATGAAAATGGGAGAAAGGAACCAGTAAATACAGCTTGTAAAGTAACTAAACTTCTTTCTCCTCATGGCAGCTGCTAGCACATATCTCCTTCAAGGAGACAAAAGTATTGCTGAGTGGCAGCTGTTATTTGCTGGCTGACTTGCTGCTGTCATCTATGTAAAATGGGCAGCTTCCTTTCTCTTTTCTTGTCCTTCCATTTGGCAACATCTTTTCTTTCCTTCTGTTAATCCTGTCTTTCCTGTCATCAACACTGCCTACTGCTATTTTATAACCCTCCAAAGTGAAAACTTGCATTTGAAGTCTGAAGCATAGGTTCAGACTCTTATTTTCTAAGAGCAAAACAAGAATACCCAGGAACTTGCCAGGCCCTCAGACTTTCATTACCTGTGCTGATACTGTATTTATACAGATAATGGCCAGTGTTGCATAGCAAAACAGATATGCTCTCTGTCCTCCTCTATATAGCTGGGTATATGTCAGTGAAGACCAATTGCAGTAAAAGCAATAGAGTTAGTTCAGAAAGCAGGAAAAATAGTAACATAGAAACAAAATTCTGAATAAGGTATCCATTACTCAAAAAGCAGATTGTTTAGGAGGTGTTTTTTTGCTGTAATATGCCTTTGTTGTGTTGATACTCAGTTCCATATTCCTGTGGTGGTATGCACATGATGTATCCATGGCTATTGCAGTGTTAAAGTGTTGTACTGTGTAAGTCTTCATCCATGTCATGTAGTATGTCGTGTGTAGTTAGACTTAATTGTCCTTTTTTTGTGTTTGTCTTTGCTTAATTGCTTTTGCAACCAATATTGCCCGTGCTGCCTCTAACCTTTACACAAATCTCTGTTCCCCAGGCATTCTCTTCCTGCTTTTACCTGTCACGGCTTGCTTTTAATAATTGGCAGAACCTGCATGATAAACTCACTGGGAAAGGCTCCTTGCTTCGTGCTGTGGGAGAAGTCTCACTCCATAGTTTGTCGGTCTGTAATTCTGCAAATGTTCTCAAGGTGCACAGTTTTTGTAAACGGGGGTTCTCAACATCCTGATGAGACAAAGGTGATCTCTGAGCGACTTCTTGCACCAGGTTGTCACACATGCTGAACTAAATCAGCTTCTGGGATGGAGTGGATGTTTCTGTGCATAAAATGAACATCCACATTGCATTTTGGAACGTTAAAATCTTGCCCTTAAAATTCTCTCTCTTCAGCAGTTAAAAATGAAATCTTTGAGTCTGCAGTGCATGTCCTGTTCTGGCACTGGTGCTGGATGCTCGTGGGGGCTGCATACTGGACTACATGAATAATGAATCACACCCAGTTTATTGCACTGTGCTCCATTTTTACCTTTCCCCGATTGAACCTGTCTCTCATTAGTACAAGTGTCACACTGAGATGTAGTGTGAGATTATGTAAGAAGCATGTGTCCACATAAATGGGACATTGGTGAGATACTCTGGTGCTCTGCTCTTGAAGACAGAACAGCAATATAGGACTGTAAGTTATGGAAACACATTCTGTGTTCAGTGCAGCCAGACAAAACACAGACTCTCATCTTTGACTCATGTTAAAAGAGAACTCCCTTTAAATTGCTGTCCTCAAATTAACCTACTCCCATGCAAATCTTTGCACTTCTTTTGTCTTTTAATAATGTACAAGTGCCTTTTGATGCAGAGCTAAATGTTGTCTTCCGTTATGGGTGGAACATGTTTGCAGAATGAGAATTCTGTGATACATCATGTTTCTGACTGCAGACCAGGAAAGAAAAATGCTCATAAGTTCAAGTGAAGAGGGGAGAAGTGGTGCCAGGCAGGACAAAGAGAGTCTGTACCTTCACAGCCTGTGAACAACCCACCTTTACTGCATGAGAAGATTTTTTTCTTTTAATTACATATAGTTGCTTATTCATAAGCTCTGAACTGTGCAGCAGGATTTTTCTTTTCTGTAAATTGAGTTAGCATATGTATGGAGCTCTGTGGAAAAGCTTTCTGTGCCACTCATTTCTGATTTTTTGACTTGTAACTGGTTGTTTATCATGATTCAGATGCCTTCTTATAATAACTGGAGGCACATTTTCCTTCAGATGTTTAAGACAGACAAAGATATCATTCAGAAGTGAGTTGTACCCTCTTGTCTTCCTGTGCCTTTTACTTACTCCTGCATGCAGATGTTTCAGAGGTCTTCTCTACCTTCCTTTTAACTTCCAGAAAGTTTCAAAGAGGATTACTGAGCTGCATAGTGAATAATAGTCCAAAGCAGAACACCTCATGCCCATTGGCAGCATGAAACTGTTCTCTAGCTCCCCAGAGAATAAATTCTGTGAGTGTGTGCCATGGCTGGGACCTGGTCATCATGCTTAGCAGTGAGAGCTCTGTCATCAGGATTGTCTGAGCTGCTTCAGGTCACTCCCACTGTGCCACATCATCACTCTCCCTGTCCCTCTGCACTGCTCACTGGGCTCACTTTAGCTGACAAGGCCTATGGATGGTGCAAGGGCTCCTGTGGGAGGGTGCTGGCACAGGGTAATGCCTGCTGCAGTCCTGAGCCCTCTTTTCCTTTTTGTTGCATTTTAAAATTGAGCAGACATTTGGCTCTGCAGAGTTTAATGCAGCTTTGTCCTGGTGGCCTGCAATGCTGAGGGAGCAGTGACAGTGACAATGACACAGTGACAATGCTGATGGCTGTGTCTGCTGTGCAGGAATAGTGGGGAACAGTGGGATTTTCGAAGTCAACCCAGTAAACCTATTTCATTCAGGATAAGATTAATGTTAAAATGCTCTTAAGCATGGAATTAAGGCAAACTGACTTCAGATATTTTTTCTAACATCTGTGACAGATGTGTTTCAGTAATGATAGTGATTTAATCATCTGTGTGACTGACAGGACCTCAGTGTGATGCAATAAAGGTCTTGGCAGTACAGATGAGTATATAAGTTATTTCTTCCTAATGACATCTTTCTGATAATAATTAGTATTTTTTTACTAATGTCTTGGAAACTTAACAAGGTTCTTCTTTTGCCCTTTTCAAATCTCCTGTCCAAAGCTGTTCTTTTTCACCCATTGACAGAGTAGGGGATGTAATCTGACAGAGATTTGAAATGAAATGTCATAAGCTGAGGACATTATGAGAAATGAGGTAAAAAAATTTGCTTTCAAGTGCCATTTTTTGAAATTTTTAGAGATAAACATGAAATATTTAACTTGACATCAAATAGAGATTTCAGCTCATCAGGTTGTTTGAAATATTTCTAAAACTTAGGAATGATGCAATGAAGTAATGAAACAAAATATAATAATACCAAGGAGAAACATCTACTATCAGGTCATATTTTTCATAGGAATATTGGTACAGTTACTTATGCACAATTTAGTAGAGCTTTCTCCCTTGTCTCTTCATTTCCACTACAGATAATAATTTTGGGACATTAATACCCAGCTATATTTTTATCTTAGCTTTTGAAGTAAGAGGAAGGGACCTCAAAAGAATATTTAGTCCTTGATTTACCAATCTCTTACAACAAGGGACCACCCCAGCTTTTTGGGAAAGCTTTCCTTACTGCAATTGCTGGGTGGGGAAACTAAGAAAACAGGTAAATAAAATATAAAAGCCAGTAATTTTGGCTGGGTTGCATTAGGTTGTCTCTAATTGTAGCAGGATTTATTAAAAAGGGCTGATGTTCTCCATGGATTTCTGTCATTGCAAAGGGCAGGTGTTGGTAGCAGTTGGGAATTTGGAATAAATTCCTGTTCCTCACCACTGCAGTGTTTGGCACTCAGGTTGAGTGTGACTGTCTCAGCTGCAGTCAGCTCTTAGCACAGAAAGGAAAAGCTTCATTCATGGCACAACAAATGTGAAATATGTGCTGTGTGTCCATCTAGCATATATATATATATATTTATAAAAAAGAGCAGTTAGGCTAGAAGAGGATAGTACTTTCATGTATACAAAGTACACAATTTTTTTTTTCTTTTTAGGAAACCAGAGTTAGGATGTGAATTGGTGCAGTGGCCAGAAGTTCTGCATTGCATACTGCAGTATTTAGGTATTGAGGAGCTTTTTATTATATGAAGGAACATCTTGGGTAACCTAACAAATGATGGCTATTTGTCTGACTCTTCAAAAGCCTACAGTGATTCTATAGGTTCACTGTACTATTTCATAACTGTATGTAGCAGTTAAGATAGAGATGAGGGGGAAAAAAGAGTTAATTTTTTTGCTGCAGTTAAAACCTATTGCCTTTTGCACTGTACCTAATGCATATGAAGAGCAATTATTATATTTTTATTTTTGTTAATCATATGTATTTGGAAATTCTCCCTCATCTTTTTTAAGATAAGTCAAATTCTCCTGGTAATTTTCATATGTCATCTCATTAATCTCTCATTTTTTATCCTCTCCTCTGAATTAATTTTCCTTATTTCAGTCTCTTTTTTAAAATGTGGGTCCCAAATACAGGCACCGTAATTAAGTTTAATTTTCATTAGTGCTCAGTAGAACAGGAAGACTCTTACATATTTTTTCTGTGAAGTTACTGATTGCACATTCAAGAGTTCTGCTTTGCTGAGGTGTGTTTAGAGTAGCCTGACATTTTGGCCAGGTCTGGTTTGAGAATCACAAATTCCTTCCAGGCCTGTGTGAATGTGTGTGCTGGGATCCACTCCCACATTTTCTACTCCTCATCCTGTTACCTTTTAGGTGCTTAGAGAAGGATTTATTTATTTATACTCAAATAATTCTGTGGGAAATGAAGGCTGGCTGACTCACAGCTTTGACCTTTCATCCTTTGTAAAGATAAGTACTACTCTTTGTTTTACATTCCCTGGGACTTTACCCATCCTCTGTAATTTCTGAGAAATTAATATTAATAATTGGTGGCTGCTGCTAATTTCTGGAATACTCCAGGGTTTCCCATCAGGCTCACTTAGTTTGAAAGCATATACTGCATTCAAGGAATATCTAATATAATAGAAAGTTGTCTCAATAGTCATCTTCCTCTGGTTTCCAGTGATTAAGGAGCCCAATGTTAATATAATTGTTTTTTTAATAGAGTTAATGCATTGAAAGAAAAAAAGAATAACCGTCCCTACCTAGATTCACACTCATTTGAGCAGAAATTTCAAATTAAAATAGCTAACTAATTGTAAGGAGGTGTTTACATTTGTTCCCATAAGGAAAAGCTCATGCATACATTTGAAATTTAATGTGTTGAATCATTGTCTGTCTTTGCATGATGAAGAATTATTGTAATTTCCCAGTGATCTGATCTCACCCAGGCATACTGGTCTGGCACTTCTTGATTTACATTCTAATGCTTCATCTGTCATAACCCACACACCAGAACTGACCTGCAGGCTTGTGGCAACATCTGGAAATTTGCAATTTTTTTTCCCTAAATGAGTAATTCAGCCTCTTTGCCACAGATACAGAAACTTTCTTTTTAAAAAATATCAAGGGAGCTACTGTAAATGGTTTTCCTGATGTTAACTGGGAGTTCAATAGTATCGATTTGTACCACAGAAAGTTATTAAAGCTTTATAAATGAGTCATTTAAAGCTTGACTGACCTCTCTTCAGAATCCTTCTCTTCCCATTCCTTATAATTATATTCTTTCTGTATAAAACTTGTCATCATTAACCAACTTATATAGCTTCCAATTAGGAAGTAAATACTGTTCTCCCATTCTTTTTCAAGATACAGTTTTATTAAGATCTGCTCACTGAAAGGGAAAGTTTTCTTTGTGTGGTAGTGAAAAGCCTACAGAGTGCATCAAGTCTGCTTTAAATTCATTGGAATCCTAATAAGCAGAACCTGATCTGCAAGCTGAAGGTTTGCAGAGGGATTTATCTTGATAAAATAAATTCATAGGAGGCCCTTAATTCTCTCCTGAGCAAGTGCAATTCAGATGGAACAGAAGAAATTTAATTAAATTATCTGCTCATCTCAAAACAAGGGCTTTTGCTTTGTTAATTTTCTTTCTTGATCTTATCAGTAAAATTGATGAATCAGAATGCAGTGGAACTACCTAGACAATGGATGTAACCCCCTCCTGGCTATGCCATTTCTGTATAGAATTATAGACTGGTTTGGGTTGGAAAGGACCTCTGAAGATCATCTGGTCCCACACCCCTTCAATGAGCAGGGACACTTGTAAGTAGATCACAGAATCAAGTGTCAGTATTTTAAGAAGAAATTGGAAATAATTCTTGCAGACTCCAGATTTAAAGGGACTTGCCTGTATTGGAATTTGGTATTGAACACTGAATTATGTTGACACAACATGGAAAAATGCCAGTTTCCCATCTCAGTGGGAATGTGCAGGCCTCTTTCTGTCAGAGACTAAGCTGTGTTCTTTAGTCATGCAGGGTTGCCTCTGATAACCCTTGATGTAAAGAACTTGGGTTATATCTGGCAGGTTTCAGACATGAGTGGGAGGTTTTCACTTGCCTGTTCTGAGGTGTGTGTGTTTTATGCCCATGATAAAGGCAGGATTCCTGTTCCTGTGCAGATTAACAGCTCAGTTGTGGCTGTACTGTAGTCAGCAGCCACTGCTCCACTCTGTCAAGGTAAAGTCACTTCTGTTCTTCTGTCTGTGCCTTGCAGTCCAGTTTCCCTGTGTGTGTTAGGCCCAGTTCTTTGATGTGTTGTTTATTTGCCATACCAAATCACCTTTCAGAACAGCATCTTCCACCTGCAGGATAGCTGGCCTCACATCACTCCTGTAAGTCTTTGCCCTCTAATTCTGCTGATCTTTCTTTCTCTCGTGAGTAATTTTTACCAGTATTGTCCTTTATGGTTTTCTGTTGTCAATTGAACTTTGCTTGTGTCAGGTTCAGAGTTATACTGGGTGCTTTTCAAGGCAAATGGTACAGTAAGCCTGGGAAATTTTACAGGGCCATACTAGCTGAAATATTGTGTCCCCAGCCTAACTGCTCTTGAAAGTTTTTATTACTTTTGCATCAAATTTCAGGATTATATTCTAGGAAGAAGTGTGGTGAGAATGAAATACCTTTTCTTGGTGGTGGTTAGGGGTCCTATATGGCAGCTGTAAGAGTTTGCAGAGTGGCCACAGTTTAGTGCTGCTGTTACCAAGAGACAAGTAACAGCTTGAAGAGTATGAAGTGGTGCATTCCTCCTTTATCTCTTTTGCAGAGAGGAGTCAGGATAGCACTGGGGCAGTGCTGTCTGACTCCAGTTCCACACAGGACATGTTTAATGAGCCTGCCAGTTCTCAAGACAGCCTGAAGAAGACTTACACAGAGAAGAGAATTTCTGCTACCTGTGCTGATACATTGATGCTCAGCAAAGAGACCCTGGGATCTGCAGAGGAAAAGGGTATGCCTGATTTAATAGATAATGTCAGCTACAATAGTCTCATTAACATGTTTCTCCTGCCTTGCACATGCACTGAAATATGCAGCACTGTGACTAAGAATTATAACTAGGTATCATTGCTGCCTCTATGTGTGTAGCTTAAATTTGGAACTGTGCCTCACTTATGTGGCCTGCTGTCTATCTTACAAAATAAAAATAAGGATAAACTGCTATATTTGGTGGCCCTTTGACTGATTTGCCTTCTTTTAGGTAATTATTTGCTTTTTCCTCAGTGTTTCATATTTTTAAATAATTTAAAGAGTAGTTACTTGAATATAGTCTCAAACAAGACTTTTTTACTTTTCCCAGGAATAGATGCCCTTTTTGTTCTGTCCCAGTAGCAGCTTAATATTCATTACAAAGAAGAGCAGAAGTAGTAGAATTTAGATGCTTTATTCCAGTGGAGAACTAGAATTGCTCCCTACCAAATTTTTCCATGTATAATAGTACTAGATGTTCTGTATTCCACTGGAAAAATGGTATTAAAATCCATTAGCTGGAATTTCCCTTTGTCTGATGTTTGTACATTGGATGTGGCAGTAGATAAAGAGGCTGGACTTCAACAGGGGAAAGACAAACAAAACCAAAGTGTAAATTTTGTCCACTTTTCCAGGTTGTGGCTGTTTGTGGGATGTTAAATCTTCTTTGCCAGTTCACACTTTCCCAGTTTCAGAGATCCAGGGATCATGCTACATGGGTAGTCCTGAGTCACTTCCTGATCTCACTAGGAACAGGTGCCAGGCAGTTTTCTCTTAGTTTGCAGACTTGGATTACCTTGGTTTCTTGTTTTTAAAAATATTTTACTTCAGGCTTGCCTGTGCTAGGAAAGCCTGTGGTGGTGCTTGCATTAACATGCAGAAATAGGTGCCAGCTCCTAGTTTTGTGAAATAGTACTTCCACAATCACTGAATCCAGTAGTCTTTTGGCTACTAGACTAAAAGCATGGCTCTTTCTCAGGCTTGCAGCAAGTTGTGTTATTGTCATCATTTGTCTGTCAGAAAAACCATCAAATGCATTCTTAAATTACTGGTGTTGATTAGAACAGATGTTGTTTCCCATAAAGCTACCTGTACAGTAAAATTGTAATGGATACAGACATCAGGCAAGCACATTTTGAAAAATGTGAGTTCTGTAAAACGTATTTGACTCAAAAGTTCAGCTTTATCAGAGAAAAAGTTACAGAGCAGCTTTATATTTGAGGATGAAGTACATTTCAGTGTATCTACACTCTCTGCTGGGAGATGGGATGTAATGTAAGAGGCTCTTTATCCTAGCAAAGACAAAGACATGGTAAGCTTCCATGACTAAAAATCCAAGTTAAAGAAATGAATCTCCATGTAGCATGTGTGTTTCCAGCAATAATGCTTAGCTAACAGGAAATGTGGAAGCTGCCACTGTAACAAGGTGATTTCTGAAGTAAGATTTGGTGCCCTTCAACAAAAGATGGGTCAATTGAATTGTAAGTTACCAAGTTAATCACAAAAATATTTACATGGAACTGTGGGTGCTACATTATGCAGAAGACCAGGTGAGCTGCTGCTGACCATTCTGTCTGAGCCCATTTTGTGTTCTGGGATTGTGTTCTTCTGGGCAGATTATTAAGAATAATACATTTCACTTGGGAGGGTGGCTTTAATTTTCTGTTCTTTCTTTTCTTTGCAATAAAATGTTCCTGAATTTACTCTTATTTTGGCTTTTTTCCCTCCTTCTCCTCAATCTTTCAAGTGTATGCAAAACCCTGCATTGTGTGAGGTGTGCTGAATTCACACTATTGTTCAGGATAAAACCAAAATGAAGACAATGGAAATATCACTGTGTGGCTCTGTCAGTGAGTTGCAGAGTACTTATTCAATGAACATCACAAGTAGCCATACATTTTTTTTCAATATTTCTGTCTATGCTTGTTGGGGATTGAGTTATACTGTTCTGTTGTCAATTTTTATAGCTGTTGTTGTTTTCTGCCTTGTTAGATATCAGTAAAGAACTGTTATTCCTATCCCCACATCTCCTGCCTGAAGGCCTCTGATTTGAAACTAAAATAATCAGAAGGGAGGAGGTTGCTCTCTGCATCTCAGGAAAGGGGTTCTCACCTTGCCTTAGCAAATACCTGTCTTTCAAACCAAGACAATGCTTTAATGAAGAAAAGGATTACCTTTTGTCATTTTGAATTTTTGTCATTTTCTCTATGTCATTTGCCATTTGGAAATGGCAATTTCACTGTCACTTTTCTCTTACTCTTCCAGCTGCAGGGAAATCAGAAGAGCTGCTGGAGAGCTCAGAACCTTATGATCCTCCTGATGTTCCTGGGCAGAAAGTGGTGCCGGATGCTCAGTGTGCTGCCGGCAGTGCCCTGAAGGCTGCCGTGCCCGCAGGCTCGCAGTGGGAGTGCAGGAAGAAATGTGAGCCTTGCGGGGACGATGGCCGCGAATTTCCCCACGGGCTCCCCGCAGACCTGGAGGAGCAGCGGCGGTTCCTGACCGAGCAGTGCATCTCCTCCTTCTGCCTGTGCCTCAGCCGCTTCCCCCAGCACTACAAGAGCCTCTACAGGCTGGCCTACCTGTACACCTACAGCAAAACACACAAGGTGAGCTCTGAGCACAGGCACGGGCTTAAACGCTGCTGCCTCGGTGCACTTCGGAATGGAACTACAGCTCCTAGATTGGCTGACTCGTGTGTGAGGTCAGTTAAGGAGAAAATGTCTTTTTTTGTTACTGAACGAACTAATTTTCTGTCATTCAGCAGAGAATTACATTTTGGATATGTCACGTAAATTAAGATGTTCTCATAAAAATGGCAGCAATTATTTCTTTTGCTGAATAAGTGGACTGAAAAGTGACTTGGAAGCAGAAATTAATCAGTGTTATGTAAACACATCATGGTGCAGATAAACTTTCTGGGTATCCTGGGGCTGTGTAGGAATAGGACATTGAAATGATCACTATTACTATTTGTCATAATCCAGGTTTGAATGTCTTGTATTACATCATAAGCTGCTCTGCATGGCTTCCTGAATTTTCTTCCCCACCAGTGCTGAAGCTTATGTGAACAATAGGGAAGGGAAACAAATTGTACTCCTGGCCTCGAAGTAGAAAATGTCACCAGTGTCACTGCAAAGTGAGCACAAGCAAATCTTACCAACCTACTGGGAGGTGATGAATATTCCATTTGTCTGTAGAGTGATTATCCAGAAAAATATCACCCTTTTTTCTAGAGAGCTTGTTTTGAAAACATTCTTATGCTGTTTGTATGTAACAGTTGTTAATTTTTCCATGGAGCTAATCATGAATAGGAGCCATAGATTCCTGCAATCTGTCATTACTGTTGCTGACATGATTTTGTATCAACATTCAACAAAAAAAGCTGCCTGTTTTCAATTTATTGGTTCAAATAGCATGTCCTTGCCTGAGGAACTACTTGCAAAATATTTTCTTCTATTATTTTTCCCTGATGAAGCTTTCTCTTTTGCTTTTTATATCTCCCTCCATATATAAATATCAACTCAATGATGGATTTCTCTGTGAAATGCACATTGTTGTCTAAATCTATTTGCTCCTGGAACTCAGAAAAACTGAATCCTGCCTGTTTGAGCCTAGTAGTTGCCAGGCTGGCTTCAATGAGCATTTTTGGGTTTTACTGTCCTGTTTTATTACTTCTCTGCATAATGAACAGCCACTTGACATGGCAAAACCCAAATAATCTTATTGATGTATGTGCACTACATATTTTCACATGGGTTTTATATTTTCTTTCTTTAATGACTCATTCAGGTTCTTTTATAGAGCAATGTCCAATGTCTGTGTTTTAATGGCACATTACTGTGTCTTCACAAACTTAAAACACAAAATGGGTCTATGCATTGTCATCAGTAACTGAAGGAAGAATTGTGCTTACATTTACTCATGATATGCCTGATTTTAAAAATTAGATAAATTACATCAGGTTATGCTGTTGGGGGGCAGAGTGGTAAATTTTAGAAAACTGAGATTAATTTTTAAATGCTTAAAACCATCTTGGAAAATTCAGCATTTATGTTCCAACGCCAGGAATTTGCATGAAGAATTTCGACTGATGTCCAAAATTCATGGTTGGCTGGGAAAAGGAGAGGATTGGCAGGTCTCCATAGTGCATAAAAAACCCAAGTTTTCCCCCTGTGCAATCTGTTTTCTCCCATTTCACAGTTTTCCTGGTTTTGCTGTTGTGACATTAGTGAAGATAGTTGTTGAGTGCTTTTTAAAACATCTTTTCCAACTCTTTGAACATTTTGTTTGGTTACATATTCTGTTGGGGTTTTTTTCCCCTGCAAAATCCAGCTTAATATTTGGAGTCTATTTTTCTTTGTTTTAGTCTGTTATCAGAACAAATTTATACATAGCTATTTTTAGTAGGAGTAAATGTGCAGGGAAGTATGGATGAATTTCCAGAAGTTACTTCATGGCCAATTTGGGCAGTAGTTTCAATTTTCCATTAACGTTGTCTTGAAGTAAAGGCTTCATCCTTTGTGATTTTTACCTCCAAAATGAATGTTGGCACTGTTTGGAAGGAGAAGTTAGGACTTGGCAGGACCCTGTTTGTTGGTGTAACTTTGTGAAAACTATTTGCCTTATGGATCAGGATGTGGAGCTGGTCTGATAATCTGTAAGCAGCAGGTGGTCAGGAAATAAAAATATTTATTTCCATGCTTTCTTTTAATCTCAAAATGAAAAGTGCTCTGTAAATCCTGGAAGAATCTGCTCACAAAGACTGTGTGAGTTTTTAAGTTTATATGTTCTATAATGTCTGTTATTAGCAAAGCCCTTAATGGGGAAATGAGTATTGGGTGTGACATGAGGTCAGTGACATGACAAGTCCAACCAGGCATAATGCATGCATGTAAAAATGACAAGATTATATGTATGTAGGCTTAATATATGCTTAGATGCAGACATAATCTGGAAGCATAATAGATTTAAACACTTCAAATAGAAGCAGTTTGATAATAACTGTTCATTTTAAAGGCCACCCTTCAAATCAGTAGTCTTTTTATTTTGCTTTTATTTGATGCAGGAGTAGGAGGAGGTTTTTGAGACAAAGCCTTCTAATGGACTGTAAATGAAATCAGAGGGAAGGATTCAAGGATGCTGGAGTGTTTTGTTCACCTCTCAGAAACACTTTGTGGAGTTTTCAGTTTAGGTAAAGGTGCTTCTGACACCACTAAGTTAAGGGGTATCCATCCCAGGTGACTCAGAGTTCCACTTGCTTGACCCTAAGAGATTTTCCTTTTCTACTTCAGCTTTTTTGCAAGTTACTGTACCCTGTCAGTCATCTTGTCTTTGAATCTTGGGGTGATAAAGATGTGGGAGGCAACAGCTGAACTGGAAAGAGTATTTCATAATTGCCCTGAGTCAGACAGCCAAATCCAGCATTTCAGACTGGCAAGCAGTGTGCCAAGAAGAAAAAATCCTTTTTGCTGTGTCCTGGATCCCTTCACCCACTCCTAATAACTTCATCAGCTGAAAACGAAGCAGAGCAGACTCTGTGAAATCTAATGAGTTGAGACCTGCTCAGGCATATTTACTGGGAATAAGTGATCATGCTGATTTAAGGAGAAGGGTAGTGGAAAATCTGTAACTATGTCTTTTATTCCTATTAGCTTTGATTGTGTGAAGTTACCGTGTAATTGCCCCATTTGTCTGAATGATCTTTTCTCCTCCTAGCTGGGTTACTGCCATCATCTTGTTCAATAAAAGTCTGTGAATTATGTGTACCAAACACATGCCTGTGGATGGTCAGTGTAATGTGCAGAGCACACCCCAGCACCAGAGCATGATGCTACAATTAATGATACAATTAATGATCTCTTAACCTTGTCCTTGTAGGGAATACATCCATAGCTAACGTGGGATTTTAGATGTAAGCTTTGTGGTGGGATGGTAACTTTCTTAAAGGTTTTGTTTTCCTTGAATTTTTATGTGATAGTTTTAACTGTAACATTCAGATTACCACACATTGGGCAAGTTTTACTTCATTTTCTCACTTGGAATTAACTTACATTTCTGATGACTGTGATTAGCAAAAAAATCAAAGCAAATGTGCCTGGATCTTGGATGTTCCAATAGGCTTATTTTTGTTGGATTCTGATTTTATTCAAAACAAGATGACTTTCACGGAAGACCAGATTTTTGTAGGTTCTTTTGTGTTGTATTTTCTTCTGTATGTATTTCCAAGTATTTTTCAGGATTAGGTTAACAGGATTACAGAAATAGGTATTACAAAAGAATTTATGTAGAAAAAAGTTAGTATGCAATTGAGTTTACACCCTTTGCTTTCTTCAGTCTTAATTAAATTTGCCACTCAGTGATAATAATTAAATTTACTGATTCCCATAACCAGCCAGAAAGTACCTTGTGATGTTTATGAGTGAATATGTATTTGTTCCATACCAAAAGAAAGCTATCCAAATCCTCTTGATTATGCTGCACTATAATCATGAAGGTCCTGTGTAAGTACCTCTCTGAGCTCTTGGAATGAGGGATTTTTGACACCCATAAATATCTTATTTACATTATTATTGCCAGCGTTCAGCTCTCTTGCACATGAATCCATAATCAGCATTTTGCTGGAGGGGATGCTCTAGTTCTGGTAAGATATTGGAGATTTCTGCATGATTACTGTCATTAGCACAAAGGCACTGATGATTGAGCAAAGCTATTACTGTTTCACCAAGGTCTCATAAACAAAAATAATCTGGAACACAGGATAAGAACTTTTCTAATAACCCCCCCCACCCCAAAACACACACATACACAAAAAAAGGGATATTACAGCTGGAATACACTTCTTGGATGGACATGATTTAATCACATTTATGACTCAGAGAAGTGTATTTCCAGTCCACAGAACACAAGAGTGCAACATTCTCATTTATCTCTATGAACCAAACATCTTCCTCTTTCTTTCATATCCTTTGTTGTGAAGTTTTCTGTACAAAAGCTGGTCAAATGTGGCTCAAATGTCACTTTGGAACCCTGAAATAAAAAACGAAGTAAAGCAAACCTTCCATCAGTGAAATCTCACAATTAATAATTGTCCCATCTGCTGGTAACATTTCTGCCTGGAGCCAACAGCTGTCCCTTGTTCTCAGCTACATAAGAGAGCTTCATGCACTGAACTCTTAGAGGAATAGTGCTTTTATAAAATTGCTTGTCTTCTATCATTTTTGGTTTGTCATCTGTCATTTAGTCCCCTACTGATACTTGTTAATTCACTGAGTGCTATTAACAAGTTTGATGACAGCCATGGAATTTCCAGGGATGCTCAGTGAACTTACATGGGGGGCAGTGGCTGGGTAGAGCTCACAGCTCTGAATTCACCACCCCCATAAAAGAAGGCTGCACTTTAAGGCTGCAGGTCGAGGCCTCAGCTCTGGCAGGTATTCCCTGCAGGTGGCTGGCCCAAGGAAAGAGCTGGAAGTGCTTGCAGAGAGTGTGTGGGGAGAACAAATACTGCTGGAACAGCAAGTATGTGAAAAACAAGAGAAGACAGTGCAGGTTAATAAATAAAAGCATAATTTGTTTTGTACTTTTACTTGGCCTGCCTGGAACTGACGTGGCTGTTGTTGTCCACAGAACCTGCAGTGGGCACGGGATGTGCTGCTGGGCAGTGGGGTGCCCTGGCAGCAGCTGAAGCACATGCCTGCACAGGGCCTCTTCTGTGAGAGGAACAAGACCAACTTCTTCAATGTAAGTTTACACAGCTGGTAAACACAGTGCAAGTTCTCAGCCATCCCTGCAACACCTGCTCCTCGTTTGAAAGGTTTGCAAAGGGATGGGGGTGGGAAATTTCACACAGGTATGTTAAACAAGCCATGAGCAGCTAAAGGAAAAGAGAATTACAGAGGTATTTACTCTGTCTTGGAGGGAACTACACTAGAGGGATTATTTCTGGAGAGCTTGAAAACATGGAGAGAGAGAAGCACCAACATTTTTTCAGTTATGCATCGTTTGTCATATACTTGATGGCTGAGCCTTCTTTAACAATTCTAATTTTGTTCATCTGAATTATCCTTTTGTTTATTGCTTCTCAACTCAACCTGCACTTCTCATGCTGAAAAATAATGCTATTTGCTCTAAGAACTCTGCCGAGTTGGGAGGAGCTTTCTTGTGCTCTGCTCTCTGTAGCACGGCCCAGCAGGAAGAGGCTCCAAGCCCCAGAGTGAGGCAGCAGCACTGTCACAGACACTGTCCCTGTGTCTGTGATCACTCCCACAGGGCTTCCTGTGCCTCACAGCACGCTGCTGAGACTCACGTGGGCATTTATCAATCCATTCCCTGCTGGGATTGCCACTTACACACTGCTCTTGTCTTTGGTGTCTTTGGCTTTTCTGTGGTATGCCCCAGGGTTTTTGCCTTTTATTCTTTTTGATAGGGTTCTTTAGCAGCTCTGGTTTGGAGATGCTCTGCTTGTCATTCTGTCCTGAGTACAACCCAAGTCTGTTGTGTGGTTGCCTGTGATGGCAATGACAAAATTTTGTGTCTCTGCTTTCCCATCCAGTGCTTCTGTTAACATTGGAATTGTGACATTTATTTCAGCTTTATATCTGTTAACATGTATCTTAATTTTTGCTGTATATTGTGTTAATTAGCACCTCTCTGCAAACCTCTTTTAAGTGCAAGGTAAGTGCTCTTCCCTGGTTATAATACAACTGAGGAATACTGACAATGGTTCAAAATTGATTCATGGATCAGTCTGCAAAAAGGGTTTCTATATCATTCCATCTTTTTGGAGAGAAGTTTTGATTAACAAATACTGTCAGCCAGCAACTAAATCCCATGCACCCATCTGATCACTCCCCTGCCATACCCTCCATGGGATGGGCAGGAGAATCAGAACAAAGGTAAGGCCTGTGGACTAAGGTCAGTTAAAAATGGGAATTAAAAATAGTAATGAAAAGGGAGATAAGAAATAAGGAGGAATAAAACCCAAGAAAAACAAGTGGTGCACAGTACAGGTGCTCAGTACCTGCTGACTGAAGGACCAGTTCCCCAGCAGCACTCAGCCCCTCCAGGCCAGCTCCCCCAGTTTCTGTACTGGTTTCTGTACTTACCTCCCCTGCACCTTTGGCCAGTTCCAGTCAGCTTTCCTGGCCGTGCTCCCTCCCAGCTTCTTGTGCATTTCCTCGCTGGCAGAGCCTGGGAAACTGATTTAGAGTAAGCACTGCTTAGCAACAACTACAACATCAGTGTGTTATCAACATTATTCTCACACTGAATCCAAAACACAGCACTGTACCAGCTCCTAGGAATAGAATTAACTCCATCCCAGCTGAAACCAGCACAGCCTGAGAGGCAGACAAAACAGTGGGGACCTGACTGATGGCTGCATGGCTTTGTGCTGATTTCCCTGCACTGTCTGCCACTTTTCCCTACAAAAATCCTGCTGTGATTAGCCCCTCACACTTCTGAATGCTTGGACTCAGATTCACATAGTGCAAAGTATTGCTGTGGAAATTGATGGAATTATTCAACATGCTTCAAGCCAAGTGTGAACTTTGCATGATCAAGGCTGGCTTGTTCATCACTGCAGGGTTAAGTGTCAAAAGTATCCTGTTTTAATGTATGAGGAAGATGAGCAGTAGGGAACTGAGAGGTGTGTATAAGGGAGTGTTTCTACTTGAAAATGTGAATTACCACATTAAGAGAGATCAGTGGTTGACCTAAATTGTGTCTGGTTTTTGAATGCTAATGCTAGCTAATTTAATTTAAAGAGATTCCACTGTATTCCTAGGTGGAATTTTCTAGCATTATTTCAGGAAGTAATTATTTCTTACTCTGCATACTGATATCTTTATACTCTGAGGGATGAAAAGTACTAGTATAGATACTAGACAGCAGTATAATAACGTTATTTTGTAAATCAACAAAAACTTTATTCCCATAATTGATTTCTTTAAGCAGAAATTAGATACACTTTGAAAGAGAAGACAACCTTCAACAAAAGGTGTATGCTGGCCCAGTGCAATATATTGGGAATACTGGCATTTGTAAATTATATTCTCAGCTTGAACTTGAGTCTGTCAGCATAAAATGTAGTGTTACTCTTGTGTTCTCCATGTAGACCACTGTCTCCAGGCTTCAGAAATTTTGGTTTGGGGGTGAACTCCAGTGGCTCAGCTGTGGGGACATCTTGATTTATTCCTGCATGCATGCAGGTTAGTCTTCCTGGAAACAGGCACGAGCTTAGCATGATAAAATATTTTGATGGTCTCATTTTCTACCCAGCAATATTTTCAAAATCCTCTTCAAGTAACATTGTGTGAAGCATGTGGCATTAATCCAGAACAGATGACACAGACATAGCACAGTGAGAAAATCCAGATCTGAGAGGGAAAGGGCTACAAGTGCCCATGACAAAAAGCTGGTGGTGTCAGCTGACATTCCAGAATTGGACAAACCTAAATCTGTGAACAACTTGGAAAACAACCTCTCAGCTCTGCTGACCTTGCCTGGGTTAAAGCACAACTGTTCTGTTCTCCCTCAAAGCTCCCAGCCAGGCAGTGGGGAAGAGGCTGAGCTGCACCATGTGGGTCAGAGCTCTGCTGTGTCATCCCCTGTGCAGATGGTGCTGCAGCCCACTGTCCCAGCTCCTGTCTTCACATACAGGCTCGGGTGATAAAACACAAGTTCTAGCACTCTACAAAAGTAGTCTCATCTAATCTTAGAAATTAAATGGCCAACCTTAAGATTTTTCTAAGCCTGTTAATGTCCCCCAGGGTTATTTCCAACAGAAACCTTTTGCCCAAAGGGTTTATTTGCTTCCACAAAATGCCTTTGACTTTCTGTTTTGAGAACTCTTCAGCCTTCATGATACAAAAGAGTTAAATGAATGTCTCAGTGGTTTTCTGCAGATACTTTACTACTGGAATACCTTTTTCTTCTGCAGCAAGTAGCACTGCTGTTTTTAATCTCTTGTAGAGAAGATTTAGGGTTGTTGAAATTACAACTGACTCAATTTTACAAGTACAAACAACAGAGTGCAAGAGAGAAAGCTAGCAGCTCCTCCCAGACATTTTATAATTCATGCATACTCCTAGCAGAATTATTTATGAAATGTTTATGACAGCACTGTATGAAGAGAAATAAACCTGGGTAAAGCTGTCTCTTGTTAGATTTTACTGCAGAACTGCTGGTCTGGATCTGTGTGTCACAGGCTGTTGTATAATTTGTTAGCTGTCACTCTTCTGCAACTTAAATGAGCAAAAAAGGCATGTTCAGTTAGCCCTGACTTCTTCTCATTTGACATATTAGAATAATGTCAGGATGCTCAGAACTTCTCTTTTTCGGTTCTGAGAGTTACTGCATGATTGTACCTATTTGTTTCCCGAGCAGTAAAGAAAGGCCCTGATTTTCTGTAAGCAGAGGTTTGTGCATGTTGATGGCTTTGTTAGTGATGGCAATCATATGAATGAATATTGCTGTTAGATTTTAAGGAGTTTTAGCTGTGTTCCTATAAATTGCTGTCAAATCTGATTTGTTTGGCCATTTCTCTCTTGCATGTACAGGTACATTGCAGCTTTTCTCCTCTTCTTTTTCTCAGTGTGAGTGTAAATATATGCAGAGATTTTTTTTTTTTTAGGATGGCTGCAGGATGGTTTCTATAGTAACTAAATTAGAAATTATTTCAGCAGGAGTAAAAAAATCCCAATATATTGCTTTATATAGTAGGGCACTTTCTTATATATCCAGATTTCATGGTACTATTAATAAAACAAAGTTAAACTTTGTGCACAGATGATGGGCATTGATCAGGCTGTGGGTAGGTGGGGATTGTGGAAGGAGCATTTTGGTAGTTGAGCTCCACTTATCAGCAAGTTCTCCATATGGTATAATATACACTATTTATATTTTCCTGGCACATCTTCTATGGTAATAATAATCTGTTGTAATAAAGATCTTCATGTCCATCTTTGGTAACTGTTCCCCACAGACAAAAGCTGTGCATGCACACCATATACTGTAGTGCAGACACTGATGTGCATGAAGTCTTGCTGCAAACTGTTATGGATAATTGTTCTATTTTTAATCCCCAAAGCAATGCAGTGTGATTATTCTCTTCTGTATGTGTAAAGCCCTTCATTCTGTGGTCTGGGCAAGCAGGGTCAAATTAAGGTGGGGACATCCTCTGGATGCCTGAAGCTGGAGACAGCAGTGAGTTCCCTTTAATTTGCCTTTGTTCATGCCAAGTGTGACTGTCAGGAGACTCTGCTGAGCAGAAGGGCAGGTTCTGGACACTGGAAGTTGAAGTCTAAAGTTGGTGCTGCAGGTTTCTAAAGGTAGTTCTTATTACACAGCATGGTGTTACCCAGTGAGAGCTTTCTCTGGTACTCTCCTGTAGCAGGTTCTTCCCCTAGTTGTGTTCCAGGCTGGGAGTTACACCTGCCTGTCTTAAGAGGAAAGTTGGTTCTGAAAAGGAGAGCAGGGTGCTGCTCTGGGATTCTGTGTGACCAGAGGCATACAGGTGAATTTGAGATGTAGAAAAAGAAGGCTCTTATGAAGTCTCCAGTATAGGGGACAAACAGGAAACATGCCTCAGCTCTCCTGGAAGTTGGGCAGTCTATCAAAGAAATTTCATTTTATGCCTGAATTGTCTTTATATATCACATAGATGGGCATTACTGGTCACTGTCAAAAATATGGCATTGAGTGAATATATGGGATTTTCTTTTGATCCAGTCCAGCCGTTGTTTGCTTCTCTCCCATTTCCTGAAGTGTAACCTCAGCATTAGTGATTGCCATGCCTTTGATTAAAATGCAAGATTTGTTGCAGAATCTAATGTCTCTGTTAGAGACAGCTGACTATATATCATCCAGGGGAAGAGGGAAATGCATTAGCAGTGCTCTGAACCTAAAAATGTGTGTTCTGCCCAGTCTGAGTTTGCTACTAAAGTTGGCTTGAAGAACCCCCAAACAGCACACAGTGCCAAGGGACAGCTCTTCAAGGCTGCTTGAGACAACCTGACTGAAAGCTAAGGTTCAGTATTTCCTGCCATGTACTGGAAAACTTGAAACTGGAGGTAACAGCAGACTAAAACCACTTCTGTAGAAATCTTATCACTCTTCTTTCCTTCCTGTCCTTGGCTGGTGAGAGCTCTGAGTTACTCTCCTCCTGCTCATAGCTGATGTGTCTCTCTTTGGTTGGCAAATGTGCCTCCAGCTCCCAGACATCTGCTATGTGGAACATGAGCCTTCCAACCAAACTACTGCCATTTAAATCACACTGGGGGAAAATGGAAAAAACTTGAAGAAACTTATTGTGCATCCATTGAGTTGAGATTGGGTCCTCAGCGTGGTGACAGGTGGAGTTTCATCCTGTATGGAGGCTCTAAGAAAATTAATGATTGTGTTGTGGTTTGATCATGATTGGTTCTGAAAAAAATGTTCTTCTTTTTAATGCTTCTAATGCTTTATGTAAAAATGAGTACAAGGGGTTGCCAACTCAAATTAAAAAAAAAAAAAAAAAAGAAATCACAAGGGACATCCCAGAATTCACAAGGGTTTAGTTATTCCGTTTTGCCATTTGTACTTCTGAGTGTTTTGGATGCCATTTTTATGCAACCACAAGGGAACAGAAACCATAAAGTAATCATTAAAAAAAAAACCAAAAAACCTTTGATTCCAGCAACTAGATAATGGTTTAAGCAAGTTATTAGACTTAATACCATTCAATATGCAAAACAAGTGTCTAGAAAAGGTGATCTCCACCTTTGACACTGTGTAGTTGCACTAAACAAAATAGTAATGATACCATAATGACAACCTATAATAATAGTCTAATTTCTTTTTTTTTCTACTACTTATTTTTCTTTCCTGTGCTTAGACTAGGTAGATAGGGACATCTGGTTAGGAGATGGTTAAATTCCTACTTACTTGAGAAGATAGAATTGTGTTTCATCTCTTCAGGAGATGGCCATAGTCTAGCCATGAAATGTCAGTGTTTTCCCTGGGCAGGAGCAGGCCCAGCACAGTGCTGTGCTTTGTGAAAGGGCCATTCAGTAATGCAGCTCCTCCTGCCAGCTCTCCAGCAGCTGGGGAGGATTCAGGAACAGACATTTCTCTGCTAGGTATTTTCTGCTCGTGCTAGGAAGAGGCAGTGCTCGGTGCAGTGATGTGGCAGTGTGGGAGCTGGTGCTGGCAGCAGTGCAGGGCTGTGCTCTGCAGGCTCCTGCAGTGGGCAGCCTGTGCTGCACGGGGGCTGGCACAGCCAAGGCTCTCCTCGGGCACACACAGCACACACCTCGCTGCTCTGCCTCTCGTGGGCTGCAGCCGCCACACTCTGCACTGTGCACACTCTGCGGGGGCTGCCTGGCCTGCTGCCCCAGGAATTTGAACGAGGATTTTGGAGCTTTTCCTACGTTCCCCAATAATGACATTCTAGAGCTATTGTTCTTTGTCTGGGTGAGGAAACCATTTCTGGTGTGGTGAAGACATACTTGTGTGGAAAACTGCTGGGAATAAATGAAAAACCCTCCAGGAGTCCCTTCTGAGCCAAATGATTCTATTGATAGCCTTAATTTGTAAATACTGTATAAAAGGCAGATATTTTATGGTAACGCTACAAGCTGAAGTTTGGAAGACTGAAAAATGCAATCAAATCAGTGATTTCTGTTCTCTTTTCCTTCTTTTTCTTCCTTTCTGGTCTTTACTAATTTTCTCCATTTCCCTTCACTGTATCTTCTGCAGAGCAAAATACAGGTTACAGGTGTGATGCTTCCAGCACTCATCATTGAATGTTCCTTGAGCCACAAGATTAGAGGAACTCCTGCTGAAAAAAAATCATTGTCTTACCTGCCTGCAGATTCAGGAAAGCATATTTGCATTGGTTACATATAACTCTTACTTACAGGATTATTTTTGCATCAAATATAGAAACTGGGGGTGGTTTTTCTTTTTGTTTTTAATTAACACTTAAGTCTTGGACAAGCTGATTCATTAAAATGTGTAATAAGGTGACAGCCCAGCCCTTTTCTCAAACCATGACTGAAAGTTAATTTTATGAAACTGAATGTGTATGAAAGATTAGTGACTCTGACTCTGTTAAATTTACTGAGGTTTTTGTGTTTGAAATAGGCTGTTTCTATGTGGGAAGAGGTAGCTTTTCAAAAATCCACATTTTATTAAAGAAATCATATTAATGTCCATTGTTGTTCTCATCTGTTGTGGTAAATGGCCTCCACTGGGGAAAGGGGAAGCAGGGAAGTATGATACAGGTTGTCCCTGCAGTTAAATGATTCCTTTTCTGACTTTACCCTTGATAGTTGTTCTTTTGTCAGTAAAAAGCCATTTTCCATCTTTGCCCCTTGTTTTTCCATCAGTAAACTTAGTGTCATTCTACTCCTCCATCCCCCATCCACCGATTTTCTGTCATTTGAGTTGAAAGAATGCTTTTAGTAGGTGCAGAGGAGTTTGTTCTCTCATTCTCTCTCACTTGCTCTCATGTGTTTTCACTCTCTTATGCAACCTCAATACCAAGTCTGGGAGCAAAGGCAAACAAGGAGTTAACTGTGCAAGTGAAACTTTCATAGTGATTGGCCTGAGACCAGAAACCCAGCAAGCAATGAAGTCTTAAAAGTTGCCTATAAAAAGCTAGATAACTTTTTCAACCTCTGCCCAACATGTTATTTACAGTTCTTCACTCCATCCTCTTGGAAAAACAGAACTCATCAGTGAAAAATGTCTGTCGTTCACAGAGTTTTCTGTCTCAATATATACACTCTGTTCTTCCTGGCCAGCTTTGCAGGCTTCCAAGACCCAGCTAGTAAAGATGCCAATAAATCTAAATCCCTGGAGATACAAGCATGGGGTTTGGAGCTGTCATTTGTGCCAGTGGATATTAAACAGCTATTTTTTTCCATTCTGTTTCCCTAGGAAAAGTTTCTTCTTTTGTTGAGTAATTGAATTTCTAGGCAAAGGTAAGCAAGGGAGCAAATAACCTGAAATAAATGAAGCTATTGCTTTGTGGAAGAGAAATTGTCATGGAGATTGTAGTGTGTTACAGGATTTAGAGCAGTTAGTTTTAAATCTGGACCTTAAAAGTCTAACAGCAAACATTCCACCCACTCTAAACAGTATTTGAAAGGTGGAGGCTTGCTGGAATACTGTGTGATGAGTGTCCTTTTACAAATGTGTAATGAATAAATCCATAATTTGATTTTTCCATCTGCTAACTGTGTATGAGATATGGGTGGAAGAGCTACCTTTAGGCATTTAATGGGATTACTTTTATACTTGGATTGGCTTCTTTTCTCTTAAAAAGACATTAAATAAAATTTTTTAACTAACTTAAGACTTTTAAATCCAGTAGGAGAACAGAGTTTTAAAGGTGGTGATCCATGAAAGGTCTTTAAAATACACTGTTCTATATTTCATGTGTATGATATGTCTATTATCAATTTATCAGAGTAGTTTTTGCAGGTTTTTACTATGAGTTATTACTCCTAGCTTTATCGTGGAAATAAATGGTAAGAACAGTTACATCAGTGTAGACTGCTGCATAAACAAAACACAGCAAACAAACACAGAAAAGACTAAATCTGAAATCTTCAAAGAAAATCTAAGATATAAAATTGAATCTTTAATTACCTGTCATTAGCTTTCCTTTCTCCTACAAATTCCTACAGCAGTTTCCTCTTTTATACATTTAATTTTGTAGATATTTCCAGGACTACTTTTGAGGTAGGTACCAGCTTGTATCTGACCTTTCTCAGTACAGCACTTGTCTGTGCCATATCCCTGGTATGGCAGATTTTTTTCTTTCCTGTATCTTGCTGTGTAAAAACACCAATCTCACTCTGAAGGTGAAAGACCCCAAATGGCAGTAAGGGAACACAAAACTATTTCCATCAGACAAACAGCTCACCCTGCCTTTCTGGAACCCTCTGAGAATTTCCTTCTGCACCAGTGATGGTTTTATTTTACCTGGAATTATGGTAATTTATTGTAACTTTCATCCTAGTAGAAAGAAGAGAATTAATAGTGAAATTAACTTTATTTTATTAAAGAAGTGTATTTCATGATAAATATTCCAGGAATTTCAGTTCTCTGGAGAAGGATATAAGAATTTTTCATGGGTATACACTGTCTTAATGTAAAAATGAAAACAGAAGGATGTGGGATGAGAGCAGCACGATGCAAGTCTGTGTGTACCTGTGCAAGCAGGTAGCATTTATAGATAAATATTTTTGAACTTAATGACTACAGCAAGATCTAATTGGCCAAGTTAAAAAGGTGAAGGTGCAGAAGATAAGGTGGGGGATGATGACAGGTATTTGTGTGTAGGCTGGCCAGTGTCACTGCACTCAGCTGAAATGTGGGCATTGAAGTGGGAGCTCTCTGAGTAATAGTACTCCATCTTTTGGCAAAATTCCTAAAGTCAGAGGAGTAAAAAAGGTTGAATATTGTATAGTGTGGTATTGTTGCAGACTCTTTGGCTCCTGTGGAGGAGGTAGGATTTCCTGGCAGAATGTGAACACTTGTGGAGTTTGCGTGGTAGCTGCTGTGGGAAGCAGCAGGGGCTGACCACAGACAAGGTGACTTTCTCAGCCTCCTGAAAGGAATGAAAACAAAACAGGATTGAGAGGGTGAGTGAAAGTAATGGAGCCCATAGTGGTCATTATTTCAGCGTGCTCCTCTGAACACTCACATTATTACTGTGATCTGACAGGAGAATTTCTGGAAGAGCTTGATTGACAAATGGCTTTTTTCCAGGAGCTTTATGGCCTTTGTTCGTTTCAGTGGCCTCCACTTCATCTCCTCCAGTTTGCTTACTCACCCCCTGTCAATAAAGTTTCACGAATTCGGCTTTTATGCAGTTGTTTAATTTTTCTGTAGGTTAGAGAAAAGAAAATCAGAAAAAAAAAAAGCAACCACAAGCTTTTTACTTGAAGCACTTCCTAACAGTTACTCAGAATGAATTATGAATTTTGCTGGCTATTTGGTTTGCTGACACAGTAAAAATCAGAACTGAAAACTCCTACCAGGTCATTTTCTATTTAAATCTTTATCTCTTCAGCTGCTCCCTGTGTGTATATTCAAAGTGAATTAGCACTTAGACTATGATCTCCTGTTTAGCAGACTGAAGCTAGTGGGAGTCATTAATACAATGGCATTTTCTTAAGTATTCAGAGATAATTTAATGAGCTTGGTGTAACAGCTAAAATGATTTCTGTTTACACATCCCTGCTTTATTCCTCCTGACAGACTACACTAAGGGTTTAAAAGTATGTGTTGGAGTTTGTTGCTCATTTTTGTCTTAATTAATAGTATAACTATCAACTACAGCATTTCAGAATCACCGGGCTCCAGTTATTTCAGTGATACTGAAGTGACTAAAATATTTCCAAGTGGGAAAAATCTGGCCAAAGCTGAAGATAGACCAAGCTTTTATGTCCATGTAACTCATCCATGGAGAAGTGTGTGCAGCCATCCCAAACTCTGTGACACTTCAGCACTGCCTCCTGTCATGGCTGATCTGTTTAATACAGAATACATATTTTATGTTTGCAATCAGTGTGTGTCACAGCTCGTGGCAGATTCAGGGTTAAAAAAGCTGAAATAGATTCATAAATCAGATTTTAAAGAGAAGTAGGGCTTGCAGGCCCGTGTGGCTGTATAATGAAGATGGGATTTCTGAGGTGAATGCAGTGCAGTGATTTCAAAGGTATTTTCTTGGTAGCATAAGGGAAAATATTCGAGAAGGGGATATAAGTATTGAAATGAAATGCACATTCCAAATACTTTGTAAGCTGAAATACTGACAATGGGATAAACTTAATCCTTAAAAATTGTATTTAGTGACACATAAAGGTGCTGTTTTCATGCCTGTAAATAGTTTTTTCAACAGGCTTGAAAGAAAAACATATGGCTTTGTTTGTCCTTAGACTGACAGCTCTGTACTAAAGGTCTTACTGAAAATTAATTACTTCCCAGCAGGTCTCAGGTCAGGGTATTTTCATTGTAATTTTTTTCCCAATTAATAAGAAAGCAAAAGTATTTTTCTGAATTATTTATACTAGAGAGAACATTACTTTCAGAACCAACAAAAATAATACTTCACATTTTCTAGTGTTTCAAATAAAACATGCAGCTATGTACACAGGCATTTTCTGAGACTTGAGCTTATTTCAAACAAAGAGATTTTGGAAGCTTAGGCTTTTACTAAATGTTTTTTTAAAAACCTTCTTTTCAATATTTAAATTGCATGAGCAAATAAGCAATATTTTGTATAGTTTGTAAACAAATGCTAAGCTACAAAAGTATTAGAAACTGACTGAAATTTAAATTAACAGCAGTGACTGTGTTCCAGCTGGAGGGAGTCTTGGTCAGAAACAGACTTGTGTTACAGAACTTCAAGGGAAGAATTTTACCAAAAAAACCAGGGTTGATTGCTTTGGAGGTCATCAGTGTCTTGATGGGAAATTTCAGAACAGTTACCCTCGCTGACATTCATAAATATCAACTCCTGTGCCATAAAAGTTATTATTCCAAGTTGTGCCCCTTGTCACCCAGGCACTTAGAGAGCAGAAGGATTTGAGTGAGGGAAGAACAGACATACAGACATAGAGACAGGATTTTAGTGCAAATTTACAAATTTCCTGCCCAGGGTTTAGACAATCAGTCAATGGGACCCTGCTGACAACGTATGGGAGAAATAATTCTAAGCAGAAGGGTGGGTTTCTGCCTTGTGAATTAGCAGTCAGGGAGTATTGCTGTTCTTTCTGAAATCATTGCTAGAAGCCACAGCCAGTGTTTTCTGGGCTGAACATCACGGTGACAGGGTAGGCAGGTAAAGCATTCCCATGTAGGCCTATTTTCTGGGTTATTTTGTCACTGTCTTCTCAATATGTCACTTCTCTCCCTTCAAAATCTGACAAGTCTCTGCATGCTTTTTGTGACTAATTGAGCCAGAATAAAATTTCCTGCCTCTGTATGTTCTCGAATCGATAAGGTAAAGCAAAGCAAAGTGTCTTTCTTCCTGAAAACTTCTGTCTGAGAGCTGTCTCCAGCAGCAGACTGGAGCTGACAAAATGAAAGGCCCACCAGGAGATGAATCTCAAGTCTTTTAAGTATGTGGGCAGCAAGGTGAAGACAGCAAGATGATGAATTGCAGATTTCTGTTCCGAGTCTCCTTTCAGCTTCATTTATTCCTATTGCTACCTTTTGATATCCTCCTCTCCCATTTTTCCATTTGCACTTGATCTTTCTTCTTCCATTTGCCCTTTTGAGAGCAACAGTTCAAATGTCGTGTGTAGATAAATCATTTGATATGATTTTACATTTGTTTGTCTCTAGACAAACAGCATATGGTCCATCTGAAATTCCCAAAATAATAATTTTATCTGCAGAAATCGCTGTTCTTGAGTTAAGTTTTTCAGGTATGAAGTTGTATCAAATTCAGTTCCAGCACTGATGGAAAAGAGTCCTGGAAAATACCTGTATAAGACCACAAAATTTGCCACTCTGGATTAGACAGGGTTTCTAAGCAAATATTTCAATCTGTAGCTATTGTTACCTGACTGCAAGATTGAAAATACCTGAGTTAAAGGAGGCAAATACTGCTGCTGGAAGAATGATTCTTTCTAGTTCCTGTAGGACTTGCACTGAACTGGAAACTTCAGATTACTCTTATCTCTAAAAGGAAAAAGAAGTCATCTATAAGTGAAAACAATGTCCTACTTCCTTAAAAACAAGGGGTGAAATCATGAATAGAGTTCATGTTAGGATTTATAGTACATACCCTTCAAACTGGAAAAAAAAAATTTGAAAATGGAACAGAATTTCAAATGACCTTAACAAATTCATATGCTGTGTTTGCAAGGAAAGCTGGCACCCTTATCTCAACAGTGCAGAGAGGCCTGCAACCTTTCTGAACATTCATTATTCACCCTAGAACATTGCATGGAGAAATCCCAGTGTGCAGAAGTGTAAAATCATTTCCATCTGGCTCCTAGGTATTGTAGCACTGGAGAGCACATGTTAGAGCTCACATACTGTAGCTGGCTGAGGTGTTCATCAGACTTTTTCTGATTGTTATTGATTTGATTGATCTGAAGATTTTTAAAGACAAAACTTTAAATGAAGCTGGAAGCAGGAAATATGGAGTGCAATACAAACTTGTCAGTTTTAATGGTCTGGAATAGTGCTTTGCACTCCTCTTTTCCCATAACTGAAGGATAAGTATAGGACATGGTCTTTGAGGATTACCAGTTGCACCTCGGATGATTATTTTCCTTTCTCAGAGATGGTTTGCTGAGCTGAAACTATTCATTCTGAGTATTTATTTTTAAAAGGACAAATGTTAGGTCATCTTGTTGACTCTGGGCATGTTTCAAGTTCCCTGTAATTGCTCTGTCAGTCTTTTTCCCATCCATCCTTCCTTGCCAAAATGCATAAAGCCACATTGTTTTGTTCTGTATCACCTAAATTAAGCTTAAAAAGTGGTAGATGTTAGCTGGTACTGCAGCCCTCATTTGCACAGTGTCTCCAACTAACAAAACAAGAAAACAGTGTATCATCTTTTACCCTTAATCAGCCAGAAGACTTAAATATTGTGTCCCAACTACTGCTGTGTATAAAAGTCATGAGTGAAAAGGCCTTTGATTTTAGGTGGTGTTGAGTCTGCACCAAGAATGCTGGTGGGATGGTGCCAGCCACCCTCTGCAGGAGCCTGGAGCAGGGCTGCAGCTTCCAGGGATGTGGGGGGGGGTCTGTGAATAACTCAAGGACATTTCTAACATGAGCACCAAAGGTTTAGTCCCTTTCTATGAGCACCAGGTAGTTTTATCCACTTGTTTTTCACAACCTTCCTGAATTTGGAGCATCTCTGTAACATGTCCCATATCCAGAGTGTGAAAATCCTGTGGTGTGTTGTTAATTCCCACAGATACAGGAGATGCCACTAACCCTTCATGAGCAGATGTATTTTTTACCTTAGGTAACTAATTTGGAATTATTTTGCTCAGTAGCACTGTAAGTTATGTACACCTGCACATGCAAGTATTACAAAATTCCTTCTGCTTGTGATGGTTCAGACAACTGACTAATGTATGCTGTAGGAGTCTGCAATGCAAGCATGGGAAATACCGTGGTGATTAATGAAAATGCCAGTCAGGCAAAAAGTTGGTAAAAAACCTTTGGAATTGGACAGAATCAAAAATAATACATGGTGAAAAACATATAATTTTAAACTTTAAAGATAAAGAGACAATTTCAAATTAGTGAAGAGCAACAGTGTACTTCACTCCAGGTACAGCAACTACTTAATTTGCATTAAAAAGAACAATACATAGGGAAAAGCCCCGGTGTAATAGGGGAGATAGGAGCTCGACTGTGACTAAAGAAGCAGATGAAAAAGGGCAGGTCAGAAGGAAGCCTATTTGCATGAATACACAGAAAGTAAGTATTCAATTCAGTTCTGTATTTAAAATGTAAATCTGTGTTATGCAGTCAAAAGAGTAAAGGTTAATGGATTTTTGAAGTGGTAGTGTCAAAATTGTGTTGTTAATCAATATAGAATTTGTTGTTGCCTTTGGTGGAAAGATGTGAGAGGCAATGAAAATATGGGTTATTTCAGAGAGTGGCAATGCCCATAGTGAAATCTTAGCTTTGAAACAAGAACTGGTCAGGGTATTGTTCATTAATATAATTTTATAAAAGGTAGATAGGGCAGCTTGAAAAACAGCTGTTTTTTCAAGATGCTGTTGAGCATAGAAGTGTATATATGATGTATGCAAATAAGTAGGAAGTGGCAAGGTGTATAGGGCTTTCAGTATGAGAACCCTTGAATTGCTTTGCTTAGAAAATAGGAGCGTGAAGAAAAGATGAGTAAAAAGTGACTGAAATGATGGGAAAGGAAGATAATGTTAGCACCTGATTTCTACCTACCGTGGGGACTGTTCTGGTTGAGGAGCAAGGTATAAAACCTGAGGTGTGAGTAAACAGGATGGATTTTGAGCACTTCAGAATAATCCTAGTAAGTGGGAGAGGGAAGAAAACAAACCAAACCAAGTCCTTGCAATGCTTGGAAAGGCAAGGAGGAGGAGGTCAAAGCAATTGCCCTGCCTGTAAAGTGAGAGAAAGGAGCAAGTGAAGATAAAATGTTTAAAGTTCTGAGATGAAGGTAATCTGGAGCAGAGCCTGGATCAGTGGCTGGGAAAAGAAGATGAGTTTAGCTGTGCTGAGCTGAAATTGTGGAACATGTATCAGTGAGTTTATGAGGCAGGATTACATGGACTGAGCTTGGCAGCGGACTGGCACACATTTTGGGTCTCTTTAATGGGAGATTGGCCGAAATCAGCAAAAGTAGGGAGAGGGATGTCCGGGGGAAAGGACAAGGGGGGGAGATCATCTCGTTTGTTTTTCCCTTCGAATAGTTTGAGAAAGGCAGAAGGATGTAACGAAAGAAGTGGCGAAGGGCTGGTGCGAGAACGGTGCCAGCAGCACTCCTGGTACCGCAGGAGCCGGGGATGGTGTCCTAGGCCGCGGTGCCGTGCGGGGGAGCTGCGGGGTGACCCCGCGGGGGCGAGCGCACGGCGGTGCGGGCCGGGCCGTGCCAGTGCCGTGCCATGCGGGCGCCGTGCCGTGCCAGTGCCGTGCCGTGCCAGTGCCGTGCCATGCGGGGGCCATGCCGTGCCAGTGCCATGCGGGGGCCGTGCCGGGGCCGTGCCATGCGGGGGCCGTGCCGTGCCATGCGGGGGCCGTGCCGGGCCAGTGCCGTGCCATGCGGGGGCCGTGCCAGTGCCGTGCCATGCGGGGGCCGCGCGGGGGCCGTGCCATGCCATGCGGGGGCCGTGCCGGGCCAGTGCCGTGCCATGCGGGGGCCGTGCCGGGCCAGTGCCGTGCCATGCGGGGGCCGTGCCGGGCCGTGCCGTGCGGGGGCGGCCCCGCGCCCGGCCATGGCGGCAGCTGCGGCGGAGAGGCGGCCGGTGCTGGGCTCGGCTCCGCTCCGAGCATCCCGGCGGGCCCCGCCGCCTCGGCGCTGCGGGCACAGCAGCGAGCCGGCCGCGCCGGCGGAAAATAGGTCACGGACGGGCCTTGGGTGGCGGCGAGGTGAAGGGCGGTGGAGCGGCACCGGCGGGGTTAAACTGGGTCAGGGAATATTTCGGGAAGGTTTGGCGGACAGGTGGGAGCAGATAACTGGTTTTTATTAATGCTCGCGAACCGACAGCGGCAGCTGTTCGCTGCGTTGCCCTAAGCGGGATGGCTGCGAGCCAGGCTCGGCGATAACCGGCACCGACTTGTCAGGCACGGCCGGCCCCGGCCCGCAGCCTCCCGGCGGCGAAGACAGAGGGAGAAATAAAATAAATAACTATCCGCGGCGGCAGGAAATCCGAGGTATGCGGCTTCCAGGGCTCGGGCAACTCCGGTGCGAGAGGAAGTGTGAGGCGCGCGGGGGCGGTCAGGTGGGGGCGCGGGGGCGGCGCGGGGGCGGGCGCGCTCCGGCTCCGCGGCCGCCGGGGAACTCCGGCGGAGCCAGCCCGCGCCTCGGTGATGGTGAGTGCGGGGGGCGGCTCGGGGAACTTCCCCCGCGCGCTCGCGGGGAGCCCGGGGCCGGCGCGCCGGGAGCGGCTGATGCCCCGCGGGGAGGCCGGGGGGCTCCGGCGGGGACAGATGCGGTGCCGGAGGAAGTTCGGTCTCTGTGCCCGCAGCGGCGCAAACAGCTGCCGGCTCCCCTGCGCTGCAGGGCGTTCCTCGGTGCGCCGTGCTTTTGCCCTTTCCCATTCCGCTTTGCCCGCGGGTACTGAAACCCTCCCGAGCAGCTGGCCGTGGTCTGCGGGGAATCCCTTCTCCCGTGCTGGGCGGGCTGCGGGCGCCGCTGGGCTCATCCCAGCTCCGAGCTGGAGGGAGGGAGATGAGATCTGATGACATTTGGCGTCGTGGTTGAGAAATACTTATTTCATTAGTTCGGTTCGCCTGCGGTTAGAGGCTGAACAGAGCTGCTTTGCTGCGCAGGAAAATCCTGAGGGCGATGGGAAACGGAGGAGTCGAGAGAAGTTTGGAAGGGGGGACGAAAGGGTGAGGGATTTTTGTTTGATTCGGTGTGTATTGTTTGGGATTTCTCCTTCCTCCACTCCCTGGGTGGGATGAATTACTTAGCACCCTCGTTTTCAATCCAGCCCTAAAGCTCGCCAGGGGCGGCTTTCATGTCTGTGGGAGCCGCTGGGTCTCTAGGAATGCAGCGTGGCACAGAGCAGCCCAGCTGTGCTCTCTGCTGTGCGCTCCCCGCTCTGCTACGAGAGCCGGGCGCACACGGGAGATTCCCCTGCTTAACGGTGACCTAACAGGAAAGCCTGTTGTTCTGTGTCTATTTTGCATGAGCTACTATGCTGTAACAGTTGCTGCTTCATTCAGCTTGAAGAGAGAGAGAGAGAGAGAGGGGATAAGAGGATTCCTATTTAATTAGCAGTTTGTTAAAACCGGTCGGCTTTGTCTAGTCACATGTTTATAATTTTAGAACGTATGTCTTAATTGCAGTGAATTCTGGTGTTGTGCATTAAGCAAGTGCCACATGCTGTTTGCGGCATTGGCTGTGGCAGCTCCACGTTTCTATTTTTTAAATTTACTGCAGCCTCTGTTTATTTGTGCAATGGCAGATTTTTGAGTGTGCTGGGGGCATTTTGCATGAAGCAGATCTAGGAATTAAAGCATATGCTGTAGAGGTTTTTATTACCCAGGGAGCTGCAAGTTGTGTCCTTTCTTTTGGAGCATATTCAGGTTGACATCTTGAATACCCAGATACTGCTTTCAGTAATAGGACTGTTGTGTGTTTTTAGCATCTTTATTGGAGTCTGAAATACTCGAAATGTTGAAGCCTTCCTAACTCCTCCTCCCCCTCAATAATTACTCTGATTATTCTCCAATAATTTTTATCTCACAGTATTGCTGCAATCAAACACCAGCAGACTGTCCCCTGTTTTCTGAGCTGAGAGCTGAGACACTGCCATGCCTTGTGTTAGGTTGGGTTATGTAGTATTGCTGCTGGTGGAACATTGAAGCTCCCCTGTGTATACTGTGATTTATGTTACTGTAAATAGGGTAATTGAATTATTGCTTCCCTGCAATGTCTTGTTCCTCTGGTGTTACCAAAGATCAGTCAACTTTAGTTGGGGTGCTAGGCAGGCTGCTGCCTAAATGTTTACTTGAATTAGGCATTTCCACTAACTCTTACAACTGGATAAAGAACTGCTTTTGTTTTTCTAAGGAAGTCCTGGCAGCGTCTGAAAGCAAGATAGCATAAGGTGTTAACACACGTATATGTCCTCCCCCACAAAAAAAAAAAAAGGTAAAATACACAAGCAGCAGAGTTACTGAAATTCTTTTTTGTTGCATGAATTCCTGTATCAGAGGAGAAAAATAACTTGAGATTAGCTGTGGGGTGCATAACAGAAGGAGATTTTTTTACCTTTTATAGCCGTCAGGATTCCTTCAGGGCTTCCACTTGCTGGACAGAGAAGGGAAGTGTTCTGTGGATGCTGCTCTAGTGGAGGGAGAAGAGATAATGAAATTAATTACTTGTCAACTCCTAATCTCTTAATTTGAGGCTCTTAATTGTTGAGGATGGAATGTGCAAACTCATGTAGAGCTTTAGTTTTTGGAGAGGAGTATGTCTTCTCCAAGGCTTTACCCACTTCATGTGTCTTTTTCTGGTTCATAACCCCTATATGGGATATTTGTTTCTTAGTACCTATTTCAAATAAGCTGCTTCCTGCCCTCAACCTCAGCTGACAAACCATTTGAAATCCAGGGCATGTATTTCTGTCATTCCTAAACCAGTTTGAAACCTCAGACGGAGCTGGGACCTCCAAATATGAATTAAGTCATGTGTTTACAAACACATGTCTTTCTAGAACTGGCATTAGAAAAAGGAGCAGGGAGCCCTAGTCAGATCTTAGAGGTTTCTGGTTTGAAAGGCTTTTCTGCTAGCTCCTGCTGTCACTTAACTCTGTCAGAACCCTAGAGGAGTTTAAGTTTTTGTTCCCTTCAGCTTTCCGTTGCTTTTTTTCTTCTCAACATTGACAAAAGATTCGAGTATTTCGCTGTGCTTCCAGATTGTATGCACGTACCAAAATACCAGCCTGTCATAGAACGTGCCATTCTTGTCACTTTCCAAAAGTGTTTTCCAATAGTGAACAGTTGAGTATATTTTTTAGTACTATTCCTGGTACGTATTGCATTTTATATTTCACCCTGGTCGGTAGTGCTTGTTTATATTTGTGCTGTTAAAAGTACTGACAGTTCTTTATTAAATTCCAATATGCAGCTCTCTTAATTTTTATAAATAACTTCACAGTCTATACAGTGGGGTTTACTAGCTTTTTCCTAGTCTTGATTTGTTCCTAAATAAGCTGCAAAACCCCCTGCCTACATGTGTTTTGAAGTCTGTAGCTTATAAACTACTGAACATGAATGTAAGGTCACAGTAGCTTTAAAGAAAATTGCCAGTACCCAACCAGAGCAGTTGTTACATGTGGATTTGTCACTTCCCAGTAATGACATGGCCCTTTTCTGACCAGTTTCAGTATGTGCAGTACACAAATATGATTTTGTGTTGTGTCACCTTGAACCTGCTTCACTTTTTCTTACTTACCGGGGTCAGTTGAGAAAAATGTGCCTACCCAACAGGTCACTGAGGAAAAATGTATTCTTTTTAAAAGTCCCTAAGTGACCTGCAGAGTTAGGTGATGTGGCTGTGTGGTCACTCATAGTACTCTGGAGTGTTTGTCTGATAGATGCATCTTAGCCAGCAGGCATTTTAAGTCATTTTTATGAAGATGTAATTTTGTATCAAGATAAAATTAAAGTGAAGTCTCTTCTCTACCAGTTTTGAGGATTATCACTTGATTGTATTTTATGAGCTGCCATCTGATATTGCTGTAGAGGGTTTTCTGTTTTCAAAAATTGTAATGGAAATTAGTAGCAAGCATTCTCTGGACCTTTTGATTTATGTTTCTTCGGGCTCAAAGATCTCAGCAGGATCTCCTGATGCCATGTATTCTACTGATTTGGTACTGACAAGAAAGAACACTGAGTGCTTGATCAGTACTATTTTCTGAAATGATAGCATTTTCCTCTGTGCTCATCTAACCCTCTAGCTTTTGATATTTTCTGAGACTTTGAGCCTAACACGGTGCTATAGATGTAAAATGTGAAGGTTGATATGTCACTTTTTCTAAGCATTTTATGAACATGCTGAAATATTTTGCAAACACTGGGATTTTATAGACTCTCATCTTGATATTTTACTCTGTGTGTCATTATGTAGAAGAGAGTAAAAGCTGAAAGTCTGTACTGTCAGTGCAGGGATGCTGGGTGTCAGCTGTTGGGTAGGAGTGGGCAGTTAAGCATTTTGTTTGTTGAAAAGCAAGCAATGTAGGATTAAAGACCAGTTTGTGTTGGCATAAAAACTGGAGTATTTTGGCAAAATAACTTTTTAGCACTCTGACAGCCTAGTTTAAAACACTCAAAACCAATGGATCTTCATGTACTGGATAATCAGTAATTTACATCTAAAACTTGGTATTTAAGTAGGTGAAAATCTGTTTCTTCAAATCCTTCAAGCCTGAAGGATTTCAGGCTGGAATAGTAGAAAGTAACATCCTATACAAGGAGGAGACCCTTACTGCAGTGTTACAGCATGAAGAATCTCTGAAGAAGTCTTCGTGTTAATTCAGAATGTCAATTCTACATGAACAGTGTGCTGAATCTCAGCAATCAGCATAGCACTTCATGTTATGAAGTTCTTGTCCTTTCCTTTCTAGAGCTGTGTATCCTGCACTAATGATGGAGGCTGTACTGCCCATGCAGGCTTTCAAGGCAGGAGTGTTGTCAGAATAACCTTAGCAATGCTCTGTGCCACATTCGCTATTTTTGGGTGCTACAAGACATAGTCTTGGTAAATTATAGCTGATAGTTCTGTGTTCTGAAGCAATTTTCAATTTTCTTGAAATTAGGCTGAGGTAGAATCATAGAATTGGAGAATCATAGAATAATTTGGGTTATAAGAGACCTTTAAAGTCACCCAGTCCAAATGTCTTGCAATGAGCACGGACATCTTCAACCAGATGAGGCTGTTCCAAGCCCTGTCAATGTGACCATGAATGTTTCCAGAGATGGGGCATCCACCACTGCTCTGGGCACTCTGTGCCAGTGTTTTGCCACCCTCATCTGTGAAATAAGTTTTTCATTATATCTCATCTAGGTCAACCCTTCTTTAATTTAAAACCATTACCACTTGTCCTATCGTGACAGGCCCTGCTGAAATGTGTGTCCCCGTTTTTCTTATAGGCCCCCTTTAGGTATTGAAAGGAATCTGTTCTCCAGGCTGAACAACCCCAGCTCTCAGCCTTTCCTCACAGCAGAGGTGCTCCAGCCCTCTGATCAGCTTTGTGGCCTCCTCTGCACCCACTGCAGTGGGTCCATGGCTTTGTTGTGCTGAGGACCTTGGGGCTGGACACAGGGATCCAGCTGGGATCCCCAGGTAACCTTCCTTGCACCACATAATACCAGTTACAGTGCCTGTACACTGCTGGCTGTTTCCTTTGTAACCTCTGGGGTATTGGGACTGTACAGTCAGAAGTGTTGGGGTCTGGGTGAAAAAAAAAAATCTCATCATCCTTAAACTTGCCCTTATCTGAGAACCAACAGCTTCTCCCAGCTCTGTGTTAACCCCAATTCTCTGGTTCTGCAGCACCTCCTTTAGGAGTAAGACTGAGTGGTGGGGCTCAGCCTTGGTTTGCCACTGGCAGAGCCCAGAACCACCTTGCAAAGTTTCTGCTTGTCATTTATGTCCCCTAACATTTGTCATCTTTCATGACTTCGTCATCATCCTTTGAGTTGAAAGGAAATAGTAATTTCTAGCTTGTAATTCATCTGATGTGGAGCTGTAATAGCTCAGATGAGCCACATCCCCTAAATCCTTTTTTCCCTCTGTAAAATGTGTTTGTATCAGAGGTGTGTGGAGTTAGATTAAATTATTGTGTTGTGAAAAAAACGAGAGTTTGTTTATGTCTTCAGGGGGTGATGCAGAAGCCTGCCCACTTCCAGGCTGGACCAAGGCTGGACCAAACTGTGCCTTGTTTCATTAGCTTTGGCTACCATTTGCATCTGATGCCAGGCAGTCTGGTTGTAGAAGATCCACAGAAAAGTTCTTAGCAGGAAAATCCTCTTAATACAAAGAAAGGCTGTCAATTGGGTGAAACCAGAACCTCTGTCACTGTCTAGATGTGCCCTGCTAGTCATTTATTTTGATGGTATAGAAATCTTCCTGCCTGGAAATCTGGCCCCAGAAAATGACTAAAGAAAATCAGAATTCCAATAAAGGGTATTCCCATCAAAGTTCTCATATTCTTTTATTAGATTTCTGCATCAAATTATTTGTGTGTTAGAAGATTTAGAAGCAGTCTGTGTTCTCTGGACTTCTGTGCTTTATATCCTCCCAAAGGAAAAATTCTAAGCTCTTTTAGACAGAGACATGACATAAAACCGAAATGCACCTCAAAAAAGGGTACTGGAGGCAGTACAAAGTACTGAAGGGTAACAAAGGCAGGATCTGAAATTCCAGCGTGGTTGAAGAGACACTCCTCAGTGTTTTCTGTTGAGCAGATGGAAGTGCCCAAGTCTCTGGATGACTTCTGCTCTTCTGGATCCCTTTGGCAAGCTTCAATTGTCTGCAGGACATGGTGAATGAAACTTAATTGCTGGTAATTTAATTCCTAACCAATCCCTTTTTTTCTCTCTCCTAAAATACAGTTGGTAAAAGGGAGCAACTTATAGAGGAAAGATGATAAATCTACTTAAGTAATTTGTTCTAAAGTCTTTTTTATCAGTAACTGACCTTCCAGCTTGAGAAGTTGTCCAGCTGTCTTGAAGGGAACCTTTGTTAATGTTGGCAACAGAAAAAAAGGGAGAAAAATAAAAAAGTCAGTGTTCCACAGCTTTATCTTCAAATCCTCTTTTGCTTTAGTACCCCGGATTTGCCGGTTAGAGGAGTGAGGCACTGAACACGAGGGAATTCTTAGAGCACCCTGGAGAAAGACACTGCCCTGGCAGTGTTGGTGTTAACGTGGAAAAGCAGTGCAGGGAGCAGCCACCTCCATCCAGAGGATGATGCATTATGCACACTCCTCCTGTGTTTCCTGGATTTTCGTGTGGGTGATGTCTGAGTGAGGCACAGTGATGCACAGCTCTGGAGGAAATGCAGCTGTGTTATTGTTTGAGCAGGACTGCACCTTCAAAGCAGGTTTTAAGAGACTGCTCTGTTGCTTCTCCTTGCTTTCTTTGTCTTTCTTTCTATTGTAGCCACGCAGTAGAATGGTTTCTTTATTTGCTTTTCTTACAGTCTAGTTAGCTATTTCCCTTTAAAAAAAAAAAAAAAAAAAAAGTGATGTGACTTTGTGTTGACATGGCTGTGAAATCACATGGTACATGGGAACCATCTGAGCAAAACCTCCTCAAGCCTCCTGACCGGGTGAACATAAACCTCTAGATTGTACCTGGCAAATGGCCAAACCCAAAGCTCTGCAAAGGCCATCTGCAGGCCTCAGTTTCTGTTTCATTAATTCCACCTGAACTTGTAACTCATCTTCTTAACAAGGCATTTCTGGTTTTCTGGAATTGCTTATGCAGCAAGGAAATCATTCCCTTTCCCTGCCTCCTATGTGCATGTCCCCGACTCATGTTCACAGTCTCCCAAAGCTTGGGTGTTCTTTTCATAGGGTTAAAACCAATTTAAAGTCAAGTCAACTGTAAAGTGACTGTTCTGGAAATTGAAGAGTCTGAAATTTAAGACCCTGCAAATACACTGTATTTTGAAGGGAGAAATAAGAGGTGAAAATTGTCCATTATGTTTCTTTATCAGCATATGATGATTGGAACATGTGGAGCACTTCCATTTGTCAATATTTTTTCATGCTGCTGTCTTGCTAAAATAAAGTTACAGAATTCCACAGTTCTCCCAAAATGCATATATGGTGTTTATTCATTTCCAAGTGTGTGTGTGTATTTAAAAGATAAGAAAATAAGGAACTGACAATATTTGCCTTGTAGACTAGGAATTGTAATCCTGCTTGTTCTTGACTTATTGAAAGGAGGTTGCTGCAGTTTTGCCTTTATTTCTGTTTCCTTTTCCAGGCCAATTAAATGTAATTTATGTATTACCATACTTTTAAAATATATTGTTACTGTACTATGTAATGACTATGGTCTGAAAAAGTTGGTAAGATTTTCCTGAAATCAGCTAAGTTACAGTAAGCAAGGGCTGCTCAATGACACAGGCCCCTGCAGATCATGGTTTTAATACTCTGAATATAGCTGCTTTCCTTTCTTAATATTTCTGTGCCCACTCGCATTCCTGATCACAGAGGCAGAATTGTTCCATTACAGGCTGAATAGCAGTGTGGATGAAATGAGGAATTGAGAAAGAAAAATAATAGAATTATCTGTAGAAAAGAAGAAGAGTCAAAATCAGGTGACAGAATAAAATAAGAAGAGAGATGGGAACATGTTAAGATTGCATGAGGAAAGGTGGTTTAGTGGTTTGCTAAATGGGGGAGGGGGCAGTGGTTTGAATGGCTGTGCTCAGAGGTAGCAGGAAGTTGTGAGGCAAAGACACACTCCTAGTCGAGCACTAAATAAAGCAATGCTTAGAGGAGAGTGGGGAAATTCAGGGGTCTCTGCTGGACCTTCCTGACTTCAAATAGAGAGGTCTCCAACCCTGTGTGTTGAATCTGTTCAGCTTGAACCATATTCCTTTCCTCTGCAGGCACCCAGAACAAGACATTAAAATTATTTAAGTCACTAAGAACAGAGGACATTAGTAAAACTGGTAGTATTTCAGTATGTTGTGCTTAACCCTATATAAAAGCAGAGACTTGAGAAAGTTTAGGAGAGTGGGAGCTTTCCAGGGATTATACAGCTGTGCTTAGTTAAACTTCATGATTTTGAAATATCATGTCGGTTGTTGCATTATTAATTGGTGCCTTCTCTGAACCACTTAATTAATTAGCTTGCTAGTTTTGTCATACTTTCTAGCAATCTTAAAATAACATTTAAATTATTTTCACTGAAGGCTCTTAACAGTAATGACTGAGACTGACAAATGAAAAGATGTTTGGTTTTGCTTTGGTCACTTGGAATCCAGTTTGTTGTATGTAGTACAACTTGAACTTCCAGAACCCCTTGAAGAAAAAACAAAAAAAGGGATGAAAAAGAGGGAGTTAAGTAATGGAAGTCTTTATTTGTATTAGTGTGGGTTTTATGTGTTTGCTTGTTAGATGTGAATTGGATCATCTGAAGCATGACTTGCATTTCTCCATTTCGTTGAGAAGTGAAGCCATGGAGCACTGAGGGAGTCAAGTTTGATCTGTGCTTAGAAAATGGCTTACCCTGGAGCTGTGCCGTGGCAGCAGCAGCATCCCCAGGGAAGGTTGGGGTTTGCTGGGATCTGTCAGCCTCTCCTCCTCAGAGAGGCATTCCTAAACCCCAGGGAATCCCCTCCCCTAAAGTTCTGGAGTAAGCAGTGTGGAGGAATAATAAGCACTTCCTTCGTTTCTATTTTCAGTGACTGAAGTAGAAAGTGCCACAGTGCTGCTGCTCTGCTCACTGCACTGTCCTCTGCTGCTCACCCTCCTCCCGAGCCTGCACTTCTGCCAGGGCAGGCAGAGCACCAATTCCAGGCTGAAAAAGAATGGTAGAAGTGTCACCAGGATTATGGTAGACTGGCTTCATTATTCAGTTTTATATTGAATGTAATGTTCAGTATTAAGTTCTCTGCTGCTCACCCTCCTCCCGAGCCTGCACTTCTGCCAGGGCAGGCAGAGCAGCAGTTCCAAGCCAAAAAAGAATTGTAGAAGTGTCACCAGGATTATGGTAGACTGGTTTCATTATTCAGTTTCATATTTAATGTAATGTTCAGTATTAAGTTCTCTGCAGGGTTTTCACTAGTCCCAGATTTATTTTTTCCTAGCAGTGTGTGGCAGGCTTCCCCCGCCCCCACTCTTGCAGCATGTTTGTTTTGCCAGGAAGGCATGGAGAGCAGCCTGATGTTTTGGATCTTGAGAGGCATTTTGGAGTTGTTGGAAGTGTCTCACTCCTTCCTCTGGTTTGGTGTAAACAGCTCTGCTGGCTGTGGCAGCAGGGAGGGGAACTTTGAGCAGTGGCAATGGTGGCCAGCAAACACGAGCGGCCGCTGGATGTCAAATCCTTTCCGTGCCAGAGCTGCAGACATTTTGTCAGGTGCCTTGAGAGGCCATAACCAGCAACAAAATCTTTCAAAGAACTAGGAATTGTTGTCACAAGGATCTGCACGTCTCTGTGAGTGTATTTTCAAGGGAGGTACTTTGCTAACCAATCTCCATTTTCAAGTGATGATGTGAAGACTTTAATTTTAGTCAAACACAATAATATTTCCTGGTCTTCTCCCCAGTTGTATCTTTGCAAACTTTGCATTCCTGTATTTCTTAAAAGCTTTGTTAAAAATAATAAAAGCCTAATGTTCACCTTCTTTAAAAAGGTTGCAGTGTGTGATCTGAACTCAGAAGTGTTCTTCCTGAAGTTTTTTGATATTTGGGAAGGAAAAATGAATACCTGATGGGCTTTGTTAAACTTCTCTTTGGGAGAGATTTAAAAGAGACGTTATTTAGATTCTGACTGAAATCAGTCTTCAAAGTTCCACATGGCTCATGAAATAAACTGTGGTAAACTCACTTTACCAACAGTGTTTTGCATATTGCTTAATAAAATCACTGATGGAATGAAGATTGCTTTGGTGGCAGGTTTCTTTCTGCTTTTGGCTCGAGGCTGCCTGTGGAACAGGCAGGTATGCAACATTGGACCCCTGTCTGTTGCTGTTTTGCATTTATAAAGCTGCAAGTCAACACATGAAAAGTTAGTGACTTTGCTTTTAAATCAGTCCTACTTTTGTAGTTGCACTGGTAAACTTGGGGACTCCTAATGTGAGTTTTAATTTAACCTCTTCTAATGTGCCCTGCTGTAGAAGACAGCAGCATTCTCCAAAATACACAACTTTGTTTCTATCTGGGGGCCTTTTTCCTGGCTTTCTGGATGCAGTTTGTATATTCTGTCATTGAAAGTGGTTCTAATACATTGTTGTAATTTCCAGGGTAGCATTAAATGTATGCATGGGATATGTGAGAAAGAGCTGCAAAATTATTTCCAGCTAATTCCAGATGGGGTATCTGATCCAAGTGATCCTCCTGATTCAAATGAAGGATGAGATAATGCTGAAAAAGACCAGGAACCTACCTACACATTGGCAGTGTTCCACTCCTACAGTGTGCTGGAGTTGACCATAAATTGTTTTGTGTAGTTAAATTGGCTAAGTAGGTTGTTGCAATGTGGTGCCATTATGAGGCATTCACTTGTTTTGGGATTTGGCAGAAACCCAGTTTACATACGTGCAGAGAAGCAAAAAATAGCAGCTCCAGAATGTGTTTCATCTGTAGGCTGAAAGGAGAGCCATTGTATGGTTTGGGCAAAGAAAAAGCATCTCTATTTAAATAGAAATCTGTGCTGGTTTACAGAGCTGTCACCTGCAGGATCTGTATGTGCCTGGAGCTGATGAGCTCCCTGGGCAGGTGAGCTCTGGGCCACCAGGCCAGGGGAGGTGTTTGTGGACACTGGGTGTTGGGAATGGGAGGAAGTGATGGCTGTGCGTGGGGCTTGGTTGTGATACAGTTTTAGGAACATTCTGGAAAAGGGAAGCTACAAAAAAGAGTTTGAAAGAAAGCTTCAGGGAGCAAAGAGGAAGAACAGCTTTATTGTGATCACTAGGGAGGGAGTAAGAGTGGAGGGCATGAGGAAAAGGAAGAGCAAGAAAATTTGGCAGATTAGTCTGTGCATTATATCTGGTTGAAGTCACTGTTTTCCATGTAAAAGCACTGATATGAAACCATTGATATTTCTGTGTTGTTTTTTCCTAAGTTCCTACATCTCATGGAGTGGAACTAGAGATTTTCTGCAGACACGCAAGGGAAGGGTCCATTTTACACGGGGGGTTATGGATCTGCTTTTCTGGTCAAATGTCATTTATGATTGCAGTAATCATTTTCTTTGCTTCCACTTTGTATTAAGTTCTGAAGAGTTTTGAGCACACTGAAAGTAAGGCTAAACAAATCGAAGCATGACCTTTAAACAAAGATAAAGGAGTAAATATTTGTATATCCTGCTCTCTGAACGGGTTTGGAAAGCCAAACTCTTTCGCAGTCAGGTACTCCTGTCAATGAGACTATTCTTTCCTGCCTTGCCACAAAATTGTTTACATTATCAGAGGATTTTCATCTTAGAAAGCTACTACAGGAAAAGCTTCAGGACCAAATAAAGCACAAGGGAAGGGTTTGCACTGTTGCAGCAGCAGTTTTTGTGAATGATTATAATCTCAGTCCCATCCTGACATGCATGGTAGCACGTGCAGTTCATTTTTTCACGTGTGGTAGACTAGGGTGCTGACAGCATCCACAATGAACACCTCTGAAAACAATCTCATTAGATGTATTAGGCATGGCAAAATCTGAGCTGACTAACCCTGATTAAATTATATTTGCTATCACTCTCCAGCCTTGCTCCCCAAAGATTCCCTTGTCCCAGAAATTTAATTAGAAGGATGTATGGCCAAGTATTTGAATCTGCCACTGGAAAATGGATTCTGCTGAGGATTCTGATCCTTCCTATTGGGCTGTGAACACTGATGATATCAAGGCACTAACCAAATTCCTAAGATGTTTAGTAACAGATTATTTGAAGATAGAAATTTGCTGTGACTGCATATTAACAGCTTTCAGGCCAGGAAAACTTACTTCAAGTTACTCTTTGTTTTTTAAGGTTAGTTGAGCTTTGACTTAGTAAGGCATGTTCATTGACATTGAATACAAATGCACAGTATAATTTGGGCTTTGCCTGCTTTTTCTCAGAACATTCAGAAGCATATTTCAAAGGTGTGCTGTGGCTTCTGTGAGCCCTCCTCTTTTGCTACTGGCAGGAATCAGTTGACTTCAAATCCAGGTCTAAATCCATATCTCACTGTCTGGGGACCAGAGCTTTTGTGTGTCCATTATTCCCCTGGCCCTCAGTGAAACTGAACATGCTGCAGAATCTGACTCCTATTTTCATGGTTCTGTCCTTTGCAGTTGGATCCCTCTCTGAAGGTTTCCCTTTTCCTGTCTCTGCAGGGAATCTGGCGCATCCCCGTGGATGAGATCGACCGCCCGGGCAGTTTTGCGTCTCATATGAACCGCTCCATCGTGCTGCTGCTCAATGTGCTGTCACAGCTGAAGGATTACAACACCTTGCTCAAAGTCTCATCTATGCTGCAGAGGACCCCTGATCAGGGAAAGTACGATAGATTTCCTTTAAACCCTTCCTTTGTAAAGCTTCGAGCGTGTTTTGTTCGCTGTGTGACTATTTTTATTTAAAGCCGCTCTTTGTTTAGGAAAAGAAGTCTTTAGGCAGATTCCCTTGGGAATAGAGTGGAATGATGGCTAATTTTTCTCAGGATTGTGATTCTGTAACGTAGCCTGGAGTTTCTGTGCCTTCTAAGCCCGATCAGGCTTACAGAGGTGGTGTGTCACGTGAGGGATTCTCTGGAGGAGCAGAGCCGTGACTTGGGCACCCTCTGCTCGCTCTTGTGTAAGAGCTGAGCAGTGCAGGAGGTCATGGCCCAGCATCCTGCCTTCCTGTAATCCTTGGTGGCCTGAACAATGGTTATGTGCCTCTTGGCAGCTGATGCTATTTAAAAAGCTTATCCTGTTCAGGAGTGATCTAATTTTAATTGCATTAACCTTATTTAAGAAAAAAGAAGCTATTAGTGTGAGCTATATATGGACTCGTATCAATGGGATGACCAAAATAAACATCCAAGGAAAACCTTAAAGCAACTGAGGTAAAATTCTAGTAGGTTGTCCTGTGGGAAATGTTGAAATTGGTTTCTGGCAAATGCCTAAGAAATGAAACTTGAATGATTGATGGCAAAAAGTTGGAGGCATTGAAGGTTTCTTCATGTGTTTTTGAGTGTGAGTGCATGTGAATTTGCATGGATTGTAGTGTGTCTGGGAATATGTCACCACTTGTTCAGCAGACTTCAAGCCAAAAATACTTGGACTTTTAACTTATCAGAAGAACTGGACCATAGAAGGTTTCAATTCTGTCCTAAGCAAACCCATAGCTGTACTAAAAATACTGTGCTATTTGTAAGTCTAGACTGAATTAAAAAAACAAGTAATTTGACATGTTGGATCAGCCAGTGCCAGCTGTGGTGAGCTGCAATTGTTAGAGGTACTGAGGAATGCAGATATTCTGGGTGTGTCTGGGATATGCCTGGAACAACCCTATTTTTAAAAATAGGGAGGTTTTAGTTATTACTGAACTGATGAGGAATCATGTGTTGATCGTTTGCTTTCTAGGCAAAAGATAACAAAATTACCAGTTCAACCTAAAATCATAGAGGAAATATGTATATTTAAAATGTTGGCCTTTTGACTGAAATAGTACCCTTCAGAGTTATTTACTTGATTTCTAGGCTTCTCATTGAAACCAGCTAATTCTGAAATAGAAATTGAGTTTTCCATTTAACTTAATTAGGGAGGATTGACAGCTGGAAGTGTTTTTCTTGAAAGCAGACTAAAACATTGTGTCCAAATACACTGAAATTACAGTGCTGTAGTAAATTAAATGAAGCTATAGAGTGAATGTTTTATGTACACAATATTATTTTTTGTAATACTAACTAGGAAAAAAGGTAGTAGCACACCCATGTATTAGCTCTAAAAATCCTGGGTCTGAAGGCAACTGATATGATCAAAGAGAGAGGATTTGCTGATGTCCTTAATCTCAGATGCACGCTTTATCCAGAACATGAAAATCACCTGAGAGTTCAACACAGTGTTGTGTAACTATAATACTCTTCTTCAAAAAAAGAATTGAATAAAAAGCTGGAATTTGAGGGGCACAAAGGGCTTGATACAAGAAGACTGTAAATCTGGTTTCCTGGTTTGCTCTGGGTTTGGTTCCTTGGTGTCTTCCCATTTCTCCCCTTCCTTCTGTTTGCAGACAGAGCTTCTGCTTTGTTTGTGTCATCTCTGCTTGTGGGGAGAGGAAAAGAGCTAGAGTGTTACATCCCAAAATTGTTCCATTTCAATATGCACCTGTAGATATTTTGTTTGTTTCTGATGTTTTAAAGTCGTTGTGTTGGCTTTTTCTTGCTTTTCCTGTTTTTCTTTCAATGTCCTGGTTCTTGCTTTCCGAGTGCTGTAAGTTTTTGGCAGCTAACTTCATTTGTGCTCTCCTGCCGTGGCACAGGAAGTATTTGCGTGATGCAGATCGCCAGGTTCTGGCCCAGCAAGCCTTTGTGCTCACAGTGAAGGTGCTGGAGGACACTCTCAACGATCTCACCCAGGTGAGGAGCAGTGCACTTCATGGCTGTCATTTAGTAATTAGGTTTTGCAGTGCTCAGTTCACACCTTAGGTGTCCTGAGACTGAAGGGCTGCATTTATAAGCACTTAACTTCTGATACCTTTTGTTTAAATGCCACTACACAGAAAATTTTCCTCCAGCATTGTTGCTTTTTGGTTTTGAAATTCAGTAATAAATACAGTTTTTGAAAATGGATTGCAGTAAGTTTGGTTTGACTGTCCCTTAAATTTCAAATAATGGTAGATACATGTAGTGTACAAGAGCTCCATTTTCAGGTGGGGTCCGTAGGAAGTTTCCTTTTAAAATGAGCTAAGATTCCTCTTGCAAAACAAACCCAGACAGCTTGGTGTTACATGCCTAGACACTTTTCACTGCTAGTCCTTGACAGCAGCACACTCATTATTACATATAATTGTAATCTAGATTTAGTTTTTAAAAGTCATAAAGAAGCAAATCAGTTTCCAGGTTAAGGGATCTGAATATTGGAGCTTTACTTGGTAAATAAATTCAAGGAAGAGCTTGTTCCTAAAGGTTTTCTAAGTTAACAAACTATAGGTTTAACAAATTAAATGAAAACATTGTCAAGAACACTGGAACTCACTATATGAAATAGCTTGTTCATACATCTGGATGTAAGAGTTGTATCACTGTCAGTTTTTGAAAGAAGAGATGATGTACTGAGGTTTTTCTACCTTTGGAACATCACCAAAGTAAAGGTACAAAAAGTAAAATACTATAGCAGGGTTTTGCCTAGTTCTTGATCTATTAACAAAAAGGTTATGTAAGAACAACGAAAGGAAAGATTCTTAAACTTGAGCTTGATCTGCAGCTGCCAAAAGAAACAGGTTTGGTTTTGATTTCAATATGTTAGAAGAAAAATTTGTGTGATTAAAACCTTGGATTTCATTTAGTTGGATCCCTTAGCATGGACTGAAGTAGTGAGGGAAAATAAACATTGTGGCTTCAGTTCAGCCTGAGCTGTTTACACTTCTCTGTGGTGTTTTCATTTATTAAAATACTTCTAATTGTAAGATTTGTGGCCTGGGTTAATTAATATTGAGGAACAAAAAAGAATGAACACAGAAACAATGCATTATCTTTAGCAGAAGAAGTAATGAAAGGTACTCGTCACTATTCATGATAGTCACAGCAATGCTTTCTGATTTCAATGGTAACAGAGAGGAATGATTTCTTTTATGAAGGTTTCAGAAGATCAGGGTTCCAAGTCTTCTAGCCTTGCTTCAGGAAGGATGACAACAGACGTCTCCAATAAAACTAGTGCTGAGGAGGGCAAAGATGTCCTTCCCAAAAAGCCAGTTCTATCGGATGGAGTAGCACACAGTACTGAAAATGGAGTGAAGGAAGTGACCCAGGGACAAATTCCCAATGCTATGGACATACTGGAACAAGAGGACAGGAATGACAAGGAGATTAAAGAGCTTCCTGGGCCTGGTTCAGTTGAGCCTATGGATCTTGATGGCTTTTCCAATGACCCTGAAAAAATCGATTCTTCGTGTAAGCGCGGCGAGCCGGAGCGTGTGCAGTCCGGCAGGAGCGCAAAGGACAGAGCTCCAGAGAGCAGGACTCCTGAGCTTTCCTTGGAAGAGCTCAGCATCAGCTCCAAGCACCAGCAGCAGGCAGCTAAAGGAACACTTCAAGCAGTACCTGCAGAAGAACCAGTCCAGAGGTCAAGCAGGAAGAGGAAATTACTTGAGGATGTGGAGTCTGGAAAAACACTTCTGCTCGATGCTTATCGGGTGTGGCAGCAAGGGCAGAAGGTCATGGCCTATGACCTGGGCAAAATTGAGAAGATCATGTCTGAAACATACATGCTGATTAAACAGGTATGATTAATTGTTATTTCTCTGTGTGGCCTCAGACATGGTTTTAGGATCTAACAGGATCTAAACCAAGCAGTGTGAAATTAGCCCTAGAGCTGTTTAAAACTTGGGGAGATAAACACCTCCCAAAGAGCCATTCTCTTGACAAGGCCATTGCTGGGAATGGGGAGTAGGGCTCTCCGTGGTTTGAAACTAAATTTCTGAAATGAGTTAAGAGCTGTAATGCCAGTTATGTGGTGTTTGTTCAGCTAAATGTTAGTTTAAACTGAGAGAGCTGAGTATTTATCTTTGGATATGTGCTCCTGAATAACCTAAGGTCAGCATTTTGCTGTAGAACTTCTGCTTCTCCCCCTTGCTCCCATGTTCTACATCCCCATTTCATCTCAATTTAATTAGATTTATAGATGAGCCAAGTAATTATGACTTCATTAGTTGTGATTCTGTGTTCAGGTGGATGAAGAAGCAGCACTTGAACAGGCAGTCAAGTTTTGCCAGGTGCATATGGGAGCATCAGCACAGAAACAGGTAAGCTCTGAAGCCTTGAGTGCTGGTAACAAGCTTTTATGAGTCTGTACAGCCTAATCTGCTGCTGAGTGTCTGCAGCACCTAGAAATACCTGCTTTCCTTGTGTTGGTGTCATCTAAGATAAGTTGGGCTACATCAGTAGGAAGATCATCTCCTTTATTAGGGCTGCTGTTTATGTCAGGCTTGCAGGATAGTTTTCATGCCCAGAAGCTGTTGGGGAAACCCCAAATGATCTTCAAACTGAAGTATTTCTGGCATACTACAATTTTCCTAATGTCCACATCATAGCCCAGCATTTCATGGATGGCAATTATTTCTCTCTGCTCCCTAAGGGCTCCAACCTCATCAGCTCTTGCCTTGCTGACATTGCACTCTGCTCCAGAGATACCAGATAGCTTTTCTTTAACTCTCTTAAAAACAGTTACTCACTTTGTTTTAGCTCCTAGTTTCTGAGTTTACCCAGCAAACAATTATAAGAGCTTTAAAGGGATCATTATCAGTCCTTTATGTGAAATCAAAGCCAAGAAGAAAACTGGATGAATGACATATTTGTTGGTATTCATTTTGCAGCCCTAATATGTTTACTATATTTGTATTTTCCATCATTTTTGTTCAGTAAAAATGTGCTTTTGTACAGTGCATCTTTTAGCAGAGTAATAGCAGAGGAGGTAAGAGGAAAGGTAGGTTTTTTTCTTTATTTGGTTTTCATGGAAGTAACTTTCTCCAATTTGTGCCCCTCAGGAAGTCAGTAACATTGCTCCAATGAACTGTAGAAATGAACAGAGATGTCGAGAGAGGTATTTAGTAGAAGTGTTGGTTTGCTTGTGGTCTGGTATTTCAGGTTTTAAATTTTTTAAATAAATAAATGTTAGCTCAGCATGGTCTTTTTCAGTTTATTTTGGGGAAAAATAGACGTCATCACACTGTGATTTATGTGACTTCAAAATAAAAAGAATTTGCTAGAAAGCTTCTTTAGAAAGTAATGTTACTGTTGCTTTTTTGGACATGTTCACCTTTGTTAAAAAACACTCACCAAATTCTCCTTTATCAACCCAATTCCTTGAAGGTTCTGGGAATGTCACTGTTATTCCAGTTCTTCCAGCAAAGTCACTGGTTCTCAGGCATGTGACAAAACATGAGAGCAGTGAAAAGCCACACAAACTAATCTTGAGAGCAGACACAATAGGTGAACTAGTATTTAACAGCACTGGAAGCAATAAGATTTCCTGTTAAATCACTTGAAATAAACCATACCCCTTAACATGCTGCACTTGGAAGCTTTCCCTTCTAGGAAGCAGTCCCAGCTAACGAGGTTATTCCATCCTGCAGTCTCATTTTCCTCTGCTTCTAGCAGCATCTTGCAAGCTGTGTGAAGCTGCTCATACAGCACTGTGAATTAGTGTGGAGACACAGGAATAGCCACTCTTGTAGACATCTGTCTGTTTTCAGCAGACTGAATCCTGTTTTCTTTAAAATTGGCAAGTATTTGCCTTCTGTAAGCAAATGATGTCATGTACAGAGCTGCCACAGCCTGGGTAAATGCTTTGTTCCTGGATAGTTTGAGTGGGTTTGCAGGGCCTGTGGTTCTTCAGTCACTTAGCCCAAGAAATTGACAGTAAAAAAAAAAAAAAAAAGAAAAAAAAAGGGGGGGAAATCCACCTTTATATGTGTCTTTCTCAGCTGGCTGTTGTATTTTAAAGTTCCAGGTGTTATATGGTTTCTTTATGGAAGTTTTCACTTGCTACTAAAATTAGCCATTACTTAAATTCTGGCTTTTTAACTTTCTTCCAGACCAGTCAGAGTTTTTCACCTAAATATTTAACAAGTGTGTTAAAATCTCCTCCTCTGCCTCTCCAGGCACAAGCAGGAAACAATGGAGCACTCAGTGAGAGGAACTGGACAAAGTGGGTCCTTACACTTGTGGGAGCAGATCTCATCTCTTTAATGGCTTGGCAATGCTGTGAGCCTTTGACTTGCTTTCAGAAATCCTCTCTGGCTGTTAGGAGTGATGCACTGCTAACGTGTTTCAAGCCAGTGAGAGGCACATCACCTACAAAGTCAGCTAAAAACACGAAGAGAGGCTGAGAAAGGTTGGCTTCCAGCTTTGAAGAAGGCAGGAAAAGTCAGTGGTACAAAACCTTGCCATGATAAGTTCCAGTGCTCCTGGAGGACTGGAGAAATTGGAGTGTTTTCCATTGGCAGATTCCAGTAATTGCTATAAAATGGCATTCTGTGTAAGCTGCTGGGACATTTCTTTCTGTATTCAATATTAATACATTTTTTTAGTGATATATTCATCAACTTCAGCACGTTTTGGTTCACAGTTTAAAGTGCTGATGTTAACGTTGTTGTGGAGAAAAGTGTGGCCAAAAGTAATTCCTCCACTTTTTGTCCTTTTCCCTTTAAATTCTTAAGTGTGAATAAGACTTTTGATATACACCTATCAAATGGGCTGAAATCCACTGGTGGTTGCTGGGTCATTAGCAGTCAAGTAACTAAAGTCACTTCACTGGAGATTTAATTGACTTTCTGGTCAAGCAGCATTTTGAAGGTTTCTTGTTCTTTTCTTTGATTTTTCTATCTGAGAATGTTATCTAAAAGATCTGCAGAGATCCTGAAAGCAGTCATCTATTGCTCTGAGTTATATTTTTAGTCTTGCCAACTGTGATTTTCATATGAAATTAATGGTCCCTGGAAATGGAACATGAAGGAGGCCTTGTTGAGGGAGGATGAAAGATTGAGGCAGACTAGTTTGATTCTGAAGTAGCATTGAACTTAAATATGTGGTCCTGGCTACCAAGGAGGGGACATGTTGGCAGCAAGCAGTTGTAAGGATTCTAGATAATCAGAGAATTCCTAATAAGCTGCTCCACTGACTACCTAAAACTGCTTTTACTAAATTCTTCATTTTATGCTAGTAAGGACATACTGACATGGGAAAACTATTACAGTACAAGCTAGGATGAAGCTTTGTATTGCCCAGAATATTCTATAAATGCATGTGGAGATACTTCAGTTTAAGAACCCATTTGTCTTCTTTTTTCCTGCAGTCAGGAAAGGTATTTCTATTACTGTGGACTTCATACTGAATTCCTTAATATTAAAATTGCACCTTTCACCAATGTTGAAAGTCATGACAGTTAAAACTCTGTGGCTGTATGTTGGGATTTAATGTATCACTAATCCTGAGAACTGAATTTATATAAAACAAATACTTTTAAAACATTGTAAAAATCAACTTTGCACACAGGGCTGGATTTAACATCTCTAGAAATACAAGAGTGTTCAGAGGCAAAGCTCCAAAATGTCACAGTCTCTGCTCCTGTGTTGTGACCCCTGAGAATATGGGACTGTGTGTAGAAAGCCCTGGTAATGGGTAGTGTTGTAGGAGCTGAAATTTCTATTGGCTCTTCAAGATATAGTATATCATCCAAATGTCATGAGAAGGGGCTATTTCAACATTGCTGAGTTATTTAAGGCTCACTGCTGCCTTAGCCAAAAAATCCTTGCTCTGGGACCAGCTCCATCCCTGAAGTGTCAGGGAGAGAAAGGAAATTTTCAGCTGCTCTTTCCTGCTCCATCTGCCAGGCCTCGAGCTCTCCCTGCTTGGTTCAGGCTGCCCAGATCTTCCCTTTCACCTTTTGCTTCACTCACCTGTTCCACAGTAACAAACCCATGGCCACCTTCTCCCCCTGGCTGATGCCAAGCTCCACGTGCTTTCCCCATTTCCCTGTCTCACCCTACAGTCAAAACACATCAGCAGATTTCTATGTCAGGTCTAATTAAAACTGATGCTTCATGAAGCTACCACCGGAATCAAAACAATGAATTTTATTATAAACACAATCAGGTTATGCAAATGAGCCTTTCAGGCTCCTGGCAGGCTGCCAGGATGATCCCTGAGTTTATAAAAGTTTTGCTGCTACTGTAATATAAAAGTGGTAGTTCCTGAGGGAAGGTGCTGCTTTAGTTGCTCTTCCTGCCCTTCTCTAGTTCCAGAACAGATAACTGGGGTCTGGTTTTCTCCTTCCACCTTCCCCCTCTTCCCAGGGCTGGTGTGAGTGGTCTGAATCCACAGCCTGGTACTGAAGACTTGTGTGGGATCATTGGTGGGTTTATCTCAAGGCTGTGCTGAAACCACACACACACCAAGCTCAGATTGACTCTGGAGCATGGCTCTGGTGGTGGGACAGTCCCTGTGTTGGACCTGACAGTAAATGTCATATTTCACTTGGAATAGGAAAACATTTTCTCCTGTGAGTGAAGCTAGAGGGCACTCCCATGGATTTTTCCTTGTGCTCTGGAATGCAGTCAGCACTGCAGTGACATGGGCTCTCAGGCATTTTTCTTCAAGGAGAAAACTTGAGAGTGACTTGTCTGAACTGCCTTGAGTGTCTAGAGTGTTTTCTTCTTGAATTCTCACATTTAAAAAAACCCACAAAGCAACAAACCACCAAGCTGTTCTCTTCAGGAAGCAGCTAAAAGCCTTCTGTAAAGGCACTTTGCTGGGAATGGGAGGAGATTAGGAGAATATTAAATAATTAGAAAATAATCGTCTTCTACCTCATGTGTTTTCTCCCCCTTTTTGTTCCACCCACATGCTGCTAATTTTCATCTTCCTGCACATCAAGACGTCAGAGACTGCTTACAGCAAAAGTTGTTTTTCCTGAGTTGTCTGTATGCTTTATTAATGCAGCAAAGATGACAAGAAGGGAGGGGGAAGGAGGAGGTGGGGATGGGGGGGACAAAAGGACGAGCTCTTTCATGGTCTCCTACCAAAGGGTGACCATTTTGTTCACTGTTGCATTTGCCAGTTGCCATGGCATCCCCCTCTCACTCTATCCTGGAGGTGTATTCTTGATATAATTAACAGCTCTCCTCCTTCTGTCTCCTGCAGAAAGCAATCATTAAGTGAACATGAAGGAAAGAAAAGTCACTTTTTATCTTTTACTTTGTATATTAATGTTTTTCATCCTTCTACCTGGTCTCTCTTGGTGTAACAATGATGTTTTTGTGTATGGAAGTGTTGCTGCAGTATGGCTGCCTATGTAGAGCAGGGCATGAACCCTGCATGCATTTGTGCTAATGGGGGATTTAGTTAGGCTAGAGTTCAATCATATGTATAGAAACCTTTGTTATTTTCCATACATAAAGTGGTCTTGGGAAATACAAGGCTCTTCAGGATCTTGATCATGGATATTGCTGGTATTTCTGATGCACCTAGAAGAAAACTTCCAAATGAGATTTCTTTCAAATGCTGCTGTAGAGAGATTGAGGAGGGGGAAAAAAAATAATGGATAGGCATAATTTAATTAAAACACAATAATGAGCAGGAGCTGGAGTGGTTATTCTGTGGAATGTGGCCAGCATATTGTTCAGCTGTTTGTGTGACAGCTTCCAGGCTTTGTGGGGATGTGCTGGTGTCCTTCTGAAAAAAACACACCTTAGTGTGAGGTGAGTTCTGACTTCAGTCCCACCACAGTGCTAAACTCAAGCATGGGAGTAATTGGAAAAAAAAAATCACAAGAAAATGTTATGTAACAGTTGCAGTTGCAGCATCTTTCATTAGGAAAGTTTTCATGGGAAAACTGTCACTTTCCCTTTCTTCGGAACATTTGGTTGGTAATTTTTCCCACAGCCACAGAGCAGTGAGCCCTCCCAAAAGCAGGAGCAGGAAGGTTGCTGTAGGATTTCTTTGTTTTTCAAAATGTGTTTTGAAAAAACAGTAAGTATGGTAAAACTAAACCCTTGGTCACATTCTCTGGTTTATGACTTCACAGGCTACAAAGTAAATTTTTTTCTCATGTTTTATCTTAATGCAGGATTTCTTTTATCTTAATGGTGGATTTCTTTTAGCTGCTGCTGAAGTGCCTCGCTGGGAAACTGTAGGGAGCTATTTTTTCCAGTAACATCTGTGCAAAAATTCTGCACTTTTGCTGTTAATTTTATTGGTGGAAGGCTGTCCCAAAGCTGGATTTCCAGCATTTTCTTTGCTTATTTTTACATCAGCTTTCAACATGGGAAGGGTTTGTCCATCAGCTCTGTGAAGCTGAATGAACTCTTTGAGGAGAATGCTGAAATATCAAGGTTCTAACAAATAAAGAGACTGATTTTGTAACCTAAATCAGAAATAGTCACAATTCACACAGACATCCATCCTAATTATTCATTTAAATTTCAGCTTTATACATTCTTCACAATGAAAACCAGTTTTTGCGAAGTTTTTTAAAGAAGAGAAGTAAGATAGTGAGCTCTTTATGAAACCACTGGATCATCCATGACACCTTATTTGGATATTAATAATAAGCCTTAAATAATTATTCTATCCACTTTGATATATAGTCAATCTGAAAGTAGTAACTGCATGCCCTTTAGTACCTCATGTTTTTTTAACAAATCTAGGAGGAAGTCCAGTCTTCACTAGAGGAATCTGTGGTTACAATGAAAGACAGGAAGAAGTCAGATAAAAGAGTTTTTTATCTTATTTCAGTTATATTCACATGTTCTGGAGGTAACACTAAATGTAAGAAAATATTGGTTTCTTCTTGGTGACTAAAGCCACTTTGTAATAGTGGTGGTAAAAGAGGCATTGAGCGAGGTGAGGTGGATTGGAGAGGGGAAAAGGAGAAGTTCTGAGTCAGAACTGGCTGAGTTTCGGCTTAGTGCCACAGCAAAGTAAAAACTAAAAAATAATCTTTTGATTAGAAACCACATAAAACACTGCTAAAGGTTTGTCACTGCCTCTCAGTTTCCTACTGTCTGTCTGTGGAAAATAATCTTTATTATCCCTTACTGTTGGCTTAGATTAGAGATAGGTAAACATAAAAGGCTTCTGGTAAATCCAAGACTTACTGTGGTGAATTTTTCTGGGTTTTTTTCTCAGCTGGGTGTTATGAGGTCCTGTGTTTTCCTGGAGAGCTGCAGGATGATGACATGTGGCCCCAAAAGTCCTGAGCAGTGTAGTTAGTGACAGTCCCTGAGCTGGCTTTTGTGAGTAGCATCACTTACTGATCAGAGGTGCTGGAATTGTTGCCCCTACACGAAACCCAAAATCTTTGAAAGAACATGTGCCTCACTCTGGTGCTCATTTTAGCTTTGTGCTTACAGCTTTTGGATGGTCTTCAGTTTCTGAGTGCAGTAAAAATACCAAAAGCAGGTTTAAATCCCTTTTCTTAAGGCTCTGTGAGTTGCAGAATGCACAGTAGCCAACAATGGGTTTTTTAATGCTTGGCTCTGATTTTAAAGAAAGCTTTCTCCTTTTCCTTCCACCCCACTCCGTCTTTTGAGAAGACAAAATCAGTGTGAGATTTTTTTTATTTTCCTCCCAAAGTCTCTGTTTCCTTGGGTTGAAGAGAACCTGTCTGTTTACAGCAGCCTGAGACAGCTTTTTAAGACAGTTCTCTTTAAAGTATGAACACAATAATCTTTGGGTTGCTTTCTTTTGTATAAGGCTGCACTTTTGGAATACACATTAGAATTTTTGGTCATGGCTTTCCCGAGTCAGAAACATCCCATTAGTTTCAGCTTTATTCTTTTTTGTAAATAAAATGTTTCAGTTCTGTGGGAAAAGAGCTGGGATACTTCATCCTGATGGGGAGAAGAATAATGGAGGATAAGGTAATGGGATTGTGGTCTTCAGCAAAAGGGAAGGAACCAGACAAGAGGCACCATTTCAAGTTGCAGCAAGAGAAATTTGGATGAAGTGATTGGAAACAAATGTTCACTGGGAGGGTGGTAAAACACTAGACAGGGGCCTGGAGAGGCTGAATCTCCTTCCTTGGCACTGTTTGGACTGGGCTGGCCCTGGGCCCCCAGTGAACTGAAGTGGAGCTGGGAAGTCACTTCTGCTCTGCTTGGAGCAGGAACTGGGGCTGGAGACCTCCAAGGTCCCTTCAGCAGCAATTATTCCATGGGCTTGCACTCTCTCTTATAATTTTTCATCTGAATACTGTCCAAATGCAGCTGAGTTACTTTCCAAACGTCCTCTTTCTGGCTCTGCAAATAGCTGTGCATTTTTGTAGAAATCCAGTTGGAGGTGCAGATCCATTTTTAACAGATATGTAGGTAAGTAGTACCTTCGTGTGTTTCTCTTGGAAAAAAAATTGGATACAATACAAGCACAAAAATGTCAGGTTCTACATCATCCATTATGCAAGTTAATGAAGTGCATGGGTGTGAAGGGTTTTCCCTTTAAATCACAGCTGAAAACATTTCCTCAAGTGATCTCACTCTGGCTTAAGGTTTTCTTCTGCAGTTGCATTTCCCTCAGGTTTGTGTGATCCCATTTGTGTGAGACCTTCAGTTTTGGAACCAATGCTTTAAGCTTCAGAAATTTGCTGCTTTCAGAGGAAAAATAGCCCTTTTTTTTGATCCAGTGTGGTAATTGTTGTGAATATAACTGCTGTATTTTAATTTTTTTTTTTTTTTTTGTGTACACATATTATCTGGCAGGTTTTAATTGTATGCTTTTTAGAGATTAATTAATCAAGTTCAGGAACTTCAAAAATACATTCTGCCAATTATTTTTTTTAATGTACTTGTGTGCTCTCTACCTTTGAATTTTAAGTATGCATTTTCTTCACCTGAAAGTTCCTCTATGCCCTCAGTGAAATTCTATTGACTTTTCTGGCTTTGCAATAAGTCTTTGGTCATCTAGGACATTAGGTCCAATTTGATTTTACATTTGACAGCTGAACCCTGTTTCTGTTTCAGACATTCATACTCTTAGCACTGTGGTTAAAATGAGGGTTTTTTTTTTTCTTGGTACAGGTATGAGACAAACAATTAAACATCTGAGAATTCTATCTAACTGCATCTTTTACAGTCCAATAAATCTCCATTAAATGAAGACTCTGAAGAGTGTAAAATAAATGCTTTCTGTGGCCTCACAAGCAAGAATACATTATTTGATTACTGATAAAAGTTACAGAGAAAGATATCTGTTTTATGGGTACTTTTATTCCCTTCTTTGGTGAATTTATGTCCCAGTTCTACCTTCTGTCTATATAATAAATGACACTGCATTAAATTTTTAACACTGCCTTTGGAGAAGGGTGTTGCTCTTGGTGCCTGCACAGGCAGCAGATCTTCCCCAGCCTGTTTCAGCTGGGCCTTGGTGTTACTCAGTTCTGCAGTTGTCAGAATTTATTATTTGGAGTTATGCTGATCTCTTATTTCACAAGCGAATACATTTTTCTATTTTCTCCATTTCTTCTCGCATCATTCACTAAGAATTATTTCTTGTGATAATTTGCAAAATCTCTTAAAGCACTGCAGATCTGTTTGTTCAGGTCAAGCACTTGTCAACATATTTTTAAATGAAAGAAATATGTTTCTGTTTACAGGAGATTGTAACTCATGCTTAATCACAGAGTTCAGGAAAGTATGTTATGTTGTGAGGGATGTGTTAAATTAAACTTTTTAAATGTGAATAAGTGTTCAAGTGCTAGTTTGATAAATAGACCATAAAGAACAGAAGCATAATCTATAAAGGAGAAAAAAATTTCTTTGGAATAGTGATTGAGTCCCTGTTACATTATATTCACTTGAAGGGAGTGTTTTGTGTCTCAGATGTGCTGGTGCAGTATCAGTGAAGCAGGGAGCAGAGTTGGTGACATGCAGACATTTTCTCACCGCTGCCCCTTTTTCGTGCAGGCGACAGGAGAAGCACCCACAACCCCGAAGCACACCAAGGACACCCGAGAGAGCTTCTTCCCGGTAGCACCAGCCACACTGCATCCCACCCCAGTGAATCCAGACACTGTGACTCCTGAAAACCTCCTGAGACTGAATGATCTGCATTCCAAATCCAAACCAGCCTCTTCCTCTTCATCCTCCTCCTCCTCGGCGTCCTCGGTGCCGCCCTCGCAGGAGCCGGAGCAGCCCCGGGGCCAGAGCACAGAGGCTGCCCCCAGCACGGGGGATGCTGCTCGTGGTAAGTCCAGCCAGGGAGAACCTTCTGGCCCCCTCTGCTCACTTTCCACACGGTGAATTAATTCATTAATTAATGCCTGAGTTCTGCTTCTGTCCCGTTTTCTGATCGCTGCACAGATTTTTGTCTTGGTCCTGAAGTGAGTGCATGTGCATGATCAATACAAACTTTAATTTGTAGGATAAATTAAAAGAGTGACCACTTTATCTAACTTTTATATGAAATCATAAAATAACAGCCTGAAAATAGTCATCTCTTTTAGAGAATTGAAGTCTGTAGCAGGATTAAAATTAAAATTATTTTGTTTTCTTCAATGAGTTGAGGATCCAGTTCTTTTAGCGTTTTAAAAGATTTAAGGTATTTTAAAGTGGTTACAATGAAAATAAACTGGTGAGCAGCCCACATCTGTCTTAGAAGTGCTTGGTTAACAGAATTAGCTGCACAGCTCTCACTGCCCAGCATATGTGAGTGTGGAGATATGTAACACTGATGAGCAAGTTTCTACATGGTTTGGGAAGTTAGCTTATCATCACTATTGCATTTCACATTTCAGAAAAGAAGCATCTGACAGGCCCAGAATGTTGGAATGTGTTATTTATAGCCCTGGTGTGGTTATGTGCCAGGTCAGAGCACAGGAAAGGATTGAAGAAACCAAACAAATGTTATTTATTCTATAACATGATTGTGTGATTTGTTTATGACTGTATTATGTAATTGGTCCTGTACAGTCTTCTAGATGAGGAAGGAATAAATGAGAACACTGTCATTTGCTTTACTGCTGTCATGGCAGGCTGGCTTGTTAGCAGCTGAAAAATCTCTGTGCTGGGCCATACTGATCCACTTTGGGGAATGAAGTAAGATTAGACCCAATTTCAGACTTGCCTTGGGTGCCCAAAGACTTGGTTGGGAATATTTGTGGGACACTGTGCATGTTAAGGTGGCAGAGCACCTGCCATAGCCTGTACTTTCTTGCAACTTTAGCAGAAGCACTGTCTGAAAAAGCATCTGCTGCTGCCTGGGCTCACTCCATCTGTTCACAAGCCTGGGCCCAGCACTACTCACAAAATGCCTTAGACAAATCATGGGAGCCCAGATCAGTTATGAATGAACCACAAACACAACAGGTATTGTGGAAAATGATGCATGAAGGCACAGTGGAAATAGTGTCCAGATTTGTGAGACAGGATGTTTGCTTAGTTTGCAATTGTGGCTTTGTAAAGTTTTTTGTCTTGATACTTCTGGTATGTCATTTCTTTCCTTATATAATCAGCCTTGGTATTTGAATGCATATAGTCTGAGTTCATCAGCAGTGAAGAGCAAGTTAGGGAGAAACAGGTTTTCCCAATTTGCTAATCTCTGAGTACAGAACAAAATTGAAAGTTAACATCTAGTATCAGCAGTTGTATTGTAGGTGTCTAATTTTCCTTTTTCACAATTCCAGGGAGAGATTGTCTTAGGGAGGAAAAAGAGAAAAGGGGAGTGGTGAGGAAGGAATGGCTTAGTCTGTGTGTAAATTACATTTGTTACTGTCCTCGGGAAGCAAAAGAATGGAGTTGCCTGGTGTCATAAGATGTCTTGTCTGGCTTGTTCAGCAGGGAGTAATTTGGGTTTGTGCCTAGACAACAGGGGAGGAAAAAATGAATCCTGTGTGAAGCTGTTATGTACTTACTAAGGAGACTGGTGTAGGAATGACAATGCTGATAAGAACTCACCTATTCTTCTGGTTTTCAAACAGAACTCACGAGCTTTTCTGATGTGCTTTCCTCTCTGCAATTCCCCAGGCCACATCGCAGTGATTGGAACATTTATTTTAATCTTTTGACTTTCTGGGCTTTGTTAAGGTTGTGGAGGTAGATATTGTTCGTTCTTGTCTGATGTTTTCTGTACATCATCTTGGTTGAGGGAGATGGAAGGGATAGCTGCCAGAATTACACTCCTGAAACTGAAGATCAAGAGGCTCTCTCTCTCTCCAGAGCTCAGAGCTCAATGCATGTGTTGGATCTGGCTCTCAGCCCTACCTGACAGGTCATTTCTCTAGCTGAGAGAGACTCCAATTACTGCTGTGTCCTTTCTTCTTCTCTTCTTTTTAATTCTCCTTCCTTTGCATCCACCACCTCTACAAAGAATCATTTATAATTCTGTTACAACCCTTTTTCATCTCCCTTCCATTAGTTCTGTTTGTGTAAAAACTCCTCCCATTTCTAGAGTAAACTGTTTTCAAATTTTTGTTTCATCACCTCTACCTGTACCTGCTTATTCATATGGGAGTATTACACATCAGAGTATTAACTGCTCTCATTTTCTCTGATTTCACCCAGGAAAAGGATTTGTTTTTCCAAGCATTGCTGCTGCAGTGCCACTCATTTCTGATGTAAATATTTTGCTGAGATTTTGTCCAGTGCATGACTGGCACAGGGTACAGAGTGATGGAGTCCAGCAGCAGAGGGATGATGGTGGCAGTTTCAGCAAGACACCTTCCAACTTTTGGGTATAAATGTACTTGGGCCTCTTAGCCTTCCTAGCTCAGCCTAACATTTCTCTGGGGAAGCTAAAATAGGACAATTAAGGTAAACTCTCTCCAGCCTGTCACACTGTTCCAGTATTACATGATTCTAAATTGCTGGAAAATCTTGACATTTTCTTCTTCACTGTCCTTTTTGCAATAATGATTTTTATGAGGAATGAACTGGAAAACATTCACATTTGAGTTCTGATACCAAGAGAAGGTTTTTATACCTGGAATTATTTAAAGTTCTGTGTTTTGCTTAAAGCCAGCTATTTACCAAGTTGGAATATAAAATCCAAGTAGAAGACTCCCCACTATTATTTTTTTGTCCATTTAAGGCCTAAGCAAGTTCAATATGAAAGCAAGGTGATGATAAAACTGTCCAAACTTGGAAATTCAAAGCTAGGGGGGACAACAACTTTGTGTTGTGCAGGGAAGTGATACTCCATAAGCCATGGGAATATCCTGCTGTAATTTCAGATGGTTGTGAACAGGGGAAGTAGAGGTGTAAATATAGTTCAACCTGTGGAACTCTGAGAGTTTCAGAAGCACAAGAAATAAATACAAGTGAGGACAGTTGTGTGGAAAGATGAGCAGACTATTGCATGGAAAACTATGAAGTTAAATTCTTTAAGTGTGTGCAGGCAGGTGCAGAATCTTTGAAAGGCAAATGTTCCTAAACCTAAAGAGGGTTTTGAAGTGGGAAGTCCTAAGAATTCAGTAGCATTCAGTAGTGTTGGAATGTGACATTTCACCCTGTAGGATAACTGGGTGCTGGGGTCATAGGAGAACTTTTAGGTGTGAGGAGCATCTTTTTTCACAAGTTTGCAATGGAGATTATTTTAGCAACTGATACATGACTTTAGGTTGATAGTGGGTCCTCAGAAGATTGAGGAGACTGAATGTTTTCCTGAGGCATCACTATGAATGTAAACCATCATTTTGCATTGACAGCATCTCTTTTCATTAAAGCAGTGATGGCACAAGGGCCCACCTGCATTCATTGCAGTTTCTCCATACCCAGACATCAGTGGACAGCCTGTTTCTGAGGGAAATAATGGGGACTGTGCTTTGCCATCACAGATTGAGCTTAACCCCATACTGATCTCAGTGGCTCCTGAGTTTGCTTGTTGTGAATTTCCAAAGACAAACAGATTTTATGAGCCTGTAGTTCAGTGTTTTGACAACTTTCTTCTTGCACAAATATTTGGCCCTGTTGGCCATCCCTTACTTTAACTATGCATTTCAATTCAAATTTGCAGGTATTTTTTTAAATGACTGTAAGTAGTAACATTCAACCTTCTTAATTACAGTCAGTGTCTTACCTTATTTTTTTCTGTTGAATTCAAAATGGTGCTGGAGCACAGAGTTATTCTCAACAGATGACTCAAAAAAAGATGAAACAGAAAAAGTTATGCATGCCCAGGACATGTGGCCTCATGTGAGCTACCTTCATATTGCAGTTACCTGGCATGAAGCTTCTCTATTTCATGAATCTGTTCTTCTTCTCTGTTTTCCTGTGGCATTTGTGTGCATCTTACTTTCACTACTTTCTCCTCAATTTCCAGTGTTGGCTTGCTCTGGTTTTTGACAGCAGTTCCCAAGGCTGGCTTTCCCCTGAGCTTTAAAGCTCTTCTTTAAATGCTTGTAGCCCCCCCCGCTGGTGCTGTCCTGGGGCAGAAGCTCCTGCCCACCTGTCAGTGACTGAAGAGTCATCAATGGGAATCAGGGAATTCCTCCAGTGAGCTCTGCATGGTCTCTCTCTGATCTCTTGCTGCTTCAGCCTCCCTGGCACTGGTATTCTCACTTCCCCTTGTCTGATCCATGCTTTTTGTGAAACTCTTTCTTTTTCACAATGGGTGCACTCTGAAAACAACTTGACTGCTGAATGTCAGCAGGGGTTTCCTGTTTGTGAATGACTTCTTAATTCCTTTTTGTAGTGCTCAGACAGTAGCAGTCAGTCATGGCTCTTCCTCTCCCCTTTGTGAAAGTATGCTGATTTACCTCCTGTCGAAACAAATGCATTCCAGAAGAATTTTTCAGTACACTTCATGTCTATTTCTGATACCTACACTTCAGATTCCTTAAATTTTATTTACTCAATCCAGTGGAGTGCAGAAAATCCTTTGACATTAAAACTGTCATAATTGTAATGTACCTGTGTTGGATCAGTAAGAACAAACAGGGCAGGGGCAGCAGCTGCCCAGCAGAGGCAGATGAGGTGATGCTTTGAAGCCAGGGTTTGGTGCACTCCAGGAACTCTGTGCACTCTTAGATCTCCCTGAAAATCCTGGGGACTCGTTGCCCTATGGATGTCTTGCACTACTGAAACACATTTTTTGGAGATTTTTGTAAAGGAACATGGTAGCAATGCTGTATGGTTACAATATGGTTCAGTTTCACTAGTTTTAGATTGCTGTCAGCAGCATAAAATTTACATATATTCCTGCACAAAGGCAGACTGAAGAGAGATGTAGTTACAAGTCCTCTGCACAGGCATTGTGTTGCTTATAAAGTACTTAGAAAATTGTGGGGTGTCATTACATTCACTTAAGAGATTTTTCTGCCAGCTGCTTTTCCTAATTTCCTTGGCTTAGCTGGCTGTCAGGGCAAAGGAGGGTGAAATATTGATGGCAAAGAGCAGGTCTAAGCTTTGTTAGGTAACTCAGAGAGAAATTTCAGAAGCAGGAGACTGCAGATGACTGTTCCTGTCCACAGGTGCTGCTGTGATGTGTTCTTGCTGAGTCAGTTATTAAACAAATATCAATTAGCTGTGTATTGGTAATGCCATTTGAAAGTTCATGTAATTGAATATCAAACTGTTGTCTTTTTGATCTAGGCCTATTGTTTGCTCTTTTAAATTGAAGTTTTGTTTAAAAAAAAAAAAGAAGAAAGTTAGAATTGATAGGATTGAACTTCAGGGTTTTTCTTTAGCCAGGTTTCTGCACCTCTAGGACAGCTGTGGTGGCAGGAAATGTTTTTGGATATAGGAAATTCACTGTCTCTGCTGTTAAACTGGCCCAGCATGGCTGTTAGAGGATCTGGGAGTTACTGTGGGCCAGGGACTATTTCCAGGAAGCACTTTAAAAGCAGCCACTCATTTTAAATTTTAGTCTTGTTAATGTTGTGTGGCAGCTGACCTCAGCATTAGGAGGAGTTTTGGGGTATGTCTCATTGGATTGTACAGAACACTCTCCCTGCTCAGGACCTAGTGATAAATATAGCACTGTGCTGTGCTATTGCACTGCAAACTTCTGTTCACCAGCTGCTTGAATTTCCTTTATTTCAGGGGGCAATAGAACTTGTGTTCTGCAGCTTTTCACCTCCAAATTTACTCTGATGTTTAATTTTCTACATACGACTTGTGTGTCAGCTTTGAATGTAATTTCCTGCATTTGGCATTTCAAGTCAAATACTTCTTTCTACAGCTTTATCCACTAAAAGCACTTGGCAGTGCTTTTTTAGAAATAAATTTCATGGCAGGATATTTGGAATGAATGTGGAGAAAGCAAGGCTAGCAAGTGTACCTGCCACATCCTGTGATGAGCTGGGTAGCCTCAGTGTCTGCTGTGCTTTGGTACCTCGTGGCTAAAGGCTCTGTTGTTCCTGTGTTTCTGCATCCTTAACTCTGGCCAGCTAAGCCAACCTGGGTTCCAGTGCAGTCTTTGTGCTGATTTAGTAGCACAGCTCATAAGGAAACTCTGAGCTCCTTCAAATTCAGGCTTTCCATGGCCTTTGCAACTGCTGTGTGGGGAAAAAAGCTGTATTAATTCCCAGCACACTGGAGAGCAAGGCAGATGGAATAGAGAAAATAAATTGTTTTCACATTAGTATTATTCCTTGGAAATGTGGTAAGATACTTCCTCCACTATGTCAGGGAGCAAAGGATGAGATCCATTTCCACTGGGTGGAAAAAAAAAATATTCTCTGCCTTGTACAGTAAATGAGTTGTGTGAACAGTTGTGTGTGCTGTGGGTGGCCGCTGGTGCAGAGTAAACCAGTTGTTACTGGGATAGGAACATGAGTGTTTCCTAGAGTCTGGAGACACACAGAATTCAATCCTTACTCTTTTGAAGTGGTTGGAAGGCAAGGTAGTACAAATCAGCTGAATGCTACTGATGTATTTTCAGGTTTTTTGTCTTGGAGCACAGAACTGCTGGGGAAGGTGTTTTGCAGAGGGATGAAGGCAAGTGATGCAAGTGCTAATTATTTAAGCACTTGAGGTTGTTGTCTGTTGACTTATCCTTGTATTTTTCTTTTAAAGGATGTTACTATTTTGTCCTGGAGTTCAAAGCTCAGCTCCTTCTTCTTTCCTCTAATGAAACGGTGCTTTGTGTTTGCACTCTGTGTTGCCTATAATCTTTAACATATCTGTGCTGTAATACTTCAAACTGCTTCTGTTAGAAACTGGAAAATGTTTTTTTTCCAGGTGCTAGTCACATTTTCTGGGCTTGTCTTTCAGTTGTACTGTAAAAGGTTTTTAGTGCATGACTAAAGAATTTTTTGAAACTCCATACAAAATGTTTTATAACACCAATGCTAATGCCTCCTACCTGACAGCATGATGAAATCAAATTATTAAGTGTTCAGTGCGACGGGTCCAGAGCAGCTGCTTGCTGGTTACAGTAGTACTGCTTTTAAACTTTCTCCACATCTTCAAATTGCCAAGTGATTATTTTTGCCGGCGTTATTTTTGATTTTTTTTTACGTGCATCGGAACAGCAAAGCGAGCGGTGTCAGCGTGCGAGCAGCGGCAGGGTTGTGTAATCCGTGTGTCCGTGTGTGTGTGTGTGTGGATAAATGTATGGAGCGCATTGTGTGCACGGAGAGCCGGCGAGAGGATATTAACTGTGATGAAGTCATGAACCCAGGCGCCCGCTATAGGCATCTGCAAACACTGGTTACCCTGGCAACAAGTGGGAAGAGGTTGGAGAGGAAAGCTGGAGTAGGTTGTTGCATTGAATTGTTGTCAGCTTGTTTCTTCCTCACTAAAGCAGGGAGATGTTGAAAGGTATGATGTCCCTCTTTCTATGTCGTGTGCTGTTTTATATGTATTTAGGCAGTTGTTGGGAAAAGGGAAGGCTAAAAAAAAATACTTGTAATTCAGCTCGATTGGAGAGGAACTTTTCAGTATCAATAGTGACGTGCATTGCAAATCTGTGCTTTTCTGTGTGTGCTTCATTTTTGTGTGTTGTGTGGTGTTGTGAGAGTGCTAAATGGGTCTCCAGAGTACAGCACCTGCCCCATCCTCAGCCTGGGGACAAGTGTCTCTTGCATATTGTATCTTCAGAAACTGGTTTTATTTTAAACTGGGTTCGTAGAGCTCATGTTTGAAAACCTGCCAAGACAGTACAAGTACTGGGTAATACCAAAAGATTTATTAACTGGTATTAAATCTGAGCTCCTGAACACCTTCAGAATGTGCTGCACTTACATTCTGGTGTTCTCCCACTTGTGCAGAATATTGTGGCTCATGAGTTAGTGGAGTCTTTACCTCCCTGGGGAAAGTTTTTATTAGAAGAACTAGGACATTATGTTCAGGGCTTTAACAGCATCTTCCTCAAAACAAATATTAAAATACTCTCTTCAGAAATCTGGTTTAGACAAATAATGAGGAGATCCAACTGTTTATTTCTTCTTGATTGTCTTCCCTTGTTTTGACCTTTTTGTCTATAATGAAAAAATCCCAGCTATTTATGCAATATATTAAGTATAAGTTATGATATGTACACCGAAACAACCAAGTCTTGCTATTTTCAAGAAGTCTAAAAATATTTTGTTTATTAACTTTATTTTTAACTTGGTCACTTTAGTGGCATTGTTTCTATTTAAATAAAAAAAAATTAAAATTGCACAGTCCTGAAAGAATAAAGTGTATGACCCAGTCAGGGAATAGAATTCTGTGACTGTATTGAACATCTCTGGCAGCAAGGGATTGATTAACAGAACAGTGGTTCTTGATTTCTATTGTACTGAAAGTAACATTCTAATAGAATATTAACAAATATTGTTTCAGAAGTGCAGTGATAGAAATATACAGTGTGCCAGAGTCCTGCCCTTTCATTTCCATTCACTTCTGCATTAAAAATTGCTGTCAGATATTTTATTCAAATTCAAATCTAATTTTACTGCACTGTAAAACTGCATCTTCAAAACTTGAAAAAAATATATTTTGGAAGATGGAGATGTATATGAGGATGCTGGTTGCTCTTGAGAGAACATAGACTGATACCAGTCTTGTAGCCTCTTCCTAGAATTAGGCTGCTCAAAAGAGCTTTTGTCAGTGGGCCATAATTTAGTTAAAATAAAGTACAGCAAATCAGTTTAAGCGATGATATATCTTATAATTAAGCAAATATTGTAATCAGCATAAGAAGTAGAGTTTTGTCATTAAATAATAATGCAAATCAGAGCTCTTATTCTGTATTGTGAACTAATAAGTCCCTAATGTGGTTAAGCAGTAGAGTAGATACAAAACTGCTCTCAGTTAGCAGTGTAGTTCAGGCTGTAGGATTTGCAGTTTATTTGTATATAGTTTTGTACCTGCTGAGTTAATTACTGGTTTGTATTCTGGGTTAATAAGTGGATAAGAAAGATTCTGTTGGTACTTACCCTGGCTGCTTAAGATGGTGATTCTGGAGTAAGTTAGGAATAAGTTGACTTCTCCTCTGTCTTGTGGAGTAATCTGAAATCATCATCATTTTCATCTTGCATTTCCTCAGATGTTGCAGTGTTTGCTCCTGTCTTTGATGGAGTGTCTTTAGGCATTTCAGTGTGGGAGTGCTCTGGGTTTAGGCTGCAGCCTGTCAGCACAGCACTGGGCTGGGATGTGTGAGTGCTGGCCTGGGGCTCTGCTCCTTCCCAGCCTGGCCCTCAGTGCCCGTGTGCAGCTGGAAAGGGCAGGCAGCACCCAGGGAGCCTTCAGCTCTCCTCTGCTGCTTCAGGAGGGAAACAATGCTTTGGGATTTTCCTACTCAAGATTCCTACAGTTCAGCACTTCCTTCTGCACTTTCTCAGCTGATTTGGTCTATTAATACATGCACAGATGCAAAGATTATTTTCCTACTTCCAATGCTGTATTTTGAAGTATCCAGAGAAAAATGTGCAAGAGAGTGCTGAGAATGAGAACTACATTGATCTGCATTAGACTGTTCCATTTTGTGCTTGATAGTGAGTGGAACATCTCAGAGCAGAAGAACTGTGAACTGTGCTGTCGTGGGTGACCTTTCCTTTTTGAGAGCTCTTGGACACTTTGCTACAAGCAATCTCATTTATCCTAAGGCTTATGTGAGCTTTCAGCTACAGGTCTAGATAATGGGGTTTTTTCTTTACCTGTGAAATTTAGTGGATGAAAGAACAATCTACTCTCCTGAGCTTTTTTTCATACAAGTTATTAAGAGCCTTAAAAATGAAAGCTCTGTAGAAAAGTTGCATCTTTCAAATGGTATAGATCAGACTGTTAAGCTGTGATGTTTTCTGAAGCACTTTCTACAAGGGGAACTCTTGTACAGGAGAATATTACCATGGTAAATTCCAAGATCTTCTCTATATTGGTGGAGATGGAGAAGTGTTTTCAACACTTGAGGGGGTGGGAGCAGTTTTCCAATGAGGGAAAGTTAAAATATGTATTCCTTTTTAAGACGTTGCATGGTCAAAATCCCAAATTAATTTAGAGCATTGCCATACAAAGAATTTCAGAGCAAGTGGGACTGTGAATATCCACTGCATATGCTGGTCCATGATAGCTGCCTGTGCACACCTTAGCCTGTGGAAATACGAGGTGATTCAAATTAGACTAGGCAGCCCTTTGTTTTCTGTAGAATCTCTTCATTTTTAAGAGAGAATAAGAGCTTGTTTGTGTGTCCATAGCCTTGAAAGGGTTTCTGCCCTGCCCCAAAAGGGCACTGGCAGCTCAGTAGTTCAGAGAAAATGACTCCTGTTATGTACACCATGCAGCTCAGTGTGTATGAAAGCTGGTTTAACACTGCATTAATTGAAAAGCAGGTACAGCTGGTACATAATAACAAGACTGTACACACACATGGACTCTGAGTTATAAACATCCCAGGTTCTAGAATAGCAGAAGGTGGGAATTTTAGGCTAATATATTTATAGAGGTACAGTGGATGTGTCAGTGAAGGGTGGGCATTCAGTAACACTTGATTTTGGTTTCACAAGAAATGGATTTGGCCCTGTTACTCGAGGTTCACAGTAAGGATTCTTCCTCAGCAGTGAGCTGTGCTCAGTGTAGCAGGTACCTGTGCTGGAGATCAGAGAGGGACCCATTTGATCACAGCTACCTCTTCATTAAGGGTGATGGATTTTGCTCTGCACGTGGCAGCTCTTCCTTCCAGCCCTCACAGCCCCAAGGAAATGCACAGCTCTGTGTTTTTGCAGATGTGCAGAGATGACAAAATGTCAGACTCTGGATTTTTTTCCTTTGCTTTTTTAAATGACACTTTTTTTAAAGAGTTTGAATTGATGGCACTAAGTATGAAAAAGTTGCTTTTGCCATCTCAACTTACCAGTATTTAATTTCACTCAGTCATGTTACTGTTTAGAAATGGAGCAAGGGTTAAAAGGATTTTTCTACCTGTTGGCTAGACAGCCAAAGGATTGAGGCTTGGGAGAGAGATCAGGATGTCTCTTAATCTGTGAATTATATTTCATTACTAAAGAGGAAGAAGAGCTTGAAGTGCCTTTGGAGGGGCTTGGATTTCAGCAGCAGGAGTCACGGCTTTGTCAGCAGATGAAAATGGCCACTGTCGCACCGTCGCCAGAGCCTGTCTGCTGGCAAGTGGAGCCCGTGGCCAGCACAAATTCGGGACATGTTTGTACCCCAGGTAGGAGCTTCCTGTGCCTCAGGGAATTCTGAAATGGGGTGGTGAGCTGTGCAGCAGTCTGTAGGCACTGACTGGTTGGACAGCTGGGATTGGCATTCCTCAGTTTCTCTGCCCGCCTTCCAGTGAAGTATTGCAGAGTTTGGATGCAGTGCTGGCAATGCCTGAGTTCCTGGGCAAGAGCCCTGCCATCCCTTAGTGCTGATCGTGTTTGGTGCATGTCTGGCATGCTAAATACCATGGCAGTAAAGCCAAATCAAAAACCTCCAGTACCAGCTCTCATGCAATATAGTTTGTGCAGCCTTTAAAGCAGAATTTTTCTTTTAATTGAAGTCTTATATGGGGCAGTATGATAACACTTTGGATTACACTGCTGGGATATTTAGCAGAAGGAAATGGTTTTTCAGAAAACTGACTCAGTCTGAGTAAACATAAAAACCAGCATTACAGCAGTTAATGTGTTCTCTCCCTCCCCTGCCCTCTTCCCAAGAGAAGAAGTTGGTGTTTTAATTGAAAAAAATGTAAAACCTGGTATTTCAGGCAAGCATAATCTAGATATTCATGTTTGGGGTATCTTGTTTTTCCTTCTTTGTGTGAGGCAGATTATCCTGTGTCTGATTACTGTCTGGAAGGATTGGCTGCCCATGGAGATGGGTCACTGACCTTGATGGAAAGCCATGCCTCATCTGTTGTGGCAGCTCTTACATTCCTGTGTGCTGTTGAGAACATGCATTTCAATTTTACATCCCTCAGTAGCTTGCTGTACTGCTGCTGTTTGTCAGGATAGCATTAGGAAACTGGCATTTTATTTTGCTGTGTGTAAGTGGCCATGTCGGTTCCCAATATCTGCCAGAGATGGATTTGACAGCACTGAATCTGAAAAAATGTATATGAACACCTGTCATTATTACCAGACTGAGAGAGGCTCTGGTGTTTCCATTTATATAGTTTCTCAAAAATAATTTCGACTCCTTGTGAAGCAGCACTATTAATAGCAGCACTATTAGTAAGAAATATCTTTTAACAAATATTCAATTTTTAACATCAAGAGCATTGTCATCTACTGGCTATTGTTGTGTAATGTTATAGTGCCTAGGGAAGGGCTGGATCCTTCTCAAGAGATGTCCTCAATAAACACCCTGAGACAGTTTGCATTGTAGAGACCCCAGCTGGGGCACTTGGAGGATGTGGAAATGATGCCAGCTCATGTGGGACCAGTGGCATGGGCACAGCAAGGAGCTTGAGCAGACTGATGGGGAAAGTTTGACAAGTGTTACCGTATATTTTTGTGCAGTTGTTGAGGAGTTGCTCTCTCAGTAATTAAAGAGACAACACTGGTGCAGGAAATGCAGGCCCATAAGTCAAGCTGAAGAGCTTTGTTTGACACAAGGCTGTTTGTAGTAGATGTAGATGGCCAGGGCTACACTGCCACTTGTTGTGCCTGCTCAGGTTGAGTTTCTGCCATCCAGTAAGATACTTTTTAATTACTGCTAGTTTCCAGTTGTCATTATACAATCTTTTTTCTGATTCTAAGCTTTGGTTATTGTAAAGCTTGAAGAAAGGCCTTTTGAGCCAGCCTTACATTGAACAATGAACTCTTCCCTCTTCTTTGACATCTGAAATCCTAGATAACTTCCTAACATATTTTTTCCTTGCTGTTTTCTGTTTAGCCTCCAGTTCCAAGCCTGAACTCAGCTCCAGTTCACAGACTTTGGGAAGTCAGCAGAACAAGACAGATGGCACCCGAGTAAAAACTCGCATTCTGCCCAACATGCCAAAGCTTTTCATACCTTCATCTGTCACCAAATTTCCACCTGAGATCACTGTCACTCCACCCACTCCCACCCTCCTTTCTCCAAAGGGCAGCATTTCAGAAGAGACCAAGCAAAAATTAAAGGTAATAAAAGGGAAACAGTAATTTTTCAGATTCTTGTTTTTATCTTAATTCTCCCCTCAATAAAATACTTGTATGAAAGAAGCAACAGTTCATGTCCCCAGTTCATAACCAGAGGTAGATAAGTAGTGGAAGGAGGTGCTAGCTGTTACCAGCAGGAGCCAGTTCTTAAAGGACTGGTGAGATACTGGCTGTGGGTGAAATGAGAGCTATTCTAGTCCCTATCCCTTTTCTGAGGGATTTGGAAAAAAATTACAAAAATGGCTGAGTGTCCTAGTGGAGCCATTGCAGTTCTTAGATTAGTGGAAGCTACCAGAGCATTAACTGTGGGGAAGCCTACTGGTAAATGTCATGTTGTTTTACATTAGGGTGACATCTTTTATCAACACAAGACAGTTATTGAGTGTGAAGGAATAGCAACCAGTGGGCTTTTGTCCCTGTGATCATGGGTTTATCCTGACTATTTAGCAATATATTCTCTCTCTCTCTTTTTGGGATCAGTCTGCTATTTTGTCTGCTCAGTCTGCAGCGAATGTAAAGAAGGAGAGCCTTTGTCAGCCAGCTTTGGAAATCTTAGAGACCTCAAGCCAGGAGTCCTCACTGGAAAGTGATACTGATGAAGATGATGACTACATGGACATATGAATGAATTCTGGCCATCATCAACACCAACCACATAACCATTCTTCTTGTTGCCAGCATCTCTGGAAGTTGAAACATCTTCATTGGCATTACTCCCCATTTAATTGGCATCATTGTGTTCTTCACTTTCATTACCTTTGTTATCACCACAACCACTTGTATTGCCTTCAGACTCTTCACCATTCTGCCCATCATGGTGCTTGACAGAAAGAATGATTGATTGTTTACCAGGCAGTTGGTTGATCTGGATCACGCTGTGACCAGGAACTTCAGTAAACACAAGGATGTTCTGAGCTGCAGTTCATATCTCTCTGCTGTTCCTGCTTCTCCAAACCAGAGCCCTGGGAGCTGCTCCAGTAGCTCTTTTCTCTAGTGTTTTCCTCCTTTTAGTTGTCTTGTATTTTCCCCCTCTAGCTAAGTTTTTTCTCCCAGTAATTCAGCAACCTGATGTCTGTCTAACCATGCCATGATTAATCCAACAGCTCCTTTTGAGGTGAATGGAGTAGGAAAAATGTGCTGAGCTGATCGAGATTTTAATTGCATTGAGAAAGTCTGTGGCTTTGTCATAGGGCAAGGAGGGTGAGCTGAGAGTCTGTCAGCTCCTTCACACTGCTGGGTGCTTTCTTGGAATTAGACTCTTTCAAATAGACAAAAGAACCAGCTTTTCCAGGCAGACAGAGAGGGTGGTCTCCTGTTCGTGCTCATTTCACACCAATGTATGAGGTCCAGCAAAATTTATCTACCTGAATGTTGGCTTAAAGAACTGATCTTTCCAGAATTGTCTTACAGTCCTTTCTCTTCTAATGCCTTGGACAAGCATTTTGAATTGGGGGCTAGATGATATTTTTATGGTGGTATTGAAAAAAAAAAAAAAACTTGAAAGATTTCAGTACCATTTCAGTAATGTCTGTTTTTTACAGAATGACACGAAAAGGTGTTTTTTATCTATCTGCAGAGGGACTGCTCACAGTTATTTATATGAGAAAATAATGGTAACAAAAATCCTTTTTTTTTTTCTACTGAATGTTAACTTTGTAAAATAATGAATGCAAACCATGCAAAAAAAAAAAGTCACACACTATATATACACCCTCGTGCACCCACACACATATATATATGTGTATGTACATATATATATGTCTGTATATGAAAACAGAAAATGCATACAGCTTGCAATGTCGGATTTCTTTGTGTTTGGGGGGGGTTGGTTTTCTGTAAAATGCAGAGCTTTGTATAAACTTTTGGGTTTCTTTTCTAATAAAGTTGAAATGCACTGTTGTCTCTGTTTGTTTGAGAGGGCACAAGGTGCCGTGGTTCTAGAAAAAGCACTGCTCCTCTTTCCTTTTAGTTTTGGGTAACAAAAAAGGGCTTGGGAGGACTTGATGGGAGCCCCTTTATTTTCTGAGGCTTGCCAGAGCTCTTGGGCTGTGTTTGGTGTGTGAGACCCAGAACCCAGTGTTGCCAAAGCTGCCTGCAGCAGTTTCAGTTTCCCACTGAGACATGAATTCTTTTTCACCCATCTTGGTGTTTTTGAAAGCTGATGAGCAACAGAAGGGAGAAGACACCACATGGGGAGCAGGATCACACAGAATATTTGACTGTACAAATTTGCACTTGATCCATTGATCTCATTGATAAGAATGATGAATGGACTGTGGATAAGAAGAAGCTGTGGCAAACTTTGTATTGCAAGGTTGTTCTCAAATTCTGGGGCTTTTGAAGAAAATGTGGTTTATAAGGAAGCGAGCATGTCCATTTGGATGTGTTAGCAACTGTTTGTGTAACTTTTTCACTTACTACAAGTGATGGGTGAGTGCAACTGATACAGAAAAGAAGAGGCAGCTGATGGTAAAAGCAAAGAAGTGTTTGCAGTAGTAAAATGTTTTCAGTGTTTACTCTGATTTGCTGTAAGTTGTTATAAATGCAGTGTATAGCATACTGTGTAGTCACTGGCAGGTAAAAGACTGAGAAGTTTCAGATAAGCATGATGTTTAGGTTTTCTAGAAGCAAGCACAGAATGAAATAAATCAGCTGCTTATGAGAAATTGAAAGGGGAGGGTGTAGTTCTGAATAGAGCTTTTCCACCCAAATGGAATAGACTACACAGACTGTTTGGCTAATGTGTATTCTTAAATGTATTGCTAACTTAAAGATCACATTTAAATTTTAGCTTGGGGTTGATGTATAAAGTATCTGATTTTCTAATGGAATGTGACCACTGAAAATTGTTGGTTTTCCTTTATTATTCTTAAGAATCCCTTGGCTTTCTGGGTTTTTTTTCTCCAGACTTCCTAAAATGCTGGTCTTGAGCTTTCTTTTGATTTCTAGTCCTGCTTTTTGAGAAGGATTTAAAATTTTGCTGGTTTAGGAAAGCTAGGACAGTAAGTGTAACTGTTCCTGCCAGCAACAAGAGCTGCATTTGCTGATCTGCTCTAAACTCATTTTCACCTTCAAATTACTCAACTATGCAGCTTGTCTTGTGCTATACTGAATTCTCTTACCTAGTTTTCTTTTCTTTTTTAATCTATGATTTTTTAAAATTCCCATTATGCTCTTGAGTAGCTCAAGGATTTTTCTCAAGCTCAAGAAATTACTGACACTGAACTATTACAGGCCACCTCCCTGCAATGCTGCCCTTCTGCTGTTGACTAAATGCCATGTTTCTCAGCTGTGAGCTTTCTTCCACAAAGGTGTTGCTGCTGCACTGAAGGAGCCTCTGTTCATCTCCATGTGTGAAATCTCCTGTCTGTAAGTACAGCTGGTGTAGTTCTTCAGTTCGAGGAGCCACATCCTGCAGTGAAGGTCCCTGGGTCACTGAGGTAATGATGTTTGTCTGAAGAACCATCCCTAAAGGTGCTTGGAGCAAGAACTTGAAATCCTTCTAAGCAGAGCTGTTCACTCAGTAATGACCTCGTGAAGCTTGGCATGTCATCTTGTGGAATTGTCAAGGAAATTAGCAATGACTTGAAGTAGATTCTTTTATTTTGGTCTAATCCTGGTGGTAAGAGCTTGAAATTCAAGCCCAGGCAAGATCCAATTTACCAAGTTGCAGATGAAATGTAAACACTGCATCTGCCTTCAGGGTTTACTTTAGGTAACCATTGCTTCTGAAATCTGTTCCCAGGTGTCTTTCTGATGTGCCAGACAAATAAATGGCAGCTGCTGAAGTATGTTGCTCTGCTATGGTTTTGGTTTGGGTTTTCCCTGTGAAGCCATAGGAATAAGAACATCTGATGCCTAAAGCAAACTTAAAGGTCAGGTCTGTGACCAAGTGGGGTGAGGCTTTCTCTCTCTCTCTTTTTTTTTTTTTTCTTGATAGTAATTGATTAAAAACCAAATCCTTTTTGGCTACTGAAAAGCCAGACTGTTAAGACTTTTAGGCAAATAGCAAAACCATTTTTGTTCCAAAGGATATGGAAAAAGGAATTGTTTTTAATTGGCTGTGGAGAGTTGCTATCTGTGCTGTCACTGGGCACTCTCTTTGCACACAGGTATCTTTCACTGTTAAGGTGAAAGTATTGTTCAGTTCTGTAGTACTGGGGTTTGGCTGTTTGCAATTTCATTTCCTGGCACAGGGATTAGATAATCCATGTGTAGTTGGGACCATTGAGAATTTCTCTCTCTCAGGCAAGGACTAGTGTTTTACTAAGAATTAATTTCGTTGAGCACAGCTGTCATTAGTGGCTTCTGCCCACTGTCTGACAAATGCTGCAGCATTTTCTGCAAAAGCTAATAATGTTTCCTTCCACAACCAAAATAGCAGATCAAGGAAGATACCAAGTACCTCCTTAATTTTATTATGTGCTAGGGTTTGTCAGTTGTTGTCTCTTGGTTTTTGGTTTTGGTTTTTTTTTCTTAATTGGAGTGAGATTTCTCATGAATAATGAAATTAATGTCTTTTGCAGTCAAAATAAACACCATATGGTCAGGGAGAAAGAGACCAGGAAAAGATGAGGAAGGCACAGCAGCAGCTGAAGCTGATAGGACACAAAATGGACTGAAGGAAACAGAGAGGGCCCAGGTGAGACCAGACAAAGTCTTGCCATTGAAAGTGAGATCCCAGCACTGTTAACAGCACTGCAAAAAGCACAGTATTGAACTGGAAATTCTAGTGAGGGTGAAGCATCTGTGCTGTAGCCTGTGTGTACACACTGAGCACAGCTCATTTCTGCTCCTGCAGGTGCTTTCATATTTTAGGGGACTGGGTGAGTAAATGAGTTGAGATCCACATTTAAAAAAGGCACAGCAGACATAAATTTTGTGGCCTCTTGGTGATGGAAGGCTGGGATGAAGAGGATTTGCTGTTGGATGTGAAGATGATGAAGTTCACTGTAGGCTGAGTGTTAATTGGCATCTTTCCCTTCCAGTTAATGACGTGGGATCCAGTGATGCTGATTTGTGATGTGGTTTGTGGGTTTTGGGGTAACCTCAGGGTACTGTGCCACAGGCTGTGCTAGCCCAGGTCGTGCTTTGTGGGACTCAGCTGTCCTTGCAGGGCATGGTGGCACAGGTGGGATTGCAGAGGGCATCAGAGCAGCATCTGGGTTTGTTGGTTCTGGAGGATGAGTTACCTTCACTCTCACATGGCTCTTCCACAGTAACACCCACAGAATGCCAGGAAAGCTCAGCAGAGATGACAAGGTGTGTCTCCCTGCATAGATGTTTGTGTTCCTGCTGCTGTTTGTTTAATTCATCTGTAACTGTGACCATGACACTCGTCACCAAGTGCTTGTTTCACCAACTCCAGAGCCTCTGCTCCAGTCCTCAGAGCTGCCTTTGAGCTCCCTGGCCTCAGCAGCAGCTTTGTGCAGGCGTGTGCTGGCTCTGGGAGCATCTCCAGCCCAGTGCCCAGGGCTGTCCCTGTCACCCAGGAGCTCCGGGAGCACTAGAGGGGGCCCTAGGACAGAGGAGGGAAGTGAGGGGAGAAAAAAGGGGAGGGGGATCAACCCCACCCTGAATGGATGTCCAAGATCTATCTTGAAACTACGGAGACTACAGTGCATTGCTGGTTTTGACCCCATTGGGTTCTAAGGGCTTTCTGCTACTGTACCATTTGTGCTTTGCATAATGGCTGGTGTGACTGAAGGCAGAGGGAGTGAGAATCCTCACAGGCTGGGTGCAGGATTGTGTCCCTGGCCATGGCAACAAAAAAACAAGAGCTTGCTTTGTCACCATTAATATTGACACTTGACAGGAAAACAGACCCACTACATTCTTGCTTTCCACACAAAATCTCTTTGCCCCATGACTGTTTTTCCCTTTTTTTTTTTCCTCTTAATTCCCCCATAAGAAGCCCCCTGGGTGTGTCCATTTTCATAAGGTGCAGCATGTTACACTGGGGTGTCATGGGTATCTCCTGACAGCCAGTCTTGTGTAAAGGGCTCAGATAATGTGTTCAGCTTTGTCAGTGTAAATCCTGATTAATTCAGCCCTGGTCCATGGCAGTGATGTGGGACTTGTGCTGGCAAAACTGAGCCCAAGAGTCAGTGACAAACATCTGTGTGCAGCTGTGAAGTGCTTTGAGGTAGTTTTGTTCAAGTCAGATTCTAATCAGGGATGAAAATGTGTTTGAGAATGATGGGAGAAAGATGTAGTGTTCAAGCTTGGATAGAATCTTGCAAGAGAATCTCTGTGATGTGGAGCAGCCCCGAGGTGAGATCAGGTCCTGCAGCCATCTGGCAGCTCAGGAAAGGAGCAGGGATGTGGAGCTGAGGCCATGCACTGCCTGCAGAATCAGAAAAACCAAATCACTCCTACCAAGGGGAAAAGTAAAATCACACTTCTGCCTGCGTGTAAGATTTATCTGCACAATTAAATGGTTGTGTCTGTAGCTGGTAGAAAAACATTCCATTATATAACCCCAGTGGGAGGAACACTCTGCAATCTCAGAGTGCATTGTCTTACTGAAGGAAACTGCCTATCTAGGGCCAAGTCAACATATATGGTAAAAAGTAGTTTTTGCTCTCAGATTAGACATAGATATCCCCCCTCTCAAGTTTTATTTCTCAGCCTGTTTTTTTCTCTCCCATCTCTTTTGGAGACCTTGCAAACAACAGTGAATTCCAGTATAAATGGAATATAAACGAAGTTCATATATGGTGTAAGCATATGAGAACCACATTAGAATGGTATTCATTTAATTTTAGTTGAGTGATATAATAGCTACAAGTGAAAGGCCATGTAACAGGGCAAAGATATTTTAGAAACTGCTTCCTGTGAGAATGCTGAATTATTACATGTATCCACATACTGCCTCTGTATTCACATGCCTTTCGTTTTGCTTCTCTGAGGTGTCTGGCAGATACAGAGGGCTGTTCACAAGGAATAATATGCAACTGAGTTTTATTTGCAATATGCATTGCATGAGCTATGATCTAATATAGCACTGAACACATACTGTTCAGTAATAATTAGTAAAGGATGTTGGATGAGCAGAAAAGCTTCATACTCAGAAGTGTTCTTTGATTCCTTGCAATTTAAGTCACACCAGAGATTTAATTTCCTTAAATTACACCCTAATGTGTATGAAGAGTCACATTTTCTCTGCTAAATGCATGGATATGTATAAAATGCTACTCTTTCAGTAAGATTGCAGTGATAATTTTCCCCTTAAGAGATGGCACTAGATGCTCAAAGAATTGCTTAACTTGTTAATTGAGCCAACATACCAAGAAACTCACCGTGCTGTGTGCATGTCAGAAAGCAGTTTGAATATAGTTATTTTTCACTTAGGAATGTCTTGGCTGTAAGTTAGATCTCCATGAGGTTAGAGTGGGTTAGGGGGAAAAAATTAAACTTTAAAAATTCGTAGGGGAAGTTCTGAGCTTACAACATCAATTTGCAATGCTGTGCCCTCAAGTAAGCAGCACAAGTTCAAACAAATAACTTCTGTCATGGCTCTCCCAATAGACACCCTGCTGGAAATGATTCCTACACTTAATAAGCAAATGGGCTTTCCTGGGAGCCAAACAAAGAGCCTGACGTGTTTCCTCACAGCAAGCAGCAGTGGCACAAGGTGATTTTTCAGTTTGACTTGTCTGGAACATAATAACAGCTTGGGATTGCACATTGTGAAGGATTTCTGCAAAGAGAAATGTGGAGGATTCGTGCTGATAACCTGCTCTGGGATCCATCCCATGGCTCTGCAGGCTGAGGATTGTGCCAGTGCAGCCAAAAGCAGCTGCTGGTGTGCAGGCAGTGCTGTCAGCTCCTGTTTCACTGCTGGCACTCATGGGCCCTTCTGCACATTTACAAAGTGCATTTCCTGGTGCATGCCTGGCTGCACTGAGATGCTTTTCACTGTCTCAGAAATGGGTATCCAGTGAACTGCACAAGGATTCTCCTACTGTGGCACATTTTACCAGGCCTGTACTTTTCCTTGGAAGTTGTTAATATAACTGATTTCTCGGTGTAAGAAGGATGAGAAAGCAGTGGGGGATTGCTAGAAAGCCTGGGAGTTGTTTCAGTCCCTCTGCAGTGTTGCAGTGCCTCCCCCTTGTCACAGGGATGTCCCAGTGCAGCTGCCTGGCCTGGCTGAGCCCCTGGACGTGTATTGGCAGCTGTTGAGAGCCAGACACAAAGGCTTTAACAACTGTGCATAATTCACATAATTCAGCTGCTGCTCTGCAGGTGTCACCCTCCAAACTGGGGAGTTCACTTTAGATAATTGAGAATTCGATTAAAGTGTAAGAGAGAGTAAATAGTCTGTGCTTAAATGCACTCCTGCTGCATTTTATTTTTTAATAAGGTGAATTCGTTGCAATGTCATGAAACTCAGAAATACCCAGAATGTGGCAATGTCCAGGCTGGGTGTGTGGTCATGTTACAACTCGGGCACAGACACAACAGTGTCACAACTGGTACTATCAGCACATGTGGAAAAGTACCTGGAAAGAATTTGAAAATATGGAAATGTTATTTCCAAGTGCAGAGTGTCTGCTGGGGAAGAGGGAGAGAGGAGGACAGTGTTTCTTCTTAAAGATGTGCCTGATTCAACAAGGTACCAAAACATAAATAGCTCCTTTTGATTTCAGTGAAGACAGCAAAGGGCAGCCTCAGGTTGTGTGTCACCCTAGGCCTATGATGTGTACAGTTTCTTCAGTGACATCAAGTATTTCTACAACTCAAATTTCCGTGGAAAATAGCTGCTTTAAAATAAACAGACCTAAATTCCTTAATATGTGCAAACTCAAAAGTTCCCAGTTAACCACTGAAAAATGCAAAAAGCCAAGGAAAGGTGGAAATATCTCTGCTGGTAAAAAATTCAGCCCTAATTACTTCTGCCTGAAGTTATGGTGGCTATGGCATATGGAGGAACTCTGCAGAACAACTTATGTAAGTTCTGTTTAGTGACACCTGTATTCATGTGATCCCTGAGGCAGTGTTTATTAGGAATATAATTTTCTTTAACAGCTTTTCTTCCCCATCATCCCCCAGTGGCTGATATTGCTGCAGCAAGGAAATCCTGGTGGCTTTCAGAAGAGTAGCAGCAGAAGTGGTGATAGGTTTGGAATAAGATGGATTTGAAGCTGGCTCGTTTTTCCTGGGTTCTGTATCTGGGCTTTGTCAATATTCACTTTTTGCATCTATTTCATGATAACACCCTTGATTAATTGGAGAAATCATAAATCAAAAGAATTCAGTTTTGCCTCAGAGCTTTCCCACTAGCTGGTGAGATTTTCACTTTATCTTCCATTTTCTGTCTCTACCATATAGAAACTACTTGCCCAAAACTGTCTCTCCACCCCTAAATGACCACTGAATTTGCAGCTAGGACATTTTTATATGTCACAAATTGTTTATAATTTTATCTTCTAGCCAATATAGGGTAAAACTATGGGGCTTTTCATCTTAAGTGATTGCATACGAGTATCCAATAGGAACCACTGCCACAATTAAGTTAAATGAGAGCAACACAAAAAGTTATGGTGAATAACTCAATATAACTCAGTCTCCTATGAGCAGAGTTCTGGAGAGGACTAAAAAGTGGCTGCTCATGTAAGAGTAGAGCATGCTCAGTTTTTTTGGAGAATCCTCAGCTCTGAATGCTGAGAAATTGGCACAGTGCAGTCTAGCAACACCAAGTCTCTGTTCTAATTAAGACTTACTTGGATTTTTCAGTTTTTCCCATTCCCTGGCTGAAATTTCCTGTGTCTTGTAACCATTTAACAATATGTTACTAACCATCCATTATGTCCTGCTTTATTCTCTTTTAGATGAAAGAGCCATGTAAAAAAAAGGATTCGCCAGTCCCTGTGACTGAATTTGAGTGATAATGTCAATGGAATTAACACATTGCCATTGTTGAATGGTCTCCTGTGGCTATATAAACATCAAGGTAACACATTTCCAAAGCAGAAGACATTACTGCTGTGATACTGTTGTTTTGACATATTTCCTCACTGCCAAAACACTGATGTAGATTTAGCATATTGCCTGCTGGAGAATAATGTTGGAGTGGGCAGGGTTGATTCTGCTGCTTTTATTTTTGCTGAATTCTGGTTTATTTGCTGAAGAAAATCTCTTACATTGTTTGGCTAAACATGAAATGAGAGCAAAAGTACATTGAGGTTTATTTAAGATGATCTCTGATTGGTAAATGCATTTAAATGAGAGCTCTCTTAAGGGCCTAATTCCATTTCTGAAGGCAACATTCTGGAAAAGCTGGGGCAGAACTGCTGTCAGGAAACCCAGGATCTTTTGGCTTGGGCAGAGTTGGTGAAGAGGAACTGTCTCCCACACTATCTTCATCCATTAACATAATTTTTATCTCTGCAGACAGGAGCTGACTGAGGCTTGAATGCCCTTGCTATGTTGCTGAACAAGATGCAGGATTTAGCTTTACCTTTAGGGATGGCAAACAAGTTGTAAGGCCAGGCTTGTCAGAAAACCTTTTAGTGGTGATAATCCCATTGCAGATTTGTTGGCACTGTCTCACCTAATGCAAGACAGAACTAACTAATGAAGAGGTGGCACAGAAGCAGTTTGGAACTCCTTGGGTCACAAAATCAGTGAAGATGGCTGCACTGCAGAAGACAAAGCTGGTCAGGGGGACATGCAGGTAACAGTGATGAGTTCCTTTATTCTGATTGTCCTGATCCTGGTGCAAATTGCACAAGATCTGTGTGTCTGCAGGAATATTTTCATTTGTCTTCAGGCGAGAAAAAATTCAGGCAGTAAGTGCTAAACCAGAACCTGACAAGTTCTGTTCCTAAATAACTGTTGTTATGTGAATTTTACTTCCCTGCAAGGTTAAAGCCGTGTTTAAACGAGGAGTTGATGGGTTTGCTGCATTTCTACTAATCAGAGACCATAACTCAGGTATTGAAGGGTGGGAAGTCAGTCTCAAGGTTGACCTTACTGGACAAAGATGGACATATTCCTCTCCAGAATCCATGAGAGATACCCACTGCCTCAGCCACAGCTGTATCAGTTCTGCTAAAAAAGACTTCAGTTTGCAGAGCTGGATCTGGCACTTCTGTGAGCATTAGGGCTGAAACAGAAGAGAGGGGGGTTGCAAGAACAGCCCTGGGTTGGATTCCTCAAAGGAAAGAACTTCTCAGCACAGAGAATGTTCTGTTTCTGACCTGCTCTTGGTTATCAAGGAATAGAAAAGAAAGTTGTGATGGAAAAAGGGAGGAGCTGCCTGTGGCAGGAGTTTGTTAGAACACAGAAAATGACTTGGTGAACCATGAACTCTGTGCAGGAGTTAAATGAACAGGGTGGGCATGGTTGTGTAACCTGAAGTTCTTTTCTCTCCCCTGAGGGCTGTTTGAAGCCCAGTTTGTGTTCAGAACTGCAGAGAAAATGCTTCTCTCATCCCTGGATCAATCTTTTGTCAGCTCTAACAAAATGGCTGGTGGCTTTAGGGTATCTCCACTGTCACCCAAAGGCACTTTGTGGGAAATGTAACCCAGTGGCTCAATAACTTGTCACCTGTCCCTCATCCTGACCTGAGCCCTGGAGTGCAAGAGGGGAGTGCTCTCCCTAGGTCGGTGGTGTTTCTATTGCAGCCACACCTCCCTTGGGAGTCCATAGCTGGTGTTTTGTGAATAATTATGATGTGTAGAAATACAGGATACGTGTAGTGCTGTGACCACAGAGTGTCAGTGAGCCCGGGTCCCATCCCCCTGGGCAGCAGCCTGTTCATGTGCCAGCACAACTTCCATTCTTCTGTGTGCCCTGAATTCATTTAGTGCTCATTCGAGGAATCTGAGGAATAAGAGAGGAGCAGATCCACCAGAGCCTGCTTTACTGCTCACACGAAGGCAGGATTGTTCTCTGCAATGCCACTGGTGTGTGCAAAAGCCATTAAAAGCCTAATACAGGAAGGAGTTCGTGTGTTCCTCTGAGAACGGGCTGCCCTTGCACAGCTGCAGTGTTTTTTCCTGGGTAGTTAAATTGCATCTCTCTCATTTTCATCCCAGCTAATGAAGATAATTATATCCCTTTGTAGAATATTAATTCCTCTGTCATCTGTATGTTTACACCCTGCAGACATGTTCATTTCTTCTTTGTGAACAGGGCCATCAATCATGGAAGCTTTCCTTAACCAACTCCTCTAATCTTTGCTGGTGTTCACCTCATCCAGTCTCCCTCCAGTTCCCCAGTAGCTTTGATAATGAGGTGATAAGAATTACATGTGGTTTTGCCAGTTTGTTTTACAGCAGACTCACAGAAAGAGGCCCTGCCACTTTCCTGCTCAGCTATATGCTATTTTCACATATGTATCCTCTGGTTATATTTGTGGTTATATTTTCAACAAGAAATTAAATCACACCTAGTATAGAAAACCCTACAAATTGCCTCTGTAATGGAACCTCCTTAATATTACCATATTTGTATTGGTGGATGTGGCTGCACTGTTCAAAATAAAAGCTTAAGTGATCTCTTAAGGGAAAATCTGGAATTGGGGTGAAGAATTCCAGATTCAGCAATTCCTCTGGACAGCTTTTCAGAGTATGGTCCAAAGGGAAGAGAAGGAGTAGTTCCATCTTGGAGAGGAAATACAAGACAAAAAAGTCAGAAAGAAATACTGGGGGAGCTATGTATGGACTTAGATTTCAAATTTTTGCTTCAGGTTTCTGATAATCTAAACCAGCCTTCCCCAGCTGCTGTTGTAACTTACCCACCCCTTCCTGCAGAGCACAAGCTCCAGCTCTGCTAGGTTCTCTCTGCACTGCCAGCAGTTATTTGGAAATGAAGGTCCTTGGTGCTGAGTCCAAACCTCCATCTCAGGCAGGCTCAGCTCAGCAAAGCTGAGCCCAGCAGAAACTGAAACCAGGAACTGCAATATTGGAGGGTGGAAAAGCAGTGACCCCATTATTGGTACCATCTGATCTGTGCTCACAGGAATGCTTGCCCCCAACGTGACTTCGATTTCCTCCTGCACACTCCCCAGCACTTTTCTGAGCAGAATTGATAAATATTTCTGTTGAATTTACCTTGCACTGTTTGTATCTGTGTTTGGTTGGCAGGCATAGGTCAGGCTGTGAAGTGGCAGTCATTTAAAAACAATTTTGCCTCACAAATGCAAAGTTTGTATTTTTAAGAGTGGCACCTATGAAGTGTATTGATGTCTACAGGGTTACAGAGAAGAAATCGAAGTCATTTATGCCTAAGTAGATAAAATCCAGTGTTTTCAGTGTAATGCACTCATTGCTCACCTCTGTCCTCCTTCCAAGGGAAGCTTGTCTATATAACTGTTCTGGCAGGAAAAAGCCATGTGTCACTCCTTGGTTTCTCAAGGAATTGCATCCCATATATTTAAATCATTCAGGTGTCTGATGTTTTTAACCACTTAGGAGCATTTGTTCGATATAGTAGGCCTAATTTTTAATTTATTTTTCTAAGCACATCTCTCCGAAATGATGCTAGGCTTTTATATTCACAGCAGGGAGCATTGTGAGGTTTAAATATCCCTTTAATCACTAAGGATGTAATAAAAACAAGAGGAGTTCTTTGAGCTGCAGAGTGTTACCCAGGGAAAAATCTACTCTGGAGCTTACAAATGTGAGCTGAAGAGACAAACTGGGCAATAAAATCCACAACTACGGACCAAACCCGCTAAAAGTTGGTCTGTAGCTGCCCATCAGGAGCTGAGAGTCGAGGGGGGAAAAGGCCATTCAGCACCTCTAGAGCCATAAGAGGCAGGTCATAAACACTTGGCAATCTGCTGGGGAGGGGGAGGGAGCCCTGGGCTCTGATCTGCCCGCAGTCTGCACCCAGCCCTGCCTGCCACAAACAACGAGGATGAGAAATTTCACTATGGGAGGAATGAAGGGAAAAAAATCTGGAGAGGTGAAGGAGTGCAAGGAGAGGTGGCAGCTGTGTTTGATGGTGTCAATTCCTGTACACTTATGGCAGCCTCATCCCAGTCTGATTTGAGGAATCCATGAAATCTGACAGGTGCTTTTTTCTGTTATCAGTGGTGTTGAAGGATTCTTACCTGAGTATTGTTATTATGGACCCAAATGTCATTTTTCTGTGAGGTGATGAACAAGCTGGGTGAGAAGAAGTACAGCTCAGAGTTTATCCAAGGGTTTTCTGCTTAAAATCCATATATATTTTCAGCTCTTTGTTACTGACTTCAGGCTTTGCTGCAGATGATGTATGTCCCATCATAATGCCCTATATCAGTTTTCAGAAAGCAAATTGCAGGATGTGCTGCATCAATCTGTCTTGGTGTTCATTTCATTTTTTGTGAAGCTCAGCTCAGACCCTACAGGTCAGACATCCTGTGTGTTCAGTTCCCTTGCTGCTGGGAGATGCATGTGCAGCTGTATGTATCCTATGGCTATATAATTTTTTTACAGTTCTTTTTCAAAGAAATTAAAAATAATACTATAAAAGGAAAGCAAATAGGCAGTAATAAAATCTTATTCAAATGAAACGTGATTTATTGTAAGTGCTCTGAATCAAAATCTGCTGTGTATGGTTTAATTGTTCTCTTGTCATGGTTTCTGGTAATGATAATTGACTTCCTCAGAAAGTTCTTTAGAGTCAATAGTGATGTTGGAGGAACTGAGCTCTACACAGCTCTGTAGAGCTCACAGCAATTTTTACTTTTAAATTCCAAACACTTTGAACGTTAACAATTTTAATTTACTCTTTGAACGTAGTTCCTCTGATACGGAATGATACATGTTTATTGATTTTTATTTGATTAGAACCTTACTGTGATGAACAGCTTATGGAAACTTCCTCATGACAGAAGAGATCTGTCTGTGCCAAACAAAGTAACTTGCACCCTAACTTGCACGATTCAAGTCTGGCTTTTTACCTGTTGGTTTCATGGCTTTACAAAAGTAATCTTTTGTGGAAACCAAGGTACCATGACAATGTATCAGCAATCTCGAAAGTCAGTGAAGTTTAGATAAAACCTTCTGGGTCTGAGCTGCCGCCTTTTTTTTTTTTTTTTGGAAACATCAGCTTTTGAACAGAGATTGCTGCAGTATTGCCTGCTGGGCTTCTGCTCAGGGCTTTTGTCTGGTCTCAATCCATGGTTAAGTAAACTGCCAGCAGTTTTGAAGATCTGCATGATGCTTCTCTTTGCACATGAGTGTGTGCACATGTGTACAGACGCAGAAGTATTTATAGAGGGATTAAGCCAGAGTTATTTGCTGCATTTTCTCAGGTTGCCGGTGGAGAGCAGAGAGCTCAGGCAGGGCTGGTGAGTGAGTGCCAGCAGTGGGAGGAAGGATGCAGGGCTGGTGAGTGAGTGCCAGCAGTGGGAGGAAGGATGCAGGGCTGCACAAGGCAGTGCTGCTGTGAGCCGAGCTGCCTGCAGAGCTCTCCTGGTGCTGCAGCTTCTTCCAGCAGCTTCTTTTTGTGGATTGGAGCGGGACAGAGCTGAGCTCTGTCTGGGAAACACAATGGGCTGACAGGAAAACAGTGCACCCACCATCAGCAGTCTGGGAGAACTTGAAAGGGCTCTAGACAGACATATTTTGCATTTGACTCTGGACTGCAGCCTTTGAGGCCAAACTCAGCCTGCAGTGCTAAGTGGCTGCTAAGTGTTTCCCTTCTTTGCCCCTGCTAAGGAAGGCTGGGGATGGGGACAGGGCAGTGTCCTCCCCAGCTATGCCACATACCTCAATCCTCAAACCTGCAAAAGGAAAAGTCTCATGTTAAGCTTATAATGTACAACTTTTTGTCTACCTGAGCTGCTTTCCCACGTTCCCTTGCAGAGCAGATCCTGTCACAGCTGCCCTGTGACCCGTCCCCGCAGCTCACTGAGCCTCTGGCCTGGGACCCTGTGGTGAATTAGCGTGGGGATGTTACCAACAGGCCTCTCAAACAGCTGCTTGCCTTTGCCAAATGTCATTTTTGCACTCTTGAGAGCACGGGGGAAATTTGGGGTTGATGCAGTTGGGGGCTCAGTATGGGGTTTGCAGTCCTACAGAGATCTGTAGGATCTGTGGGGTCCCTTGCATTGATCCCAGGGTAGGAAGGTCTGGATGATCCTTGTAATATACGTGAAGACAGCACACAGCTTTTCTCAGGAAAAAATCAATCAAAACCATAAAAAGGAGGGAGAAAGGTTCCCTCCATCAAAAGAAAATGCTGTGTTATGTGAGCTGCTGTAAGGAGCTGTTTCTTGTGCTGCAGCATGATAGCAGATATGTACCACTTCTTCAGAGGCTCTCAAAACACTCTGCAGGCTTTTACCATTCCTGTAGCCACCCACAGACACTTGCTCAGAAAGCTGCCCAAGTTCAGGCTGTGCCTGTGCTGCCAGAGCTCAGCACTTCTGTCCTGGCCAACCCTGCTCTTGTATTTCCTATTTTCTGGGTGAGGTGTCAGGCACTGACAAGGACAAGGAGTCACATGCTGGCACAGCTGTAGGAGCAGGAGTTTCATCAGACTTTTTCTCTGGAAAAACTCAGCTTTTCCCCATGGCCCTGTGTGCATAAATCAGGCTGCACTTGCTTCACAGTGAGCTTAGCCTACATTTAAGGAGCCACTTTGTGGATTCTGGAGAATCTGAGGCCACTTCATGTTTTTAATGAAGTATGAAAGTAAGTAGGTATCAGTGTAGAGCTATCTGTTTTATTTTGGGCCCTGTTGATGACATGCTGTCTTTTCACTTTCCAGTACTCACTCTGTGCAGATGGCAGAGGATCCTTCACAAAGAGTTGCCAAGATGCTCTGGAACTGTGGCCTCTGTCTGTGTGCCAGGTGGGAATCTAATGAGTCCCATTTAAATGGCAGGAAGGCTTTCCTCACGTTTTGGGGGGGAGGATCTCTTAGATGCAGTTTGTACTGCTCCATGTTGTCCTTTTCTGCTTGTGCAGACCCAGGCAGGCAAGGCAGCCTGGCTTTAGCCCGGTTTATTAAAGCTGATAAGGTAACACTTTGTCACAGAGGGAAGCCTGAGGGTTGGGTACTGCCTACTGCACCCACGAGCAATAATCCAAGGCTGCTTCTTTTAAAGGTGACTTTTATACTTCAGCTGTCTCTCTTTTGTGCCCCTCACACTGGGGCTTGCTCTCTGGGCAGAATGTTTCCCTGGGAACGCTGCCTGGGCAGAGGTGGCAGTGCCACTCCAACCCCATTAGCCAAAGGCTGACACCTTATCTTCCTGCAGCAGTCCGGGAGCCCCAGGCAGCAGCCAGCGATGGAGAGATATCACTGTGCTGGAGAGCTCTGAGGATTGTGTACAAACCAGCTCCCTCCAGGGTCCTGCTGAGCAGTAAGGACCTTGCTCCAGGTCATTTCAGGTGAATGAAATTTAAGGTGGGAGAAATGCCAGAAAACATTTGCCTTACTACAAAACCCAGAGGGAAATGTTTCTTTCTAATCAGCTTCTCAAAGAGATGCAAAGCAAAAGCTCTTGGTCTCTGCTTTTGTCATCACACATCTCCTCCCTCGTGCCCTACCCCATCCTTCAGCCTAGGGCAGAGGCTGCTGTTAGAGCTGGGCTCGGCAGGATTTATCCCTGCTGCTGTCAATGGGCTCAGAGCAGAGCCGTGTATGTCACTGACCTACACATGTCAGATCCACTCTCTCTCCATCCCTTTCCACACCCTCAGCCTCCAATTTGCCAGTGAATTGTTAGACACCAGCACATTCACCTCTGACTTCCCATCAAACTGCCTGAGGGCTCTCCATGGATGGACAGATGAGGGTAATGTGCTAAATTCCCTCTTTGCTAGGGATGAATTTCCTGGCGATTGCTCCTATTAGCCACGCTTTCCAGCAGTAGTAACAAATTCAGGGTTTTTTTCACTTTTAAACCATTTCCAGTGCGACTAGAATGGCTGGGAGAAAGCTGGTTGTTAACTAGTCATGGGTAATTAATGGCTCCACCTTCCCCATCAATCAGCTGGGAGAAGCCAAAAGGATTTGAGTACTTGTAGCAAATGTGGTTCCCCAGACATGCTGATACGCGGTGTGCAAATGAAGTGGCAGCAGGAGACCATCTCATAGCCTTTGTGGAAGCAGCAGCAAGTCATGATACACATCCCACGCTCCTGTCAGGTGAAGTCTGAAATTCCCAGAGCTGCTGCTGCTGTTGTGCGGTTCCTGACTGTGTGGGATGTTGATTCATCTCGCTGCTAGCTTGAATCTGACCCAATTTTTGTTCTATTTTTCCTTTTCAGATTCTGATTATGGTTGTCTTTTTCCGCTTTCTACAATTAAAATACTAGCATTAGAAAAGCAGGACATGGAGGGGGGAGCAGATGCAATGCTGGCTTTCCTTCTGTAGCAGGACAAAAAAGCTTTTCTGCATCTTTTTTTTTGTGTCTGGTAGTGGCTGTGCCAGCACAAGCAGAGATCTGACCTTGATACCATTTCGGCTGACCTTTGCCCTTCTGATTTATTTCTCCACATATTCAATAAATAATTTCCATTTGAGCTACAAGCTGACATTTCTCCACCACATGGTTTTCCTCTCCTCAGTGGTGCTGAGACTCCACAGCTCTGGATGCCTCCAAGTCACCTGAGGGAGAAAAGCCTGGAGTCTTCTGTGTTACCCAGTGGTTTAAAAGGGATGCCAGCAAGGCTGGATGTGGTTCTTCAGAGGTGCCAGGAGCCAGTGGACCATCTCCTGCTGTAAAATCCTCCTCTGGACTTCCCAAATTCTCCAACCCTTTTATTTAAAGCATTCTTCCTTGCCATACTAAGCATTGGCTTTTCTGTCCCTGGCTAGCACTGGGATGCCTAAAATTCAATATACCACTGGAAGAGAGTCAGTCCCTGATCTGATTAAGCTCCTTTGTCCTCTCTGGATGTCCTTCCATTGTCTGCTCCAAAAGAAAGTAAAAACAGAACTGAAGGAATGCTGTTTGTGTGTAGAAACTCACTAAATAAATTCAAAATTTGTTTTGTATGTCAGACGGAAGATCAGATGTCCCGGTAACATCACTGACAAAATAGAAAAAAAAGTTTATTTTATTTGGAATAAATCGAGACAGTGAAAGAGATGCAGCCTTATAGCAAGTTCTTTGTAATGAACAGAGCTCTTAAATTTGCTGTGCAGCACCCAGCACTGGCCCGTTCAGAGCGATATCCTGCTTTTGACCTCCACTTTTTGACTTTTTGTTCCTGTAAATGTTAGTACAGCCATTTCTGTGTGTGAATGCACAGAACCCCTTCCTCAGGAGGTGCAGGGGCTGTGCTGTGCCCTGGAGCTTGAGCCTTGATTGCTGTCTCTTAGCACTTGTAAGCACTTATAAGCACAAAAGCTAATGGTCACACTTGCAGAATAAACTAATTAAGGGAAAATGCTCAAGCCCTTCGATTAATGCTCAGCCTTCCCTGGGTAAGAGCAGTGCCTTGAGCAAGGCATAACCTCAGTGCCTGATCATCCCGGAAAAGAAGTGCAGTTCAAGGCTGGGAATGCAGAGATTGGGCAGATGAGTGATGTTATATCATCAAATGTGTTCATGTTGTTGGAGAAGGCATCAGTGGGTGAAGGCACGTGTTGCTGCAGCATTCCAGTTGTGAGAGCAAACTTTACACAGACTGTTAATCTCCCATTTGGGAAGGAATGAGCTCCAGGCCATCCCGGTTCTGATACCAGAAATCAAGAGTAGAATGATTCTGTGTGCTGAAGATGAGAATTATCACAAACCCATCGAAGAGCCAAACAGAAATTATCCCTGCTTGCTGTTTAAGGGATTTGTTTTTATTTTGTAGCCAAGTCCTCAGCTGATGTTTTCAGTCTTGTCTCTATTTGTTTAAAAGTGCGTTAGCAGTAAATCAAGGTGCATTTCCCCTGTAGGGTTTCCTGTATGTCAAAGCCATGTTAATTCTCTTTGATTTTCTTCCCCTAGCCCCAGCCATTGCTGCAGATCCTTCCTCTCTTTGTCCCTTTGGACATCAAAGGCTCGCAAGGGGACAGCCCTGGCGGGAAGCTCCTCCCTGCTCATTAGCCTCCATAAAACAGGAACTCACCTTGGCTAGCTGTGCTTGGAGTCCCATCCTCATCCCGCTCACTCTTGACACTGGATCTCGGAAGGAAGGGCTTGTGCTTGCTTCAGGAAATCAGACCTGCTTTTGAACTGGACTATTTTGGCTCCCCTTGTAAGAACTCTGGTGGCTCTCTTGGCCCTGCAAGCTCCTTGACGTCACAGTACATGGAAAAATGCAAGCTTTACCAGGTAAGTGAAGGGCTCCTTCCCTTTTCTCACTGCATGGAAAGATCCCAGAGTCATGCCAGAAAGGGAACAAGTGCACCTGAAGGGCTCACCAGCATTTATAGAAGAATGTGTGGGGCTGGAGAGGATTTTAAAACTGGGGTTTTTTTCATGGGAGTAGATGAAAAATGGTGCACTTGAGTGTTTTTTGAGAGCCCTAGAAGATCTTTGGTAAGGTAGCAAAGGTTTGCTCACAATTGTGCCCAAAACTCCCTTACCCACATCACCTTGTGCAGTGTGACCCTTCAGCTGAAGGCTGGAGGTGTTGTTTGTGTGTTGTCTGCAAAGCACTGAGTTCTTCAGGTTGAAGGCCACAGAAAGTTTGGAAATGCTTGTCATATTTTTAATAACCGTCCTGGCACAAAGTCTCTGAGTTTGGAGTTTTTCCCCTATTTCCTATGCCCTTTGAAAGTGTGAACCCCAATCAGGCACAGCCAACTCCTTCCAGGTTCACACCAAGCACAAGATTTTTGTGATTTCCTTAGGGTTTCATTATGTTTTCCTTTAGTCCAGCTCAGAGCATGCTGTTAATCTTTCCTGTGTGGAGCACGATTGGATTGGGCACAATGACAGAGATGCCTTGAGACACTAAGGGTCAGCCCAGAGGTGCTGTATTTGTCAGTTCAGCTGAACCCTAAATTTACTCTATATTAGAAAAAATCCTGGCCCAGTTTATAGGCACATCAGAGGTGACTGGGCAGCCTCAGCTTCCTTTCTCTTCCTCTGCAAGATGTTGTCTCATTCATGAGCAAAATATATGTGCAATGTTTTAGATGATTTCCACCTTTGCTGCTGTTTTGGGTTTTTTCAGTCCCTGCTGTGTTGATCTGATTCATACTGATTTCTGTCACTTGAATTTTAAGCTGAGAAACAAAAGGCCAGCAATGAAAAAAAAATGTAGACAGTATTATGGTATTTTCATGTTAAAGGTTCCAAATATTGCAGTATTCACCTCATTTTCTTACTGGGTTGCTTCTGGTGTATGACCCCCTAGAGCTGAAATGTTCCAGGTGATGACTGGATGCATCTGAGAGATGTAGAAACATCATATTTTTGTTATTGCCAAAAAACTCTCTGAATCTGAGAAATGAGGCTCCCTCCAGAGGGTCAGGGTGTTCCTACTGACATTGAGAAGATCAGAGAACATGGGAGGGTTTTTTGCTTGTTTGCAATATGAATTTATTAGAAAACTTTGTGTATTGATGTGCATTCCTCCCTGGTGGACACTGGATAGCTGTAAGTGTTGGGCTTCACTTGGAAGGTAACAGCAACAAACGTAATAATAACTGATTTTAGTCAAGGTAAGCATAGCTTGTTCCCTTATTGGAGTTTTCCCAGTGTTGCAGATCCTATCCTACACATTTTGGGAAGGCTGCAACAAATTTTCTGATATTTTAGCATTGTCTCAGTAATGGAAAATTAATTAAGGAACTGCTTTAGGTGAGGCAATTGTACTCCAGAATCTTCCATCCAGAGATCTTCTTCCTAAAACTACTAAATTGTCTCACATTTCTCCTTCTTTCCTTTCTGCCCCCAAGATGACAAAAAGATAGGTACAGCTCATTCTGGATACAGAAACTGTGGCACAAGCCACTCCTGTTGGTATAAGGACCTTCAAATCAAGCACAGAATAGACTGAAGAACTTTTAATTTTCAGTGCCTTTACCATTGCAGCTTCCTACCTTTCAACCTCATCTGGGCATAAAGAACATGTTTTTGAACAGGCCATGTATGGTGTTACCAACAGTGATAATAGGAATATTTTTTTAAAAGTAAAATTAGAACTGCTGGAAAAGGTTTAAATCTCTTTTGGATAATAACAGTTTTAAAACCAAGTTGCACAGAAGAGGAAACCATAGAACAGCACAGCTCACACAAGTTCCCTTCAGTGCTTGGACACTCTGCCCAAACGTCTCAGTGCCATAATTCCAACACTCAGGCATCTTTGTGGGAGGGTGAGTGCATGAGCCTTGCCATCAGTTACACAGGCACAAACTAGGAGGGAAACAAAAAAATCCAAACAAAATTTGCAAACGAAATCCAAAGTGGATCCTACAAACAGATCCATCACTGCAGGGTGCTGCTGAAGCTGAGTGGATCCATTCACCAGCTCCCACCATTGCTGGGCTCCAGCTCCTCATGCAGACTGTTCATATCCTGCTTTTCAGCCTCAGCCTGTGCACACAAAACCTGCACAGTCAAAGGCATTAACTGCATTTTAAAACCTTAGCTGCAACATTTATTGTCCCTGTCTCCTGCAGCATTGTGCTCCTACAGGTGCATTGTGGGCTCATTTTGGTAAAAACCAGATTATAACATCTGCCTTTGATTTTTAATTCAGTGTTGAAATCCTTTCACTTCAATTCCTCTCGAATTTATTGGAAATCTCCCCTCACTAAAGACTCCTGAGATCTGCCTTGTAGTCTCTTTTAATGGCATTGGAATTTGCTTAAAGAAATGTTAATTCGAAAATTCATTTGGGGAAGGAGTGAGCATCTGTCTAGCTAATCAAAACCTGTTTGCATTTATTTGTGACTGGATGGCTCCTGTGGGAAATCAGCCCAATTTTATTGTAACTCCTTTTGATACATGTGCTGCACTGAGCTACCAAATGCATGGTCTCATGGCAGCTTTCATGTCTTTGCAAGAGGATATGGGGGAAGCTTTAGTAAGAAGATGTTAACAGGCTAATCTTGGTGAGCAAACTAGGTGTCACTTCTTGGCCAGTTCATTAATGTTGGATCAAAGCAGAAAAAAGGGTAGAGAATTTTTTTAAATGCCTAGAGACCTCTACAAACAGACAGAATTACATTTTAATGTTTTCTACTTCTTAATCCTAAGGGAAGAACCACTTAGACTTGTCTTGGGTTGTTTTGGTGGAAAGACGTTCCATTGTGAAAAAAGCTAATTTCTCTGAAAGTAGGTAATTACTTTTTGTGAATACTATTTTGAAGGCATTACTCAGAAAAGCTGTAATAAGGTGAAAATTCCCTTTTTTCTGCTGTCCTCTGAATAAGATCTGATCAGGCTGAGAGGCAGAAAAATCTACCTTTTAAACAAATAGCTGTGCCTGGCTGCTAATGCACCACCCAGAGGGGTCCTGCTGGCCCGGAGCTGGGACAGCCCTGCTGCTGTGGGTGCCCTGCTCCTCTTCCCTCCTCAGGGCTGTGCTCCTAAAGCCCTGCTGGTCTGAACTCAGCCCACCAGAACTGCACTGGGTCACATCCTGACCTACAATGGAACTGGGCTTTTCAGTACAGCAGCAGCAATCTTGCCTGCCTTACAATATTGCTGAGAGCACACACTGGAGGTTTTAAGGAAATTTTTAATCCAAAGAGCTATAGAGAGGTGACTGGTGCTATCAACACCAAAGGCAGTTCCTCCAGAATGCTTTCCCTTTCCTCTTCCCCAGTCGGTCCTGTGCCTCCAGAGGAAGAGCAGGCAGATTGCAGCACTGCCGTGGTGTGCTGCTGAAGAGACACCTTCCACCCCTCTCACAGCCCCTCAGTGCTCCCCATCTCCACTTCCCGTTCAGACCAGCCATTCTCTTTTCAGAATAGAGTCTATCCCTGTCACCTCCTTTTCTTGCCTTCACTTGCATTTAGGACTCCTGTCTGTCTCTTCTTTGTCTTACGGGGGGGATTTTTCACCTCTCTACCACCTACTTGTCATTTTTCCATTACCCACTGGTGCACTTAAAATCCTTCCAGTCCTTTCAGCTTTCATTGCACTCTCTTGATAAAGTGTTTTGTGTAAGCCTGATCATACCAGAACAGTGGATTGTGGCTACCTGCCAGTGTGGGTTTTGTAACAATGGAGGTTAGGTTGGGTTGGTACAACACACAGATCCTTACGAAAGGACCTACCAGCTCATACCAAACCTGTTGGAAAAGGCTCCATACCTCTGAGCCTACTAAGTAACAAAATTCCTTTGAAGAAAAGTAACAGTTTTTGAGGTTTCTTGTGGCACAGAGTGCCCAGACCCCGCGGGTCAGTTCCCCTCCTGCCTGTCTGCAGTCACCCTCTCGTTTCTCCTTGCAGACGTGAAAGCGCCGTGTGAGGCCCTTCCTTCCCCCAGCCTGGAGCCCTTCCCACAGAGCTCCATCGTGGTCACCCTCGAGGACATGGGGCTCTGGATGAAGTTTCACCAGATAGGAACTGAGATGATCATCACCAAATCTGGCAGGTAAGGGGCACAGGACAGCTGCCCACACACACCACACCCTTCCGAGCTGTTGTCAAAGTCTCCAGGTGCTCATTTTTCAAATGGTGACCCTTGAACTAGTTTTGTAGCCAGTTTAGCAGATCTTCCTGATCCTGGCAGAAGAATTGCACTTTCAGGGTGTCATAGAAGTCCAAACTGTGAAGTGCAAAAGGTCACTTGTGGGGCTGATGTGCTGAGAAAACTCCTGTACCCTTATCTCACCACTTAACACTGGTGTTCTTCCCGTCACTTTGAGGTTGCTCTGGGAAGTGCCCTGGGCTCCCTTTGCCTGGGTCACAGGCAGCAGCAGTTGAGCAGTAAAGGCCTGGGTTTGAGCCTGTGTTTGCAGACAAGAATGTGGCCCAGACTCATAACGATCTGTGTGTGCAGACTCCACTGAAGTATAAATGAGTCATGTATTGTGGAGCTTGCAGGGAAAGAAGATGGAATTGTGAAGCTGTAAAGTATTGTTCAAAGCTGCTGTGAGCTGGAATAATCCCTTTGGGTAGGGAGGTAGCTGTCAAAGCTCTTTTGCAGAGTCAGAAGTTAAAAGTAGTGGCAAGGAGTATGGGAACAGAAAGCTGGGTGTGCTCTTAGATGAGAGCACGTTTTCTACCCACGTTCAGATTTAATCCATCCTCCAGGGCTGTGAGAGCTGCAGCAGGCCAGGAACTACATGCAACCTCCAAATAGTCCCTTTCAAGTTTGCCACTGCTGTGTTAGAGGAATTGGAAGAACAAAAGCAGTAACAGTGTCAGACCCTCCGTGGCTGCTGCACTGTTAGTGTCTATCCCACCTAAACCCACAGGACTAGACAGTCCATCAATAAGATGGACAAATGGTCAGTGGCTGGCTGGAGAAATACTGCTCACAGGGCTTTGCACAGTAGTGAGTAAATGTGACATGCTGATCATTAACAGCCACTCACAGAGAAACCTTTATACTCAATTTTTCATTTCTCCTTCAGACGAATGTTTCCTCAATGCAAAATCAAAGTCTCTGGCTTAATCCCATATGCCAAATACCTCATGCTGGTAGATTTTGTGCCAATGGATAACTTCAGGTACAAGGTGAGTACTTTAAATATCAGAATTTAGGCTGTCTTTTCATCTTTATTTGAAATAGATTAATCTTTATGCTTCACTTGTCACACTGATAAATAAATTCCCTTTGGACAAAGTTCACAAGTAATTGATGGATTTTATGCCTCTCTGGAGTTATTTGTCAGTTTTGCTTGGGGAGCAGCTGGAAAGGTAACTAATTTTCATTGTGAGTACAGTTTTAATCATGATTAATGTTGGACTTTTCTGGCAGCCATTGGGAGAAAGGGAGGAAAAATGAGGCCTAAACTTGGAGCTGATTTGGTAACATGATCATGGCTTGTACGGAAAAATTGGCTACTTGTGCTTCAGAGGAGTGCACTGAATTGACAGTGAAGCAAACTTGCTGTGGCCTTACTGTAGTGAAAGCATTTTTTTCTAAGCTCCACATTTCTGTCTTTCCCTTCACAGTGGAATAAAGATCAGTGGGAAGTTGCTGGAAAAGCAGAGCCCCAGCTCCCTTGTCGCACCTATGTCCACCCAGATTCCCCAGCTCCTGGCAGCCACTGGATGAAAGAACCTGTGTCCTTCCAAAAACTGAAGCTCACTAACAACACTCTGGATCAACATGGGCATGTAGGTTGTGCTGTGCTCTCTTGGAATTCATTACAGATGAACTTTGTGGGAAATAAGCAGGATTTGTGAACAATTACATGATGTAGAAATTAAAAGAGATTCAAGTGCCCTTTCTTCCTCCCTCAGCCAACCTTTGTGCCCTCTCAGCTCCCTGCTAGGGAAGGCGTGGCTCTGTGCTGGCACTGCAGGGCTTGGAGACACCAACCCCAGCAGGAGTCCCTGCTTAGGAATGGCTGTCCTGGGAGTGTCCACAGGGGACCTGCAGTGTGCTGGCAGTGGTGGCACATGGTAACCTTGTCCTTTGTCTGTCCCAGATCATCCTGCACTCCATGCACCGCTACAAGCCGCGCTTCCACATCGTGCAGGCTGATGATCTCTTCAGTGTCCGCTGGAGCATCTTCCAGGTGTTCAGCTTCCCTGAGACTGTCTTCACTTCTGTCACTGCCTACCAGAACGAGCAGGTACAGTGTGCAGGCTCTGCTTCTGGACACACTGTGAAATGCTGTCTGTAAAATTCCTGTAAAGGAAGGTGTCTCCTTCCTGTCTGCTCATCCTGGGCACCTGTGGTAGACAGTGGGAAGAAATAGGAACACTGTGGTTCCTGTGGAAAACATCTCCTCTGTGATGAGTCATGCACCTTAATGATACTGAGTGCACTGTCAGTGACACAGAACTCCAAATGCACTAAAAAGTATGGCTGCAGGTCCAGATACAGATGCTCACCCTGTATATTTCTCTAGTTAGATGAATCCCACCCAAATCCCTGCTGACCCTGGCAAGGTCATTTCTCTCTGTGGGTCAGCTGATCAATGATGGGAGCTGCTGGGAGAGCTGAGATACTGTGGCAAGGCCATGTCCAAAACCCTCACACAGTTTATCTGTTGTGATAAATACTGAGGTGAAGGTCTTGGAACACCGAAGAAGCCAACCAGTCACTGTGATGCTGAGTGTTGTTCCTTTCATTTAAAGATTACAAAGCTCAAGATTGACAACAATCCATTTGCTAAAGGTTTCCGTGAACATGGGAAGAACACTCGAAGGTAAGCTGCTTTTTCATTTTAATTTCTTTGTAGCTGGAGTTCACTTGTGAATTTTGCCCAAGGTCTTTGAGCAAAACTCTACCAGCCAGCTCTGCTGAGCCTGCTGCATTGTGCACACTGCATTTCCCTGTATCTGGGAGTGATGTCCTTCTGTGCAGCCTCTTCTCAAGAGACTTGGGGAGTGGGAGGTGACAATTCCTACAGAGATGTGGGAGGTGTGACAAATTTGAGACCTGCATTCCCTTGCACGTTGGAGCTAGACTGGAGTCTGACATGTGAATAGCAGTGATAACAGGAGTCCACAGCAGACCATTTGGTCTCTTGGAGATCAGCTTGATTCTGACATTTGGAGGCTCCCTTGTCTCCTTTTCCTGTGGGTGGAAGTGCCTCTTCCAGTGGGAGATTTTTTGTGCAAGAGGGAAGATGGATACCAATATCAGTGAGATCTTCTGCTTGGTCTGAGGGCAACCATGGATGAGATGAAAAAAAAGCTTAAATTGCAATCCCAGGCTGGCAATAGAGAAGGAAAAAATGGAGGCTTTTTCCAAGCAGAAAATGTTACGAAAATATCTGAGATTTTGTTTTATGTTGTTTTATGCCTGAAAAAAAGAAACTCCTGTAAAAAAAATTTCCTGATGAAAAGAGGCCAAAGCTGACTCTTTTTTACTTAAACTTTAAAAATGTTATGGATTTTCTTTCTCCTCCTAATAGCATCCCTTCCTATATATCTAGGCAAAAAGCTTGCATCCAAGCTACCCCCACATTTTGTTTCTTTCCAGGGAAGGACGAGCCAAATGCCAGAAGCCCAGTCCAGCCAAGAGCCAGAAGAGGAAGCTGCCTGAGGAAAAGGAGCCTGCTGCTGAGGAACGTGGTAATATTCATCACAACAAACCCAGAGAATGATATTCAGAAAGTTTTTTTTAAGCTTAATCATTCCTTGCTCCAGCTCATGGTGCTGCTTGCAGTAGCAGAGCTAAGGAGAGAGGACAGGGCAGGACTGACCACCACAGTATCTGGGCAAAAAAGAGCTGGGGGGGCCATTCCCTTAGAACAGAAGGGCTGCAGGAGGTGGCAGTGTGTTTCTTTCCACCATCCTGTGATTACTGCAACTGCCAATAGACCATTGTGAGCATTGCCTTCCTCTTCCCCTTTCTCATTCTTTTCCATTCTTTCTTTTCCCTGCTTTGAGTCAGATTTTGAGAAGGATGAGAATGTAGATGTGAAGGAAGAGAGTAACCCTGTAGTGGTGAGCAGTGGATATCCCTTCTGGGGCTCGGAGCAGAACAGCAGCCAGGCCTTCCCTGCAGCCTCACCAGTGCCTGCTGAGCAGAGGGAGGGTCTGGCCAGAGAGCAGCAAGTGCCAACGCCATCCTACCAGACATATCGGTGAGTCCTGCCTTCTGCTCAAAGCTGCACTTTAATTGGTGGGATTCCTCTTCTTCTGCTGGGTATTTCCTAAGAAAAACTGCCAGTTGGGAATAGGAGGAGGATGCCTTTCTGTTGGACAGCACATGTGGTTGAGAGATGGTAGATTAGCATGGACATAGCTCCAAGGATGGCCTTTGACTTCATGTCTTTGTTCTTAATTTCCCTGTCCCAAACCGCTCTCCCAGCCAGCTCTGTGTACTACAGAGCTTACCTGTCCTTTGGAGGAAGTGGTGGAGGAGTGACAAGACTCCAGTGATTTTTCCTTCCTCGTTGCAAAATTGGGTGTGAGTGAGCCCAGACTAGAACTGAGCCAGAACTAAGGTAGTCCGGACTCACCTTCTCTGGCATTTTATTTTTCTGTGAGTGTGACAGCGAGGCCTGGGCTAAAATCCACAGTAATAATAAGATGAAGCAGTATACAAGGGGAAGAGCTTGCCCTGCCTTTCCCCAGGGGATCTTTGTGGGTTTTCCGTGGTTTTCCACTCTGGTAGGTCTGACTCACTGTTCTCTCTGCCCTTGGGCCCAGGTTCCACGAGGCTGGGGACAGCCAGCAGCTTCCCAGCCGTGATGCCGCGACCTTGAACGATTTCCGGGCAAGGTGCCATGCCTTGGATCTGGCCATGGTGCCTGAGCATGACTCCAAACAGCTCCCAGAGGGCTTCACCAACCTGCCCCCACTGCCCCCACCTCTGCCTCCTCCCCAGGACTACACAGGAGTGGTGAACATGGCTCTGGACTCGGTGGGGAAAGCCGGGGCCCGGGCGCCCATGTACAGTCCCTATGGCAGCGAGCAGGGCCTGGGCCAGTGGGTGGTGCCTCCCCACAGCCAGTACAGGGCAATGAGCTACTCAGCCTTCTCCACGGAGTACAACACACAAGGAACTCCAGGACATGCCCATGGCACCATGGCAGAGTGGAGCCAGTACCCTCTGTTCCCCTACGCCTGCTGGTGAATGGGGAGGACCCTTCCCAGTGAAAAACCTGAAAGAAAATTGTAAATGAGATTGAATTTGCTCTGGGGTGTTGGACTTGTGAAGCTTTGCCTACACTAGGCAGAGGTATTTGCTGCAAGCAGTAGCATGGGACACCTTCACTTCCTTGTCTCCTTGCACAACAGCCCTCACCATATTTCACAAGCAGTGGTTAAACTGGTGGTGGCCCCAGCCATGTCATTGTGGGTCAAGCCCAATGTGTTCTGCAGTGGGTTTTTTTCCCAGCAGGAGTAGGAGACCACAGGTCTGCAAGAACAGTATTTAAAGACTGAACTTACAGTCACAGTGTTGGCACCTCGCATTTGGCAGTTTCCAACATCCCTTCCTCCTGGGACTTGGTGCAAGGAGATAGGGGCTGAGGACTTCCAGTAAGCCATCCATGTGGCCAAAAGGCCGTAGAACATACTGCAAAGATGAGGAAAGCAAGCAATCCTGGTGAACTTTGAGCAGCTTCCTCAGTTAGTATAGTCAAAGTAAAGCTAAAGTCTCACCTTTCTTCCAGCAGCAGATGAGAGTCAAATGCACAGCAAGGTGTGTCTGGAGCACAGCAGTGGGTCGTGCAGGCAGGGGAGAGTTTGTTCCATGCAGAAGTAGCAGCAAGGCTGTGTGTGGTGTCTTCCTGTCCCTGTGCCCATTCTTCCTCTGTCAGCCCTAGATTCAAGGTCAGTGACACGCTCTTCATTCTGTGGAGGTGGAGGGAGGTTGTTCGTGCAACGTGGGGGGCTCCTCTGGGGCTTTCCGAGGTTGTCAGAAGCAGGGCCATGAGCAGCACTGCTGCTGTGTCACTCCAACCTCTTCCTTTAGAGAGAGAGGAGATTTTCCACTGTGAACTTAGTCCTTCTCCTCCTCCCTGCCACCCCTGGAGAATATAATTTATAGTTGTGGTTCCTGTGCTGCTCTTTGAGTGTGTGAAGTCATCTCGCTGCTGTTTGGGAGTCTGTAGGGATCTGTCCATGTTCAGTTATCAGAGTGGTTCCACCTCCCTCCTCTCTCGTCCCATCCTGAGCAGGAGCAGCCTGTGCACTGCCATGCAAACAGGGATTCTTCTCATCTTCCTGTTAGAAGGGGGAGGCCTCCCTGATTGCCCAAGTGCAGATGGCCCTGGCACTGGGGACTTGCTGAGACAGACTCATTGCTTCTCAGGGAGGATAGACATGTTGCTAGGTGTTATTTAGGGAATGTTTTCGTGTCACACTAATAGCTGCCATGTGGCCTGCAGCCATCAGTAGGCACCGAGGTGTGTCATTTAGCCTGTGTGCCAGATGGTTTTCTGTGTGCACACACGTGTGAGAGAGTGTGTGTGTAGCAAGATGTCTCTGAGCAGACTCAGGCAGGTTTGTGTCCAGTGCCTCAGGACCCATGTGCAGGGACACTGGGAAAGGCTGTGCACCAGGTTCTTGGGGCACCAGCTCCTCATTGTGAATCTGCATAGCATAGGGATGTTGAGCCATGTTGTTATTATTAAAATTACTGTGAAAAGTAGCCCTGTAAATTTGTGGACTCAGCTACAATGACTGTTTCCTTATTTAAATTGTATATTGCGAACTGCTTTTGTACCACAATTATGGTATGTACAGAGCAGCTGAGTACTTCTCCTGGGCTTCCCAGGATCTGAGGATGTGCAGCATTGAAATAAAGGTCAGACTTTGCCACAGTACATGTACATAATGCCCTGTGAGCCTCCTCTCTGATGGCACCCTGGCCAGTAGTGATTTGTACCTGCTGTGCATGACACGTGTGGATATGAGCAACTCACTTAAAAAGAAATCTGGCTGGGGAAACAAAATGTGGAGCAGGGATTTTTTTATGCCAAAATATAGTGATTTCCTGCTGTCCAAATGCCAGCTGTGTGAAGGCAGGTCAGCTGTAAAAGGCTGTCTCTGGCCATCAGTAGCTACCACCACTGTCCTTCGCATCTTGGAAATGAGATGAGCAGAACGGCTGGGGAGGTGAGTGAGTGCCTTGAGCACCATGTGCAGGGCCAGCAGCATGCCCACAACAGAGAGAATGCATTCCCCACAGGCTACCTGGCTGGATCCGTTTCTTTATCTTTGTAGCTGGGAGGTGTTTCCCTGTCACAGAGCACTAATAAGGATGAGAAGCTGCAGTGAGGATGAGTAACTGAGGACAGCTGGGCAGCACTGGGGAATTCCTGTGAAAATAGGAGTGCAATGCTGTTTCTTTCAAACCTTTGCAGTAGCAGTACAGGTGCTGCTGCCCCCTGGGCCTGTCGGTAGAGCTGGTTTGGCAGACGGCTCTGCACTGGGGTAAAAGACTCAGCTTTGTGCCTAGGACAAGCCATCAATTACTCATCAGCCTTCTGTTGCAACAGGACTGCTTGCCCTTCTCCAGTGAATCATCCAGCTTGCTGGAGAAGTACCTATCCTTTCTCTGTGATTAGAGACTGCTCTCGGCTTGTTTGGGAAGCCTTTGGAGATTTTGCCTGTAGGTGTGCTCTGGACTCTGCTCCCGCCCCCTCCCTTTGCAGTTCCCACTGGCTTGTTTTCTTCAGTTGTGGCATTTAAAGTCTGTAGGAGCTCGACTGAGATGCTGGTTTTGCACGCATGTGAGATAATGTAATGCCTCTGACAGCTTCAATAAAAGGAAATGAGACATGTGGAAGTCAGGCTATTAAGACTAATAAAATAAACTCAAAAGTGTAGGTTTTGTGCATCTTTCTCAAGCACGATGTGCTCTGCTTTAGTCATGGTACCTGGGGCCAGCTTGTACGTGCATGACACGCTGTTGATCTCAGTATTCATTGTTCTCCACAGTGTGTTCAGTGAGCCTCAGGTTATCTGCTCACACTGCTAGATGTGACTCAGGCTCTTGCACCAATTCTTTGCAGCAAATTGTTTATTTTCTCTGTGTTTTCTGCTCCTCTCCTGCAGAGAAGTTACATAAGGAGGAGGGCAAATGGACTATAAATGGGATCTAGGTAAATTTCCTATGGGAAATAAAAATCTTGATTTATTTTGGTTTCTCCTACTGGTTTTTGCAGCCTTAAGCCTCGTCTGACGCCGCTTCAATGCAGATGGGAATGGCAGAAAAACGCTTTCTTGCCGATGCTGCAGTCCTTGCCGAGGCAGCAAAGCTCCGAGCTGTGCCCACAGCCCTGTGGGGACACGGCGAGTCCAGGGTATGGCCTGTTCACTGGCACCTGCGCTGGCTCTGCAGAAACAACTTCCAGCTGCTTTCACTGAGAGCTTTTCCAGTTTCCAGGTGCTGCCGGGACAGGGATGTGCCGGGCTGGAGCACAGCGCGCTCCGGGACGGTGCCTGGCCGAGCTCCCGGCACCCGGAGCGGGGCGAGCCCTCACGGGGCAGGGCGGGAGGCCTGAGGGGAGCCTGGGGGGCCCGGCTGGGCCGCGGCTCGGGGAGCACCTGCTGCTGCACAGCCCGGCTGTAAGGACTCCTGGCCGGCTTTGGGCTGACCCCACGGCCCGGCCTGGGGTGTGTGTGGTGCTCCTTGAGCTCCCTGCAGACTGCCACCTGCATTTCCGTGCTCAGCCCAAGTCGAGGCTCACTTTAAGGCGATCCAAGCAAGCAACACAAACTCCCTTCCAGGAATAGCAACATTCTTTCAAGTCTAATGAGTTTTTTATTGCAGAGCTTAAAATCCACTTAATTCCCGAGCCCTAGGGTGGGATCCATGCGGAGCTTCTTTAGCAGGGGGAAGCAGCGTTTGTTTGGAGCCACAAGCAGTGCTGGTCGCCCACCGGGAGTGGCTCCGAGCCACATCCGAGCTGCCCCCCGTGCCCCCCCTGCCCGCTCCTCAGCGGCCACACGTGTGCCTGCAGGTGCCTTCATGCCCCTGCCCACCTTGGCCTCCAGGCCAAGAGCAAAGAGAGAGGGATAAAACTGTGCAGGGCTGGCTGGGGAATGGAGGGATTCCTCTGGATCGTGGTGGGGTGGCCAGTTCTGTGTCCCTCAGCTGTTCGCAGAGACACGGCCTTGCCGCAGTGCCTGTGAGGGAGGCCTGTTCCTGCCTCCGGGGCTCTGTTTGCAGCCCTCTGCTGCTGGCCTGGCTCCCTGCTCCTCCAGGTAAGCTGCTTTTTACTGTCCTGCCTTGCAGAGCTGCAGTGAGGTCTAAATGTGCTTTCTGGGCGTTACAGCAGGAGGAACACGGGGGATAGTGAAGGAAGTGGGAAAAGCATTTCTCCCACACAGCACAAACATGCACGTCCCAGAACAAACCCAGAAAGCGTTCTTGAGGCCTGGGCCTGAGCAGGAGTGTCAGGCAAAATTTAAACCGAGAGTGAAGCAAACTTTTGATGTAGGGTTGAGAAGAGTTGCTGCAGCTGTGTTGAGCAGTGTTAGTGTTCAGCTTAGTTTAGTGTTATTCCTTTTTTGTTTTTCCAAGTCGTGTGAGTTTGTTTTATGACCTGAAGCACTTAGCTGTGGGGTGCTGGATTGCCTCTGACACTTCTCTAATACTCAATTTATTTTCTTTGAACATGCAGGTGTACAACTACAGTGTTCCTGCCCAGACAGCGCCCTGCTTGATGAGTGTAATGGATAGATTTAATTTTAATCTCCTACAGTTCTTTGGAGACATGCTGAGATTTTTTATTTCCTCCTCCTCTATTTTTACTGAAGAGGGTAAATTATATGCCTCCATAAAGCAGAGTGGGCAGCCAGTGATACAGGATGGGCACTCCCATCAGTTATGCACCAGGCATAAAGCACTGCTCACTTTCAGTATCTCTGTACATGTAAAACAGCAGCTGTTCACAGGAGAGACTTCCTGTGTGCTGGCACTGTCACTCCAGATCCCATCTGTGGGGTCGCAAAGCACGGGCACCTGTGATCTCTGTAACATCCTTGCTGGGAGATGGTGCATTAAGGGTAATCTGTGTGGAAGTGCTGGTGCAGAGAAGACAGGGATGAGTCAGGCGTGATTCCTGTCACACCGTGGGGTCTGTCCCCACGCTGAGCAGCCAGCCCTCTGCTCGCCCACAATCTGGTTCAGGCTCTGCTTTGCCATCTAGAAGGGGCTCAGTGGAGACAGAGCTCTCCAGAGCAGCTCAGGCTCGTCCCAGCGTTCGAGTAAGGGGGAAATGGGAATTGCTTCAGTAAGCCTAAGTCAGCCCTCCAGGGATGAAGGCAGCGAACTAGAGCAGTGGAGGAGATGTGATCAAACCTGCTGTTCACCAAAAGGATGTGCTGAGCATCTGACATAGGCTTAGTGATACTAATGTGCTCCCCATAGAGCCCCTGGGGACACACAGGGCATTTTGTAGCTCGGCCAGGACAGCGGAGTTCTGCCCCCCAGGCTGGCCTGGCCTGGCTCCTCCTGGAGCCGCATGTTCCTCATCCTGCCCTTATGGCTGTTAATGGCCTTGTCTTGCCTCCATCCTCAGGGAATAATTGCCTCACACTTGAGCAAATGTGCTCGGTGTTTGAAAGGAGTCTATCGATTTGTGCGTATTCCTGAAAGCCTCACAGGGCCCCGTTCCCTTTGAAGTGTAAAAGCATCTGTCTGTCTCTGCTTCTCCAGCAGTCTCCCGCTCCATTTGCATCTCCTCTCGGGCTGCCCAGGAATCCATCCCTGGCCCCATGCCGTGCTCCGGTTTCGGTGCTGGGAGGGCTCCCTGCCATGGCCTTGGAGACAAAGGTGCAATGCTTCAGTCTAGGGAGGGGGTTGAGCTCAGCTTGCAGCTGGAGCTGCTCATGATGGAGCTGTTCCTGGAGGCCAGTTTCCAGTAGACAGACTGGGAATGTTCTCTTTGGGTGTTTATCGGTGGTATGTGTGTTAATTAGGAAGGAGAGGAAATAGCCTCTGGCTCCTTCCCACCGTAGCACTTCACTTCCCATGCCAGACAGCACTAGTTGGTAAGGAAGGTCAGACCTGGACTGCCTTGGATAATCCATTATGTGGGAGCTGAATTGCACAGGAATGACCAGAACCCTTGATTGTTCTCTGTTATGCATTTGAACAAATACTATTGAAATGTCGCCGAGTCCCTGGTCTGTGTGTGGGAATTCAGCCTGTAATTCTCCCCATCCCACCTCCCCTGGATGGGTTGCTTGTCCCTACCACGGCATTTTCATGTAGGCACAACCTTACAGGGGTGACTATTTCTGGAGCTAGGACCAGAGCTCTGACACCTCTTGGTCATCCCTAGGGTGGTGGTGAGAGCACGGTGCAGATAACGCCATGCTGGAATTGCAGAGGCTGCCTGTAGCCACTGCCATCCAGCACCTCCCAGATGGTGTGCTGGGTTTCCTATTTCAAGGGGGCCCCAGCTGAGCAGCCATGGCACCTCGCTGCTGGAGGCAGTAAATGGGCTCCCATCTGGTTTTAATGATCAGTAGCACTTTGGTGCTTGTTTATTCCCATGTTTTATGCTTTAGCAATAAAAAAGTGCTTCAGTTTGTTCAATCCATCCTGGTGCTGGATGGAGATGAGTTCACAGCTCTGACAAAGAGGTCCCAGCGGTATACAGGATGTTGTCTGTTTTGGATTTTGTTTTTAGACAGCTGAGCAGAATCAGATCATGTAGTGGCTTTTGAAATACAAACATCGGTGGACAGTATAGGCAGGACACACAGTTCATCATGTCTAGCAAGGAAATCATGTCCTTTGATTAAAGAAGACTTGGTTCTGGAGCTGGAACTGTCTGCCCTTCTATCTCCCACACGGCAGCATAGAGCTCTGGTGTAGAGACTGGATGAAGTTAGTCCCAACTTTAAACCAGGTACTCAAGAAAGTTTTAGTCCCAAAGTGCTGCCTGTGGCAGTCACTGAGCTGCAGCTTTGTGTCCCACCACAGCCCTACAGTGGCAGTGGAAGTAGAAGCGCTGGCAGGGACACATCTCATGCCAGCTCTGGTGCCACCTTGCTCGGGGCAGCTACGGTGGGCTGGGAGCTGTAAAAATTCCCTGGGGTCACTGCAGTCATCTGTTAAATTAATCTAAGGGGGCAACTGTCTGTAAGGGGCTGTGGGGCTTTCCTCCTGTCCCCAGCTCACTTGTGTTCCCTGGCTGATGTGCCTGGGGCAAGGGAGCAGCTCTGGCACTGAGGGGATTGTCCTCTGAAGGGACAGGCAGTAACATCTCTGGCACTCAGTATCTGGGATCCTGAAGCAGTTCTGCAAAAGCCAGTTAAAGCTTTTCAGCAGCTCTGTTGCAGGATAGGTGGGGACACTAAGGCAAAGAGATTAAAGTCAGTAAACCACAGGGGGAGAAATGGGCTCTTTGCCTCCCTTCTGACTTTTATGGAGACCTGGAAACATTTTGCTTTCCCATTTAACATTCATCTTCTACCCTAATGGTGGAGAAACAGTCTTCTCCACTTTATTTCCCAAGGGTATGCTCCTTGGAGGATCTTTAACACTTACCTCTAAAGGGCATTGATTTTCTGCAGAGACTCTTTTTCCTAACTGTTTGTCGAGGCTTGGAGCTTTAGGTAGCAACTAAAGAGAGAAGGATTTTAACAAACTAATTAACCTCCCTCCAAGTCATTCAGGGTCTGTTCCCTTGGTGCCACTGATGTTGCATTTGTGCTAATTTCCCCTGGAAGGTCTAATGTAGGGGGAGCGATTAAAGGAGGCTTTTCTCGGGCAGTTTTTACACAGCAGGAAGAGGGAAGGTGGCAGCGGCTCCTCTGTTTAGTTACTGCTGTCCCCAGGGTCACCCCCCAGCCCCTGCCGGAGCCAGAGCCCAGCTCCCTGCTCTAGGAACACTTGGTGTGCTCCATGGGGACTGGCCAGGTGCCAGCAAGGCAAAGCAGTCCCTCAGAGTTCACCAGGTACCCTCTGAGATGGGGCTCTGGGTTACATCAAATGTCACCCCAGCTTCCCCAACAAACACGGGCTGTCAGTGTCGAGGGAAGGATCTTCTACAGAGCTGAGCGGGTTTTGCCATCACAGTGTCAGAAGGGCTCTCTGCTCCTCTGGCTTTCAACTGCAAATGAAGCAAATGGCAAAGCATTGACAAAGGACCTCCCTGGCCTCTGCCCTGGCCTGGTGCTCCCGACCCTGGACACGTGCTGATGGTGTCAAATCTCCCGGGATCAGGGTAGAACTGTGCCATGGTGCCCTGGAAAAAAAGGAAACCCTGATTCCTATGGATGCTCCTAAGAGCCTTGTGCTGCTGGAATCAGGTGAGGCTCTGGGTGGCAGGAGACAAACGAAAGCAGGTGTGGGGGCACCATGCTCATCCTCACGCTGCTCCCAGGCTGAAAGTGGGGATGAGAGGGAGAAACAACGCTGTGTTCCTGGGATGTAGGGCTGGGACAGCTCGTGAGCTGTGGCACGAACTCCTTGAGTCCAGACTATAAAGTACTTCACAGGCCTGTCCCAATTGCCTGGCCTATTAGTTTTATGGAGGGGCCTATTGTAAGGATGCAGTTGGTCTCCTTTTGCCACGGTAATGAAAATACAACCACGGTGGGGAGAGAGAGACCCTGGTAGGGAGGCAGTGGGAAGCCTGTGCTCAGGCATTGGGGTCAAAACCCTGTGGGCTCCTGGGGTGCCCGGGTATCTGTCGGTGCCACCGTGGGTGGCGCTTTGGCAAGGAGAGCCTTTGCCCCTTGGCCCAGCCGGGGGTTCCTCCGAGCAGAGGATGAGGCTGGAGCCGGGCATGCACAGGCAGGGGCACAGTGCCACCCAGTGACTGCGTGTGACCTGCGAGGGGACAGCTGGGGCTGCCTGCAGGGGGGTTGCTTCAACGGTGCTGAGGCCTGGAAGCTGCAGCAAAGGTATCCCAGGGCAGTGTGGAGAACAGAAAGCCAAGAAACCATCCACGATGCTGCTTCTGGTTAAAGTGCACAAGGGGCAAAGCTCTGGGGCTGTTGTGCTGTGTCTGGAGCCAGCGTTTTGCATGCCTCGCTCAGGTGCTGACAGAAGCCAAGTGTTAGGCAAGTTGGGGCTGAAGCAGCTCACGTTTTAGGAGGGATCTGGCAGCAAAACAAAGGGAGGAGAAGGTGGTTACCTGGGACGAGCTGCTCTCCATGGGGAGGATGTCTCTGCTTTGAGATGTGCAAGGCAGCTCTGGGGCAGTGTGTCTGGTCCCAGAGAGACAAGGCTGTTGCAGGGGCTGCCTTGGAGCCCCTCGGCCTCTCCCAGGAAGGGACCCCTTGTGTCTGGAGCAGTAGGTGACAGCCACATGTGGTGGATTTATGAGGTTAATGCAGGATCTTTCCTCCTTTCTGCCCAAACCCTGCCTACATTCCTTGCGATGTCAAGCCTTGTGTCTTGTGCTCCCAGGCTGTAACAAGCATCAACAGGCAGCTTGAATGGTGGAGGAGAGGGAAAAGAGCCAGGTACAGTGGGGCATGGTGCTGGCATCTCCCGAGGTGGCTTCTGCAGGAAATCACTGCCCCAAGCAATGCTCTGATACGTTTCCAGCAGGGACCGTCTCTTGGAAGAGGCACAGACTGTGGCTCTATTTTGGGTGATGACTGCAGGGCCCACAGAGCATTTGGCAGCAGGGAGGAGTGTTAAATCAGCCTGTCCTTCTCCAGGTACATCATCTCCACCCCCCTGCACTTTCCCCAGCTGTTCCAGTGCGGTGCTGCCATGGGACTGCGGGGCTGCAGCATGGGCTGGAATCAGGGCACTGCAGCAAGGGAGGTGTGAGCCCTGCACGGTTGCTGATGCAAGCCCCACATCTTCACTGCCCTCTTAAGGACTGTGCACACTTTCTGTTCTTGGGCTGCTCTCCAATGTGCCTTTGTTTTTGTCTATTTAAATTTGCCGGTGTTTGATCCCACAAACACCACTGTGGAGGTCTGTGGGCTTCTGCTGCTGTAGAGCACAAAGCCTTGCTGGAAATCCAGCACCAGCTGGAGAGCTGTTTCCATCCCATCACCCACCTCTGCTTCAATCACTAGTCATGGTGAGGGTAGATCACTGAACTTCGTACAGGCAGGAGCTGCTACAGAGTACTTGGAGTAACCTTTTGGCACTGCTGGGATGATTTTGGCCAGAGAATTCCAATGGTGCTGCTTATCCTGCGTGTGGTGGTCAGACCTGTGCTAGTGCATTCAGCAGTCCCAGACCTGAGTTAATTTTAGCCTTTCTGTTTCAGACTCCTGCTGATGTGTCCCGTGTCCAGGCCAAGGTGCTATTTCTTGCAGGGAAATGATCTTTGTTAATTTTAGATCTAGTTCTCCAAAGTGCCAAGTAGGCACAGCTATTCCAGGTAGTCGGGCACAGCGGGAGGTGTTCAGTCTTTGTGGGATATGGCTCTTCCTTACACAAAGAAGGCCAAGCCTGATGAATTACATTTCCTTTGTGCCCTGCAGAGCATGAGGCTGATGCTCAGCAGGAATCCAGCCCAGAGCTGTGTGTCCGTTGTCACTGCAGACTCAGAGCCAGAGCACCAGCTGCGATACCTGGAAAGAGAAAAGCTCTTTCTCTTCAAAGTCATTGGATTAATTGTATCACTGGTCACAAGAAGAGGGGAAAAGAAGAGATGGTCTAACATAACAGAAATGGATTCAGCAGGTAGAAGTCCTCATGACAGCCCCTGAACCACATAATCCAGATCAAAGTAGTAAAGTAACAGAATACATTAAAAACTGTGGAAATCGTGACTAGAAATACAGGGGGTCATTACTTCCCAGTTATGAAAAATGGGCAAGTTTGATTTTTGTATTTTTTATGACAGGGATAGCAACAGTGCACTCTAAGGCTTGGCTGGGTTTGTCACTGCTGTCAGGAGCATTCCTGGGGGTCTCCAGCTTGGCTGCTGACCAGTGGTGGGTTGAACAGGAGTTGAGTGCCAAGAGTTTCAAACCAACTCCTGTTGTTCACTTATGTCAGTCCCTTCTGTCTGTTCAAAACAGTATCCTCTCCTTGCCACTCTTCCCAAATGAGTTGGATTTTGGGTGAAGGGGCAGCTGGGGGAAGGTAAAGCAGCATGTCCAGCATTACCCTTCTACCCCTGCTGCCCTCTGACAGCCCAGTGAGAACTGCTCCTACTTGAGGGTCTGGAGAGGATTCACTGGATAGCACAGACGGGGAATCAGTGCAGTGGAGGGGGGTTAACAGTCCCTTGGTATCCACACTTTCAGTTCAGTTTAGTGATAAATTTCTAGACCAAATGCTAGTAACAACAGCTTTCTCAGCGCTGACTTTCAGCTGCCCTTGCTGGGCCAGCCAGGACATACGAAGCAGGAGCCGGTTCCCTGCGGATACCCCAGATTTAGCTCTGATCCCAATTGTCTGCCGTGCCAGCGGCGGGTTAGACTAATAACTCGTGCAGGGAGGGTTCTGGTTACAAAATGCCTGGAATGAAGCAAGCAGGTGCTGGGAAGGTTAGCTGAGGGGAGCACTGCGTTCATTCCCCATCGCCTCTCGCTCCCCTGCCTGCCTCGGGATGGATCTTCCGCAGGTGAGGCTGCACCGAGGCCTTGCTGTCCCCGGTGAGCTCCGTCACACCACAGAGCAGGACCAGCTCAGCTCTTAGCCCCCAGGGCTGTGCCAGCCTGGAGCAGGAGCCCCGCTGAAGCAGATGGGCTGAGTCACGACGGTGGGCGCTGGGTGCCCGGGCTGCTCCCAGGGAGGGATAGCCTGACTCAGGGTGGGCACACATCACTCGGTGTTAATGAGTCACAGCAATCGGTGCCGCTGTGGCTCTCAGGGCTTGCATTTCAGAGCAGGCACCTCACCCAGCTCACCCTGGGACAGCTGTGAGCGTTTCTCTCCCTGGACACACGGCCCTGCTGCAGCGGGGCTCAGCTGTTTGCACAGCGACCGCCAGCCTGCAGCTCGGGGATGGAGGGTTCCTGACATCGGAACTGCTTTACCTTTCCCTATTGAGCTGTGTCTGGTGGTTCAACAGTACTACAGGAGCAGCTGACCTGTCCTCTAAACAAAAAGGCAGAGGGGACAATATGGGGGGCAGAAATGCGTACAGTTGCTCCAAGGTGAGTGTGGCCCTCAGGAGCTTTCATCTGTGCACAGTCCACACTACGGAGAATCATGTAGACATGGAACTGCGTTCTGCTGTGGTTGCAGTATATTTGGTGTATTTAGGTGTATTTCCTATGGTGTAAGCTCCAACAGACACACCTCTGGGTACGTCTAAAAGGGTGTTTGTCATCACACTGGTATAGATATAAATCCTTTTAAAGTAAATCATTGACAAACTCATGAACCCAGCTGATCCCAGCTTGCACTGAAAAAGGGAGGCTTGTGCTGCCTGTTGTTGGACTGAAGTAACTAAACTACTTCAGATCTGCACTGGTAGAAGCCTGACTGCAGGTAAGACAAATAAGCACTCCTTGAGTTACTCCTTGCTCCCCGTTACCTTTTGCTTTTTGCCTTTTAGCCTGAAACAGGATTACCAAGCCCACTGAATGTATCTGACCTATTTTCGTCTTTAAAACACAACTGGTTTTCTCCAAAGCATAACTTGCCAAATGTGACTATTTGATGATAAGACACTATGCAGAGTTGGCTATGAATGTTTATTAACATCACATGGAAATCTGTACTCCAGAGAAGACAAACACGAGGTTGTCACCATACCTACAGAGTCCAGGGAACCAATACAAGCTTTGTAGGCTTCTTCTTTGCAGCAGTTGAGTGGCTGATGTTCTTCTTAAGTTTTTCTCCTATACAGGATCAGCTCAAGTATCAGCACCTTGTTAATGATTTAACTGAAAAAAACCTTTAAGTTTAGTTAAGCTGCTATTGATCTGGATTGACTAAAAAGGCAGAAGATGGATGACCAGGATGTGGGTTCTGACTTCCAAACACAGTTCTGATGTTTTGCAGCAGCACCTCGTGGCAGGGGCAAGAGCCACAGTCCCTGCTCTCCAGTGCCTGCACAGGTTACACCTTAGTTACTCAACCAATAATAAGCGAAATTCAAACCATTGCATAAACCAGTCATTCTTACAAGCACAGTCAAGGGCATCACAGTAAACAAAGGTCATGGTTTCCAGAGAGCCCTGAAAGCCTGGGCCAAAGAGCACAATAAACACAGCGGTGCAAGAGCAGGAGGAGCACGGACACGTCGGGGCAGAGGAGACAGTGGTGATCTGTGCCACCCGCGATGCATCGTTCTCATGTGAACCTCCAGAGCCCAGCAGTATTGTCTGAGAAGAAGCACGAGGGTGGAACAGGAGAGCAGCATTCAGCCTGGCACCAGCGTTTTCTCCTGCTCAGTTCTTCCTCTGGTTCTGGAAAACTTCAGTTGGCACACTCTGTTCACCCTCAGAACAGGGCATTGTAAGGACAGAGTAAAGGCTTAAACACTGCTGTTACCATCAAGGCTTTCAGACTAAAGACAACAAATAATACTGTAAGTTGAGGCAAGTTTTATTTAGACTGTACAAACAGGGCATTGGGGAAAAAAACACAGTGGCTTGATGTTGGGACCAGTTCTATGAATTAAGTGGAGTAAGAAATTAAAAAGGCACTAATCTTAAGAAAAGACACTCCGTATATTCTAAGAATATAATTCATTTAATACTGTTAATCTTATAGCACAAAAAATAAAACAAGCTATGATCCCCAAAATAAATTTTGAAAGCTTACACTTAATATTATTGCCTGAAGATCATGGTCTTTAAATTACATATTGTGTTTAAAAGTTTACACAGTGAAGACTGTCTCAAATACAAGGCCACCTTTCCCACTGCAGTAATTGTATCCTTGTCCCAAAATACACTTTAACACAAATAAACAGAAAATGACAACTATACAGGAACGCTTTCACTGGTCCCAAAAGGCAGTCTTTTAGGCAGGTCTCACTTTCAAATGCAGGTACTGAGGAAAATGCTTGAAAACTGGACTAAAAAACAAAGGCAGCCCACTCATTCCCAGGATGTTAATACAATATAAAAAATTACTTTACAGGCACATGAAATGGCACAAAGAATGCTGTTTTTCCCTTTACAAAAATAATGCTCAGGCTCTTCAGAGCCTCAACCCAAACAGGATATTCCCTTTTGTTTATTCTTTCCCAATTTGTAAACAATCATGAATTAAATAAGCGCTTATCCAGTGATGGACACTGATCAGAACAGTTTTCATTTAAACTTTCAGACTGGTCAGAGGCTTCAATGTCTATATACACATGTATATATACACAGCAGGAGGAAGCCAAGCCTTTCGTGATAGTTGACTACTGTGGCACCAGGTCATTACACCAGCTCCCAGTTCCAAAGCAAGCACAACTTTAATGGTGCATAGATTGAAGCCATCACTTGTAGGCTCTCATGCTTCATATCAAGGTTATCTTACACGCCCAAGAACATTTACACTGATAGATTATCACTCAGATTTAAGAGGTTTCATAAAACGACAGCACATGTGTAAGCAAGCGACAAGCGACTGAGAATCCAGAGTCCTTCAGAGAGAAACACACACTGATCCAATGCAGTCTTTATATGAAAATACTTGTCTCATAGTAAAATAGCCAAGACACATTTTGAAGCAAGGTTACAATCAGCTTAGGCTGGTCAGTATGCTACATTGAAACCACATTTTACATACCTGAACCACACCGCTGCTACTTGGAGAAACACTGCTCATTCACGGCCTAAAACCAGGTTCATAGAAATTCAAGAATTCTTGTCTTTGCATCAGATACCACTACACACAAATTTTGCATAGTTTTGAAGGTAAAATACTTTGCTTTTCTGCAGTATTGGGACATAAGTAAACCTAAAACAATGTTTGTGTTCAAAGCGCACACCTTACTCAACGAGGGGATGAGTCAAAATGTTTATTTCAGTGAAAAAAAATCAGGTTAAAAGTTATGTTCAAGATCCCAAATCTCACAGTATTTATTTACCACGCAAAGGAAGAATTCTACAATCAGTCTTCTGAAGAGCAGCCTGTAACTAGGTCAGGCCTGAAATAAGATTTCTCTGCAGCAGACTGAGTTTAGTGCAGCTTGAATTCAGAAGATGACTTTCAGTAGTACAATCTGTGTAGTAAACGTGCAGGTATTGTTGGGGCACAGGAAAAGCATGACCTTCTTTAGTTAAGAGAACTGCATAGCTTTTCTTTGCAAGACAAAATGTCAATGCCTATTGTCAAGAATTACAGCACCAAACACTTCAGTCAATGCTACTCTACTTCACAGTTAATTTGGTAGTAAAATGCTCTACAAGAACTTCCAGACTGTCAGCCACTTGATCAATACTACAGAAAACAGTTAATAAATGAACAGAGAGACTTTTTTAAAACCTGGCATTTCGAATGTCTGCTTGTGAATGCCATTTCTGCAGTTCTTCAGTGCCTTCCAGCTAAGGATCTCATGGCACTCCCACATGAACTACCAACAACGTGCTTTTATTAGGATCAAGCAACACAAGTCAACAAGAAAACATGCTGGAACTTAAGACAATGTTTATATCATTAGACATTTGTAAGATCTGATGACATTCTGCAGGTATTTGAAGTTTCTCATTTTGCTACAGCCAACAGCCTTCCAAAGTTGAAAAATGGGAGCTGCTGTTTTCCTGCCAGCTTCCACACTGGACATCTGCCTTAACCAGGCTGTCTGAAAAGGGAGGTTTTGTAACTGTGTCTTTGCAGACGTGTATTCTGTTAATTCAGTGTTCCATCATTTTGAAAAGAGCATTCCAGTTCACCTACAACGCACATTTGAAGAAGGTGGCACACACTGTGCCTACGCTTTCATATCCTGCACCCGGGCTCGGGCTGAGCGGCAGGGCAGGAACAGCGCCCGCCCAGCCGCAGCCAGGAGCTCCCGCTGCACATCGAGCACAGCGGAGAGCTCAGCTACACCAAGAGGGAAGGAGCTACACTAACGACACACACCTCCGTGGCCTCCTCCAGCCCCAGCCCCAGCGGTGTCACACGGGGCAACCCAGGCAGATGACTCCCATTTAACCATTGTCTAGAGGATGCCGGGAGGGGGAGGGACCTGGGTCATATATAAACCACAGCCAATGCCTTAGGAAGGGTAAAAAAAACAAAAGATGTGAGCATGCAGAGGACTTGGGATACAAGCAAGGAAAAAGAAGGAAGGGGGAAAAAAAAGATGAAAGCAGCTCTGGAAGAGAAGCACAGCAACACAGACACCCTGGTAAAAAGGTACTGTGTTTGAAAAGAAGCTTTTGATGAGCTGGAGCTGGCATAGCTAGGAAACTTTAGAGAGAGCAGGGAGCCTGCAGAGAAACGGATATAAAAGGTCTTTAAATGTTTAAATAAGAAGATTTTATCGGTATTTACCAAGTTCTTCTGACCCACTCTTACTTCTCATGGCAATCTGACCTGAATACCAAGTAACAGCTTGATGGCAAGCACTACTGTACTAGTAACACTACACTTTCAACACTGCAGAAGAGCTGTATGTAGACCAGGCCAAAGTGTTTCCCTTTAAAGCTCACTTTCTACAGTTAGTGCTTGCAAAAATCAACAGAAATGCATTAAATATGTCAAAACCAAGTAACAAGTATCAACCCCTCCTAGGTTGCCTTATAAATAAATGCTTCAGCTTCAATGCAGCTCATTCAATGGTTATTTGCATTTAACACACACTGTTTTAAGAAGGTCAACAACAAGCTTAAGAGTTAACAGAAAAGAGCAGTGTCTAATACAACTGCTTAGAATATGCAAGCTCCAATTATTGTCCTTTTATGTAAAACCATCATTTTAAATGTATTACCTTAGGACAGGTCGTTTCAAAACTAAATCTTCTTCAGTTCTAAAATTGCATTTTTGTTGTTGCTTTTTGTTGGACAGTAATGCACAAGTTGCATGTTTTGATCTAAGATTAGGGCTCTTACTACTGAGTAAACCAGAAAAAGTCCACGGAAGTTCTCAACAGGAAAGGTTTTTTCCTCACACCACTCTGCTATATTCCGGTTCAGTCTTCTCCAGCTTAAGGCCCAATAAAGTTTTAAAAGTGAAACTAAATTCTGGATGACGCAACTACGGTCTGAAGGTCAGGCAGTGACTTCAGCTGTATGTATTCCAAATGTATATTAAAAGAACTGTCAAACTGCAGCAAGCTGGAAAATGGGCAATGCTAGCAATGTGCCATTAAGTCATCATCCCACCTCAAACAATGCTAATGAGAGCCAGGAAAATGAAGCAGCAGTGTAAATTGGGCAGAGGGAGTCATTCGTTCTCATCTGGGTTTTGAGGGTCAAATAGCTGGACATGTGTGAAAGGGAAGAGCCCTTTTCGGCCGTTGACTTCTCCTTCCCACTGCCCGTTTATGTTCATCCTCGTAACCTTCACAATATCTCCAACCTGTGGAATTGGAAACAAAAAACAACCTTATCACACACGGGATTCTCACCTCTGATACAAATCAAATGAAGAACAGCACAAGCCCATCATAGGGAAAGGAATCTTGCCCTCTTCTTGGCAGAAGGTTCAATTGAAAAGTTGCTTTTACTGACTACCAACACTTTGTTGCTAAACATCATAATGCTGTCTGCACTCTTTCTGAGACTCTTAATTACACGTATATTTATAAAGATTACTGAATTACACCTCTTTTTATAGGAGAGCTTACAGCTTCATGCCACAGTATCTTTAGCTTAGATATAAATTCACATCAGTAAAGCTACCCTCAGTGATGAGTCACATCCTTTCAAAAGAGCACAGTACGGGAGTATTTTAGCAGCAGCTAACTTAAAAGAAATGTAGTTTTTTAAAGTGAGATTCCTAAGGCAAAGAAACCATTACTTGAAGCTCTAATTCTGATGATCACAGTCTAAGAACCTTCTCTAATTTCTAAAATAATGGTACACTTCCAAAGTGGGGAAAAGCAATCTCAAACTTTTTTTTTTTTCAGTAGTTAAATGTAGATTCTAGCTTTATTTGTGGTTTTCACATCTACTTCCTGTCAAAGCATTTGAAGCAGGAATGATGACATGTCAGGCCTTTCCTACCATGACTATTCTCTTCCTATCTGGCAGTGAAAAATGAGAGAAGTCTCAGCTATGATCAAGCAAGAAACAACAGCCCAAATGATGATAAATTATACTCTTACTGTTCAACACTTGTATCTAATCTGGATTAAGACAATTTACAAAGTGAAATATCCAAACTGACAAGAAGCATTTAAGACAAGCTAAATACTCGTTCTCCCTGAGATGTTTCTAGAGAGCTGAACCTGTGGTGTGTTACAGCAGCTCTCTAACTTTCCCCCTCCCTTCCTGTTTACTTATTTGTCTCCATGTGGTAACCACAGTAAACATTAGAAAAGTGACATTAGCAATTAAAAACTAATTTCACAAAAAGTAGAACGAGCCCATGACCATTGCCCAACAGTTGATAAGTTTCTTTTCCAAACTAGGTCCAAGCTCTTTGTAATTGAGTCTCAGACACCGAACTGCTGCTGTGAAATTCAAAGGAAACTAGCTTTAATCTTATTTAAGGAAAAAACAGACATTGATACAGTATGTAAAGCAATTTGTCTACATTTTCTAAATAGTATTAAAATTGAGACCAGATGCAGATAAGCCCTTGGCCAACATCCTTAAACTTTTCAGGTGAGACCTGTATATTTAATGTTAAAGAACAAGCCCTGAGTTTACACAATGATGTGTATGTCACTAGAGGATCTGAAGCCCATTTAAACCAGTTACCATTACTGTAACACGTATTTTTGGGGATCACACAGAAGCAAGAAAGTGAAATTTAAGATGCTATAATAAACTCGTTGGCAGTCAGTCACTCAGTGCTATGTCTCTTAAAATAAAATTTCTTGAACTTTAAAACTATTCTCAGAGATTTAAGCCTTATGTGTTGCTTTGCCTTCCCTACTTTTTCTCCACTACTTTGGATGTCTGTGTCCTGTCTGCACCCCATATTTGAGATTGTCTCAGTTGGAATAATTGTAATCTTGTGCTTTTGAGAAAGCAGAAAACCCTTTGAACTCCCTTAAATTCTTAGGATATAACTGAGGCCATATTACTTTCTTAAATGGACATCTTTATATATGCTGTTCCTAAACACAACCATGAAGCCAGCATACAGAATTAAGCAGTTAAACACTGCATGTACACACAGAATTCACCCAACTGCTTTTCATCCCTCCAGGGCCTGCTGCAGCATGCTCTAATTGTATATTTGCTAAAAAGCACAATTTGTCAGACTTATCACTCAAGAAAGTTTTAAATAGTAACAAGATGGCCTAAACAGGAACCTAGTAAATGTCTCTTTAGGAAAAGGCTGATAACATCTATAAATACTCACTGTTACATTGCTACATTTAAATAACCCTTGAAGACAGATCTAAGTTCCAAATTCTAGACCCAACCTGAGGAAGATGCAGCCAACATCACAAGAGTTTAAAGTAAATGAATTGCATTTTCACTACACCATAAGCCAAACCCACTCTCAAACCCTTTAATCTTAAAAAAAATCTTTTGAATCAAAACCATGAGCATTTTCTGAGAGTCTGACAATGTAATTCTGTTCATGAGCTGTAGAGATCAATCCATCATTAATTCTGGTTCTAAAATAGATATTCTTCAGCTTGGTTCTGAAAGACTTCACAATGTGAATAGGTTTGGAAATCTTGCTTCAGCTGAGTGAATAGAATATTTAAAATAAGTCTCCTATTGCCACTGCAACAAACTGCCCTGTAGATTAATGATGTAAAATGTCCTTTATGCTGCTGGGTGGGCAAAGCTGCTGCACACTAGCATCTGCCACTAAAGAGAGCTGGCTGACAAAACTACTCAAAACATACTCCCATATGCTGAGAACCACTGGAAGAGTAAATTATTTTGCAATAACTTTCTACTATTTTTGTGAGCGTTTTTATTTTAATGAAAGCTGCTGAATATCCTCTTGTGCTATATTATTTTAAAAGTGTAGTTTCCCTGAGAAGACTAAATTAAACAGCATGTTGAAATAAGATTTTTGGTGCAGGAACCTCCATGCTAGACTAACTAAAGACCTTAATTTCAAAAATGTTCAGAAAAATCTGGTCAACTAGTCCCTCTATGTATTTTTCCCCCAAGTAAAAGCATTATTTTGTAAATGCCTTTTGAAGCATCTATAACATGGTCAGCTGAGCTGCAATCTCCCACTAAAATTATTAAACACACTATTTTTTTCAGCTAATATTTCAAGACAGTCAGAAGAATTGTCTTATGATTAGGCACAGGACAGAGTCAGGAGACCTGGTTCTATTCTCATCTCTGCCACAAACTTCCTGTATGACTCTGGACAGCTAATAGCCCTTATCTATAGATGAGAAGAACACTTCCTTAGACTCAGCATCTCTCAAATAAATTAATTCAGTTGTGAAGCACACCAGCATTGCTGGAATCAAGTATCACTGCTGAAATGAGTAACACTTCTGAAATGCAGCCACTTGGTTACACCCAAATGATAAAAATCAAAATGTATTTTAGATAGCATCTTTCATTATGTCCTTGTTAGAGCATGAATTCAAAGCCCTGGGGAAACACAAGCTGTGGAACATGCCAGTCAGAAAGGTTACTGCATTCACTCCAGGCTCTTCCATACCTGCCTTCCATTTGAAGCTGAGTCATACTCTGCAAAAAGCTTCCTGCAAGCCATTTTAGTCAACCAATTCAATGAGTTTTACAGATATTCCAACAATTGTCTATTAATAGTTCTATAGCTGATAAAGTTCTGTAATGTAAGTTTAAGGAGATAAAAATGCATTAAAATTCTAAACCATCATTTTAGCCCACTGGGTCAGTACTAGAGAAAACATTGCTCTCTGGAATCTCAGTCATTACCCTAATTAGTGTCACAGCTCACCTTCTTTGGTTACACTAATATTAATACCAAAACCAAAACAGTTCTTCAGGCCAGCTGCCTGTCTGGAGAAGAACAGACAAGGTCCAACACTGAGAGAACACCTGACACCCCACTGTCCTCAAAGTGAGGAGCTACACAAGAGAGGCAGAGTTCAGCCACTGAAGGAGCTGCTGTTCTGTGTATTGGAAGATTCAAGAAAGCACCAGGCTAAAAGCACAGCTTAATTATCCTTCACTTCTGGTGTTCTGGGCCAGAACACAGTTGATGCCCAAACTGGAGAATCAAACAGCTCAGAGGAAAAGCTTCATCCATTCTTGAGGCATGAAAGGAGGTTCAAGGGCAACACAGAAATGTGGAAATGCTAGATGCAATTAATCTGGCCTCACCTAGGAACAGATTAAAACAAAGGAACTTTGCATTTCACCAAGAGCCAGGAAAATTGTCAGAGTAGGGGCTGCAGCACCAAAAAAGTGCTGCTTTTCATCACATGGTGGTAGCCTGTCTCCTTCAGATGAAGCCACTGTTGTGACTGTACAGAATTTGGAGTTCATTTTCAGTTCAACAGTTAGAACAACTAAAGCTCCCTGATCAACAATTCACACTACACAAACACAGGGTCAATACTTTGCCTAAAATCCAGACTTTATGGGTTAGATGCATTTTAATGTTTAACACAGCAAGGCTAAGTTTCCTTGGCTTAAGAAAAACACACTGCTGGTTGTCTACTGAAAGAAGTAGCCTAATTTCCTAATTAAGAAAGTTCTACTGCTAGCACATTTTGGCCTACTTGTCTCAGCTTTCCTTTGAAGAGGGAAAAAGTTAACTGTAACCTAATTGTGACAAGCTCAAGAGAAATACTCTAAGTCAGTTATATAATTATGGTGGATGGACATTTATTTCACCAAAACATTTCAGTGACAGGTTAACTCTGTACTAGCAAACATACACGTGTATGATTGCTACACCCCAAAAAGATAAACTGCTTTACACTGTAATGCTGGCACAAGTCTATAAAAAGCCAACACTGGTATAAAAACTTAAAAAAACCAGTGCAACTCTTGTTTAAAAAGAAAAAAAAAATCTTTGATTCCATAATACTGTCAAGTTAAGTCTGGAGATGAACTCTAGAACCACTGCTACCTTCAAAATTAACTATGGCACTGATTAGAGCACTGGTGATATATTTAAGAATCACTTTTTAAACACAACAGGTATAAATCTGGTGGCTGCTGCTGGTCCCCCATTGTCTGGTTCCTTACCCAATTTCATTCCATTTTATAAGTGAATACAGAATTTGTTGTTCATGTCCTGGTTAGAGCTTGTCAGTTTGAAACAAGGCTTCATTAACACACTATTGCTAACAGACTGGCTATAGAATTACAAGTTTTTAAAGGCTGGGAAACTTTCAGGTAGACTTTGCTGCTCTGTATCACAGTAACAGTGCCAGAGTCTCAGCTCTAATCAAATCCATCACCTTCTTAAAGTGCTGTGAACACGGGATTGCCCTCCGAGTCTTCCCACAGTAATGAGCAGGACTGAAGATGAGCAGTGCATAGCCCTGTGGTGCAGAGCTTTGGTCCCAGGCAGCACAGGACACTGTAACCCTGTCCTTCATGGCCCTTCCTCTGCAGCACCAGAAAGGAAGGAAATCGCTTCTTGGCAAGAAGTACACAAGTAAAGAAACAGACCTGGCTGGTTGACTGTTGAGCTTTTCGGTTAGGGGCTGGGTTTGGTGGTTTTTATTTTTATTTTGCATCTTGCTTGTTTAGTGGTTTGGGGTTTTTTAATGCAGTATCCATCAAATTCTACACATACTAGTAATGAAGTTAGTTGTAGTGAGAAGCTACAAACTCCAATCTGTAGAATTTAATGTTTATTAAAAACATTAAATCTTAACTGCCAATGTAACTCAACAGACAAGAGCATATTTAAATCTCAGAAATACATGTAATTTATTGTTCCCTGGTGCAGGGACATGCACAAAATTACATGCACCACCAGCTGTAAACTACCACTTTAGCCTAGAAACAGATTATAATTTAATCTTTTATTTTAGAGAATAAAAGTGGAGTATATAACACAATAGGATGAAGCTAACATTAGTAATTTCAATAACACCAATACTGTCACCCAGAGAGGTTGTGAACTCCCCCTCCCTGGCAGTGTCCAAGGCCACAGTAGATGGGGCTTGGAGCAGCCTGGCAGACTGGAAGGTGTCCTTGTCCATGGCAGGGGGTGGGAGGAGATGAGCTCTAAGGTCTCTTCAGACCTAAACCATTCTGAGTCTATATAATGCTAAATAAACTGAGCCTAGCAAAAAATAAATGCCCTATTGACTAGTATCCTAGAGAAACAAAAATCTAGTTGCTCTGAAATTGTCACCATTTTAAATTCACCAGTTGAACCCTTCGTCTTTATTCAGCCTATCAGATCTTGTTTCAGATTTTCTGCAGAATAGTCACTTATTCACTTAGATTTTTCATGTACGAAATTTAAAAAAAACAACAAAAACTTGCTTACAAAACAAACTTCTCTGTAACAGGGCAGAAATTTTTATTTTTTCCTAAAGAGAAATCGTGTCAGCTTCTGAAAACAGTAGTGTACAATAGAAACCCTGGACTTGCAGGAAGGGAGCTTGTCCCATTTTCAAGCTGAACCAAGAAGAATGACATCGCTCCACTTAAAAGGAAGCTGAGCAGATTACTGTGCCATGGCTTTATTTACTCCAGATGCTATTCTCTTCCTTTTAAGTACTGTCTGTGTGCTGGCCACACAAGGCTACAGCCAGCAAACACATATTTTGCCTTCATATTGCTGTATCAGTTTAATTAAGATTGCACCATCAGCAACCATGTAATTACATTCACAAGGTGTTCTACCTGTACAGGCTGAGCTGCCACTTAGGCTGCACCTATGCTGAGGTGCAGAACTGTCAAATAATATTTTTATGAAAGAACACCATTAATTTTCTTCCCCAAAACAGTCCCACAACCTGTTTTTTTGTCCAACACAACTTTCAGTAGTCTTACAAAACAGAAGTTTCAAATGGTTCAGTTTATTTAGTAATGTGTAGAGTCCTCACAAGGCTGGGATTAAATATTTTATCAGGGTCTTGCAGGTGTTTGGCAAACTAAAGAAAAATCATGAAAAGCTGCTGAATGATTTTTTTCTTTAAGAATAACCCATGTGACAAAAAAACACTGCTATAATGAAATTGCTCAAGTTCCCTATGCATGGATAGATATGGAGAAGCTGCAATCACTGATTTCAATGAAAATGTAGAGCAGTTCCCAGAATTCTGCTTCTGAAGCCTCCTGAGAAGCCACAGTGTGGATGAGGTACACTTGAAAAGAAAACAGACTGCATGGGAAGACAAAATATGCCAGTGTTGAGAGACACAAAAACATGAGGCAGTAAGGGATTAGAGAATGAGAAGAATCTCTCAAACAAAACTTCAGGAATTGGAAGGTTCAAACCATGTCAAACCTATTTGTTGGCCAGAGAATTAATCCTACTGCTATCCTAGAGCAGCTAAACTGATGGGGTTAATTAGGTCACTTAAAGGGCAAGTCAGGCAAGTCTGTATGTGAGGACCAACGTTCCAAGTGGTTCTTGCAGCAATGCAAGTTCCCCAAAGTAATTCCATGACACATTGATAACATAAAATCAATCGCTTGCCTTGCTTTGCTTCCAGAAGCATGAGTAGTTCTGGCAGGAATCTTCTGTACAGTGAAGTTGGCAGTGAATTTACACTTTGTTCTATGATAATTTTCACACATTGTTCACAAATAACGAGCTGCTAGATTTCACAAGACAAAGAAATTCCAGTGATTCATATTTAATTTTTAACCCCATAAGAGTAACCACCTGTAGAAGTCTTACATATGCAGGAGTGAAACAATTAGGGTGAGCACTCTGAATAACGGGAAGTCACAATTAATCCTTCCAAAATTCAGTCAAAAGTATCAGCCATAGGTAACAGCTTTAACTTGCAAAGTAACTGAGCAAAAACAATATGAAAAATTAAAAGGTATTTAAAAAACCATTATTATTTTACTTGCTGAAATGTTCTTGCTTCCTATGCTTGTCTGCTTGCATTTGTTCCTGGAAGTATTGCAGCACGTTCAAATTTCACTTTTTCCAGGTGAGACATTTTTGAATTACAGGTTAACTAGCCTTCAGTATCATCTAAATGTAAAAGTAAGAATCTCAGTCTTCTGGATATAGCTTTGAAAAACTTCTTCCAGTCAATCATTTATTCCAGTTAAACTAGAAATATGATATGAATTCTTTACTATTTACAGAATAATGCTCTGAAGTTTTACAAGATATCTCTAATAAAAATAAAATTAAAAATGCAATAGCAAGCACAGGGAACTTGCAGCACTTCAGAGGTTACATTACACTCCTCAATCCAAATTTAGGTGTTAAGGTTTTTCAGATTCCACTTTTGAAAACCAAAGTAAAAGGGACTAGAGTATTTCTGATATATTCTATTTCAGCTCTCAGCACAAGATCTTCAAGTGCACCTCACAGCCGAGGATCAGAAGCACTAAGTGTAGCAGTCAGCAATCTCTGCCTTTCTCTGGAGGACGCTGCTGTCAGTTCTTAGCTGGAACTCTACAATGATTAATGAAACATCTCTTTCCTTCCCCAAGATGAGGTGGAGAAGCAAAGCCATCCTCTCACTAGCACTTCTTCAGCATGTGTGCACTCTGCTGCCCTTGTAACATCTGCACAGTTGAACAAGCAGGGAGGGAGGGAAAACACAGGTCCTAAAGTTACTTACTAGGTCACTTTTCTCAAAGGAAGTGGTATGGATGAAGCAATTCTTGTGGATGTTTCTTCAGAATGTAACCTAACTTCTCAATCCCTATACATAAATAAGCAGACTCCACGTGAAGTCGTTCACACCAACTTCACCATAACAATTTTTAGTTTCACAAGGCAATTGAAAACTCTGAGACTGGAGGAAAGACTTACCTCTAATGCCAGCGCAGTCTTGTCATAAGCACAGGGTACTCTCTTTTGGACAGCTTTGGCATAGACTGGTCCATTCTGTGTGTTTGGCAGAGGATTGATCACTGCTCCAGGTGTGCTGGATACTGAGGGAAGGGGAGTTGCTGTTTGAGGCTGAGCATAAGCATGGGCAGGTTCTGGAATACCGTAACTGTTGGAATTCCTGTTCCCATGCTTCCCAACAGAAGGTCTGACTAGCTTTTCTACATAAGGAACAGGGATCATCCCAATCCGACCTTCCTTGTTTCTGGCACTCCACCACTGTTCTTCTGGCTTCTCTACAATTACCAGTAACTCTCCCTTTTTAAATGGGAGATCCTCGGCATCGTTGCCAGGAAAGTCATAGAGAGTCCGAACATACTCCACGTTTTCTTCTGCAGTGGACATGGCAGGGGCAGATCCAGATCCCATTGGTGGACTTGGGTACCTGAAGATTTGGTAAAAGTAACAGCTATTGGTTTGTATTTCCAGTAACAAAGCTAAGCACCAGGTTTGCAGTAGGAACATCAATGACAGAGGATTTTGCAGCAAAAGTATTGGCTTGGTAGCACTGTGAGGCATTCCATGAGTAACTCACACTCCCAAATAATTACTTAAATACCCAAAGTAGATACCCCAGAAACCCAAAATACTCTATCATGGGATGCAGAAAACGGGGAGAAATAATGCAAAATCTTCATCCACCTGTTCTGGATTGTTGTGAAGATCTTAAGAGTCAAATTAATTCTATAGCTTAAGTTATGAGAGTAGTGGTACAGAAAACCAAATTAAGACTATTTGGGTGATTGAGGTGGCAGGGCAATACATAAAAATGTAGCTGTAAATCTCTTCAAGAGTCCCCTGCCATCTCCAAAGCCATCCAAATAGTTTTATTTTGTTTTTAACTTCAGCATCCACTTCTAAAGAATTCAGTAAGTAAATGCTAGACTTGAAGCACCGTAGAGGAAAAAGGGAACAAAAGTAAGATGGTATGACATCTTCATAAAGACAGCATGAAATACTTGCATCCACTGATAAGAAGGAACTAAGAAAAAAAAAAAAAGCTAGCCTTCTATAAATATTCCTCTGCCTATTAACCATATTATCTTTAATTTATTTACATAATTTTTTATTACTATGTCCATCGTTTGTCAAATACAGTCACTTTGTTGTCTGTACTAATATATTAAGATTGTCCATCAAATGAGAATGCTTTCACTATTTTCATCATAAATGTTAAACATTTTATTCAAAGCAGCTGTCAAAAAAAACCCTCTTAATGGATATAGGCCACAGCAGATACTCATTATCTAAGCTATGATAGCAAGAATGCATGTCATTAGCCTACTTCAATTCTCTTTTGCTACTTGCAGAACACGATGGAAGTCAAATCCCTGTGATTTTTGCTAGATATGCCAGAAGCCCTGAAGAGAAAGAAATTCCATCTTTCAGACACCCTGCTGTAGCCAAAGCAGGGGGACAGAGGGAACCCTTCAGGGAGCAAGTGCTCAGGAACATCAGCAAGGATGGTCAGAGCTCACTACTAGAGATGCAAAACCAACAGTTAAAATGGTCCATTTCAAACTGTTTTAAAAGTTTAAGATGTCATCTCCAAGATCTAGGAGTACTGTAGGGCTCTATATAGAAACCACCTTTCAGACTGTATTTCATGAAACTAAAAGAAGGAACAGCTTTCAGAAGCACAAGCATCTGAGAGCAATGTGCCCAGGAAAATGCCAGAGAAATAAGAATTAGCATAACAGTTCTGAAGCACATACCTGGCTACCCCTATTCTAAATATAGTCCATTAGCTAAAAATAAAAAAAAACAAAATCTGGAAATGCTACCTTTCATCCTCCCTCTTGCAGCAGCAAGTCTCCTTTGCACAGAATGTAAAACCATCCACCACATAATTGATTTTTCTAAGAGTTTTAACAAAAATCATGCTAAGTAAAAACATCTAGTCGATCCCATTTGTAGCTCTATAAAAAAGTCTGTCAATTCACAGCAGGTTAGGTCCAATCTGTCTCTGTGCTGAGAGAACAATATGCAACCAAAACCTTGAAAATAAGGTGGTACTAAAATGTTCACAGAACATTTCACACAGGATCCTAACAAATACAAAGTGTGCAGGTGCAATCAGCTCTAAGTTCTAAAGGGTTTTGAGAAAGTCAAGTCAGTCATGGCCATAAATGATTAAGAACAAGTTTTTGCATCCAGAAAAGTTCAGGAGTATCCAGGCTGGAGAACAGAGATAAGCATGAAGATTGCTTCAGCACAAGACTTTTTCTTCCCAAGTCTCCACAAGTTCAAGCATGCATGTAACACTGGCCAGCTCCATTTAAGCATTCTTGCAATGGTGAAAACGATTTTATTTTCATCTACCCATCTCTCTAGCCACAATCATACCCAAAAACCTGCCAGCAGCTTGAAGACTTCCTGAAGGTTGTCACATCCTGCCCATCACTTGACAGCTTTTCAGAATGACTTTTGAACACTTAAGTTTTTCAATTTGACCACCTATTGTCAATCTTTGACAAGTGACTGACTGTCATGAAGTACTGGCCTATGCCAAGATTCAGTTGTGATTATAAACCTCAAAGTTATTCTTCCCTCCTAAGAACTTGCTGATCTGCAAACTTAAGATATAAAAATGCAGAATTCAGAAGTGAACCAATTTGGATTTATTTAATATGTCATTATTTTTCTCTTATTTAATTTTATCTCATTCTATCCAGGAGGCCCAAAAGCTTTGACAAACGATATTGAGAAAGGCCTTATTAACGAGAAGGAAGGAATATGTTCTAGGGCTCTTCATAAGCAGTTTACTGATGCATGTTACAGGTATGTCCCATGCTGGGACCAGGACAAAGAAGGAGCTCATAGCCAAGTCACATTTTCCCATCCTCCTAGAACAGCAATTCTCAGTGAAGTGTATGGTATATGCACATATACATGAACAGGGCTATAAGCAAACTGTGAGAAATAAGTGTTCTACATTTTTTGGGCGCAGAAATGCCACTCTAGAAGTTTGGGAAATGCTGCCCTAGAATGTATTAATGCTGACTTAACAGGGCAAAGCAGTCTAATCACATAAAAGCCAGTTCTATTGTAATCAGTGTAGGGATAGACAGCGAACTAAGCTCAGAGGCTGTACTTCAATCACAGGGAAGACTGACAAACCAGCTTCTCAACCATCCTCGGAACGGAGAGACAATACTAGAAGAAAAGGGTAACACAAAAAGAGTGACGTGCGACCACACCCTCTTTCAAGGCAATTATAGCCTGTGGTAGAGGTACAAGGTACCTTTACATACAAGGTCAGCACAGCGACCGTGGATGATTTGACTGAAAGAGCAACACTTTTAATTGTCAGCGAGATCCAGAGCGTTAAGAAGGCCCGGCGTTAGAAACGAATGTTTCCTTAGTATTTATTCATAGCATCTACATCCAGTGCCGGGCTCCGGGAGCCACTGGGCTGGACTGTGACACCTTTACAGGTCTCGCCTCCTCACGCCACCCGAAGCAAAGGTGGCGGTGGGTGTGGCGGGGGCGGGGGACACTCACCTGGGCGCGGGCTCGATGAGGGTGGTGGTGTCCAGGTAGTGGATCTTGTAGAACTCCAGCAGGGCGGGCAGGTGCTCGAACTCCTGGTCGCCGATCTTAAAGCGGCGGTTGGGCAGGGAGTTGATGATGTAGTGGGAAACGCGGGAGTTCTCGGACACCGAGAGGACGTAGTCCCCGGGGCAGGTGGACGAGTCCCGCACCAGGAACATGCCGTGCCGCTGCCCCTGCAGCCGCGTCTGCGCCTCCGCCCGGGACACCGGGCCCACGTACCAGCTGGAGCGGTCCGACGAATCGAAACGAGCGGCGGAGGACATGGCTCCGGGCGGGGAAGGGGAAGGAAAGGGAGGAAGGAAGGTGAGGAGCCCGAAGGCCCAGGCGGAGGAAGAGACCCGGAGAAGGGGAGGCCTGGGCAGAGAGGCCTGGGAGGCGGAGCGGGCTGGGGGCGAGGGGGAAGCGGCTCGTGCTTAGTCTAGGAGAAAGGAAACCCAGGGCAAGAGGGATAAGAGGGAAGGAAGCTCCGCGCCGCTGGAGGCGAAAGGCCGAGGAGCGGCTGGGGTGGGGCTGGCCAGACGCGGCGCGCAGGGCCCCCGAGTCTCCCTCAGCGGCGGGGTGTGCAGGGCATCCTTCCCGCCTCTCAGGCCTGCGGCGGGCCCGGCCAGGCGGGTGACGAAGAGCAGCGGCGGCTGACACGGACAGGCGGCCCGTGAAAGCGGCGAGCGGAGCCGGCTCGGGGCGGGACGGGCAGGCAGAAGCACCGGTCGCCGCGTCCTCCCGCGGGTTCCTCCCCTCGCTAGCCGAGCTCCAAAATGGCGGCTGCGCTGGGCCGCGCGAACGCTCCGAGACACCGCCCCGCGCACGCGCCATGGCGGCGGCGGCAGCGCGGGGCCGCGCCCGCCTCAGGGGCCGGGCGGAGGGGCTGGGCGGGGGGTTCGTGCCCCGGGGTCCCGGTGTCCCCGTCCTGGCGTCCAGGGGAGCGGGACAGCCGCCCCTTCCCCGTTTCTCCGCGGCAGTCACTCAGAGCGGCCCCGGCGCACCCCCGGTCGGTGCGGTGAGTGAGGCGGGGGTGACCCCGCGCCTGCCGCATCCCCTCACAGGGCAGGGCTCCCTCGCTGGCTGCAGGCGCGCTTTGACGCGGGTCACCCCCAGAAACTCCCCAGCCTTTGGCCTTTGGGTATCTGAGGGGGACTCTCCATCTTCTCCCCATCCCTCTGGGCACGTCTTCTCTCCTTGGTGCCGCCTAGCCCCAGGCTTTGCCCTCCGGTGCTCCGGGACTGCCTCGGGCCGCTCTCTCTGCTGCTGGATCCGAGGGGTGCCAGCACCCTGACCCCAGGCGGTTTGCAGACAGACACCACCTCCCCTGAGGTTTTGATGTTTTTTACTAGTTAATTAATTTTCTTTTAAGGAACAAAACGGCCCGCTGCGATAATAATCTCTGATCTCGAGATAACTTCCTACGTGCTCTAAGGGGCCGTTTCCTGCCTCCTCATAGCCTGGTTCCCCGATAACGGGGTCAGAGCCCCGTGTGGCCCAGGCCGGAGGGAAGATGGTGTCGCAGCCGCTGAAGAGGAAGGAAACCCCGGAAAGGACTCAGCAGGGCTCGGGGGCAGCGCTTGGCACACGGTGCGGATGAGCTGTTTGAATTGGAGAGGGAGGCTGGCGCCGTGAGCCCGGGCAGACACCGAGCTGTGACTCACCGGGGCCTGGCCGAGCAGGGGGTAAGGGCACGACAAAATAACGGCACGGGCTCCCCGGGCGTGCTAGAAACCTCTGCACGGTGTGAGTTTAGCTCAGTCTTGTGACTCCGTTTAATTTGTGCTGTTGGTTTTCATATTGCTTCGGGGATGGCAATGTGAAATGAAGCGGCACTTGAAAGAAAAAAAAAAGTCAATTCAAAGGGAGAAATAGATTTAAGACGTCTGTCTTGAAGCGCTTAACTGGACTGTTGTGCAGTGTTGTTCCAGCTTTGCTGTCTTTCTTTCATGCTCTGCCTTTTCCAGAGGCTCAGTCATTTCTTTCCTCTTTGTTCCTCATCCTACACTGGCACCAGTGCCAACTGAGGTGTCTGGGTTGGAACATATGGGCTGTGTCTCTGCAGACATTTAGCAGAGTTCTAAAGTAATCTAAAATGGAAGACTTCTCCAGTGTCATGTTTTAGACAAAACCATCCAGGAAAAGTCTCATCATTAAGACGATCTTAAAGCAGCCCCTGAATCCATGTGCAGGTATCATTTTACCAGCTGCTGACATACAGCCATCTCCTGGGTGGAAAACAACAGCTGTTAGTCATGTATAGCAAAACAGTGACCTAGAGATGAATAATTACATCTGAAAATTTACATCTATGCAAAACAATTTCATCCATTACTAGGAAAGCTTACTTGGTAGCTGTATCTCTGATCCATTCCTACTGGTTTAAGTGCTTTTATCTGCCAGTAAGAGTTTTAAACACCAGTAGACAGTCTACAATAGAATATGAAGGTTATGATGTTTTCTTGTGTCGTTTGAACAGATCTGGCTTGTTTTCTGTTTTACCATAGCCAAAATACAGATTAAAATATAGCACTTGGACTTGCAATAATATGCTAAGTAACGTTAAAAATTATTACAAAAGACATAAGTTAGCAGCAGATTTATAAGGTAAGATATAAAAAGGAAATAAGAATTCTTGCTGCTTCATTTGATTGAATTACAATTTTTGTTAAAAATCAAATATACATAGTGATTTTGCTCCATTTTGTAGGGATAATACTAGAATCTCAGAAGAGTTGGAACATGTCAGAAATAAGTAGTACTAAGTATAAACCAGTTTTCATGCAGTACTGCATGGGGCTGGACTGCTGCTGGAGAACCAACACACCCACCTTCCCATCCAGAGAGGATTCTAAGGCATGGAGAGGTTTTCAGTTTGGAAGGAACTTTCAAATGAGATGTTGTGAACTTGTATCTATGCAGGCTCTGTGCATCCTTCAAGTAATTCCCTCCTCAGTTTTAGTAACTGTGGTTAAACTAAACCAGGTATTTTAGGGAAAAGATCTCAAATTCTACTTCCATATGAGATAAAGGTGGCTTGTTCATCATGAATGTTTTCTGATAAGACTGGGCTTCAACTTCCTAGGCTACAGACAATCATCTCAGGAGTATTACATCCCTACCAATGCATTTGGTTTAGGAAGAATGGATGAATGTCTGGTACCACTTTACCTTTTAAGTACATATAAATACCTTTATGATCTTTAACTTTACCTGTTGGCAGCTGACACCCTCAGAGCACGGCCAGCTGTAACAGTGGAGGAGGTGGGGAGCTCAAAAGTGCATCAGCTGCCCATGAAATAAAATCTCAGTTGGCAGAATATTCCCTCTAGAAGGCCCTGTACCTCTTTCCCTGTGCCCAGCTGTTTCTTCTTCCTTTCACCAGAAGCTTTTGATCCCATCAGTTGGGCTGAGAGCCAAATAAATTGTACATGTGGCTCATCCCTAAGTAAGGAGAAGTAAATTTCTGTCAAGGGTACAGAATAAGAATCCTTATTTTGTTTCAAATCAAGTACTGGGTATGCTTCCAATGCAAAATTAACAACCCTAATTTTAACTATGAAGAAAATGGGAAAGAATATGTTGGATTTGGAAGTAGACAGCTGGAGAAGAAATACAGTAGTGAAAGCAGTTATGAAACACAACTGAAGCAATCACAATCACTTCTGCAAATGGGGAAGCCTGAAATGCTTCGATACAAGTCCACTAATTACAAATCTGGCAAATATGCCTGTACAGCTTTACCTCTGTGCTGGCAGGAAATAGGAAAATAGATCATCAAGAAACCTAATTACTATTCTTCTGGACTTCCTAATATATCAGCAGTTTAAGTGTTGGTATTTTGATCACTCAGTTCTGGAAGAGCTGTTTGATTGTTCTCTCACAGACCAGAAATAACTTTAAGCTTTCTTAGTTCATTGTCCATCTGTCCACACTGTCTTATTTTATACTGGCTCAGAGAGCTTACTGAAAAAAAAAAAAAAAAAGCCTTTTACTGTCAGATACAAAATTGACATATTTAGGACACCAGAGACTTTATAAATAAAAAAAAATACACAATCAGCTGGAAATCCCTATAAGTACATGTTTCTCTTGAGGTAACAGAAAGCTTAAGTGGGCTCGTGAAAATTCAGTTTCTGAAGCATCATTCTTGATAGGAAAACCAATCAATAATAATTACAGCTCTGTGTATCAACCTGTAATCTTTCCTGCAACTTGTTTATATAGGTAATGGTAGAAAACAAGAAGTGCTTTATGTCTGCTGAGTAAGAGAAAATTGACATTTTTAAAGAAATTTTATTATTATTTAGCCTGTGTGCTGGTTTTAAAAAAAGGACTTGCTGGCCTAAAATGAGCTACTGCTAAAAAATAATTAGGATAGTTTGAGCTAAACTCCCATGATTTTTTACCTAAATGAAATACATGCAGGTAAGACAGTGCAGACTGTAACTTTCAAGAGTCACATTATGCTCAGATGTAAAGAAATTTTGGGACTAAAAGCAACAAGTTTTATTTTTATCAAATATTACCTGCCCTTAAGTTTAGTTATGTAACTTAGGGTTATTGTACCAATAAGTAAAAAAAGAGAAAAATAATGTAGTGCTAAGATAGATGATCATCTGCTTAAAGTAATTTCCTTGCAACTGCATTCTAAGCCTTATATTCATTACCTTTGCACAGCATCCAACTGCAACATTTAGTGAGTAATGCAATCACAAGATTGCATATGCTGACAAATGGAATAAGGGATGAGTTCTGTAGAAATCAAGATTCAAACACAGAAGGAGTGACAGGGTAGAAGCTGGAACCCTTCCCCCCCAAGTTTTCTCAGGATGTTTCTTTGGCTCATTAATTACTCATGAATGTCTTCTATTCTCCTATGTAATCTAAGAATTAGCCTCTCAGGCTGGTGATTTGTAACAGTGAGTAATACCCTCTAGTGGTACACACAGGAAAAAGAGCTAGACAAAGAATGATTATTTCTTTTTTCATTGTTAAAGAGGCTAAGTAATATTTCATCTAAATATCATAAATAACCCTATATCTTTGTATAACACAGGGCATCACTGGCCTGTCTAGAGGTGCTGGTTAAAATGGAAAATGCACTGCATTGAATTAGATGTCTATTAGTTAGAAACGGCTGGGTCTTTAATCACTTGTTTGCAGAGGAAACAAATTGGCACCTGCAGTCTGGAAGGAGTGGTCCTAGAGATCCCCAGGTCAGAGAAGCATGTCCTCACATCTCAAGGCTACATTTAATTCCTACACATTACAAGTAACTCTGTAGGCAAAAAAAAAAGGACTGAAATTACTATTTATCAGTCTCTAATATTGCAGTGTAATAAAGTCTGTATTTCCAGACTCTGTGCAGTCCAGAGTTCACCATCAAAAAATATTTTCTGCAAAAGCTCATAATCAGGCTTTGCTGCAGTTACCAGGTCTTTGTTTTATTTGCCAATTGGCAAAGCTTCAGAGATGGAGGCGAAAATGGACAGTGCTGAAGAATAAAGTCCAACAAATGCCCCTCTTACCAAGAAAAAGCTACTGACCTTATTTAAACAAATGTGCAACTACTCTTGAATCTTTTTCCAGAAACCCAGTCTGCTAAAGCAGAGTAATCCAAGTCTGTTTTGAAATAATTTTTGCTTGCATAAACAGAATACTCTCAAGTAGAGGGAATTTCCAGGAACTTACTGCATTTCTCTGAAGTAGCACATCCATGTGCAATATTTGTCATGATGTGATGACACTTGACTAGTCCCATGTCATTCTGATTGTGACTGGTTCTGCCTTTCTGCAACCCCATTACTGCTATAAGATTTAAAAGCTTCTGGTAGTTTTTCAGGATTTTCTGGTGGCACTGATTACTCCACCCCTCCAAGAGGAAGGATCTCATACTGTTCAGTATCACACTGGTTCAGACTTTAAATCAGCTTCTAACCTAATGTTAAGCAAGATGGGGGTCAGACAGAACCAATTATTTTAAGGCCCCGTGAAGGAAGGATTTTCTGTGCCTTATCTTTCTCAGCTGTAGTTCCTGGCATTAGTTCAGCTACTGCAGGGTCTTGGACCAGTGTAATCTTCCCTACTTCTTGTTATGTCATTATTTTTTTCTTTTGCTGTGGCAAACCAATCTCTGTTCTTTTTATTCTCTTCTAAAGCATATAATAAAAGAATGAAAAAATTGCCCATCTCCCAGGCTGGAGTAACTTTGCCAATACTGCTGTAGGATACAATGAAACTTTCAGCCGCCACATCACTGTTTATAAAATGGAGACAGCAGTTTAAAAAGTTCTGACAAGAATTTATTAATTTATGGTTGAGAACAAATGTGTCTGACAGTGGAATGATGAGATTGCCATATTCTGTACAGAGAGATTTTTCTAGAAATCTTTCCACTGTGTTGACAAAACTTGCAGTATAGAAGTTCAGGAGTGGGTGTGAGCTCACAGACTCAGCCAGTTACAAGGATGGCTGCATGCCCAGAGGAAGGTTCAGACTTTCTTGCTACTGTTCCTGTTTCTGTATGTTCACTCTTGCTGAAAAACGAATCAAGCTGTCTGACACCTGGCACAGGAGGGCAGCACTAGGTGTTACCTTCCTGTATTAAGCTGGCTAGGAAGTTTTATTACCCAAAAGAAAAGGAAAAAAAAAATCTCAAGAAGCTATTTTGAGCTAGAAGCTGGAAGGAAAGAAGCTAGTCAAGCTGAGCCTTCTGTGCTTTTTTTTTTCAGTCCATGCTGAAGGCTGAGAAGAGCCTCCTTCAAAGTACAAGAACCTCTATACAACCAGGGGGAAATGGCAGTTGTGTGGTTACTTTAAAAACACTGCTTTCTGGCTGGTGGGCAGGTACTGCCTGTAAATGCATTTTGTGCAGAACACTTGCAGATGGGCATATATTGACTGTGAATGGCGTTTTGTGCGGAACACTTAGTTTTAAAACCTTTCAATACTTTTATGTATATAAGAAAGACATATAAAATCTCTCAAGTACTTTCCCCAAGCCTTAATTTCCTCATCCACTGGAAAAAAAAAATAAAGTTTTCTAATCTTCACTTGAGTTGTCAAACTCCTCCCAGTCTGATACGCTCATAACTTCTGACGGAAAGTCAAGATGATGCTTCATTCGGTCTGCGTGCCACTCTGAGAGCCACTTCTCTGTTTCCATTAAAATAGCCCTGGGCAACGTGAGGACACAGGCAGCCATCCCAGAAATATCATCCTCCAGCTGGGGTCCTTCCTCCCAACAGTCTCTCTCTGCATCATAAATGTGGACATAGTCCATGCGGATTCCCCTGTTGTGGGATCTGCCTCCCAAGACATAAATCCTGTTGTCTAGGACCGCGATGCCTGGCTCTCCATGCCCTGCAGGAAGTGGACACACGTTTGTCCACTGATCAGTGCTTGGCTTGTAGCAGGCAACCTGTAAAACAAAAAAAAAAAGAGAGAAGCCACAATGAACTTGTATCCTAGTGACAGAGCCTGGCCATAAGGTAAACTATTCAGTCTTTTGACAGTGTGTTGATAATGGAGACAGCATATGACTATCTAATACAAGTACAGTGCTCAGCAGAAAATTGTGCACAGTTGCCACAGCTTTGAAATCACTAGTTCTGACCCTGCTGCTGGAGTAACAGCTGTATGTCATTCCAAAAATGTATACAAAAGTGAAAGAGATGGGGACACGTGCTAATATAAACCCAGATATAATGCACCTGTTTGCATTAGAGAGAAAATGCTGGAACATAGAAATATGACAAATCTGCTAAGCTGCCTCTGTGCCATATGTTGGAGAGTTTCAGATTTCATTGGGTACCTACTTGGCTAACTACATTCCTTTGTAGGCACCTTGTCATCATTCAGATACACTCTTCAGCTAGATTTAATTTTGCCATCTGCACTGGCTCTATTAAAACAGTTCCTTTTTGTGTCTTCTTTCCAAGTCTCTAGCAGTTCTAGAAGCTGGGATAAGGTTCAAGAGAATTCTCTCCAGACGTCCCTTACCTTCAGATACTGTACATTTTAATTGCATTATACAACTGCCATCCAACATATCCTTAACAGCTCTGCCCTGCAATTACACATTGGTAATTCAAAAGTTCTCCACTTAGAAAAAATGCATGTAAAGACAGCATAAAATAAATTTAACTGATGTGCTATGTACTGGGCATATGCATGCCAATGAAGTTATCCATCAGAGACGTTTTAAAATTGATAAGAATTCCAAGTGCTAGAGCTTTAATGCTTTGTGGGTGAGACAAAGCGTTCAAGACAGACAACAGTAAATAAAGCTTTGTCAGCTCTGCAAGTGAGGGGGAGAGAGCTCATCCAGCAGACACTTTTATTTGCACATTTAGACATTACACCTGAGTGCCAGCATCCATAAGAACCCAAGAAAAGGCACAGGAGTGACGTGGTCCCACCTGGTGAACGTCCCTCCTGTAGCCAGAATCGTTGTTGCTTCCCCCGATGACGTAGAGCTTGCCCAGCAGCGCAGCCATGCCGTGCCACGCCCGTCTCACTGGGCCATCTGCCAGCACGTCCCAGCGGTCAGTCCTCGGGTCATAGCACTGCAGCTCCTTCAGGTAATCCTCTCCTCTCCTCCCGCACGTGATGTACATCTTCCCATCCAGCGCCGCTCCCGCGTGCGCGTACACCTGCAGCGCCACACCAGTGGCAAAGCAAGAGGTTGAGGACTGCATTTATGTATTTCTCTCGGTTTTAAAGCAGGGAATAGACATGAAGGGAGTGACATTCTTCATGAGTTAGGCAGAGATCAAAAATAGAAAGGATTTTCTTACAGACAGTTCTTTCTAAGATATTATAATTGTGGATTTCTGAATGAAACACACTAGAATTTCTAAACCTTCCAGAACTGCAGCATTCTCTGTCTTTATTGTTCCTAGATTAGAAGATCATTCACACTATAACTTTACTCCCTAATCTACCTGGAAGCCATTTTACTGGTGAATTTTCTTATACAAGCAGTGTTATCAGTAATGCAAATTATTCTACTTCAGCCTTTTTATATTTTCATCACTGACACACATTTATTATTTAGTAATAGTATTAAGGATTAACACAATAAAGGTGCAGGCAAAATCAACAAGAAACAGGAAAAGTAAGCATTTAACTGGAAAATGTAATTTACATATGCTATTATTTCTTGTCCTCCATTTATTCCATATACAGAGTTTACTGCTTTCCATTAAAAGTTACACCTGAGAAAAACATCTAGCAAGGTTAAATCAGGAATTGGGGAACTGTGGTAGTGTATGTGGCTAATGCACTCCTTACCTCCTTCTTCAGAGGTGTCACATATTCCCAAGTGTTGGTTTTAGGGTCATACCTCTCCACTTCCCTCAGGTCTTCATGGTAATCTCGGCCTGCGACGGCATAAATATAGTTGTCCACGACACAAACACTGAGGTCAGCGTGCTCCTGCTGCAGGGACTGGATCTGGAACCATCTGTTGTGTCGTGGGTCATACCTTGTAAAAGAGTGGGATCAAAGAAAGTTATTCCTACAGCCACAGAGTCACTGCTGGAATACCAGACAGCTCCATGGATGTGGGTTACTGCACTGTCTTCAGCTGAAATTGAGCTCATCTGTAAGTGATGTGAATTTTGGCCTTGTCAGCATTTTATTATTAGCAAACTTGTTTTGTTCTATTTATAGAAGATGTATTTTAGCTGACATAATCATGCTATAAAAGGCTTTCCATTATCTTGTACACTGCTGTTGGGTTACATATCACAATCTCTGTTTGCACAAAGCCATTCTACAAGGTAACACAGTCTAAAAATAGCACAAAGACTGAATCTGGATCTTCAAGAATACAAGAAGGCCATAAGTATGTGGTGGGTTCTTTGATTCCTGTCCCAAGTATCTGCTGCTCAAAGTGGATCTCATGATTTACTTTCATGTCAAACTATCTCTCTCATATGGAAATTTTAGTTACAGAGAAAACTGGTTGAGAATTGAAACTGAATGGCATAAAGTAAGAGCAACTCAGCTAAGACTTGTAAAAATGAGCACAATATAAAGGCAAAAGGATTTATATCTGTTTTTGCAATGTAATGGGCATGAAGGTCTAAATCTGATCCTTCCTCTTGCTCTTTTCCCTGTCACACAGTAATATAAAAGGACCCTGGAATGCTGCTATCATGTACACAGAGTTTTGAATATCTGTTGGTAATAGCATTTTATGTAAAATCCTTTTGTACTGGGACAAAAACAACACATAGAAGACTTCCAGAAAATGCTATTTAGAGAGCAGCTAGACAGCCTAGAGTTCAGGCTCATTACTGCTTCCCACACCTTTAATACTTCCCTCCTCCAAGAAGGCAGAAAGAAGCACAAGTAATACTCTTGAATGAGTAACTGTTTCTACACTGCTAGGCTTGGCTTGCTCTCCTAAGCACTGCTGGGAGCTTCCTGTTACTATGAGGTTCATTTCTTGTGCTTTCTTTCATCGAGGCTCCTCCTCAGTTCCTAATCTTTTGGCTGGCAAGTGTACTCACTGTCTACTGGCTTACTAACTCAGAAATAGGCAGCAGGGTGGCAATAAAATTAATAGCAGGATTATCCTTATCTTACCTCCAACACCTTGACTCTGCTCGAAAACCACTTACATTGTTGTCTCCACCAATTAAATATACAAAATTATTGAGAACAGCAATCCCTTGGTTGGACATTCTGGGGGCTAATGCAGCTGTAAAGTGCCTCCACTCCCCCAACAAGGGGTTTAGATACTTGGCTTGATCACTGAGGACAATGGATGGAGTAGAATGCATCCCTCCAAATCCCACTACACACTGGAACTCTGATCTCAGCTGTGTCTGGGAGCTCTGAAGCATTGGCTGAAGACATTCGTTCTTGTGGTACATTAATGCATCTGCAACTGTATCTTTTAAAGGACATGGACTTAATTTGTCATGAAGCCTTTGCAGGATCTGGGGTTCCATCAGAGGAAAACGAACTGTCTCAAGTAGCTTAAGGGGCTCCATCAGGGAGACCTGATCTGTCTCCAGTTCCTCTGGAGAATAATGATAAAAAAGTGCTCCATCATAAACTTCAAACTCATAGTTAACCTCCAAACGGTTGCTGCTGAGAAGGGAGTAGACCTTCTGCAGGGGTAGCTGTCGGTACACCTGTGTCCTTGAGAAAGCTGTAAAGTTCTTCAAAATGTAGGAGTCCAGCTGTTCACTCAAATGCCTCAAGTCATAGTGGTCAGCTAGTCTGTACACGTCAAGGATGTTCTCTTCATCTACCCAGGACATGAGGAAATCACAACAGAACTTAATGACTTCTGGAATCTGCAAGAGAGAGAGGTTTTTCATTTCAGACACCACCTGCCCCCCACTTGAGAGACAGGGGACTGAAGCCTGGGATGACTGTAAGGAAATTGTCCACAAAATGGCTGTTCTCCTCACAGTCTGACCACCATGGTCACTTGTGCCCTGTTCACCATTCTCCAGAGAAAGAGAACTAAGTGAGGCTATGGAGATGAGTAAAATACAGCTCTTCTAGCCATGCTGTACTGCAAGACTGAGCTTGGCTTCAGGTGCAGCAGCAATGTGTCTTCCAAGACACGTGGGACACTGGCCAGCCAGGCTGCCTGCTCTGCAGCCTGTGTGACAGCAGCCAGCAACACAGAGGACACAGTGGTTACAGTCACTCTGTGTTTCCTTTTTCAGAGGACTACAGACATACTATATCAAAGATTGTATCTGTAACAAATATGTCACTCAAGAGCATGGGAAGCCATTGGAAAGGAAAATGAATATTTAGTATTGTCTTCTGAACACGATTTGAAGTTGTATCTGGCAGGAGGAACTACTGGCAAACAGAACTAACTCCTGTCCAGGAGTCCTTCTGCTAACAACAACAAAAACTAAGCAAAGCAAACACTCACAATGTTTAACATTTAGTACCAAAGCCTTGTGCAGCAGTTAGCTGCAGGGGAAATTAGAGAAAAAAACTTGTCTTAAAAGCACATGAACCCTGCACTTAGTGCAAACCACAGTGGCAGGATTTTGTGTAGTGACGGGGTCAGGAGAGGTCATGTGCCTGTGGACTCAGTTGGGGAAGACCTTGAGCAGCACAACAATTTCTGAGCAACAAACCCTATTCTTTACCATAGACTAGGGATATTCTGTTTCAGGGGAACTTTCATAAGCAGATCAGTGAAAGTGAGTGCTATATAAAATACTCCTCTGGATGAAATGGGGAACGTTTTAAGTAATGAAACCATTGGCACACACGAGATGTGTAAGTACCCATTCATTGTTCCTACCCTTCCACAGTTAGTTGCAGTGGATACAGCATCCCAGAAATCCTTCTTATCATGCCCATGCTCCTGCTCACCTCTTAACCCTCCCTCTAACCAGATATCCATGTTTTCTGGTTTTTTCATCATTGCTTTTGTTTCACATTTCCCAGTACCTCACCTGAAGTTGACAGGCTGCAGCTAAAGTTTCTTGTACACTGTTCACACTGAGTTCCAGCTCAGAAGTGTAAATGAAGTTCAAGATTTTGCACATTGCATTGTAGGAGATGCCATGAATATGAACTTCTTCTTGTTCCATCTCTCTCAATCCTCCTGCAAACATTCCTCTGCAAAACACACAATGGCACATGCTATGGCAGATTTGCAATGAAGCTTTCTTCAGTTTGCTCATCTTTTGTTGTCCTGGGAACATAAAAAATATTCAGAAATGCAAAAACCTAGCTAGACACTTTTATGTGATTACCTTTTCTCTAAGTTAAGTGTACAGGCCTTTAGGGCCTAAGAAAGTAACTCTTCATTGTGCAGGAAAACAGTAGGAGCAACCTAGAAAGTACAGTTCACAGGTGAAGGACTTAAATACAGACCCAGTATATATGGATAGTCAATGGTCAAAGGCAGATACTCTGGGTGTGGGGGAAGAGGAAACACAGAAGAACTTGGAACAGTGGGATTTTTTTCCTAAGGAAGAGCAGTTCTTCCTTCAGTTAGAAGTTTGTCTGGATTGACTTGGGTGTTTGCTCTATGAAAACAAGGAAACTGCTAATCAAATGGACTGGGGACTGCCTGGTTTAATGGCCAGCGAGTCACCCTACAGGCACACAGCAGTGACCCACTTCCAGGGAGTTTTTGTGTATTATGAAACGATCACCACAATGGGCAAAGTCTTACAATGCTAAGGATATGTTAAAAGCCACTTAGAGTGCACTTAAGCAGAAGATACCAGTTCAGAAAGTCTCTCCTCTTTATAAACCTCCAAGTACCACAGTGAATTTAGTGGAGGTAAGCTCAGTGTGCAGGAACAAGAGCTTTACTTCTGCAGAGAAATAACAGAGAGATGAATAAAGCCATAGTTAGTGTTTTCAAACAGCCTCAGCTCCATCTCACGGGTCTGAGTTTAGATTCAGAAGGAGTGTGGCCATACAGAAGATTTGGATGTCCCGGTTTTGACTAACAGTCAGACTGGTGCTTTGTTACTGAAGTGTACCTGAAGTAGTCACAGGATGCAGCCAGAAGGATGCGATGAGCCTCGATGGGTTTGTCCTCCACGACCAGAACCACATCGAAGAGGATGCTGCTGTCCCGGAGAGACACCAGCCCGCTGAGCAGAGCCTGCGAGTGCTCTGCACTGCGGTAAGTGTTGCTGCTGCGCTGCTGCACCGGCGGCTCCAGAGCAGCTTGGTGTGCCTGAGTCAGCTCCTGATCCTCAGCCATCCCAGGCAGAAATGCTCAGCCACCAGCTGCAGCAGAATGAAATCTGTGAGACAACAGAATCAGCAAAGGTTTGTGCCTTTTGCTTTACAAACGGTCCTCTGACCCGTGCCTGCCACAGAAAGTAAAGCAACTCTTCAGTCAATGGAGAGACAGTTCAATCCTGAACAAATGATTCCAAATGATACTGAAAACAGACAGATGGACATCAGCACACCAAAGTGGCAGAATAAGGTTTTCCAAAAACAGGTATTCTGACTCCTGGGTTTTCAGACCAATACCAGAGTATGTGTCATGTGGGTATTTTTTTTTTCTTAGCAAGAGTTTCACTTCCCAATCCATTACAAAACCCCTAGTTTCTTTTCTATTTCTGCATCATCTGCAACAAAAAGTGGACCAAATTTTGCCAAATTCCAAATTACCTAATATTCTCAGGTAACTTTTCTGCAATATAAACTGTACCTTCCATCTTTCTCTTAATATTTTACCACAGAATCAGAAAGTTCTCCTCTCTCCCTGTGTTTGCTCTTTCCATTTTCTGTAGCTGAGCATATTTCCAACTGTAATTGTGCAAAATACTGTATGAAACTGCAGGCTTCAAAGTGAGTTTCTTTATTTTGGCAACTTCAAGCTAACATGCACAACTACTTTCCACTTCCCTGTGACTCCCTGCAGAGAGGAGGTATTTCCTCCACAATGAGCACTGTCCAAGGCTATCCTGTACCTTTTCCTAGGGCTGCCACTGACACACTGGGAAAGTCCCCTATGGCACATTGGGAAACACCTGTAAAAAGCTATCTGGAAGTGATTCTGTTTCATGTCTATGGTTAAGCAATCAAAATCTCATGAGTCTTCTTCTACCATCCTGTAATTTACCCTGTCCATTGTCTTTGAAGAATGTTAGAAGTTATAGCAGTCAGAGCTTATAGACTCTATCCAGTTGTCAGAGCACATTAAAAAAACACCCTCCATTAGCAAAAGGAAGTAAGTGATCTGATATGGCTGCTAACACGTTTATAAGAGCCTCTGTTCAGCAGCCTAGGAAATAGCTCAGTGCCACAAGGGATAGTCACAAGGGGTTAGCAGCAGTCAGGGAAGCAAAAGAGAACAAACCCAGCAAATCCAAACAAACAGAGAAAAAATGGAACCACTGTTTAATTGTGCCAGCCACAGAGAGTGAGTGCAGTACTGGAGATCTCTCAGAACACTACAGGTATTCTGGGTATGGGCAGCCAAGAAGGAGAAATACCAAAATGTTTATTGTTCTGCCTGAGGAAGTTACCTTACACTGTCCAAAACAAAAGGAAAGTGGTGTTGCATGGTGAATGGGATGGAAAAAACCCTGAGAAAGTGTATTAATGTTTATCTGCTCTTTGCCAGCAAAAGCAAGATAGCAGCTCAGAAGAGGAGCTCTGACAAGACAGCCTTCTGGGGAGCACTCAGCTTGATTAGAGAGGGGAAAACTCCATGATCAGCTGAAGAGATGAGTAATGGGTTATTTTTCATGACAGGTTGATGCTTTTCCTAGAAATCAAATGAAAGCAGACAAAACATTACTGCATCATTGCATTTGCTCCTGGGGAAAAGTAAGAGTGATGGATTGAGGCAAGGGAAATAAGATAGAAAAGCAAGTGAAACAGTGAGTGTTACATGATGTTGATCAGAAATTTCCCATTTCACTACAAGGAAATAAATGCAGCAAAACTGAAGCAGGGTGATGCATGGCCCAAATAGGGAAATTATTAACACTGTTAATGTGATTAAATGTGGGTAAAGCTCCAAAACAGGTTACATCTTTTACTCTTCTTAGCGAGCTGTAGCCAAAGAAGTCTCTTTGGAAGTAAAATCACTGTATCAAAAAGCAGAAGTAAAAGCAACAAATTAACTATTTTCTGAATCCAAAGACATTTCAGGAGTAGAGGAAACAACATGACCTCTGACACAATCTTATAGTGTATCACATACTGCAGTCAGGGGTGGGAAAAAGGCCAAGGCAAGATAAGTGAGAGATAATAAAACTACACATGCCACTGAAACCCTGTAACAAATGTTAGCAAAGAAATGTATTGCAGGAGAAGCAGGTTACAGAGAGAGATCCATGCAGGGTACAGTGGGAAACACATCTAATCATGCAAGCCTTTATTTATTTAATTAATATGACTGTAGATACATTCTCTATCCAAATAATCTTGAAAAGTTACAGAAAGGGGATAAAGCTTTCAGCAAGCAAAGCCCCAGAGGAGATCTGATCTTACAAATGTGGTTGGTGGAATCAGTAATATTAAATGGTGTTATGAAAGAGAGAAAATAGAAATAAATTAAAAGGATAAATCATTCAGTGATTCTGTAGCCAGTATGAGCATGGGTATCTGAATAGCTCACAGTGACAAGTGGGGGCTGTCTTGAAGATCTGCAGGGAGTTTATCTCACAGTTAGAGTAGATACACTTACATTATGCCATAACTATTATCACGAGCTGAACAAACCAGCTCTGCTGTGACCACCCAGTGTGGTCAAAAAGAGATGCTGGGAGTGCAGCTGAACCATCCCCCACAGCTGAACCTACAGATGTCTTGCTATGCTCTGCTTTCTGAATGCTGGCAGTCTTGACCTGTTGTTTTCAACTTCTGCCCCTGAGCTGTACCTTGGCTGTCACTGGTGAGCTGCACTGTCCCTCAGGGTGGTCACTCATGCTTGTACATCATTCTAATGAACTGCTCCCAGCCTATGAAATTAAAGGCCAATATTTGTAGTATTAGTCTATAAAGTCTGACTGACATATGTGGTTAAGTCTTCCTTGAGCCAAAAGCCAAGGAAAGCATCTTAACTCCTGCCTAGGTAGTTTCAAGAGCTGGTAGAAAAGAGATGTAAGACCAAGAAGGGCAGAGGAGCAGGGGGTGGGGATGTGGTCAGCAGGGTTCCTTCTCTCAGCTCAGTGTGAACTGGAACAGTTGCACCGGGAGCAGCTGGGGTCGGCTGGGCAGGAAGGTACAAGAGAGGCTGCTGAGGCTGGGTTAGTGGGGCTGTGCTGTGGGCTTCTTTGAGAGACGAGTTGGGTGGATTTGGCATTTGAGTTTTCTGGATTGAATGCAGGGTGTTTGCTGAGCTGATTGATCATTTTGTGTATTTCTTTGGGTATTGTTCTAAATGCTGATTACAAAATTGCTGAGGAGGAATATTGCTGTCAGCATAGCACTCTGCTTCTCAAACTATGTGGTCTGACCAGTGTGCTTTGTGCCTTTGTTGCTGTCTACAAATCTTTTTTGCTTAATTTTTATTAAGAAAAAAAAACCAAAAAACAACCCAAAGCTGCCTAAATGTAGTGTAAGCAGGACAGTTCTGGATGGAGAGACAGAACAGGTTTGTTCTCTCTATCCTAAGCTTCTCTACTGTCAGCTTCTTCCTTGTTGGATGTTACTGAGGCCTCTCTGCTCTCTTATTTCTGTTATTATGAAAACAGCTCTGTGACTGAGGCAAGTTCTCAGAAATTTGAGTAATATGCTTTCTTTCTTTTCTCTTCTCAAGCAAGTTTCTCAGTACTGGTCAGATGTTAGCAGTGGGCTTCAGTGGCTGAGTAACACTGCAGGTGGAAAATATGAGGTAGAAAAGAAGAATTCTTTGAGTTCACTGTGCTTCTTTAACAGCAGCAAAGATAAAAAGTATTGTCTCATGTTCTGTGGAATGTTGCCTGCAGAAATAGGGGAAGGGAAGTCCGTGTTCCAACCACTTTGAAATTGCAGAGAAAATCAGGCTAGACATTTGCTTTGCTGGCTGCACACTGTATTTGAGCCTGCAGTTATGTTAGTTTGTGTTTGTCTTTTAGAGGATGTGGGTTAATGCAGTAATTAATTTTAAAGTATTACAACTGAGTTTCCAGTACATAAAGAAGAAAGCATATGGGATCAGTAATTGTATGTGCATATCTATAGGCAAGTGTTGGAAGATGTTGACTGTTTGGTCACTTTGAATCAAGGAGTTAAAAAAAACTACAACAGGCAAAAAAAATCCCCCATAAATGAAAAAACCCTCAGGGGTGCCTAGAAGCACAAGACTGCTCTTTTTCAACAGACTGAAATCTTCTACATTCTGTGTCTGGATTCCATCTGAGAACCAAGAGAAGGCAGCCACACCTTGCAATGGAGGGAGCACAAAGGAACTTGAGTACTTCCTTCTCTTTCCTGTTTATACACAAAGTTCACTGTATCACTAGTGGTCTCTGGTAATAAGCTAATAATATAATAAACACAGTGAAAGTGTGATAAACACAGTGACTTGCAGATAACTCTGTGTGGTTGTCTTGTATTCCAATTCTACTTCTACAACACGCTTCTGCAGATTATTGGCATGAAGAAAAGCAGAGGTCTTAGGCTTCTGATTATTCAACTGAAATAACATTGACTACCCATGAAAAGAGTCACAGTGATTTTTTAAAAACAAAATCCCCTCTCTGATCAACAACAGAACGCTTGCTTTCATAATAAAGGTATGTGGCTTATGACTGAGGAAGTTGTCACTGGGACAGGAGGAATTTAGGGAATGCACTGTAGTTTCATCAATGGCAAAATGGTGAGAAACTGGTATGCTGGTTTGCTCTCGTGCTCACTGAAAATCCTTATCCTTTTAAGAACACAAGGGCTAGGAATGGAGTAACAACTACAAGCAGAGGGGAAGGGAAAAGTTAAAGGCATGGCATCATAGATATGGTAGAGGAGAATGCAGTGTCTGTCCCCAAGATCAGCATGGATCAATTGTCACACCGTGGTGTTCCTGTGCTGCCACTACAGCTAACTCAGCTCTACTGCCTGGTGAGGGATGCTGTGCTTTAACGTGGTGCAGATCATTTACAGTGCTGAAGTCTCTCGTTGGTGTTGTGAGGTGTTATACACACCTAGCCCAATATTCACCCCTTGTATGGTCAGCATCCAGGGCAGAGAGATGCTCCTAATGTGAGGTGCATGTGTGGGTTTGGGGGTGTGTTTTTGTAAAGTTATGCTGACGGCCTCGATTCTCTATTGTAGAGAAATGGCTGGATGCAGGAAGGATTAACCAAGTTAGTTTCTATGGAAACTCAGACATTTTTGCATTCAAGAGCTCGTGGCTGTCAGTTCCATCACTACAAAGAGGTGTTTTTACGCAGATAGTGATATTTTCTTGTGCATCAGCTGTGCCCAAAATAAACTTGAGCTTGCTGGTGTCGGGTATCCAAATCTGTTTAGTTTACTGCCATATGGACAGGTGGCTCGAGCTTGGTGGGGGTCCCATGCTTTCTTAGAAGTGTGGGATAATTTAGACTGGAAAGGAACTTGGGAGGCCTCTAGTCCAATCTGTGCTCAAAGCAGGGAAACCTTCAAAATCAGGTCAGGATGTGGACAGCCGTGTCTAGTCAAGTGCAAAATCTCCATCCTTGTCAATAGTCAGAAAATCGATTGTTTAACCACCAGATTTGTCTTCCTCTTTAGCTGTCTGATTTTTTTTTCCTGCAATTTGTGACACTTGCCTCTCATCCCTGGCGTGGTGTACCACAAAGACAGTTTGACTCTACATTGTCCTGTGCCCACTAGGTAGCTTAAAAATGTCAACTGGCTCTGCCCTTCTTCTTTTTGCCCTGTTCTGAACAAATCCAGTGTTCTTGTGCTTGTATCTTCTTGTAAGTGCTCCTGCCCTGTATGGCTGCTCCACTGAATTCTCAAGTTTTTCTTTCAGTAGAGAGCTCAAAACTGGGCACAATATTCCAATTTTTTGGGATTATGAGTGTTCAATAGAGTAGGAAATAATAATTTCACATGACCTACTGGCTTTGCTCTTGCTAACACAGCCCAGTATGAAGCTGAACCCCACTGGAGAAATCATATTCAACTAGCTGCTTGTCAGGACCCCCAGGGTCTCTTCCTCCAAAGCTGCCTTGCAGCCAGGCTTGTCTCCTACCTGCTGTGATATCTGGAGTTGCTCTTACCCAGCATGACTTCGCTTTTGCTGCTAAAAATGATGTAGTTCCTCTTGGTCCCCTCTTAGAGCTTGCTGTCCTCTGTCTTGCAGGTCATATTCATCAGAGCTTTTCCCTGGCACAGAACAACCAGTGTGCTGTGCTGGTTGGGATCCAAGTACATTAGGCCTTTAAAAGTCTTAATGCATTGGAGGAATTTGAAAATCTGTGCCCTAAGGCTTCCCACACCTTCATCTCTCCCTAGGGAGTAACAAGGATTAGGATTTAAACCAGGCTTCAGCTGCAAGCCTGACAAGACAAGATACATGGCTGGAGCAAAATGCTGGTTCTGCTTGGGGGCTGCAGATGCCAGCAGGCAGAACCTGGCTGTGGACCAGAATTTTAACTGGGCAGAGGACACACAAACAAACACATCAGCTAAAGTGAGGGACTGTGCAGAAAGGGGAGGCAGCTGGGTGCCTGCCAAAATAGTTGGGAAAACAAATGTGATGCCACAAACAATATAAAATGAAAAGCAAAACTATTGTTCATTCTAACTGGAGTGCAAATACCAGAATAATTCACCAACTGTGTGATAATTTGTAATGGGCACTTCCTGAGTTCATGTTACATGTAGACAAGACTTTAGACAGTTTCATGCTTTTTCAAGGAAAAGGGAAGAAAGGTAAAGGGAAGGCAGAAGCTTTTATGAGCAATTCTTCTTTCAAAATCCCCTCTATGCATTCACAACTGCAAAAATAAATATTCTAAAATACTCCATTTTAGGAACCTTCTACAAATACAAGAAACAGCCCAAACAACTCCTTTTGACCGAGGTCTCCACAGAAAGAAAGAAAGGAGGGTATGTGGTATTACAGAATATTTTCAGCATTATTTTTGAGCACTCAAATGATGACGTGCTTTTGCCTGGTCTGTACACACAGTCTTCCCTTACATCACTGATGGAAATAAGCAGAAACAAACTCTGAACTGACTTTCTGAGCCATTTCCAGTTTCCAGCATTAGTAGTATACTTGCAGTGTGGGAGGAAACCAAAAGGCGTGGCTTAGGAAACAGCTTTTGCAAACTGTGCTGTCTCACAAATGTTGGCATTCATTCCTTTCAGCAAATACCTGTGGGGTTTTGCTTTTTTTCTCCTCCTAAACCCATTACAAGTTATTTCTAAGACATACACAGAATAAAACACCTCGTTTAAAATGTGTATGACAACACCACCATGAAGTATATCTAGATTTAAAGAAACAGATAAAATATTTTTTCCTCCTGTGAGTAGTAGTATAACCTAAAGAATAAGAGCTTTCTAATTTGAGTGTTTTACCTTATCTGTAACAGATGTGCAACTTACCCACATTCATAGAACTGTCATGTTCTCTGTTGTGTAATTTTTGTGTAATTTATAAATTAGCCAGTATGCTCAAAGAGTTTTGATAAACTCAGGTAGCTGCCAAGACTTGAACCTGATTTTTTGAATTGCTTAAATCACATAATGACTTTCTAATGACTTTTATTATTCTAATAAACAAGGAGGAAAAAAATTAGAAAGTAATTATTTCTTTGCCAAACACAACACTTAAGTGACCTGGAAGAGAGCAAAGCTCTTCCAGTACTTTCCAGTTCCAGTTTCTCATGAACATGAAATTTTTTTCATACTATTCACCATATTAATTTTGTTCTGGCAGGCGTCTGTGACTATGACTGAGACATTTCTCATCAGCGACACAGAACAAGCAGTTTTCTGTGCAGGGGAAGGTGACCTGGAACTGCACACCGCTCAGCGAGGCAGCCTGGCTCTACAGCACCCCTGTGACCACGAGGTCAAAGCCAGGCCAAGCACAGTTATGGTTTTACTTTCTGTTGCCGGGCTGACAATGCCTTTGCAGGTCCTGAAACTCGCTCGTCCCTCCCGTGCAGGCGACCCGGGCGAGGCAGCCCAGGTATCCCTGTACCTGTGCACAGGTATCCCCTGCACAGGTATCCCCTGCACAGGTATCCCTGTACCTGTGCACAGGTATCCCCTGCACAGGTATCCCTGTACCTGTGCACAGGTATCCCCTGCACAGGTATCCTTGCACAGGTATCCTTGCACAGGTACCTCCGCAGGGGTACGCGGGACCGGCCCCACCTGCCGGGCGTCCTCAGCGGCTCCTGCCGGCGCTGCCCGGCCCGGCCCGGCGGGACGCGGCGCTGGCAGCCGCTGCCCCGGGCCCTGCCACCGCCCCCGGCCGCTGCTCGGGCCGTGGCACCTCCCTCCCGTTATCGCCCGGTGTCCCCGGGCAGCCCCGCTGCGGGCAGGGCAGAGGACACGGCCTGGGCCCGCGGGGTCGGCTCGGGACGCGCTGACAGGCGCGGCCCCGGGGCTCCCCAGCCCCCCCGGGGAACCGCAGAGCTGGTGCCGGCAGGGGAGCACCGAGCGGCCCGGCCGGGCCCGCACTCCCTCGCCCCCGCCGCAGCACCTACCGAGAGCGGCGGCGGCGCCTCCGCCTTCATGTGCGACCCGGAACCCACCAGGCGAGGGAGGGGCGGCGGCGGCCGGAACCGGGAAGGGCGGCGTGGGCGGCCCCAGCACCGCCCGGGCAGGTGCCGCGGCTGTGCCCGGTGAGTGCCGGGCCGGTCACCGCCGCGGGGAACCCGGGGCTGCCGCGGCCGCGACACTTGAGGCCAGTGCGGGGCGCGTCCGGGCAGCAAACGACAAGTAGCGCTCCTGAGCTGGACTACATTTCCCAGTGAGCCTCACAGAGAGCAGGCAGATCCCGCGAGAGTTGCCTTGGCTCGCGCCGGGACTTCATTTCCCGCGATCCTTCGCGTGCCGGAAGCGGCGGCGCGGCGGTTCCGCGGCGGAGGCCCAGGGCAGCGGCGGCAGGCGGCGGTGGCGGCGGGAGGCGCTCCCGGTGGCCGCAATGGACGTGACCGGGCCCGAGACCGACTGGCGCAGTACCAACTTCCGCCAGAAGCTCGTCAGCCAGATGTGAGTGAGAGCCGCGGGCTCGGGGCTGGGTAGGCCGCGCGCGGGCCTCGGTTCCTGCCGCCCCCGCGGGGCCGTGTCCCGGCCGTGCCCGCTCCTCTGCGAGCCTTTCCGGCCCTCCCCTGGCTGGCCGGGTCGTGCCCTGTCCCCGGTGTGTTATCGCCTAAGGGAGCTCCTCTCCTGAGGGGTCGTTACCAGGATTTGCTCAGACCCTGTGCAGGGGTAACCGGGACTGTTCTTTGACTTGATTTTTCCGATCCTCTCTCTCTTTCACTTTCCTTTTCTCCAGCAATACCGGCTTCCTAACCTGCTTGACACAGTCTGTTTTAGGGCTTTGATTTTGCCAGTGTCCATGTTGTTGTGAATTTTGACATATTCAGCCCTATGAAAATCACTGTTATGGGCTTGCGTCTGCCTTTTGGGGGTAAATATGAAATAAAAGTGCTGGTGACTTAATGTGAAGTTCAACTTGTTGCCTTTTCAGTTTTCCTTTGTGAAACAATTGCTTTCCTTGAATTACTTTGCTGCTCTGCAGGCTTTTTCTATTTTTGGAAGGCTCTTCTACCCTGTGCAAGGTGGTGAGCACAGAAGTGAAAGCACTGTTCATTGTTTCTAAAGTAATGTATGAATGCTAATTCATGTATACTTGGGAAGCTTGATATTCCCTTGTTGATTTTAACAATCAATATCTAAAACTGGACTCTTTTTTTTAATGACATATAAATAGTTTGAGTGTTTGTGCGTTTACTACAGTTAGGATGCTGTTCCAGAATTAAACTGTTGTTGTATTCATTGAAGAAATATGATGTCAGAGGCATGCAGGTATTTTTCGTGCTCACAATGGATGTGTCACTTTCTAAACATTCTGTAAAGTCATTAATCTTGTTAGATTAATCCCTTACTTCTTGTTCTTCTACTGCCTCGTCAAAACAAGCAAACAAAAGTGCCCTTGAATGCTGTGTAGCTTTGAGGAAATAAACATGAGTAAGCACGTGCAAACATAACACAATAAAACTTGGAGTTTGTATTTGCCCTCCAAACTGTAATGTTTTTGTCTGAGCTCATAAATGTTTCAATGGAAGTGTGCAACAAGGGATTTAAAAATTAATACTGCTGACCAAGAAATCTTTAATGTCAAATGAAGAGATGACAGTAATCCTAAACGTGTAATAAATGCCCTCTGTTTATTTTGTTTTCCACAAGTGCACAGATGTCTCTGTACAATTCACGTGCTTGTTATTACAGATGTAGGGACAGTCTTTTTTTGTCACTTGCTTGCACTCCATGCAGTTTTACAGCATGGATCAGATATTTGTATTCATGGCCTTGTTTAAAAAGCAAGCAAAACTGTTACTGGGATGAGTCATTACAGCCACTGCAGCAGATTTTTTTAAGCAATTATTGTATGTTAGATATCCAAAACCAGCCTGGCCTGGTTTCATGTGGCACTTGGAGTAAGATGAAGTTAGGCAGAAGTAGAGTTTGTTGAATGGGAAATAAAAGCAATACACTTGCTAAAAAGCTTGAGCTCTGTATGCAACAACTTCCTATTTCTTTCCAGAAGATCTCAGTTTTGTCATTAGAGGCTGACATAGTAGGTGGAAGAGGGAGGTAATTAAATATCTGGTAAATCATCTGAAAGTTTTTATAATTTGTGGGAAGGTTATTCTGAGCAATTAGGAAAATACAGTCTTAAATATATGTATATCTTCCAGTTCACCCTGCAGCCAAGAAGTGATATTTGTCAACATAAATGTTCACACTTGGTCTTGAACATTAAAAGCATGAAAGCATTCACAAAATGCCTCTTTATATCTGCTAGATGTAGATGTCTCAATTTGTGGCAGTTCCATACTTGAGTTTTCATTACAACACTGAATGGAAGTTTTCTGGGTTTTGGCTTTGTTTTTCAGGAGTGATGTTATGTGAATGACCATTTCAGTGTGGGCACTGGGTATCCTGAGGATCGTGTCAGTGCTCCATGTGCACGATTTGGTTGTGGACATTTGAGACAATCGTGCTTTGGATGTCCTCTTGCAGGTTCTAGGTTCTGTGTGACTGCAGGCCTGAGCAGAATTTCCATACTATTGCAAGACCGAGGAAGCCTGAGGCTGAGGAACAACTTTGGCTTCTCCCACGGTGTTCCAGGAGTCACCAGTGATGCAGGAGTGTGGATATACACTTTGGCTTGCAGAGAGCCACTACACACTGCCTTGGGAGTCTCCTTTTAAAGGCCTTTTCTTAATATGATTTTAAATGTTGGTATTGCCTGCAGGACAGATCTGATCTGGGCTGTAAACTCAGCCTGTGGTTGTGTCCAGTTCCTGCCCTGAGCTGCTTTGAGGCTGTGTTAGAAGGGAATTGTGCTGAGTGTGGGAATGGGATGGAACTCGAGTTGAGTTGCCTTGTCCTGGTGTTTCACTCTAACAACTGATTCAGAGTCGTGGTGTGGACTGGGTAGGGAGCAGTTTTGAAGGAGAACATGTTCTGCAGGATTTTTCTGTTAGACCAGTTAGCCTGAGTGAGAGGCTGCACATATTTGGGCTGGAAACAAGCTTGAGACTGGAGGGGGAATTCCTGAAGCTGGTGTTGGTGTTGAACACTTCATCTTGTGAAACCACAACTCTGGGTGTTCTGCATGAAATAGAAATGCACATTTTTAGTGCTCATTTACTAATACTTACAAGGCAGATGAAGGTTGAATTGGTTGGTACCATCTAGTTCCTAAAGTTTGGTAGAGTTGAGTGTTCTGCAAGGAATGTGCTCTGTGCTAAAGACTCTTTTCTAGCTGAATTCCCATGTCTTTTAATGTGTTTTTGTGTTGATTGCAGTTAAATATGTGAACAAGGAACAAGTTGTGTGTTTTTGTTTCTTCCTAGTCTAAACCTTTATTGGAATGCTAACAGATAGGACATGGAGAGCTGGGAGTGCCATTTTCAGTAATGCAGATGTAGTCGCAGTAACAGATCTTTGATGTTCTGTAATGTCAAGAGGAAATGATCCATAAAAAACCAGATAATTTCTTTGCTGTGGATTTTTTTCAAGCTCCTGATACCATATTGATCACTGTGTCTATCACATCCACTAAGTGCTATTTAGTGTTACTTTCTTTACTTGCCTCTGTGCAGACTTTGTCTTCTCATTTTGTCTGCTCAGTTTTCAGTACTCTCAACATGAAAGGCATTGTCATTGTACTGGGACTGGAAAGCTAAGGACGATTCAGACTAGTGTGGATTTAGAGGCAGCCTTTCCAAAAAGGAAAGTGTGAAAAAAACGACTTGTTAATAGAGAATTGGATATAGCTTCTTCCTCCACAGCAGAGCTCCTTTGTGAGCAGTTCACTTCAAGGCTTGTTTGCCCATGGAGGATTAGTTACTCTGCATTATGTTCACATTCTGCTTCAGTTTAAGGAAGCTTCATGCATAGGCAGCATTGTTGTGATGGCTGCCAGGCCCCACAGACAGGTTCCCGTGAGATCCTTCCAGCAGTGCAGTGTTCCACTGTGCTCTGTGTTACAGACTGCAGCAGGTCAGCTGTGAGCTGCTGGCTGCCCAGGTAAGGGTGTGACTTGTGGCAGCCTAAGCTCCTGCATTTTAAGGCTGTAGCATCTGCTCTTCTCTTCTGAGACTGTCACTGAGTTAATTCTCAAAGCTGAACCAGTTTACTTTTGTGCAAGCACCATTTCTGTTGCATGGGGAGGTGGTGGAAATTCAGGGAAAAAAAACCAGTAATGCCTCTTCAGAGTGGCTGAAACTTCCAGGGGTCACTGCCCTGACGTGTATTTAATGTATTTAATGTATTGCATTGCTCATGCAATGGCAGTCACTGAGAAATAACTTTCTGAGCTGTTAATTACAAAGTGAAAGTATTTCCTGATCGCTGGTTTTTGGAATTTGGACTGTAACTGCCAGGCTGCTTTAAAAAAGAGCAGGTTTTGCAGGGAAGTTTCTGAGAATGCCAACACCTAGAGGATTGGAAGAAGGCTTCACCTGGCTGAACTCCTCGGTTTAGGATGTCTTTCTTTTCATGTGTGGCTGAATTGGTTGCTGCTCTTTGATATGCTGAGAATGCCCATTCTTTTCCACTCATGTCCCCTCCCACCCTGCCCATCTGCACCTCTGCCCTCCTCTGTCCCTAAGCAATGCTCCCACTCATTGTCCTCCTGCTTAAGCCTCTGTGCCTTTAGGCAACCTTTTTTTTGTTTTTATTCTTCCACCTTCTGTTTAGAGAATTCTTTTGGAAAATCCTGATGCTAGGAAGCTCAATCTCATTGTTTGCCAAACATGGATTACATTAATCCTGTCATTCAGCTTTCCTCAAATAAACAAGTCCTGGTATTTTGTCAAAATAATACATCAGGCAGCAAAATAATGACTCGTTTAGCAGTTGGTCTTGAATTTCTGCAAAGAATATTTGTGTTGGCTTTTTTTCTCCGTTATTTGAAGAAACTTTGTTTGGGTTTTTTTTTATCGTGGATATTTGGATTTTTTGTTTGTTTTTAATCTATAAATGAGAGAGAGATAAAAAGCTGTTTCACAGACCTTTCTAACTACAGAAAGTATTTTGCAATGCCCTCAATTAATATCCAGCCTTGTTTTTTTCCTCTTTTTTTTCAGTGATGAAGCTATGAGGAAAGCTGGTGTTGCCCATAATAAATCTAGCAAAGATATGGAGAGCCATGTGTTTATGAAGGCCAAAACAAGGGTAAATCTCTCTTTGCTTCCAGAATTTATTGGGTGTCAAAAGAAGTTTGTAACGAATTGGAGAAATAGCAAAGCCAGTGGACTTAAAATTTCAAACAACTCTGTATTCTTAATTTATATGTGCTGCTTCTTTTACCCTGAGGGGAAGGGAGAAGTTCTGCATCCAATAAATGCATCAAACTGGGCTTAGTGCAAGACAGCTTTGCTGCATGCACGTATGGAACCACACTTTTCTTACCTGAATATTTGTGTGTAGTGAATTGCATAGAATTTCCTTCATCTACAATGTAGCACCATTCCAGTTGGGTGGTCAGAAAAATTTAGGATATGAATGCAAAGGCTCTGTCAAGAATAACCCCAAGGGAAGAGCCATGGTCTCTGTGAAAGTCTGGTTATAATGTACAGCTCTGCACTCCTATAAAATCATAAACTTCTTCCCTGGAGCTGTGCTATGAGAAGTTGGATACTTCTGCTGTCTTCAAAGGAGCCATGTTTGAAATAGAACTTGTCTTGGTGAAAATGTGACAATGCTGATGTCACAAATCTGCACCCACTGTTGGCATCCTCCCTGGTGAGTTGTTTCATGGGCAGGAAGGCTCTCTCAGCCCTCTCCAACTTCCTACAAATTATGAAGTAAATATTTTGAAGAATATTTCTCTTTTCACTTCTGACATTTCTGTCATGTTAGGTTTCCAAGTTATTTACTTGTATTTGTAGTGTGAATTTAGCTTTAGAAAGAGTTACTGTAGTACAAATGTAACATAATTCAAGGACTTAAATAATTATTGTGCCAAGCAAGCAGGTTCTGTCCTTATAAAAAAGGAATTACAGTGGATAAGAAGTGGAAAATGTATGTTAGTTTATAATGTTGGCATATTGTGGTCCTGTTAGTGTGGCTGTCAGGGAAGTTCTTTCCTGTGAATTTTGTGGTTTCTTGGCATTCTTGTACCACCAACCACAATGACGTATTAGTAAAAAGATCCCTAGTTAATAAACAGACTGTTTCTTGGAAGGGAACTGCTCTGAAAAGCCCACACACATTGTAAAGTAAAATCCAGTATGTTGAGGAAGAGTACTGAAGACCAAAGAGTAATGGTTATTCTGTTTTCATTTCTTATGCTAAAATACTCTTTTTTCACCTCTAGGAGGAATATCTTTCTCTTGTGGCCAGACTTATTATCCATTTCCGAGATATTCGTAAGTAATTGTTTAGTTTTGGTTTTCTTTTCTTCCCAGTTGTGGTTGCTCATTGAATCCTCATGGTTGAAAACCAGAAAGTAAATTCTAGGGCTTCTATGTGTGATTCTGCATGTGATCCATAACAAGTTGCTTTAAACATCTTCCTGTAGTATGCATGCCTAATTTATAAATACTGTTCCTTTTACACATCATCTATAATTGAAAAGTATTTGAGAAATTATTTAAACTTGCTACTTTTCCTCCTTCTTGATTTTTCCTGTATCTTTGCCTTCTTTCCATTTTTATATAGCATTCTGATTACCACATTGGCTTAGGTTAATGTATTTTATTAGAGCTACAGTAGATAGTGGGGTTTTTTATTTTTTAAATTATGAAGTTATATTATTTCTTGTAGAGTATATCCAAAGGGTCAATGTGACAATATTAGCAAAGATGATTAATTGTTTTTACTTTTGCAGACAATAAGAAATCTCAAGCTTCAGTCAGTGGTAAGAGTTCCTTTTCTGTTGTTTTCTTCCTACCCCCATACTCTCCATTTCTAGATAGAGCAGCTTAGAAATCAGGGCTGTGGTGCACTAAGAGTAAAGCATCTGTGTATTCCCTAGCTGGGATATTAAATGCTGCAGGAATAAAGAAAGGGGTGCATGACAGTCTTGGAGTTGTTCAGTGATGAGGGTGACAGGCTTGGCCAGTGATTTGGATGTAACACAGCAGACTTGTTTGTTCCCCTCTTTGTACTTTTATTAGCTTACAGCACTAAGATTCATGAAAGCATGAGAGTGATTGAAAATAATCTCCTGCTGAACAGCCCAGGTTCCTGCCTGCTGCCTGGAGCTGTGGCTTCCTCAGGTGTTGCACCAGAGGCAGAGATATTTGTGAGCTTAGATCTGATCCTGGCTTCTGCCTCTGTGCTAATCCTCACTAGTGGATGTTAGGGACATAGTGTGGTCCTCTGGTTGTATCCCTCTGTAGGGCAAATATGCAATCTGTGATTGATTAACATGCAGTCTAGACTGCTGGGAATTATTTTGTAATAATTCTTAAGAAAGAGGTGGTGTGTATTCTGTACCTGGTTAATATTGCTTCTGCACCCCATGTTGTGTTCTGACCTCTTGAATTGCCTTTCTCTCTATAACTTCACTCTTCTGTGTGCCTAGGATTCAGATTATGAAAACTGTCTTGAAAGGCATTGAATTTATTCAGTGAATAATAACAGTGTTGTTAGATTAGGAACTGTATAGCAAAGTACATCCTCTGGTCTGAGCATTGCTTCTCTGACTTGAGGAGGAAGATCCACAGTGGGACTCCCTTGGTTTTTGAGGTTAAAAGCTTTATATCTTCTGGAGTTTTGTTGGCAGCTTGTCTTGACTTGTGTATAAATTTGGAGATGGCTAATAAGTTCCTTTTCTCTTAAAATCTGTGTGGAACTTCACAACACTGGAGCACTTTAAATCATCTCTATTTACAGAGAGGCAGAGATGTGCTGGAAGCCATTTCTCACAGGCAGGGCAGTGAATCTGAATTTGTCACAATATTGGACCTGGTCATGGTCTGCAGTTGCCAGATCAGAGAGTGGATGATGGAGAGCAGAGGATTCTGGAAAAGCAATTGCATGGCTGGCTGCATGTCAGTGTCTGTTTTCTCTGTAGATCCCATGAACGCCCTGCAGAATCTGACTGGGGGTCCCACGGCAGGGGCACCTGGGATGGGCATGGCTTCCCGAGCTCAGGGAGCACCAATGAGTGGGATGACAGGCCTCGGTCCTATGGCACAGCAGATGAGTCTCCCAGGGCAGCAGCAGCCTCCTGGAACCTCAGGAATGGCCCCTCATGGGATGCCTGGTGTCTCTACGGCTACTCAGCAGAGTAAGTTCCGTTTGCTTCAACCACTGAAGTTCTTAGATGAGCTTTTCAGTAAGAAGTCCTTTCCCCAAGGAAAAGGTGCTGAAGAAATGTCATGCTTGTGACTAAATCAGCCAAGTCAATTGGGGAAAGAATTGATTTCAAGTACTGCTACCTAATTGAATAAATGTCTTCCTTAGTATAGCCAACAACAGTGTAGCTGTTGTAGGAGCAAATTCTTCTTTTATCATGTCAGCTTCAGAGCACTGTATTTGTAGAGCTCACCTTTGTTTTCCATGGTACTGTGCTTCCTGCTGGTGATGTCAGTGCACATTTCTTCCTGCACATTTTTACTCTCTTTCCTTAAGTTGCTGACTCAATAGAGGCAGAGTGAATTACAAGTTGGTAGTACAAAGTGTAATTAATTCTGCTGTTAATGTGCCCCATCAGTTTGAAGAAGCGAAAGTATATACTGCTAAGGAAGGGCATTAATTAATCTCACATTATTTGGGTATCGTGTTTTAAGTGCAGTCTGTCTTCTCTTTAGCCCAGCTTCAGCTTCAGCAGATAGCCCAGCAGCAACAGCAGCAGCAGCAGCAATTCCAGCAGCAGCAGGTGGCCCTGCAGCAGCAGCAGCAGTTCCAGGCCCAGCAGTCAGCCATGCAGCAGCAGTTCCAGGTGCAGCAGCAGCAGGCAGCGGCCGCTGCAGTGGTGCAGCAGCAGCAGCAGCAACAGCAGCAGTTGCAGGCAGTGCAGCAGCAGCAGCAGCACATGCTGAAACTGCAGATGCAGCAGCAGCAAAACCAACAGCAGGTGATGACAAACAGCCACGATGGCAAATGTGGGGAGTGGTTACTTGTCTGGTGGGGCTTGGCTTGTGTGGAAGTATCAGCTCTGCCTGTTACTAACACATTGCCACTTTAGGGTAGGGCTTCAGGATACACTGGCAAGTTAATTCACAGCAGTGTATTACATGCTAGAGGAAAGGCTGTACAGAAGTTTTGTTGATTTCTTCTGTCATAGCAATAGGGAATTAAAATCTTTGTCTCTTTGTTTTTATAAATGTCAGGATTGTCTTTTCATTCTGACAGAAATTGGGAAAGAACAGCAATTGAATTACCTTAGCAATATTGGCTGTTTTGTCATTGTGTGAATAATGTGTTGCCACTTTAAAAAATGTGTGTATATATAGATATATATCATCCTTAGGTACAAAAGCAGGTGAGGGAACTTCAGCTGTCATATTCTTGTGTAGTAAGGGGTGATTACATTTGAAAAACTGTATCTGAGCCCATTTGTACAGGAGAAGCTGATGGACCTCGCCTTTGCTTTTAAAAGTTACAGGAAATGTGGAAATACAGGCTATAGCAGAGTTTAGGGTTGAGATACACGAGGGATGAGTGCATAAAAAGGTTGGGCTTTCCCTTTGGGCTTAAAAACATCAATCTGATGTGTCAGGATTCTCTTTACTTTTGGTTTATAAGTCTGCTATCACATTGCTAGAAGCTTTGACATCCTGGCTTTTCCTGCTTTTCAGATACAGCAGCAACAGCAGCAGCAGCAGCTCCAGCGGATTGCTCAAATGCAGCAGCTGCAGGCAGCACAGGTCATGCAGGCACAGCAGCAACAGCAGCAGCAGCAACAGCAGCAGCAGATACCACAACAACAGATACAGCAGCAGCCACCTCAACAAGTCATGCAACAACAGATGCAACAGATGCAGCAGCAACAACAGCAGCAACAGCAGCAGCAGCAGCAACAACAACAGGTTGCTCAGGCACAGCAATCTCAACTTCCACCACAATCTCAGCCTCAACCCCAGCCCATGGTATCTCAACCTCAGGCAATCTCAGGACAGATTCCTGGCCAGGTTATGCCTGTTACTCTCACACCACAGCAGTTAAAAGCTATGCAGGTAAGGGCTAGTGACCAGCTGATTGGTGATTGGTTATGACACCTAGAGAAATAAAAAAAAATATCTGACTTTTGCTAATGATGAAGTAGGAAAACCATAATTTGTTAAGAGCTCTGCAGTTAGCAAGTTATGAGTACAGGGTGTTTAAAAGTTTATATCTGGGCCTGCCTGTAGAGAACAGTTTTGTACCTAAAGCAGGAGTTCTGGAAATCTGTGAAAACCATTCATGCAGCTAATATTTAAAAATAATTTCTTGTCTCACTCTTGAATGGACAAGTAAAAAAAGAAAAAGAAGCATACTCTGCTTAAAGAAAAATTACCTCTGTGCTGTTTGCTTTTCTGGAATATGAGCAAGTACTTTGAAGTGTTTTCGACTGCAGCCAGTGTTAGCTCTCTACCATGCTGGCTTTGCTTCTGCTGCTGTTAGGAGGTTTTGGTCACAGTTTAATATGCTGGCTGTTCTTGCCTTGAAGAGAAGGTGGGTTTTACTCTGTTTTACTCTGTTGAATCTCTTACTGGGTCATACTCTTAATGGTGCAGCTTTTTGAAGTGTTACAGTCATTTTTATCTGGGCTCCATAGGTTGCTGTTGAGCCAAAGCTCAGACCTGTTTTTCTTTGGGCATTACTGGGGGGAATGGAGTGTCAGCCACACTTTAGAAATGGATGAGTTGATACCCCCACTTCGTGCTCCTGCCAGCTAGGAGTGGTTAAATGCCATGATTGTCACACTGACAGATGTAATGAATGTATAAACATCTGCAATGCCATCATTGGTAGGCTTGCAAAAAATGTATCTATTATTTTTATATATAAGACCTGATAGTAGAGGTAAGAAGTTGTTGAACTGGGTGTGCAGTCTGTGGGAAAAGTATTCTAAATATTTTGAATGTGGGAACTCGTTTTCACAAAAAACCTCAAAAACTTCAGTTTGTGAGGCTGGTGTTGTCTCCATCCCCCTTTTAATGAGCATAGTCAATGCAGTTGATAGAGAAGTGTCACACCCTACTCAGCTATGTGTGCTTACTTTGGGTTTTGTTCCCATACTGTAGGTAAGAGCTCAGCTGGTCCAGCAGCAGCAGCAGCAGGCAGCAGCAGCAGTGCAAGCAGCTCAGGCCCAGGCTGCTCAGATGGGAGCTTCAGGGCAGGTAAGGGCCCAGGGGCCAGTGGCACAGGTCACAGGCCTGTGGCAAGTGCATGCCAGAGATGAGCATGGAGTTGGGTTTCTGGTGGTTTCTGATGAGGGTCTGACATTGGTCATCCCCTCTATAAAGGGGATATGGTGTTCTCTGCTGGTTCTCCTTTGCCTGGAGTCAGAGGCAGGATTTCATTGCCAACCTCTCTGTGCATGCTCTCTGTCCCAAGGAGGTTCGAGTGTTGCCTGTACTGACACAGGAATGCACATGAGTAAGACAATCTCCTGTGGGCACACTACAAGTCTCGCTGTTGGTACCTGGAGTGTATCACTTCTTCTTTCATTAAACTCTCTTAGGTGACTGCTTTGTTGTGTAAACTGATTTCTGTACTGTGAATCTTTGCCTGCTATCTTTAATCACATGTGATTTACCTTCCATCTTCATGTATTGACTATAAAACAAATAGTATAGACTGTGAAATCTCTCTGCACTCCCCTTTCAGTCCTTTCATCTTTCATTCTTCTTCTGAGTGAAATGGGCAGTAGATCTAGATGCTTTTGTTTTGGATGTGGACTGTGAAGAGCAAATGGAGTGTGTCACAAGTGCAGAGTTACATTAAGAAAAGTGCTGAGTGAAAGCTTGCTGTCTAACATGTTTTTTTTATGCTGCAATATACCTGCAGCCCCAGTGGTTTTTTCTTGATGTGTGCTTGGTATGAAGGAGATATGGGGAAAAAACTGGGGAATGGCTTGAGCTGAACCTCTTATCCCATTTTCCACAAGAATATGAAAATCTTTTGTGGCTTACCTCTGTAGTCTTTCATACTGAGCCATTTTACAGACATGGGTAAGTACAAATATCACCACTCTATAGATGAAGAGAGAGGCAGACAAATGAAATGAGACTGACTAGGACTAATGGCAGAATTCTTTTTGTATACCCAGACATTCCATGTTTTTCAAGCACCATTTTCCATTCAGTGCACAAGTAATTTTGTAGATTCACTAAGAAGATTTTTATATAGACTGTGGTAGCAATTGCTTCTTCAATGTACATCTCCCAGACTTGTATCAGGGATAGTGTCTTGTACCATGGTAACTCTCACATGGCCACATCCTCGTTGTTGTGGCCAAGTTCTATTTCTGAATTGCTCCTTTGGTTTGTGTCAGTGTAACACAGGATGTAAAAGCTGAGCAGTGGTAAGTACAGCTGGGACAGTACTGACAGCAATGCAGAATTGTCTTCCTACAGTTGAAATGTGAATTAAAACTTAATTGTTTCTTAAATAATTTCCAGGTGGGAGCTGCAGGGACTTAGGCTGACTGGAAGGAGACACTTTTTTTCCTTTTTACTAACTTCAGTGGTGCTCTTTTCAACTCTGAAGCAGATGGATTGTGTTTATGTAGAGTCAACTTAATTCTTGCCCCTTTAGTGACTTCATGTGCCAGTGGCTTAACAGCACAGTGCATTTGAAAAGCTTTGGGTGATAATATGGTTGACAGCCAGTTTTGTATTGCAGCTTTTTCCAGTCCTGTGTAGTAAACTTGGGGATTGCTCTTTATCTACCACAAATGGAGTTGGGAATATTCCACATACTTTACTCCACTTGTGTTCATGCCATTGCAAGATGAGTCTACTAAAATTCACCTACCACTATGAAGTCCAATAACTAAATGGGTTTCTTGTACTTGTCTAAATATTTTCTATATATACTAGTTTTAAGATTATGGCTGTATGTAATATTACAATGCAGCTTCAGTGTTGAGAGTGTATAAGGATTTTCTTATAAGAAGTAACTTTTAAGACCAGATTTTTGCTTTCTATTTAATACACTTTTCAGTATGCAAATGCATCAACATTTTTAATAAATCTGCCTTGATTGCTTTATTTGGTTCAGGGAAGCTTTTTTTTGTAAACAAACACTATTCTAATCTTTGCTTGTTACATTTAAACTTAGTCTTTAAGGGCTTTCAAACTGGGAATTTTGCTTGCTATGTCTGCATTTTTCCTTTTCCATAAAGTTTCTGTAAATCCTTCCTACATAAAAGTCAAAGCAGTCCCAGGTTTACACATGGGTTCATGTGAGAAGTTCTCTGAAGTTACAAAGACACCACAGGGGTCAATGTCACCCTGCTCTGGTCCTTGTGTGCATGTAGCTCCCAGGGAAGCTCAAAGCAGTAGTGCCCATGCAACCAGGGACCTGCACAAAATGCTTGCAGCACCAGGGAAAAACATCTGTAATCAACTGCAGTTAAGTCTTAATAAAATTAAGTCACTGTTCTGGTGCAATTCCTTCAGGTGCTCAGAATGCAGAATTTCTGATGCTGATTGAAAATCTGAGCTGCCTTTAGTGCCCTGGCAGTGGCACTGTATGTACATGTGCTCACCAAAAACTGTGGGTTTATGGAATGCTGAATGTTTGGATGTTAGATAAAAGTAAGTTACAGGTTCTGGATTCTGTTTGTTCTATTCCACTTCATTTTTATCAAATAATGGGGTTTGTAGCTTACTTTGGAGGGACATCCCCTTCTTGCTGTCTGATTTATCTCGATTTACAGGGTCTGCAATTTTGCCTCATAAGAATCAATTTCACTTGTGGAGGAAGATATATGTTCTGTTGAAATCTTTTCCAAAAGTACTTAAACATTTCTGGTTGTGTTCTTATTTTACAAGAAGAGTAACTCCTTTATGGACATATTGCTTTGGAACCCCCTTTCCTGACTCCTTTGTCAAAGGGTCACGGGTTTTGTAAATATAAATGAGCTGGAGAATGGGGGAAAATAGATTGCTTTTGTTAAGAGACTGGAATTGTTGATATTTTATATATGTATTTCCTTTCCAAAGAACACATTTCAAAAAATACAAAAATCCCTAACCCAAAATTGTATGCTTGTGCACTCGTTTGACCAACCACAATACTACAAACAGCTGAAAGCCTTTGAATTGGAGTTTGTCATGCTGGTGTTCAGTGGTTTGCCAGACACTTAACCTGTGAATATTCTTCTAATTTCCTTTGCCTCAGTGGAAGTAATCTAAATCTTCCCACTTTGGTGGTGTGGCTTCAGAAACATGGCCAGGATGGGACATGTGGGTCACCATGACATGCCTGGGATTCCACACGCTCCAGAGATCTGTGTGCATTCACGAGGGTCTAAGATGGGGTGATTGTGCCTGAAAGGATATTTCCCCCCACCCACTCCCCCCAGCAATCCTCCCCCCCCTTTTTTTTTTTTTTCTTTTTTTTTGGTTTTGTTAGGGTTATGTTGCTTCACCAGCTCTCATGTTGATACTGTAGCTCTTCACTGCACTTTGTGGCATCCTGTGCTTTGTGGCAGTGCTGGGTTGTTGCTGCATGCTGTGTGTGCACGTGTGCATGTGTGTGTGATGTCTGAGGCTCTCTCATTTGCTCCCCTTTTGAAATCCTGTCTCTGACCATCCCTCTTTGCCTGGATGGAAAGGGACTGCATTGCTCTGATGTTGTGAACTAACAGCTGTGCTGAATTTGACACTGTTTCCTTTATCAGTTATTGCTTTCCTTTTTCAGTCTTGCTATGTTGTATTTAATTTTATTTATTTTTAACAATTGTAAGCACATGCATTCTTTGACTCTCTAGAAATGTGTTGCTGGCTGCTTCAGTCCATTTACATAAACATCAAGCAGGAGTTCCCCAAACCATTTACAGGAAGGAGACTACATGAACTCTTAGGTTAGTTAGGACTGTGTAGGTTCCTCAGTAGCATGTAAACTAGGACAGAAAGGTAGCCCAGAGAACTTCACTGCAGATCTTTGAAGTCCCAAACAGAAGCTCTTTTACTGATAAGTGAGTCTGCCAAAGCTACCTGAATACTACCTCAAATATATGCTGTATTTGTTGTAAATTGTCAGTATGTGGTATAATATCAAATTTTAAGTAGCCAAGGGCTATACAAGTATAAAAAATTAAATCTGTGTGGCTCATGCAGGCTGATGGTTCTGAAAGGTACTTTTGGACACTGCACAGCAGCATAGTCCTAATACTGTTTTAAAATAAAAATCGATTCTAATGCTAACCTTTATCATTTACCCTAAATGATTGTACTTTAGAGTGTGCTCACTCTATATAACTGGAGAATCAAAAAGAATGAATAGGCTTGAGCAAGATCATGGATTCAGAATAATTTAGCATGCCTTAGTAAAAGAGGAATAGGTATTTCTCAAAATTACAGTAATTAAGAAGGTATATACCTTTGGGTGATAAAAGGAAGTAGATTTTTCAAACCTGGAAGTTCTTTTTGTTTTTTTGGCATTGTTATACTGGCACGGGTTAGGCTGGTGTGAAATCTGCTCACTGTGGAGCTCTGTGCTGGCAGCTGCTGTTGAGCTCTGACCAAATGTGCTGTCACAGAGGGGGCAGTGGCCAGCACTGCTAAACCCTGTGAGTCCACAGTGGGGGAAAGCACATCAGAAACCTGTGACATTTACAGAGCTTCTTACATGGAGTGCTCCTGACAGCAATCTTAGCGTATTTCCAAGGATTTTAGAACTTTGAGATGTCAGGAAAAGTTTAGGAAAGGCCCTTCATAGAAATGACAGGATTGACACATGAATCTGAGTCTGCATATCAGCTCTGTCAGGGTACAGGAGTTCATTAGGTGCTCTCTGGAATAGGAGGAGTGTAAGGAGGAGTTTTGATTTCCAAGCCAGCCCGTGAGGTTAATCTTTAGAGAAAAGGTCACTAACCTGCCCTTCATGCTCCCCCTCCCCAGTTCCTGGAGGCTGCATGTGCTTCTCATCCTGCCAGTGCACTGCATTTCTTGTTTTGCGATTACTTTTGTCTGTTGTCCCTCTGTCCTCAAAGATGATCACCGCACCTATGGCCCGAGGTGGGATGCAAATCAGACCACGGTTCCCGCCTACCACCGCGGTGTCGGTGTCTGCTACACCACCAAGCTCCATGCCCTTGGGCGGACAGCAAATGCCACAGGTATTTACTGGGTCACAGCACATTGTGTCAGCAATCTGCAAAGCTTCACTGCATGGGTCTCTAGGCTGCCTTTCCAGCAATCAAACAATGAACTTGCCGGTGTTACTCAGGGTGTTGGTCTCTTTAGGTTATGTTTTTTATGGATCCTTTTTCATTTTAAGTAATAGGTTCTCTGAGAGCTTGGGATAGCAAATAAAGTATTTTTAAAGTGGGGTAGATCTTTGTTTTAACGTTTAAAACTTTTCCACGCTCAGAATTGTTTCGAGTCTCAAATTAAAGGTCCACATTCCATGAGTGTGCATTTCTGAGTGCTGCAAGTCAGCACTGCAGCATACCTGCCTGAGTTGTGTCCAGGACCTTGCTTGGTGCCTCTTCATGCTCTGTACAGGTGCTTCTTGTGTTATTAGTAAACATGGCACATTGCAGTTTGAGCAGCTTCTCGGCATGGTATCAGGGACCCAGAGAAATTTGAGCTGTTCTTTTCTTTCATGGTTGTGTAGGAGGAGCTGCCAGAAGGATTCCAGCTGTACCTGCATCAGAGAAGAGCCTGTGTAGGCAGGCTGGCAGCTCCTGTCCAGCTGTTGCTGGAAAATGCATGAGATGAGAACATTCATTTCTTCTCAGGCGTTTGCAAAGGTAGTGACAGTGACCAGAAAGATTCTGCAGTCCTAGGCAAACACATCTGTTGTCATTTCTGGTTGAAGATGAATGGTCATTTCAATCCAGGACAGTGTGTGTCTGTTAACTGACACAAACCCAGCCATAGCTCTGGAGTCAGAGGGGAATTTACTCTGTGCTCTGGTCACTGTAGCAGTTGATAGATACTGAGATAATCATCTCCCATTTGAAATATCCACAGTATTTGAGGCTTTCCCATGGGTATTTAAATACTAGTTTTGTTTCTATTTAATAGCAAAAGACTCCTAGTTCATGCATTCAGTGCCATAGGATGATGTTTCAGCATTTCCTGAGGAACTTTGATTTCTGGCACCAAGTGAACTGCTCAGCAGGAAGTGTTCTCAGTAGCATGCCAAGGGTTGTGAAAGTGATGTAGAAGGCTGAACAACTGGTCAAACAGAAGAAGAAGAGAAATTTTTCATGAGCAATGATTGTAGTGAAAATGGCTCTGAAGCAGGTGCTAGGAGTCATGGTTTACTGGTGGCTGGAAACCAGTCTGACCTGCCATATTCCTGTCAGCTCTGGACCAGCATGAATCTCTAGTTTTGTCTGCCAAAATACTTTGTTCAGGTTCTAGGTAGATTAGAAATTAGAAATGTTGTCTTTTACACCTCTTTATCTTATAAAATGCTAAACTACTATTGTCTGTTTGGTATAACTTCCTTGTCACCAGAGTGTTCACAACAGGAGTAAAGGGCTGTAGCAGATATGTGGTTGTGAATCACTCATTTAAGAGCATGTCCTCTCCTTGACTGTAGTATCAAAGTCTATTTAGATGTGGTGATAGGTAGTTCAGGGTGTATTTTCTCTCTAGAATAGAACCCTGGTATTGCACTGAAGAATGCTTTTCAACAGAAGGACCAGATGTCATGTCAATACTTGTGGCTTTTTATTCCATATGACAAAACAGTCTGGCCTTTTTAATCACAAGGCTCATTTGATTCTCCAGTGAGTTTATTTGTTTGGTTGGGATTTTTTACTTCTTACAGTCTTTGCAAACAAAACAAAAAATTACTGATACGAGGTTTTATTCCACATTCACCTGCTGTTTTGATTTGCAAGAGAGTTAGAACTGAGAGCCCTTACCAGCCTCATCTCCTGAGTGCTGTTCTGTGCCTGAGACTCAGCAAACTGGAGATAAACCCAGCTATGAGTTCTGTCTTCCAGGACTGAGTGCTCTGAACACTGAGAATAGCTTTGATTTAGTGGATGTAAATACAAACTTTTATCATGCAAGCCTAAATACCTTTTGGGCAAGACTTCAGAAAATTAAAGTATGGAGTCATGATCAGGTCACTGTAGAGTCACAGAGCAATTTCATGCTCAGTGGGCTCTAATAGCTGTTTTATGTGCAGAAATTCATATCCCTCAGTGGAAAAAGATGTAGTTGGATTTCCATGCATCTATTGAAGATGCAGGGTATACAAATGATCAGTAGCCATGGCTTAGCTCTGGAGCTGAATGGATTCAATGGAGTTAAAGCTCCAGAGAGGAGGAGTTTTTTTTGCCTTTGGGTTCATAGCTATTTTTGTGGTGTGTTTGTTTTTTTAAAGCCTTTTTACTCAAAGTCGGCTGCAAAGAGCATTCCCTAGAAATTGAAATTTTATTAAATTGTTAAAATCCTAATCTGTATCCTGTAAACAATGTAGAAACCTAAACCTGAAATTGTCTTTAAATCTGTTTTGTAGAAAGGCATCTGAAATTATTATGTAGCAAATGAACTGCTGTCAAAGAAAACCAAAGCAATAAGTTCAGAACTGCACACTTCTGAATGCATGTTTTTGAAAATGTCACCATTTTGCTGACTATTAGAGATTGGCCTTTGCTGTTCTGAAATGAAACTGGCAGAGAGCAATCCTGGAAGGGAGGAAATTGTTTGCCTGTGCAAGTATTTGAATGAGGAGAGGTAGTGCAAAAAAATTCAATTAATCCAATTCATTCAATTTAAATTAATTCAATTTATGTGCACAGTAAATGCTGCATATCCTTTTCTTCACTTTTCTGCAGCATTTGTAAATTAATGTAAATAATGTTCTTGGTGCTGAATTACACACAGAAACTTAAATCTGGCAGAAAACCTAATGAAATCTTTCTCCTTCTTTCCTTCCCAAAACACAAGGATTTAGTGTTCAGAAGTCATTTTTTTCAACCAAGACACTTAACAGGGGCCTGACTTTTCAAGAAGTGATGAACCACTCCAAGTGGTCTCAGTCTGACTTGATGAAAAATGGGTGCAGTATCCATATGGATAAGTCCTAAATCACTTGCTGTGTAATAGCACATTAAATAGACTTGGGAAGAATCAGGGAATGCTTTTTGCAGTGTCCATCCAACTTCCTTCCAAGCATGGTGAGCTGCCTGGCATCTGCAGGAGGCAAACTCTGCTTTTCCAGCTGTTGAGGAGAGACATGCTGTTAAAGAATTCACCTCCTTTGGAAAACAGTAAGCACAGGCTCAGGAGTTGTTGATTATGGAGAAAGGGAAGATATTTTATCATTTCAGCCTCACTTGTTCTATGTAGTACTTTTGTGTGTGAGGCTGCAAAGGTACTAGGGCTACTGAAGATTGAAAAAAAATCATAGTATGACAGGCTGCATTTGATTTTGAACTATTCTGTAATGGGTGATAAACTAGTCTATTGAAGCTTAGTAGTTTTGCACTGAGCTGGGGATTGTTTGTGCTCTTTTTTTGGGGGGAGAGTGTGACCTTTTGCATATCTGCAATGTGATTTACCAAACAAAGCATTTCCTGTTGTAGTCAGTTTGTCTACGCAAAAGTAGACAATGCAGTACTTTTCAATGTGCTAAATATCATGTCCTCTGCATACAGTTGGATTATTTAGATGGATATTTAACAAGAGAGTGAAGGGCAGCACCAATTTGCAGTGCCTCTCATGTGCCTGGGACTTGTGGTTTTACTGGAACCTTTGTTTAAAAATGGAGGAAAAGAGTTGTTAATTCAAAGATTCTAATCAGTGACTTACAGAGTGGACACATGGGTTGATAAGCCACAATATATGGCCTCTGCAGGCTAATTCCATTTATCTTTGTATGTACCAAGTCATAACAACTCTGCATGTGCCTTAAATAAAAGTCATCACTTAATATCTGCATTATTATCCCATGCCTCTGCCATTGCACAGGTTTTCTTGTTTGGTTTTAAGTGATTAAGGGGAAAATGTGTATTAGAACAAATGTGAGAAGTTGCTCAAATTTTAGTGTCATCTGGCTCTGGCACTGTAAAGTGTACAGAATAAACCTAGATGTTACCCAGAGTTTGGTGCTGTTCTGGAAATGCTCTTGCTTGCCTTTTTGTCCCTTAGGCACACCTCATCATTCTCCAAAGGTCAGAAAGCTTCTTCACTTTTCTTCCCACCCAGCTGTTCAGTTTGGAGTTTCTATCTGCACCCAGATTTCCAGAACTCAATATTTAAACAAGATGTTGGTGATTTGGCTTACCTAATTTTTTTCTTCCTTCTTCCTAAAGAAAACCAGTTGAGAAGCTGCAGTTGAGCCTGACAGACCTTTGAAGACTGTAATTAAAATGTCTAAATAAGGAGGGGTTTTTGATTCTTAATTAGTAAGTGGGAAATGTGTTTTCTTCCTGCTCTTCTTTAGTTCTGATAAAGTACAGGTTTTTCACGTGGCACTTCGGACATTTTAATTGCATCATGATGGTTTGGGCAGTAAAAAATAATTATTATACAGTTAATTCAAGCTATGTGCAGTTTTAATGGTTGTTTCTACTGAAGTTGATAAGATTTACTGCCCTGAGAGCATCAAGAGTGATACAGGTGGGAGTGTCCTTGTGGGGAGAAAGGAAACTAATGCTTTCATTTCTTGTAGGCCTGAGGATACACTTCTCTCCACAGGTAAAACCTTTTAGTTAGGTTCCCATCCTCTGCTCCCTTTTGTTCTTTTGATGGTGCCTTTTCCCACGTTCCAGGTCAGCCAGAACAATATTACCATGATGTCATCCCCATCTCCTGTCCAGCAAGCTCAGACACCCCAGTCCATGCCTCCCCCACCACAGCCACAGCCTTCTCCTCAGCCAGGCCAGCCAACTTCTCAGCCAAACTCAAATGTCAGGTGAGCCACACTGCAACTTCTGAGCACTTCTGGTCATGCCATAAGTGTGAGGTTTTCAGAAACATTCAATAACTTTACTCTGTTTGCACTGAAATGAATGAATTTTAATACCAGCTCCACTGGGAGCATAGGTGAGATAGGGCTGAATTCACTCTGAAAACTCACATTTTACATAAAGAATCTGTGTGAAATCTCACCAAGGCAGAACTACAGGCTGCCTTAATGATGCTTAATAAAACCATATCTGCTTACAGGCTGATGATCCTTCCTTGTCAGATTCTGGCAGGTTTAATTTTATGTTTGTTTTTCAGCTCTGGCCCTGCTCCATCACCCAGCAGCTTTCTCCCCAGTCCATCTCCACAACCATCACAGAGCCCAGCAGCTGCACGAACACCTCAGAACTTCAGTGTGCCATCCCCAGGTCCTTTAAACACTCCAGGTAAATGATCTGACAGAGATACTGCACACCATGGGTTGGGATATGTTTTGGTAACTGTAATAGTTCCTGGGAAATCTTATTTTTGGCACAGTGTGAACTTCCAAGAGCAGCTGGCATAGTGAACATATCACATACACCACATAACACAACTGCTTGGATTCCCAAATTAAAATCAATTGAAACCTCTTTCCTGATCACTGGACTGTGGAAATTGAAAAGAAGAATGATACTTAATTTAATGCAGTCTTTGAAAAAAAGAATGATACTTAATTTAATGCAGCAAGGTTATAGAGGAATAATGATTCCTTGGTTCCAACAGGAAGGGACCCTCAGTGACATTGTGCAGTTGTAAAGGACATAACTACTTAATCCCAGGCAGGAGGTTGCTTTGCTCCAGAGCACCTTCCCAGGTGTACTCTGGCACTTTGCACTTCCCTCCCAGACAGAATTAGCAGTTTGTGATACTGAGAATGGAGGGAACATATGGCTCCTTCTCATACCAGTGTTGTGTGCTTTGCAGGTAGGAAAGGACCCACTTAACAAAAACTGCTGTGGATTTATTGTGTTTATTTTGTGTTTAAAGCATCAGAGTGAAGACAAAATAAAGACCTAGAAAATGGGTATATGGAGCTTTGGAACTTTGCAAAAAAAATTTATTAAGTGGGAATTGCTGTTCTGCCCATAGAACATGTTATTTCTACACAAAGACTAGAGGGTTGGGCAGGCACTTTACCTATGGAGGGCATCCAGTCGTGGATTTGGATATTTGACATGAGCTGCACTTTGAGTGCCACTTCAGTGCCATTTCAGATGAAGATTCTGAAATGTGAGAATAATGTTCTGCAGTATCTTTTATCACTCTGTGACACACAGTCTTCCTTTTTGCCAGGAAATCCAAATTCTGTCATGAGTCCAGCCAGTTCTGGTCAGTCAGAGGAGCAACAGTATCTGGAAAAACTCAAACAACTATCAAAATACATTGAGCCACTCCGGAGGATGATCAACAAAATAGATAAAAATGAAGGTGAGGTTTCTTGTATTTGGCCATGCATTTATCTGTGTCAGCTCTTATCTGCTGAAAGAAGCAATACTTTGTCTTTTGTGATGACTTCTTTTCCAGGGATTAAAGATGTCAGAGAAAGTTAGCTGTTCTTTCTTGCTTCTAACTAAAGATTTTAGTGTGAGAAGTGGGAAAAATCTTTATCCTTAAATTCTCATCAGTTTTGGTTTTCTTTTACTTCTGATGGTTTTGGAACATGTAGTTTATGCTTTGGATATACTTAGGATTAGATGAAAGGTCCTTAATCCTCACTTCTTTCTTTAATCTTGACTCATTTTTGACAGTGTGCTGTATTTCTGTCTGCAAGAATGGAAGTTATTCCTGTAGTCAGTGTTTGTGTTTCTCATATTGTTGCAGATAGGAAGAAGGACCTGAGTAAAATGAAGAGTCTCTTGGATATCCTGACTGACCCTTCCAAAAGGTAACTTTCCTGGCACTTTTCCCAGCTCTCCAGAAATCTGTTGTTCAGCACCCAGCCCTGTTGCCATTGAGGCAGCACTGAGTCTCTGGGGCTCACACAGCAGGAACACTTCAGCTTGAGGTGCTGTGATGGGTTAACTTGGGAAAAAGAAACTCAGAGGGAGGTTCTCTCTAAGGGAGATTCCTCTGTGAGGGTTGGGACACCTCCAGCAGCCAATGGGAGAAAGTTGGTTCTCTCTTTGAACACACATTTGGAAGGAGGTAATCCAGAACTGAGGCTCTTTGTCTTTCTGCTGGCTGAGCAGGTGACACCAACCCGAGTTCCCCAGCGTGGCCTGGGCCTGGCCCAACTCTTGTAGTTGTGTTAAACTTTAACTCTTTATGCTCAGATAAGATTTGCAAAACCTCCAGCCTTCCTTTGAGTATGAAAGGGAATAAGAAGATTTCTGAAGTCAGTGATGTAAGAGCTAAGTTTTTTAGATGGAAGGAGAATGAGGAGATGCTGAGATGGCTGAAAACCCTTTTTGAAGATTGTAGGGATGAACTGATGTACTGAATAGTCCTATAAACCATGGAGAAAGACATGGGGGGATGGAGATGTTCCATTTGATGGATGTTTTGACCAAAAAGCACCTGTGTTGAGAATCTTTTGCCCCGAGAAAAGAAGGGGATCTCAGTTTTCTGAGGATGAAACAGGAACAGAGAGAAAAAAAAAAATGAAGAGAACCTTTGCTGTGGAACATTTCATCCTTAAAAGTAATACCCCATGAGACAGACATGGCCCACACCTACAGCTCTGGGAAGGGGGTGGAGTTGGGAGGAGGGTCACCATTGCAGGTCCGGGCAGATGCAAATGTGATAAATGAAACCACGAGAGGACTGTTTCCTTCCTTCTTGTGGAAAAATCCCTACAGCTTTAACAAGAGGAGGCTTCTCTCTCCGGAAGTGAACTGAAAAAGACTAAACTGGGAACTGACCAAAGTAGTTGTTATATGTTTGTTTTGTTGTTATGAAGGTTGGGAGAGGGAAGGAAGGGGTGGTCTGAAAAAAATCTTATTCTGAATTTGGTTTTTTCCCCCCCCCCCTCTTTGTTTGTGTAATTAATACATTTTTTTTATACTCTCTTAAGTTTTAGGCCTGCCTTGCTCTTTTACTCCTGGTTCTGTCTCACAACAGAAAATGAGTTTATTTGAATTGGCAAATCAAAATGAAGACAGAATTTGGTGCATTGGCCGGGAAACAAAATTAAACCAAGACAGGTGCCCATTTGTTGGGTGATGTGGATGAAATTTCTTCTCTTCCACAGGTGCCCCCTGAAGACGTTGCAGAAATGTGAAATTGCTCTGGAGAAGCTGAAAAATGATATGGCTGTGGTAAGTAAGGCTTTGTGCCAGCAGAGATAAGCAACTCATTCCAAAAGGGCTCAAGACTGGGCAGGATCATTTTTGCAGTTTTTATTACTCATACTGTTAAAACTTCAAGTAATTTGGACAAAATAAGAAAACAGGAAAAAATGGGCAAGCATTTACTTCATGTAAGTCACCTTTATGTATGTTTTAACTGAACCTTCAGTTTCTTGTGCTCTGTGCCAAGACTTGAATAATTGTTTCTTTGGACTGTGGCTGATTTCAGGCCTTCCTAAACCAAAACTGCATATGGATTTCTTTTTTTTTTTGCTTCCTCCTTTAATGTTACTCTATACAACTTTGACAATTTGCATTTCATACCTTGGAAGTTTACTGCTGTAAAATTTTTCAGAATCAACAGCAGCTCTTTCTATTTTTGGTGATGATTAAAGGAAAAGGGGCTTCTGTTGTGTTTCAGCCTACTCCACCACCTCCCCCAGTGCCCCCTACCAAGCAGCAGTACTTGTGTCAGCCCCTCTTGGATGCTGTTCTGGCCAACATCCGCTCCCCAGTCTTCAACCATTCCCTGTACCGGACGTTCATGCCAGCAATGACGGCGATCCACGGGCAGCCCATCACGTACGTACCACGGGCTGCTGCCTGCCCTCAGGGCTCCTTATTCCAGGAAACTACTCAAAGAACAGATGCTTTTGTGGGTGTAGCTTGTCTTTTTTCAAGTGTGAAATGTTTCCAAGTACAGCATTAGCAGAGTTTCACCTGGTCCTTTTGTGGATTGTGTCTCACCCAGGGCCCCCATTGCCTCCCCTCGAAAGAGGAAATATGAAGAGGATGAAAGACAGACCATACCAAATGTCTTACAAGGAGAAGTTGCAAGATTAAATCCTAAATTCCTGGTGAACCTGGACCCTTCACACTGCAGTAATAATGGCACAGTTCATCTCATATGCAAGCTAGGTAAGAAGAAAGGGGAACATGTGCAGTCTGGTTCCTCCTTGGGGTTCACAGGCTAGAAATCCAGCTCAGTTATGCACACAAAGTCTCCTGACTGGCAAGAAATGCTCTGCTCTGATGGAAGTGTTTTTGCTTTTTAGATGACAAGAATCTTCCAAATGTCCCACCACTCCAGCTCAGTGTCCCAGCAGACTATCCAGATCAGAGCCCTCTGTGGATAAAGAACCCCAGACAGTATGGTATGAAGATGCTGCCATGACATTTGTTGGGCATGTGAATTGGGAGTAGTGGGGGAGTGTGCTCTCTTTTATTTTAATAGGATTTTTATGACAACTTCCTTTATCAGTTCTCTCTTTTTTCTCCAGCAGCCAATCCCTTTTTGCAGTCAGTGTATCGATACATGACTTCAAAACTCTTGCAGCTCCCAGACAAGCATTCAGTCACAGCTCTCCTGAACACCTGGGCACAAAGCATTCGTCAGGCCTGTCTCTCTGCTGCATAACAGCTCCCCTCCTCAGTCATGAAGCCACAAAGAACCTCTCAGCAGCTGGCCTCTCCCACATGCCACTGGAAAACCACAGTGTGGGGAGGTTACTTCAGAAGAAAGAAGCCTTATGTTGTTTTGTTTCTAGGTTGTCAGGTTCAGTAGAGAACCTGATGTTAGACTTAGCTTTCATGCTTTCGGTCTTCTTGCCTCTGTGGACTTTTGCCAGCATTTTCACATATACAAAATGTGTATATATGGTTCTCAAGACTGTATTTAGGATGAGTTTTTATTGTCTTCTTAGAGAAGAAATTATTTGTGGACTTCCATCAGGGAGTCTGGTATAAGAGGGGGTAGGGAAAAATGTCCTAATTTGCTTCAAAATTTGCTCAGTGCCAGTAATTCTTTCACACTGTATGTTCTGTGACCTGATACTGCCCCAGAAATAAATGAGCTGCAACTCGAATGTGCTTGCAAACTTCCCAGTGGGTGCAGGAAATCTGACTATTAGTTTTGCCCAGAGATAGGATAAATTCCATCCTTTTAAGGCTTCCTCAAAGATGTGAGATAAATCTGGATAATTATACTTGGGGGTGGGAATGTGGAACCAAACAGAGCAAAAAAGGTGTTTTATAGCTTATTTTAAATGCAATTTTGTATAAACGGTTTTTGGTTAGCATGGACCACTTTTCTCACTCTAAGAGTAAGGCTGATAAAAGAGAAGAGATACTGAAGTGCACACTGACTTCTATAAATTCAGTGAATGTGTATGTAAAAATGGGGGGAACCAACAGTATGAAGGCCCAGTGACACAAATCACTGCAGCAGGTTTGTAGCTACATTTCTTCTTTTAAGAATCTTTCAGTGGCTTCCAGTGGGAGTTAATGCAGTGCACTGAAAATGTTTCTATACCACATCATTTTGTTTAAACAAAAAAGGCAAAAAACAACATCTCAGGAGTAGAACTGACAACTGATCCCTTGTGCCTTGAACAGGGATGGGCACTCAAGTCAGTCATCAGCTGCCTTATTCTTGGCACTTTGAATGAAAACATTAACCACAAGTAACTCTAATTTAAATGCATTTTTCATATTTCCCCATGTGTCTAAGTTGCTCCTTCTTAAGTTCCTGGTGCAGGAAACTTTCAAATATCAAATGTTTCAATTATATCCTGCCCCATCTCTCTCTGTATTGTGCAGCAAACCCTAAAGAGTAGCTGGGCTCTCTTACAATAGTGTCAAGAAATTGCTATGACCTCTGTAAATCCATGTGGTGTCATCAGTTTTAGGATGTTTTTAAATGTGGGTACTTAGTAAGCACTGACTGAGGCAGCAGAGTGCTGTCAGTATTTTGTACATGAGCTAATAATGCATTATCTGTTTGTTTCTACTGTAATAAATTTATTATTATTCCTGTGTTGGATGCTAACAGTGTACTGCTCTTCCCCTGTTAAGATGCCATGGGATGAGGGTTACTGTGTTCTGGGGTAAGTGAAAACTCACAGGCTTTGAGGGTTAGAGGACAAAATCATAAATGGCTCTGTATCTCATGCACCACATCCTTCCAGTCCTTAGTGAACTGGGAGAACTGGTCAGGGGGTTAGTGATGGATCTACCCGTGGCATGACTGCAGTTTTATAAATACTCATGGATTGTTCTTCCCCCCTGAAAAGAAAACCCAAACAGCATATTCACTAGAGTCTACAGGAACACTTTTATAAAAATAAAATTTACATTGATTATCTCTTCAAGGCCACATCAATGTTCATAAAACTCCATTAACTTCAGTATTAAAAATATTTTAAGATTTGATACAGTTAAAACATTTTAGTCATGGAATCCCAGGCTCATCCTTAAAACATTTATTTTTTACAAGCCACGAAGAGGAAACTAGTGTTCATGTGGTTTCCATCCTTCGAAGAAAAAAGTCATTATTACAGCATAAAGAAAATACCCAGTTAGGATAATGAATGTGCAGCCAACCGGCCCAACATAAAACCAGGATGCAAGGAAGTAGATCATCAGCAAAGAGCTCAGAGTCCTGTAGCTGGCCAGAAACCTCAGACTGATCCTGGGTCCCCAGTTGTGGCTCGTCCTGTCCCTCACCACAGGGCTGTACCTGATTTTCTGTAGGAGCTGGGGGTTGGTCAGATGATAGCGACAGAGTCTGCCAACAAAATCATCCCTGGAGCAAAGCATTTCCATCTGATCTGCAAACTGAGGGAAGAGGCAGTTAAAAGTTAGTGCTGTCATAAAGTAACTTGTTTTATGATTTTCTTCATTTCGAGAATGAGGATTATAGGAAATGGGGGATCCAACTGCACTTTTAAACAGCAGAACTGTCTTAGTGCAGATTTGCCTTGTGTTTTTATACTTTTACCCATCTAGACCACAGTAATGGAGTAAGAACAGAGGGAATGTCACACAGGTCCAGGTGGAGCAGGAACAGAACTGTGCAGTGGGAAGGCCCAGGCAGGCAGGGCTGTGCTTACCCTGTGGTTGAGCAGCGAGGACAGGCGGAAGAGCAGCCGCACGAGGGCGGCGTTCTCGTAACTGCGGATGGGCTGGAGCTCAGTGTCCCCCTGGTACTGCAGCTCAAACCTCCGTAAGCCATTTATGATCTAGAAACGGGAAAACAAACACCTGAGCTTGCAGCTCCCACCTGAAACACCTTTTTACTGATGCCTCTCTTAGCCCCAAATAAATTCCATTTCTCTTCATCACAGAAGGAGAACTTGTTTTTTCAAGAACAAGCCAGGTAGTGATAGGGAATCGTTTTTCTCTCACCTGGTACCTGCCCAGGGGTGTAAGAATGAGGCCGTTCTCACTGGCAATGCAGTCTGGAAGCTGTTTTTTTCCATTCTCATCTTGAGCTGTCCCACACTTCATCATCATCTGAGTCAGCTGGGCTTCACTCAGCTATGCAAGAATAACACAGTTCTAAAGCAGGTGTTTGATCCACCCCCTATTTAATTTATTTCTCACTTAACAAACTCATTAGCACTGAAAGTCTTTGACAGCCAGCTCAGATACCAAGAACTGCTTAATAGCCCCCCAGTTAGACATTAAAATGAGATAAACCTCTCCAGATTTGTCTGTCCTTGTCCAGTTCTAGAGAAGTTCTCTGGTTTGTATCTCCCTTAGCTCCCAAGGAGTATCAAAGAGCTGTCTCCTAGAGCAATTCTGTACCAGGGAGTATAGCTGCAGACAGTTGCATTTTTACAACTCTACATTTAGAAGATACTGGAGAGTTTTCAAAACTGCCTGTTTGGAAATAGGAGGACAGGCTTGATATAAACAGGTTTGGTATAAATTATACAGTCCAAAAGAGTGGTCACTTAAAGTAGGTTTGATACTTAGAAATTCAGAACACCTAATTCCATCTATATTGAAAAGGGGTTTTGAAGCATGAAAAGATGTCAGAATTTACAAGCAAGGTCTCTGGACAGCTTTGTGACCTCACGAAGTACAAGAGTCACAGATGTACATTTAACAAATTCTGACTCTTGTTCTTGCTGCACAAGTTTCTAGAAAGATGTTACTTACCTTAAAAATCTGGCATAAATATTCCAGTGCCTTCTCTAAATATTCATCTGTTTTTTTGATGCTGTCCTGCCCAATTTCATCAAGGTCATTGCCTGTGTAGGAGCCATTCACCTCAGATGGTGTGAATCTAAACCAGGAGAAGAAGGACTGGCTGGCCATTGTCTCTGCAGAATGGTCTGAGATGGACTTAGCTGTCTGCTGTGCCTGACAAATTAACTGGGCCAGTTTTAACACCTAAAACAAAAAACAAAAATTGTGTGGGATAAGATAAAGGACTACTAAGATTCAATACATGGATAAAACTGTGCCTTGATAGCTGAAGGTGAGAGCAATCCCAGTAAAGTCACTCCCTTAGTGCACACGGATTTGTGCTGTTAGCTGCATTTCCAATAGCTCTGTTGAAGCATTTAAGAAACCTCAGTGCTGCTTAGGTTCTTCAGCTGCTTTTTTTTTTTTCTTTTTCCTGCTGCTTTTGTCTGACTTGCTGGTAGGTACTGATCAATCAGAAGATCACAGTGAGCATGTCTGAGTGGAAATACCATATACTGCTCCAAGGCAGCAAGCTGTTACCTTATTATTTATTAAAGAGAAGCAAATTTTTACAGCTGTGCTAGACTGAGATGCCTCAGGGTTCAGAAGTAACTGTCAGCAAACTGAATTATTCAGTAATGCAGGATGTGACGTCTTCCACTCTTAACTTCTCCTGACATGGATGGTCAGCACTGAAAACATCTGTCACAGTAGAAAAGCAGGTGACAAGGAGTTTGTTGCTTACCAAATTCCTGACTTCTGCACCAAACATCTGTTTATACTGGAAGTCCTGTCCTTCCAGGCTGTAAACATGACTCTTCACCTTAAATGAGGCATCTGTAACAGCTGGAGACCGTGATGACAGAAAACTCCCACCAAGAGTGGGGCTCATAAAAAGTCGGTGTTGACGGTGGGGAATAACAAGATCTGGCTCCAGGAATAACTGTTCTCCTAGAATTTGATAAAAAGTAGTGAAGATGGTTACTTAATACTGGTCTTGCTGGGGAAGGTCCAGCTGCCTTAAAGCTGCTGGGTAACTTTATTTAGAGAGAGTTCTAAAGGGAAGGAAGCCTTAATTACTGCTCATTATTCACTTTTCTCTGCCCAGAGCAGAAAATGTCAGGGTGTATTTAATGCAAAGCAGCATTTTAAGTTTGTAACATTTTTCAACAAAAGGCAATGGAGAAAGACTTCAGACACTAATACTTGTCAAATCTCACCACTCTCAAATTCACTATACCCTAATTATCCTGAAATGCATGCATGACTTTTACTAAGTATAGAAACTTTCAGAGATATATAAAGTTTAAATCCTGAAGCATATAATGAAGTAATACAAGAGTAAGAAAAACTGACAATTGTAATTGGGTTCTTTATTCTTTAAAGAAAAATTGTGGAATGCAGTCTATGGTAATTAGAAGAGAACTACAGACTTAGTAAACCAATTGGCAAACATTAGTGAAGACAGACTTTTGAATGGCTAAACAGCATGAAAAATGGCAGAGAAGTCCATTCACCTCAGTGCTTCTGAGCTGAGTTATGACTACTGTGAAGAAAGACTGAGACAGGACAACACAAGATGTTTAAATATCCTTTTACCTTTCAGGATCATTTCAGCTAGATTGGGCTGAGCAAAGACCTTGGCTACTCGGAACACCATGAGGGCATTTTTTGGACTGACCAAGTCTGTTCGAAGAGCTCTGTTCAGAAATCCCACAAATAGCTTGGTGTACATGAGCAGATTTTCTTGAATGAAGGCAGCCCTGTCAAAGTGAGTACAGCATTTGTGAGTACAGCTATTTAAAGAACTGTTATTTTGTCTTCTACCAAATCAGCCACTAAGGGAATGTTTTATACTGTCTCTGGAAAGATGGTCAATTTACACTGAGACAAAAGAAGACACCCAAAACAAAAACTGGTGTTCTAAGGAATCATTCTCTAGTCTTATATAGGAATTTCACTCAGGTTGGTGCATAGCTCCTGAAATCCTGCTGTTTTACTCAGGATCTCCTTGAGGCTTGGCTCAGCTCAGTCCCAGCTGCTCCCCTCCTCACCATTTGTCCGAGACGCTGCGAGGCAAAGGCTCTGTGCTTTGGGGAGGCTTTTCAGGTGCATACCTCCAGGGCTGCAAGTAACTCAACCACATCTCAAGAACCTAAGTAAAATCACACAGAAACCCACGTGAGAGCCAAGATTTTTTTTGGAAAGGAAGGCAGGAAGGGTTTTTTGTTATTTTTTTAATAGAAAGAATTCCACTGGTCTAGAAAAGAGAGATGTAAAGACCAAGAAACAGCTGCTGAACAGCAATAATTAATAACTAGTTCTAATAACTAATAGCTAGTTCTGTTGAGTACAGGCTTAGGTGGAGAAGCAGGTACATACTGCTCTGAAGGAGGCATCCAGAGGCCAGTGGCCAAAACAGTGTTGCAGAAAGATATAAAGCTTCTCCTGGACAAACCGAGGAATCACAACCCTGCAAAAAGATTCACACATATATAAACTGGCAGCAAATTTTAAAAACAAAACACCCAACCCTACCAACCAACAACCCACACTTTCACAAATGCAAACAGGAAGAACTGAGCAAAATTTGTTCTTTTTTACCTGAAACTACGTCAAGCCATTGAATTTCAACTCAAATTAATAACTACCAAATACTAAATTAGCCTTGGCCAGAATCCTCTGATAGCATTTTCTTTTCTCTATAGACTAGTGCAATAGCTGCTGCTGAAGCTGCCCTCTCTCAGAGGATGTTAGAAACATAATCCATTAGCTCTCATGTACTTTTAATAATATACTTCTGTATTTAGCATCAAAACAGCATAATTCAACCTCTCAGAGAAAGCTGAGATTTTCGTGAAGAAAGCTCAGCTTTTCAGTTCTGTACATTTCAGACATGTTCATGTACCAACCTTTTAAACTCCTCCAGTGGGCTGGCTGTGTGGGAGTGGGCTGAAGGGGAGAGAGGCTCTGGTTTCAGGCTGTTGCTGAAAGCATGCAGATGTTTCACAAGCAGTCTTACCACCAGCACATGCTCTTCAGTGGGCTTGAATGACTCCTAGATTCAAAGCAAAAGAAAGGCAACCAATGAGTGTCACTTGCTAAATGTCCAGGGAATTCAGGAAAATTATACTGTCAGACTGAAATACAGGAAATGCTCTCTTCCTTCTAGGTTCTTCACCATAGTTTGGTGCCACCTGATTTTGGACAGGCTTGCTCCCCAGGACAAGCTGCATCAATCTTCTGCCATCAGTTCACTAAGAAACAGCAGCATATTTGGATTGTAAGAAAAATTATCTACTCTAATGCATTGAATTTTGGGCTAGCCTTAAAGAACAGAATAACTTTTAGATTTTGACTTACCCCTTTCTGAAAAAAGAATATTCAGCCTTTCATTATGGTTATAAGTTCATTGCTGCAGAAGCACAGCAGGTCCTTTGTTTATGCTCATGGCTGGCTCTACTGAGTTCTCCTTCCTATGCTGGTACTCATCAGCCTTACAGGGGAGAATAATCCTGGACAGTTACAGTAAAAATAAGAACTGTTTCAAGTAAGATCCTGTTGGTTCTAAATCCTCAGGGGGAGAAGTAGCCTGGGTGGGAGCAGCACAAGGAGTGATGGTGAGCCACAGGGATGGCACTAATGAGCAAGGCAGTGTCTGACAGAGCAGAGAGGGGAACAAAGATGTGCTGGTTGTCCTGGGTGTCTGCTGCTGAATGTGCAGCACCAACTCCTCTGCTACTGTCACCTGCTTTAACAGTCAGCTAATCTCAATCCACCACTGAAGGCAGATTTTGAGATTTGTATTCTGTTTCATAAAAGTTGAGAAGAATAATGTACATGAAGTGTAAGTTACAGCTGCAAATATAATGGGAAGTGCTGGAAAGGTGCATTGGATTAGCTGCAAGAAGTTTCCAGTTGTTGAGGCAGGGAGGGAATGTGTGTCTGTGTGTGTGTTTATGTCCTTTCTCAGCAATGCCTGAGGCAAAGCAGATCTCTTTTCACACTCAAGGTTTTGAATACACTGTGACATTCACTCCAGGCTCCATGACAGACACAGTCCTGTAGTGCAGCCAGACCTGAGACTCTTCTAAATAAACCTTTACCAGTTCTAATGAAGGCTGGGCTGGTTTTTGACAGCTCCAACTTGTATCAGCACGTTTTCCACAGTCCTGATGAGTTTATTCAAGAAGGTAGAACTTCAAGAAGTTGTGTGGCCCTTGGAGTTTGGACCAGGATCTCCACAGCAATTAGAGAGGCTGAGTACTGTGCTACAGGCCTTGAAAGGCTGTAATTTTAAAAATCCCAAGCCCCCCTTGAAGGTACCCTTGGAATTTACAAAACCACCCTATTTCAAGACATTTTGGGTGATGTTAGTAGTTTTTCCACATAGTAGTTCTTACAATTTCCTCTTACCATCACCATTACAAATGTCACTGGTTTAAAAACTACTTTTCCCCACAAGTGTTTTTGCTGTCAAATCTTTTCATACAGCATGGATGTATGCCATTCTTAATTCTTGATACAGTAATTAAATAAATGGAACAGTAAAAAAGATCTAAAGTAGTACTTTCTGTGTTCCTTTCTAAACAGCACCTTGAGATATCATAGCACTTAATTAAAACAAAACAAAAAAAAGGATTAAAGAGCAGGGAAATGCCATGTAATGCTAAAGAGCTTTATAGTAGAGAAGCTTAGCCCTCCCCATTCCCAAAATGAAGACCCAATGAATAAAGGGCTGAAGAAGGGAAAGAGGAATCAGCAATCTGTTCCAACAGGAATGTTTTTGCATGCACATTTCCTGAACAATCTGCAAATGTACCACTTGTGCTTTTGCAGAAGTGGACAGTCAAATTGACATTTCCACCACAAATTTAGTATTATCCAATGACATTTCCTTGGCTAAAAACCCCCAGATGTTACCTACCTTAATCTGGGTGACAGCCATGCAAATTCTGATCTTTTCTTCCACGCAAGGTTTGCTTAAATGACTACTGTGTGAGAGGCACAAACCTGCCACTGGTGAAGACAGCTTTGGTGCCAAAAAACAGCATAGCTGGTAAGTTTTACATTGCAAGAATGCATCTCAAGAAACAGAGTTTCCAATTAGTCCTCATAACATGCTAGAGTTTAATTCTTTTCTCCATGACCTTTGCTAATATCTCTCAGTATCTGTTTCACTGAACAATTTGGTGATTTTCAATGCAGTGCTCTCAAATTACAGAACCACACCTTGGCAGAAGAAGCTGCTGTACAGCCAGCACCAATACACTTCGCAGATTATATGATGGAACAAGATTTTTAAAAAAGGAAACAAAATGAAAAGATGGTAATACTTGGTATGCGTGGAGGGCCTGGTAGCTGGATTGGGCAGGACTACCGTGGTGTTTACTGGAGATACTGAGTCGGTAGTGGAGAACCTCCAGCTGAGACAACAGAAACAAAAAGGAAGGGGGGAGGGAAAAAAAGGAGAGAAGAGAGCAAGAGAAAAAAAAAGTGAGAATGAGCCCAAGGAAGAAGGGTGGGGGGAAAAATGAACATCACAAATACAGTCAGGGACAACATATCACAATAACAACTGCAGCCACAGTATCCTCTTTTTTTCTGGTGTTCAGTAGATTGAGTCCACAGTATTTCTTACCCTTTATCAACGTGGAAATATAACTGGGAGCGGGTGTCAGAAAAGGCTGCTCTCTTTGCTGTGCTCAGAGTAAGGACTGGTGGGGGATATGGAGCTTTTGCCAAACAAATTCCCCATTTCAGAAGTGAATTGAACTGCGGCAACAAGAATTTACACACTGTTACAATATTTTATTTAAAAATGGAGTAACAGAGCAGTATTCTGCAAGCTTTTTTACATCTATTTTGAAAACTTTGTAATTTCTTTCTGTTCTGCTGGAGAAGTAATTTGTACGAAGAAGAAACTCAAATTGGACTTTCCTGTCCAGAGAAATCCTAGGTCTTCTCTCTACTTAAAGGCCATTTGGGAAGGCTGCAGGTTTTGAGAATTTCCTCAAAAGAGGAAATTACTTTTGCTATTAGGGAAACATGACACATCTAAAAAGGCAAAGTCATGCCTAGCACAGTGTTATATGCTGATATAAAAGGCATCTTGCCATAACACTGAAGTCTCTGCAAGCCTCAGCCAGATCCCTTCTTGAAGGAACAACCTGACCAATATTTTCTGACTATGATAGTGAAGAGGATACTGTAGCAACAGTGACACACATGTATGAAATTAATGAAAAAACATAAAACAAAAAATGTACACTACACAGACCCCAATGACTGTTGTCAGGCATCTAAACTAACTCTCCAGATCACACCTCTGCTGCCTTTAAACAGCCTCTACCCCATCTCCTCCACTGTCACTTTGGCAGCTTTTGGTTTCACACCCTCAGAGTGGCAGGATTGTTATTGCAGGCTCCCCAAGAGCTTGGGCAGCTTGTCTGCTTCCAAACTGACTGCCCTGCCACAGGAATCTGCAAGCCCCTGGATTTTAATGGGTGTTCCACATGCAGTGCTGGGGGCTGAACACCTGGCATTGGAAGGTCAGGAAGCATTACATAAAGTTTTATCACACTATTTCTTTTTAAGGGTTTCTTGTGGCAACAGCAGAAGGGAATAGGCAAAAAGATGCTGCACACTCGGACTCTAGATCATCAGAGAGAGAAAAAACAAACAGACAAAAGAATTGGAAAATAGTTGAAGTAAAAGGGAAAACAGTGACAGCATAGCAAATAGCATCAACCTCAGGTTCACAGCAGACCCAAAAAGAACTCAAAGTTGTAATGTGTATCTTCTCAAAAGAAATTGTTTACTATTCATTCCCATTCTGTCTACTACTTATAAAGGGAAGTCTGTGATGACATTAACAAGGTTCAAGGAAAAAAATCTATGATTCTCCTTCTCAAGAAAGTTACTTATCTGTCTTGGCCCAGGAAAGCAAACAAATCTGGCTGCAGGACAAAGAGTGAGCAAGTTCTGCAGAACCTCATCCCACCTTCCAATACAGACATGCAGCCATTTCAAATCTCTGATGGTCAAACAGCTCAAGACCCAGGACTGAATGGTCACTAACTGTCCTTCCTCCCAAACACACAGAAGCCTACATGGAATCAATGAACCTGCAGAATTATCAATAATTTTAAGAATAAGGTATAGGGCCATCTTGAGTTTCCAGTCAAGGTCTTTAATGCCTGTGTTAAAGTAGAACTTACACTTCTGGATGTTCTACTTCCTCATCTGAGGAACTACAAGGCAGATTGTTCTCTGTCAGCCCACCCAGTCTACAAAGCTCAGTTTAAGCATCACTGGCTAATGACCAGTCCTGTCCCTCATGTTGGATCTCAGAAATCTGGAGTTTTTGAGCTTTCTGTGCCTGGAAGCTTCCAGGCACAGAAAGCTCAAAAACTCCAGATTTCTGGGATCCAACACCTAACTGATCTGGAACCTTTCCTCAGTCCTGCAGGAGAGATCCTTCATCCATTTATGTATCTCATGGGGAATTCCAGTCCCTCCATTCCACTGTTCCACCCCCCACAAAAAGGAAGACTTCCTATTTTACATGCTCATGATTACTTCCCATCAAAGATGAAACTAAAATACCATCAGGGAGTTATGGCCTCAGGTTGTGGCTCAACACACCTTGTGGAAGATCCTGAAGTGCTGATTTCAGAGAACTGTAAGCTCTACCTAGGCCCTACTCCACCATAACGTGGAGAGTCATTGTCTGCAACTGCTGCTCCCTAGTGCTAGAAGAGAGCATCTGAAATACAGAGGGTGAACAGAGGAGAGAAGTTTAAAGCAATCATCATTTCTGGCCTAAGCACAGCGTTTGATGCACAGAGACTGGACAGACAGACAGACCAAAGGTACTTCAAGCAAAGCCTTTCCATCACAGGTGCACAGCCATGCTGCTGGGAGTCCCAAGTGGAGACTTTGCAACGTTAGTGATTTGCACTTTGACCTCAACTTTGAGAATAAAAGACAAAACCCATCACATTTCAGCTCTTCAATGTTTTTCCCTAGCAAAATATAAATGTGTTTTATTTCATATCCTGTGAAGGATTAGAATTTTTCAATCAACTCTCATATTGCACTTCCACACAGGAATAAATACTGAGTAGCTTTTATTATTTCTCTCCCCTTCTATGAAAGTCCCACTGAGACCCAGAGGGAATTCAGAGGATCAACATTTTCTCCTTCAAATTCCCTTTACATTTAGAATGCCTTCAATCTTAGCCTCCCCAACACTTACTTACTTCTTACATGCAGTAGTTTGTTACTGAACAGGCCACCACAAACTGCTTACAACAGGGCATTATCTGAGCAAGAACTTGTCAGATAATCCAAATTCTGTAGCTGCAGAACTGCTTCTGACACCGTTATGGTGAAAAGCATATTTTGGAACATGAAATAATAAAAATGGCAGTTTAGTAAGTTGGTTTTTTTTTAATTTTGGATTTAGGCTAAAAAATTGTTACAGACGTTAGAAATTACTAATTGGTATTTCGGGAACAGTTGCTATCTCTGCTGGAAATCAATTTTAGCTATTTTTAGCAGTCATGTTGCCCCAGTGGGATTTAACATAATGGTTTTATAGTGGCACTTTCTCAATCATTAGTACTTTGATATTGATGTTCAGATTGTTGTGACCATCCCACAAACTCATCTTGAACAAAAAAAAAAAAAAAAAAGAAACAAAAACCAGAACAAACTAACACAACTTCTGCAATGAAGGCAAATCTGGATGACACACTTATTCACAACACTCTTTGTAATTGGATTATCAACTCTGGCACACTTATGTAGATACTCCAGGAAGTTATTTCTTTCCTTTGGACCAATACACACACAAAAAAATTCTGCACAGAATAGATTTACCCCAAGGTAAGAGCTCAACCACCAGGTGATGCTCACGAGGGCAGTACAAACTATTACCTTGACGTGAGGGGACTGCATTTTCTGATACATTTCCAGTGAATAATGATGAAGCCACATTTCAACAAAGATCTGCAAAACAAATATTTTCTCAGCTAGGGAAAGAGTAATAATCCCACACTGTCAGTCAGAAGGTAAATATAAGGAAGACCAGAGTATATAACTTGAAAACTAAGCTGTACTGGTAAACAGACAGCACCTATTCAAGATGTCTCAGTTATCATGCCAATGACTGAGATAACAAACTCTTAGCACCTGCCAGGCATCAATCAGTCAGCTCAGCAACATGGTAGGAACTTGTTTCAGAACAGCTAAATCCGGATTTTCTTTTCCTTCCCTTAATAATGAACAAAACCAACTTGGCTGTGATTAACCTTTGCCTTTGGACAGAGCATAGAATTGGCATAAGATTTAAAAAAGAAAATCAAATGCAGAAACTGTTCCAGAAAAAAATACTTAAATACCTGAGATCCTTAGTCTAAGAAAATATATTAAGTGCCTTTCTAAGCTACAATGTCACTGCTTCACAGTGGTTCTTTGTTGCATTAACAGGAAGCAACAGCTGCACTGCTCAATTCCAAAACCAAGCTAAAGCAAACTGGCCTAACTGCCTCTGCTTTAAAAAGAAGAGATCCCTGAGTGAGCAGAAAAAAAACGTTGCAGGGCGTTTTCTTCCTTAAATGCAAGGTACCTGAAGCAGGGTTTCTGATCTCCAGATTTCCTGGGAGGCCGGGTCAGCGTTCACAGAGGGCTGGTGGGCAATGTGCCGTTTCAGCAGGCTCGTGTGGTGCATGCCATAGGAGGAGAAAGGCACTGCTGGGGACCTTTGAGGACAAATGCATGGAAACAGGGAAGTCAGGGAGGCTTGGTGCAGTACAGGAGGATGTAGGGATGTATCATTGCTTTTAACCAGTATTCTATCAACTTTAAAACAGTCTTTCAAAATGCATAATTGATTACACATTTTAAACTTCTGCAACTTCCTGTAATTACTAATCACTTCTACTGTAACTATAACCAAACACTGCATTACTATTCCTATGTAATAAGTACATACAGATGGAAGTGTGGAGGTGTTTGTTTGACTTTGTTCCAACACGCCATATTTTGTCTCCACTGTTCCCACAAATTGCCCTTGACACTAGAGCCATTACCTGGGAGTGGGGGAAGGGATGGCTCCCCCAGGATTTGAAGACGGTGGGGGAAGGACACTTCCTTCTGTGGGTAGGAAACACTTGAGGTATGTGTCCACCAGGATGAAGTAAGCACTGTTGGAAGGGCTGACGTGATGGGTGACAGGTGAATTCTGTAACAGACACACAGGATATAGCTGGGGTAAACACTGCTGCTTTAAACCAGTGCTGGGGAGTGATGCCAGACCCCCTCAGCATCAAAAAGCAGAAGCCCAGTGGTTAGAAAGGGTGAACTGGCAGCAAAGAGCCCTTGGAGCAAAGCTAAATGAGCTGTAAGAGAAGGGCTGCTGCAGCAATGGCTGCAACCAAGCACAAGAGAGGAACAAGAGGCAGAGGAACCAAATAAGCACAGCCCACAGCACCAAGCTGTCATTCTGACTGCAGGGAAATCCTTATTGGATACAGGGGGAGAGAAACTATTTGGAATCCATTGCCTGCTCCTTGCTGGCATGAGAGTGTTTACTGGGGTATCCAAGGTGGGTGCTGTGTTTATTACCCAGTGCTGGATCATCAAGTGAACCAAAGCCACAAAAAATTCCAACAGAACAGATGAAACTGCTGTTAGTTTAGCTACACAGCACCCCAGCAGGCTCTTAGGGCATTATGGAGAAAGGCCAGTACTAGTCAAATGGAAAAAAAATGTGAAAGGTACTTACCTTCTGTGTAATCAAACTAATTGCAAAGTAAAACATGTAATATTCAAATGGATCTGGAAAAACAGAATTAAGGATCACATAATAAAAACGAGGTAAAGCTGTTAGGTATTGGGAGATGCTGAATAGACACTACATTTGTGCTTTGGCAATGCTGAATTACCTTGCTAGAGCTTTTGAGCAAATTCAGCCTTGGCTTCTTGCTTTCCAGCTGACTGAAACATTGGTAATGGAGGTGTTCTCTGTGTGACAAAGTGTGTTTGTGCTACTCTTGGCACATCTGACTATTTCAAACTGAAACCTGCACAGCTACAGCTACACTGCTTCCAAAAGTACTCTAGCTGCAACATGAACATGCCCTTTTCCTACCATATTGCATAAACCACAAAAACAAAAATTGTGAAATACAGGCTCTACTGAGAAACACTGGGAATTTCCTTCTTGGCTGGATTAAGGCCAGAAATTCCTCCAACAATGTTTATTTTAAATTGTAATCTAAACATTTCTAATCAGCCCAAACTCTTCAGCATGACCTTAATTTACCCCACATACACAATACATGTAGAACAGAAACAGTCATGATCTCTCAGTTTTAGATATTAAAAAAAAAAAAATAGATACCCAACGATTAAAAGGATACTAAGAGCCAAATTCAAACCTAAACCACCAGATGAAGGAAACTGGACTTTGTTGTGGTATAAAGAGCATTCTGGTAGAACTTGCTCTTGTATTGAAGCCTTCACAGGGCCCTGAAAGAGAGAGTAATAAAATACTAATCTGGCTACTCAGCATATTGCAAAGTATGTTTTCAGACAGTGAGATTCTGCATTCCAGCATTCTGGAAGGAGCTCTACATTCAGCTCAGTGGGATTTTATTGCATTGCAGTAGTTCCATATCCAAATGCAGAGTCTTTAGAGAACTCTCAGCTTTCTCTCTGAAAATGAGTATTCAGTATTTTTTTAAATTTAAATTCAGCATTTTTTTTAAAGTCTTCACTGAGACTTTTCCAGCTGGAGTGGGAGCAGCAGAGTATTGGTGTTTGGCTGCTGCTTTTGTCCAGGTAACTGAGCTGTGGACCAGCAATCACCATATATTTAAATGAGGTTTCCTTTTGTTAAAGACTGTAGGACTACCTGAACCAATTTCTAGATAGCATGTAGGTGGTAGCAGTGGAAGAAACACAGCAAACAACTCTGCAGATGAACACTTTTGTTGGAAATGTGACACTTCACATCCAGGATAGCAGTCAGATCCAAACACAGAGGAACAGAGCCCAGGCAGGGAAGGCATTGCTCTGTGATTAGTTTAGAAAATCACTTTCAGCCCTGCAGCTACTAATAACCACACAACTCTCTGTGGAGACAGAGTAAGAATCACAGTGCAGCTTTCTTGGCTGAACACGCATATCCAGCTGCTGAGAACCACAGTCTCCTAGAGATTTTATGGCTGAGAACTCTCCTCCTCCAGGAGCCATTTCAAGAAATGGGTCTGCTCTAAACCTGGAGCACTGAGGCTATACCTCGGCCTATACTGAAATGTAGGTATAAAATTCATGCAAATTTCCAATAGGTGCGACAACAACTACATTCCCTTCTTACAAACTATTCAGTTACTCACTGGAAGATATGAGACTGGGAAATCATATCTGTACTCTTCTGCTTGGAGTTTGTAAACCAGCTTCATCATTGGGCCACTGCAAACAAGCATCAGAAAGTGAATCCCGTGGTAAATACCCCCTGCTGCCTCAATTCTGTGAGCTCAGGTTTGCACAATGGAAAAAGGTCAAACACTGCTCCTTTGTTCACCAATTCATTTCTTAATCTGTGCTGAAATGAATGAGGTTACCTGGGATCCAGGAAATCCAGAGCCACAGAATATTCATTAGGATTTGTTCTGCCTTGCAAGCAGCGAAGATTCCAGCCCACGATGATGCCATCCAGGCTGCCAAAAATGCTCTCCACCAGCCATGGGAAGATGCCATGTAGTTCCTTCAGGGAAAAGAGACACGAAGAATTAATGTGCACAGTTCCTCACTTGGACAATCTCTACTGCATGTACTAGAACACACAGAGATATGTCTGCCATTTATTGATGACTGTTTCTGGTTTATCACTAGGCAGATCATCCATTCAAAACACTGCATTACAACATGGCAATCACGGGAAACCTATCCTGACTTCTGATCCTACTGAAGTTGCAACAATGCTCATCAGAATCACTTGCAGTTATTTGCCATATTTTAAATACAAGTTGCTTTCTAAGCTGAGGCTGAAAGGTATTAATGAAGAGCGGTGAAATGAAACAACCCTTCCTTTAATGACTAGAAAAGGTTCTTAATTCTTGGCAACATTGGATTCCCACTGTTTCACCGGAGGCCCCCAAAACTCAGAATCACAGAATCAGTTAGGCTGGAAAAGAGCTGAGATCATCGAGTCCATCCTGTGACCAAACAGCACCGTGTCAACCAAACCACGGCACTGAGTGCCACATCCAGCCCCTCCTCAACACCTCCACGTGGCTCCACCGCCTCCCGGGCAGCCCGTCCCACACTGTTTGTCTCGATAATACCAAGAGAAACAAAGAAAACAATATTACAAAAAAACCCAATTCCCCTGAAACTTGCCAAGCAGCGAGGATCTGAAAAAGCCGAGACCGCTCACCTTGGCAGGCAGCTCCTCGATGACCGTCTCCAGATCGTGGCACCTCTGCGCAAACGGTTTGTTGACACAATCCGCCTTCAGCGTGGCCTGGGACAAACCACAAGGGAAATCCGATCACGGCTGCCGGGCAGGGCAGCACTTACCGCGGCCACGACGCGTGAAAATCCCCCCTAGAACCGCTGCTCCGGCGCAGCATTCCTGCCGACAGCCGGGGCTGCCCGGGCCGGCCCGCGGGTGCCCTCACAGAGACAGCACCCGCGTACCGAGACCCCGCTGCCCGCCCGGCCCGGCCCGGCCCGTTCCCGCGGGCTCGCTGTTCCCGCTGCAGCGCGGCCATTCGCAGCGGCAGCAGCAGGAGGAGGAGGAGGAGGAGGCTGTGCCGCCCGCACCCACCAGCAGGAAGCTGGGCTGCTGCAGGTGCGGCCCGGCCATAGCTCCGCTCCGTTCCCGTCCGGTCCGGTCGGGGCCCACAGCGGCCGCTGGGCTCCCGCCGCCTCCCGCGCGCCCCTTCTGCGTCACGGCCCGCGCGGATGACGTCACGGCGGCGTTGCCATGGAGACGGCGCCGCGCTGTGGGAGGGCAGGGCCTGCGGGCGCTCGGCGCCTTCGCGGAGCTCTGGGATATCCTGAGCCGGGAGCCACCCTCAGGGATCATCAGGGACGGGTCCTGGCCGTGCACAGGTCACCCCAGCAATCGCAGAACTGTGGGATATCCTGAGCCGGGAACGACCCTCAGGGATCATCGGGGCCGGGTCCTGGCGGTGCACAAGTCACCCCAGCAATCCCAGCCTGTGCCTGCCCGAGAGCGTTATCCAAACTTTCCTTGAACTAACTCAGGTTTGAGCCCATGAGCGCTGCCCTGGGTGCCTCTTCCAGTGCTCACACACCCTCTGCGGGAAGAACCTTTTCCCGATATCCAGCCTAATCCTCCCCTGACTCAGCTTTGTGCCATTTCCTCGAGTTCTGTCCCTGGTCAGCAGAGATGAGAGCAGTGCCTGGCCCTGCACACCCCTCGGGAGGATATTGAAAACAGCAGTGAGGTCTCCCCTCAGCCTTCTCCAAGTGCCCTCAGCCGCTCCTCAAAAGCTTCCCCTCCAGACCCTTCCCCATCCTCGTGTCTCCCACTTGGATGCTCTCTAATAGCTTAATGTCTTTTTTATACTGTGGCGTCCCAAACTGCACACAATATTCAAAGTGAAGCTGGCCCAGTGCAGAGCAGAGTGGGACAATCACCTCCCTTGCCCGGGTGGCCACGCTGGGCCTGATGTCCCCAGGACTCGTTGTCCCTCCTGGCCTGCAGGGCAATGGTGACTCACATCCAGCTTTCCAGGACTTCCCACAGCTGCTCTGCAGCCTCTCATTCCCCAGTCCATACACACAGCCAGGATTGCCCTGTCCTAGGCGCAGAATCCGTCACTCTTGTTAAATTCCTTAATGCTGGTGATTGCCCAGCCCTCTGATTTACCGAGGTCCCCCTGCAGGGAGTGCCCCATAACCCGTGTTTGGGGCTCCCGGGGTTTTTTTGGCGGCCGTACCCAGGGCTGGGTTCAACACCCGCGGTGTCCCGGGCAGAGGCAGCCGCTCACAGCCCGGCTCGGCGGGGCCATCCTTTGCTGATCCTGGCGTGGGATGAGCAAATTAACAGCAGTGCTAATTAATTAAAGGCAGACCTCACTGATAACACACACCTCCTGACTGCTCGAAAGGACAGTTCAGTCCAAACTACAGCGCACACGTGTGTCCGTGTGTCCTGTGCTGGATGTGATGCACACTCGTGTGCGTGTCCTGGGTGGGATTGATTCCTGCCGTGTTTTCCACGTCCCGGTCCTTGCGGGCTCGGTCCGTCCTCCAGGTGGGGATAACGAGCTGCTTTAGCTCCAGAATGGCAAAGATTGTGCGATGTGTTTATTGGGCTGTAAAAGTTAGATGTGCGAGTGTCACGACTTAAGTAAACACTAGGCCTGGTGTATTTTTAGTGGGTGATAGCATCGGAGAAAGAATGCAAGAAGAAATAGAATGGCTCAGTGATGCCTGTTCAAACAGCTGCATGGGAGAAATGTATCAAATTACTTTAAGACCTAATGGAACTGTTGAGGAGAACTGTGGAATGAGAGTTTGGTAAGCTCTGAAGCCGACTGAAATCGATGGTATGGGTTCATTATCTCTCTTACATAGAGCCTTTTCACATGTATATATCAAGATTGTATATGTATTTTTTTCCCATTTTGCAGATGCAAAGACCAAAGTCCAAAAAAGTCACCTCACCTCACCTAGGTTTCCTCTGATATGCCATTTACCTAGGTTCTCTTTTTCCCTTCCTCCCATATTTTAGCTGCCTTTAAGCCACAGCAACAAGAAAGGCTTTGTTCTGTTGTTGATATGTTTTTCCTGAGAGAAGTATTTCTGAGGGAGCTGGAGGCTGACCTATTTTCTGCAAGTATGTATTCCATGCTTTGGGGTTTGTTTTATGTTTTTATCATTCATTGTCAGGTGTCTGACAGGCAAAGCAGTGACTAACCAGCCATACCAGGAGCTCTCCTAGGTAGCCTCACATTTTTTCACCTTGGTGTAATCACCAGAGCATCAATCAAACTCTACAGGGTAATTAAGTTAATGTAATTGTCATGAAGATGAATGAAACAATTTGTGCATAGAAGATTGAGTTAATACAACACCCAGTTACCAGAAAATCTGTGAGGAAAAGAGAGTCTCTAAATCCTCCAATGCCAGCTTGCACTGTTACTGATGCTCAGGTTAAACATTTGGGACAAGTAGAGAACCAGACTGGGAGGTTCTGCTGCTCACAGTGCTGGCTCTGGAGCTCACACAGCCTTTTCTGAAAGCAGCACTAAAAACCTTTGAATGAATTCCTATGGGGCATCCATCCACAGGCATTGATGGGAAGTTTGGATTCAGGAGTGTTACATCAAGGCTTTGGTAAGTGGCTTTTCCCATTTAAAATGAAGTGTTTGTAGTGAGAGATGCCATCTTTTATAGAGGTGATGGATATCAGAGGGAGAAACAGAAGCTTTGGGACACTCCAGCTTCTCTTGAAGTCTGATTCTGATGCAGCAAACAAGTCTAAGCTGGGAGCATGTGACTATAACTTTAACCTGATTACATTGATTAGTGAAAGGAAAAGACAAATTAGAAATAATCTGATTTAGAGAAATAGCAGTGGCATCTGATAACATAGTCAGACCTTATTGCTTTTGCAGGATTAATTTAATCTCTTCCTGTAAGTACAGGTTAGAGTGTTTTAACAGTGCAGATGTGTCAAATATTTTCTTTTGGCTGGAGGATTGTTTGGGTGTTGATGTGTCAGGGATGGGCAAAATTATTAGAAAACATCAAGCCTGTTCAGCTGTGATGGGAACAAAACCAGACTACCAGTTCATGAGAAACCATGTGGAACAGGACCTGGATTCATATAGGTGAGGAGAAAAGGGAAATTTTCAGAACTGCCATTATGCTTCTAGGCCAACCAAAGTAACTTCAGTCTCCAAAGCTGTCCAGTTCACACAGACATCAACTTTATCCTGCTCCTGACGTGCACAGGCCTGCTAAGGCTGTCAGTCAGAGTTCCACACGGTTAGAGATGACACTCCATGTGTAGTCTGAGAAAACATCACTCACCCAGTGCATGAGATGGCTTCTCCTGTGAAGGAAATGCCAGCAGCATTGAACCATTGCAGGATGAGGCATCCACATCTCCACTCAGTTTGAGTGTGCAGGTCTTTGGGCATCCATTGCCATTTTTCCTAATGGTTTCTACAAATTTGTTATATTTTTGCCTGGTTTCTGCAGGCAGAGATTGTTTAAGATATTGCATGACATCATGGTATTGGGAGTTCCAGCTCCAGCTTGCCTCCCACGGTCTTGAGAGTACCTTAAGAATAGTCTGATTTAATAAGCAGTTTATTTTGTGCCTGCTTATGGGCATACTTGGAGTTTTACAACTTTGACAGTCCCATTTTGAAGACTTTCTTCTCCATATGAAACGCTAGAAATTTGGTTTTAATTAAAATTGGATTTCTTGCATCATCACAAGAATCTAGGCACTTGAGACATAAGTAATCTCAGCATTTCAACACTTGGGATAAAATATGAGTACTGGTGGCAGAGTGTGTGAACATAATGCATTATGCAGGGGCTAAAGCAACTCTTGGATTAAGAGTCTGAGGAAGCTGCATATGCTGACCATTACTGAGTTTTGCTTTTTTATTACAGTGGTTGAAGTCAGGGATTGGGCCTTGAAAAGTAAAGCCACGCTTAAGGTACCATTTTCCATTCTAGTTGTTGGTGGTTCATATTCTGATTTTAAGTAAGGTTAGCCTGGACAAGAAAACACTTTGTACCATTAGTGAGAGGCTTTTCCTGTTGATTTTGAAGGAAATAGTACTTAAGCTGATAACTAGGCTTTCCTTTCCAGAAATTTCCCTGTTTCTAAAACAAGATCTTGTTTCAGCAAGATAAGGATGAATTGCTCAGCTTTAATTAACACTTGAAGCGTGCAGTAGGATCTCTGCTTGCTATTTATACTTTGCCAAATTGATGTTCCTATTTCTCAGTTCACCAGGTTTCTGCAAAGTGCCACTGGTGGCAAAGTCACCTTCTCCTCATGAGGTGCAGTTCTGCCTGTGGGGCTGTGAGCAGGGGCACTGTGAAGGAGAGGGGTGCCTTTAGCTGCACCTGCATCCTAGCCTGGATGTGCACAGTGCTCCACACAGCCCTGAGGGGAGGAGTGGGCTCCTGATTAAATGTATTTAAATGATTAAATGCTTCTCTGTCTGTGGAATTTTTTACAGAGCCCCAAATCAGCCTCTAGTTCTGTGCATTTCCAGCTGTGCAATCTGGGCCTTCCAGAGAGAATCTTTATTTGTAAGGTAATTACTGTTTTCACTTAGAACAGAGACCTCTTTTTGTTCCAAACTGTACACATTTCCAAGTGTGTTCCCAACTGCAGGATATTAGCAGTGTGGTGGAGAAGCATCTGTCCTTCTGCAGAGGGACAGTGCCATTCCTTGCTCCACAGTGCTGGGTACCTGTGAATGTGATCACTCTGTGTCCCTGAAAGGCAGCTTCTCTAGCTACAAGATTTGTGTTAGGTGAGTGCTCCCAAGGAACCTGCCCAGCTATCACCATGGCAAGATGTCCTTGGATTAGTTTAGCATCCAGGTCCTTTTATAACCTCAGTACCCTAAAAACCCAAATAAATATAGCTCTAAGCTGCTTAATAAAATGAAATACAATAAAGAAGAAATAATAGCCTTGGGAAGGGAGGCAGTTCAGTGCTATAATATGAATGGAATAAGCTGTAGCTAGTTGATTTTGTAACTGATACAATATTTCACATTATTTTTATCCTTCCAGTTAAAACCAGATACTGCCGTTCTTAAAGAGCAGGGAATTTATTTAATGATACCTTTAATAATATCTGCTTTCCTTTTGAAAGCCATATTTTAGAAGCAGAATGTCTCTCCCACTAATGGCTGTCTGCCAACTGGCTTTCGTCTTTATCCTTTCTGATTCTGCAGTCTTTTACCCATGTGAATAATTTGCTTTCAGAGCATGCTGTTTTTAGCTCTGGGCATTCAAGAGGAGAGAAATCAATGTAGATTGCTGGGGTGAGTGACCAGGAGGTGAAACTTGAAAGCCTTGAATATTGGCTGCTTCAGCCTGACAAGCACGATGAAGTGTGCATGAATGGGGAACTGCATGGAGCCATGAAGGAGGACCAGTCACAGGACCTCAGAAAAGACTATAAAAAAGAACAAATACATAAGATCCCCTGAGGCAGAAAGTAGAGACTCATGTAAGAAGCTTCTGTGAATACTGAACAACTTCTGGTGTAGATTCACCTTTCAAATCTTTTACTCACATTTATTGTCCACTTTCTTTTTTAATTTGGTTTAACAATGTGGGAGGCCACAGGTTTTCATGAAGATGCTTACAGACATGGTATTGATAATTATATTTAGTGAAATACACTTTTAAATACAGTTTGGATTTATATGATTTTTAGCTTCTCAGAAGGTGACACTTTCTTGTTCCTTGAAGATGAAAGATGAATTTGTTTCCTTGCAGTACAAGAGTTGAAGTTGCTTTTCTAATGCAACACCATTTTGAATGGAACAGATTTATTATGAACCATTACTTGCTTCTTTAATTTTATTTCTCATTCCAAGTGCCCAGTTCTGTAACCAAAATTGTCGTGATAAAATCTCCCAGTCACACAGGAGACGGAATTAAGGATGGAATTAAGAGTTTCTGCTGTGGATGCCAAGCCAAGTGTTCAAGAGCGTTAGAAATGTTGAGATGAGAGAAAATGTCTTGGAACAGGCTGTTCTTATCCTGAACCAGATTTCTTGGTGTATTTCCAGCAGCACTGAACAGAACTGAGAAATGGGCCCCAGAATTAAAATTTGGGACCCAGTAGGACAGGCCCTCTTCTATTGCTTTACTCCCTGGGATGTTAGAGGCAGCCTAAAGCAAACTGTGTGCAGGGGCTCCAGGCTCATGCCTGCTGTGTGTGACAGCAGATAGATTACTAACAAACAATTCATCCTATGCAAGTGAAATTCTCAATTGCTGGATTTCCTGTGTTGAAGTTTATTTTGTATCATGAGGCTAGATTTAAAATAAACCCTACAGTTCTTCATTGTGTGTCAGCCTGTAATACTTATATAGGGAGGTCAATGGGATCATATCTGGTGCAGGACAGTATCTAAGGGCTTACAGGAATACTATAAAAAACAGAACATCCCATTGTTCTGTTCTCCAGAATACTAAAGCTTTATAATCTTGCATCAAAATATGAAATGCTGAATAGCAAATGTCACAATAGGTGCCTGTAAATCATTCAAGTTAGGAGAATAAGTAAAACATTTGCCTGAGGGGAAATACAAATTTTTATTCCTGCTGTGGTGGGAAATGAATGTGATTTGTAGGATTGCTGTTGGTTAAAATGAAATACAGCTTATTGCATAGAGAGGAAGGGATTCAGACAAGTGCCATGTGTGGGGTTATTTCTGTTTTGCTATCAAAGTATATGGCTTAACTATCAATAGCTCCTGTTCTGGGCAGCTCAGAGACTGACTGGGAGTAAGAATTGTGCTTGGACTGGGCTGTCATTCAAGGATAGAGTTCAGATTGTGTGGCAGGTACCTTATGCCATCATATCCTGTTCTTATATCCTTCAAGTTCAGAAGTTTAGGAGTTGCTGAACAAGCCACAATAGAGGACAAAAAGGCATTGGCAACCTTACATATCTAAGGTGATGTTAGCTGAAAGTTATTGAAATGCATAAGCATAAAACCCCAGAAATTTCTGAGTGTTGGTCAGCTCCAAGGGTTAAAAAATCACCACCATCAATGCTAGAAGAGCTATTGCTGAACCTGGAGCCCTGTCAGTCATCTTCTCCAGACCTGTCAGCTGTTTTGTGTAGCACAAAACATGATGTCATGCCAAGAACCTTATCGAAGCCATGCCTCAGGAACAGACTGGGGAAAATCCTTTTTCCTGGAGGTGTCCTCATCTCCCAATCTATTCACTAAATTGTGTATTAGTTTCTAAACGCCCTGAGGCACTGATGGATTCTGCACAGATGTTTCTCAAAATACATCCCACCAGATAGGACAGAGTACTCATCAAAGCATCACTGGAGAACAGGGGCAGCTCTGCCACTGAGGAAAGCTGGGTCTGTTCCCACCTAAACCTTCCCAAGTTTTGTGGTGAATCCCACTGTACAAGTCTCAGTACAGACATGGAATTAGAGTTAGGAACCAAAGAGAAATCTAGATGTACAGTGAGAGAGGGACACTCGAGAGGGGCTGTTGAATCAGTGGGAAGACTGTTGGTAGGGTTTGCTCAGCACCACTTGACCTGGGAGTGTGGCTGTTGTCCTGGCTTAGAGCCCAGTCAAAGTTCAAAGTCAAGATTATGGCTCTGACAATGAGAAATTCAAGCATATGGAAGGAGTGGAGTTCAGAGGTGATAGCACAATAAAACGAGGGCTTTTATTTGGGCTCTCCTCTGAGCAATCCTTTGGCTGGGGACTGCAGTGCCCCATAGATAAGGGATATCTGAGGGGTAGGTGAGGAAAGGGGTTTAGTGGCTCTTAGGCAGAGACAGGGAGGTCATAGAGTCATGTAAACTGGAAAAAGATTTGAGATCATCAAGTCCAGCCATTAACCCAGCACTGCCTTCTCAGCCAGAACCTTGTTCCCCTCTGCCCCTTCTGAGCTGGATTTGCTGGGCTCAGTGAGGAAGGTGCCCACACCAGCACCATCCAGGCACCACAGGAGTGGAACAGAGCCAGAGGTGGAGCCTGCACAGCATCCCCCAGCAGGGGATCCACTCATGCTGAAAGCACTGGGGCTGTCACTGCCAGAGAGGAAAAGAACCATGCCATGAATTTTTCCTTAGCACGGCCAGGGTTAACACAATCACCCTCAACACCCACTTATTTTTCTTGGGACAGAGCTACTCCCCTATGTAAATAGCGATTAAGTTCATTGCATCCTTCTAAAGGACCTACTATCAAATTGTGTTTAGAATTGTGCAGAGGTCCACGGAGAGGGCAGAGTTCCCAGTTTCACTAATGAACTTTGTTTCTAAGCCTGTATTTTATTTTTAATTTTTTTTAAAATTCTTCTCTATTTCCCAGAAATGTGTTCTGCTTTTCGACCCTTAGAATCATATCTCATATTTCTAGCATGCCGAGAGATTCCAGCACCATACTGCCTTACTTCCTGTCCATGATAATTTAACCTCTAGGCAATCACATTGCTCCCCCACCATCATCGAGCTGTTTGCTGTGCAATTCTTTGCTGATTCCTGTCCATTTCATACTGTTCTCTTGCTATTCTCTGAGTGTTTGGATTTGACATTCCTGTTACTGCTAGTAAAAGGAAGTGACTAAACCCCAACTTTTACATCATTTTACTGTTACCGATATTATGGCCGATCAGAAATGCCAAATCACAGCGTCAAGAAGAACAAAACTTTGGTTCTCTTACATGAGTTATATTTACAGGATGAGAATTCATGCTGTGCTGTCACAAAAGAGCAGTCATCAGCTTGGAGCAAGGAGGTGCCTGAGGGCTACTTCCAATATCCAGCCTTGTTATTGACAGTGATAGTGACAGTGACAGTGAAGTACTATTAGTTTCAGAAATGCAGCCACCTGTCCTCTGCAGCAATTAATCCTCACTTTGCTGAGTCACTGGGGAATCACCAATGCTTAGACTCAAAGCAAGTTCCATCTTTAATTTCATGTGGAAACTGGCTATTATGGAGCAGAGCTCTTAACTCTAGTCTGATGTAAGCATTATTCTCTGTCATGTTCTCTGTTGGAAATGATTTCCAGTCTATCACATGTTCTCAGTGAGTTGCTACTGCCTCTTGTGATTGTTGCTTTGGCAGTTAAACCTTGAATCTCAGGTGACTTCATGTGTCAGCATAAATACAACCAGGATAGGAGCTTGCATTTGGGTTTCTAGTGGGTCGTGGGAAATGAAGTTTATAATTTGTAAGCTATAATTTGAGATGGTTTTGTGTTTATTTGGAACTCCTCTATCACAACATATTTGCATTTATCAGGAGATCCTGCTTAACTGTCCAACACTTCCATGAGGCAAGAGCTAAACACTGGCTGTAGGTGCAAGGTTGTGGCTGAATGAATAAAGTCTGTGGTTTTTTAGAAGAGTAAGAAGTTGCTTAAATTTCCCTTTTTCTTTCTTGTTATGAATTTCTTCATAGTTCACATTCTAGGACTCCTGCTGGGCTGTGACTGTACTTAAGTCTGTTTTTCAGAAAAACCCCAAAAAGTTGGCTCAGTTGCCCAAAGGGTCAGAGGTCAGACAACTCTCAGCCTCAATTTCTTTCTTTCTGATTGTTCATTTAGGGTAATGTCCCAAAGTTTTTATTCTAGGTTGTAGCGTTAGCTGCTCCCTGCAACTTCAGGGTTCAAGGTGCTGCAGTCAGGAGGGTGTCAAAGGGGACATAATTTGCAGGGGGTTTCAGAAGCTGCTGCTTTGAGAGTGGCTCTTTCCAGGTCACCTCATTGCTCTGGGCTCACTGGAGGGGCAGCAGTGGGTGACAGGCCTGGCAGCACTGAGTCCTCTGCAGGGGTGCAGTGACAGTGTTTCTTGGGGTCAGATAGAGCTACTTTGGCAAGTCCTGTGTTTTAGAGCAGAGACTCCACTGTGATTCCATTGCTGGAGTAACAGCAGTCTGGGGGATCAAAGTGATGAGCCTGAAGGGAAGCAGCTGAAAACTTTTAACATCCTGTAAATCAGAAGCTGGATGACATTGGAAAAATCCATTAAACTAAATTATCAAAGGGTACCAGATACAAAGAGGCACTTCTGGCTCAGGAAGTTTCTGAATTTCAAGTATCTGGAGGCTGAGAGAGCATTTAGGGAAGAATCACTACACAATTATTGTTGTACTCTTCCTGCTGTAGTCTTCCCTGGGCATCCAATGCCAGCTGCTGTCAGAGACAGGAGTTGTGGGGCTCTCAGTTTGACCACCTGCTTGTTTTTTTGTTCTAATATAAATATAGTCAACATCTAAGCCTATTGTTTAGAAAGGATGGAAATGTAAGCAAATGAGACAAGTTTTCTTTAGATGAAATAGGATCTGTGACCATGAAACCAGAACAGGGCCGTGCTGTATGTCTTTACATTTGAACATTGAACTGTTTCAAGGGGGTTTAGATTTTTTTTTCTCTTTTTAAGCAATGTATGGAGAACAGAAAAGTTTTCTTAATATAAACACTTTTGGTTTTACTGCGTTCATGTTTTCAAAACAGCTATTTGGTTATCTTGAATAAACAAGCCTCCGAAATATGGTGTTGGGTAATCTTGGCCACTAATGTGTGTGAGTGTGTTTATGTGTGTCCAACTCTATTCAGACTGACTGAATTTCATGTCAGGAAAGGAAATATAAAACCTGGGCATTCTGTTGAGAGCCCAGGCTTGGCAGCTTTCTGGAATCCTGCACAGATCTGCCCTTGATTCCACAGCAAGTGTCAGACCTTGGGGAGAAAGCAGAAGAGAGAAAGTCCAAGGTGGCTTCAAGACTGAGATGTGGCACCAGTTTAGCACGTGACATGAAATAGAGACTGACATTCAAGAACTGGGTTTCACTCATCCCAGGCAGTGGGAAAGGAGAACAGGCAAAAGAAGGAAAAAGTGCTGGTTATATTTTGGCAGGAGCAAAGGGCCTGCTGAGGGTTGAGCCTGGAAGAATTGTTTCTTTGGGCCATGGTGATGGCTGCCTGATTTGAAGGACTGAGTTTTCACATTCCAGGAGGTGATAGATAGCTGGGCAGAGCTGCTGAAAGAAAATAATTGTCTCTGTGGCAGAGGCATGGCCAGAGAGCCATCAGGGAGAGAACAGCCCCAGGCACCAACTGTCCCAGAAAGGAAAGATGAAGTTTGAGTAATAAGGCACTGTCCATGCTCTTGGGCCACCCAAAGGATCTCTGTAACTGATTATGAATTCCACATGTTTTGGGGGTGGAATGCTTTGTGGCTGTGCAACACTCGTACCAGGAATTGCTGGGGACACTGGACAGGAAGCAGATCTCAGAGGAAAGCAGCAGGCAGGAGGATAGATGCTGATGGGATAATGTCATGGAAATATCTGCAGTCACCTGGTAGGCGAGCTGTGGATTTCTGTAACTCATCCAGGGGCCTGAAGTGACAGAAAGTTTGGTCACTGCTCATGTACAGCATCCAAAAGACTCTGCCTGAACTAGGCAGTGAAAGTGGAAGCACTGTGAAAATTGCTGGTGCAGACAGAAAGGAGAAGAGGCCCAGAAGGGGAGTCAAGATGCCATCAGCCTTGTGGCTATGGCACTTGGAGCTGGGTTTTGATTTCCTGAATTTCAGAGAGGATGATGTGTGAGGCTGAAGGACCATGTCTCTTTTCCATTCTGCCTGCTAGCATGGAGCTCTGGAGATGCATACTGTGATCCAGTTTCTGTGTTCCAAAAGCTTTCAAATTAATTTAGTTTTCATTAAACTAGGGTACCCTGTCCAGTCACTGCTGGAAGTCCTTTAATCTGTTGCAGACAAACCCCAGATGTTTCTGTGTGCATTATTTATTTTGTCCTTGCTACACTGACCCTGGTGCACCATGTAGAAATTGTTTCTTTCTGTTAAATGCGGCTGCTTCCATCTGCCCTTTGGTATGGAGACCAGCAGCTCTGCTTTTTATGGAAAAACACACAAAACAAAACCAAAAAAACCCCAAAACAAAACGAAAAAACCCCAAACCAACAAACAAACAACCCAAAAAAAACCCCTCAACCCAACCTCCAAACAACCCCACCCAACAATCCCTCACAAACCCTCAAGGTTTTCTTGAGTCAACCTTTTTCCTCATGCAACTACCTGTCTTGTGATGACTTCTGTAGAAACCTATCCATTACTGCACTGGCTTAAGGTTTGAATCCAGAGGAGGTTTGTGAATGTACTGCACTGGTACAGCTACTGCCACATGGTTTGTGGGACATGGGTTTGTTATTGTTGAGAACTAGAATGCATTGCTGACAATAACTTATTGCATTTTCCAACCTGATAAGCTGCAAATGTCTTACTTCGATATGGTGAGAAACTTAACCAGCTGCTGTACAAAGAAGGGTCTTAAAATTAAATATGTAAGGTAGAAAAGAAGGGGAGGATATGCATGAAATTCTGAAAAGAGCTTATTTTCTATTGAAATAAAAATATGTACTATTCAGGCATCTCAGCTCAGATATTCTTACACTATATATTTAACACTGATGAAGATGAATATTTTGAATGTGGGAAAGCAGGGACTTTTTCCATTCCCATTGTTCATGCTCATGAATGAGCAGCAGTTGACTTCTTGCATTTTCTACCCCATGTTCCAGCTGAGTAAATTCTGGGACTATAATATCATCATGTCCCTAGAGGAAAGAGTGTAAAATTTTGAAGGGAAGAAGGAGACATGTACAATGATCAGAGTGTGGGAAAGTGGCTAATGATAAATAATAAAACAGCTCCAAAGGGAATTGTGCAACAACCTAGAAACACCGTATTTGAATACCAGGGGATTTCCAAAGTAAAGCAGCAGTGAAAGATAAGCAGGGAAAAAGAAAAATACAGAAAACAAACTCTACAAGACTGACTTTCTCTTTTCCTGTATGCTGCTCTTCTGCTTTCTAGGGAGTAAAACCAAAAGTTTCTTGTACTCTTGCACAAGGAAAGGGTTACCTCACATGAGCTCCCAGGACCATTCAGAAGGAAGGGAAGTTATTGTGAAGCAATGCTATTATTCCTGGAACCAAGACAGAGCTAGAAGCCGACATCTGTAGTTGCACAGTACCCATAGCCTTCATTTTTTTTGGACCAGGACATGGCAAGGGCTGTTTATGGAGCTGGGTTTTATGCTTCTGTCAGCCTCTCCATTGCTTTGCATGAGGATCAGAAGAGCAGATAAGAATCTGCTCTTCCCTCATTCCCTTTTGGAGAAGCTCAGCTTGCTCTGGTTTTCCCTGTGTGCTGGCTCTCTGAGATCATTATTGACTTGCAACACTCACACATCTGGCTTCTATTCCCAGGAACTTCTCCTTTCCAAAGAGCTGGAAGTGCAGCAGGGAGAGGGCAGTGGTGCAGAGTTCTTAGGCTGTGTTTAAGCTGGGACTCATGAGGGAATAGTCTGAGCAAGTGTGAGGGAACATCTTCAGCAGCTTGTGGCTTCCCAGGGGCACATCCTGGTCCTTCCTACCCGTCCTGCAGCAGCTGCACATGCCCTCCCTTACTCTCGCTTTCAGCACTCTGATGCTGCTGGATGTCACAGGATTCCTGTGAGATGGCAGGAAACTGCAGAACTGCAGTGGGGATGCTCTCTGGATGCTTTTCATTTCTCAGGAAGAGCTGCAGGGATAGGCAGAGGTGGGGCCTGCTGACTTCACAGGGAAGTCCAACCTATCTGGCTCCATTTCACCAGCCTTGCTCCTTTTGCAGAGGAGATGAAATCAGATGCTAGTCCTGGTCTTGATTCCTGACTCAGAAATTGTAGGGTGATTGAGCACTTTGGAAAGCCTCTCTGCACAGCAGTGCAGCTCTGTCATTTACCTGGGAATCCCAGAAAAGCCTCAATTCTCATTTAGGGGAATTTTTAGAAAATATTTCCCATCCTTGCTCCTTTTCTAACAGGACGATGTTGTTTTCAGATGATCTTTTAAGACAAAAGTCCCTATTGTTTTTATGTACCCTTAACACCAGGAACTTTAAAAAAAGTAAAAAGTGAAAAGAAAAATGTCACAGCAGCTGCACAAACAGCCTGATGCAAACATCACATCCCCATTGCATGGGCTCAGTATGTGCAGCCCATGGAGTGTTTGCCCTCATCTCCTGTATGGTGTGAGCTGGCCTTAAGTGACTGTGTGAGGCCAGAACATGGCAGGGGGAAGGAGAAGTGGGATTGTTTGGTGGGGGATAATCCCTGCCTTGTGGAGGTGGGAACCAGGGTATTAGAGGCTGGAGAAACATGTAGAGGGCTTGGAAGAGAACACACAGTCGAGCTTGTGGGTTTTGCCAGCATTTAAAGAATAATTTACCTGGATCCCTCTCCAACATGGCAAGCAGCCCACAAGAGAGCCTGATCTGCCTGTGTGCAGATCTCTGCCCTGCTCTATACCAAACTTCATGAGGTTTCTGTTCAAGTTCAGCAAGGTCCCCATGGATGATGCTCTGCTGCTTGTCAGCCATTCCCCTTAATTTAGTTCAAGCCAGAGATTTGCTGGCATTTTCATCCTCATTGTTTACTTTTTTGACTTCCAAATTGTATTTCAACAGCGCTTCTTTTTCTGAACATCTTTCTAGGCCTTTTGGCATTAAAGAGTTCAGGATTTGAGCATATTACTTCTCTGGCAAAATCATTCCTCAGCTTCCTCATGTGTTCAGAGTGGCTCGTGTTGCCCTGTGCTGGGCTCTGGGGAGACCAAGGGACCTCCAGCCTGCACAGGACTCAGTGAGCAAACTGATCCAGGCAGCTCTTGAATGAGCATGGCAGCACACCAGTACTCACTGGCTAGGGCTCACTGAGGTCATAAAAGGTCTATGATGGCAGCTGTATAGGTAGTTACATATAGATACACACAGCCTTTTGTATAAATACATTCTATTTAGTACTTTCAGTGAGTTTAGTGCTTCCATGTGGGTTAAAACTCTCCACAGATATTCCTTGGGGTTACTCATGTAATAGTCCAGCCTATTTCAGACAATACAGAGTTCAGGCAGAGTTTGCTGTTGCTGTCTTTGGATGCACACAAAGCTCCCTTTTGTTTTCTCCTGCCAATACTTTCAGCTGTTATAGTAATTGTACTAATGAGGTTTAGTCTTTAAGGAAACTGCTGGATTTGGTCCAGAAGAGCACTCAAGGGTTAAGGACTGAATCAGAAGGTTTCACTGTTAAGCTAATATTGAGCATAGCTGCAGTGTTACAGAAAGAATAAAGTGCTGATGTTTGCAGTAAACTGTGCCTGGGTATCCTGATCGAATAAAGTAAATAGAGAAGAGCTTCCCTTGGGCAGTGCTTTGTGCCATGTGTCCCACTAAGTAGAGCTGTGCAAAAGTTGACTTTCACCATGTCAATGTCACCGTGAAATAGAAGTTGTTCTGGTTTGGGCTCCACAGAGCATTTCCAACAGGCATTACTTTGTAACCAGCAGGAAAGGAAGAAGGAGGCAGCAGCTCTGCCTTTAACCTTGGAAAATTCCACAAAAATGGAGGAGTCCCTGAGATTCTCTGGGTCTCTTTAGACTTTCAGTGGTGTGAGAAATGGTGTGTGTCCTGTGACTGTCCCATTCAAGTGGTTTCCCTTTGCTCATGCTTACACCTCAAAAGAAGAGATCCTTTAAGTGGGAAACTGAAGGACAGTTTGGTTGAGGAAAATAGTGTTAGAGTAGTATTGGACTGTTGATACTTGCTGTCCTCAAGATGTAGGTTTGTCCTCTCCAGTCATCTGTCACTGCCCTGCTGCTGTGCTTCTAAAACATGGAATGCTTGTGATCACCCCTCAACCCTTCAGGGCTTTGTTGGACGAATCTGCTTAACCATTAGAGTTGGAGCCAGAAGTGTGTTTTCAAGATTTGAGATGAAGTACTGCCAAGTTTCTCAGCTAGAAGTGTGAGTTATTCCCTGGAATGCTTTCAAATTAAAAGGAAAACAAAAAAAAACCTTAATTCAGAAGGTACTTAAATGTTAATCTCAACAAAACATAAACCTATGAGTAAATTAGGAACATATTTCCCTTCTTTGATTTCAGTAACAAAAGAAGAAGAGTTTGGTGTTCCTGAATCAGGGCAGTTTATGGGTTTAACTTTCATCAGAATTCTGAGGAATAACAATAATAATAATAATAATTTCAACTGAATTCTGAGGAATAACAGAGGGAAGAGAAATATGAATGAAAAATTTTTGAGTACCAGAATTTCCTGATTCCAAGTATTTTTTTTCCAGATGTCCAAACATTTGATTTTTGTGGGAGCAGATCCATGACCCTCAATAAAGTAAACTTGTCTGGGTGCAAAGGAAAACAATGTGCAAAGTTTAGTGTGTAGCAGTTTCTGAAGACAAATGGACTGAGTACTAAGATAGATGAATCATGAGCACCACCTGTGGAACTTACAGCCATGTACCTTAGAAAATCTGGACAATAAATTCCCTGAATGTTGCTTATTATTGGGTTATTTGGTTATGATATAGAGTTAATTGATATTGCTGGGTTATAAAGAAACATGACTGAAGGAGGGGACAAACAGCATACAAAACACATCCAATTTGGCTTTTGGTTGCATGATCTTGGAAGCCTTCCTAGACTCTTGTCCAACAGTTAAAAAACTAATTTAAAGCTGGGAAATGTAGAATGCACTTTTTATGTATTACAGTAAGAGCTCAGTGACTGTAGACAATGCTCTGCAAACAAACACCAGCAGAAAGGGGCATTCTCCTGAGTATGTTGCAAAATAATTTGGACAGTGGAGAGGCCAAAGCAAATGAGGTTATTTTGGACACTGATGTGAGAATGGCTCGTGAGTTTGGTGTGCATTTAGGGCCTTTCAATTTATATTTTTAAAAGATGAGATGATAAACTGAATGTCAATATCTTCGCTTTTCTTTGTTGAGTGCAAATATCTGACTTTCTGTCTGTTCTCTACTTCCCTTCAATCAATGGAAAGCAGCCCTAAAGAAAAGGAGGCAAAACACAATGCTTGAAATGTCATTGTTGCCACAAAGCTGCAACCTTGTTTTTCTTAGTCTGGCCCTGGACTGTCATGAATCCTGCTTCAACACAGAGGCCTCCATCTTCTCCAAAGGTGGCTCCTTGACTTGCATCTCCAGGTTTATTCTGCCAAATGAAAAGCATGCTTACACCTCGTGTAGATGCTGGGGCTCTTTGGGATTGTCTCCTCACCTCCAGGCTCCCAAGCTAGTTATGAGGGCTGTCTTTCAACCAGCAGCCACCTTTCTTCTCCTCAAACATGACTGATGCACCCAGCATCCAAAACCAGCTTTCCTGTCAGAGCAGCAGCAACTTCACATGGCAGCTCTGTGTGTGTGAAGATATGTTGGAGCTTGAGGTAAAATTACATTGGCTTAGTGCAATACACTAAGCAAAGGTGCACAACATCTCCAGCAAGGCTGAAAGAGAAGCTCCTGGTGCCTCCAAAGCCTGCCCTGGTCCCTTTGGTCAGTAGATGACTCCCTGTACTCTTCCCACCAACTCAGCCCAATGGCTGAGACTCTTCAACAGCTTTGCAATAATCTGAGAGGGAAGTTGAGAAAGAAATCTGAGCATTTACATCCTTTGATCATTTCTTACCCTCCAAAAGGCAGCTGTGGTCTTCACGTCAACCTTATAAATGTCTGCACTTCAAATATTACATAATATTCAAATTTGACCTCTTGACTGCTGATTTGGACAAAGATGTAGCAGGACCCCAACAATGTAAAGGACAATGTAAAGATATTCTGCCTTTTTATAAGCTAATGAATAGTGATTTTGTTAATAATGAAAATTCTGTTTAAAATTTCCCTGAGTTTATCTTGGTCTGTAAGGGTCTTTAAATACCTGAGTCCCCTTTCAAGCAGCAGACAAAGCCCTTCATGCTGGCAGCAGAAGACCAGAGAGTGAAGGGCTATGTATAGAGATTTCTGCCAAGGCAAACTGTGCTCCCAGTCAATGATGGCAAATGTGAACGTTTTGACAAACAAACAAAACCAGAAAAATAGAGGTCAAAGTCCTGAATCCCAGCACAAACGGGTTTTCCTGTGAGAGGCAGCTGTTAGTTGGGATAGTCATAACCATGTCTTGGCCCTCCCAGGCCATCCTTGGCATCTCCCTTGGTCTGGGAGATGACACTCTCTTTTACCTTTCTTGCCTCTTCCAGGTCTCCTCCTTTGACTGCACAATGATAATTTTCCAGATGCAGAGGTTTGATGTGCTGACCTAAAACCCAAATCTGGAAACTGAGAGAAACTGGAGATGCTACAGTTGAATTCTCCACAGCATTTGATGAAAGTGAATGGGCAAAATCTATTTGTCTTATTGGTACTGAGTGGTCAGCCCTGCTATGGGTTTAAAGGAAAGAACTTTCCCAGAAACGGCAGGATGATGATTCTTTAAGTGTTATACTGTAATTTGTCAAAAACAGAACATCAAAGTCATGTAGGGATTGAGAAATTCTACAAAATCAGCAATGTTTTGCAATGGAGCGAAGTGAAGAGTCACATTAGAGCTGAGGAGGCTTGTTTACACATGCCAAGTATATTTGCCAGGTGAGACTGAGGTGTGGAGACCAAGAAATTATTACCTATGGACCATGGTTTTATCTTGGACAAAACCATGCATTTTTCTTGAACCATTTCTAGTTCTCCAAGGTAATCTTATGAGAAGATACAACCACAACAAAGATGTTTTAGTCTATCAAATCCATTTCTAGAAATATGACATGTGAAACAGTATTGCTTAGTCATAAGGTAAAGTTTAGTGGAAGAAGTTCAAAGTCTGCTCTGAAATACATGTGTAAATCTGCACAGGTGAATTCCCCTTCTCCCAAATCTAGCAGGGAAAGGATCACAGCTAACACCTTTCAGAAAGACAGCAGGCAGATGTGGAGGTTTAGCTTTAATTTCTCGAGTGCAAGGAGAATTGTGTAGTTAAGAGGTATTAAAGATCCAGCTGGGGTCAGTGGCACTGGGTAACAATTCCTGCTGTTCATCACTGCCCTGTGAGGGATGGGCTCTGTCCCCCTGAGCAGCTGTGCACAGGCTGGACCCCAGAGCTGCGGTGTTTGCAAAGTGCTGCTCTATTCCAGTTGTTCTCTTGTGCTCATTTACAGAACATGTATGCTGTGAAGGCTGGCAAGATGTACATATGAAAACAGTAAATAAAATTATAATAAACTATAAGGTAAACTAAGAGTAAATATGAAGGCTCTAGCTTTGTACAGTGTGTTCAGCTTTTACTTCTTTGAGTAGTTTTACAGGAACAAAACACCCCAAGTTTGCAGTGTATGACTGAGGTAATTTTCCAGTGATTCACTCAGGCCACCTTTGTTAGGCAATTTCTGCGTTAAGAAAGGGAAGCCAGAGAGGCTGTGAGAAGCCGAGGAGCAGAGTGGAATTTTCTCTTTGAAGTGCTCCAGGAGTGAATGTGTTAAATGTTTTCATCAGAGACACACAAAAAAAAGGCAGATTGTGGATTTGCAAGAAAAGTTTATAAAAGAGAGTGAAAAGCCCCTCACACCTAAAAGAGTAGGAAAGAAAGAGCACAGCGTTGACTTTTTAGCAGCCTTTAACGTTAGAAAGAATGTAATCGCTGGGGGCAGAGCCCACTGCAGCGGGACCTCCCCCACAAAACTGCCGGGATAAATCCACTTCCCCAGCAAGGCAGGCAGTCCTCGAAAGGAGGGAGAGCCTTGCAGCTGTCCCGGAGCCGCAGGAGCAGCCATGTCCACGGGGAAGCTCTGCTGCCTGCTGCTGCTCACCCTGGGGGTGCTGGCAGTGGCAGTGACACTTGTGGTCATCCTGACTCAGCCCAGGTGCGCTCCCCAGCAGTACCTGCACGGTGCCGTGGCTGCTGACACCGAGAGCTGCTCCCTGGTCGGCCGGTAGGTGCACGGAGCCCTGAGCTCCTCGCTTCCCTCGCTGCGGGTGTGTCGTGACTCGGGCTGACACCGCGACAAGCGCTAAGCACGGGCTGAGCCGCGCTGCTGCCCCGTCCCGGCGCCGGGGCTGCGCAGAGATGCTCAAACTCCAGCCGGAGCTCCGAGGCTGATGCTTACTTACGTTATAGTGTCCCAAACACTTGCAGCCGTGCAAACTCTTGGCCTTTTGGAAGGTATAAATATTTGTAGAATACAAGTACAGTGTTGGTTTTGAGTGAGGAAGGAAGAAATTTACTTTTTATGGTGTAGTAGATCTGTCAGATAAGTGGCTTAGGATAAATCAAGAAGTTAGAGGAGTTTGCAGAGAGCTGCAGCTGGGCTTGAACAGAGACAAGGAAGGGAAGGCAGGGAAAGGGGGACTGGCATCCCTGCCTTTTGGGGATGTGTTTCTGGTCTGAATCCTGCAGCAAGTGTGTCTGCTAGAAAGGAAAAAAGCAAAGAGCAGATTTAATTGAAATTCAGTCAAGAGAGTAGAAGTACAAAGAACATATTTACATCACTTGGAAAGAAAGATGTAGGTTAAAAATTCTCTAGATGCTCAGGTTGTACAACTTCAGTTTGTGTTTGTTTCTCAAACATTTTGATTCCCACGTTATTATTTTACTGTTCCTTCAATTATTAAATGCCTGTATCCATGAAAACAGAAGGATGGAAGTTTACATGATGTGCTGGATGCTCCAGTGATGGACGCTGGAGCTGTGTGCTCTGCCTTGTGGCTGGGGGAGTGAAATGAGACATGGTGCCATAATATCACACTTTGCCACACTCACCCCTGATTCTGGCAATGACTGGCACAGCTTTTGTGAGTAGCTGGAGAAAATATACTGTGGCTGCACATATGTCGAGGAGCAAGATAGGGTTTTTTATGTGAAGCCACATGTTAGTTCTTCAGAAAGCAGAAGTATTTTTAAAATAGCTATTAATGGAAAAAAGGAAAATACATAATTGGATTGCCCCAAAAAATCTGCTGGGGAAAACCACTGCATTTGTTTTTGCAGCTATTGTAAATTTTAACTTGGTGTAGTGTATAATTGGCTGGAAGATGTTGAAGTGAGAGCCACAGAAATCTGTGGTTAGTGGACAGCTGAGCAGCTTTATCTAATTGCCTACTGCTTTTGGCTACTGCTACTGCTGGCTGTCTAACTGGCTACTGCTCCTACTGCTTTCCTTCCCTTCTCTCAGCAAGAAGCTCCACAGGTTTGCTCAGCCCCCACCATTGCTGCAGCTGCACCTCCAGCACACTTGCTGGCAGGTCTGTGCTGTCCCTCCAGTCTGATGGACCAACTCGAATTTCCTGCAAATAGTCTGCCAATGATCTCCACAAAACCCTGCCTTTGCTCCACCTTCCCATCACATTTTTTTCTCCCTTTTGCCCATCCTGGGGCATCTGGACATCAGGTCCTTCTCTCTCCTCCAGCCCTGCCAAGCCTCTGGGACCTCCCCAGCCATGGTTGTTCTCCTCCTTTGCCTGGGCTCTACACTGCTCACCCTCTGCCTTGTGGTCAGCTTTACTCCCCTGCTGCTGCATGATTGCTGCTGGTTTTTTTTTTCCCAGTATCCTTTGCCTTCAGCCATTCTTGGAAATCTTGGTGCTCATTTCATGCTGTCCTTAGACTTGGAGTGAGACAATGTGTTGTTCTCCCAGCTCCTTCTGTGCATGTTCTTGTAAAAGATCGTAATAAAAGTAAAATTGTTTATAAAAATGTTCCTCTGCAAGAGAGCTTGGGATCAGAAGTTTGTATAATATTTGCCCTTTTCCTTGTTGTTGTAATAGTTCTTTCTCCATCCCACTAGCCTACAGTGGTGGCTTCATTTTTCCCTCTAGAAAGTTTATTGAGTGCTCTGCACTGCATGTGATCTTGTTAATTTTCTCCCAGACATTTCTGTGCTGTTATACCTGTATGCCACTTTTTAAGCTCTCAGCTCTTAGCACACGATGGTCACAGCTAGATTAATTCTCAGACCAAACTGTGAAGTGAGAAAATGTTGTTCTTTCACTGGTGAGGAAGTCTCACATGGCAGTGACACTGTGAGGATGCCACAGAGAGGGGCTCAGGCCAGGGGCTCAGCCTTTCAGAGCCATCTGCTCTGCTCTGTGACCTCCTGTGTGACTCTGCAGGGTGAGGGCTTCCTCAAGGCTGACTCAGGGTCCCTGGTGGAGCACCATGAGATGATAAACTTAGAGCTGCTTCCTGCTTCATCTTTGCTGAGTAAGATTTTAAAATCCGTAGGAATTTTGTCACAGCAGTAGCAACAAAGTCCAGTTTCAGAGAGTAGTCTCTGGCTTAGGCCCTGCTGTCCCCATGTCTGAACTGGCAGTCCATGTGCCACTTTCCTTCAGCAGCAAGGTGAGAGCAGGGCCAAGCCCAGCAGCCCTAGATGCCAGTCCCTAAAGGTGCACTACAGGGCTGGTTTGTCCCTGCTCTTCCTCACCGGCCTTGCAGACCCTCTCTCCTGCTGTGACCCCAGGCTGTTCCCCACAGCCACTCCTTTCATCCTGCAAATCCCTCCCAAGCTCACAGGAATCCTTGTGGGGGATGCTCAGAGAACTGCTCTGGTGCTTAAAGCCTTGGAATCTAAAAGCAGCACCTAATCTCTGACTTACAGATTTTATTCTTTAATTAAAAATCTTGTTTATTTTAAAGATAAACTCAAACCACATCCTCTGTGAGTTTTCAGGAATGAAATTCCCTAGGCACTACATGATACTCTGTTGGTTTAAGATTCTTCCATTTGGGAATCTTTGTGTGTTCCTAATAGAATTGTCAATTGAATTTACTGAGAATAACTGAACTAAACTCGCCCAAGGAGGAATCTTGTATTTCAGTGTATGGGATAGTGGTTGGGGAAAACACTCAGGGCCCACGTGTTTTCCAGCTCTGGAGACTGTGCTCACGTACTCTGGAGTTCTGAAATCGTTATTCAACTCTTTGGGTCCCTGCAGAAAGTGAGCAATCTCAGTGAGCCTTCAGCCTGTCACCATCCATGTTGGCAGGTCCTGAGCTAAACTTCCCCTTAGCCATCAGTGCTCAATTCTCAGTGCTGAACAAGGCTGGGTCTCTTGCTGCATTTTTTCTGCTGGAAATTGGGGGCTGAAAGCAACCTTGTACAGCTGGCTGGTCCAGACTAACACCCTGCCTTGGGAGAAAACCTATCCCTGAAGGAAGTGAAACACTTTGAAGATGGGTGGGAGGCTAAAAGGAGAACCAGAGCAGTTTTTAGCCAAGGATGTGGATTTGGTGCCACAGTCCTCCACACTAATTTGTCCTCACGTCCTGAAGAGACAGGACATGATTGTCCTGTGACACTAAGAGGTATTCAAACTTCGCCTCCAACTCCAAGCCACTTGTTTCCTCCTGGAAGAGGCTCTTTGCATCAAGCATGCAAAAAGTTCTATATTCCCGACCAGTGTGCTCTTTGAGCTCTGTCATCCACTGCTCTGCATTCCTTTGTTCCTCAAACGGTAGAGGCAAGAACTAGCATAAAGTCAGGGACAGATTTAGGAAAAATATTAATTCCCAGTGATGGGATTCACTGCAGCAAGGCGAGCTGACCTGGCCTGGCCTGGCCCAGCAGCCATCCCATTTCTGATGGGATCCCGTTTCTCCAGTGTAGCCCAGCACAAACCCTGGGAATTGGCCTTCTATGAAATCAACACCCCCCAGGGGAACAGGGTGCTGGGGAGGGTGAGAATGGTGAGACTTTAACAGTCAGAAAATGTCTGCAGCCCTGGGAAGCTCAGTTCTATCCAGAGAATCTGATGAAAAAATTCTTTTCAGTGATGGCCCAGCAGATTTCTGAAGTATGTTTACATCCCAAAGGATTTGGTTTCCTTCTTGTACGTTTTAAATTTGGTAACTGACCCTTTTTAAACAAAAGCAGTTGTTGCTTTTGCCCAGCATAAATCCTAAGGAGGCAGCTGCTGTATGTTGGGTGGTCTCCCAGTCCCCAGCCTCCTTCAGCAGAAAAAAAAGTCAATCCAATTTAATAGGTTGGCATTTCCAGTGTGTTTAAAGGGGCTTCAGGGCTCCCTCTAGCCTAGGGCAGAACAGTGTGCTTGGTCTGCAGTCCAGCACAGCCCATCTTTGCTGTGAGCAAAATGCCATCATTCCCCCTTCCAGGGAGGGTGAGTGAGTCTCTGTTTGCTGCTGCTGGATTGGGACTTGGCTGTTAACATCCTCTTCTGCTCCTTATTGTAAGGAAACTCCATTAATGACTAAGCCCTAAGCTGAAACTAGAAGGAAGGAAATGGGACAAAACATTGCTATCAGATGTTGTCAGCTGCAGCACCATTATCTCTAGAGAGACCTGGTGAGGTGCCACACTTAGATTAAGGATTTTGCATTATAATTAAGCTCATTGCAGCAGAGATCCACCTAAAGGGAGCCAGGTAACGGGACATAAATTCAGATGCGGTTTTGCTCTATGTAATGGCCCCAAATTCCCCAGGCATCACTTCCAGGGAGGTGGCAGGTCTCTGACTGGAAGTCTGATGCACAGAAGCCACATGAGACACATCAAGAGCCAGCTCAGTGTATTTTCTGTGGAGTTTCAGTCTCTGGAGAAGCTGGAGGGACAGGTGTCAAGGCCAATGTGAATGTGCTGTGAATTTGGGTGAGAATCTGGTGCTTTTCAGGCTTTGGGAAATGTGCTTGATGTTCCCTGTTAAGGTCTTTATGCATTGCATTGAAATGCGCACTATACCATCTCCAAGCTTCTCTTCAAAGCTGTTTTTCACTGCCAGAACCATGCCTTTCCCTGTCACCAGGTTTGTCATGTGTTGCCTTACAGCCAATAATCCAGGGGCTGTGGGGAGCACGGTCCCGGGGCAGTGTAGCAGTCCTTCTTCCTTTTTTCCAACTTTCTAACACGCGCTCTGGGTCTTCTGCAGAGGTGACTCAGTTTTTTAGGAAGCCCTGATGTTCTTTCTTTTTGTGGTCAGCAATTAACAGCTTCCATTTCAGAAAAACACCGCCCAGGGACATTGGTGTGATGAGTCCCTCCCCTGCTGCAAGGGGCTGGATGGGCGAGCCTAAATCTCAGTCTCCATGTTCAGAGCTAGCCAGGGAGCTCCTAGGAGGCCAAAAGCCATGAAGAACAGAACAGAACAGAAGGCCTGATGTTCCCTACTACTTCTTTTCTTCCCACTTGTCCACATGTTATTTCCTTACAGGCAGTGTTTTGGAGGCTCTTAGGGAAACAAAGGAAAGCCACAATCAGCGTGCCTGCTGGCAGCATCCTGTTCCCCGACCCAGCAGGTCCCAGCCATATCAGTGGATGTAAAATAAACACCAGCGTCTGTGTGTGCTCTGTGTTCCCATGCAAACTCTGGGAGCAGTTGCACTGCGATTAATGAACTATTCCAGTTCTCCCTCTGGCTCTGCCTTATCTGAGCAATAACCCAGTAAAACAATTAGGAGCCTTCCTGGCAAACACCAGAGCTGGCTACTGGCAGGAAATGCCACCCCATCTCTACTGCAAGGAAAAGATGTTATTCAGATGCTCTTGAGGGAAGCATTTATTGAGAAACGAATGTTTCTCTAACAGAACCTCGTTGCTGTCAGCAGCAAGAGGCTGCCTTAATGCCTGTGTGCTCTTACATGTAGCTGTGCCTTGGTAGAAGCAGTCGAGGGGTTTGTTTCCTGTTTGTTGTTTTGTTTCATTGTTGGTTTTGTCTTTGGGAATACAGGGAGCAGGGTGGGGCATTTTTATGCTGATAAGCCCAGGAAGTCACACTGTAGGAATAATGAAGCTGATTGACACCTTGTCTTGTGAGTTTGCTTCACATGGACCCAGTGTTCCCACTTGGGTGCTCCTGTCCAGTTGCCCAGCATATGGCTTTATTAAGAATGGCATTTGGGAAGCTGGGGATCAGTTGTTTGGTTCCTAGTATGTGGAAAGCCCTCTTCTGTGCTCAGAGCATCCTTCTCCACGTCTCAGGACTCCTTGCTGTCCCTTTTAGTCCACAGCATTTGTGAGCAGCTGCAGTTCTCTCTGTCCCATCACTCTTTGCCCAGAGGAAGTCCAGCCTCACACAGGTCTGGCCCTGGCTGTTCTTTCCTCCTGGGAACTCGCCTTTCTTTCCCTGTAATTGTTCCTTCTCTCTCCAGCAGAGGAGGGTTCCCCTCTGTGCCCTCACACCCCACACTGCTGCCACTACATTTCTCCAGCTGCTCTCCTCAAGTTGCAGGGGCCCCAAGGAGGCATTTTCATGTGGTTCCTCCATTCTGACATTCCTGGATTTTAACAGTGTCTTTTTTCTTCCCTTCCCACCGCAGGAACATCCTGAAAAGTGGAGGCTCAGCTGTGGATGCTGCCATTGCTGGCTTGATCTGCACCTCAGTGATGAACCCTCAGAGTTCAGGCCTGGGTGGTGGGGTCATATTTACCATCTACAATGCCAGCACAGGTATGGGCCTGCCCTGGCCTCTCCATGGTGCCTCGTCCCTCTGCAGACACACAACTGCTGTGGAGAAATCAGAATCCTTCCTGTTCTCTCAGAGTAATATTTCTAATATAAAAGCTACATCACAAACCACACTCGTGCTCGTAATCCAAAGCATCCACCACAGGGAGCTGTGATTGTCATTTCACAGCAAGAATGTTTGTGTAGACAAAAGAGCTTTGATATAAAATGAAGTGAGTTTGCCTCTCCTTCCCCCTCCAAAGCAATCCCAAAGTACATTTCAAAGTCACACAGCTGCAGCCAGGTGTGAGTGGCTGCGTGAGGCAGGCAGGAGGGGAGTGCAGTGTGTGCTGGCAGTGTTGGGCTGGCAGTGCCTCAGCTGAGTCCTTGGGATGGCACTTGAGGGGCTTGTGCTGCCCCAGAAGCCCTGGCAGTGCCTGCTGACTCTGGGGCTCTGTCTCACTGTCACCAGTGCTGATGTGACTCCCCAAGCATTGTTGGGACTTCCTGTCCCAGGAGATGCATCTCCACTTCAGAAATCTAAACCTAGCAGTCTTCAGTGTCTGCTGGGGAGTCTTTCTGTGTTTGGCTTAAACTCTAGTGTTGTTTTCTTGCTTTTATGTTTTTAATGTGGGAGTTTTTAAGTCTTGGCTTCCAAAAACCCCCAGAGCTTATATATCTAATAGTAATATCAACAATGAACACTGTAACAGTATCATAGTTTTAAAACCCCTGCCAAGTAGTTTCTCAGAGCCACAAATCTGGAAATGTTTGGGTGTATCTTATGCAAGAGCTTAATTTGGCAGAACACCTATATTTTTCTTCTTTTTCCTTTTGGCAGAGCGTGGAACTTTGTTTCCTGACAACAATCCTCCTCTGCTACCTGAGTTTGGTGCTGTACAGAGCTGCCCGTGGCCATGCACACCAGGGAGCACTGTGGGCTCCTGCAGCACAGCTGGCTCTGTGGACTGTGATAGGGACAGATAAATACAAAGCAGAGAAGGAGGCAAAATGATAGGCTGGACCTGAAACACGACTGTATGCAAGTGGGGATTTGGGTTTGCTTTTGTCCTTAAGAGCTCCCTGATACACAGAGGGCTTTAAATATGATGGACTTGCCTCATCATCATTTGGAAAATGGCCCTCCTGGGAGTATGAGGCTCACATTGTGTTTCTGACATGTCCCATCTGTAGAAGAAGTGCAGGAACATGCAGGTGTGAGGCAGCATGTCCCAGCCCATGTCCCAGCCTATAACCCTGGGGGGAGACAAGGCCTGATCATCTCCCTGTGCTTTCAGTACCTTTAGGTGGCTTGATTTGCTCTAAATAAAAGCACAAGAGTCAAGGACAAGTTGTGCTGACACCTGACCCTGCAGGTACATCTGGCACATCTGGCAAAAGATTCCAGAGCAGCTCAGCTCTGGGCCAGCAGCACATGCAGTGCTGCAGGTGACTGAAGGGTGATGTTCACCTGCCTCAGGAAAACAACATCGTGCATTTCCCTCTCCTTCTTTCTAGGAGCAGTCGAGGTGATCAACGCCCGAGAGACAGTCCCACGAGTGTTTCCTCACAACTTATTGTCTGGCTGTGGTCCTCCTGGTTTTCCTGTTGGTAAGGACACAGCCTGGGCCACAGCTGCATGCCCTCCTGGTGTGCACAGAGCTCAGGGTGGGGAGCTGAGCACCTCACTGACTTGGTCTGGAGTTCTATTTACTGTAACACACTCTACCTTACCTTTTGCAATTGTAACCAAAAGTACTAGGTCCATAAAAATTCCTGTTTGGTAATAACATCAGCAACCTGACCAGCGAGACAATGGGGATGCAGCATGAGGAGAAATCACAATGTAACTTCTCTCATAGGAAGTCTGCAGTTCAAGACTGGATTTCCCCAAGCTCTCATTCCCCAGATGTTTTTACAGAGAAAAATAAGATCAATGGCTTTCTTGGAAAAAAAAAGAAATCAATCTCATGTGCTTGCCTGTGTCCATAGATTGGGGAAATATGCTGGCACATCAAGGGTTGAGTTGCTGGGCTCAGGCACTCTTCTTGCTTTAGCAGCACATTTTGGATCTTTCCACATTTCTTACTGTATTCATTCTCCTTCCCTAGAAGGTTATCTTTTGGAGTGTGTCCTAGATTCTGCAGATGTTCTTATCCTTGGAAGTGCCTGGAAAGGGATTAGGAGCAACTCTGGTTGGAAGGAACAGCTGGAGATCTGCTCAAAGCAGGGTGATGTCAGGTGTTGCTCAGGCTGCTCAGGGTCTTGTCCTGTCACATTTTTGAGTTTCTCCAGGGATGGAGAACTTCACTGCTTCCCTTGTTCTTGCATGTGCTTGTTGCCTGTTACACTTTCAGCACACCTCAGGCCTGGCTCCAACCTCTCTATACCCCTGCTGTTCAGTAACAGGGAAACACAAGAACAGGAAAAGGTAATCAACAAACCAAGCCTGCTTTTAGAAGCCTTGGTTGCCTCTACCGACTCAGATTTCGATCAGAGAGCTTTCAGAGAGGTGGAAGGCCCAAGGCAGTGACTTGCTGGGTGTGACAGTGCTGTCCTGCTCTCAGGTCCCCAGTGGATTGGCGTGCCTGGAGAGCTCCGTGGATATGAGGAAGCCCATAAGCGACACGGCCGCTTACCATGGAAAGCCCTGTTTGAACCAACCATTAAGCTTCTTTCAGAGCCACTTGTCATTTCTCCAGTTCTGGACAAAATTCTCCATCACCCAGCCTTCTCTGCTCTGGGGAAAAGCCTGTGGTAAGACCCATGAATGAAACTGCAGTGTGAGGGCCACTGTTCCCTCAGCTTCAGACCCTTTCTCTGACATGCTGACGTGGAGCACAGGCTGCTGCTGTGGTTGGTGCTCAGGGAATATTCGCTGTGGAGTGGGAGAGAATCACAGAAGTGGGTTTTTAAAACAGGCTGCAGTGTAGCACTGCCCTGGAAAGCACACAGCATACATAATCCAGATCAGCTCTTGGTAGGGAAAAGAGGTCATTGGCCCCGGGCAAGAACGAGCTCATGGTAAAACTGATGAATGTTCTTCTTTCCCAGCCCACTGCTCTGTGATGGTCAGAGGCTGCTGAAGCGTGGTGAGACCTTCCGGTGGCGAGCGCTGCTGCAAACACTGCAAAGTGTAGCAGAACACGGAGCTGCAGAGTTTTATGAGGGAGACATAGGAAGGGCCCTGGTGGCAGATGCCAGCAAGGCTGGTAGGTAACAGCTACAGGTAGTCCTGATACACAGGCCTTGCCCCCAGCCATGGGCTCACAGTGAGCCTGTACCAGGGCAAAGCCAACACGTGGCATTTGCTGGTCACTTAGGGTGGCACCTGACATGGCAAGAGGCCACCTTTCCCCAGTTCCTGTAACTCAGGCCCAGAAGCAGGGCTGAGACCACCCACTGCTCTTTGCCCACAGTGCTCATGCACTGGCCCCTCTGTCTCCTTCAGGCTTTGTGGCATGCTGGGGCTTGGCAGCACATGAGGATGTGTGATGGCAGTGCTGGGCTGGCTGGAAGGAATTTGGGCTGTATGGGGATGGCTCTTCACAAACTTTACCAAGGCTCTGATGTAGCAGCCCACAGCACCAGTACAAGTTTCTGTGCTAATGGCAGCTCCTGGGTCTCTGTTGAAGGGTCCAGTCTCTCACTGGAGGACCTTGGGGCATACAAAGCAGAGGTGTCCTCAGCTCTGAACATCACCCTGAACAACCACACCAAGGTATTTGCTCCAGGACCACCCATGGGAGGTGCAGTGCTCATGTTCATCCTCAAGGTATTGGAAGGTAAATTCCTAATGGGAAAGAGTCAGCAAGAGGTTTTCAGAGAGCGTTGCTCCAGAGTGATAAAATGCAATGGGCAGAAATTGAGTTTTGGAGCAGTGTGACCATGCTATGCAGCAGGATGAACCAGGTCACTTGTACAGTGGGTCAGCATCACTGTAGCTGCTGCAAAGGCCAAAGGATGCATGACTTTCACAATGCTTCAAAAGAAATTGAAGTCACAGTGGAAATTAGTACCTGGTTGTTTCTGCATCCACATCCTGCTAAAGCGTAGGGGAAACCTGGTAAGAACTGGGGTGGGAAGAGGAGGCTCCTTTCAACTGTTTTTTTTTCTCTTCTTGAAAAAACACTGCCTTGGGTCTGTTAACAAAATTATTTCATCCTGCTCCATAGAGTATAAATTCCATAAAGCATCACTGGCAACACCTGAGAAGAAGGTAGAAACCTATCACTACATTGCAGAGGCCCTGAAGTTTGGCAACATGCTAAGACCCCACATGAGTGACCCAGCCTTCTCTGAAGCTCAGGTGAGTTCCATGGTGTGTTGGTACAGTGCTACAGACCTGGCAAGGCTCTGACACGCTCCTTCTTTGCAGCCTGGAAGGAAAGAAAATCCTTAGAGCTGCTACTGAAGAGCAATGCAGCTGAGTTGGCCAAGGCAGAGGCAGGATCAGGCTGTTTGCTCTGCAGCTTCAGCTGTAGGCTGGCACTCACTTGCCTGGCAAAGGATGTGCACAGGCTGCTGTGCCTCAGTGCTGAGCTTGGTCCATTTTCTGACATGGAAGTGGCCTGGGGCTGAATGCTGCCACTCCAGGGCCCCAAGCTCTGACCACTGGGGCTCAGTTCCTGAAGCCTCCCCGTGCCCAAAGACCTGCCTGTGCTTTGGTGACCAGCTCAGTGTCCTTGCTGTGCTTGCAGGTGCCTGTGGGGACCCTGTTGTCTGACCAGTTTGCTGAGTTTGTGAGGCAGAAGATAGATACTCGTGGTGACCACCCCCTGGGCCACTACAGCCTGCTGCAGTCCCTGCACAATGACAAATACAGGAGTACGGGCACAAGCCACATCTCCGTGCTGGCTGCAGACGGCAGCGCCGTGTCGGCCACCAGCACCATCAACTTCCCGTGAGTAGCCTGGGCTTGGTCACACAGCCACGTGCCAGGCTCACAGGGGAGCTGCCAGAGCTGCTTGTCAGAGGTGCAGAACCCTTGGGTTTCAGTGGTTTAGGCAGCCTCCGAGCTGTGAATGCCTTTTTCATGTGACAACAAAGGTCTGTGAGCATCGACTCCAAGGGCCATCATAGTTCAGGAGGATGCAAGAACTTGCTGAGACTCTTGCTGGATATCTGTGGGTTGAGCAAATCCCCACAGGTACCAGAAACAGGGAACATATCTCTGTCATCAGCAGCAGCACAAATTCCTTTTGGACACCCTCACTGGGACACTTGCAGGCTGGGAGGAAACAGAAGCTACTCACAGGGTGTCATTTGCAGTTAATGTCATCCACAATAGGAGAACCCTGGGCACTAAAAGGCTTCATCTTTCCTGCCTGCAGGTTTGGCTCCTTTGTGTATTCTAACCAAACTGGGATCTTTTTAAATAACGAACTTGCTGACTTCTGCATAACAAACAGAAGCATTAAACCAGGTGAGCATCCTTATCCTCAGAATAAAGCACAGGGCCAGGGGATGGATACACAGGTGGGCAGGGACAACCTGTAAACTTACAGGTACTCTTTCCTTTCTTAAATCTGGATGAGAGCAAGTTTATTTCAGACTAAAAGAAGATAAAGCCCTGTGTGTCTGTGTCTACTCACATATCTCTTTGTATGGAAACATGGGAGTTTTGGTTTCTAACCAGAGAAATTAGAGGTTAATAAAATGCTGAAGCTGATCACTGATCACAAGGAGAGGGAAGAAGTGAAGAAACTGCTGCTAAGACAAGCCTGCTGCTATTACAGGCTCATCTATGATTCTGAGTACAGAGCTGCTACGGGCTTGCACTGAGCTCTGTGACACAGCAGTGTTGGTGCAGACATGGCTCTGTGCCACAAGCTGCTCCTGCTGCATCCCCCTCAGCCTGCTGGGAGGGGACACCGGTGCTGCTGTGGCAGGATTTCTGCTAAGGGTTCCTCATCTGGTTGGGTGAGCTGCAGCAAGTCCTGAATACTTGTAGGATGCCCTGTCCTGCATCAAGAGAAGCTTGTTTAGCTTGTGTCATAAAGGTCCCAGTTTTTTGGGAGACAGGCTTTCAGTACAAGGAAATTTTTCTAGAAGTCTTGAGCACCTTAAGGAAGGAGCAGCAGCTTGTTTTTCTGTGGGAGACAAAAGAAAGGCAAGGTAGATGAACCTGTGTCCCTCCTACCCTGTTTAGAGCCACATGGAAAGAACAATATCTCTGCTTCTGCTCTAGGAGAGAAGCCTCCCTCAGCAATGGTGCCTTCCATCCTCCTCTCCAAGTCAGGAGACATGCTGGTGATTGGAGGAGCAGGTGGGGGCTGGATTATCAGTGCTACCACCATGGTAAGTGAAATCCACAGCAAGCTGCCAGTTCTTTCAGCCTTCCCAAATTTCTAGCCATGGTCAGTCCCTATTCAGCTCTCCTCACATCTTGACTCCTTAGTGTTTTTTTTTTTTAATTTGCAATTTAGAAGTCACTAAAGGCTGTAGGCCAGGTAAAGCATTCTGGGAAGTATTATGTGCTCATCCTGTTCTTCTACTTTCCCCAAGCATCTGGTATTGGTCACCATGAAAGCAGGACACCAGACTAGTAGGACTGTGGGTCTGGCTCAGTGCAGCCTGGGTTGGACAGTCCAGGTTTGATGTCCAGTTGGGCAGTGTGGGATTTGTTTTATTGCAGGGGATTATAAACAAGCTGTGGTTTGGCTACGACTTGGAACAGGCCATTTCAGCTCCTGTCATGCACACCCAGGGTGACAGAGTCCTGTTTGAGGAGTCTTTCAGCAAGGTGAGTGGCCTTGGTGGGCAGCAGATTGCTTCTGTAACTCTCCTGGGTAATCTTTATTTTGCCTCTGGCTCACCTCCTTCTTGTTTAAACCTCACTTTCTCAACCAGACTCCACACACACATCCTACAATTTCACACCTGGCAATGTTAAGATCTCAGGCCCCTGCCCCATTCACTTCATTTCCTCTTCTCTCCCCACACAGGAGATTAAGACTGGCCTGCTGGGAAGAGGACATAAAGAAAATAAAGATAAATTTGCAATGAATGTTGTACAGGGAATTTCCAAGGAAGGAAAATGCATCTCTGCTTACTCTGATAAAAGGAAGCTGGGGAAATCAGCTGGATATTAGCGTGAAATGCCACCACAATTCACAAAGCCACAGGAGATTCAGAACATGCTTTACTTGGACGTGCCCATAATTTCCTGTTCCCACCAAGATGTCTCCTGGAGCATGGGCACAGACTGTGGTTACATCTAATTCCAGTAGGCTGCAGGTCACCCTCAGGCAACACAAGGAGAGATCAGCCAACCTTGTGTAGAGCTACACCTTCCATTACTTACGTGATACACAGAGAACATACTGTGCACACCAGTTACTCAGAATGAGAGAATACAAAGTGTGAAAGGAAAATTGGTCCAAACCCCACTGAGAACACTGTGAAATGGCCCAGATGTGTCCTCTGTTCCTGATGGAGTCTCAGTTTCTTTCAGGCTGCTCCACAATGAGCTTATTGCTGGGGCTCAGCAATGTGAAATACATAATTATTTTAGCTATGAACAAGAAGCGTCTGTAGGCTCAGCATTTTAAAATCTGAGGTATTCAGGCTTAGAGCGTGGATTTGGGAAGAGAAGAGATGAAAATTCCACACTCTCCCTCTGTTTTCTCATCCAAGGAAGCCCAGGTTTTCCCCAGGGTGGCAGATGCACTCACAGCCTGGCACAAGAGCTGCCCTGCCTGCTGCTCTCTGCCTCAGGGGTGCAAAGGACCCCACAGGCTCAGGGTAACTGCACCAACACTTCTTCCAGCCCTGCATGAGTGACTCTGAGAATAGCCTCCCATGGGGACAAGTGATTTCCCTGCTCCTGGGACGAACAGGCTTCAGCTCAGCCCCCTGGAGGTGCCTCTCCTCCCCCTGTGGTGAGATGGGTCCCAGGCTGTGCCAGCTCTCCCTCCTCGACACCAGTACATCAGTCTTTGGGAAGGCAGCTCAGGAAGGCAGCAGAAATGTTGTTTCTGGAAACTTTTGAACTTTCTTCAAATTGCAAAGTATACGTGATGAGGAGATACCATTTGTATCCCTGAGCTCAGCCTGGCCAGGCAAACACCAGGACTGCTGAGAAGTGATGCAGCACTATTAGGCATTAGCAGAATTCCCCCATATCCTACATGCTCCAAATCCCTGTTTACCACAGCTAGGCTCTAGTGTTCTCTTCAGACCACAAGCAGGGCATTGTAGGACTCTAAGAACTATCACAGAAAGGGAAAACTTTAGGAGAAGAGACCATCTACCCAAAAGTTCCTGGATTTTGCACCTGGATACAAAAGGTCTTTTGCAGTTAATCCATAACTTTGCCCTGCTCAAAAAAGCCTAGAGAATGAAACATTTAAGAAAGTAAAACCTGAAACCCACAAAACCCCCAAAGCTCTTCAAATATGCAGGGTCAGATTCCCAGAATCCTCCAAAATTCCACTTTCCCGAAGCTCCTGAGCCTGATTGCCCTATGGGCACAGTGTTGCGTGTGTGTCTGAAAGAGAAAGAAACCAGAGCCAAGCACTAGCAGAGCCCTCCCCCTCACACACAGAGCCCACGGGACTCCTAGTTCTCCAACAAATAGAATCCCTCTGTAAACATCATAACAAGCACACACTGTTAAAAAAACACAAATTAAAACGAGGCCAGCTAGATTTGAAGCCAATGTTTTTACTCACAACGCCTGTCCAATAAAGTCATCAATTCACTGAAATCTCAGCCTTCACTTGCATTTTAGTGATGGTCCAAGTGAAGCTGAGCAGAGCCAGACGTGTTTTCCTTCAGAAGTTGTACACCAAGGACTGCAGCACGGCCCCTGCTGAGTTACCAGACTGTAACCACAAGCACTAAATCATGCAGCTGGAAATCAAGTTACTCACGGATGGAGCCAGCTCCATGCACTGCCCTGCTCCCTCCTTGTCCGAGCGGAATTCATCTTAAATCCCCCAGTTCAGGAAGAACTGCTGGTTTCTCCATCAGAGCTGCTCGCTCACACCGTGGAAGTGGCCTGGCACCCTGTGAGGCAGCACCACAGTGCTGGTGAATGGGAAAGGAAACAGCCTTAAAAGCTGAGGAGGGGCAGTTTTTATGTTCACTTGGAAGGGCTTGACTGTGACTACCAAAGGAACCAAATCTATCTAATTTGCTGAAGTTTTGTACCGTGATTAACTCCTTTGCCCCAGCTAGCAGTTCCTGGGTGTATCAGTTCTGGTGCCAGAAATAGCACCAGACAGAGCTGTGCAGGAGCCAGACACCATCTGCAGCACAGACCAGACTGGATGCTGGCTCTGGCAAGATCTGTAGCTATTTCCATCTAACTCCACTGAGCTGAGAGTTTACAATCAGCAACTGAGAGTGGCACTGGCTGGAGACAGGGAGAGCACTCCTGGCTTCTCTGTCAGGCTTCAGGGCCACCTTCAGCAGTGCCCTGGTCCCTCTCCATCATCTTTCACCACAGAAAACTCACTAAGTACCATTACCTTTGCTTCTGACACACCTTAGGGTGAAGCACCCTGCAGTACTCCAGCCTATCACCTTTCCAGGGCAGTAGAATCACAGCTACTTCCCCCCACAAGGACACGGGAATATTATCTTTAGTCCAATACTCACTGCACTTTAACTGCTTTATTATTAACTTTGCAAGTGAGCCAGTGAAGCAGTTTAAAAACCCATCACAAATTTAATTTGCAAGACAGAAGGGAATGGGAGTGCAGATCTCTCAGTGCAGCAGAGACTTCCAGTCCTGCAGTCCTTCCTAGCAGGATACCTGGGGAAGCTGAGATTGTACCTGCTTTGGCACCTCTGCTCTTGCCTTGCCACCTCCTCACTGCTGCTGAAATCTGCTTGGGTCAAGAGCCTCTCAGTTTGGTCTCTCCACATTCTTGCTCCTCCCAACAAGAGAGAATTATTTTTGTACTGAAATCAACTTACATGGACTTATAAAGCATCATTGTACAGAGGCTGCTCTATTTTCTAATGAAGTCTTTAAGTTATACTTTTAATAAAGTGTTTTTAAACTTGTCTGGGAGTTTCTCCTCTAAACTTGTTGCCTATCCCATCACACAAGCAAAGAGGACTCCATGCAGGTGTTTCCAGCAGTACCAGTTGTTCATTCTGGAGCCTCATATGGTTCTGGAGAAGCTGAGGAATGATGCAGCTCCTGCCACTTATCTCCCACAGCTGAGTTTTGTTGCCTTGCAGAGGCTGGATGGTTGCCAAAAGAAAATTATGGTAACGTCGGACTGAAGAACAGGGGCAAGAGGTGAACCCTCCAGCTAATGATCTGAATTGCCTTTTAATGGTACAGCTTCCTTTCACATCAGCTGGAATCAGTCATGGAATGTGTCCTGTTCTCCATGCCCTGCACTGGAGCAGGCAGCCCACACCAACACACTGTGTGCACCCAGGAGCAGGGCCAGGTGCTTGCTTTCCAAAGGTGGGATATGGACTGATGAGGAACCTCAGAGACCACCTTGTTCTGACCCCCCTGTCATGAGCAGGGATGTCACTCACTAGATCCAGTTGCTCCAAGTGCCATCCAACCTGTCCTTGAACATTTCCAGGCATGTGGCAGCCAGGGTTTCTCTGGGTAACCTCTGCCACGGCCTCACTGCTGTCCCAGTCAAGAATATCATCTTAATATGTAACCTAAATGTACCCTCTTTCAGTTTAAAGCCATTCCCTCTCATCCTATCCAGAAGACTTTTTGCTGCAGCTGAAACATCCCATAAGCTGAGCAGCCTGGAGGCTGCAGCTGGAGGTTTTACAGCAGGAACCACTGACTGACATCCGACAGACAGCCCCAGTGAAGGGTGAGCAGTGGGATGTGATATCCAAGCAGGTGGCAGAAGTGCCTGCCCCATGTACAGATATGTCCAAATGAGATGCAGATAATTACAGCTTGCAGAAGTATCCATAGCTTTTTAAAAAAACCATAGGATGTAAGTGCAAGCTGTAGCCCAGTTTTTAACAAATCATTCTTCTGCAGTGATATCACTAAAAAACAACCAAACCAATCAACTTCTGCAGCATCAAGAATTCAAATGTAGTTATATAAGAACAGTTGTAACTAGGAGTGTTTTAAGCTTTCCACAGGGGAAGCTTTTTAACACAGATTATAAAGAATAGGGGAATTTTCTGACTAGCGAGAAGAAATTCAGGAACTTAAGAACAACTGCTGCATCATGAACTGTTAGAGGCAACCCAGCAGCAGCCACTCAGATCTGTATCAGAAATCAGGATTGTTCAACAGGTACTTCCCAGAAATCAGCTCCCTTCCACTTTTAGACTAACTGTAGTGACTGTAAGATTCCAATAACCTTATTTTGCTGTGCAGTAATTTTCTTTATTGCCCAGGTCACACCTAGCCAAGAATGAACTCAGCTAGTCCCAATTCCAAAGGCAGCCTGACATTGAAGGACACCAGTAGTGGAATTACAAGAAGTGGAAAAGTGAAAGTCTCAGTACAGCAGTAAGAGGACACAGGCTTGGCCCCAGTCTGGTCCTTTGAGGGAACAAGAGGGAACATGGTGACTAGAGGTCATTTACAATCACTGCCTTTGCTGCACCTAATGCAGCACCACCAGTAAGAGCTCAGTAAAAGGAGCCAGAGCACACCAGGGGCACATTTGGTAAAAGCCACTCATTTGGGTCAAATGATATAAGCAAATGTGTATGTCAAAGTCATGACTCTGATTTAAGCATCATCACTTAATTCTGTGAAACTCGGCTCTTCTCAGTTCCAGACACTTCCAGGAAAGAGGTTGCATGATGCCTAAAACTTCAGCCTTTCATTTTCTCTTCTGTATTTTAAGGCTCTTACAAAGAGACAGGAAGTTTCAATGAGCCAAATAGATGAGTTAACTTACTGCCACTTGTGTATCAAGGATTTTAAAAAAACCACTAGAGCATGACAACGTCCTGAATCATTTGGTTTTGATCTTGGGCTAAGTTTATGTGATGTGAGGTATTGGTCCCTGCTGGTAGGTGAACACCAAACCCCCTCATGCAGGTACAAACACTCTCATCTGCTCCATATCAGACATGGATTTCTGAGAGGTCCTTAACAGTCTGCTTATAAGTAACTTACCTTTAAACAAGAGTACACTTTTTTAGAGGTTTCATTTCCCCAAACTCTGGTATTTCACACCTGCAGTAAGATGTGATAAAAAGCAAAGTGGAGAAAAACACGCTTGTTTTGGATACATAACTATTATATTTTACTCATGACTTCATCAAAGCAGTGAAGAAAAGACAAAAATCTCAGAAGAGCTTCTTTCACACAGACTCTCACCATCCCTTTTCGCAGCAACTGTGCAGGCAAGGAAAATGTGTGACTCCGTATTTATTTATTTTAGTTGTGCTCAGAGTTTTACAGGTAGCATCTTCCCTTTAGACCTTCTCAACAGAAATATAAAAAAGTTTGAAGCCATTTCCCCATTTCCCCCCACTCATCTCCAAAAATCAACTGGGTCAAATGCAGAAACATCTTTTGTTAACAGAGTGGTGAGTTTGGCTTACCCCAGTCTAGGGCTGGGCTTCCTGCTATGGCACAGACCTATTAGTTTGTAACTTAGAAAACCCAGTCTCAGAGTCCTGTAACTCCCACCTACTCAACAGGAAACAAATATCTTCTCTAGCAGTGACAGGGACATTCCTGGTGGCTGACACCACGCAGGGGAAACGCTTCCTGCAGCTTGAGCGAGCCGGACCTTCTGCAGAAACTGGGCACCCAATGTGTCTTCGTGGGATGGAGAGGAGGCAGGGAACAAACTCTTCAAGGCAGAACAGACTCTTCAAGTAAGTACTGCACGTCCTGGTGGACGTGCCTGTCTTGGCAGACGGCTGTGGCATGAGGCACTTCGGTCATGGCTGTAGAGAACTGTCCCAGTTCCATCAACAGAATCACAGGTAAATGCGTTCTCTTTCCTGTGAGAAGTCCCTGAGTTGCAGATCTAAAGGATCTTCCCCCCAAACACACCTTGGTGTCACTAGACCACTGGAAGAAGGAGCTGAGGCAGGTCAGTAGCCGGCAGGGAAGCCCCCTTTCCGTGAGTCGGAGGCCGCAGCCCAGCCGCGCTCCGTCCTCAGGATGGCCTGGACCACGGCGCCACCGCTCACCCGCGACGTCTCGTGTCTCCTCTGCTGCAGCTGCTGCTCCACGCCCTGCAATGCACACCTGGGTCAGCACAGCACACACTGCACCGCTGCAGGCTGGGATCTGCACCCTGCCTCCTCTGCTGCAGCTGCTGCCCTATGCCTGCAATGCACAGCTGGGTCAGCACAGCACACACTGCACCGCTGCAGGCTGGGACCTGCATCCCCCAGGTGTTCAGGGCCTGTGTCAGACAGGGCTAAATCTACAATGCTGCTCCTCCTCTTCCCTTTGCTTTCTGGGGTGCCCTACTTTTGAAGAAGTGGGATTCAGAGGATTTTATATTTGTGGTGTTCAGTGTGGGTTACCAATACTATTCTTGGTCACAGATATTCACACACTAACAGTCAGGACTGATGGATCCTGTTTGGTAGTGGTGGGAAACACAGGACTTGTAGAGAGCAGGGCATCCTCCCCAGTGCTGGCAGATATCTCAGCTGTTACCTTCTTAAGAAGCTTATTAACAGAGGAACTTCTGCAGAGTTTGATAAGAAAACTGCATTATGTAGGACTGTTTTCCCAAATACAGAGGCAACAGAGATATGAGGTATGTACAAAGAGGCAGATACAGAGGCATGAGGTATGTACAAAGCCTGTACCTGTCCCAGGCCTCTGGGACATGCAGTTTCTCAGGGTGAATGAAGCTGCCAGCTCAGATGAAAGGTCTGGAGAGAAGGCAGGCCTTGCCATCAGCTCTCCAACTGACAGTACTGTGCTGACATCTCTACTGTGAATACACTTTCAAGTCTGTTCCCAGGTCCCTCTGGGCATCCCCCCTTGCTAGCTCTGGGCCAAGCCTTCCAGATTCATCATGAGGTTACACAACAGGACAAGAGTTCCCTGAGACTGACTGGATTTAGTCTGCTGGATGGTCTGGGCCCTGATGTGGTTTGCTGTTTTGCAAGTCCTTTGTGCCAAACATCACTGCAAGCAGGTGCTCAGTTCCAGACACAAGTCACTCTTCAGTTCACTGGCTTCACACCTGTGTGACTGAGACTAAAGGTACACTTTGAACAGCTTATTGTGACCCAGCACTAGACCTGTACCAGCTTCACTACTGCTCACCCAGGAACATTTGGCCAAACCTGAAGATTTTCCACAGTGCTGGCCTTCCCAGCACTAGGAACCCATCCCATACGAGTTCATGTGAAGACTAACCTCTTCTATTTGCTGCTCAAGCTCCGTGATATTGGGAAAGAGCTGATCGTGAATCCTGGGCTCCTCCACTGCCTTCTTCACATCGTAACCAAACCAGATGGAATTCATGATTGTCTGTGAGGAGCAAAAAGCCTTAATGTTAATTACTTGTCTTCAAAGAAGTCTGACCCTTGGAGCCACACAGGCAGAGAGGCCTCAAGGATGAGCACACAAAAGGCACCATTCCTGGTTTACATGGCTTTCATCGTTCTTCTCTTGGCTAAGTAAAACACAGGGACATTGCAGCTTGTATATGCTTAGGAGGATTCCCACACAAAGAAACCATGAGTGGCTAAAATTAACACAGCAAAAGGACCAGATCCCTAAGCTATGGTGGCTGGATTTATGCTGCTGTAACTAAGCACACAACAGTCACCTCAACAAACACACTCATAGCTTCCTGCTATTGTACAAGCAGCTCCCTTAGGCCTGGCTCATCTCTACAGGACTGAACTGCAGGCTGGAGCTGCTGGGAAGTGAGAACATTCTCAGAGTCCAGGGCTTAGGAAGTTGCTTGTAGTGGTTTTTACAGACTTCTCCTCTACCTCAGTCGGAAAACCAGATCCATCGTGGTGCTGCTGGCACAGGGGACAGTCACTGCTGCAGTCACTCTGGGGTGGTTTGAGTGGCTGCCACAGCAACTCACAGAGGCCCTGCCTGCCAGGCCTGACACTGTGCCTGAGCTGAGCTCTTATTTAGCTTCTCTGTGTGACTTTGATCCAAAGTTTGGGATGTTGGATGGGAACAACTCTAAACTAAATAGGCTCATGGAGATCCAGAGAACAGAACTCAAAGCAAATCTTGTGCAAGTGGTAAGAACAACTTGCCAGAGAAGATGTCACTAAAGGAGGCACTGGAGTCACTAAAGGAGGCAATTTAACAGCAGACCTTCTGTAGCCCTGGCAGGAGTTGGTGTTGGAGGCCTGGCCCTCACAATGCCAGGCAGGAACCTCCTTTCCAAGCCCCTGGCCCCCAGCAGAGAGTCACAGCCATGATCCTGTCACAGGTGCAGACAGGAGTCCCCCCAAATGCTGCCTGTCCCATTTTGCCTCGTGTTGTCCCTCATTTGCCCCCACCATCACGTACCAGAGCTGTTGCTGTAGTTATTTTTGTTCCTCCAGAAGCACCAACCACCATCTTCACCTTTTTATTTTTATCCACCAAAATGGAGGGGCACATAGAGGACATTGGCTGTTTACCTGTGGGCACACAGATGCAACACAGAGGCTCAGCTTTCTACCTGCAGCCCACAAACTTCCAGCTCTTGCTCCATGTCTAAACCAGAGCCTCAGTGTCCACCTTCCCAACTTAGCTCCTGCTCAGTCCTTGGGGATCCCACCATTCCCTGCACCCCTCTCCTCTGCAGATTCCAGACCTGTCCCATGGCACAGATGCTGCAGTGTGAGCATGCACAACACAGCCAAAAGACTGAATCAGGAAGGTAGTTTACAGCTACCTGGAGCTATGAAATTTGCTGGAGAAGGAGGGATCCCAAATCCATTGATTATGTAAGGTGAGCTGAAGTCATCCATTTCATCATTAAATATGATTCCGCTCACGTTGGATCGTACATCAGAGCCAAAGCTGCAGAAAACAAATTGTCAAAGTCAGGTCAAAACCACAGCAAATCTAGGCAGAGCTTCACTGAATTTACTGCAGTGTGAAACCTGGGATTTGATTGGAGTAACGCTCCGCTCCTTCCCATTGTAAAGGACTTTGTGTCACCCCTAGGGGGGAAGGAAGCTGTTAATACCGTGAGTACACACAGAGGAAAGGCAGCCCAGAGCCCTTCCTACAGCTCCCCTGAGAGAACCCCATGGGGAAAGCCAGCACAGCACCTCAGTACAGCTACTGCCCCTTGCAGGTGGGCAGTACTGCACTCTGTTCAGAGGCAGCACAGCTCAGATGTTGGCACATTTGGGAATGACTGGGGGTTTGCTTAGATGTGTTAAGCTGAAGACATTTTCTATAGATAAAAATAAGTGCATGCCCTGGCTCCAGGCCATATGTGTGATAGCTATTTCTGACAGCACTCACAGCCAAATATTGTGCTTCCAGGCCAGCTGGATCAACTCAAATTCCTCCCAAAAGCCTGGGAAATCAAACCCAGCAGCAATAGCTCTGCTTATGAGAAGATCCAGATGAGTGCATGTTGTGGTGGAATTCAGCATGAGAGAGGACACATCTTGTCCTCTGATACCAGCAGAGGCCTCAGGGTTGGGCACTGACCTGCAAGCTCAGCAGAAGTGCCCATCAGCAGCACTGCTGACCCCTGCCCCAGCCCAGAGGTGACAGCTCAGTCAGTGCTCGATACCAACCCCAGAACCAGCACTAGGAAGATGGCAAAGGCCGACAGGGAAGGAATGTCTGAGCTCATACTATTGGTTGATGGTGCTGGTGGCGGACACAGCACTGCCATCATCAGCCACAATGGAGATGTGGGATGTACCGGCATTGTCTCCAGTGTAATACACGGGCTCATAGTAGTCAACGGGATGGGAGGTGTTGTCTGTGATTTTCCTCCGCAGACTATCCGCAAAGAACTCGGATGTCATGTTTCTGATCGCCTGTCAGAGAAATCCAGTGCAGTTACTCAGCAGATTTAGAGACATGTAGCTGTGAGGCTGATACCCAATACTTCAGATCACAGAACAGTGGCAAATCCCAGCAGGGAGGCTACGGTTTTCCCTCAGGGGCCTTCCTTCTTGGAAGATGGACATTGTACCAAAAGATAATTTTAAGTTGTCACAGGAGCAGCTGTTACAGTCACCCCCTTGTGCAGAAGTTAATCAGCATCCACTATTGCAGTGCTATGGAAAGCTGCCTCCACACTGCTGTGAGGCAAGCAGGGCTACACTTCCTTCAGGGACAAGAGGAATGGGATCAGATGGAGAGGACAAGGACAAGGCAGGGTCTGACCAGAGCTCTGTAAGTTGAAAATCTGTGTTCATCAAGCTGGGCTGGGCTCAGAGTCTGCTGCTTTTGCAGGCACAGAAGTAAAGCACAAAGTGCAAAGTTGAGACAAGCAGTCTCACCCCTTCCCACCTCTTGCTCCATTTTACTACAGGCAGGACTCTGGTTAGAGAGCCACAAGGATGATGGGAGTACAGTGAATAAGGCTTCAAACACTATAAAAACAGGCAGGGTTAGACCTAAATGCACTCCATCTCTCCTGGTGAATTGAGGAGTTTGCTTTTCCTTACAGCAGGAAGGTTGCCTCCATTTCTAGCCCTCCCAGCTCAGCCATGAGCCACACAGGACATCATTTTTTTCACTCAGAGCTGTCTCAGTGCCCAGCAAGTGGCACAGAGCATGCCTGACAGAGAGGAGTCACCCAAAAACTTTAAGCCACGTTCCAGTCAACTTTAGTGTTGCAGAAAGGTTTTTTCCTCTGTACCTCTGTAATGTTGACAAATTTTGGGTCTCCCAGCAAAGTCCTCTTGGCGTAGGCAAAGCGAAATGCCTCCACGATGCGGTGGTAGGTCAGACCTTTCTCCTCCACAGTTTTGATGCTGGCAGCAGAGAAATTATACCCTGGCAACAGAGGATAAACGAGTGTGGACACAAAGCACGGGGTCAATGGGTTCCTAAGGCACCTGTGTTGAAGCCCAGTCTCTACAGAGGTGCAGTCTCTGGACTCTCCTGATCTCCACATGGAGAACTCAGGAGCTCTGGTAGTTTTGAGCACTGTGGGAGTCATCAGCAGAATTTGTACTTGCAGAGGTGTTTTCCAAAGAAGCCTCAAGTACGTGTTAGGGTCCACCCATACAAGTATCAGGGAAGCTCCCCTATCAGGAGAATATTTTTCCTCTTGCACCTGTATTTCAGGTAGGAAGGCAGCATCCCTGAGTTTACAGCAGAAGAGGAATGTTTCTGCATCTCTGATCTCCCCTGGGCTCTCAGACTTCTCACCTGCTGGAGGGCTAGCAGGGAGGCCTTGCTCCCCCCAAAAAAAGGGATTGGAGCTCTCCCAGCTCCTGCAGCCTCTAGGGCACTGCTCTGAGGCACTCTCACCTTTCAATATGTTGAAAATGAGGGCCAGAACTGGGCCACTGAGGGGGGCACTGGGTGTGTAGAGGGTGAACTCCCCGAGTTTGATCTCTATGGGGTCCTCGATCACTGTGGCATTGTAGTCCCGCAGGTCTTCCAATGTGACAATTCCCCCTGCAGAGAGAAGGGAACGAGAGATGTGGGTTTATGTGATCTCTGGTGGAAGAGGAGGTCATACTCCAGCACCACGAATCACAGCAAGGAGTGGAGGGAACATGGACAAATCCAAAAAGCAACAAGGTGAAAAAAGCAAAGGTGTGTGCTCACGAGATTTACTGCTTGATAGATCCATGTGAGGCTCAGATAGTCTCAGCACGAAGTCAGGCTGATTTACAGCAGCCAGAACTCTGGTGATCCATCTTTTTTTACAAAGGACACCAGTGTCAGGCTGCAAAATGTCCTTAAGAATTGTGTTTACAGGAGGAAGATGCAGTTCTGAGTGCAAATGTTTTGTGGCACTCCACAGACAGAACAATTTGAGTGCTCCATCACCTTTCTTACCCGAAGGGGGAAGACAGTAAGTAATTATCCACCACAAATAAAGCCAGTAAATTACTCACAGGAAGTTCACCAAGCTGGCCAGTGCCGGCTGGTGAGGATAGGATACTGCCACCATCTAGTGGCACCAAGAGATCAAACAGCTCAGAGTTCACAGGAACAGCACGTATGCGATTTTAGGTACAAACTCGTTGGATTTAAGCTCTGTGAACAGCCTGTATCTACTCAGCTACAGCCAGAACTGCACAGACTTGGGAGGGCTCTGTGGTACAGAAATGCACAGTGAACACTCTCCATTTCTGAGTTTCAAACACATCTGTTAAAGTGCTTCTTTTGGGTGTCCTGTTGCCACAGATCTCAGAGGCAGAATTTCAGGGTTGACCTCTCCCCAAGGCTTCAGCAGTCGCTGGCTCTGAGCAGTGTGGTCGCTCCTGCTGCTTGGGACAGATGTCCTGGCTCTCACCTGCCTTCTGGATGTCAGCAATGATCTGCCGTGCCAGGCTTCCTGTGTAAAAGGCATCTGCTCCTTCTGTGGCTATAGTCTCATAGGTGTTGGCTAGTTTGGGCATCTTGATGGTTTCACCCTCTTGCAGAATTTTCCCTCCTTTGCAGAACACTTCACTAACAGAGAAAGGAGATTAAGATCAGGTCTGAGACAAGTTCAAAACTATGTGTACCTGTGGCAGCTGAACCAGCATGAGTGTTCATGCTGGAGGCTTCTTGGAGAGAAGAGAAACTGCCTGAGCCACTGGGACATAAAATTGAACAGGGTTTTCTGACCTGCAAATCCACATGCTCAGTTTGCTCAAGGGAGCTTGCAGCAGGGATTTTCACCATGGCACCAACCTCCCTGCCCACCCAAGGGGCCATCAAGTGCCTCAAGATGCACAGGAGGGGCCACAGTCCTTGAACTCAGCAGTTCAGTTCAGAGCACAGTCTATTAAGCCGTGAGGTTCAAAGCTTCCACGAAATCCAGAAATGTTTCATTCCCTGTTTGTTAGATCACTCTAAGGTAGATTGTTCCCGCTCTAGCTCCCTCATGATAGGTAAATTGTTCCCTCTCTAGCTCCCTCATGATAGATCATGATTGTGCTGCCGTGGACCTGCCAGATGGAAGGACAGGAGAGAGGCCAGGATGTGCATTACCAATTGGATAGGAAACAAAACTGCAGCTGGCAGATATTATAAGGAAAAGAGAAAATTAAGTATGATCTCCAGCAGGGCTGGACATAAAAACTAAGAGTTTGTGTGTAAGAAGTGGAGGAGTATTTAAAACCCTTCATGCTCCAAGTCTTTGCCACAAGTGGATGGTCAGAGGCACTGCTTGAGGAAGGCTGATTGCAGAGTAAGAGATGATCCAAATTCCACTGCCTGACAACAGATGAGATGCTCAAGCAGACTGCAATTACAGGTAAGATCAGCTTGGTGCACTTAGAGCATGAGGAAAAGCTGGGGATTCAGAAAATACATTGCCATTGGGCAGACTGATCCCAGCACGTACTCTAATTCCAACTTTGCTCAGACAAATTGACTTCAGGAGTAGAATTTCTCTCCCTTTAAAGGTCAGGACTGAACATTCCCCATGATTTAGCACCTTTAGGCGTCTGCAGTGACAGGCACAGTGAGTGTGGTTACTGCAGGGGAGGCACATTCCTCACGAATACTGCAGGACACAAACACAGGGACTTTGCAGATTGCATGCAGCCACCCCAAATTTCTCTGCATGGAACAGCAACTGCTCTACCTACCACAGCAAGGGATTGCTTTCAATCGCCTCCTCTTTTGATTTGATGGCTGCAGCAAGGCCTTTCCCAATAGGGAATCCTTCTCTTGCCAGCCTGACACTGGGCATGAACAGCTCTTTCCATGGTAGTTTGCCATGACGGTTGTGAGCCAGCTCATAGCCACGGATTTCTCCTGGAACAGCAATGGACAGTCCCCCTGGAGCAGAAAAGGAACGTGTTAGATCTTCCACAGCAAGAAAAGGAAGTGCTTGATGGAGCAGGAGGTAGGGCAGGCATCTCTGCCAGCCCTGGTTTAAGGCAGGGCTTGTGTGACCAGCTCAGCTTGTGAGAATTAACAGATTAACAGAATAATTTGGCCCAACATTTGTGCCTATGTATTCTGAACTGCTGAAACCCCTCTGTCCTCTTGCTGGTAACTGCAGTTTTAGGGTCATTTCCCCTCAGGAGGCTCTGCACCAGAGCAAAGCTGCTCAGAACACAGAAGCTATCACAGTGAGAGGACACGGACTGTCACAAACTTAAGCCAAAAACTTTGTTGCAGCATTGTAACTACAACTGGCACAGACTGATTCCACACCACAGAGTGATGCAGTAGTTTTCTTCAATCCTGTTTTCACTTGCATCTCCCAGAAGTTCAACACACTGCTCAAACCCCCTCGAAGGTGTTGGTCCTTCTCGCTCAGAAGAGTGAAGAGACCTAGTTGGTATTTCTTTCTATTTCTTATTAGAAAATACTTTCCTGAAAGGAACTTCTCTGGGGGCCTCAAGCCATTAGTTGGCCACCACAAAAAGTAATTTAGGGAGGACACCTGAACTGACAAAACCCAAGGTGATCCACACAAAGATTTATTCAAAGAGGTGGAAGGGAAAGCTGGCACATGTGGAACAGGTCATACTCAGTGCTTTGCATTCACCTGCTTTTTCATGAAGTGAAAAGCAGAAAGTGATGGGGTCCCTAGCTAGTTTAAAGAGCATTGTTTTTAGCTTCTTTGTCAGGCCAGAGTTTGAAAATTGTGTAAGAGAATATTTCCAGGATGTTTCTAGGTGAGAAATCCTGCACACAGGCAAGACCCTAACCATAAGAAATGTTCTGAATGTAGACATGCCAGTAGCAGTGAGTGCTGGTCCCCCAAAGCAGTGAAACAGCCTTTGCCATACCTTTCAGAGAGAGCTGTGTGTTGTTCCCAAACATGTCCTCCGATGCGTAATTTGGAGCCACTTCTCTTGCATTAATGATTTCCACTTTTCCTTTAATGACAGAGCAAGGAAGATGATGTTTAACTCTGGACTCAGCACAAAGGCATGATCTCTGCTGAAGGACTCTGATCAACATGAGCCAGTTTCTTGGCAATTATTTTGAGGACATTCCCCCAGAGGCTGTGAGCATCAGTTGTTTACCTTCTCTCAGGTAGGATAAATCACCTGCCTTAGATAAAGTTCTCCAGCTGTTCCAGCTGTGTGTGGCCCTGTCCCTTACCTGAGCTGCTGTAGATGGTGAAGAAGAGGCCTCCTCCAATGCCCATGCTGTGAGCATTCATGAGTCCCACACAAAGCAGGGCTGCAATCGCAGCATCCACCGCTGATCCTCCTCGTTTGAGGATGTCCCTGTGCAGCAGAAGGTGACATGTGACAGTGTCTCACTCCCTGTGAGCAGTGCCTGTACCATGTCAGAGCAGCTACGGTGGGTTCTCTGAGGCACATTTGCCCACACCCAGTCTATGTGCTCCTCAGGAACAGGAAGTTTTGAGCTTCTGTCACCAGAGAGAATAGAACCTCAATGTTCAGTGTGCAGACCAGATCAGCTCTCATTAGAGACACATCCAAGCCAGTCTGAAAACAGTGAGATGTGACAGAGTACACGTGGGGACAGACATTCCACACACATTCATTACACTGTCATAAGAAATGACAGTTTTCTGAGGAGCCTTAAATCTGCAGCACTTGAGACTAAAACTGGAGGATATCACAATAAATGTTTTTCTAAAGGAGCTAGAAAGAAAATTCTTGTTCTCATTGCTCATGGACCCAAGGAATCTTTGCCTGCTATGTTATCTGTGAGCAACCGCAGTAAAGCTGGTCAAGTATGGTAAAAGCCTGGGGTTTATTAGGATCTCCTCTTTCTACAGGGAGATTAAGGATTGGCTATGCATGGCACCCGGCCATGAGGAAGCAGCAGCCGTGTGTCACGGCAGAGCTGTGAGGGCTGAGGGGAGTCGGGCACAGCGAGCAGGTACCTGCCAATGACGGAGCACGGCCCCGCGTCGGTGGCCACGGCCGCCCTCCTGTACGTGTGTGCATCCCCCGAGCGCAGCCCGAAGAACAGCCCCAGGAACAGCACCAGCCCCAGCAGCACCACTGTCACCAATGTCACCAGCAAACAGCGGGTCTTCATCTTCCTGTGGGGAGAGACAGCACTGTCAGCCCTGCTGCCACCTCCATATCCTCAAAGCAGCAACTATCACGGGTAAGAACCTGCCCAGAGCAGGCAGGAAACATCACAAAAAAACCTCCAGATGCCCAGGTGAGGTGGGAAATCCAAGCAGCAGAACATCATTGCTGTTAGTCATGGCTGACACTATCTTCAGGACTACAAATTTTAAAATTTAACTTCACATAATCTGCTTTTAAATGCCATGTGTGTGGAGAAGTCTCTGTCTGGAAGGTTGCCAAGGACCACTGCAAAACACACGTAGGTAACCTTGGATAAAACTACCTGGCACAGGCAGTGTGAGCACAGCACCCATTCCTGCCTGGGACCCTTGGCCACAGCACCTTCCCAAGGAGCCAGGCACTCCCAGAGGGCCATGGCCAGTGCCCAGGTCTCCACGTGTCCCAGTCCTGCACTCAGCGCTCCCGGGCTGCACAGGGCTGCAGCTCATGGGAGAGTGAGCACAGAACACCAAGGAGCTCTCTGGGTGCACAGGGGGATGAGTGGATGGAGAGTCACTGCCACCTTGGTGGGACAGGCAGTTCAGCAAATACAGCTTCAACAGCTACTCTCTGACCATTCTTTTCCATTACAAGACAATTCCAGCAAAATAGACCTAAATTAATCATATTTCCTTCAGAGACCACCTTCCCCCTTTGTATTGCACCTCTCGGTTTTTACTACAACTTCAGCACAACAGCCAAGATGTTCTTTACCTTACCAAAGCATCTGCCATCCTCAGAGAAAAGCCAGTCCATGGAACTGTGGTGAAGAACAGATGCACCAACCCCACTGTGGATGCCCAGCAGCCCAAGGCAGGGTGAACTCCAGCAGCCAGAGCAGCACTCAGTGCCCTGCAGCAGCCACACACTCAGGATAAGGCAGCAGCGAGTGTGCCAGCACTGAGCTAACTAGAGAAAACAGGCCAGCCAAAACAAAACTTTTCTCACAGGGGGGTGATTAACAAGCAGGGCCCCCCAGCCTCAGCCCTTGGCTTAAACCAGGAGATACACATTTGCTATCCAAGCCCTGTATCCGTGATCTCAGTCTGAGCACTAAAGATGCCCATCTCCATCCAGGTAAAGCAGCTGTAAATCTACTGTATGTGCTGCTCTGTAAACAAATGTCAACTGAGGGTAGTAAAAGTAAATGGATGAAACCTCTTTCCAGGTTCTAGAACTTAATTTACACTCAACTACTTTTAAAAGAGACCAGTGGTGTGTTTGCAGAGCAATGACTGTGCAGGGAAACAGAGAAGCCATTATGTCCCCAACAATAGCTCACACACAGCCTCAGAGTTTAAAGACAGTTTTTTTTTGTTGGCAGAGAGATTTCAGCTTCAGCACTGGCAGTCTCCTCCAAGCTGCACAAGAAATGCCATGGGATCTTTTATCTGTGCCCCAGCTCGGCAGAAGGTGCTTTGTTTGGTCTGAAGGCTGCTCTGTGCTGGGCTGTCCTTCAAGCCTGGGCTGGCTCAAGCCCCGTAGTGCTGAGTTAACCCCTGGGCTCCTGGCTGGGGCTCTGCAGCTCTTGTCTCACTGCTGGGCCCCTGCAGGGTTTGCTGCCTCATCAGGCAAGTTACTCTGACACCTCCTCTCAGGAACGGGATCACACCTGTGAGCATCCCACACACACAGAAGAGCTCCGTGCTGTGTCCTGCTGCCTGCTGAGTGCACAGACCTTGGAAAGGGCTCTCCAGCCAAATTCATGTGATTCAGGCACAGCTCCTGGCCTGCCAGGCACGAGGATAAGACATGCACCACTGGGCAGCAACACACACGGGCACCATGTACCATGGCACCAGCCTGTGCCTCTGCAGCTCGAGTGAATGCTCTTAATGAAGGTGTAGCTGTGCAATCTGTCAGACTGATCCTGCCCAGGAAGCAGCAGATGTGTGAGCTCGAGACCTGCAGCTTTCTCTTCCCCAGCAATGAGCAGGGAGCAAACCCAGCTGAGGATAATCCTCTCCAGCCCTGCTGCCAGCTCAGCTCCCATAAGCTCCTTAGCCCATCCCACGCCTGACCCTAGAGGGAAGCACAGCCCTCCCTGCCTTCCCAGCTGTGGCACAGCAGAGCCAAATGTGCACTTGGTTTGATGTACAGGAATCAGGAGAAGGATCAGGAGGCTGCAGATGTCCACTGCTAACCCGCCTCTCCATGCTCCCTGTGCCCTGGGCAGGCACACTGCAGAAACAGCTGAGTTTTTGGACTCTGTTTGAACTCTGAGTTGAGTCCCCATTATGATTTATTATTGGGAGTGGAGCAGCAGCTGCAAACCACCACCTGAGCAGGCTCCCAGCTACTGTCTGCTGAGGTTGGGTTTAACATCCCCATCTCTGCCAAATCCAGCTGTTTGGAAGCCTGGCTTCAGTCACAGAGAGCTCTGGCTGCAGCAAAAGGTCTCCAGGAGAAAGGGGCTATAAAGCAATTAAAAGCAATACAATTATTTCTTCCTGTTATAAAGGGCCACCAGCCAGTCTTAAATGGAATTTAAAAAGTAGCCTGATTGTCTTAATTCACATTAGGAGAGGGGGAGGACCAGCAAGTAGCAGAGTTATTCTTGTACAAGCAGTCCCAATGAGCTGCACTCAGATGTGTCACAACATGCACAACCTTATTTAAACATGACACTGGGTTTGAATTAAAAGCACCCCGGTGCAGCAGGGGGTTGCTATATAGTGTCAGGCAGGAGATGCAGGGTCTGACATCTCTGCCAAGAGGGCTGGGGCATTCTGCAGAGATGAAGAATTTGCCATGGTCAGGGAAAGTGCCAGCAGAATTGAAAGAGGAGAAGGAGATGTACTGGCCAGAAAGCAGTGGGGAGAGAACAGTGGGATACCAGAGGATGACAAAGGACTCCAGGCATGATCAGGCACTTCTTTGTTCCCAAATGAAGTAGTAAACGAAGCATCCACTGACAACACCTAAAACTTTAACCACAAACTTTAACCCAACAGGTTTCTGCTTTAACCCATCCTGCAAGAGCTTCATGCCTCAGCACCTGCTCCTGAGAGTTCCCTGTGCTCCCACCCGCAGCCCAGCAGCCACTACTGCACCATTAGCTTTGAGATATCCACCCTTACTTTCCCCAGGCAGCACAAGAAATGCAAAGGTAGTTTGGAAATCTGGGCTCCTGTCACATGGCACAGCCCATTCTCTTATGTCAGGTGACAAATGATGAAGTTCCATCATGGGATATTTTAACTGAAGTCTTACACAGTCTTCAGCTCCACCAGTGAGTGCTAAGGGAACTAAAGCAGAGGTTCAGCCAAGCCAAGAAGAAGCCCAAAGAGGCTTCCAAATTCAGACCTAGGCACTGCTCCCAGCTGAAGCAGGAGGACAAAGCAGTCCCTGCAGAAACACATCGATTCCATTCAGCTCAGCTAGCAGCCCTCCTCACAGATGGTGCCTCCCTGCTGGTTCCTGTCCAGCAGCCAGCATCCCCCTCTGGGTTAATCCCAGCACTGGAGACTCGTGTGGATGCACATCAGCTTGCAGGAGAAAGGAATCAGTGGGGATCAGTGGTCCCTGCTTACTGCTGAGATATTCAACACTGGAAAGAACTGAGCTAAGCCTATGAATGAAGGGGCTGCTCAGCTGGGCCTCAGGTGCTGCTCAAGGAGAGCTCTTGTGATCACAGTTTGTGACTCCTCCACAGGCACAGGCTTTTCGAAAGCCTAATGGCATGTAGTATTCTGCCCAATGTAGATCAGACTCTCACTGAGTTCACTGAGAAAGGGACAGTCATTTCCTCTTGAAGCAACTTTTTTCTCAAAAATCCCTCATGCTTCCCTGCAGAAATTTTAGCATCAAATACAATATTTTTTATTTTAAGACACTTCAGCATAAACTATGAAGTGAAAAAAAAAAAAGGCAGAAAGGTGAAATAAATACAGAATTGCCCATTTTCACATGGTTTTCACAGTGTTTCCTAGTTGAGGACCACCCAAAAACCTACAAGTGGCAAACTCAATCTCAAAAACGCAAGTTATTAAAGTTCTATAAACCCATTAAAAACATTGATACGGTCACTCCCAATTTAAAGTCAAAATGCTTCATCAAAATAGCTCAGTTCTCCCAACTGTTGCAAAAGATGTTTTCAGGTGCTCTTTTGCCATTAAACTAGAAGTTGTTTATTAGACCTGAACTCATTCAGACTGCTTAGTCAGGTCTATCATTCTCTTTTGGCAAGCCTACATGCTTACTAAAAAAGTCACATTTTCACACATTCTGTCGAATAAGAAACCCCACACAGCACTTTCAGGTAGAGGGAATGGCTCAGTGAAGGTAATTCCTGTTTTCCCCTTACCTCTCAAGAGTATTTGCAAGCTGGTCCTGTCCTTTAGCACAGACCTGTGTGTACTGACCTCCTCTGAATGTCCTTTCTCAGGAAGTGAACCCTTCCCTAGGGGGAAAACATCCTTGTAGCAGTAGCAGTAACCACTTACTTTCCCTTAAAAGCTCTCCAAAACTCGTGTTTGGTATTTGTACTGCTCTGCTCACAGAGATGAACCCATTGAAACTCATTATGTTTGAATTCACAGTACCAGAGGAATGCAGAAGTAATCATTGACTAGGTGAAGAGTCAAGAATCCACACCTCTTAAAATGCATATTTTAGGATCCAGGAAGATTGTTTATCAACAGCAGAATCATTCTCTGTTCCTGGATTTGGTTATTACATGGTACAAATATTTTTCCTCACCTCATTGCTAGCGCTGAAGTTCTGATTGAGCAAATACAGTGGACTCAAGTTGCACCAGGGAAGGTTTAGATTGGATCTTAGGGAAAATTTCTTCACTGCAATGGTAGTCTGGCTGCCCCAGAAAGTAACTGGAGTAACCATCGCTCGAGGGATTTAAAAAACATGCAGATATGGCACTTGGGGACACGGTTTAGTGGTGACTTGACAGTGCTGGGTTAATGGCTGGAGCCATGGTTGGATCTTTCCCAACCTAAATTGTTCTGTGATTCTAAATACATGGTGTCTCCACATGGCCAGGGACCCTCACACCACTCTTGCCTAAACCCTCACGTTCACAGAGAGACTGGATTTTGTGTCTGTCCCTTCAGCTGAAGCCCAGACACTGCCAGGTTCAGCCGTGGTCACACTGGGTGGGGATCACCTGTGTGCCAAGTGTGGGCTGGCAGTGCCAGGGCACCTGGTCAGCTCCACACCTGCCCTCAGCAGCCACCACCTTAAACTGGCACCATGTTCACACTGCATTAATGCCCCAGCTGCAATGAGAAGATGTAATGCCTGGTGTGCCTGGCCTGCTCCCACAGCAGCACCCTCTGGCAGGGATGAAGAAACCTGCCCTCCATCACTGAGGATTTTAAGCAACAATCCTCCATGTCTGCTTGTGCCAAGTCTGGAAGCACAGTTGCAGCTCCAAGGTTGCAGCTCACCTGCTGCTGAAGTGCAGCACAAAACCCAGACTAAGGTAAGGAGCTGCTAAACCTGTCCTTGGACTCTGTAGACTCAGCTACCAAAGCTTAGGCCACTGTTTCTGTCCATGGCTTGCCAGAAATCCCACACCCTACTTTGAACATGAGCTCAATGCCCACCCAGAATGTAACACAAGATAAATCACAGCTTGCCCAAAACCTGTGCACAGTGGGGATCTGTGAACCTTTGGCACACCAGATCTCCACTTGCTGCAGAAGGACAGTAGCTCTATTACACCAACTCATTAACAAACTTTGGCCTAGTTCCAAGATCAAAAGCTTTAGGGTGATATTTTCTCTGCCTAAAAATACATCTTCTTTTCTATAATAGCCACAAAATGGAACTCTGTTTAACATTTACATGTGGAAAAATCAGAACGATAAAACATGAGCATTTCAGCCCTGAGGTATTTGGAAGGAATAGAGCCTGTGCCCCTCTTTCAAAGATGACTTTCAAATACTCCTTTCAAGAATGAAAGAGCACAGGCCCCTTCAGTTATATTGCTTTTGTCCAAGAGGTCTCCAGCAAAAACTGGAAGCTTTCTGGAAAGTAGATACTGGCACAGAAAATACTCTGCAGGCTCAGAAGGATTTGATGTATCTGCAGCTCCTACCAGCCAGTCTGAACTACACAGAGTCCAGGCCACATTCAGCTGTTAACACACACCATTCTCACTGTGCCTAATTTATTGATGTGAGACTCCTATGATGCTCCACAGAAAAGACTGTGACATGAGCACACAACTATCCTCTGAAAAAGCAGACAGTATGGAAGGGTATCTGTTCTCTGCCCCAAACAAACAAACCTGAACTTTCAGTCTGTCACACCTTTAATATTGAGAGGGGAATTAAAATGCAGTCTACTGAGCAGAACCCTTTTCTTAATTTACTGACCCTGTAGGCATGATGGTACCAAGTTTTATTCTTAATATTTTCATAGTTCTAAAGTTGCTATGTCCCTGAAGTGGGTCTAGGTCAGAAGAGAGTCTCCTTGTCACATTTGTCTCAGAGTGTGCAAGGTGAAATGGAAAGGCTGTAAGAAAGCCCCAGTTCTAAATCATATTTCCCCCACTGTAGTATTTCACCCTCACTGCTGAAAGGCAGAGTTCACATCAGTGACCCAACAAAACAAAGCAAATTCTGTCCTTCTTCAAGGACAATGCAGTGCCATGTTCTTACCAGCACAGAGCTGGAACAGGTTGGATGCTCCTCAGCAAGTTACTCTTTCACTTATGCATAAGTAGAGTTGAAGATGGGGTCAGAGAAAGTTATGAAACCTGAAGTCAGTGCCTGCAGTTCCAAAGGGTGAACACTCTGCTGTGTACAGGTTGTGCTAGGCACAGCTACCCTCCTTCAGCTGTATTAAATAATATTTGGCAAGTATCAAGTACCTCTGACTAGGCACTAATATAGCAGAGAGACCTGTTATAACCCAGCCTTGCATGCTTCAAGCTGCAAAGCCACAGCTCAAGCAGTAATGCCACGTTTAATCCAGGTGCATTGCTGTTTTGCTCTTCTCAACCCATTATAAATAAAGGAAAAAAAATCTCCTGAAGGACTTACCACCTCCTTCCATCTGTGATGTTCATGGCATGGTCACCTTTAACATTCCCCCAAAATTACCATGTGCTATTACATTGAAACTTGAGCAACACAGGAGTGCATCTTTCAGCATATGAAGCAATGCCTTCAAACCTCTTGTCATGGAACTTGCAGACACTGAAAAGCATCAGGCAACCCGAGGCACTTCTGGGGAGTTTTTCTTTTTGTTTCTTCCCCCCACCCTTGTTGATATTTTCTGTAGGAATTTCATGAAGCAACCCCAGCAATGACTCGCAGAGCACAGATCACATTTACTGTTTAGACTCCAACTTTTTATGGCAGAACAATGAACCCAAGGCCTCCATTTCCCAAGGCATTATTGGAATAGATGCTATTACAAGATTTTGTAGCTTAGCTTTACCTCTTGTTGCAGGTTATCTATTTTTCCCATGAGGAAGTCTTTCTCCTCCAACAGAGCAGTGTTGCAATCCAATGCTACCTGAACATGAGCATCAAAAAGAGCATCTTGAGTGTCCACTAACAGAGCTGTTAATAAGCTCATGAGGCTTCTTCCTACTAAATAATAGTTCCCTTTTTGACCCCTTGCTCTACTCTTCCACGATGAGGGCAGCCAGTGGAATCTAAGTACCAGCTGTAGTGGGTAGCAGACAATTCCAATTTAGGCTAAACATGACCTAAGAAACACTGATTCGAAAAGAGAGCACTGCTGAAAAAGCCCTGGAAAAGCCACCAGGGGAGACTCTTACAGAAAAGGTACTTTAAGAGTGGAAAAGATGCCTAGTGTGCAAGAGGTCCAGTTGACTAAGAGCAGGGACACAAAAGTTGCCTTACAGAGCTGAAAATGAACAAGGAGATGTTTGTCCACAGCCAAAGCACCTCCTTCCCCTCCAGTGAGAGCTGCTTGTACTGTAACTCACCTGCTGAAATGGAGCCAACCACTAAACCCAGATGCTTTCATTTTATGGATCTGTTTCCCCATAATCACTAACAAGTGCACACTTTTCCCTGGGACAAAGGTAAGCAAGTGGAAGATAACTGGTGAACAGGGAGGTTTATTAACCTTTTCTTGCCAGCCACACTGGTTAACTAGTTCTGGTTATATCTTCCTAAGCCCAGAGGCAGCTGCAGCAGCATTGCTGGGACAGTGCTGTGTGAACTGCCAGGTCTCCTCAGTGCTTGGAGGCTTTGCTTGCTATTGCAGAAGAAACCCTTCTGCTTCTCCCTTCCAGAAAAGGGTGGCTGTCCTCTGTCCAAAGTTCTGCCTTCTTTTATCATTTTTCCTCAATTTTATCTCTCTGTTATCTCAACTCAATCTTACTCATTAATTTTATGTCAAGCTCTCCAGTTTCCAAAACTTACATCAATCTGTACCATTTATCTACCAGCTTTAAAAAGCCCTTTAATCTTTGCAAAGCCTTTCTGCCAGGCCACCAAAGGGACTGTGTTCTTACAGCTGACAGAGCTGCCTTTCCCCCAGCAGCCAGCAATGAGCTCAGCAACACAGTCCCACACAGCTTCCCCTCAACCTCACCATCCCCAAATAAAAGGAGACAGGGGGAAAAAACAGGGAATGACATGGGGAAAGAAGAAAACCTAAAATGGTGAAGAGAAAAACAGAGAAAGTGGAAATGAAGGGGGACAAAATAAATGAATGAAGATAGGAGGACAAAAAAAAAAGTGAAAGGACAGGAAAAGGGGAAAGTGAAGGGCAAAAAAATGAACTATGCCCTCTCTCTCTCAAGGCTAGAGGTTTTCCCCAGTCTTGCCTGACTCCTGCACTTGGACCTGTCCTGCACATGCACATTGAAGCTCTCAGATCACAGATGAAGTTTGGACTTTCTTGGTGCTCTGCAGAAGGGTTTATGTAATTTTTATGTAAGGTTTAAGTAATGTTATACCTGCCAGAGCAGGTAACTGTGTATTTTATAGACTGTAGAGCATCTGGATGGGTGGGTGAGGCCACCAAAAACCCTGGATTCCAGTTCTAATAAATGAACTCAAGACTGCATTCACTGAAGAGGTTTCATAGACCTAAGCTGAAGTTGGAAAAGAGCTTTTTCCAACAGAAAATAATTTGTAGCTCCCTGATTAAATTCACCTGTTTTTGCTAAACCAAGACTCTACAGGTAGGGGAATACCTTAATGACAGTAGAGCTGGTTTGAATGGCTTTGCCTCTCCTGATCTCACTCCTGTTTGCTGTGGATCAGAAAATGCAGCCCAGGACTGGGACCTCGAGAGGAAAAGCCCTGGTGCTGGAGAGCCCCCTCTGACAGATTGGAGGGGACCCAGCCAAGAGCAGGAGCAGGTCTTTGTTTTCTAAACACACATAGGAGAGGGCCATTCTTTTTGTTCTGGTAATGAGCAGAGAGTCTCCCAGGTGCTGTTCTGGTCCTTCATATGTCTAAATATTCATTTTCCTGGGCAGAATCTACTCATTTTCATACAAATACAGCTGCCCTTGATAGTTCTTTGCAAGAGATTTTTATTTTTTTTTTTTTTTACAAATAGTTAAATGTGGACTGCTTGATTTATTCCAGAATATTTTTTTCTCCTTCACAGGCCAGTTTCCACATACATGAATGATCTCCCTGACCTGTGCTCTGCTGCCTGCTCTGCATTCTCTCCCACAGCATTGGCCTTTCACTCTGCTTCTGGATCACACTATCAGCATCATCCCATTGCCCTTACAGCTTTTCTGGTTCAGCACCTGCCTCCTGGCCTTTCCCCTAGGTACCAGGTAAAAAGCCTGCCAGTGCTTGACCTCTCACACCAAAAGGGCTTTCATTTTCCAGCAAGCACAGAATGACATGGAAAGAAGAGAGATCCAAGACCTATGGATTCCTCTGATGAGCACCACCTGCCAGAGGGACATTGACTGAAGTAAGAATTTCTCATCTTTAGGACCCCAAGAAATCTGCCTTCCCATGTTTGTGTAGCTCCGACCTCTCTGGTCATTTTGGGAGCCTTTCCTGTGGCAGCTTGCCAGAACAGCACTTCTCTTATCAGCAAATCTCATCACTTATGCTACCTGTAAAACCAGGGCCAAATTGACCCTCAGGCCAATGACCCTGCACCAACCTTTCCAGAGACCTTTATAACCCAAAAAGGAGTGGAGACCAGCATCAGCTTGGGTGGCAGACAGTCCCTTCAAAGGGTTGGGTGGGCCATGCAGAGGGGAAATGTCTTCCCCAGTGATGGGATTGAGATCCCAGCTCACTAGACTTCCAGCTCCTTGCTCTGATCTCAGCCTGTCAGAGACCCCAATCCTTCCTGAAGCCATCAGTCCATGTGCTGCTGACCCTGCCAAGCCACAGCAGCTGCTCAGGCTGCCTGCACAGAGACCCTGCTGCCTCTGCTAACTGAGGCAATCCAAAGGCAACACAGTAGATCAAGTCCTGCCAATCCTTGCAAGAGAGAAACACTTGCACTTCAAACTTGATCCCGTAGGCTTGTGAAACGAAGGTACCCTTCAATAAAATAGGATTAATGAGCTGGAAAGGTATGCAATAAAGGGAAAGAAACAACTCCCCTATTTCACACCCCAATCCAACCAAATAGGGAGATGATAAGATAAAATCACGCTGGTTACTTACTAATTTAAAAGTTCTGTTCTCCCTGGATGCAGTTCACCTTCAGCCAGTGGCACCAAAAGAAGGCTCTTCTGCTTGGTTCTCTTGGCCCTTATTCCTCAAGAGTTCCCAGGAGCAGGGACTCCAAAAGCAAGACAGGTCACACAGAGCTCAGTAGGAGCAAGGCTTCATATATGGGAGTGGTTAGAAGGGGAGGGTGATGTAATGGAGCCCTATCTTTGAGCAGTAAAGGCATGCCACCCTTCCCCCTCCCTGTCCCTGAAGAATTGCTGGCTCACGGGGCAAGATGAGAACAGAGTGGTCCAGCACTTTCCGTGCCGGACTTTCTCACGGCAAAGGGAACAGCGCCGAGGGTGGGGAGCAGGCAAAGATCAGAGTTGAATGGAGACAATACTTTGATGTGAGGTAGTCCCAAGAGTGAATCTGTACTGGCAGGGTTGTTTCTTTTCTTCATGCATCAAACAATTCTCTGCCAAGTTGCTGGTTTCCCCTGGCACAAGTCCTGACAGGGAGGACACTCTGCATCAGAGCACTGGTGACCCCATACCCATCCTGACAGAAAATCCCATTCCTGCACTCTTCCAAGTTGGCAGATGCTGGAGCACTGCCCAGCTCCATGGCCATAGGGGCTGAGAGCTCTGTAGAGGAGAAGAAATGTGCATCCCATAAATGGTGGTGTCTTGGACACTGACCTGGGAAGCTCTTGAGAGGCACATCCTGCCCTTCTCCATCAGAGGAAATCTTGAACCCTGTGAATGGAGAGGAAATCTCTCAAGGATGTACCACTGCTGTCCAAAGGGAAAAGAATTCATTTTTTACTTCCTTCATTTCAGTTTTGTTGATCACCCACTGAAGGGTTTGTTTGATCATGAAAAGCCACATAAGGCATTAGGACAAGGTTTGCCTAATTCAGAGGTTATAAACAATCAGCTGTGATTGCTGTATAAAGGGAGAGTCCAGGTCCAACGAAAGGTTTCTGTGTGCTCTCAGATGAGGCAATTGGAAAAGGCAGGAGCCAGTCCAGGCTTTCACAAAGTGGAATTCACAGAGTTGCTGTCCTCTACCAGGAACTGCACCAAGATCCACAGGATCACGCAACAACAGCCAAACACACACCACCAGCTCCAAGAACCAAAACCTCCTACTGACAGGAAGCTCCATGGGAAATTCTCAGATTTGGGTGGGGAAGGGAGATACGGGAATGACTTGCAAGAAGAGCAGCTTGTGCAATGCACAGTGAGCTGAACTGGAGAACAACAGTGCCTTTACCCCTTCACAGGTGATTTTTTTAGCCAGAGAAGTCCCCTGTCCACACAACACTGTGCCATGTCAGTAAAGGAGCTGTTCCTGTGCACATCACAGACTGAATCTCTCTTACCCTGAGGAATGGGTCTGCTTTGATAGTGCCAAGGGACGTGAAAGCAGATACACAACTGAGAATCCCTTTTAGCTGCCAGGAATGCTGCCTGAGAGATTTTTTTCAGACCCAGGACAAACTAGGTCTCTCTTACCCATGCAAGATTTGCTCTACTGTATTGGCACTCTCCTGCAAATTACAGAATCTGAATAAACTGCTCCCTCTTGTTCTGTTGTTTTGGAGGAGGATCTGACTTTGGAGCTATTGGGAATGAAACAGAAACAATTAACATTGAATTGTTCTGTTATCCTTATCCAAACAAGAATCTGCACCCAACAGATATTTGTTAGTACAAACCACAACTGCAGCAGACCCTGTCCATCCCAAGATAAGCTCCCCACTTGCTCAAGGTGCAGGATGCTTTTTACAGGATTGTTTGGAGACAACCTAAACACACTGGATGGGTGACAAAATCAACTGTAACCAAACTGTGAGCACAAAGAGGAAGAACAGTCATAACAGGTCCCTTCCTCAATTTCTCCACTGATACTCGTGATAAGAGACAGAGACACAAGGGAGACTCTGTAAAGCTGCCAACCAAATATGAACCTCCAGCACTTGCTGCACCTACAGGAAGATCTTGAAACTCCATAAACTGTCTAGATCGCCAAATTCTTATCATCATCACCACAAAAAAATTCACTACCTAACATCATTTTAAAGCTACTATTAGGGCCAGGGAGCCTTACATGATAAAAGCATTCATATCCCTACTTCAGAGACAGGACAACAGAGACAATCTTGCCCAGGGCTTCAGAGCAGGAATAAGGATTCTTCCCCCCAGATTCCTTAACCATGTTCCTAGACATCACCTTTCTTCCCTGTCTCATGCTTGACATGTGCAGTAAATCCAGAGGCAGCTGGAAGTGACAAGTGCAGAGGCTGACACTGATCTATTGCACTGTGCCTAGAGCTCCAAGGGATGTTGTGTTCGGTGTTCCTCACTCCTCCACTGTAAACAGGAAATTAATAAAACATGAAGGTAGCACCCTCCATCTCCTTGTGAAAAAAGACAGCAGATTAGATAGCAGCAGAGGAGCTGGGGGGAAGTTCAAAGTGTTTGCCACTTAATGGAAAACCTGCAGGTAATTACAGAAAGTTGTTGTGTAATTAATCACTGTTAAAGTCTAACCTAAGCAAGAGGGCCCTAAAACCAGAAGAACCCAGACTTTCCCAGCTAGACCCAAGGTCCACTTTCCATTCTGCATAAGAATCAGTGGGACTTGGAGAAGTGAGGCTCAGAAGTTATTTTGGATATCAATGAATGCTGACCCACAGAGATCTGTGTGTGCAGCCCACCCAAACTTTGCCTTGTGAGAGCTGTGCTTCTCAGGAAGCCCCACAGCTTCTTGTTCCTTTCTCAGCAGTTTCTGCTAAAGAATCAGCTCTGCTGCTCTTGGACCAACAAATGAAACCTCTCAGCATAAAATTCAGCACGTCCTGGTAAGCCAGAATCTGTCTGGGTTACCTTAGGCAAGATTTCAATGGGACCACGTGGCAGGGTCAGGGTCGCGGCCTCCCAGAGAGGGACAGGGCACAGCAGCAGTGCAGCCATCCCCAAATCTGTTATCACCACTTGTCAACCTACTTACCCAGCCCTGGGGACGCCTTCTGCCAGCACTGCAGGGCCACTCAGCTCCCAGAGTGGTGGGAATCAACCCAGCAAAGAGCCACTGATGGCTGTGAGGTGATGTGAGGGAAGAAATCCCACTGAGTCCCTGAGAGGGCTGTGGATAAAGCTCTAATTTGCACTGAGTGAGCAGTAGTGCACTACTGCAAGAATTTCATGGACCTTTACACTTTACCTGGAGCCCTTTCCCTGCTGTGGACAGGTGAGGAGGGTGCTCAGCAGCCATACAAATAGCTCATATTGCACTACACAGGAAAGGTGCACACCATGCAAGACAGCTCACGCCCTAAAAGAGAATCTGGATATACAACTCTTTTATTCCAGTGGTTCTCAGCACTTCATACTCTCTGTGTTTGCTCCCCAGAACAACAGCCTCAGGAAATAAATGAAATTTTCTTTCTAAAGAAGTCGCTTGCTGCAGATCCACTACTGCCCTAGTGCTTCAGGCTCCCATTTAGTCCAGCTAGGGCTTGGGCAACACAGCTCCTGTCTGTGGGAACATTTGCAACTCATCAGTTTTGACCTTAGGAGAAAACACAGAGCACAGGTTCAGTCTTGGTGCACACCACGAGCCACAGCCACGTGTGGGATGGGCTGTACAAAGGGCCAGGCTCCTCTCACAGCCCACCAGGGCTGAGTGTGCTCAGCTGCCAGCAGCCCAAGGCTGAACAATGAAACCACTGGGTGACTGTGCTGTCCACAGGGGCAGCCACGAATTCCTACAAAAGAAGACTCCAGAGACAGGAGCCTGTCTTGACTGGCCTCTGCATCTGATTGCAGAAATCTGGCAGGTCTGGTGCTTGCAGCATCTCCTCCTCTGGGCAGAGCATAACACAGGACTGAGGAAAGGAGAGGTGCTCAAACACCAGCAAGTCTTCTGTCCTGGGAGATGCCTCATGCTACCACGAGAACACAACTCACAGCTCAAGTACTGATCAGAGAAAAGTGTCCCTGTCTGGTTCATCTCCTGCCTGTCCCAGTCTCCTTCGGGGCTTGTTTGTTCAGGTGCTGCAGAGGGCACCAGGAGTGGCCATTTCCTAATGAGAGATCAGAACCACAAACCTCTGCCTCAAAGCACTTGGAACCTATGCTGGAAAGTGTGAAGGGGCCAGCTGGGCAGAGACTGCACCAGCACAGCTCTGGGAACACACACTTGGCTTTGGGAGGAGCACAGGAGCTGCAGGGGCTGCACACACAGCCCTGCACAGGAGCTCTCCCCCTCCCTCCCACACACAGGGGCTGCTCAGCCTTTCCATCACAGCCTCTCTGGGCTGGGCTGGGGCAGAGGCTGGAGCCTTCCCGTCTGCTGAGCCCACACCTGCTCCCATTTCCACTGCCAGGGGGAACCACAGATGTTTGCCATGTCTCCATCTGGTCCCTGGGGGAGGCTTGGTTTGTTTGCCCAACGTGCCAGGGCTGCAGTCAGCTGGCAGAGTGGGCCAGTCACACCTGCATGGCACAGCACAAAGCTGCTCAAACCCCCCTCTATTGACCTGAGCCCCCTGACCTTCCCAGGGAGAAATGGCAAAGCATGGGATACCACAGGCAATGCCCTCTCAAAGATTGGGGTGTCTCCCACAGGTCAGCAGGAGGGGTACTACAAACACAGACACCTCCTAAATTCTGAGAGCCACAGCAACCAATGCCATCAGGCACAAATGGATTTTTGCAGGGGGGTAGAGTGGCCTTCCCTGGGAAAGGCTCTCTCCTTCCCTTGCAGATAGAGGCAAAAGGGCTTCCCACAGGCTGGAGCAATGCTCCCATTCTCCCCACTCCACACATCAGCCAACAGCTCAGGCCCTCTGATGCTCTGGGTGCTGTGGTATAACCATTTTCTGACAGCTGCTGTGCCTCTGTCTCCCACCTTGTCCCATCACAGTTGCCCCATAGCATTGAGGAAGAGGAACAACTTGCCTTGAGGTCAGCCCCATGAGTCATGGGGGTTTTTGGGAAACAGACCTTGGGGTTTAACAGGGCAGCTCCCCTGTGAGAGCTCCCACAGCCAGAAATGAACCTTGAACTCCAGCAGGGCAGGGCAGAATTGTGCAGAGACAGAAGACTAGATAAAAGAGATTATCCTTTTATAGATATGGATTTTTTGTTAAGAGAGCAGGAAGGAGCAGGAAAGAGAGGCAGAGTCCAGAGCCTGGTCTGACTGTTCAGATCTGAGGCTACCAGAAATGCTGGCTGCTTTTGAAAAGGTTTCCTGACTCCCCCCATGCCACCCTGGCTGCCTTGCTGGCCTCTGCCACCGAGATCCCACCAGCCTCGAGCTAATTTGGGCTCATGGGTGAGAACACAGAAACACAATAGTGACAGGAATGAAAAGCAATGGGGAGGAGGACACCCAGGAGACTCATTCTTATCAAAAACCAACAGTATATCAAAGGGGATCTGTGAAGAGAGGGAAGAGCCTTTTGTAAAAGCCACAATTGAGCCAAATCCTGCCGTTTTTACATGCTGCAGTTTTTACACTCTCTTGGGAACCCCGTGATGAAGATTGTCCCAAAGGGGGACCCCTGTGCCAGGCCAGGCCATGTGCCAGGCACTCTGCACACCGAGCAGTCCCACACCCACGGCACAGTCGCTGTTTGCCCTCTGCATGTGCTTTTTAATTACAGCTTTTATTTGCAAAGCATCTCTTACAGAAAAGACAAATTGCATTACTCTCAGCTTATTAAAATCACACTCAGATTTTCTCAGCTGCTAATTACAGCCAGGCAGCAGTGTCAGTGTAATTAAAGCTGGGATGGACGTTTGGGGATGCAGCTGTCACACAACCCCTTCCTGTGCCAGGCTCAGCTGAGCCCTGCCCAGGCACTGGCCCCCCATGACACCCAGCACAGCCCTGCCCTGCCCTGCCACGAGAGAAGATGATGCAGGAAAGGCCAAGCACCTCCTCAGCACAGGGGAGGGGTCCCCCTGCACCAAACCTCCCCAGTTACAGCTGGGCACCCACCCTGACCCTGCTGCAGTCAGGGGGAAGGGATACCCGTGGCCTTGGGGTTACAGCACTGAGGTGGGGGGACTGAAAGGGGATTTTCTCCTGTTTCTGGTGCTAAACGATTGCAATAAATCACACAGCCTGTCCAAGCCTCCGTTTCCTTCCATGCAAAACAGAGATTTGGGGCTTCCCTGTTAATTAAGCAGCTCTGGGAACAAACCACAGAGTGGACTCTTGCTGGCACCCAAACACTTTAAAGCCTGACCGTGGCACACAACAGACCTGGGAGCGGGTCACACAGGGGAAGGGGTGAAGAAACTGAGTTCCAAAGACTGAGAGACAAAGAATTGAGATAAAAGAACTTACAGACCTTTGAGGAGCTTGGAACCTGCTGGAGAACCAACTGTGCCTCTGCTACACTTGGCCTTGGCAGAAGGGCAGCACAGGTGTGCAAACAGCTGTGTGACAGCACAGCAAGCACCTGCCCCGAGCTCAGGCACCTCAGAGCTCTCAGGGCACACAACCAGGTGAACTCTGAGCAAGTGGGGACTTAACCCCAGCACCGGCTTCCTGCTGCCAAGGGGATGCTGTGGAGAATATCACCTCCAGGAAGACAGAGCACTAATTAGGGAAAGCAGATAAAGACTGTGTCTCTTTCAGATGAGTTTCCTTCCCACTGAAAGCCTCACAGTTTCAGTGCTCAGCAGGATGTAAACACATCCTTAAATGATTTCCTGGAGCCTAGTTTCAAAGATCAGTCCCTTCAGAAGCAGGAACATGCCAAGATCAATAGCAGACCCAGGAGAGCTCTAAGCATGCCAGCTCCAAACCCATCAGGCTTTCCCTACAGCCAGTTACCCATCAGATGATAAGGGGCACTGCTACCTTTTCATGCTTGAAAAGGCTACCAAGACTTCCTAAGCAATCAGCCTTACTGAAGTACCAAGGGAAAAAAATCAGTAGGAAATTTTACATTTCAGAAACAGCACGATGTGCCTGTGCAATCTATTCTGGAGAGGCAAACCCGCAGAGAGAGTTCACAAGAGGAACAGAGCTCACAGATACTGGATGTAATCCCAAGAACAAGGATATGCTCATCTGATCCTCGAATAGTTTTACAATTAACTCCTTAAAGTCACTAACAGGATGTCCCTGGAAGCAGCTATCAGGTGATCATTTTTAATCCAAGTTACAAGAGAAGAATGAATGGTTAAAACTTCATGTGGAAAAAGCTGAGGGGGCCATCCAATGGATGCCAGAGGCAGCATGTTCATTATATTTACTTGTGGCTCAGTAACGAAACAGTAAAGATAACATATGGAGCTAGCAGAAGATATCAGGAAAATTTCAGTTGTGGAAAACTTGAAAACATCTGTGAAGCAGGGCAAATAATATCTGATTAAATTCAATATAGAGAAGTATGTAATGTTTGGCTGTGATAAACCAATATGAAGGATAGATATAGATTGATGGGTTTGAGTTAGAAGTTCCCTACACCACCATTAAATCTCTTACAAAGCTTTGGTGAAAAAAATGCAGCAAGAAGAAAGCAAGAATTTGTTAGCTCCTGATTCACTGGCTCTTACTTAAAGCTTATAAATGAAACTGGGTCTGTAAAGAGGAAAAGTATTCCTTTGAAAAGGATAAAGAGGACAGAGGCAGAGTTAAGAATCAAAGTTGGCAAATCAAGCTACAGCTACGGAAACTTTTGAAAAAATTAATAATTTAGTACAAGGAACTTACCTAAGAAATGACATAACAAAGGTTATGCCCAACACACTGAAAAGTGAAGTGTTTTCAGTCTAGGGTGTTCACTCAAGTACAGCTAACTGCCGCTCCCTTGGAATAGCATTGAAATCTGTCCAGAGAGGAGAATTCCAGGCAGAGGTCATTATTTTCATCCCTTCAAACACGTGTGCAGCATTAGAGCCTGCGGCGGGAACACAATGCCTGAAAAGCAGAGGCAGGATTGCCAGGAGCTCCGAGCCTTCCTCTCCCTACCTGGAGCTGTGGCTGCTGTCAGTGCGGGCGCTCGCTCCCTCCATCCGCCCCACGGCCACACCTGGCGCTCCGTCCTACCTGCAGCTAAGCGGCATTTTCCGTGCGGGCGCTGCGGCATCTCAGGGGTCCTCCCAGCACATCCCTGCCTGGCCCAGGGAGAGGAGAGCCTGTTCTCCAGAGCAGCCGGGCTGTTCCCCTGTGGGTGAGAGGCTGGGTCAGTCCCAGTTCTTGTGCTGGGCACTAGATGGCACAGACAGGGCAGGGAGCCCGGGCTGGGCGGGCGGCACCGGGGGCTGCCCTTGCCCAAGGCAATGATGCCAGCAGCATCATCATCATCATCATCATCATCCCACGGGGGTATCCCCTCCACGGGGTGTCCCCGCTGCCACTGCCCTGCCCCTCGCACCCCGCCCTGCCCGGCCTGTGCTGCAGGGAAGCTGGAGAGCCCGGCCAGGGCTGTGGCATCCATGCCTCCATGCCCTCTGCTGCTCCTCACCAAGCTCGGGCTCACCGAACACGCCTGGTTCACAGAGCAGCCCTACGTGTGGCTCAAACTGTGACAAAAAGAGGGCAGGAATCCTCCCTGGGATCCTGTCCCGTGTCACGGTGAGGCTGCACCTTGGTCACCAGCCTCCAGGACAATAAACAGACCCTGGTCCCCCGAGTGTGGCCAGGTCCCCATCAGTGGTCCCCCTGGGTTAAGGCCAGGTGTGGGGAGTGGCACCCCAGCATCTCTCCTTTGCCCTGTGGGATCATGGTGCAAAGGAGGGAAGCACTTAGTCACTGCTCTTCAAGCATTTGTCACAAGGTAGTTCCTCTAAAGCAGCTCACTCTTCCTCCTGGTTTTCTTCCTTTTCAGCACTGCTGCCTGCAATCACTGAGGCAGGGCCTGCACTCCAGAGCCTTCCCACCCTCATCTTCCTCAATTTCTTTAAGGTGTGGATGGAATTCCTTACCAATGAAATGTGTGGACTGACGCTATGAGGCAAACACGGGCTAAGCCACACAACCTGCTGTGGTCAGCACAGAAAAAGCCAAAGCTCTCTCTGTGGTGACAAAAAAAAAAAAAAAAAAAAAAAAAGCACGGGAAGGTGGAAATTTGTATGTTGGCCTCTGCTGTTCTGACATTAGAAATTCAATTTACTTCAAAGGTTAACACAGTTAATGGCTCTGCTGAAGATCACAGGCTCTGACAGCCTGCCTGGAACGGCTCCATCCCTGGCAGGGCACGAGGGACAGCATGTGAGGGGTGGCACTGAGCAGAGCAGCAGCTCTGTGCACAGGACACAAGTGGCACACATGGGTGTCATCCAAACCAAACCTGAGCCTGGCACAGCCCAAAAGAGCTTTTGTGCTGAGCAGCTCAGTGATGCCAGGTACTAATGACAAAGACAAGTGTCCAAGGAAAAGCCTGTTTGCTTTTCCAGCAGCACTACCCTTTCCTGTCTGTCTGCTCATGGCACTGCCCTGCAGACTGCAGTGGGGATGGGGATCACCTAGGTCAAACCCCACAGGGGGAATCCCTCAGGGTGCTGTAGGTGAGGGACAAAATATAATTCAGATGCCTGCACTGTAAAATCCAAATCATCCATGGTGTAAACAGGGCAGTAAGTCAGTTTGGCTCTTATCTTTCAAAGGCTGGAGTGGGTGACACTGGTGACCTGGACAAAACCTGGAGAGAGACTCATGCTAGATCCTGGGGACTGCTCCAGTCCAGTGTCCAGAGGCTGAGAAGTACAGAAGAGCCAGAGAAGCCCCTTCCACACTGACAGACTTGGAGACCTGCTTCTGATCAGCCATCCAAATCTAAATGCTGGGTCACTGGTGTGTAACAACCTGGCTCTGAAAGGTTCCTGGGCAGAGAAGGAAATGCTCAAAAAAGGCTTTTATGCTTCAATTCCCACTCCAAGTTCTGCTTCTTGTACTCTTTAAACATTTGGGTTTTTTTAGACAAGACATGTGTTTTTAACTTTGGAGATAAATGGAGAAAAAATAGTCAAACTGAAAAGTAATAAAAAGTTTGTCTCTTTTCCAGGTCTCCCCATGGGAGAGGTCTTTGGAGAACATCAAAGCCTTAGTTTGGGAGGCCATCCTCCTCAGCAGGACACCTAATGTGTCATGTGCTGGCTGGACTGGCTTCCCTCTGCCAGAGGCAGTGATGGAGAGCACTGAGCCTCCCCTGCAGCCACCCCTCCAAGCAGCCAGCAGCACTTCCATGCCCTGTGTCTGCTCAGGTCACACAGCCTGGCCTCCAGTGCCTGCTCCATGCACTCCCCCGAGGGCCTGTGCTTGCTCTCAGCAGTTTAGAACTGCTTGCTAAGATGCTTAGAGCCAGTGTAATCTGTGCACTTAGTGGTTTCAAATTCCAAAAGAAGCTTAGCAGCACCAGGTGCTGCCTTCAGCCACTCCTGCATGGGCTTAAGATGGTTTAATTCTTTTATGAAAAGATAATTCCAGCCCATAGCTTTCAACTGGGGAGCTTCTAAGCCAGGTTTTCTAAAAGCTCTTCAGAAGTATTTTTACGACACACACACACACACACCCAGAAAGGGATTCCAGAAGGACACAAGATCAGACATTTCTGCCTCTTTAAAGCTGGAAATGTGAAAGCCCCATGGCAAGGTACATTTTAAGTCCTTGCAAGGCTTTCCTCCAATGTTTCTCCTGTCTCAGATCAGCTTCTCAAACGGTCTAATGTATGGAGAGGTCCCAGAGCCTTCCCTTCCCTTTTGCCATCAGCCTTGTGAAAGCATCCACAGGCAAGAGCCACCTCTGTGCTCCAAACAAAGGCAGGTGGCTGAACAGAACAGAAACCCCTTGGGACCACAGGCTGCCCCTGGAATTGTCACTTCCCAGCATTTGCTTCATTAACTGCACTGCTCTGCTATATTTTTAACTCTACTGCTCCCCTTTCCAGGCTGATCAAAAGCACGAGGTGTTACAAAGGGAACCTCCTGCTGCTCCCCTGACTCTCCCCTTCCTTCCTCTGGAGGGCTTCCCCAGGGTCTTGTGTGTCTGCCAGGGGAAAGCAGAGGGCTGGGAAAGACAGAAAAGGTGTCTGGAAAACACACATAGGTCCAGGTGGCAGTGGAGAGGTGCAAAAGGTGGAAGGAAAGAGAGGGGAAGTGTGAGACTGGGGCAGAACGTGAGGAGAGCCAGAACTTCCCACCACCACAATGCAGGTGTGTGATTCCATTCCTGACTGGGACAGGAGAGTCTGGGCAGCCCCACTGCTCCCAGAGCAGCGAGGAACATCTCTGGTGGTGCTCTCAGAGCTGCCTGCCCTGCCTTTCTGCCAGGGACTACAGCCACTGCAGCAGTTCAGCACAAGGTTGTGAGTCCAAACCTCACAGTATCTTCACAGCCCACCTTAATTTAATCAAGATAAAATTAACCTAAATGAAATGGGTGCAGTGTGCTCCCAGAATGGAGGTAACAGAAATCTCCCATGCATCTCAGTTCTCTAATGGACTGACCATGAAAGCAGTGGAAGCTCAGAATTTCCCTGTGCCAAGAAGTCAAGGTAATGCCATGTGTCACTGGAGCAGACTGGTGACCTTCCCTGTGCTCACAGCAGTGTTGTCCAATTTCACTGTGACCACAAGACCACATGTGGTTAATATTCCCTATGCAGCCAATATACAGCCCAGCAAATCTGCTTTTATGGGCACTGTGAGAACTTGATTAATTTGTCCAATAATGAGCAGGCCAGGGTCCATAATTAGGTAGCAAAACTCTGTCCTTTTGAAAAGCCATCACTGCCTTAGACCCAGAACACCACCAAGGGCCTCATGGGCTGCAAAGAGAGCCTCAGCCACAAGAAGGAGAAGGTTTAAGATTTAGTGAATGTTACATGGGCTATTGCTACCATTTCTCCATCAAATGCAGAGCCTCAGCAGTGACTGCCTGCATGCAGCTGCCTCCACCAGCACTGATGCTGCAGGAAATCCCTAAGTCAGCCCAGCTGATGCTGTGTTCATCTTATATCTCCCCATCTCCCCATCTCCATGTACTCTCTGCAGTCTCGAGGAAGAAATCCCCATAATGGTTGTCATCAGGAGGATTTCTTCCCCAAAACTGCACTATCATGGACAGATGGACCTTCTCCAGGTCTGCTGCTTTGTTCAGTCAAGAGCTTACAGGTATTTGGGATATGGAGCTCTCACATGAATAGCTCATGGCCAAACAGTGCATTTGCCCCTAGGTACAATGGAATTAAATCTGGAGCTTGCACTGTCTTTGCATGTATCTCTCCAGAGCTGCAGCTCCCTTCCCAGCAGGAGGCTTGGATTTGAGGGATCTGCCAAAAGCTCAGAGCCACAAGAAATAACAACTTGGGAGCTCAGACGAGCCTGTTTGCAGGCAAACAAAAGCTGAAGCCGTGGAAGTGTGAGGCAGTCAATGCAGTGTCTGGCAGCACAGCCTCACCTCTGCCTTAATCCTCTTTCCCTTCTCCAGCACTAAATTAATCAATTACACTTCCAGCCCGGCAAAATCAGTCAGAAATGTAACCTTCATCGTACACAAGGCAAACATAATTAGGATTGTCATTCGAAGGCAGCTTGCCCAGCATACAGATGAGAGCAGGGCAGGGCCATGGCAGGCAGGGCCTTTGGAATTGGGGTCACAGCACGGGCTGTGCCAGGGAAAGGGCAGCAGCTCCAGCCCTGGCCACCAGCTCTGCAGGGAGAGCTGGGCACTGAGCACAAACAGGCCAGGGACACCTGGGGCAGGACACACTCCAGGCAGCCCCTTCAGTCAGGGAGGAACCACAACCTCCCCCAGCCATGGATGGGGGCCCAAACTCACAGCTCTGCACAGGGCACAGACCCTGCAGGGATGGACAGCATGGAAATGAGGCCTTGGGAATCCCTGACCATGACTGACAGTGTGAATTCAGAACTGGGCTTGTTGGATCCCACAAACCTGGGATTTTTGAGCTTTCTGGCACTGACCCCCACTGCTTTTGACCTGAGGCCTTGGAGAAAGCTCCAAATTTGAGTGATGGATTTAAAATCACAGGTGTGTAGTTAAATAGAAGTGCGTGATTTCACATGGTAAGGGTTTTAAATTTGAGGGTTTTATAATGTAGTAATAGGTGTGGGACAAGATAGAGGATTTTGAGTGTTGTCTCCTTTCTGTCTTCTTCCTCCTTCTTCTTCATGAATTCAGGCAGTAATTTCTGGCTGGACAGTGAGTGCTGCACTGTGGTCACAGGAGTTTGGTTATTGGGTCAAAAATATAAATAATATAGGTGTAATTCTCTATTGGACTGTTTAGCTTTAAAAGACCTTGTAGCTAGCTCAATTCACCTCCATTTTGCTCCACTTTTAGCTGGTAGCTAGAAGTGTTGCAGAACTCTCTGTACCTTAGATAAGATTTAATAAACAACCAAGCCCAAACACGAGAAAATTCATCTCCTTCGTGTTTTTAATCCTGACTCTGAGTAAAGACAGAAGAAAATGAAGACAAGCCACTAATAAAGTTACCACCTTGACATGGGTGATCAATGGTTATCCCCTCCCCAGCCGAATGGGAAACTGAGTCACGAGGCCAAGTGACAGCAAGAGCAAGGCAGGAGTGTTCAGTGACAGCATCAGCTCAAGCACAAGCAAAAAAATCCGAGTGAGCCAGAGCAAAATGACCAACCCAATGTGTTCCCAGGTAGCTCCAGGGTGCAGCTGCAGCCCCACGGCTGCTGTCCCAGGGTAGGAGAGGCTACAGCAGAGCTAGAGGAGAGGCAGGGGCTCGGGTAAGCACGACCTAAGGGCTGAAATGGTTTCTGTACAAGCCTAACACTCTTCAATTTGGGAAACAGAAACCTGAGAGAGGGCACAGCAGAGGTTTATCTGAGTGAGGCTTAGAGAAAATGGATGAGGAATGACTGCCTGCTGTTTCTTCCAATATTTAAGCTACAAAAGCATCAAATGAAAACCATGAGTGACAGATTCAGAACAAAGTAAATATTTCTTCACACACTTGAACAGTGCCATAAGTTGCTGTGGATACCCAAAATTTTCTCAGGCTCAAAAAAGGGTTTAGGAGAAACTTGAAAAGATGATTAAATGCAGAATTCCACATCTCAGGAAATTCTTGAACTATAGATGGCTGATGGTAAGGAGAGTACTCAGCAACACACTGACCTACATCCCCTTGTTGCTATCATCCTCACTGGACATCTTCTATTAACCACTGCTAATTGAGAATCCCAGAGGAAAGAGACCTGTGGTCTGATCAAGTGCAGTTGTTCTTCTGTCCTGGCACTGATCTGAGGTCTCCTTACTTGCCTGAAAGACTAGGAACTAGGAACATTCCCATTCCTGGGCACTTGGGTGACAACAGGGAGATGTGCTTATAGCACAGAACTTGAGTGAATAGGGAAAGGATCTCTGCTTTCCGTTTTTCCCATTTCTCATGTTAGAAGCAATTTTTGATAAAATTAACTCAGTCATGCTGCACCCAGCTAGATGCAGTTGGCAGCACCATGTACCCTGCATTCAGTTTAGAAACAAGATAACATCCTTCTGAGAGGTGCTAAAATATCCACAGGGATATTTTCCAAGTCTCAAAGCCACAGCTTGTGGTCCCTGTGAGAAACCCCACAGTTCCCACTCTGTTGTACCAAACAAGCTCATGAGCTGATCTAGCTCTGTGTAAAGTTTACAGGTGCCCTTGACACTGCAGCAGAGATGAAAGAAAGGTGGGGACACTCCTGTAGATTGGTATCTCCCAGCTCCTGCATGCTCACCTGCTGGCTCACTCTCTCCTAGGGCTGCATCAGAGGATGCAGACTCTGACAGAAGAATCCACTCTTTCCAAGCAAACCCCTCCCTCCTCCCCTCATCTCAGCTGTAGAAGCACATCCCCTGGCTCTCATGTGCCCTTTGCAAGCACACACAGATCACAGATAGGGCAGGATTATCTCAGTCTACAGAGAGCTGTTGGGCAGGCATTCTCCTTCAGTGAAGCCAAGTGGAGCACTGGTGTGTTTCTCATTAGCTCCTATTATCCACACTATTGTAGTGCTCCCAGTGCTAAAGCACAGCCGGGGGACAGCTGAACTGCCCCTGCAATCGCTCGTTTGTTAAGAGGATTTGCTCTGTGGCACGATATTTCCAAGTCACATGCAGAGGAGGGGTATGCTGGCAACAGTGCCATCCTCTGAGCCACTTGTGTGCCCTGGCTCTCCCACTGCCTTAGAACAATCCACCTGCTTTCATCCCCACTAAACTGCAGATTGTGATTCCTTCTGACTCTCAGAGATAAGGTGTGAGGCAATTGAGCCACACAAAGCCATTCTGCTGCTGGACTGATCCTTTGGTTCCAAATCCACCATGGCTGCTGCTCCTTTCAGCAGCACCCAGAGCAGGGCAGGCAGGAGCACAGGTCCTGTCCAGCTGCCAGACAGAGGGAAAGGTCATCGTGCACCCCTCCTTTGACACCTTTACCCACTGCTCCAGCACTTTCTGTCCTTCCCTTTGCTCCCAGTGACAGTTCTGCAGCTGTAACATTGCACCCCATATGAGTGATTTTCTCTTGACCCAGCCTCTCTCAAAGCTCTCTGACCAGATTCAGAAGTCCTTACTCAGCATCTACTCCCTCCAAATGGGATTAGCTTGAGTCAGTCTCAGGCATATCTCAAGATCTCTTGATGCTAATTTCCCTCGTGCAGGTGCTTAGAGCAGGGAGGGGACTATAGGGCAGATGGACAGTCAGGGCTTTTGTCAGATCAAGCATTGAGTAAAATTCTGAGAAGGGCTCTCAGAATCTGGCCTACCATGGTTAGAGAGCTGCCCAAACACTGTGACAAAATTAATGCACTAGCCAGGCTGCTTTAGAGTCCAGCCCCTTTTTGTCTCTGTCTCCTCAAGACAGGGATCACCAGAAGAATATTTGAAAGAGGCTATCATGATGCAAAGCATCCACATCTCCATCCCCATTCATGGCTCAGAGGAAGGTTGAGAAGGAAAATGATCCTTGCTGGCTCTGTACCACAAAGAGCCATGGCCATCCCCATTCCTCCACAGTGAGAGCCCAGCAGCCACAATATTCTTCCAGAGATGCATTGGATGATGCTTGTCTAGGGATGCACAGGGCAGTGGGAGCCCCAGGCTGTTCTGTAGCTGTGTGCCCTCACATTACAGCCACCAGACACCCCTGCTCTGCAAGCAGGACTCACAGGCTGCCATGGGCACCTGGGCTCACTGTGGTGAACAGAAGTCAGCTTATGGCTCCAATTCCAAAAAGTAGGTCAGGATGAGCCACTGGTTCTGCTGGGAGCGTGACCGAGCTGCCTGTAAAATCTCGGTGGCTGGAGATGGGATCCAGGCTTTGTTTTATACCATCCTGTTGGATGGCAGTGATTTTGTCTGAGGAAAAGCATGTGCTAAACTTGCTGTGCACTGCTGGAGGAGGGAAGAATGCAAACAAGGAAAACAGTTCTACCCACAGCAGGTGAGGAACAGTGCCAGCATCTTACTATCAGTTGCAGATGATGGGTGGTGGGCAAAATTCCTGCCACTTTCTAGATTTGTAAAACACCTCCTCTGGGTCCAACAGACTGATGGAAAACACAGCCCACAGAAGCAATCCCTGCAGACGGTGTGTTTTGAACTACTATTAATCTAGACAACCTTCTACGATGTTCAAAGAGTTTTGCCCAGAAATAAAATACCTCCCCAAAACGCCTGGATGGAAGGAGCAGTCTCGACAGCATCCGCGTCTCTCTTTGTCTTCCCCACGGAGCATCTCCCGGCAGAAGGAGCCCGGGAGGAGGAGCGGGGCTGCCCGGCCCCGGGGGGCGGGTGCTGAGCCCGGAGCCCGCAGTGCCAGAGCCCGGGCTGTGTTCCTGCGGGAACACCGGGAGCAGGGACAGCCGGGGCGGGGCCGGCCGGGCGGGGCACCCGGACCCCGCCTTCACCTCCCGGCACCTCCCGGCCCCGAGCCCCGAGCCCCGAGCCCCGAGCCCGGCCATGGGCTCCCGGCTGAGCCGGCAGAGCAGCCTGGAGGAGGAGAGCGGCGACGAGCCCTGCCCCAGGCTGGAGAGCGGCCGCGGCGACTTCCATCTCTCGTCGCTGCTCCTGCACCCGCAGAAGCTGCCCGGGGTGCTGCGGAAAGCCTCGCCCGCTCCCTACGTGCGGAGAGTGGGGTGGCTGCGGGAGATCCAGGCCACCATCCGGGAGCACAAGCGGGAGCACGCCGTGCACATCCTCCGGCTGCTGAGGAAGGTACGTGCGGGATGCGGGGTGCGGGATGCGGGATGCGGGGTGCAGGATGCGGGATGCGGGGTGCGGGGTGCAGGATGCGGGATGCGGGATGCGGGGTGCGGGGTGCAGGATGCGGGGTGCAGGATGCGGGATGCGGGGTGGGGGGTGCGGGCCGGGGCGGGGCAGGGCAGGGACAAAGAGCCGTGCGGGGCCGGGGCTGCAGCCCCAGCCCGGAGCGCGGTGCAGGAGCCCCCTCCCCGGCAATGGGGTCTGCAGCCTTTGCGGGGCTCTTTGTGCTGCCTTCCTCCGCTCCGTGCCCCGCTGCTTTCCCCGCTCGGTGCCACCGTGCCAGGCGACAGCAGCCACCTCCCCGACCCCCAGGCTGGGCGAGGGACACCTGGCCCGACTGCCGGGGGCTGGCAGGGAGCTGCGAGGACACCGTGCTGCACGCAGGAGAAAGAGGGGTCCGAGCTTGGGCTGTGCTCATCCACACCCCTCCATGCCAGCCCGTGCGTGTGCTCAGGATTGATGCCCCATCCCCAGAAAGAAACCACTGCCGCCCCACATCCCATTATGGCCACTCAGCCAGAGTGGCTGGGATATGTCTGGGAAACCCCAAAATGGTTTTGGAGGGGACCTCTGGGACAATGGAGGCTGAGAGGAGAGGTAAAGGGGTCAGTGTATCAGTGGGAGCATGTTTCTGTCTGCCGCCATTCAGGAACAGAACAGGCAGTGTGCAGACACTGTGGTGCCAAACTGATGCTGAGGACAGAGCCCTGCTGCTGGAACAGAGCCAGCTCCTCCATCGCTCACTGCTACCATCGCTTTCCAGCCAAACTCGGCTGCCCCAAACTGCAGGCAACTGTAACTGGTAGCACAGGGGACAAAGCCCACCTCTGCTGTGAACATAAACATCACCAGTTTGTAGCTTATCGTGTTGCTTCATTAGATAGCCACCTCTTTCATCTCGGGAACAGACATTATTTCTTGCCTTAGTAGCAAGTGACCTCTGGGTGTGAGTGCAGTGGAGCAGGGACTGGCTCACTGGGATGTTCACCCACACCATCAGCTGCAGGGAGCTGCAGGAGCAGCCCTGCCTGCTCTGCATGCCCAGGGTTTTACAGCACATCTCACTGTGCTGCTCACTGCCCTGGGCTGCCAGCAAGCTGCACACTCACAAGTAAGAATTCACAGGACCAAAAATTACATCTCTGCTTTTCCTGTCCACTTCTTTAGCATTCACTTGAAGGTTTTTACCAGCACCACACTCTGCTTGCCACACATGTAGACAGATAAACTCACAGCAGAGAACCTCTGTGTGTGCACCAGTATTGCAGACAAGGATTGAATAAGATTTCGAAGGCAGTTTTGGAGAGGTGCTATTGCAAGAAGCTTGTGAAGAAAGAGAAGCAACCATTCACTTTATGGATGTGGCCATGTAACATGAACAGACTTTACCAGGCTATGCCAGAGGCCAGAGCTACAGAATGTCATCTTCTGTAGAGCTCGGCACCTCTCCTGGAGACCGGAGCACTGAAACCCTCCACAGACCCTGGAGGTCTCCAGAAGGTCCATCAGGGTTTGAATGTTAAGCCACAGGGCCATATGGAATGGGGGGTCATTTCTAAGCTCCTTTCAGGATCAGTTAAACACTTGGCTTCCCCACATCGGCACTTGAGAATTACCAGTCCTGAACATTCATGTTTTGCCTGCTGCCTTTCCAGTTTCCCATGCTATTCCAGGTCCCCATCTCTGCCTGCCTGTGTTGAAACAGTGACTGTCTGTCCATCTGCTCACAGCAGAACAGTGGGACATACATCCTGTAATCACATCTTCTGCCAAGCAAGATGGGGACCCATCCAGCAACACCCAAAGCCTCTGGTTCATCGAGTGCTCAGACGTTTCAGAGACAGAGTTTACACCACTGACATGTACCACACCCCCAGCTGTCACTCAGTCTGGGGTCATGTAATCACCACCAGTCCTCTTCACATGTCCCTTGTCAGCTTCAGATCAGCCTTTTTTCTAAATTGCAAATTTTCCTCACTCCACAACTATGTTCACCCCTTGGCTTGGTCCCAGCAGGTTCCTCCTTACCTTGGCAGTGTCACACTCTCGGGAGTCACGGATTAGTGTGTCCCAGCTGAGGGTCTGATTGTTACCTGGAAAAAGACAGATACCTTGTTCACTCCAGTGGACAGGGAGGATACTTAACACCACACCTCATCACTGTGCCTTGGGCCAGGGTGCAAACACCCCGGGGAAGGCAGAGAAATGGTGGGACTGGAATTGCAGCCTGCTGAGGTGAGCAGGCAGCTCAGCCAGAGTGGAGGATACAGATCCCACGTGTGCCTCCTGCTGCTCCCAGCACGTACCCCCTGCCCAGCCCTGCAGGTGCACCCTGCTGATGAATCTGCCTGTGGTTTTTGACCTGTGCTCTGCAGACTTCAAAAGGCTGCAGACTATTCCTGGGATCTTCAGAGGGTGTGACAATGTAAAGCAAGCAGGCAAGGCAGAAGCAGTTCCACTAACAGAGATGTGAGATCCATTCCAGCATTTTAGAAGACTGCAAACCACTGGTGCACTTGTGCTTTGTACATGAACACTTGCACAGCTCCATGCACATCATCTGCCCCAGAAATGCCCACCAGCAGAAGCCAGATCAGCTTTCCTGCTGATCTAGGTGGGCATCACTCAGCTGAAGCCCAGGGAGACATTAGACTTACACCAGCAAAAAGTCTGGTATAATCTGTTTTCCCTGTGCTGAGACAATGGCAAAGTGTCATTTTTAAGACAACAGCACTAAGCCAACTGAACTGGCAAGAGTTATAATATTCTGCTGTCTGCAGCCACCCTTTAGGTGGTACAAAATTTTCCAAGAAATGAGAGAGAGAGAGAGAGAAGGAGACAGGGAAATAACTAAGATGAGCCAGAAAATGCCTCTAGGCTAAGAATTTATGGAATATCAATGTGAAGTGAATATTTACAGCTATATTACTTACAAAACCCTTGCAGGCAAGATTTATAATGGGAATGCAGATTCATCTTAATGGTATAGCTCCAACTGGGGGAGTTTAATTACTGCTCTGACATGCACTGCTGCATGCCCAGCCATGCCATCCTCACAGCAGCTTTCTTCATCTGTGCACATTACACTTGGTGTAGGAGGCTCCATTTCCCCAAAGCCTTATGGTTAAGGGAGACACTGGCATGATGCCTTGCTGGGCTCCTGGCCCATATCCAGCTGTGGCTGTCTGTCCTTCAGGACTGATCCCCTGCTTATGTTCCTTGTCTGCTCACGGGTGTCATTTGTGTACACAGAGTGATGGGGCTGTCAAGTATTTAATTTATTCTCCTTTTCTGTGTCTCTTTGGGATTGTGCTTTTTGCTCAATCCAGCATATCCAGAGCAGGATACAGCACTGGCTTTGACTGGTGCTTAGAGTTAAGATCCCAAACCTCTGCCAGCTATGGCTCTGTCCCTGTTGGTGATGTATGTGCATACATCCAGATTTTTTTCCCTCTCATTCCATTTTTTTTTTTTTAGCTCTCAGTCACTGGGTGGTGCCTGAAACACACATTCAGTAGAGCAGTGTGAACATATGGGGCACCCATTTGCTTATTCATTTCTCCTGTTAGCTGCATACAGAATGGGGAGAAGACTTGTTTCCTCCCTTAGCTGGGCCCTCCTTATCAACTGAATCAAACCCAGCACTATCCTTACTAGGGAGTTTTTCTCCCTCCCTAGTAGGGATTTTTTCTTAAAAATGTAGAAAGAAGTTTTTCTTTCTACACTTCTACTCTGAGGGTATTTTTTTTTGCCCCTGTGGCACTTGCATGTGAATATGTGATCTCTCTCTCCCACATTTTTTAAAATCTTGTTTGTTTTTCACAGCTCTGTGGTACCTTTTGATTGTAACAACTGTGTCAGTATATTAGCTCTTTGCTTTCCTCTTAGCAAGAAACAGCTTAGTTCTTGCAGTATCATCCATCTGGCCCCAGGGAGGCTTTTTGTTCCCAAAGATGCTGAGGTTTCCTCCAAAGGTGCCTCCATCCCCTGGTCCACACAGATAAGTTGGACCACAGCTGTTCCCCTAACTCACACCATGGAAGATGGAAGGAGTTCTCTGCCTGTGGTGTAAAGCCACTCTGAATTTACCATTGCACCCCATAGTGCCAGTGCTTAGTTCTTACTGAGAAATTCACAGCTGAACTCATACAGATGGGCAGGACTTCTGCTTCACCAGGATGTATGGCAGTCTCCAAATACCTGAGAAAGGTCTGATTCTTCCAGAAAAGCTGAGATTGGAGAAGCAGCTTTAGAGCCAGCCTTCCTGCTTGGCTCCTTCAGCAGATTCACACATAGAGGATGACAAAACTGTGTTTCTCTGAAGTTAATTCTCTCCAGGCTCCAGCCAGCCTGGGAATGATAGAATTCTCACCTTCCTGTGGTAGGTGGAAATAAGGTGGTCAGCCTTGGCTGAGTAGCTCAAATTAACACTGCATGTCGTTCAGCTCTCTGGCTGCCTGCACCCCCAGCACAGTAGTGCTGGCTCAGACATGGCTGCTTCACCTCTGCTGGATAATTTCCTGTGCTGGGCATCCAGCTGGCACCACATCAGATTTACTTTCTGGTTTCAGAACATCCCATGGATATAGCTCTGGGGAAGCCTGTGTGCCTGACTGTCTGTTTTTATTGTAGGACCTAGGACTGGAAGGAACGTTTCTCAATGAAGTGCTCTACAAAAATGCAACTTTCCTCAACTTGGTGGATCCCATCTCCCATGACCTGCTGATGAGCCTTGCCAGAGATCTGCAATGTCCCAAAAAGGTGAATTCTCCCTCAGCTCAGTGGGTGCTTTGTGGCACAGCACTGGTGCAGAGAGCCCTGCTGGGGCAGCTGGTGCTGCAGTCAATCCTCCAGAGCCAGGCAGTGTGTGTGCCCTGGGAGTGACAGCACATGGGCTGTGGGGCACAGTTCTGTAGAAATCGGTTAAAACTACCTCAGAACATGAGTGCAGCTGAAGGAGGGGGTGGTTATGTGCACAGAAATTACTTTTGTGCCCATAGTAAACTTAGTGACAGGGCAGAGAGCCATGACCACTGAGTGTCACACATAATCACTGAGATAATCACTGGTATCACAGGGGTTCAAAGCAACTGGAGCTCCTGGAGACTCATGGGGATGCAGAGGAGAGCTGAGATCTCTGCAGGAAAACCACCTCTCTCTTCCTGAGCCCTTTGCCATATGTAACTACCTCAACCCAGCATTATTTCCCCCCATTAACTCTCAGAGTTCCCCATAGAGAATGGTGCTGTAGGAATATATTGGCACTGGGGGTCCAGGAGGTAAATGTCTTATGTGCACATATCCCTGCATGCTCCAGCACTTTCCTTCAGAGGATGAGGAGAGCACAGACAGAAAGGCAGGGCTGAAAACAGACAAACATCACAGATGTCCCAGCCCCACTGCAACAACCAGCATCCATTTCTGTTACCCTTTGCCACCACAAACACTTTGATTTGCAATGTATCCATTTGCTCATTAGGCTTGGCAAGTTCGTGTTTGCTTTATAAGGAGAGGAATAGAGTGAATTTCCTTATTCAAAGAGGGATATTAAGTACACACAGCTCAGAGCAAGCAGCAGTGCCCCAGGGAATACCCTGAATGCCTGGTGCAGATTAGTGGCATTTCTAACCTTGTTCTGCCATCTCCTGAGGCTCACTGATAACAATTAACCAGTCATGTCTCAATAGACAAACTACATTTAGCCAAAGTTTAATCATCATTATTGGGCTACAGTGCAGCCTGAAAAAAAATTCTTTCCAAGTGTAATGTCTGTGTAATTCCTGTAAGCATCTGAAGGAAGGGGTGGATTGTAGCAGTAGTAGCTTTTTAACCACATTTCACTTGACCTCATGTCCAGCTGTTCTACCAGACCATCTCCAAGCCTGTGCTGTGCAGTGCCCTCAGGGCAGGCAGCACGAGGGGATCTTACTCTAATCCAGTACCCTGTGTCTGGCAGATAACACCATTTTTATACAGCTGCTTATAGCCCCACTCTGATTTCATGCCTTATGGATGCACTGACACACGTACCATTACATAAGAAATTATTTTCCCCACTCCTAAGGAAGATGTTGAGCACCTGAGTTGCCCTTCAAAGCCAACAGAATTAAGTGGTTGTAGAAATTCAGTACCTACAGCACCAGCACCCTTCCCAGAACAGCACCAGACCACGTCCCTTCTGCGACCCTGGCTGAGCATCTGGTGGGTGTAACTGCATTACAGGCAGGCAGGCTGAGTGCAATTCCCAGTCTGTCAGTGGAAATTAAATCAATGAGGACACAGGAAAGAGCAGGAGGGTAACTTTGAGCCAGCAAACCCTCGCAGAGCTTTGTGCCAGCTGCTGTGCTGAGCCTGCTGTGCACGGACACCCACTTGGGGAGGTTTGCTGTTGTAGATGACAGCAGTGTCAGCTGCAGCCCTGCCGGCACAGGGGGAGTCCAGAACAAGGCACCTAAGCCCAAGGCATGGGCCAGTCCCTATGGGGTTCCTAGGGAAGCTGGGATGGGGATCAGGGCGTGCTGAGCTGAGCAGAAGGCTGGGATCCCTCTCCCCTTGGCACAGGAGAAGTGCCACGAGCTGGCAGTGCATCCCTGGGGAGTTCAGCTGGTTCAGGGACTGCTGAGCAGAGCCACAGTGCAGCTGTTGGCCCCCAGGGCAGCACTTTAACCACTTGCAATAAGGAATAAATAAGGAATAAATTCATTCCCTGACAGTTTTACTGGCTGTTCACCTATCACATCCCTAAATGCACATGTGGCACTGTGGCTGGAGGGCTGAGGGATGGGAATGCAGGTATCTGTCAGCAATTGGAAAATACAATAGAGAGGGCAGAAGTCCCAGTCTCCAGCAGCTGCCATTTGCCATTCTGCTTCACCAGAGGAAGAGGTTCTGTTCCAAGTCATGGCACTGAAGAAGATGTGCAAAAATAACCCAGGAAGGCAGCAACCATGTGGGTGCCTTCTTTTCCTAGTGCAGGGGCAGGGGGGAACTGCTGACATTAGAAGCTCCCAAACTCAAACCTCCAGTAGCAGAGTGGACTGCAAGGATGTAAGATGGACTGTGGGCAAGTAGCCAAAATTCCCTGTCCTGACATCTCCCAGCTAGAGCACAGGAGGTCGTGGGGTCCGTGTGCTATTGCAGGGGGAGCAAGAAGCACCTTGGGCATGGGGTGCCAGTCACTGACCTTTCCACATCAGGGTGTCAGACAGTCCAGAGACAGAGTTTGGGGAAGCATGGCAACAAGGTAATTCTGAGAAATTTAGCACAAGGAGTTTGCAGTGTAGGGGTCCCTGCAACAGAACATTGTCAGTCCCCCCGGCACAGCCCTAGGAAATGAACCCCTCTTCTGAGCTTCACTTGTTCCTGGGCAGGCTGTGAAATTGTAGCCCTGGGAGGAACGTGCTGGCTGGGCTGGGCTTCTTGCTGGCAGTGCAGAGCTCCTCCTGCTCCTCCTCCACCCCAGGAGGAGCTGGAAGGTGGCAGAGGGCTCAGGGCTCCTCACCATTCCTCTTTCATTCTCATCTCCTCCCTTACATACATGACCCTGCTCCACTGCCATCTTTATTCCTTTCCCATCTTCCTCTGCCTTCCTCCTTTTCTCACGTTCTGCTGTGGTGCAGGCAGTCTAAGCTGTCCCTTTTCTTTCAGGAATATGACCCCTGGAAATCCTCGGACAGGATCTGCAGGCAGCTGATCTACCACCTCACCCCGCACTCCAAATGGCACCGGCACGGGATGCCCCGCAGGAAGTCCCAAGTGTGGTAAGGGCCTGGCAGGGACCCCGTGGATGGGCACAGAGGGGGATCTGCCCGGGCAAACTGTGCTGCAGCCAGGCACCATCCCAGCCTGCCACCTCCTCAGAGAGAGGCAGGGCTGAGAGCACAGCCCAGCCCCAGCACCCCTCTCCTTGCTCTGTTTTGCCTTTTGCTCCTCCCTTGTGTGGTGTTACAGCTCCTCACCCTCTCTGAGATGCACTGAAGTCAATCTGCACAGCACAGACACCCCTCCTGCAGGGCTTGCAGGGTGTTTGGCCCCTGGAGCACGGCCAGGGCTACCAGCCTGCAGAAACACCCCTGTGCCAAACTGAGTTGTTCCCAGCTCTGCATCACACCCTGTCCTGGTTTAAAGCTTCCCTGGCAGTGGGAGAAGTGTCCCATTACCAGGCACTAGGACAGCTGAGCACCCCATTCAGAGGAACCACTCTGGGGTGGCTGGCAGAGCTGACCATCCTTCTTACCTCCCACTTCCCTGCCAGCACTGGGAGATGCCCTGGGATGGTGCAGATGCACAGAGAGCCCAACTCAGACATGTTGGTCACTGACAGCTACTGGATGGCAGCTGCTTTTCACCACTAGAAGTGTACTCAGACACCCACACTTGTTCCCTCCTTGACACTTGCTGTTTTTTCTGCCCAGATAAAGAGCAATACCCATGTCTTCTAAATCCACCCCTCGTCTTGTCATTTTCTTGGAGCAGGCCCTGTTCCTGTGACACAGATCACCACTGCTGAAGAAAAGACAGAGAAGTGACTAAGAAAGGAGCTCATGTCAGCCCCATTAGCTTCACAGGAATAAATACAGGATTGGATAAAAAGAAATGCAAAATCAGCAGCACTCTGAGAATGGCCTTGGGCTTTTCTGATGCTTTCGGTCTTTGATGTGTGTGCCAGCAACTTAAAATCCCCCATGGGAATTGACATTTCCATCATACCTTTCATTCTGGCTCAGAGGCAGGTTCCCAGGCATCTTAAGGAATAAAATCCCTACTCCCATGATTTCCAGGCCATCTGCCTCTTGCACCTGTAGCCCCACTTTGCCAGTGAGGCCGAGCACTCCCAGTGCTCTCACCCCACAGGGCAGGAGTGTTTGTGCTGCTTTGCAGGTATCAGCTACAGCTCAGAACAAGACTGAGGTTTCAGAGCTGAGGGAGTCCTTTTCCAGGTCCACCCAATGACGTTTTCCCTATAGGATCCTGCAGAATACTGGAGATGCAGGATACAGATGGCAGTGCTGACCTCACCCCTGTCCCCTCCCAAGATAAGGTTAAAGATAAGAAGTTCAGGACTCCAAACTCCTGTTTGCAGGCAAAGCTCTTCTCCAATTGGATGTCAGGATGAAGAGTCAAACTGGAAGTTTGACTGTTTTGACTGTGATTGCACAGCCTGGGGACAGTAAACCCATCACTCAGTAACAACAGAGAGGAGGTTTGGGTGCAGAGAGCACCCCACATAGAGGGGCCAGGCCCCAAGAATTGGCCAGGTACAGAACATCTGTGAGTACAAGCAGTGAGAGGGCAACAAGGCAATGTGCAATGAAGGGAAATATAGGTCTGAAGTGAGCCCCCCTGCCTGGCTGCCACACCCAGTAACAATGTGTTACATAAGGCACAAATTAATTTTGATTAAATATTTAACAGCAGAGGAAGCTCTTTTAAGTGTGGAGATGAAATGGTTTGCAGTTTGCAGCAAAAGACGCCTCCAGAGCTGGCATCTGAGGCTGCTGCAAGAAAATGGGTGTTGCCAGTAGCAGGAAAGCAAGAAATAGCTGCTTCATTTGGAGATACCAAGGCCTAAGTTTGTTTAGGCAGGCTGTTCCTACGTGATCCAAATTCTCTCCAAATTCCCTCTGTCTGCTAGTGGGAGTATTTTACTACAGTGTCTGTCTCAAGCCCTGTGCCCTTGGCTTTCACCCTTCCTGCTGCTGAGGTCCTGTAAAGAGCATGGGTGCAGCAGCAATACTTTGAAGGAATTTCTAAAATCTAGTGAGGGTTAAGGACAGCAGGGAAGAATCTGTGCATGGAGACCACATTCAGAAACTAAATTCTCCTCTCACTTTTGCCTTCTGGGCTTTGGCATCTGGCTTTCACAGAGCTGATGCCGGACTCCCTTGTTCTCTGAAATGCAATTTCTGCTTTCTGGCAGCATGTTAGATGGGTCCAGGAGATAATTAGCAAGCCCAGCCATACAGAGAGCTTGGAGCATCTGCCAGGTTTTAATTACATTTGGGCTGTTATGGAGATGTGGTACAGGAGATGGAGAGGACCTGCAGTACTGGAGACAGATCACACACCAGGTGTTTGTCCCCACTGCCAAACCAGTGGGTCACACACAAACAAACAGTAATTACATCCCCAGCTACCCTCAGTGAGACCCCCATCCAGCAGGTACAAACCTGAGCCACCTGTGAGCTGGTAAAGCAAAAAGGATAAGATACATCTCTTCCAGCATTGCTGTTCCAGTACTCAGGCAGAGCCCATACAGAAATGTGGAAGGAGAAAGCTCATTGTGAGTCCATGGACTCAATGTGAGCAGCTGGAGGGAGCAGGAGACATCCAGCCCAGGCCCTGTCTGGATTTTGTGCTTAACTAAACTGCTGAAGGTAAAGCTGGGAGGCAGCCTGCCCTCTGCATCCATGCCTGTGTGTTCCTTGGAGTGCCTGATGCCTTGTACCAGGAAGGGATGCAGTCCCCAGCTGTGCAGTCACCCAGAGACTCTTTCAGCTGCCCAGGTGATGCTCAGACAAGTTTGCCACCCTGAAAGGAAGGGGCTCCTTTCCTGCAAAGTCCTGTCTCAGGTTTGCAGCCAACAGCCTGCACCCCACTGGCTCTGCCCTACTCTGCCTAACCAAACTAGGAAGATAAGCTCTTGCAGATTTACTCTGGGAGTTTTAAAATTAAAAGCTCAGAAGCTGGAGGATAAGATTTCTGCAGCAGGGACTAGCATAACTACTGCACAATTTTCAGTCCTGTATATCCTAGAGGGAATTTAGTTTTAGCACCATTTTACAGTTGTATAGATCACTCCCACTTAACGAGCAGAATACATTCTAGAGTGTTGTATAACTCCAGCTTCACTTTCTCATTAAATCGATGTTTAGTGTGTAAAGAGTAATGGATTAAGAAGTGCTTTATACAGACACAGACCTTCTAGGCTATCAGTGCCATTTCTGTGGCATTTTGACAGATGCAGAACTTTTAGATGTTACTAATTCTTGTTTTCAGAATTCTTGGGGCCTCCTGCCGTGCTGAATTCAAGAGAACTGTCACTGTGTGCTGCCAGAGCAGGGTGGGACCCAGAGGCTGTGTTATTTTTTGAGGGCCAGGCACACTGGGCTGCAGTTCAGAGCAGAGAGGGAGAAGGGTATCAGGTGAAAAGAGCTTTTGTCTGGAGAGCTGGGTCACAGTCTGCTGCTGTGATCAGGAAGCTCTGGATTACACTGAACTGTCTTGGCAAGGCCGTGTCAGGGAACCTTAATGTATCTTCCACTTGCATCATTCCCAGAGCTGGCTACTTCAGTGTAACTACTTCCTCTCCTGAATGCAAAGGATCAAACCTGAATCCACAAAGCAGGCAGGCAGTAAACACAGCTTCACAATTGTGACAAAAAGCCCCCCGGATTTTTCACACAGTGGCTGGTTCTGGAAGAGCAAAGGCAGTTGTGTGTATGGAGTTAACTCCCAAACCACTGCACAAAAGGCCTTTCCTTTTCACAAACCTCACCACAGCTTTACTTTGCTCATCTGAGTGAATTTCATCATGGCTAATCCAAAGTGGGTGGAGAGCAGAGCATCCCTTCTGGGCTTTATTGCTCCCTTTTTATTGGTGTGCATTGGCCAGACATTGCAGCATTAGATGCACTTTTAAAATGCAGTGAAAGCACTCGTGTCTAGAGGACTTCAAGGAAACAGCTCTAAAGGGCTTCAAATCTTTTTTTTTTTTTCCCCTGAAAACATCACTCAGCACTGAGGCTGACAGTTCTGGCAGATGAGATCCCAGCCTTCACATGGCATGAGGGGAATATTAACTACAGCTTCATGTCACCCTTATGCAACAGGGTAAACAGGCACCATCATTCCTGCTTTGGGGAGAGACAGCCACGTCACTTAACTAAAGCCACATGGTAAACATCATATGGGAGCACAGAACTGCCCCACACTCTGCTTCCAAGAAGCTGCTGCTCACAGAGATGTCAGATGGACAGACATGAGCTGGGGGATGAGTTGTGGACAGGGGCAGGAATTGTGCCTTCATCTTACAGTGCAGAGCATCCCAAACACCCCTCCTGGGTGGGGAGGAGGGCTCCCAGCAGCACAGAGAGCCCCATACATTTGGAAAGGCTGTCAGAGGTGGCAGAAAGGGTCACCCAGCAGCTCGAGGCTGCCTTGTCAGAGTCAGGAGTAAAAAGGCCAAGACTGGCAGGCAAGAGAAGCAGGACACTGATGGAGAGACAGTGAGCAAAACAACAGAGGCTGGGTGGCAGGTGGCAAAAGCAATCAGCTAAAAGCAATCAGCAGAGACCTTGTGCCTTTGTGACTTCCCCAGCTGAAGGTCTGACAAGGACAGGGGTCATTACATGGTATTTACAGCAAGGAGGCAGCCTCATTCCCTGCTTTGCTAGGATAGGTCTAAATGCCTAAAAGGGAAACAATCTGGGGCCTTGGACAGGTTAAGTAGAAACAGGAGGAAGGCCAAGGGTTCACAATTCTCTTGAACCTTCAAGGACAAAGTGACAGCAGAGGCAGGAAGAGAGAGGCACTCAGCTGCATCAACAACTCCAGATTTCCATGTCCCAGCCCAGCTGCAGAGGAGGGAGACAGGACAGAGGCTTCCTTTGCCTCCCCTCCACTGCTGGTCAAAAGAGCTGGGGCACAAGGATGGAGATGTGACCATGGCAGTGACCTGTGCCTCCATCTTCGCTGCAGGGCCATCAGCTGGGGCTGGGTTAGGCTGGGTCAGTACCTTTGAGGTTCTCTCCTTTTTCATGTTGCGTTAGAGGCAGCTAAAGCCAAGCCTGCACAGCAGCACCCTGTGCCACTGGGGAAGCAAAGCAAGCAGATTATGCTAAGCAGGCAATTAAAAAGCTCAGAATCCATCCCCCAAATCAGTGCTCAAAGCAGGGCAGCCATCCAGACATGCCTGAGGTTCTGTGCAAGAAAGAGCAGCTGAGAGATACCTGACTCATGGCTAATTAGCCACTACTGGCACTGCCTGTTAACGACACAGGGGATACACAGCAATGGGAATTTCTGGCATCAGCAAAGTTTTATATTTGGAGACAAATTTAATGTAAAAATAAAAGACAGAGGGGTAGAAAGCTGGTAATTTTTCAGAGAAATAGGCATTAAATAGTGAGCACCCCTCATTAGCAAAATTCTATCTGACTCTTACTGTCTCCCCCCAGCCTTTCTCCACAGCATGGAGACAAGGAAATGAGCTGAGATTCCAGGAACTTCAACATTCTTGGGCTGAATAAACTCCCCCAAACCCCATGAAGCCAGAACACCACTGTGACTGCCACAAGTCCCAACAGGGCAACGCTCAGGAGCCATTACACCCCTTCCCTGAAGCCACTAAAGAGTTTAGCTGAGCAAGATGAGCAAGAAATTGATGGGATTCTGTGCTAATAAAAAACCAAAATGTGCTGAGCCTGCAGCTTCATGGACTTGAAGAAGGACCTGGAAGATGGCCTAAGGGTTAGTTCTCTTGGGACAGGTCCTGGAGACAAACAACTAGCAATTAATTTCAGGTCTCCTAATTGTCCCATTTCAAGACAGCTCTGTATTTGCTTATGCTAGCTGAGTTCCCAGGAGGCTGGAACAGTGGCCGAGTGTTAGTGGAAAGAGGAAGATTTTTATCCCAAAATAAAGCCTGGGGAGGCACAAGATGGTTTCACCTCTTTCCCAGCCCACGTTTCTCACTGACAGGGTTTTTTTTTTTCCCCCAGACACCCACAGGTCTCTCAGGCCCCTGCTCTGTCTGGACTGACCCAGGGTGGATCTCCATAGCCAGGCTCAAAGTGGAGCCTAGGGACTGCTGCTGGTGCCTGCTGAAGAGTAGAACTGGCACCCAGGGAAGGGATAAGTGGCAGTGAGGGTGGAAGGAAAACTGCCTCCTTGTCCATGGGAGAAAGGCCAGACCCCAGGAAGGGAGCTGGGAACAATGCAAAGTAAAACCTTTCACATGAGAAACAAGGAGATGCACCTCAAAGAGCTCCCATCCCTCAGCAGGGCTGGACAAGGGTTGCAAACAGGGTGCTGATCCCTTATAAACAGGACCTGTGGGCCAGCACCATTCCTCACTGGATGCTGCATCCCCAGGCAGGCAGTAGGGCATGGGCTGCTGATTGCCCTTGTTTCTTGCTCAAAGTTTCCAGGAATTTCTCACTTGCAGCCATTTCTCCAGCATCTGAGGGAGTGGAGGGTTGTTTCCTCTCCAGGCTTGCTGCTGATAATACAAACACAGGCTGCTGCCCTGCCTCCAGGGTCCAGATCCTCGTTAGATGCAAATCCTCACCATTACCAATGTGCCCTGAACCAGTTGCAGAAGCAGCAGGTTAATGCAGCCCCCAGTGCTCTGCAGCCTCTGGCCACAGTCCCAGGGCATCAAGAGCCACACTGCTAAGTAGCTGTTGTACCTCACACAAAGGAAAAGAAGCCTTCTGCAGCTGAAGCAATCTTAAAGCCTGTTTCAAGTGTAGAAATTAGGGGATAATAGATTACCTATTTCCCTGGAAATAAACCCAGTATTTTCTCAGCTGCTGCACAAGTGACTAAGAGCTTAGTACCCTGTGTATCATGCCCCTCTCAGAGCTCAAAAAAAAACCAAAAAAACAAGTGTCAGGTAATTCAGAGTAAAGCATCTACCCACATCTGCTTGACCCATTTCTGACTGCAGACACATTTACCTCTAAAGCAACAGAGAGAGTGGGCAGCTATTCTGTGCCTTGCCCTAGAGATGGGATTTAGCTGTGCCTCTTGGAGCTGCACAGAAACACCAGGGAGGTGAGGAGGAGGCTGCCAGGGCTCACAGCATGCGTGGGGTGTTGTATCTCATGCTTCAGCACTTACCAGAGAGCTGAGGGCCTGGCTGCAGCACAGGGCTGTGTCCACCAGGATGAGGCTCCTACAGACACAGCCCTACAAGAGGCATTTTTATAGGCAAGAGAACAGCTTAAAGGAGGGAGCCCCCAGTCCTGAGACAGGAGGCCCAGTCACCCTGGCAGGTACAGCAATGAGGGCAAAAGGAAGCAGCAAAAAACACAGGAAAGGAAAGAAAAACAAGCCAGCAAAGAAGGGAGGGAGGGCTCTGGCACAGGACAGGAGGGTTTAAGCACATTCAGCCAGGAGCAGTCCGGTCTGGAGAATCAATTATGGGAAGATAATTTGTCTGCTTGATTAAAGCCTCCTTGGGGTATTGGCTCGTTGCTGGGGAGAGCAGCAGAAGGTATCTGCTCTGGTGAGAGCACGGTCTGTGACTTATTACTGCAGTCTCCACACAGGCACAGGAGGGGAGGTAAACGGGCAGAGACAGACGAGCACATTGCTTTTGTCTTCCAGACATTTCCCTTCAGTCATCACTGTCTGCACTCAGAGCCAAGTGGCTCCAAAGAGGACCCCAAGAGCCTTTCAAACTTGCCCCCTGTTAAGAAAGCTGCTGCTGCAGACAGCAAAACCAGCACCTGAATGCTGAGGGCAGGCAGGCAGCGGGAGCAGAGCCGGCTCAGACGTGCCCTCCAGTGGTCCCCACTCCAGCCTGGCTCCCAGCCCCACTCCAAACCAGGCTCCTGCCCTGCAGCTTTATAAAAAGGAAGGTTTGGCATAGATGGAGACTAGGCTTAGGGCAGGGGAAGGTGGCTCATGTCTCCTCTCTGTGCCCCCCACCCACCCAGGATCTGCCAGAGCTTTACAGCACTGGGGAAGAGAATTTCCAAGAGCCACAGGCTGCGTTCATACAAAACAGGCACTGAAGCAGTTACAGGCTTGTTTCTGTGCTTGTTTATCCTGTAATCCCCACACTCCCCAGAAAGCCTGGTTCTAAACCCCTAGAGACCAGAGAAGGCTGCTGTGTCTCTTGTAGCAGCTCCTTGTGCATGCAGGGCACAGTTACCCTGTGCACTCAGGTTCACGCTCCATTTCACTGCTCCCTGTTTCACCTGACCCGTATCAATGCACACCTGCACTGTGCATTGGATGCTCTGTTCTGCTGGAGCAAGTACTCCAGATCAAACACCCAGATACAATACCTAGCATGGCTAAAAGGATAACTTTTGTTGTGCTGGGGGAAACTGCAGACGTTTCCAGCTTTGAGGCTGATCCCTGATAAATTTCATACAAGATGAGCCCTCTTTTGTGGCAGAATGTGCTACACCACTGCCAGTGACTGGTGACAAACGATACCAAAACACACACGTGGCTTTTCAAGAGAGTTGAAGAAATAGAGCTCCAGACAGCCTGGGCTAATCTCAAGCATCCTTTGGATTAGCAGGAGAAGGGAGACTTGCTCAGTGCCACCCAGACCACAGCATGCACAGTTCACAGCTGCTGCAGCAGCAGGTAAAAGAACTGCATTGCTGCTACAAGCAGTGGTGGATTAATTCTTCCCAGTCCCATCTCTGGGGCCCAGATAGTGGAGGGATATCAGGTACCATCTTCAAGGCTCTTTGGTGACCTCCCTCCTGTGCTCAGACCAATTATAATTCCCCAGCACATCAGTCCCTGCTATTTGACAGTACAGACAAGCACTGCTCCCCTTGCCCCCCTGTGATCCACTGAGGTGCAGTGTGGGTCACCTGACGTGTAAATATTTAGTAATACATTTTACTTACAGTACTTTAGGTCTGAATAGAAGTTAATTTATGCTATTTACGTTTTTATGTATTTATGTTATTAGCTGTCTGCCATGAGAGCTCATTAGTCCAAATGCATGCTTGCAGATACAGTTTCAGCCTTGCACAGTGAATTCCCATGGGAAATACAAAGACACACAGAAGTAGCCTGAGCAAAGTACTGCTAAACCCAGAGCAGGAAATTGTGGGCTTAAGAATTGACAGGGCAGGCTACAAGGTCTTTCTGCCTCATGCTCCTACAAGCAATGCAGCACAGGTTTGTGCCAGTGTTGAATGTGTCCACACAGGGCTGTTGCCTGCACCAGTGCACATTTACTCCCTTGAGTCAACACGTGCTTATAGGGGATTATTAAGGGCTGAAATTTCTAGGATGCCATGAACTGCATATGTAAAGCAAAGCTACAGAGGCAGTGCCACATCCTCTGCACAGCTCCAGCAGAGCCTGGCAATGCTGAGGCTTGTAGGGACATTCTCACCTGCCACGGGAGCTCCTGCGGTGCTGCAGCCTCCTCCGAGGGAATTGCATGTCCCCATGTACCCATTGCTTTCACACTGGCTGTGCCACAGGTGTGCAGGACACTACAGAGAGCCAGATAGGAAGAGTGGGGACCTTCAAAGTGGTGGTTAATGCTTAACCCACCCTGATCCTCCCAAGCTCAATAAGGCACTTACAGGACCCCCTGAGCACATGGCTGGGGGTTCCTACTAGGGCTCCCATGTCCTTAAGGCAAGATGTGTCTGAAAGAGCAGCAAGATTAACACAATTTACACTGAGGGATTGGGTTCTCCTGTGTTACACCAACACACATTTCTACTCAATTTTGCAACATATCCCCCAGCAGCTCCTGTAGCCCCACAGTCCCCACTTCTCACAGCATTCTTACAAACCCACAGTCCATCATTAAGCTCCACAGCCCACTCCCTTTGCATACCCAGCAACCTCACAACACAGCTTTCCTACCTCCTCCTCACTCCCTTGGCCAGGCAGACAAAAGAAATGGCTGAAGCCATCTCTTAGCACCCTTATGCCCTCCCCGCCTCCTCCTAGCTGCAGCACATCCCAGATGATCTGCTGACCACAGAGACCCAAATAGGCAGCCGCTGGTGCTGCTTACTGAAGTGCTGCTTGTGAAGGCTTTTAAAGGTACACGCAGTAAATCCATTCCTGGAGTGCAGTTTGCCTAGCTATTGTTTTCCTGACGAAACATCCATTTCTCAGACCTTTGACACTGCTCTGCTCTGTGGCACAGACCTTGGCATTCACCTGGAGAGGCGGCTCACACACAGCCCCCACACAGTGTAAAGCAGCGCTCTTGGAAAGTTTGCTTGCCTTGGTTATTTTTGCTTTCTATGCATGAGCGCCTCTATGGCCACATACAGACAAACCCTCTGACATCTGCTAGTGGGAGATGCTTTAACAACCTGTGTCGAGCCAGTTCTGGCGAAATTTATGTGTAAGTGCTGAGAGTACACAGCAAAGCCCCAGGCCAGTCTGCCCTGAGGTACGGTGCAAATGCTCGTTTCCCCCGTGAGCTCTATTAACCCTTCCCATAACATTGTAGCCCATGTTGTTAATGAGTTCTCCCCGCCCCAAGCGCTCTCTCACTTGGGTGAGGTGGATGGGAGCGCTCCCCTTAACGATCTCCCTGTCTCCCCTTCTCCACCCTCAGCCTGAAGACCAGCCTGCAGAAGAAGGTGAGCCAGGACTCCATGGATCTCTCAGGGATCCCCCTGACCACGCGGGATGTCCACCGCATGGCTTACTACCTGCAGAACAACGGGGAGCACCTCACCTCGGTGGACCTGAGCTTCACGGAGCTCAACGACGACATGATGCGCCTGCTGCTGCCCTTCCTCTGGGCGCTGCCCAAGCTCACCCACCTGTCCCTCAACGGCAACCGCCTGACGCGGGCCACCATGAAGGAGCTCACTGACACCATGAAGGACATGAACAAGTTCCCTTGCCTGGCCTGGGTCGACCTCGGCAACAACGTGGACGTCTCGTCCATGCCGCAGCCGCTGCTGGTGGGGCTGCGCAAGCGCCTCAGCCAGCAGACCACGCTGCCGACCATCTATGAGGCGCTCGACTGCGACGCTGAGCCGGCGGGCGGGCACGAGGGCAGCCAGCCAGAGCGTGAGGCCGCCCCGCCACGTGCTCGCTCCCAGCAGGGCTGCGAGAGGTGACTGAGCCACGGGCCGGCGCTGGCACGCTGCAGCAGCCCCCAGGAGAAATTTGGAGGACAAACGTCAAGCACAGGGGCCGGCTTGACCGGCTTCCCTCGGCTCTTTCCTCTCGCCTTCCCTGACATCTTCCCCTCCCCACGTGCTGTGACACAAAAGGCTGTCGTCCCCCCCGCAGCGTGCTCCGCTCCCTCCCCTCGCTGCCAAACCCATTGCCCGCGTTCCGGAGAGGAACCAGTGACTTACAGTGAACCTGGTCCCCAGGCAGGGTCTCACTGGAAGACGGGAAAAGACCTGTCGGAGTCAAGAATATTCTCCAGCAGCCATTGGGTTGAGGGAAAGGGGTTGGGGGGAGCCTAAAACAGAAACAGGCTTGTAGTTTACTTCCTTTCTTCCTTTTCCTACGCACTTTGGAAACCTTGGGACCTGCAGCCTTGAGTGTGAAAGGAGGTACCCCAAGAGCCTAGTGCTGTGGAGCTTAGTGGAAGGGCTCAGAGGCCAGAGCTGGAGCCCGGCAGTGTGTCTCCCTCTTGTGTCTGGCTCCTTTTGTTTTGTTTTTTTCCTATTGTGTGTTTTGTATGAACGTCTGAACAAAGGGACCTGGTCAGAGACCATTGGATCACATAGGCTGGGGCGGACACATGGCTTGGAACTGCAGCATCAGGATATTTGCTGTGTGACCGGGGTGAGAGGGAGGGGAAGGAGGTATGTGTTGGTGGGAGCATGGGGGATGGGAGGAGTTGGGATGGGATTGGGAGGAGGGGGGAGGAGAGGGAAGGGGAACGGTCTTGTGGATTAGTAGGATTGGTTTCAGAAACTCTGCTTTTGTACTAAAATTACAAGTTCCAAGGTACTACAATTGCAAGTTCCAAGTGAAATTGAGGAAAAGCTGACAGCTCAGCACCTAACTGTGGCACTAGAGGAGCAAGCAGTGAATGTGCCAGAGGTGGGAGCTTCCCAATCAGAAGTGCAAAGCTTTGGCTCCTCGTGGCACATTGCACACCTCGTAATACAGACACGACGTGAGCAGCTGCATCACCATCTCCAATGCTGTCCAAAAGCCAAGCCACTGATGCAGAATTTCCAGTGTTTTCCACATTGCTCATGCTCTATGTAAACATAATAAAGAGTTCTCTTGGAATGAGCGTGAAGCACTTCAGAGTCTGAGTATCTGGGTTGTTTTCAGATGGTGGAATATGGACCAGAGCCCTCATGCAGTGCCTGAGGGACAGGATCAGGCACCATTCACATTGGGCAGTGTGGTTCATTCCTTTAAGGAAAGAGAAACATGGGTGTTCGTTTGTGGTAGGCTGCCATCCTTCGTATTGCAAGGGGCTGGTAGAAATAAACTGATGAGATTTAGCTGATAAGTCAAGTCCTCTCAATTATCTGTCCCCACAGGAATTCAGAGTCGATGAGTTTTTGAAAGAGTTAAAAGTTAAAGAAATGAGACATTTAAAAAAAAAACATAAAAATCCTCAGGCTTCTCAATTAACAATGGCAACTTTGCCTTCCTCTCCTGATTCTCTCTGTGAATTTCAGAGCAACACATACAAGTAACACTCATATATGAAAACAACCGCAATTCACATGGAATCGATACACCTTTCATGCTCTTTACTAATTTTAAAAGACATTGCAAGAAGTAAATTGGTGATATTTTTCAAGTGATCTATTCTCTTTGGACCAAGAGTGTGAGGACACTGGAAGGTATTGGTGTCTCTGATCAACCACCAAAAGCCCCAGATAAAACCAGTTCCCTGAGGAAGGAAGGTGGGATTAGACACTGTGCTGAACATCACAATCTGACACTGCAAATGCTGGACCCAGTCCTATCTGCACTCCAGTCACAGGTGTAGGATCTCATAACCTTCACGTTGGCCTGCACAAAGGTCACCACCTGCTCTCTTCTCACAACTCATTTTTCCCTTCTCAGTGTAGTATCTTAAAGAATCATAAAATAGTTTCAGCTGGAAGAGATCTTTGGGGTCACTGAGTCCAAACATTAACCCAGCACTGCCAAGCCCACTACTAAACCATGTCTCTGAGTGCCACAGCTGCACCTCTTTTACATCATTCCAGGGCTGGTGACTCAACCACTGCCCTGGGCATCCTGTTCAGTGCTTGACAGCCCAGTCCTGCTGGCCACACTATGGCACACACAAGCCAGGATGCCACTGGCCTCCACTCAGCAGCTTTCCAGCTGCTCTATTCCCAAGCCTGCAGTCCTGTTTGGGGCCAGGTGCAGAACCCAGCACGTGGTCCTGTTGGACCTCACATGATTGTGTCCTTGTCCTCCTTGTGTCCTGCTGGGTCAAATCCAGCCTGTCCAAACCCTTCTGCAGAGCCTTCCTACCCTCCAGCAGATCAACATTTCCACCCAACTCGGTGTCATCTGTGAATTCAACTGAGGATGCCCTCGATCCCCTCATCATAATCAATAAAGACATTAAACAGAACTGTCCCCAATACTGAGCCCTGGGGAACCCCCACTAGTGACCAGTCCCAGCTGGCTGCAACTCCATTTACCACCACCCTCCAGGCTCAGCCTTTCGTTTTCTTCCCGGCTGTGGAAGAGATGGTATTCATTTTTTTCTTTTCCTTCCAAAATACCTTTCAGCAAAAATGAAAAGTATTTCAAATGTCAGCAAGATCTGCTTAAACTCTTACAGACTAAGCAGAGCAGCACTCTGCTCTGTGCCAAGAAGAAAACTCGGGCACAAAGCATTTAAATGAAGGCTTGGAGCTGCCTGGGGCGCCAGTGCAGATCTACAAAGAGGGAGCAGTGCTGCTGAACATTTGGTGTTTGGCTCTGAGCACTGTCCCCTTAGGGGCTCTGCATTGAGGCATCTTCACAGCTTTTCCATAACAGCAGCACCTCCCCTAAAATGAGGTGAGACCCTCAGTGTGTAGTGCCCCCCTGACACAGCTCTTCCCTGCAGAGCCCCTGGCTCAGCCCCAGCCTCTTTCCAGCCCTGCTCAAAGCTGTGCTTTCAGTCTGAGCTCTGCTACCCAGCAGGACAGGGATGAGACATTCAGCCCCTTACAGAGGAATTCTGTGCCAATCCCTGGCGATGCCACCTGCCAGTTGGCAGCTCCAGGATCTGGAGATAAAGCAGGAAACACACTGGTTCAGCTGAGCAGCTGTGACGTACATGTTTATTCCTCTATATGCACTTGATTGCTTTGCCACACACAGAAAGCTCCCCATGGAGAACTAGTTGCGAATAAATATGCAGAAATGCAAATTATTAAGTCCTGTCACTGCTTCTTGGATGAACTTTGATGGGCTGTAACTCGGCAGAAACGATCCTAGCACACCCAGCCACTCCCTGCCAGCTCCTGATCACACGGATGGGTGAGGGGCTCTGGGGAGCTCAGTGCTCCCAGCTCCAAAGCTGGGAAGTGCTCCTGGGCCCCCTACAGATGAGGTGCATGCTCAAGGAGCAGACCCGGAGGCCCCAAATCTGCAATTTTCATAAAAGCTGAGTTCACCAAGCAGAGAGGATGACACAACCGAAATGAGCCTTTCCTCGCACTGAATGAGAACACTCAGGGCTCTCAAAGGGTATTTAAGGGATGAGCTGCTAATTCAGATAGCCAGAGGGACCAGCTTAGTTAGGATGCTGAATAGGGACACCTGCCCTGCAGTGAGTCTGTCTCCTGTCAGGTAACACAGCAGGACTGAACACTCTCCTCAGGAGGTACCTGCTGGTGCAGGGCTGTTATCTCAGGTACTTAGAGCAGCACTCAGTACCAAGACTCGGACACCAGCCTCTCTCCACCGTTCTCAGTTTGCTAGCCTCCCTCTCCTGCAGGCTGCAGATGGCCAGCCTGGGATGGCACCTGTGTCGTGTAGCAGGAAGCTGAAGCTGCAGCTGCACAGATGGTACCACAACCCCTTCCCCAGCCCAACCTCCCACCAGGTGATCAGTGTCACCACAGCTCTCAGCAGCAGCCTGCTGGAACGAGAGGTCACCAGTGTGAAGCATCTCCCTTGAAGGTGCTGGTGAGCACGGTCAGCTGGGGCTCCGTGGGGCTCAGGCAGCAGCAGAGAGCTCCAGCAGCAGCAGCCACACGTGGAGATCGTGAGCAACACCACAGCTAATGAGGCCATTGGTGCCTGAGAGGGAAGAAGGAACAGTTACTCCAACAGAAAAGCACTTGTTCTCTCCCTACCAAAGCAGACAACACCTTCCTTCCACCTCCATCCTGTATTTTACCTCTGCTTCTGCCCACAAAACCCAGGTAAGCACCTTGGCATGCTCCAGGTAGCAATGTGCTGAGCACTGAGTTCTGCAAAAGCCTCCCTCACTTCAGTGACTCTGCCTAAATAAGTGGTAATTATTTTGTTGAGGTAAGGATGCAAAAAGCAGCTGGAAGCATAAGCTTGTCTAATCTATTTTTTATTTCACACACTTCAAAACCTGTCAAGGCCCTTTTCCTTTGCACTGCCAAGGCTCTTTTTTCAACTTATAATTCATTTCTCATCACAAGCACTAGGAAGATAAAGGAGTTTGCACTCTTTGGGGCAGGCTGACAAGCTCCTTAGTGGACAGCTGCTGACAAAGATGTCAAAAATAGAAATTGTTTCATCTTAAGAAAACAAACAAGAGAAGATTAAACATTGCCTTTAGAGATTGCTCTGCTCCCTACCCGAGGACGTGATTCAAAGCTTGGAAGAGGCAAAGTGCCTCAATACAAACCCTTATCATGCAGTCCCTGGCAGTGCAGGTGAGAAGCCTCCAAGGGCAGCTGGCAGGCAGCCCAGCCACCCCAGCTGGGGACATTATCCATAGATAAGAGCACCCGTTTTGCAGTTTTCTGGCCTTAAACAGGCTCTCAGAATAGATGTAGTGGCTGGTTTAAGGCTGCCAAGAGGTTTTTCACAGAACAGAACAGGCTGGGACACTGCTGGCTGAGGCCAGTGCTCCAGAAGGCCACGGCTGCACCTTGATGCACTTGGGGACACCAAGCACTTGACTGTGAACCCCTGCAGTTCCTCTCAGATCTGACAGTATCCCAGTCCAGTGATGCTCATTCAAAACCAGAACAGCCACAAAACACAATCAGGACACAGGAACTGTTCTTCAGCAGAGGAGATCAGAGGAAAGTCAGTTTTTCTTCCATTTACTTCTTTTCCCAAAGCCCAGCACTCCCCCTGCTGCATCCAAACAACCTCAAAAGCAAGTGAACCTCGAGACACTGACATTTCCTTGCACAGCAGCATCGGGTTCATTCTGCTTGCATGCAGGGTGTGTCACAAAGGTGGAAGAGGGACACTTTCCTGCTTTCTGATCAGCCAGCTCCTCAGCTTCTGGGAGGGTTATTCCTCCCAGTCCATTTTTGTGTCCATCTGCCCCACACTGGACACAATGATAGGAAGCATTTGAAAAGCTATCAAAAACAACATGGGCCTTATTCAACCTGTGTAATTCCCCTGAAACACATGGTGTCTCAACAACAAAAACATGGCACAAAAAAATGGGGAAAAGGCCCTTTCCCAGACTAGCAGAGGCAGCTGCCTTTGGGTCTCCATGTCAGACTTCTCAGCAGAGCTTTGTTCTTGATCCCCTGAAATCTTTTGGTTTGCAGAGCCAACAGTTTGATGTGTGCACCTTTGTCTGAACTCTGCTGCCACTGAAAAACTGAGCAAGTGACAACCCATCCACTCATTTTACCAACAGTTCTTCGGAGTTTTAGTTTTTCAGGAACTGCAAGGGAAAGAGAACCAAGTGGAGGCCAAAGGTTTGATGTCAACCAGATATTCAGAGACAAGATCCCAGAGGGTCTCCAGGTCCCCTTCCCCAGGTCTCAGCCCTGGACTGGCCCATCCCTCAGCTCCAGTATGAACCCCAGAGTTTTACAGTGCCACTGGCAGCCCCCAAAGCTCCTGCTAGCACAGGGCCAGGTGCTCTGGAGCTGGGTGAACTCTTGGCTCTCCCAAGCAGGACAGCAGGATGCACCCCCAGAGCTCCTTTCCAGGTATCCAGCTCAGCCAGGGGCTGCAGGGCCAGTAAAAGCCAGGCTCAGATGAGGCCATGGAGATAAAGTGAGATCTCCTACATGGAACTTCTCAACAGCCTCCAGCCAGAAGCTGCAGCACAGTATAAATCCCTACATTCAGCATGGCATAAATCTCTGCCTAGGTTTAGAATTTCATGTATTTGGAGTCAAATTCTGATATGAAAAGCCTCTAATGAGTTCCCTAGAGCTTCATCCACTTTCTCCATGTCAAATTTGGATCATTAACTGGAGAAAAAAAAAGAAGAAAAGAGATTGCAGTGAAAAGACAAAACAAAGACTGCCAACGCTAACAAGTACCAAGAGAAAAGGAAGAAGCAACATTTCCTTTAAAGGCAGCCACTCCTTTCCCCAAACCACAGCACTTCTGCTGCTCTATCCAAATTGCCCTCAAAAGCAAGAGGTGAACAGGACTGCAGGCAAATGACACACTCCTGTCTGCTTCTGAGGATGCATCTCATGTGCCCTTTGATATAGTGCTCTTCAAGGGGAATAACATTGACTTTTGGCTGAGCTCTGCAAAAAAGGTTTGCTGTGGAGCTGTTTCAGAGACATGAGACAGAAAGGAGCTCATTTGATCATGAAGCAACAAACAGCAACACCTCTTTGTTAGAGAAAAGTCAAAATCTCAGTGTACCAGTTCTGTGTCTCAGCTGGATATGGTGTCAGGGGAAAAAACCCTATCCACCCTACAGCTTACTTGAGATTTTAGGGGAATGTGAAGATATCAATAAGCATTCTAAAATGCCACCACATGGCTCTATGTATTGTCACAATATCAGCTTCACTGCATGTCTGCTGAGGGCCATCAGCTGCAGTGCTCCAAAGCCTCTCTGAGGCTGGGGGCTCCACTCACTGCCTATTAACATTTTAGGCACCAAGGGACAAAATGTAAGAAGTTTTGCCTCACAAGCAGTGGTTTGCTCTGGAGTAGATGTACCAGCATCTCTCCAGTGAGCTGGAATTAGGGCAAAGCCCCAACCACACAACAGATTTTAAGTCCCCAGGCAAGGGAAAATGTAGAACAAATTAAATGCTCACTGCAAGCAGTTCACGAAACAAAAGAACAATAATAGTGTTTTTCTGCAATTCTTTTCATTTCTCCCAGCATAACTACACATCTTCTGGATACAATCTGTTTCTTTGCCAAGGCTTCAGAATTCTCCCCTGAATTAACGATGCTGGAAAATCTCCACTTTTCATGGGCTCTGATAGTCTGTGCTGAGCAGCAGAAGGCTGCACAATACTTGCTTATGCAATGACTGGTCCTGTGCCAGGAATACTAACCCGTCTACTAGGAACAAGCAACTCACACACAAACCCCAAATACTTTTCTCTTTAAACATCTGAATTAAGTGGCATAAACCCACCCCAAACCTACTAGTCATACTGCACACTAATGTCAGCCTCCACAATGAGTTAAATAACCCCACACCCTGGTCTGTGAGGAACAGTTAGCATGAGCAGGGAAGGCTGGCACTTCCTTTTTCATCACCTCCAAAATACTCTTGACTCTATCAAGAGCTCTTATTCCAGGTCGAGGCAACAACAGGACACCTGAAGCAGAGAAAACACAGCTTGGCCTGGAAAATACTTGCAGACTGGCAGTGCTTTGGCTACTTCAGGCACCAGCACACTGCAGTCAGCTGGTGGCTCTCCTGTCTGCAGGTGTGAGCAGGTGGAGAAGTCTCCTCTCACTTGCAGAGTGATCTGCACACACTGACCCATCAACATTTCTTCAAGGCTGCTCCATGACCATACTTTTAAAGTGGTATATCTGCATTTCCTTCCAAAAAATCACTGAAGGCAGAAGGGTTCCATAAAATTTTATCTAATGTTAGAGAGGGAAGACCAAGTCTGTCTGAAATCACTTTGGCTGCAATAAGGTGCAAGTCCAGATCTAAATTTTTGCTTCTGTCAGGATGGAAACATCAAAGGCCCCTGGGAGAACTCTTTCCCTGCTTTTGACCCTTCCCTGAGAAATAAACAACTGGTACTTTCTTGTGGACCTCAGAATCCCACCCATTGCTACTTTACCAAACCATTATTCCACTGGGACATCAGTCTTCCACCCTTGCTCACATTTTACTGGTAAAGGAAACAGGACACATCTATTTTACAGGAAAGCTCACTGTAAAGCTCAAGTAGCAATGAGATACAGACTGGACAGTTATCCTGACTATCAGCACCAGAATTCACATTTACCACTCCATTCTGCTCTTCTAGAAGTTTTCTGAAGAACATTAAAAAATGAATTAAAGAAAAATACAACTTTTGGATCAAATATAAGTTAGACTCACCTGGAGAGAACTGCACATGAATGGGATGAAAATACCTGGTGAGGGAGGAAAGATCCTACAGTTCTGTGCAATTTTTTTCAAGTGCTACTTTCTCTAACTCTTCTCTGATGTTTTGCCCTGTTTTCATACTGGAGCACAAGTGTGGTTTTGACCCTTGAAGACTGGGTGAATTTCTACCTCTCCACAATTTTGCACAGCTACAGTACAGCTGCTCTGTCCCATGAGCACTCCCAAGGCACCTGCACTGTGTTAACAAAGGAGCAAGTTTAGAGAAAGGCTTTAGGCCAGTGCTTGTCTCTCTGTCAAAAGCAGGAAACTGTGGAGAGCCCTGAACCCACTGAAGAGCCTGAGATTTACAAGCCCACACAGTGTGATGGCAAAGAATTAAAAGAAATGCTGCAATCTGTGATTTAAAAATGATAAATAAGTGCAGATGTTAAAAACAGCTGCATCTCTTCTTCCATCCCAGGAAAATAGATTGCTTAAGTTACTGAACTGAGGAATCTACATTATCTAAGTGCATTTGCCCAATTAGCCAAGTACCAGGGAAACACAGCATCAATTAACAGCTGGAATAACCCAGCCATGTAGGAAGCCAGCACTCTGGGAACACTGAAGAAGAAAGAAAACAAGGTGAGCATTTTCATGTTGATTTATAATAGCCCTTGAGTTAATGGACTTTATAGCAGAAGTCACATTTGTTGCATTTTTCTTTTCCAGAGGGTTCTGGTTTCTTGAGCTTCATTCTCTTCCCAACAGAGCCATCTAGTGGGTGAGACCTCGTCTGTGAGAGGGAAATTTTGATTTATCACACTGTAAGTATACATACATCACAGGAAGGCTCTGGAAAACAGCGTGTAACAAACCAGCATTCCAGTTACTCCAGTCAGAAATTGCTAAGTGATGTTTGTCTTGGCTGGGACTTTGCTACCAGCGTCAAACTTCAACGTTTTTAATCCTAAATTCACAGTATCTTTCTGAACAGTTCACTCCAGATTCAGCCTCAATCTGAAGCCATAGTGCAAATCTTTGTGTTTATCCAGTATCTTCTTCAAAACCGATATGCATTAGAGATGCTACTTCAAACTTCTTAAAGCAGATACAGGGTTTGTTCAGTCAAACCTCCTGAGGAGGGTTAGTTTCTCCAAAATTCCTGCTTGTCCCCCACCCTCAGTGCTGCTGAATGCCACATGCACTGCTCCCGAGAACAGCAGCTTGGTGTTGCTCAAGGAGGAGGAACAGGGACTTTAAAAGAGGTGAGCCAGTCACCATCAGTGGAAATGGTCCCTGTTTGTGAGGACTGCCATCTTTTGGACACATTCCGTGGGAGTGGTGTAAGATGACACTACAATTTAAGCTTAATTATCCCTTAAACACTTTTCAAAGAGATTTCCATTGCAAATATTTAGGATCACTACTACCCAGAAGAACATGCAGCAGGGTTTTCCTTAGTGATGTGAGACCAAATACAGCTTTATTTACACACAATTCAACAAGTTAATACATTAGTTCAACTTTCCTGTCTGTGCACAAGGGAGAGTCTTCACAGCATCCCAGTACAAAAGCATGAGCAGCTCTTCTGTGTGTGTGCAGACTGGTAATTGTATGCAAGTACTGATTAGGTACAGAAGGGTTACACTGAAATGTTTCAACCATTTAAGGCAGTAAAAACACCCACACTACACTTCAAGCAAAATAAACTGAAGCTACAACTGCATTTAGCTTCCTGCAGATCAGCTGATCTGTACACAACTGTGTATAGATAATAAGATCAAAAGCTGAAGTTGATTTTCCTCAAAATATCAGCCTTTGTATTGACTTGTGTTTAATGGCTAACAATTTATAAGACTTTCCTCATATACCTGCACTGCCTCTCAAATCTACAAAGCATTTCAAATTTATCCTGGAAAATGCCTATTTTATGCTCTGTTGTCTTTTCCCAGACACAGGGAAAAACTGCTAAGAAAGTCAGAATAGATTTCTTCACTGCAAATATAGATTCAGGCTATCAAAGTTGTGTGCTCCTAATGAAAAATTCTCCCCCTATTTAAAGAGAAAAATAAGAAACACAAGAATATATGTTCAGTATACAGATCTGAAGATGGACCTCTATCTATTGTAGGTCCATATAAAGGAAAAGAACATAGTGCTCTGCTTCTCAGGAAGCTGCCTCTGTTTTGCTATATTTTCCATAAATGCAGCTGTTAATAATACTTTATAGTGTATGACTTAATTTTTCATTAAGAACTCGTTCTAAAGAGAATAAATGACAGCAGGACTAAACAAGAAAAAGGAAAAATAATGATCTTTCAAAACCAATGCATCACACAAAATGGTCAAAACTAGATATAATAAAATCCACTATTTTCCATAGCTGGCTTGAGTTTGAAATCAACCTACAGTGTATTTGCCCAAGAATTGTCCTGTCAGGTAAAAGCAGACGAGTTTTTGTCAGAAACATTTATTAAACAAAACTGATACCAATGCACATATAGTCAAGTTAACACCCCTAATAAAAAAAGCAATTTGGCCAAGACCAAAATTATCTTCGCTTCTGGAAGATGTTGCCACGGCCCATACCACGGCCTCTTCCTCTTGCAGCCACTGAAGAAAGAAAACATGAGGGATAACATGAATTTGACACATACCTGCACATTTATCTCAACAACTGACAAGCAAAACATCAACAACGCTCAAGGTCTCTTGCTCAGAAGCAAGGAAAAGCTCAGAAAGTGATGTGAGAGCAAGCAGCTTTCCGTGAGAAGAACCAGAACCTCACGGTCCCAGTCTGGCTCCTCAGAACAACTGCAGCAAATATTCGTACATCTCATGTTCCTTCTGACACACAAATCTGTGTCACCCAAGAGATTTGAAATCCCACACTCCTGCAAGGTTTTGCAACATTATTCAGTAAGTTACTCCCCCACATAAATGTTACTGCACACTGAAGTTAACCAGGGACTTTGTGGCACATGATTGTTACTCAGCTACCTAATAACTAGACTGATCCCCTGAGAGAGGCACAAGTGAGAGTGAACTACAGAAAAGCCAATAATTACAGCCTCCCAGTAGCTTTAGTACCATTTTTATAACTAAAGTCGTTTTCCTAGAAAAACTTAACAAGAACACCTGAATCCTTCCCCAAGTATTCCAAACAGCTGGTAGCCACAACTGCAGGGAAAGAGAACTCTTAAGTTTAACAGAAAGGCTCTTTTTAACAAGAAAATTACTCATTAAATTACAAAGTTATTACTCTAAATTACTGTAGTACCAATATTACATGTTCAGGTAATTGGGACAATTTGAGTCTTGACTCTCACTGTAAGACAAAACATACAGGAAAACACTGTATGAACCAGTAATCTTTTCACTTCTTACTGCTTAATCTCCTCAGTGACAAAGATGAGTTTTCCAATTCTACAGAAAAATAGGGGCCATGAACAAATCGTACATACCTTGAGCTTTGAGAATAGCTGCTTTCCCTCGCCCAGCTCCAGAACCCTGGTTTTTATTCTTCATGCTCTTTAGCATAGGAGCATTCTTCAACATATCTGGTAAGATGAGAAACCGTATCTTGCTGCCCCTGATGTACACCTGCTCGAGCTGTGCCACCCGGCCATCTCTGTATGTCACTGTTATGTTGGACATCTGGAAGGTAAAAATCAGTCGGTGCTCAGCCAGGCCTCAGCTGGGACACGAGGCATCACGACCATTTAAACACATCCCATGCCTGCTGCCCACGACTTCTGCTTTCTGCTCAGTTTATAAATTAGCTTTATCAGCATCATTATTTTTGTTTTCTTATATGTAAATAGTTTTAATAAAGCTGTTGTAGTACTATTAGGAAAGCATTCCGATTTCAATGGTCACTTGCCTGAAGTCAAAATTAGGCCCTCTTGGAATGACTGAACTAACGTATATTAACAAAGCTTCAGTTTCCTAAATTGAGGTATTTTTATTTTTACACTCAGTGGCTTTAAATAAAGAACTCTAGAAAAACACTGTTCAGAGGACAGAATTTTAGAATCTCTGATCCTACTGACAGAGATGCTCAATCCTACTCTGAAACTGAAAATAAGCTCTGGCCTCTTTGGAGGACTCCCTATTGCTGAATCCACTTCACCACGATAAAAAGCAGCAGCACAGTTTTCTTTATCCCAGAACTAAAAGCAACAGTCTTGCTTTTAATCAAATTTTCAGCCTTCTCGGGCCCAGATCCAACCTTCCCTCCATTCTTGTGAAGCAAAAGATACCTGACAATTCATGTTGTCTTCAGCTTCGATAAGTTTCCCTCGATAAACTTCTCCTGTGTTGGTCTCACAGGTCACGATGTGGCCCTCGGCCTCGTGCAGGACCTTGATGGGCACTCCAATGGACATGGCTGCAGTGCTGTGGCTCTACACCTGAGGCACAGGGAAAACAAAAGCTTTTATTACAAAGGAAGATGTACAATAAGCTCCAACTACACAGTCCAGCATCCTTTCCAGTAGTGTAAAACGCCAATTTTCTCACATTTAAACACACCATGCGCTTTGACTATGTATCAATAACACTTCTCTACAAACGTGCCCGTGGAGAGACTTTAAATATCAACAGCCATTCCTTTCCAGGTCTCTTGTAGGAAATTCGCTTTTAAGGACCACATAACAAACCACCCGCACCTCTACGGGAAGAGCCCCAGGTACATCCCATGGCGGCACGGCCGCGCTCGGGGACCGCAGGGCCGAGCACCGTGAGGGGGCCGGGGCTCCCCCAGCCCTCCCGGCCCCGCCGCTCTGAGAGGCCTCTCCGGGATGCGGCACCGCTCGGGCCGTCCCCACAGCGCCCGGGGAGCGAGCGGGCCCCAGAGGGGACGCGGCCCGGGGCCGGCACTCACCGCCCGCCGTGCCCGCGCTCTCCGCTAATGGCCTCCGCCGCCTCCCGCCCTGCTCCGCGCGCCGGAACCGGAACGCGGCGCTGGGGGCGGCGCGGCCTCGTCCCGTCCGCTCCCGCCGGGGCCAGCCCGGCAGCCCCGCGGTGCCCCGGGCAGGGCCGCGCGGCCCCCGCCCGCCGTGTCGTGTCATGTCCCTGCCCCTGGCCGCCCGCACGGCCCGCCGCTCCCCCCGCCGCCACGGCGCGGGGCAAGCGCTCCGGGGCCCGGCCCCCCTCAGCCCCCGCCTCCGGGAGGAGCCAACGCCGGGCCCCGGGGCCGCGCCGCCGGCTCGGCGGGGCCGGCGCTGAACGGGCGGCAGGTGCCGCCACCGCCATGAAGAGCCCCCGGGAGGCCGGCGAGCCGCCGCCAGGTCAGTGCTCGGGCCGGCGGGGTCTCGGCGGGCAGGGGGCGGCGGGGAGGCGGAGCCCGCCCCGCGGAACGGGCCGGGGAGGGGGCCCGGCGGGCGGCGGGGAGCGGGCGGCTCCTGCGGGCCCCGGCGGAGCTCCCGGCGGCCTCTCGGTGCCCCCGAGCCGCGGTGCTGCGGGTCTGGCCCGCAGCAGCGATGTGCGATCACCGGCCCGGTCGGTAAGGTCGTGGCGGTGGGGAGCTGGCAAAGCGCAGAGGGGCTCGCAGGGTGATTTACAGGCACGGCATAGACGGGCTGGTGTCTCGTCTCGGGACAGCGACAGCCATTGCTGAAGAGCTCTAGGTGTGTTGGGAGACAGGTGACTGGAAACTGGACGGCCAAGAAAACTTGTTCTTGCTCTCTGAAGCTTTCACGTAGAAAACGTACTCCTTGGTTAACGTGGGACTTGGTAGAGGCCCTGGCTGTTTACAACAAGGGAACAGATTCATAACATGCCAAGAAAAAATGATGATAAAATATTTGAGAAGTGCTGGTCTGAGGACAAGTGGGAATTTTTTTAATGATACTTTAGAGCATCTTTAACTAGACGAATTTAAAAGACTGAATATGTCAACTGGTATGCCACTCTTTAAAGCCATGATTAAATGGGGGCACAACTAGGAAATATATAACATTATCTGAAAAGTTCTACAAGTAATATTACACCAAAACTAAACAAGTCCACATGATGTCAAATGCATTTTTATTCCCATCATAAAATACAGAAGACCTTGTTAAAACTTCCAAAGGCCTTTTCTAGATCAAAGGTTACTGAGAAAAGCCCTTAGTGATTAACTCACTTTGGTTAATGCTGAAGTAGCAATGACAGGCACGACTCTTCAAGTCCTGCTAGTGGTGAGGGTGTTCCTGAAACTGAAACCACCACATTGCTGACTCCACAAAAATAAAAAACTAGATGGAGTTTGTATCTTGGGCCTTTTTGGCAGAGATTATTAATTTTGCCTTTCGACTGAGGTTTTGATGGAATTAATACAAAAGTACAACTGGTGCCACTTGTTTTAACTTGTGAGTTTTGTTTTTTCATCCCTGAGAAAAAAGACATCTAAATCTGTGGGGCTTCTAAGAGATTCCTGCCCAGACATTTTGGTATGTTTTCTCCCAATTTGGTTTAACCCCTCTTGTGGCACAGAAGTACAGTCAGACACAGGAGAAAGATGAGTACCTGTGTCTTACCTGCTCTTATCCAGGAGACACAGCTTCAGTTGAGGGGTGGTGTACATCACACATGCAAAAAAAAATATATAGAAAAAGAAACTTCCCAAGGGAAAAGGGGATGGAAAGCCAGTGATCTAGGTATGGAACAATAAAGGAGTATGAGATTAAACCAAATGCCTACCTGTACAGAAACACTAAATGCACGTTCCCCTAAGAAACAAACAAAACCGCCTGCCAGTCAGACAAAAACACGTTCCTAAGTTTCAGTGGCTGTAGTGCTGAGGACAGGCTGACTTTTAGTGGCATGGAAAAACATTCCTGTGTGGATTGACATTGTTTGTATTCTGCTCACAGTTGACTGCATCCAGCTGAAAGTGCCAGTGATTCAGCAGCTGTACCACTGGGACTGCGGGCTGGCCTGCTCCAGGATGGTGCTTCAGTAAGTGGCTCTCTTAGAGTAGGAAATCCCATTCCATGGGGAGGGGTAGCAGGAAGCAAATCCCAGGGAGGTGTGTTGAAGCAGCCATGAGTTCAGTTTTAGGAGAGCAGCACTTTTTGAGTTACCCTTGGACTGTGACTGCTGCTTGGGCCTGGCCCAGCTCTCCAGGAGCAAGGGAAAATAGAAATGGAAGTGAACTTCAGATCCTTTTGAATAATTGACTCATTAGACAGATGCAGAATACCTAATCAGCTCGATGAACTTGCAGGCTGGCATATATAAGCTCATAGGAAGTGTTGCCTCTGTCCTGCTGTTACAATTCAGAACTGATAGTTAGCTGTGACTCACCTGATTCCTTTCTGTATTTTCAAGTGATGGGTAGGTGTATCCCCGTTTGTGAGTGTGTGCTGTACCTGTACTGCCTCTGTCCTGCTGAGCCCCAACCTGTGGGATGAGTGTTTGTGTTCCGAGAGTAGTTTCAGCTTCAATATTGTGTTACCCTTTGGGTTTATTTTTTTTTGTTTAGTTTTGGTTTTACCTTTTTTTGAAGTAGTAGCTGTCCTGCTGAACTCCTCTTTCCTTCCACAGAGGAACATGAGCTTAGGTGCAGGAGAAATACCTATTTAGATGTCCACTTAGTAGATATGAAGCAGAAGATTTTCATTTCTCTCCATCCCTTCTGCCAAGACGTTAGTCCGTGTTCTGGTAATTTCCCATCTTGACTACTGTAACCTCTATTCCCTTTACCTCTTTGCCACTCCAGTCTGCCCAAAACTCAGCTTTCAAGATTAATCTTCTCACCCTGCTGATCTGACCTTGTTTGCCCTGCATCCTCAATTCTAGTTGCTTTTTATTTTTCGTTTACTTCCATTTGTTTTCTTACTTTCAGAACTCCTTGTAACTACCTTGCCCCACCTCTTTGCAACCTGTCCCAAGCTTCCTCCTGACTTCATCTCCCCCTTTCTTCCTTTTGTGTCATCAGTGCCTAAGACAAGCTTCCTTTGAATAATTACTGAATTACTTTACGGCTCCTCCTTTTGAAATCCATCTATTGTGTGAAGGAAGTTTTAGTCTTTAACTCTTCTTTCTGTGTTGGCTCTAATACACTTGTACATCACACTGTAAACCCTTCAGGACAGAGTTCTATACCAGCTTGACTCTGGTACAGCACCTGTACATTTCTAGCACTCTAAACCAGCCAAGGCACCACACGTTTCCAATTTTAAAACGTCAGCAGTAAATCAAATTAAATATTCCCTACTCCCTTCCCTTAAATTTCTGTCTTCTTTGTGGGTTGGTTTGTTTTTTTTTCTTTCCTTATTTCTTAGTCAAGCCCATTGTTTCAGTTTTCATGTGCTGTGGTGTAGAGGCTTGGCTAGAGCATGCATTTTGCTTCTCCTAAGATCTGTGCTTCCCTTCCCCTGCCTTTCTTGATACCATAGGTACCTGAATCATTTGGACAATGATGAGTTTCAGAAAGCCATCCAGGAACTCCAGTTAACAAAGAGTATCTGGACTATTGACCTGGCCTACTTAATGCGGCACTTTGGAGTGAGGCATAAATTTTGCACCCAGACACTCGGAGTGGACAAGGGCTACAAAAATCAGGTCAGTATTCTCATCTACAGGGGGAGAGCAGGCAGCTTCAAAAGCCTTGAGTGTCATGCTATAAAAGCTCTGGTGTGTTACTGGCAGTCAACCATGGTTAATTTGACCTACTGCCAAAACTGGCACAGATCTGTTCCAAAGGCAATATGATCCTGTGTTGATTCCATCTTTTGAATTTTAAAAAAGTTTGCATGTAGTGTTCATGAAAGGTTCCAACCTATTTGACAGCCTTGGAGACTGAAGCCCTGTATTTATCTACAGAACAGGTACAGCCTGGGCAGCAGCAGTGTTTAGCTTCCACACTTTCCCCACCACCGTGCCTCAGCCTTGACCTGGAAGATCCACCTCTAGAGGTGAGAGGGGAACTCAGCCTCCCACCCACCGAGAGCTTGGCCTCTCCAGGACTGCCAACAAGGGGCCAAGGAGGGCCTGTAGCAGCAGTGACTTCACTGCAAGCTCCTGCCCAGTTTCCCCTGGGAAACCAGACAAGCTTCTCTCATGTAGGCAGCTGAACAGCCACTGGATAGAAACTGCAACAGTAACTGACCAGGAGCAAATTTAATTTGTAACCCAGGGCAGAAATTCTTGTAATGTTTTCCAGTGAACTAAGGGAGCAAGATCTCCAATTTATGCAGGCCCTTGCTAGCAGACTAAGTGGTGGATTACCCAAGGTAAACACCATTCCAGTTCAGAACTTCTGTTATTTCCCCAGTCATTTTACAGGAAGCACTTTGACACAGAAGAGAATCGAGTGAATCAGCTCTTTGCACAAGCCAAAGACTGCAAGGTGCTGGTGGAGAAATGGTAAGCTCACTGTTTTCTTTCTCTTTGGAGATTCTGTGGGCCCCTGTTTTCCTTGGAGGCACCAAGCTAAACTGCTGAAACAGAATGAAATCAAGCCCTAAGCTTTTTTTTGCCAATTAGTGTGTACTATATGTCTCAAAAAAACCCATGCACATCAAGAGCTAATAATGAAGTTTTAATAAAAATTAGTCATGATGCACAATAAGTGATATGAAAATGCTGACAGGAGCTGTGTTTTGAATTTGGTTATCCATTACACTTAGGCAGTAGGGAGTGCCTACAGCACTTTAATTTGCCACTGTTAGAATTAAGGAGAATGCTGTGTGGGCACAGAACTCATTGTTCCCAGAGCTATGCAAACATGGATCTCTGTTCCCAGACAAGCATGCAAAATATAAGTTAGTATAGGAGCTTTTGCCAAGGGGACCATGAAAGAACTGCAAACCCAGAAGAAATGGAAAAACTGCATAATTTTCATAATCAGCAGAGAAATTCTACTGGGGAATGACTAAGCATCCAACTTGAGCTGCATCCCTTTTTATAGGAAAGCTGGATTTGGGTGCCTGTTGTCGAAGAAGGGTAAATGATAGGGGGTAAGCAAAGAAGAGAGGATATGAGGCAGCCACAATAGCATTTGAATGCTGGAGTGTAACTTATATTTAGCAGAATCAAGTGTCCTTTCGAACACGTGTGGAGTCACCATCACTTTAATTACAGTTGGGACAGGACAGAAAGGACACTCAGTCCCTCTTGCTTTTGCAGTCTTAAGATTGTGGCCTTGATCAAGGCAGGGACAGAGGCCATATCTACCTGTGCAGTACTGAGGCTGAGGCATCAGAGCTGGGAAGTGACACTGGGAAGGATTAAATAAAAAGCACATGAGTTCAGTCAGGTGGTGCACACAGCACAGACATCTGGAACAGATCCAAGTGATGAGTTTCTCACACATATGGAATACACCATCTGCCTTGGTGAAGGACAGCTTTTAACAGATGAGGTTATAGGTTATGTTTGGTGGATCCTTACTCTCTGCAGAAATAAAACCTCAGGAGTATCAGGTGATTCAAAACTGCAACTGAGAGAAACACAGTCCTGCGTGACACAGGCAGATTTAGGCACATCTTAATTTGGTTAGTGGTTACACAGTATTTCACCACTCAGTCGATAAAGATTTGGTGTTTCAGAGATAAGCTTTTCTAACAGCAACAGTGAACACTTCACTTAAAATTTTCCCACAACAGAAGTCCCTCAAGTTACTGAGTGAATTGCCAGCTCCTTCACTCTTTGGGGCATCTCGTATGTCATCTCAGAATGTGTTACTGCAGAATCCAGAGCCCTGCACATCAGTAGCAGCAATGAAATGAACAGGCCTTGAATGCTATAGGTTCTGTGAGGCTTTGTCCACAGCAAAGCAGGGTTTAACGGCAAAGAGTTGTACCTGTGATATCGAAGTGTATCTGTAGTATATCTATAGAAGTGCCAGCGGCACTGTCCAGCATCAGGCACTTCCTTTACACCAGCCTCTTTCAATAAGCAATGCCTGGTTTTTTCCTTGCAGCACAGTGACTGTTCAAGACATCCAGAACCACCTGTCCCAGGGTCACGTAGCCATTGTCCTTGTGAATGCAGTCCTGCTGCTGTGTGATCTCTGCTCAAGTCCTGTCAAATACTGCTGCTTCCTTCCCATTGGACAGAAGTGCTTCTGCAGGAGCCCTGATTACCAGGGCCATTTCATTGTGTTATGTGGCTACAACAAAGCCTCAGGGAGTATCTACTACAACAACCCTGCCTATGCTGACCGTGAGTAGCCTGTCTCTTTCAGAGGGAGTCTCAGCCAGTGCATTACTAACGAGTCTGACACAGAGCCACAACTGGACCTCCCCTCACAGTGCACAGGCATTTCAACGTTCACTACCCGATTTGTCAAAAGGGGTTTTGCCACATTAATTACATCAGTACTGCATTTTGTGGTGTGATTTAACTGAAGCATTCAGATAGGCATTCTAGCAATTGCCTTGTTTGGCTTTCAGATGGGTTAGAGATGCTGAAATGTCTATGTGCAGAATTGAACTGAAGGGCCAATTTGGTACCCATTTGCAGCATTACTTCAGTGAGCTATTTGGGGGGAAAAAAATCTACCTGAGTAAAGCTGTAACCTAGGCTGCTGGGTGTAGCCTCTATACTCGTTTGTTTTGAGGATGCTGTTACATCCAGTGTAAGAACCTTTCACCTGCAAATCCTTCTCAGTTTTTTGTAACATTTTGTTCCTCCTTCCCAGGAACATGCTGCACCAGCATCAGTAACTTTGAGGAAGCCAGGACAAGTTATGGCACTGATGAAGATATTCTGTTCATCTACACAGAGAGCTGACACTCACTGAGGACACTCCTGCTCCCTCCTGCACAGCCTGCAGGGCAGCTGGCTGCTCGTCTCAGGACTCCCCTGCACACACCTCGCTCCTGCCCTGCAGTGGGACCTTCAATTAGGGAGGCTTTATAGACACTGACAGGACTATACTGCAATGCTGTCTTTACCTTTTTTTTTTTTTCCTGATGATGTATCTGATTTTGCAACGTCTGTCTGTTTTTCTTGGGTTTTTTTTCCCCTAATTTTCAACATTGCACATTTGACAGTGGTTCTAAAATACAGCCCCAGAGCTTGTTCACTTTCAGCTTATTTTCAAATCAAACACATAAGAAAAAAAGCACCAAATTTATGAACTTTAACACTTGGTAATGTTTGCACAGGTTTAGGTAAACAAAGAAAAAAACTAGAAAATATCCGTTTCTCTCTCTGTCAAAGCATCAAGGGCTGCTCTTCATCCAAAATCTATGGGTTTGAAGTTCAGCAGAGTATTATAAAAGGAAAAAATGTTAACTTAAACTACTTCTAAATAACAAAAAAAAGCCTTGCTGGCTTATCAGTATTGTCTGCAATGTAGGAAATGTCCCATGTACCAAATTCACAGAGATTTAGCATTTATGCAGCTGCAATACTGGAAATGTTCCCTTGCACTACAAACTCAATCTCTTCTGGCTAAATTCTCCTGGATGACTGCTCAGAGCTCCAGATTGCTCCAAAACTTTAAGTGGAAAGATTTTATTTGCACTTGGAAGTCTTTACTGCTCTCTGCAAAAAGCTCTGAATGTTATGCCACCCACATGTGCCAGTTTCTGCAGAATCCATTCTCAATATGAATGTTCTAGATATTTAAACTTACTAAGCAAATGCAGAAAATTATCATCCACACTAATGATATATATTTTGTGTGTACAGTGTAAATATCTGACAGCATCTACTGCATTGTACTTAAAATGCTGAATGATAATTTGAGCCAAATTTTGCTGTTGGTATTACTTCAGTGACCTTCTAAGAAGAGCTAAAATCCAGTAAGAAAAAAGGAAATAGAAATATCTCTGCAACAAGTAAGAAAGCAGGAACTTAGATTTTTCTAGGTCTTTTACTACAACTATATTTGGATTAAGTTGTTGCTGTATTGAGGCATTAAGTGAAATTGGTAGTAGCCCATTCATAATGCTCTCCTCTGTTACCTGAGGAGCACTCTGAAGTGTATAAAAAAGCCACTTTCATCCTAATTTCCTGTATGTCACAGTCTTCAGTCCTGCCTATGTGAAAGTGAGTAGGAAAATCCGCACTGATGTAATATTAGGAAAATTTGCCATTAGCACAGAGATCCCACGTCTCTGGCATGGTTTTAGGAAAAGAACTGTTCAAGTTATGGAACTATGTGAAATCACAGTAAAAGGATATTGTTACTTACTGGTGGATATAATAAATAGGAATCTACTTTCAGCATAGAAAGTTTTTTTTACCAAGATAAACATTTTCTTTTATCAGTTGTTGACTAACTGAAAAATATACAGTGTTGACTAAGTACATAGGAGAATCAGGAGTGCTCCTTTGTACAAAGGCAAAAAATAGTAACAGATGCCTAAAATGCAGTAACCCTTAAAAAATTCCAAACAAAAGTGCACAACAGGAAATTTTGTGTGTCAAATTTTGCTTATCATTGGTGAAGTTTAAATACATTCTGGCACTGATGGTAACAGGTAGGATGTGATTTGTGTAGAACTGGTCCATCAGTGCCAGCAGCAGATCCCTCCAGAAGAAAGGTACAAAACCTGTTGTGGATAATGCCTTTCAACTCCTCCAAAGTAAGGAACCAGAAGACTCCTGATCTGGGAACTTTTATGTCCATGGCCAAAATTGTGATGTTTGACTTTGAGAAAGTGTATTAGCTCTGTTAATAATTAACAGGTATGGAAGCTACAGGCTGTTAGTAAAGTACTTCCTTAACCCATGCATTTTCAGGTAGGTAGTTCATTCAATACTATTAAACTGCCACAGGATTTATCTTAGAGCAGGCTTGATTAGTTTAATAAAAACAATTCTTACAAAGGCTTGTAATTGACATTTAGCATCTACTGTTTCCCTTACCAGAAGTGAATCGTGGGCATATAGAAAACATGAACTTAAGGGCAAGCTTAGTGTTCAGATGTAACAATATTGACTGGGAAGTGTTTGGTACCCAGGCTTTAAATGCTTCAACAGCAGTGAAAGATAAACAAAGCTGTCTAAGCTAGTGCAGACAAAAGGAGAGGTCACTATTGCAACAGCTGCCAAATGGAAGATGGCTATGAGAGATTAAAACACAAGGAAGAAGCAAAAGCCAAGTGAAAAGACTGAGAATATGACACAAATTCAGCTGAAAAAGCAGCTCACTGCACAAGCATCCAGAACATCTGCATTTTCTGAAACTTTGTTTCCTATTACAAGATTGTCTATCAAAACTCTCACTCTGAAAATGTTCTGTTGCTTTGTTTCTGTCAGGATGTCAATAGCAAAGGAAGGGGATTTTACATGCAGGGATTTTATACATAAATATATTTTTATTTGTAATTAAGCCATTCTCAATAAAGGTTAAACTCACAAATAACCCTGTAACATAATGTAGCAAGTGCATTTATTAACAAGTGTATTAGGAAGCGAGTTCAAGTATTTATTACAGCTATAAATTCATAGTTGCTGGGCTGTAAATTGTACTCAGTCTGCATTGCCTGAACACCTACTGCCATCACCCAAATCATAGGAAGCAAAATTTCAGAATACAGTACTGCCTAAGAATAGCAAATGTATCACTGCTACCTTTATTCCACAGCTGGTTTGTGTGCTCTGCAGCCAGCACCCATCCTACTGGAGTGCATCCTGAGGGAGTTTTCCTTACCTATCCTGATCCTTCTGTTCACAGTGAAAAGCATTCAACTGCCCCAGCCTTGCCTGTGCACTGGCCAGGTCTCTGCTTCTGCATCCCATAACGGCTCTGAGCTTTGGAAGATACCAAAGCACCTCTCTGAGCATGACTTCTCACCTTGAAGGGGCCCAGCAAAGACTGCTCCAGCTGTGATTGTGTAAAAGGCAGCAGAACCAAACTGGTCTTGCTGTAGAGCACTCACAGACCTTCAGAGAACTGGGATGTCTGGGATATATTACTCAGCTGCAACAGAACTGCATCAAGTAGTTTGTAAGCAGAAAAAGAAAACAACCCAGATGAAAACAATTTCTTCCTCCTTTCTCCCTAAATTCTGCATTTGGGCAGAGGGTGAAAACTGGAAAGCAGAAACAGACGTACAATGCAAAGTTTAGGTAAAAATTGTCATGTCCTCTGAACTCATCCTATCAACTGTATCACAGTACACTACATGTGGTTTCTACTCTAGGAAAATACTGGATGTATTTCTAGCAAGGAACAAAACTTTGGACTCATTACTGTAAATAACAAACACTGCAGCCATTTTCAATTATTTTATGTAATGCAGTTTTGAATCTTATTATTTAAAATTGGTTACATGAAATTAAACTGACAACATTAAAAGAGCAGCTTGTGATTCACAGTAAAGCTATCATCCAACGGTAACTTTGAATTTGTCTTGTAACATTTGAATGCAATGAGATGCTCTTACTCTTTGATGATATTGGGTATAAAGAAAGGCTGGATTGCTTCAGCGAGCCTTTCTGCATACATTTCATATCTACCAGTCATCTGGAAAAGAAAAATCAAAGCTTCAGTTCTTTCAGTAAGCTACAAAAGTACTTCAGTAGAAAATATTTATATCCAAGGATTGTTTTTTTTCTATGACAATATATGATTTAATTGTCCCAAACATCAAAACAATAATTCCCTCAAAATTCAACATCTCTAGTGCCTTAACACAAACTATTTTTCATAAAAGAACTTGCATTATGTTGCTTAGGACTGTATTTCTAGCTAAAGAAGCAGCATAGTTCCAGCCTGAAAAGTCAAACTTTTAAATGAACACGTTCCTGCTTTGCATCTGTCCTTCACTGACAGTCATGTCTGCTGACTTACTACTTATTACAGCTACTCTGGATACCCGAAAGGTGAATGTGGAAAGGTGGACTTGCTTTCTTATGCATCAAGAATTTTTTAAGTTATGTCAGTGAAGGCAAAGGAGTGTCTCTGTGAATTAGGGCTTCATGTCACATCCTTGACAAGCAAAGAGCTCTGCTGCCAGCAGTAAGTTTGCATTTATGCCACTGACAGAGCTGGGGCTACTCTTATTTCACCCGTTAATAATACAAAATATCAATGGTTTGGGCAACAGAGCAAGTGCTGCAAGTGTTGCAATGCAGAACCTGATGTAGTGCTGTCATCCTTTCTGAAGTGCACAGCCCACTGCACTGGCTCTGGGAGGGGCAAATTACATCTGTATTTAATTTGTTTAACCCCTTTGCTGCTCAAAGTTTAGCAAAGACATTCTACTGAGTGTCCCTTTCAGGCATCACTGGGTGCACACTGCAGAGAGCAGAGCAGGTTAAATAGGTTCCCACTTGCTGTTAAAGGTTGTCTGCAGTGGGTAACCTGTGACCACTCTTCCTCATTCCTCTCAGAACTACCTCTGTCTTGGCCACAAGTGAGAGGAAAAGGAAACCACTCTCCCCTGGCACATAAACAAAACCACAGCTGTGCCTTATGCACCAGAACCCAACAACAGCACTCCACACCATCAACGTGAAATGAAGGTGCTGAAAGCACAGGACTTGAAGACAACAAAAAATACACAATTCTACACAGATCAGCCAAAGGGCAGTGTTTTGCTTTTACTGTTTGTTTTTCCTGATCTGTACAATAGCTTTTGTTCAGATAGCCCCCCTAAGCTGGTAGAAGCAATGCTCCATGTGCTTCCTCACACACCAAGCCCCTCTACTCTGCACTAAGGGCCTCAGACTCTGGTGGCAAAGCAAAACTAAATGCCTGCCTGACTTAAACTGAGCACAACTTAATTCCATTATGGCAACAGCCACATGCCTACCACAGGCATCTGTAAAATAACAAATGCAGTTCTGTTCCAGAAGATGACCTGAAATTACTTCTTGGTTTTAGTCCCTCTATGTGGATTAGCAATATTAGCAAAGAAATTAAGCTCTAGTAAGAAATTACTATTTTTTTTAATTAGAAAGCTTATTCAGCAATTCAAATCCACAGAGACTTTTTATTTTCATGTCAAACTGACATCAAAATATTGAATATTGCACCATACTGTAATGCACAACTGGCAAACAAACCAGCTCTATAAAATGAATGTCTCCTTGTAGGAGCATGATGTTCAAAAATTGACACTCCTTGCAAATGATTACCTATTTTAAATACTAGGTGATCACTGAAGAACATATATTGTACATATATTGTACAGCTAGCCAGGTGTTCTGGTCTATTTTGTTATGATTCAAATCATGCTGATCTTAAGAGTGACTAGGAAAAAGTTTAGTCTTTAGCAGAACTGAGGACTGGAACAAAAGGACTGTCTCCACAGAAGCAAGCAAGATGTTTTCTTCCACCAACAAAGCCTATTTCCAAAGTTGCCACTTCTTTTTTTCTTCCAACAGGATCTTTGCAGTGCTACTGTAAACTTGATCAGACTAAAAAAGGAGCTAGAGTGTCATTTGTTTAGGAAAAAAAAAAAAAATCAATCTGGTGACTCCACTAAATCAGTATATAAAATATAGCACCCCACATAGCTTGCAGTGACACAGCTGAAGGGCTAGCAAGCTGCTATGCTGAAGCAGCCATTTCTTCAACCAGCACTGCTGCTCGACAAATTAAATCCAATTATGCCCTCTGGAAAGATGAACCAAATTAGCTTTACCTCAGAATATAAAAAAAATAGTAATAAATAAGGTTTGTTAAAGCCATATGGAGTGGCTGGCAGCTATCTTAATCTGATTTAGATAAATTCAAAAGTGTGTTAAGATGCTTCAGAGATGAATATATAGAGTACACAGTTCTTTCTCTGTAGTTTCAACATATCCACAAATTCACTAAGTCACCATCACAACAATTTTGCCTTCAGAAAGTTCTCAGAAGCTCGTGGGTTTGGGTTTTCTCTAAATGTCACCAAAACTGACAATTAAGGCCTTTAAGAATATATATTAGTACCATGTCAGAGAGATCCAATGCCTGGCTCAGCTCAGCAACAAATACCTGCCTTCATTGCATAAGGAAAGCACAAACTCTTCCCCAGCAATCCTAGAGCTGTTGGCAATCCACGTTAAGGTCCTGAGGCTGAGGTTTTCATTTGAAAGCTACTGGCCCAGCTTCCCTGAATTTAGCTACTCCTTTTACAAATCTATTTATGCTTTTGAAGATCCTGTTAAATTACTTCAACAATTTAAGCGAACTGCTTAAAAAAATGAAACAAACAAACAAAAAAAAAAGGCTGCCTTTTAACTACTGTAACATCACAGAATCATTGCCAAAGCTTGTTTGTTCTAATGTTGTGTTTTCTTTATAGCCAGGCTTACCTTAAAATTCCATTTGTCACTGACTTGCCTGCAGAGGTTGAGGTCCATCTCTGCCACCAGCAGCCCGTCCTGAGTGCGGGACAGCCCCGGGGTCCTGCTGCCGTCTGGTGCAGCCACGTAACTCGAGCCGTAGAAATGGCCCAGCTCATGGTGTGCTTAAAGACATGGTTCAAAAGCATCTATTGCCATCTGCAAACAGGTGTGCAACTTCACATGCAGTGCCCCAGAAAACCTGACTCCCATTTCTTGGGGACTCACTGTCCTTTAGGCAGATAATCATCTTGAGAAGTCACAGCATGTTCCTAAAATAACTGCACTTTTGGCCGGTTATAATTTTCATGCACAGTACACTATCAAATTATCAGGAAAATCTCACTGCATTGCCTTTCAAATAATGTACCATTATGCTGCCCCATTATTAAGTCTCTGGACTAAAGGCTTTGCTTTCTTTGCTTTTCACTTAGCATTTAAATGAATTTTAATTGTCAAATCATCCATCTTCAAAACAGCTGACAGAGATGCACCCATTCTATTTTCAATAAAAGGTCAGAGGTAAAAATACTGGGATTTGAGGCACAGGAAAGATGTTATTTCATATTGCACAACTCTTGAATTGTGCCAAAAATCAATCTCATCTGTTGTACTACTAAGCAATGGATATCACTGACCTTTTTCATGCAGCTGCTAAAAACACTTAGCTCCAAAACTGGCTGAAAACGGCTCACATCCACTCTGGATGGAGCCACAAGCAGCCACGGTTTTCACAGCACAAATTACTGTGTTTCAACATATAAGTACATACAAGAAATTCTCATACTCCTCACTGATCGTCCTCTAACTTCCAGCAAATCTGGGAACTGGTACTGAATGTTTTTCTGAACGTACCTTTTCCACCATCTCCAGAAGTAAAAGCGTTTTTGTAGTATTCCTGCGAAACAAGAGGAATCCATAGGTGGCAGTATAATTCCGTTTCATTCAAGAAATCCTTGCTAGTCTATCATATTTTGGAAGTTTCTCTAAATCTACAAACATTTTGTTCTGGCACACGATCAGCACTGTCTAAAGGGACTCATCAGAGAGGCCTAGTTTCTGTGATGGATAGCACAGGACACAAGGTCTTTTTGTATCACTGCCTGTTGTTCATACACTTTGGGGAACATGCCTCGTATCCATTTCACAAGTTAAAAGAGGCAAGAGAGGAGATATTTAACCAAACGTTATCTTTTTGGATCACAAAAAAAGGCAAACATATTCACGTAGCAGCAAGGACAAGTCTGGATTTTTGCAGGGAATCTAATTTTAAAAATATACATGTAGTGCAATTGGACTCATCTGAAGGTAATAATGACCTATTGCATGCACTATCAAATTTCATTATAGAATGTTACAGTCCAGAAAGAGGTAGTATCTGTACAACAGCCACAAGTTGTGTACCATTGACTCCAGGATATATTAAATTTTCAGTCATTTTGGCTAAAAGAATATTGATTTCACCAGATAAAGTGGGAGAGTTAGGAAAAGGGGGGGTGCCTATTACAAAGATTCAAGAACAGGAAGCAGCTGCAACCAACAAACAGGCTGCCAGCAACAGAGGCAGCTCTCCATCTCTTCATCACTGCTCACCTTCAAACCACACCATAAACCCCAGCAGAGTGGTTACACAGCAGAGTAGCCCATGCACTCCAGTGCTATCAGGCCCTGCCTTGAGCAAACCCACCCCCAAGCCCTGATGATGGAGAGAGACGAGACAATGAGGACACGAACCGTTCCGACTCTGTTGATGGGACACGTGAAGCAGTGATTGGCTATGGCAGCGTTTCGGGCTTCGATGGGCCACAGCGCCTCGCTGCAACACACAGAGACACAGCAGCCACTCACCACACACTTCAGTGCTAAGTCTGCATTTCACTGCCTCACACTGCACATTTTCTGCCAAAGAAGCCAAAGTTAGCTTCTAGGAAATCAAGTCAGTAGGGCGCAATTAATGTTAATCTGCAGAAAATTAATCTCAAGGGACAGTTTATGGTGGTCCAGTCTGGTTCAAGAGGCCTGATAATAATAAAATTGCCAACAGCTTAAAAACAATGTTTCTAGAAAAGGCTATCTCAGCTTGGTTCTGAAAACTGCAATTTCATACCACACTCCTAGGTAGACAATGCAAGCTGGTAAAATAAGACTGAACGTGACTACTATCTATTATACAGAAAAAATATTACATTAAAAAATCTAAATAAACTCTCAGTTTTGAGAACACCAGCTGGATGCTGGTTAATGCTGTATCAGACAGGAGACCTGCTCATGTACTTTAAAGTTCTGAAAGAGAATCAGTTACTGGGAGGAGACTGGGAACTCAAAATTCCTAGTGGAGGAGAATGCAGGCTCCTTTGTGAAGGCAAAACAAGGAGACTGCACTTCCTAGACCTCAGCAAAGTGCCTTTTAGGCTCCAGTGAGGGGCTCAGAGGTTCAGTTAACCCAGAAAGGGAGCAATGGCACCGATCAGTTTGTATTTTACCTGAGTGTCCCAATAGTGGCTGAAGGGTTAAAGATGATCTCTGCCCCATTCATGCTATACATGAGCCAGTTCAAAGGGTGGTGGCGCCCATAGCAGATGTTCACAGCAATTGTCCCAAACTGTGTCTGAAACACTGTGTGTCCTGTGTTTCCTTCCATGTAGTAAGTAGACTACAAACAAAAAAAAGGAAAAACAAACAAACAAAAAACCCAACCAACCAACAAAACCCACAAAGGCAGACTTCCAAAAAAGGGCAAAGAAGTACTTCCAACTAAAAGCTATAAAAAAGCTTTTTTTTAAAAAAAAAGCTAAAAAAGCTTTTTAATCCGTAGATGGAAGGCTGAGGATAATATGATGAGATTTACAAAATCACTTAGACAGGAGAAAAGATGAATACAGAAATGCCAAGGCAGCAGCAGGAGTGTGTATTCACTGAAATTACACTCTTATTTATACCTGCTTTCAAGCAAAAGAACTTTTTTTATGCAGCAGGCAGTGCACTTCCAAAATGTGCTGCTTTCTGAATGTACCATCACCAGGTTTGGGCAGGGACAAAGACAGTGATAAAGACCCACAGATAAGGAGACAAAACATGGCACCCAGCAGTCCTTATATAATACTGAGATGCCAGGGGAGTACAGAAGTTGCAGTGGCCAGGCTGATTCCTGACAGTATCCTTGGGTGTCAGTCTGAGAGAGAAGAGCAAAGGACACAATGCACCATCCTGACACAAGGGGACACCAGGGAAGGAAGGTGTGCTGCAAAGCAGACCCCTCTTTACTGAAATTATCTGTTCCTTGTAACCACCACTGCCACTGATCCTGAAGGAAGTAGAAACACCTGAGGCCTAAAGCAAGCAGGTACAGTTGGGGAACAAACCCGGGCTTCCTCTAAGTGTGGTACAGGAGGGTCACCTTCTGAAACCAAGGGCTACAGGTTCAGTATGTCCACGAAAAGAATCATCTCATGTTTCTCATTTATCATCAGGTCTCATGTCTCATTGGGTACTGATCTGATCTCCTTTCATGTCTGTAGACAGCAGACCACATGGTGGGTGCTCACATAAGCCTTTTTCAAAACAATTCTGCTGAATGAATGTATTTCCATTTTTTCTCCTATTCTCAGTTTCTTTTCTTACAATAGGAGAAGAAAAACAAGCATGCTGTTGCTTCAGGGAATTCATCAGTTCCTATTTCTTTATTTCACACCAGAGGTCACAATCCTCTCCACAGCAATAAACTGTGATGTCTCAAGAAGGATTGATTTTTGTTTATTTGGCCTCCCACACATGGCTGAATAGGCCACAGACCAATCTCTCTGCCCTTTCCATTTAGTTCTTACTGATTCAATGGACATGATTTGAACAAGGCTCCTTTCCCATCTGCCCTACAGAGAAAACCCACAAGAAATAATTTCAAATTCGATATTTCCTTGAGGTTTAACTTTGTTGATAAAGAAAACAACATTAAAGTAACACAGATGAATATAATCCTTTCCTGTAGCCTGGGTGGTTTCTGAAGTTGCTTTATCAGAATTGTTCAGCTCAGAAGAGTGGACTTAATGCTTTGCTAACAAAGCCAGCTGAAGACAGTGCTGTCTTGGGTAAACACTACTGGTTCTGTAACAAGACAGATACAAGAAATGCCAGACCATAATAGTATATCTGGAAGCTATAAACAGATTATTTTGTAGTAATTCTAGCATTTAGGATTTTAAGAACTAACTTATTTTAGCAACTATGCAAAACTCTTAATGAAACTTTATTTATACCTCACATGAGAAAGTAAAAATACTTTCTTTTTTTAGGTGTCTCTCATTACAATTTCATAGCTGGAAACAATGAGTTTCTTGGAATCTGTAGATTCTCCACTAAACACTGTCAGGAAAATTGAAAGACATACTTTAGCACAAGCAACAGGAATTTATTTTTGTTGGATTACATAAGGAACAAAGTTAAAAATGTGTAAAGTAACCAATGGATTTGTTACCACTTTTGCGAGCTAAAGGACTATGACTAAATTTTTTTGATAAAAAGTATCAAAATAATTGTGAAAAATACAAGATAAGACTGGTGACTGACAGACTGTGCCAGAAATGCATTGTGTAGACCTCTATTACAGCCTCCTCTGGAGAAACTCAAACCAGCCTGATCAGGTCTGGCAGCAAGGTCAAAACTTCAAGAGGTCTTTAAATACGAAGTTTTAAGACCCAAAAGAACTTTTTACATTAATAAAAAAGCAGTTTAGTTCTGAAGCCTCAGTCTGATGACTGCAGTAGGCAGGGAACAAAAGCAACTGCAGGTATACAGCAGCCTTCAGTGCTTAGGAGAAATGCCTCTGTTAATTACTCACTTTAGCTGACAAGGAGAGATTTAGTTAGGAAAGACAATGTATTTTTAGACTTCAGTTAATTTTTAATCCTGATCTTTCTGCTTGTGATAATTCTATGGATGGATAAACACATTTCAGATCTACCAGTCATTGCCTTTACTGCCAGTTCAGTTTCTGATTCTGGAGGATGGCCCAAAACCTGCTGGGGGCTTCAGCTGCAATAATGTGATTAGTAAACAGAAGATGCCATAAACCAGCAATTCAGTCAGAGGCACAATGAATTAAGGGATTCTGCTCGAATAAACACAAGCAAAAGAGCTGTCATTTCCAAGACAACCTCACAGAGAAACACAGAAAGGCTGTAAGTAATGTTCATGCTTGCACCATGAAACAATTGCCCTGCAAATTAAAGCAAGTTCAACGTGCACACATGACAGAACTACCCAAGCCAATCATGCACAACAAACATAACACAGCTGTAACTTAAACAATTCTTTTAAAGGATATTTGACACTTCTGAAGTCTCACTGGGCCAAGGAAGAGTACCTAACAAGATTCAATGTTATTTTTCCTTTAAGACTCATCACTCTCACAAATATCATTCCTTCCTGATAAATTAACTTACTATCATTTAATCTCAGAAAAACTGATTCGACAGTAAGTAAATCACATTTTCTAGAAATACATTGCATTTCCTGCCACTGTGACTCTGACACAACACATGCTGGCACAAACAAGAGCTGCAAGGTAAGACTAACTTGATTGTCACAATACTGCATCTTACCTCATTGAAATCTCCAACCCTTGGAATGTGATTTTTCCTACTTTTTCCAAGGAGTGCTCCAGAATTAGAAATGACCACTGCAGTATTCCACAGAATCCCACCATGCAGTTCATCTCGCTCCAGGATTGGAGACACCACAACCATATTGTACTTCTTTGCAAGCTGCACAAATGAACACAATTCCCCTGTTATACACCAGCCTGCAGTAGCCCAGAATGACAGACACCACAGGCAGCTGAAAACAGTTAATTAAAAGAAAAGGTAAAAGAGCATTACATGTTAACTAGAAATGTTAAATAACACAGGTACAAGTGAGAAATACTGCAAATTCTCCCTGCCAGTTCACTGGAAAATGGTTTTTTCCTTCCAATTATGTCGGTTGGTCTTTTTTTTTTTGCTTGGTTGGTTTTACCTCTTGACAGAATTTTGTTGTTGGCCCATCCTCTGCTGACTCAGCGAATTCAGTCCAAGGAAGTTTCTCTCTTGTACAAAAAGCAAAGGGCATGGCTGGAAAACATCAAAGCAAGGCAAAATGTACAAAAACGTTCATGTCACTCAAGAAAGACATATTATTTGCATGAAAAAAAGAATTACACAATTAAGAATCATTCAATTGTTTTCCTCGTTTAAAGGCAAAAGTTATTTAAAAATATTTTAGCCAGGACAAGGAGCTTTGAGCTCACACAGGGGAAGCCAGAAGAGAATGGATGCACTTAATGCAAGTTTCAGCAGGGGTAAAAAGACAGTGTATCCCAGCCACTAGTGTACACTGTGAATAATCTGTTCTCACAAATATTTCATGGGTCCTCACTTGCCCATGAAAGTGAAGGTGTTTGCTTCTATTAAGCCTCAAACACCTCATGTTAATGAAAAACAGATTTTTAAATTTTAATACCTGTCTAGGAAAAAAACCCAAAGTTTTAGGAGAAAAAAAATGAGGAAAGGGTCATAAAGGATGCCATGAAGGAGCTCTAAATATCATATGGCAGTCTTCAATACAAGAGACCCCTCACTTCTCTTCCATACAGTTCTGCTACCTCAGACTCTTTGGTTTTCCCTTTGGGAAGCAAATCACTGCAGTCAATTGGTGCATCTTGGAAGATTTCTACTGTTTACTTACAAGACCTAGTACAGGACACCTGTTAAAATAGAAAGCACTTGACTTCTGACAGCCTACAGGGAACCACAGAAAATACTCACTCCAAGCCTCCTGGAAACACACAATGTTGACCCCACACATGGCAGCCACTCCCACCATCTCCTCGATGCGTCTGTGCAGAGCAGCCACCTGATGGTGAGAAATGTCACAGCATTAACAGAGCCACATGTCCTAACTCGCCTCTGCGTTAACTGCCTGCTTTTACAACCTCTGTTCACACGGAGTTTATCTTGTTCTATACTTAGTGCCATTGCTTTCAGGGGGAGTAACTGGAGGTATCATTCCTGAACACTGATAATAGAGTCAGATATAGATTTTTAAAAGCATTTAGATGCTGAAAATAGAGAATGCATTCCAATGGGATTCTAATTCCATGGCTGCAACGTTTATCTAGCTGGAAACTCACTGCTGCCTGACTTGCAAAATGCTGAAAGTTTAAACAGAATCAACAAAAACTATAATTTTGCTGCTCATTGTAAACAACCTACAGGATGATGTTAAGCCCTCTGTCCTAAGAGCTAAGTAATTATTACCAAGAAAAATCATCAAAGTATTTATTAATTAGTTTTCTAGAATATTCTACCTGAAGATAAGCATAGGTGCAGTACTTTGCATTGCTACTTTCAGGTGTCAAAAACAAATAAATAAAGATAAGACTGCAGTGACCTGTGAAACCAAGAATTGTATATTGATTTACAGAAATAGTTAACTAATTATTCATAAAGTAAAATCATTGATATATCTGGTACTTTATTCAACAGCTGTTATAAAGAATCCACAAACTTGATCCATTTACTGAATTAATGACTTGCATCTGTGATAGGTAAGTAATCTTTCCAAAACAAACTACTTCAGAAATGTTCTGTCCTGTCACTGTACAAAACTACTACTCCAGGAGATTTTATAAATGCAGTATTTTCTTTCCCTTTTTTAAAGCTTCTCTCAGGAGTATTTCTAGATACATATAGAAATATGTATTTCTATACGTATTTGTCACTTCAGTGCTGTTGTGTCCAAGATGTTAAGAGATGATGGTTTCAGAATCATTAATGTTGGAATAGACCTCTAAGATCATCAACCAAGTCCAACCATTAACCCAGCACTGCCAAGTCACCACTAAACCATGTTATCTTGTAATAAGATTTCACTCACTGCTGTACAAAGAATAATGAACACAGCTTTATTAATCTGTTTCCTCTAATGGATTTTCCTGTAATGGAACATTTCTCAATTAAAACAAGAACTGCACCTGTGGTTTCCACTGGTTGCCATCCCTTTTGATTCTGTGGAAATGATTTTGTCTTTCATCTTGGAGGCAAAGGATTTTCCTGTACAAAATGAGCTACTAAATATTTAGCTTTGGAAAAACTGCAAGCAGTTTGGGTATGCTAGGTAAACACAAGAGATGTTTCTGAGAAACAATAAAACCAAATGTATCATTCAAGTATCATACAGGATGCTCTGCTGCAGTAGTGATGGGTTCTGTACTGCCAGGCAATCGTTAGACATTTCATGATACAGTTCCTAAAATCAACAACTGAACTGTGTTATGTCTCAATCCAGGAGAAGAGGAGTTAGAAACAGCCCCAGTCCCAGTTTGTGTACCTGGACTGCCACTGCCGTGTCTGTGGGAAGAGGAATTTTATTCTGTATCAGTCCCACTCGAACAATACGTGGCCTTCTCAACTGCTCTGGAGCAGCTTCAAATCCATAGCCCTGCAGTTCAAAGTCTTTTTCCTGAGCTGCTGACAGTGCAGCAGTTGGCAAATCAAGTTTTCTGGATTGAACAGGAAACAAAGACATTTCAAGATGAGATGTTCTCCTTTTCTGCTCTGAATGCAATGGACCAAGGGGATGACAATTCTGTAACCCTGCAGAGACCCAAGCTCCCACGGCCCAACATTCACCCGTGAGCCAAGGGACAGGCAGTGACCAGCTCATGAGCTGATCTCACATTTCACCTCCACATCACCCATCTCTGTCATTCCCAGACACTAACACCTTGCCTCACAAATCAAGCACATTTGCACAAACTTCCACCTGCCATACCTGGATTATAAACGCTTTCCCTCCAATATCTTTTCCTCAAGTTTAATCCTTACTTTTCAGGCTTCATCACCCCGGTATCACTATTCCCAGTCATGTCAGGTTTTCCAGCCGTGTCCGTCACCTTCTCACACTGCCCTGCTCCCCACGCCTGGGTCACCTCCAGAACACCCCAGTCACCTCACTGCACCACCACAAGCCTCACTTTGCCTTTTTCCCCTCAGCCCAGCCCTGTGTCTTGCACACCCGGCCTCACACTGACTCCTTCCCCTCACTGCCCGGCCGCGGGGCCGGGGGAGAGGAGGGACGGAAGCCCGCAGGGAGCGGGGGGCGAGCCCGTCCTGCTGGCGCACCTGGCCTCGCCCCCATAGAGGATCCGCTTCACCTCGGCGAGTTCCCCGGGCGGGATGTGCCGCTCCAGGCACGACTCCAGCGACTCCAGCTCTGCCGCCATGGCGGAGGGCGAGCGCGCGCGGCCCCTCAGGCGCTCGGCGGGCCCCTGGACTTTGGCCCGGGCGGCCCCGGCGGGCACGCCCCGCTCCCCTCACGGGTTTTGGCGGGACGGTCCCGGCCGGGCCCGCGGTGCCCTCAGCGCCGGGGGGCGCCATGGCCGGGGATCGCCATGGCCGGGGGGGCGCCATGGCCGGGGGATCGCCATGGTCGGGGGTCGCCATGGTCGGGGGTCGTCATGGCCGGGAGATCGCCATGGCCGGGGATCGCCATGGCCGGGGGGGGCGCCATGGCCGGGGGATCGCCGTGGCCGGGGGTCGCCATGGCCGGGGGGGGCGCCGTGGCCGGGGGATCGCCACGGCCGGGGGATCGCCACGGCCGGGGGATCGCCACGGCCGGGGGTCGTCATGGCCGAGCCGGGCCCTCAGCGCTCCGGATCCACTGCGGCCCCCAGGGGAACCCCGCGGCCCGGACTCTTAAGTGCTCGTGGTCGAAAAGAAGCGCAAAAATCGGAGAGCCCGCTAAAGTCGCTTGGCGTGGAAATGCGTTATGGTGGTCCCTGACCTGCTGTATGAGCACAAAGAAGGAGAGAAAAAGGGGGGAAGGAGGGAACAAGAGGGTAAGAAAAATAAAAGAGAAAAGTAAGAGCAGAGATAGAAGAAAAAAAGAGAAGAGGGAAAGGAGGAAAGGAAGGGAAAGGAAAAAGGAAAGGGAAAAGGAAATGAAAAAGGGAAAGGAAAAAGGAAAGGGAAAAGGAAATGAAAAAGGGAAAGGAAAAAGGACAGAGAAAAGGAAAGTATAAAGGAAGGGAAAGGAAAGAAAAGGAGACAAAAGGAAATGGGAAAGGAAAGACAAAAGGAAAGGGAATGTGAAGAAAAAGGGAAAGGAAAGGAAAGGAAAGGAAAGGAAAGGGAAAGGAAAGGAAAGGAAAGGAAAGGAAAGGAAAGGAAAGGAAAGGAAAGGAAAGGAAAGGAAAGGAAAGGAAAGGAAAGGAAAGGAAAGGAAAGGAAAGGAAAGGGAAAGGGAAAAGGAAAAGGAAAAGGAAAAGAGAAAGGAATCACCAGCCCTGGTTCCATTGGTGCAGCCAATGGGATGTGGCTTTCCCTGGCTATTTGCCACTTCTGGACCAACTCTTGTACTTCAGACACAACTCCTCTAAAAGCAGAGCATCCTTAGGAGCGTTTTCTAATCATACCTTTCCAACAAAAAGGCTTGGAAATAGGTCATAAAATGGCAGTGGTTCTCATGGATATGTGTGTGTGTGTCCATTGAAGTTGCAGTAAAACTGTGAACAGGAACCAGTAATAAATAACTTTGAGTTTAACATGGATTTTGAGGCCCATTATAATTGGAAATCCATCCCAAATCCAGACTTAATGTCAGATAAAGGATTGAACCAATTAAGACCTTGATGTGGGACAAAATAAAAGTGTATCAAATCAAGGACATTTCCTTATGCAGGTACAAGGCAGACACCCTGTTTGAATCAGGTTCCCACTGAACCACTGGCCCTGCCTTCTGCTTCAGAACACACAGAAATTCACAACATAGCAACCGGGTTCCTCATTCGAGTGGAACACGGAGTCCAGGGATGGCTACACATCTCTAAATATATCCCACTGGGTTTGAGCACTGCTTTATGTATCTGCTGGAGGATGTAACAACTTTCAGCACTTAGCATTCGCAGTTGTTAGGTATTTTGAGTTAAATATTAAGCCTTTTAGTCTAAATAAAAAAAGAATGTCAGGGAGAGAGTGTCTAATATTTAACCTTAGGCAGAAAGTGTCCAGCAGTAGTCTGGCTTCATCAAGGTATTTGGAGATACATGATTCTTCCTCTCTATTTCACCCTTTTAAACCAAAAAAATTTCAGTGAAATTACTTTTCTTTCCCAGACGTGTTTCTGAAGGGCAATAATAAGCAGTGACTGATACATACATTAGATTTTTCATTTGATGATCCTAATTTTCTTTAATGGCCTTTAATTTTAAAGGTATCTATCTGTAACATTTAGTTCTGTTCATGGCTGGCAGATCTTTAAACGTTGCAGGGATGGAGATCTATGAAAAAATCAGCTGACAATATAGGGGGGAAATGAGGAGGCCAAGTAATTTCATTTCCATATCAGCATAGCCAGGATGTCAAGAGATAAAGCTTTTCTGGAAGATTCATAGAAACAAACAGAAGGGCCTGGGTTTCTCTGGGAACTGTTCAAGTTCTTTTCTGCCTGGACTGCAAATTAAAGGGAAAAACAGCAGGTCTATTTTGTATCCAGCTCCTGAAGAAGGTCACATAACTGAACTTTTCTCTTCAAGTTCTATTCTTAGTGTGAACTTTCACTGACTTCTCTATTGGTGCCTTGTTTATTTGTAATTTAGTAAATTGTACTACATGTAGGAAATGGACTTCATGGCAATAAAACTGAAGCCCCTGAAAAGAATACTTAGGAACAGTGGAGACCTGAAAAAATAGAACATTTCCTGTGCACCATATCAACCATCCTGCAACAACGTGGTGAGGTCCAGACTGCATGAATAGGAAATGACAAGCCTAGAATTACTAATAATGATGAAAGGAGATCAGGCTATTCCATAGGGACTGCGTGTATATAAAGGTATAACTCCAGCCAACACAATAAACCTTCAAAGCACGAAATGTTAATGTTGAGCAGGAAAGTAACCTAATAAAGGAAGATGCCTTCCACATCCCAGACAAAGCATATTAGAGGGCTTGGATTTAAGTCTGAATGTTCTACCTCAGTCGTTGCAATTATCTGTTAAGTAGGATGCTTGAATCCAGATCCCAGTTCTGATTCTGATTTCTTCAAACCTCTGTATTTAAATTTCTTCCCAGTTCTGCATTACCTGAACCAAGTAATTGTTTTGGGAAACAGCTGAACCTTTTGGTATGAACCCAAATTGTAATAACTGATTTAGAGGAAAAGAAGTATTTCATGGAACAAAAGCACTTCAAAACGAGGGAAAATTCCTGCAGAACAGTTCTGAAGTGTACATGCTTTTCATCTGTGTTGCCCTCAGTCAGGGTGGTCCATAAAGTCAGGACTGCCCAGTGCAATCTGTACAGAAACAGTTCTCCTGTGTTTCTGTGCTGAAACCCTGCCTTGCACAGACACCACTGCAGAGCTAAAGCTGGGCTTTGGTAGTGTTGGCCCACAACTCTGTGCTGCAAGACTGTTCCCAAGAGTTCCTGTAAAACCCCACAATAGCACCCTGGCATTAGTCAGAAGCACCCTGGAGAATGAATTTTAAGAGCCAAGTATCTGGAGTTCAGGCTAAAATTGGGAAAGACCCAAGAAAAGATTTAAACAAACAAACAAAATCTTTCCACTGTAGCCCAAGATAGGAGGAAAGGCTGAAGAGCATCACAAATCAGTGCTTGTAGGCAGGATTAGAGGCAGCATTTCCCCTGTCCCTCCTAAGGCAGTAGCAGGTATATGTACTCCCTGTGAAACACCCAGCTTCTTACAAACCCTGCTGCTATCATCATGTGAATCGTGTTTCTGACACTTTCTTCACCTGCCAGTCCTTGAAATTAGTCAGAGTTCCCCAGAGCAGCTAAATAAATTGATATCTCATGTCTCTAATCCAGTAGCTGCCTCAGATATCCCCAGTGTCATGCTGCTGGTCATTAACACCTATCAGGGGATTTGGATGGACACAGATGTGTCCTGTAAGGGCACATGATGTTGGTGCTCTGTCTAAGCTTGCTTTTTTAATGCTGCAATACCCTTTAAATTTATCTTCTACAATGCCCTTTTCCAGTGGCCACAAAATAAAGTGCTGAATTCTCCTGCAATCAGGTCTTTACATTGCTTCACCTCAAACACAAATTCCCTTGCTTCATGTGGAAATATAACACAATTATCTTGAAACACACCTGATTCAAAACATTTCAAGTGTAAGAGACAGGCAGTGAAGGGGAATTAGCATAATAGAAGTGTAGGAGAGGAGAAGGTCTAAAATAAAGAGGGAAGATAAAACACTAGCTTCAGGCTCCTTAATACACAGCTAAAAGAAGGGAGTTGGTAACCTTCCTGTCTCTCCTGCTTTGGTTTAAGGGTGCTGTGATGCAGGAAAACCAAAATTCTCTGTTTCAAAGTCACGCCTTTGTACCATGACCTCTTCCTAATAATATTTAACTCTGGTGAGGCTTTTGGGGGTTGGGGTTTTGCCTTTACAGACAAAGCTGTCTTCCTAATTCTACTTAAATCCTTACAAGCACTGTTACCTGTTTTAGAAATAGCTCTGTATGTAAACTTAAGCCAAAGTGAAGTTGAGGATTTTGATATGGATGGAAAATGCCAGCCTGCATTTAGATGACCTGTCTTAACTGTGAACTCTCCCACAGCCATAGGTACAATCACCTATAGAGCAGCAGAGCCAAATTATAAACCTCAACTAGTTGGCTTTGTGTCCTCTGCTTTTGGCTTCCTGCTGTTCTGAAGGCTGGGTGAGGGGAAGTGGCTGAAAACTGAGGAAGTTTGTTGTTGACAATACACTTTGTCTGCTCTCAGGCACGCCTGGGGCCAAAGCAGTCCCCAGGCAGCCCCAAATCTGGGCAGTGAAATCTAAGCTTTTAGCCACTGTCCCCTCCCTCCCACAGGAAAAGCCCAGCTCACAGTTTTCAGAGTTAATATAACTTTGGAAGATCCCTTCTGTTGTTAGTGCTGTTGTCTTTCTAGCTAGAAACATTTTCCTTGATTGCTTTGACTGAATCACACCTGAAAATGTATCTTTAAAGCAGAAGAGATTCCCAAATTGGCTACTCTACCAATTAAAAACTTCATCCTCCCCTGGAATATGGCTGTCTCCCTGGCCCACAGGAAGTGCATTAAAGAAGTAATAAAGTCTCATAAAACACATTTAGTGATCTAACATTTAAGAGCAGAGTTCTTGTTCATTACTGTAACTTTCTGCTAAATTACCACCAGCAAGATTCCTCACGGGCTCAAAAGGTCAGTGTTATTTTTGCTGTTGAAATCATGGAGTCTGGGAAACAACTGTGTGTAAATTGCTGATAAACTGGAACAAAGACAGAAGAGAAAAACACTGAACATATAAGAATGCAAGTAAACCAGCAGGAAAGGAGGGGAGGGGAAGAATCTCACGGACAGTTTATTAAAAGAACAAAAGAATAAAATCTGGCACATTTGTTTTCCACGGGTTCAGGAAGCCTGGTTTTAAGCATTACTATAAATAGTGTTCTAATCCTTCATCAAAGTGGGTAGTCTATACCAAAATGAAGGAATTTTAGGTATAATCTGGGAAGAGGAAGATCTTTTGTTTCAATCCTTGCAGAAATTGGGTATTTCAAAATGTAAGAGCTGGAGAGATGAGGAAGAGTCTGGAACATGACAATTCTATACTGCTCGATTGCTGTCAAGAATATTGTTAGATAATGGAATTAGCAAACATCTAAGTTGGAATTGATTGATCTGATTTCGAGAAAGATGGGCTTGAGTTTTTCACAGGGCTATCTTCAGAATCCTCAAGGAGTTCCCCTCTGAGTGGAAGCTCTATGTGAATTGTATAAACTTTGGAAAAGCTTTTGATAGAGATATATTGAAAGGAATGGAAGCTTGTCTGAAATTCCAAAAAGGACAATTTTCAGTCATTTAACCCTGCATAAATGTAGTCCCAAACAGCTACCTCAGAGCCATCCAAGTTAAAACCAAATGCAGAATACAAGAGCCTTAATTTGCCCTTAAGAGCAAAAAAGTAATTGAAAAATTATCCCGTGCAAAAAACTGCAAGTTGTTCCAGGAGAGCTTATTAGATGGCCCCAAGACCCATTATTGTCTAGGTGAGAGCTTAGGGCAATAGCTTGGTCAGTGGCAGGGTGGTATTAAATGATTCAATACACTGCCCTGGCTCTCAGTTATATGGTTTAGGGTTTGATAGTATTCAGAGCCACTCAACAAGGACCTTAAAGAGATTTGTTCCTAGAGCTTGCCCACTGAACTGGACACAAAATAGGTGACTTTTAGGATAGGCAGGTCAAAACCTGCACAGAGCAGTCAATACAGTGCTACATTAATCTTTAGTTTCACACTTGACAGCACAAAAGGAACAGCAACATCCACTAACAGTCAACACCTTGCTTTTCTGGGAAGGCATTCATGCTGAGATTGAGGAAATTACAGTCAGGCTCTCTCTCACAGAGGATGAGACCCTTCCCACCACTAGAATTCTTGGGGCAAACGTGTTAGAGCTCTCATACAGGCCCTGTACAAAAGGACCTCCAGTGCAGGCTGCACAGGCTGGCCCCAAACCAGGACGTTGTCCATATTAAAATACTTCATTAGTCTCTCACCAAAGCCATTCAACTCACAGCTCCCACTGACTAGAAGGAAATAGACCTGCAAAGTGATTTTGGTGGCAGGAAAGAGAAGAAAAAAGGGAGCAGCTGTGGGATCCATTTGCTGCACCTTGATCTGGGAGCACAATTTTGTGCTAAGAATTGGCAAAGAGGCTTCTACCCTGCAAGTGAATTTGCCCACTGAGTTGATCCATACCCAAACACAGTCTCTCAGAATTTCAGAGGTTTTATTCACAGGGACTTACACTGACACCCAGCCTGGAAACTTCTGCTTGAGAATAACCTGATCTGCTGTAGAATTTATTTCTGAGTAGCATACTCTTTTATTCCACAGTGAGAATATCTGTGATATTACTGAGAATACAGGGTGCTAACCAGAAGTAATATCTCACTTGAACTGCAGACTCCACTGCAACCCAAATCAGTTGTTCAGTGTAAACAAGCCCTTTTTTCAGAGAAGTAGGAAGACAACAAAACTTGTCATCTTTTAAGGACAACTCGTGGAAGGGATGCTGTGAGGCCTCAATGGCACATTTATGTAGCAAAAGCCAATATCTCTGGCTCAGAGCAACATGTGGAATTGGGCAGACAGCTGCAGCTGCACTTGGCAAACAAACAGTAGTAACATAAGCTTGACACTCTAAATGATGGTTATTGAACTGGTGTCTTCATGAGCAGCCTAGATGCTGGCAAAAGGGCATGAGGAAGACAAAACAGAAGTTTAATTAACTTAACAGGAAAGGAAAAGTCTCCTAGATAAAAGGAAAAGATCTATTTCTGAGCCAAGTGTTTAAAGGGTTCTCAGACCTTCCCAGGCCAAAGAGTGTCTGTTGTAATGCTGACTTCCTTCCAGTTCTGTCTGTGCCAGAAATAACTCGTCAATAGAGTATATCTTATTAGTGTACCTTTTATCAAAGCCATTCCTGCACAGGAAAGTGATACTTGCTGTTGACATGCTGCTGGCACATGAGGAAGAGGGAAGGTGTATTTATGAAGAGTGTAACACACTCTACTGTCCTTCCTGAGCCCATACAAATGTCTGCAGACTTGTAATGGCACAAACCGAAAATTTCCAAACGAGAGACAGCAGCTGTGCACCCAGGCCAGGGGGGATCTGCAAGGATTGACTTTCCTCTGCAAGATCTTGGGTATTTTCAGCATCTTTGAAAGGCTCGTCAGCAGTCACTGGTGCTGTCATTGGTGACACGTTCCCAGCCACGGCAGAGGGAAGCCAGCGTGAGGGGAGTGATGCCTCTGGGTCACCACCTTAGGGTTAGGGTGGTCCCACAACACTGACATGTGCCTGCCAGGCTGTACACACAGAACAGACTCACGTGGGCCTCCAGACACAGCTCATACCTTGACTTGAGTGACACGAGTCACTGGAATTGAAACTGGCAGACAGAGATGAGAAGACAGGATATGTAAGAAACAAAAAGGCAGTAGAGGGAAGGAAGGGAAGAGATTGTGGATGACCTACTGGTAGAGATAATTTCCCTGCTGAGCAATAGTTACCATACCAACAATTTCTGAGCAAATTTCCAACAGTAAGAAAGATTTCCAACTGTAGTAAGATTCTTTGTTTGGCTTTGGGGATTTTTTTGTTTACCAGCTCGACTCCATAAGAGACCTTTGGTCCAACCTCACAGTGCAGAGTTCTGTGGGTCCAGAGGAGATGACAGTACTAAATTTATAGCCCAAATATCATTAAGGAAGGAATGTAGTCCTTTCCAGGAACGAGTGAGACACTCTTCCCACAGCCAAAGAGAGGGGCTTTTATCTCTTTCCTTCTACACACAGGCACCCTCCTGCCCCCCTCACTGTGCTGCATGCATATAGCCATTTCCTGAAACATTTCAAATTTGTTTTCCTTAGGTTATTTGTGTCTACAGCCACCAGATGGTCTGTGTCAAAGCTGATATGTTCAACATATTATTCCATTATCCTATTAGGTTGAACATGTCCTTCCTCCCATGAGAGCTGTTAAGATATCACCCTTAGAGAAAAGAGGCAGCTTTAGTCCCACTGTCACCTCCTTTCTCCTTCTGAGTAACACACTATTCTCAGTGATCCTATAGCACAAACCTAACATTCTAGACTATCTTGATATTCTGTGTTCATAATTTCAAGAAATAGTATCTGGCCATTAATATCCGGCTCCCTCAATGAACAAGCTGCACACATGTATCAGGTGTGATTAAAAAAAAGCTCTGAAGCTTGAAAAGGACAGTGATGATGCTTTCTTCTTTTCAAATAAAAATCTCCTATATTGTTTTATAGGATTCCATAATTTGAAATGATCCTCCATAAAGATACCAAAACTGCTCTCTTGATCTTAAAAAGTCTTGGAAAACATCTGCAATTCAGGTCAATGACATTTAAACTGAGGAAATGGTCACCTTTGGTTTTCCTCTGTGGGCTCCTCATGCCCTTGGGAATGGGAGAGCAGAAATTCCTGGCTGGTTTCCATGACCCCAAGGACTGAACTTTCTTTGCTTGAGGAGCCTTCCCAACCCCTGCAGCATCTACAACTAAGACAGCTTGTGTCAACAATGATTATTCAAAAGATGCTGTTTCAAGTTGGTAGGGCAGAAGGCAATGGGAGAAGAGAGAGGCAGAGAGAACCTCATTGATGGGGATGGAGGCAGGCAGCACACAAAGGAATGAGCCTACGTCAAAGATACACAGAATTCCTGTGGGAATTCTTGATCACTAGCAACAGTGTGAGCACTAGCTCTTGATTTCTCCACGGTGCAGCTCTGGGTGAGAAATACTCTGAACAAAGGACCCTTCTTTTTACATACCAAAAATAAATGGTTTTGAAAAAAATTGATACCTCCCCTTTCATTTGCATGCCTGAAGATTTTTGCTATCTGCTCGCTCACCCTTTATATCCTCTGTTCCACAATGGGAAGCAGTCAGAAGTGTGACACTCACAAATATGGACACAGTTCAGTTCCTCCTGGGCCTGGCATGACAGTCAGCAGCATCAGCTCAGTTCCAGGAAGTGAATAAAATTATGTATTTTTTAAAAGGCTCCATCAAGGCAGGCTGTGGCCTGGGCAGCCCCTCTAGCACAGCCTCCTCCTGTGTTAATCAGAAGGAGCAGTGAAGAACACATCTGCCTACCTACACACCCACAGTCCCCACCTGACTCCACAGAGCATCAGCAGGCACCTCAGGCAGAGCTACAGATGTGTGAGGAGGGTACATACAGCTCTTTCAGGAGGCACCAAAATTCATAATTGTCCCTCTGGTCACCTCAGTTACTGTTGCATCCCCTTCAGCTGTAGAGTTTTTATATCTTGTAACACATGGGTTGTAAGTTCTTCCCAGAGCAGTGGCAGTTGCAGGTGAAAATTAACCAACATACACCTAAAACACAGAAAGGTAATTAATAAATTGATATTAGGGCAAAATGGTAGAGGCTGTTATCAGTAGTTCCTGCTGAAAGTGGCTGATGGATCACCATTTAGGTGATGGCAGAGGAGCTCTGAGAGATGTTTTGGCTGAGGAGCCATCCCTGAGAGCAGCAGTGGAATTGTTACTGAGGGATGGGACAGTTGGGGGATGCCAGAGAGTGTCTTACATGTGCTGTGACTCAAACTACATCTAGTATCTCTTCTAATCCACAGGGGTGCCATTTCTCATTCCCTTTCTTGCTGGATTGCTCTTGTCACCATAAATCCAGATGTTCAGGCTTTGGGAGGGAGGAAGTGATTACACTGAAGGGCTGCTCAGCATTGCAAAACAATGTCCAGTTAGGCTGTGGTCCTGAGGAATTGCAACACTTCAGAGATTCACTTGGACCTTGCATTCAGTGTACAAAAAAATGATACACTGACTATCACATCTAATGGTCTGTGCTTATCTGGTCACCTTATGTGCCTGATTTCATGTTAACTATTGCAGGTCTTCCTTGTAGCACAGTGTAATTTTCCCCTGCAAGCAAGATCTCTTCAGAAACCAAACCACTGGGAAGGTCTGTGTGTACAAAGATGGAGTCTTCAGAGTGGAAGCTCTCCCCAAGGATATAAGCAAAATCTGAGTGGAAAGATTCCTCACTTCCTACAGGTACAAAGAACCATGCTCTAGTCATGTTGAATTACAAGATCTTGAATTACCAGGCCTAGAGGAATGCTTACTTACAAAGCACTGATTTAGCAGAATAATAGAATATAAAGGTGATGGGAACAGCACCATACAAATACTTTCTGTCTCACCACAGTTTCAAAGTGTGCCCAGCCCCTGGAGCCACAGATTAGTGGACAGAGGCTGGGAGCAGCAGTAAGAGCTGCCTGCAGATGATATTCCTGGAGACTGTGCAGTTTACCCCAGCTGTTGTGAAGATGGATGGGTGCAGCATGCACACATTGCTGCCTGCTCCACACAATGGCTGAAATTGGGCAGAGGGAGGGAAGACACAGTGCAATTTGCAAATACTTAATGTGCCTGTGGCCTTTCTTCACTTTTCCATCTCCTTCTGCATCAGACAAAATATTCATATCCCAGGCAATGACCCTTCCCAGTCCTGACCTCCACATCCACCTCTTTCTTCCTGCCTCTGATTTGCCAGTGATTCAGCTTCCCTCATCCACACGTATTTGGCCTATAAGTGTGTTCTCACTTACTTTCATAAACTCGAACAAAACTTCTGAAATTACTACCATTTTGTCTTTCAGCTGTCTGCTTACAATTCACAGCTTCCATATGGTCTGGATGAACTCAGATACAGGATCAGATTGCTGCTTGTTTCTGTTACTCCTTTCTCCTTTGTCTTACTTCTATATCTCTTTTTTTTAATGCTGTATTTTATTTCAACTTGTTTAATGTGTATAGCTGTTAACAAATCAAGGGCCAAACTCAACAACAACATAAAAGATATTTAAGGTAATTTCCTTTCTTAAATGTAGAAAACCATCTACTGCCCAGCCTCAGAGGATGACTTGCCTTGCTTAACAATGAGCCCTTTGGGTTATTGAACCTCCACGTCTTGTGCATGCAGGGACTTGTTTGCAGTTTATCCAAGGTGAAGAAAAATAGCACCTTTATTAGTTGCCAGGCCAGTGAACAATCACAGCCAGAAAACCTTGTTGCTTCTGACCACAGTTGCTCATCCTTCAGGGGCACCTAAACTAAGTGAAACACCGTAACAAAGGTTCGATTATGTTACAGAGAAACACAGGAATGTCTTCCTGAGCACAATTCCAGAGTGTGGTTTGCAAATAGAGAGTGCTGAGATAAAAAAAAACCCACAAAGCAAGCAAACAAAGGGGAAGACCCTCCAAAAGCAAAAAGAGGCCTCATAAACATGAAGTGAGAAGCCACACAAGTCCAAGGCAAAGGGAAGGGCTGCCCCCCAACTTGCTGCTGCTCTCTGGAAAGGCACTGCCCAGTTCAAATAGCCAGAATGTTTCCTGTCTTCACTCAAACAAATAAGGACTAGGGTTAATAAGTTTAATAATCTCAACATTCAGAGTAATTTAGAGGCACTTTTGCTCTCAAATTGCTTAATTGCTTTTAAAAATCCTTGCCCCATTCCCCCTTGACTTCTTGGCATCTCCCTAAGGGCCTTAGTCTTGATGCTGAGTCAAGTCATGTGTCCTGGTCTGAGTCTCCATCGTTCTCTCCTTTAGGAGTGAAGAAACCTGCCTGAAATAAACCATCAGAGATGTCCACAGAAGAAGCTGCTTTACAGACCTGAGATTTCTACCCAAAACTGAACAGGATTTTATTTCCTCTTGCCTCTTGCAAGGATGACACGTCACAGGTGTCACCTCCTCAGGAAGGACCACTTGCATGAGTGTCCCCCAGTCCTGTCCATCCTCAGCTCAGTATGAAACTGGCACATCCATCCCTTCTCATTGGGATATTACACTCGGTCCAAACCTGAATTCACAGTCACACACAGGCTGTGAGTAACACTGGGCCTTGCATATAAACAGCAAGAAATGTATTTGATGGGTCCTTTACAGAGCCATCTGCAGACCTGACAGCTTCCAGTGTCATCTCCAGCCCAGCAAATCGTTTCATCTGAGCAGGGACCAGATTAGCCAGGAACCTGAAAGGCCACAGACAGCAGAGGGAGCACTCACTGCTCCTGTCCTCAGCTCGAGCATCCTGTCCCAGTTCAACAATGCAAAACAAAACTACAAATGACTCCCGGTGGCCACCTGGGAAAATGGAGGTACCACTGTACACATGCTGCACTTGTGGTTCAAATGGTGCTGAATTATTAGACCAAGTTAAGGCCCAAATCAGGTTTTTAAGAATGGCTGTGCTTTGGAGGATGTTTGCCCTGCTGGGCTGCACCAAGCACACAACGATCACAACACACGTTTAGTCCTGATTCTGGTTTGTGTCTGGGGTTTCACTGGGCATGTGGAGATGGAAGTGAGGTCTGGACTGGACTGCTGGAGCCCCCGGTTTTGATCCCACCTTTTTTGCAGTGCTGCTGGAATTTCCTGTGAAGGCTCCATTTCACTGGATCCCAGCATCTCACTGTGGAAAGTGGAGGCAACACTGAGCTCCCAGTGAAGTGTGGAGACCTCTCACGACAGTCACTAGAGATGAAACATTTTGTGAGCTCAATCCCATCAATTTAGTGGCTGAAATATTCCTGTAAGTACCAAACTTTAAGCAGCTAAAAAAAAGAAACAGGGGTCAAATGTCAGGTTTATGCTATTGAAATGCAGGGCAGATGCTTCCTAGTCTGTTCACTGGCATGTTACCAGTGGGTTCTTGTCAGCACTTCTGTAGATCCAGGATTTCTAGATGTGTCAGGAAAAACCCCAATCCCTGGGCTCCAGAAGCCATCTTTTCCCCACCATGTGCTTCCTAAGGTATAGGAGCAGCAATTGCCTCTACTCAGCAAATCAAACTTACTCAAACTTAAGCCCTTTAGCCAACCCTTCCTGCTCCCCAGCAAGCAAAAGGAAATGCTGTAAATAAGTGGAAAGGGTCAATGCTGCCACTATTTCCTGACTCTCAGCACCAAATGAGAGCACAGGGGTCTGTGATCAAGGAAAATGTTCCTGATGCCAAATTATCTGCAGCCTTTTGGAAATTTCTTATCAAAAGGGCCCTATTTGCACACCCACCTCAGCCTCTGATCTGGCTTCTCCCAGTGATGCTATTCTTTGCTCCCTCTTCTCTTCTTGCAGCTATTTGGCACAAATATCAGGGGATCAGCTATAGTATATCCTTGGATAGTGTAGAAAGGTGTGGCCAGCCTCAGGGCCTCTGCCTGGCACACCACAGCACACAGCTTTTCAGGAAGCAGGAGAACATGAGGCAGAGGAGAAGAAACCAGCAAATAAACAAAAAGTTAAAATGAAAAATTGCAGAACAGATTCACAAGATGAAACGAAAAAAAAAGGGGGGGAGGAGAGGAAGAGTGCAACCATCTTCAAAACACAGCACAATTAGAAGTTGGGGAGCATAAAATAAATTTTCTTCTACTAATCCCATGATCTCTGCCAGCAGTGCTGCTCTGTTGACTCCACCCACCCATGCATAGTCAGCTTCAATTACCTACCTCAGGAACATTCATTACAGGAAGATGCCCTGTGTGTATCAAATTAGTGCCTTTAGAAAGCCCCTTCAGGAAACATCTACATGCTCCTTATTCAGTTAGCAGGGAGGGATGGAGTGGGGATGCCTGCTGAGAAGGGGATTTTATGCAAGCACAGGACTGGTGGACTGACAGGGACATGTCCTGCCTGTACTGAATATTGGTGCAGCCTCTCAATTGCTTTTGTGCACAAAAACCATCATATTCTAGAGTTGAAAAAATTCTAACCTTAAATTGAAAGTACTGGGATGAACAACTGGGCCTGGAGGTACCCACCCACAAGGGATATCACCTTTTAATCTACATAAGAGACCAAGGCTGATGAGCCTTTAGATGCCTCTGGAAGGTGTTTTAACCTCAGAGTTTTGGCATGAACTTATGGCATTGAAACAAGCAGCCAAGTCACTTGGAGCAACAACAAAGATAATACCAGTCCAAAATGTTCCCCCTGTAGCTGGGCTTGGGAAAATGTGAGATTTCTATGTGCAACACACAAAGGTCTTAGATGCTGCAAAATCTACCAGTCAGCTATTGGAACAGCCACTGACACACTGGTGCAAGTCTTCAGCACATTTCCTAAAGTGCTGAACAGAGATCTCAGAGGACATAGCCACAGACTGATGCCTCTTTCAGGGACGTGGTGTCTCACAGAAATGTCCCATTCTCCTGCTCTTGTTGCCCCGGGGAAATGGGATGTAACATGCTGCCAACAGCTGCGAGCAAACAAGATTGTCCACATGGCAGCTGTAAGGCAGTGGGTCTGAGGAGAGATAAATTTCTGTCTCTGACAATAGCTAATGGGCTCCAGGCAGACTGGCAGCTGCAAAGCACCCAGTTCCCTGCTCTGGTTCTGCTGACCAGGCACCTCTGGGACTGTACTTTGAGCTGGTGAAGAAAAGAGGCAGAACAAGTCTGCTTCCATCTATTTTTATACTGCAGATCCATCTGCTTCTCTCCACAGCTGGCAAGGCCTGGAGCTCAGTTTAGATCCTCCCAACAAAAGCCTCTTTATGAGGCATGGGAATCCCCCAGCACTATCAACACCATTTGGATTGGATTGCCCAGGCACGAGCTATTTTGGGCACCACAGGTGGTTTCTCCATCTCACTGAGCACAGGGATGGAGCCAGCAGATGCCTCACCACAACACTGCTCTGCTATTCCACCAGGGGTAAACCGAGCAGTGTGAAGGATCTGATAAGCCCATTGAATCTGGGAGATGGGACACAAAGGGAAGAGTTCAGGGAATGGGTTTCTCAGGTGAGACAGAGCAGAATTTCCATCAACACCGAGACTGAGAACTGCTTTTGAGACAGAAAAACAGAGCAGAGCTGATCAGAGTCTGCCCTGAGCAAAGCACTAACTCACATCTAGACCCAAGGTCTTCATTCCACAGATGCTGTACCCTAGAGAGCAACTCCTGCTCTGTCAGGGCAAAGCAGAAACCTCTCCTCTCCTCTCCTCTCCTCTCCTCTCCTCTCCTCTCCTCTCCTCTCCTCTCCTCTCCTCTCCTCTCCTCTCCTCTCCTCTCCTCTCCTCTCCTCTCCTCTCCTCTCCTCTCCATCCAGGCAGTAACACCTTCCTTTATGCTGAGGTTCAACATCTGCTTGTTCCTGTTGGAGAGAGCTCCAAGCTCTGGGTTTCCCCCTGACACACAAGCAGCAGAAAGCTCTCCCAGCCTCTCCTTTCTCTGTTATTTTATTGCATGGATGCCATTTCCTGTGTTTATTTTTCTTGCCTGCTTAGCTGGCCTGGAGGGTCTCACCTGCTGGAAAACTGCCTTTACTTCTCTATCTGCAACACTGGCCAAGGGTAAGCAAAAAGAAAGTTTTAGTCACTTCTAGTTTTCTTGGGATGCCTGACTACCAGCAGAGGCCAAAGGCCACAGATGCTGAGGGAGAGCAGGTTCCTGTGTGTCCTCACCTGGAAGTTCACATCAGCAGATGCATCTCTTTAGGAAGAAGAACAGGGACACATTTCACAGCACTGGGACTCATCTGGCATGGAAAGAACACAGCCACCTGGAAAACTCTGAATTCATGGCTCTGTCCTCAAGGAGCTCCCCAGGAGACCGTGAACGTGTCTGTGCAGCAGACAGAGCACAGCTCTTCCAAGACCTGAGTGACACACAGGCTTCAGTGCTCAGTGTCAGGCACATGTCACTGACATCCCGACCCCAGGACACAGCCTCATGCTTTTTACAGGAAGAAGGCATTAAACTCTCCCAGGGAGGACTGGATGTCCCACACTGCATTTCCAAATCAAATGCTGATGGAAAGATCCTCCTGCAAGGGAATCAGGGACTTCTGTTAGCACAGAGAGCACGTCCTCCTGCCCAGGCACACAGGGAAAATCTACAGGAACAGGGTTGCTGCAGTCCTTGAAAGTGCAGGCACTTCTGAACCATGGAAAGGTCATGGGCAGCCCCTGCATCTTGGATAAACTCCTTGTGCATTAGGTCTGGTGTATGGCAGGAAAGGAGGGATCATCTGCAAACACAGAATTTAGGATGAGAGAGAAATTGCTTGGGAAGCAAGTGCTCAAAGAAAGCAAGCTGAAAGTGTTTCTGATTAAAAGACTTGATTCCTATGTGTTGGCTCAGTCCATAAGGAGTGGGGGATCTTGAGTTTCATTTTGTTGCAGATGAATTCTAGCTGGGTTAGTTCAGAAGACTGGAAGGCCTCAGTGCAAGTTAAGGATATTATTGTGTATTTCCTCTGGAAGGAAACCAAAATGCTGTTTCCCATGACTTCAGAAAGGACACAGCTGTAGAACAAGCAGCTGAATCTCAGCTTTACTTGTGGCATTGAGTTACCGATGGTGGGAGAAAAGACTATTTCTGTTTTTCCAATGCAACCTTTAGCATTTTGATCCTTCTGGAATTAGAGGAGGATCTTGAGGAGGGTCTGAGATTTTTTTTTTTTTGTCTCCACCCTATTCTGTTAGTGCTTTTGGCATGGATATAAAGAAAGGCAGGAAACACTTGGAATACTGGACTGCTCCCAAATGGCAGGCACCTCACAAACGAGGCAGTCAGCTGTCCTGTAAGGTGCTGGGTGCCACATAGCCCAGCAGCCCTGTACTGGGGCTGGGTGCTCTCCTCTTGAGACTCTGCCTTTCAATCAGTCACAATGCTTGTGAATTAACTGCAGCTGTCCCCCAGTAACCTCTCTGGGACTGGGAATGCAAACACTAGCCCCCTTCTCCCCGGTGTCTTTTGGATCTGCAGAGTAACTTCACAGTCGGATGTGTTACCAGCACAGAACAGCTTCAAGTCAGCAGCACGATCTTCAGTTGCCTGCAAGGAGCTTTGTGTATCTCAGGGCTGGATCAGGAAACCTGTGATTGCTCACAATCACATTAACAGAGAAGACAGGATGTCAGGGACTCACTCAGCAAGTCTCAGAGCTACCATTCCTGTCACCTGTGAAACCAGTCAAATTCTCTGGATGATGGAATGGTTTAATATCACAGGATCCAGTGTGTGTGGCAGGGCTGCTCAAGACATTAACACAGGAAGCAATATTGTTCAATGTCGACTTAACTGCCTGGCAGGTTACACAGTAATGTGGAAGGATGGGAGCCCACTTGGGCCCAGCACTCAGAGCCCTGCAATCAGCATTTCTCCTTGGCAGGACTCTCGTTTCCAGAGCTCAGTGCTAACAGCTCCTGTGAGCCTGGAGTCAGAACGGCCTTCACCCAGCCCAGACCAGCACGGGCACAGGTGCCAGGCCCAGCACACCTGTCTGCAGGAGGCTTCAGCATCTGCCACTGCTCAGCCCTTCAGCACCTCCAAAATAGGAACTTGGCAAACAAAGCCAACAGAGTGCATTGCTAAGCAGAACATTCTGCCGAGTCCCAACACCAGGACTGCGTGTTATAGGGCACTTGCCAATTCCTGAGTCAACTTTATTTATTATACACAAGAAAGGTCATGACGAATCTCAAAAGATAAAATCTGTGTCTGTCAAGTCACCTTCCTTATTTTCATTGGCCCAAACCCTCACGTTCCGCACCAACAATAACAGGACATGGGTTCAGGAGGCACCATGAGTGCAGCTTACCCTGAGATGGCCCAGGCTTGTTTTGCATTCTTCATTGAACTGATCCAGGCTGCTTAATTCTCTTTATTTGGAGGTGGTGCTTTTGTTTTTTGTTTCTGGATGCAATCACCACACTGCACAAGAGCCCTGCAACCATGGAAATCCCAAAGAACAGGCACAAGCTTTCACAGCCCAGATGATGCAGCTGCAAGCTCTCCAACAACATGAAGTACCCAAGATATGCTTAACTCCCAATTAGAAGAAATACCCTGGAAATACTCCAGCCCAAAAAAACATCCCCATGATCTCATCCACAGCTGGGGCAGCAAGATACCCCATGCACATAGATTTCTTCATTGTCATTATGAGCTATCACCTAGGACAGGCAGAAGATTGGAGCTGCCTCAGGCTCTGGGTAAATCCTTGGCTAAACCTGAGCAATTGCAGCTCCAATGCTGTCAGTGTCCAAGCTAGCAGGTTTAAAGACTTCCCTGGGATCTGTAGAAGTTGCAGTCACCTCTCTGGATTGCAGCAGAACACTCCCAGAAACCACAGTCCCTGCTTTGGAGTTCAGTGTAACAGTCTTGGACCACACAGTATGGATCTGCACTCCACATAACCTCATCTTTGTCATCTTTTTTACTCTGAACATTGCAGATGGAAAGTTCTTTTCCCTCTCCTTGCCTTTCACTTGCTGAAAAATCATTATGCTGCTCTCAGACCCAAACTTGGTTTAGATTACTTTCTTTGATGTGTTGCAAGGACTCTAATTCTTGAAATGAAATTCTGATTTTCTGAGATCTAGCCAGGACTTTCCTGACACTGCAGGATCTTAGCAGCGACTGCTGCAGTCCCAAAACAGAGAAATGACTGCATCTTACAGCCAAAACTCCTCCAACAACTCTACCCACTGGGTCATTTCTGAGGAAGCATCTCCAATATCCAGGGATGCCCCTCTGTTATCTGAACAACACTGAAGAGATTGGGAAGTCAGGGGAGAGCACAGGTCCTCTTACAATCAGCAAGACCAACCTGCAGTGAGTCACATCATCTATCCTGAGGTGGGATTATCTGTGGGATCAGAGAAGGGAATTCCTCCCAGGATCACTTGGAGCAGGCAAAAGTCTGTCTTGTTCCCATGAACACACAGAGAATCTCATTTCTCACATGGTCACAGTCAAATGCAAGACTGGAGGAATATTTCCTGTGGAAGTAAATTGTGAGGTCCACAGGACCTCAGAGGAGGTGCTTGGAGCTTTTTAACTACCTGAAACTTCTTGAAACGCATGCAGACACTTGTGTGTATTATGCTTAGCAGCAAAGTCTTCCTGATTTGAGGCAAAAGTGACAAGGAAGATTCTGCTGCTTTAAATACTGTGGAAAAAAAGCTCTTTAGCCAAAATCATTATCTCCCATTCCTAGGGAAAACTTACTAATCCTCCACAGCCCCATCCTACTTCATCACTCAGAAATGTCAGCAGTCCCCGGTGCTGCGGCCAGCCCTGCAGGCTCTGATTGCTCCCAACTGAGCCAAGGTGTGGATCTCTGAGCACAGATTTCAGATCAGGCCAATTGTGTTGTTAGGCTGGAGCTCTCTCTGTTCTTCCAAGTTTTTTCTTAGGTAGCAGCATTGTTCCCCTGGGCTCCTGCAGACACCCATTGTTCCCAAGCTCCGGGCCTTTGATGCTGCAGAACAAAACGCACAGTGTTTGTGGAAGGAGGGAAAATCAAAAAGCTTCTCAATTACACACTTGGTTGAACAGCTGGGACAATTGGCTGCAGAGCACCAGGGTGCCAGCACCTCTCCACAAAGTGGGGCCTCCCCTGTGGAGGCTTTGAGCACAGCAAATTGACCCCAAAGAGGGAATGACGGGGGCTGATGGCTATCTGGTGAACTCTCATTTCAGAACCTCTCAGTTCCAAGTGCTCCTGGGTTGAACAGACTTCTACTAACCTCCTTAGACACACATTTAGTAGCTGCCAGTTGGAAGAAGCTGGAAATTACTCCTGCTTCAGCATTGCTCAGGTTTGACAGGAGAAACACCACAGCAGCATCTAGACTTCCTGCCTCTATTTCCAAACGAATTTGGCTGGCAAGAACTGGGCAGAAGTCTGAAGGGGTGATGGCCTGAGGTGCACCAGCAGGGCCACATAGGAGAGCCAGCAGGGTGGGATGGCCCAGTCACAGGTGACAAAGCTGCTGCACGGTGCAGTTATGGAGCCTCAGTGCTGCTGTGGAACACCCCCTTCCTGCCAGGGAAATGGCTGTGGTGAAAACAGCTCAATTTTGTGTCCCATACATAGCTGTGAACAATTTCTACTGCCACCATGACAGACCTGGGGATGTTAGAGATGGGAGGAGTCTTGCAGTCCATTTAGGTCTGTCACTTGAGTCCATACTAATCTTTTCTGTGAAAGCACAGGCAGCACAAGGGAGAGAGCTCTCCAGAAGGATCAATCAATGGAGAAAGCTAATAATATAATAAAAAATACTTGCACACAAGATCCAGCCAGCCGGATCTTCCTGGGACAAAGGCACTCACACTCTCTTTTACAAATATATTTTATTATTTTAATGCTTATTAAGAAATGTAACCAAGACAGACTCTGCAGCACCAGCGGCTCCTCACTGCCCAGCAGTCTGATGACTTCACAGATATGAAAACTTCACAGATTCAAAAAAAACTTTGGTCAATGCACTTTAAATACATTTGCATGCACAGATTCTCCCACTCCCTTCCCACCCCCCCAGTGGTAACTGACAGAGGGAAAACAACACCTATATCATAAAACATATAAATTAAAAGAGTAATTGTTTCATACTGACAGCATGTGCAGCGAGGTGTTCATAGTGTCTTGGTTTGCAGACCACAGAGAACCTCTCCACAGGACAGGGCAGGAACACCAGTTCCTGAGACAGTGGGATGTGAGATAGTGAAGGATGTTCTCAGATCAACGGGTTCCAGTCTTGATTTTAACACATCCTTGTGTGAACAGCCCCAGCAGGAAAGCAAGATGGGGAATTACACAGAACATTGCCCCAGTCTGGGGTTTCTCATCTGTCAGGGTTACTCACCTCTCATGCAAATAAGGAACAGGTGATTTTTTGTTACTCTTTATGTGTTTTGCCATAAAGACAGCCAGAAGCTCACGGCTGGAAAGAAAAAAATGCTGAAATGACTCAGTGCAATTTGATGCCCAAAACAATTTGGGAGAGAACTGACTATTAGGCAGCTGAACTTAGCAGACCCCACCAGAGAGTATTGCATGCAGGTTTAATGCATTGCAGCACCACTGCAGCCTGTTTGTCCTTCCACAGAACTTGGCTGGAAGGATTTGGTTTTAGGTAGGGCCCATGCTCATGAAGCAGAAGGGGATTTGTTATACCTGGATGTGCTCCTGAAATGGGACAATGTATCTGGAAAGGATATAATCCATAAGAACCATCCCTGCCTCAGTCAATATAGCCCCTACAAAGTCAACCCAGGAGAGCTGTAAGCTGTACATCCCTTCCAGCATCCTTCCTCAGCAAGGCACACCTTGGTCTCAAGCCAGCATCATCTTTACACCCCACAGCACCTCCCAGCACATTCTGCTCCCCTGAAATCCTCCCAAACACCTACTTTACAAATGCTCCTTCACTACCAAGAATTCCTGTCCACCCTGACCCTCCAGTCTCCCACACCTTGGAGACTTCTCTATATCCACCAGCATCTCCTGAGGCCTCTTCAAAAAATTATCAAAGGCTCAGACTATTCTATGTCCAAGTCCACCTGCACCTAGCACCAGCTGGGACCAGTGAGAAATCTTTTCTGTCTCCAGTATTCCCAGCTGTCCCATCATGCTAAATTGCTTCTTGGTTCAAGAGCTGCAGTTCAAGCTTGCACAGAGCTTTGAAATATCACTGGTCTGAAAGGGACTCTGCAGGACACAGCTGTAAGTGCATTTATTTGCACACAGAAAAAAGCAGTGCCCTATTGAGGAGAGAGCCCCAAGAACTCTTGGTAAAATTACTCCTGGCAACTGACCAAACTTTGCTTTCTCCAAAACTCTTCTATAAAGCAAATAAACTCTGGAGCCTAAGAGTCTTCAGGGAATGGTGAAATTCATGGAATGCCCTCATGCCAAATGAGGCCCTACATCTCTCTGTGCATCTTCGGACTTCTTTAGCAAAAAGTTCTCATTCAATGAAATTAGTCTCTGCTGACCCCAGCTCCTGCTCTCTGGACCCCCTGCACCTGGGATTCCCAAGAAGGTCTTCTCCAGCCTCTCCTGATAGTCACTTCTTTCTTCCCTTTGTCTTGGCACCTCCTTTGTTTATCCAAAACAGCTGGATCAGCTACATGTTCTTCAGCTGGAAGAAAAATGGGGATATGAGTGGTCCTAGGAAGTTTGGAAGGCAGGTGCTTCTCTCAAGAGTGGAGAGCTGCCAGGAGAAGGAAAGAGCACACTTCGTTGATGGAACCTACTGTTTCTTTTTTTTTTAAGGAAAACAAACCAAAAAGCAGGAAGCCCTGAAATCATGATCCCTAGAAAACAAGAAATATGAAGTCCTAAATTCTGTGCAAAGGGCTCCTGCTCCCCCCATCATCTGCTTCAGAAACATCCTGTGAGGGTCCATCCCAGCCATATGTTTGCCAGAAGGCCCAGCATGTGTGCAGCTGCCATCCCTTCCTTCCTGTCACTGCTCACAGCTCCACAAACCATGCTCCTGCACCCTGCCCTTCCTCCTGCACACAGCCCACCCTATTCTCACACCCTTCTCACTTCAGTCTGGATCACTGATATTGAAAGGGACTGGATACACCTGGGGGCAGCTCAAGCAGCAACACAAAAGCTAAATTCAAGACATCTGGAAAGTCAGTAAGCTTGCCTGGTAATCTGGTTGGGCAGGAAAGTTTTCCAGAGCAATCTGGAAAGCAAAACAATCCTGTTTGTCCATCAACATAGATCAACTTGATTCTTGGGGCAACCAAGCAAGAAATTGCCATAAGTAAATGTGGAGCTGCTCAGGAAGGAATAGAAAGCAACCAATCCACAGCAAGTGTCCAAAGTCTGATCCAATGCAGTGCAAACCATCCCTTTCCAATGGCAGCTAAAGCTCAACAGGCAACACTTCTGCACTCATGTGTGTTCCAGCACATGAGCAATGCTGGTATTTTCCCACACTTCCTTCCCTGCTCTGGGTCTTTGTGGACCTAATTGTTATTGACATGAGTGCCGGATGTAATCTTGTGTTATTCTTAGAAACATTGCAGCTCCCAGCTGAGGCCTGAAGAGAACAGCCCCCCATTTTCCTGAGTTCTGCTGCCACTGTTACAGGAGGTCAGAGAAGCCATCACACGAATAACCTACAGAAATATTCCATCAAGAAGGATCAGGAGTAACGAGATCCCGAGTCACCCTAGAGAGGAGCTACCTCTGACGTCAGTCACAGGGAAATGGTTTCGTGTTCCCTAATGGTGCTGCAGGGACAATCCTCTCCTCTCACGTCACACTACGGCCAAGAGCCCTGCCAAAAAAGCAGCAGTTCAATTAAACCACCAAGTCCATTGTTTTCCAAACTGGCCTGTCTTTCTGCTGAGGACTGTGGTGGCAGCCACATCTTTTTATCCATCTCACAGTAAGCTTTTTGCTAGCCCAGAGCAGCTACATGCTCAAACACATTCAGCATCACAAACTTCTCCCCACGTGCGTGTAGAGAAACTGTCAAAAAAAATAATTCTCCTCAAAATGAAACTGATTTTTCTTTTTAATAGTTCACAATATATAAAATAAACACGGAATAAGAACATGCAAACCTAACCTGCCTTTCCTCAAGTATAAAAATCCAGTTTCCTTTGGCTTCTGAAATGTTAGTGGACAGACACGAGGAGGAACCAGAGTAGGGGAGGATATTTCTGATGTTTTCAGCTGGGGAATAAGCTTCAGATTCCTGGAATTATCAGACTTTGCATTTTTGCAGTAGGACCACTACTGCCTGTCTCTCCAGAGGGCTGGTAGTACTGGACATGGATTATTTGTCTGAAAAACAAAACCCAGACAATCTTCAGGTAGAATTCAAGCTGATGTGATTTTCTGTGGTCCTTGAGATGCCAGACTTCCTGTGACACAGAAAATGACCAAACTGCAGTGAAACACCTCTGCAACAAACCACAGCAGTGTGTACACTTGCTGCAGCACAGATTTGCCTGTTCCCTTCTACAGAAAGTAGAAACTGCAGTTTCTAAGCTGAGTTCCAATACTACTGGCACCTTTTAGCTTCTCAGAGCAGGAGCATCTTCTAACCAGACAGGCCCAGCTCTGCTGGCCTCTGCACCACAGACACATCAGGCTTCACAGGAAAAAACTGAAATCACAGGAGAAAAGGTTTTTAGATAGAGCTCTTTGGAATTCCAAAATTAGGTCAAGGTATGTGTGTGGGTTGGTCTCTATCCCAAGAAAGAAGAAAAAAGTCTCTCAGCCTGTTGAGTGAGGATGAGGATGACTGAAATATGGAATATTACCTCCCCTCACACACATCTGGGGCCATGGAAAGAACTTACATTCTAGGAGCTCAGGAGGAGAAGCAGAGAGACGGGGGGAAAGCAGAAAGTGCCACCAGCCTACAGAGAGCTCACACACCCACAGCCCTTCACAGCCCTGCCCTGAGAACACAGCCACAGCCCTGGCCCACAGCACCACATCCTGCTAACAGCCCTTCTGCCAAGGAAAATCCTTGGCAAGGCTCAGCTTTGGTGATTTGTTGGACAAAGTGGAGCACTGGGAGGTTGCATGTGCCATGTGCATCTGGAACACTGAGTGCTCAGGGAACAGATATGAGTTCTTGCCCATCTTTTATAACTTAAGATAAAGTAACCTTATCACCATGTGGAAAAAAAACCCATTTGAGCAACCTGTTGCAGTATAAGCATTAAAAACACAAACTGAAAGACAAAGTGCCATGGTTGAAAGTATCCAGAGTTCCCATCAGGTAAATTCCTTCCCTCTCCAAGCAGCTCCTGGCATCCTTCCTATAGATTTTGCTATCCCCCCTTCTGCTTGCTGCAGGGCCACAGTACTAAGAAGCCCTTCCCAGTTTGATCTTTGTTATGCAGGGATTATTTCCAGCCATGCTTCTATTTCCATTGGTAAAGACAGTGAAACCAACACTCAACCCCAGGCACAGCACAGCACAGCGTCCTGAAATCCCTGCATCAGCAGTCTCCCAGTGCTGAACTTGGAATGCCATCCTCGACCCTGGCACTGCTCTTGGTGACAGGTCATTGATGGGTAACGTGTCCCTCCTTCCTCAGTCCACTTCTGTGGTCTCTTGGCTTTTCTCCAGTCTGGTATTTAGGATCATCCAATAGTCCTGGACATGGACTCCTTTCTCCACAGCAATCTGGATATACTGCTCTCCCCCCGCCCCCCAACCTCCCTTTCTGCCATGGCAGAGGTCACCAATGGAAAAAAAAAATAATTCTACCAGGAAAACTTTGAAAGTCTCATCAGGAAACGTCAGCCGCAGCAAAGGCTGCTCTTTCCAGATCTGAGTAAGACACCTGGGCATCAATTAGCTCTTCACTATGAAGCTCCCTGTTCAGGCACGCATCTGAGAGAATCCCATTTTTGCAGGAATGTGGGAGATGCCCATTCGTCTCCAAGTCCAGAGCATTTCCATTCTGGTGCCATTCCAGGCCAGCTTTGCATTTGTTGAAGTCCTGTTTTTGGGGATCCCCGTGGATGTCTCCGTTGGCGTACACCTCCAGTGCGTACTCGCTGATGCGTATGCTGGCGTTCTCGGCGTCCCCCCCGTGGGTGGAAGTCCTGGAGCTGGCTGCCCCCGCCTTGAACGGCTCCTTGCGGCCCAGGATGTGCTGGCTGATGATTTTCCGGAAGGTGTGTCGGAACTCCCTGATGCGGTAGGCGTAAATGAGGGGGTTTACCACCGAGTTAGCGTGAGACAGGATGATAGCCAGATACATCAGCCAGAGGGGAGCGTGGGCACATTTCGGGCAAAACAGGGTAAAGCAGTTAATAATGTGTAGTGGAAGCCAGCAGACTGCAAACAGCCCAACGATGATGGCTAAAGACTTGGCTGCGTGGACTTCCTTCTGCAGCGTGGAGCGGGAGCGTTCCCCGTGTACCATCTTGTTCTCCATCTGCTTGAGCTGGCGCCGGGCTGCCATGAAGATTTTCAAGTAGATACCAAACATGAGGAGGAGGGGCAGGAGCACACAGGCAAAGAAGTTGTAGTAGACCATGTACTCCATGGTGACCACGGCCTCGAACAGACACGCCACCATGCTGTCGCTGCAGTTGATGGGAGAGGACCAGTTGGAACCCGGCTCTTGGTCCTGGGCACGCTTGTGCCACCCCAGCATCGGGGTCAGGCCGATGATGAAGGACAACACCCAGCAGATGGCAATGATGCCTTTGGCTCGAGAGCCCGTCACCAAGCCATTGTACCTGTAAAGCAGAGAGATGGGAGCTATGTCAGTGTCGTTCAACAAGCTGCTGCCACCCACACAACATCACCATAGCCCCATGTTCCAGGAGACTGTGAGAAAGGCACCTGTTTCATCAGAGGGGCCTTTGCACTGATGTGCAGAACCCACACAGCACACCAAGGACACAGTGACACTGTCTGCCACCTACTCCCTTACCCGTTCCTTTAAGCAGTGAGTAGTTGATAGAAAAGCAGGGAAATTAATTCAGTTTTCATCTGTGCTCCTTCACTCCACCAGCCCACTCGGGCATGCACATAGATCTTGCAGCCTGGATAACCAACAGCACTGCTCTGACCCTTGTGGTGAAGACCACTGTGGGTCTCTTGCCAAAAGCTAAGGCAGTATCTCCTTCCTGGCAAAGGAGCAGCCTTTTAGCATGGAATTGTCAGGCCCATCTTGCAGTAGATCTGGAAACCAAATAGCACAAAAGAACCTGGAAACACAGTGCCATCTGTGTCCACATTCTGGTGTGCTCCAGGAAAATCCTGCTGGCTCAGTTGCAGCAGCCAGGTTGGCATTGCCTGCATGGCACCTCTCTCTGCTCCTCAGTGGCACTTTCAGGAAGACCAGCACCACCAACCCGCTTGAAACAACTGAGGCAAGTCAGCAGTTTACCTCACCAGCCCAGCTAAGCCGACCTGATGTCTTTCTCAGAAAGGAGGGATTAAGCTGAGGACAATTCTCTGAATACAGGTGTGCCATGGGCTGCACTGCACACACCAAAGGGACCTCAGTGGTAGAGGTACTGATGCCTGGCTGAAGCCAGTGCTCTTAAGAGTAAACTCTCCAAGATATGTTGAAAGAAACAATAAGCAACGTGGTAGGAATCTGACAGTGCAGCGGAGCCCTTGGTTTGTTTGAAATATCAGCCAGGTTTCCAAGGCCTCACAGGTTCCTGTGAGTCCTGAGCTGACTCCACCAGTTCTTCCCTCTGAAAATGTAAATGAGGGCAGCACTTGAACATTTCAATGCAATTTCCTTCCCTGGGTAATGCTCAGCATGAAAAGTAGATGGCTGGGTTCCCACATTGTGCAGCGTGGGTCCCACACTGTGTTTGACCCCGAGTGTCTGTGATCGGACGGTAGCGCTGGGCTCCCAGTGTTTACCCTGTGCTCCTTCTCCCTCTGGCCCCAGAATTCTCTCTGAAAACAAACATTTCAAGAAATAATACAACAAGCCACAGAAATCTTTCCATCTCCCAGTGAAATAATTACTCCCACAGGTTCATGCTACTATCCCAACACAAGTTCAAGACAGTGGAGAAGAGTGGCTGCTTTTGCACAGTGAAGGATGGAGATCCTGCACATGCTTTAAATCCAAGTGGGCCCTGGAAAAAACAAGACCCATCAGGCTTGAATTTCCCTTTCTCAGTCGCATTTCAAAACCAGAAAAGAGTGAGTGGATAAGGGAGCCAACCACACAATTCCCAGCACACAAAACACACCTAAATTGGCTTCCAGAAATGAGGAAGGAATTCAGCTGATTCTGAGGGAGAAAAAGGGTTTTTTCCAGCAATTAGTGGATCCTGCCCAGTGCTTAAAGGATGCAAAGGGCACAGCATGAATGACAGCAGAGAGCTACTCTATTCAGACCTCATCAACACATCAAAACAGCATCTGTGCTTTGAAATGTACACTCAGGGAGCAAGAGAGTGACTGGATGCCCTTAAAGCTTGGAAAAACAACAAAACAAAATAAACAAACAAAACAAACAAAAAACAATTAAAAAAAAAAAAAAAAACACAGACCAAAAAAACCCCAAAAACAACAAAAAAACCCTCCACCCCAACAACCCACAACAACCATCAAAACCTCGCAGCCCTGGAATTAGCTCCATCTTGTCAGAGGAATTTTGAAATTGTGCAGCTGTTATCCCACGACTAGAGATGTCCCTTCCCTTCCACTAAAAATACATTCACTACTGCTGCAGACAAACACCCCCCCACACTTCCCCCTCCCTCTTATCCTCTGGAGATTCCTGTGCCAGAAGCTTTACAAGCTTCAGAACAGCACTCATCCCGAGCAGCTTCCCAGCTGCAGAGCACTGTGCTGGAGTGCCTGTGCACAGCACCTTGCTCAGTGTCTCCCAGGGTCGAGACAGAAAGCTCCCAGCACCTCCTGACATAGCAATGGCCTTGTGTTGGCCAGGTAACCCACTGTTAATTTGTTTAGGAGAGCTTGATTTCTAGGGTCCACATGAGGCACCTCTGACTGACTTGGCTGAGGTAGTGTTGTAGTCCAGATGGGCTTTCCTGGACTCTTTCCTCTTATCCACTTGGAGATGTCATTGCAGACTTTGTGTACATCTTTGTGTACTTTGTCTCAGGATCTTTCCAGGCTCACAGCAGCCAGGCCAAAGCCACTCTCCATATCCTCAGTACAGAGCTCTGCAGGGTAAGTTCAGGACTTCCCAGACACATCCCCTGTCCTGGCACCATGCAGGAGACACAGCCTGCTGAAAGGAGCTGGTCACAGCTGCAGCCCGTGTTCTGTAGAGCTGCCAGGTGACTTTGCAGCATGTGTGATGAGTCCAGACATCTGGATTGTCTGTGCACCAGCAGTTCTGCTTCCTGGAAATAACACACTTGCTACACAAACAACCATTTCTGCTTGTGAAATTCCAGACACAAGGGACGTGAGTGCAGAGCACAGGGATGCTCATGGTGGTGCTGGGTGTGGGGATAGAGGCACCTGCCTCCTCTAAAAAGCAAAACCAACTTTTGCAAACACATGAAAATGTGAAAGATTTCCCCAAAATAGTTTCACCTGCCCTGCTGCTCTCCCAACCACTCAGCTGACAAAATGACTGCAGGAGAACAGCCCTTGGTGAATTTACAGCTCCTCTGGGCTGCCCAGAATAACTTGGCTGTGAATGTGCCACTCTGGGTCCTTGGATTAAATTCTGTGCCAAGAAGATAAAAATTCCTGCACAGAATCTCTGAGACTTGGTGGAGACAGAGCTGGTAGTCCGTCCAGAGTGCTTTCAGGGAGAAGTTAAAATCTTTCAATACATTGAGTGATATGTAGCTGCCTAACTCACCATCAGTGTCCAGCCATCCTGCTGCTTGTCTTCCAAAGCCTCCTTTGGTGGACAGCACTGCACATCCTCTGTCAGGTGTGAAGCATTTTCCAGACACCTTTACTGCATCACCCAGAATGCCTGTGCTCAGCTGAGGGCTTTGATCTGAATTTCAGCACTGCTCAAAGGTGTTCAACAAATCCCTACAAAACACTGCTCATCAAACACATCCACTCCACTGCCACACCCCAGGCAGCTGCAGCCATCAGGGACAGGACCAAGCAGGATATTCAATCCCTATTACATGAATGTGGACATGAGAGACCCTGGCACTCCCAGATCATCCAGGAAATCTGTGGCAGGGCAAGAAATCAAACTGAGACCTTCCCATGTACCAACTAAACAACCTTTCCCAAACCCCTCAGTCCAGAACCTTCCTCCTCTATTGGCAGGTACCAAGTGATCCTGGTGTTGTCCATGCCATGGAGATGGGGTCCCACAGGTGGGCACAGGTGCCCAGCATTCTCTTTTCTCTAACCAGCAGAAGCAGGAATGCTGGGCAGACACAGCTCTGCTCGTGTTTTGATCAGCTTCCTGGAAAAAGCCTTGGTGACAGCAGGTTCTGTGCAGGCCATGAAGGCACTGCCCTCAAAGCCATGCCCATGTTAACAGAAGGAGGGGAATTACTCTGTTCTCACATTAGGCTGAACCTGCCCTAAATCGAGCATATGTAGGAAATGCCTGCCATAAAATCAAAAGGTTTATGGTAAGCAGGGAAAGAAATAAGTCCACATATGACTCAAAGTGACAATAAAACATTAAAACCCTGATTCACTGGTTTAGATGCTCACATATGAGCATTTCAGAAGGGAACCCTAGGGAATTAATGCAACTACTGAAACAGGCTGTTCTCAGCACAAAGGTCCTTTGCACATCCTAATCTTTATTCAGGGTTGGTGTTCATCTCCCTTATTCTTCCTAGACTTTGAGAAGCCAGTTCTTCATGTCCTCTGGCAGAAAAACATCCCAGTGCCACCTCAGAACTGCAGTTTAAATCACCACCACATGGGATAAATCATTCCCAAAGCTCCAACCCTCAGGGAGCTGCACCTTAATAATATTTCCCCAGAGAAGCACTGCTGCAGCAGGAGCAGCTTTGACCAGAGGAAAAGGCAGCAGCTGGCACTGTGTGTCCTGTGTGTGTGTTTGATGCCTGAATCCAGCACAGGCAGCAAGCAGCAACCTCAGGAACCTCAGCAAACTTCTCTGTTTGGCTGCAGGAAGGAGAACTTCCCCTCTCTTTCCAGTGTGTTGGAGCTACCTGTCCTTCCCTGGGAATGTCTTTAGTCCAGTGCCTGCCCAGGAGCACGTGGCTGGGCACGGTGCCCACCGTGGGGCCTGGAAAGCAGCAATTGTTCTTGGCCCAGGGCTTCGTGCTGGGGCTCAGACTCAGAGCCAGTTTTGTTCAGAGCACCCGGGGGTTTGATATTAGCCAGTGCAGGTTTTCAGGTACCTGCCATGTGAGAAATCTCATTTTGTCCTGGAGTGAACAATGGCTCGGGCTCCCTTCCTGGGGAGTGCCTTACTGCCACTTGCAGAGTGCCACATTTGTACAAAACCTGGCAGAATTCAGCAAAGAGCTTGAGAACTTGGGGAAAAGTGACCAAATTCTACAAAAGTGTTTTAATTGTTTAAAAGGCAAAACACATAAGATATTCACAAATTAGTTTTTATCCATTTTAAAATTTCACCTATAAATGTCTTTTCTCATTGCAGTTTTTTTGGAGGAAGGTCTTTTCTCTACAGGAAAATAATTTCGAAGGTAATTAATAATGTACTGAGAGGTCCAAAACAAAGCACTATCAGAAAACCCACTCTTCTGCCTTCTTTATACTGACAGTTTATTTCTGTGGGAATGCACATCCACATATGCAGTTACCTTCATTAGGACAAATCAGACATGAATTATTTAAAGAGAAACACAAGAATAAAACACAGGTTTGGCCCTTTTTGATTTCATTAGAGTGAAGAAAGTCTGGTTTATTAATGATTCAGCTAATGAGTATTTGGAATACCTGGTGGTACCTTTCAAGTCCTGTGAGGAGGAGTAGGGGCCTTCCCAGGTATTAAAGGATGGGTGGAAAACAACACACTGTTAATGGCAGAACTTTCCTTCAAATTGTTTGACCCGTTTTTGAGAAAAAACAGGTATTAGAAAAAAGAAAAAACATGAGGATGTGGGAAATCTAAATTATACCACATTTCCTTCTTCAGATAACCAGCTTTTCACTTTCTCAGCATGTCTGAGGCTATAAATCTAATGCTTTTTCACCCATAAATTCCAAAGGGGAAACACAATTGACAAGTTCATCTCTCCTGCTGTGAACAGACAAACCAGCAGGGGACAGGGAGGAGGAAGGACCCATGGATTTACCTCTGGGTTTCTGCATCCAATCAATCCCTCTGTTCCTTGGGCAGAGGAGGGTGTGCTCTGTTTTTTCCAAAACAAGATAGTGAAACCGGTGTCATGCTCTGCACTGATGTAGTCTGGCTTTTCGAAAAGACTCTTTACCTTGGCTGTTCCAGGAAATTACATTTTCAAGAAAATAGAGTTACAGTGATAGCCCAAAACGTGGGCAGAAATCCAGATTTTTAAAATCCCTTTCCTGGCAAGTAATCTTCTAGCAATAAGAGTCCTTAAACTGTCAGCAGACCTCCTCAGAGTCAGCTTGTGAGAAATGAAATCAAGACATCAGCCTTTCTCAAAATCATTTCAGAGGCAGCTCCCAGGGGCTACTCGACGTGTTTCCTTGTACCATTTATCATTATTTTGGTTTATAAACTGAAATCATCTACAGCAGAACCCTAGAAAAGTGGAGACAGTCGAGTTTATAGGTAACTATTATTAAACTATTAGTAACTATTAAAAACTATTAACTATTATTATTAAAGAGAGTTTTCTCTGCAATGGAATGGAACAGTTATTCCTTACATCTACATCAGAACTAGAGGCTGTCACAGGTGTGACCAATAGGGTTTGCAAGTGCCCATTAAAGGCACTGTTAGAGCAGCACAGACTTGCTGAGGTGAGGCTTCAGGAAAGGCTTGGCTGCCCTGCTCCACATGGAAAGGCAATTCCCTTTCTGGTTTTGAATGGGAGGTTTGTGTTAATTGACATAAGTGCTACACGACCACAGTATTCAGAAGAGACAGAACTAAATTGTACAGATCAGCACAAGTGGTTTAAGCTCAAGAAGAGTGAGGATGTCCAAAAACTCAAATTCTAGAGCAGAAAAATCAGAAATCTGTTCCATTTTTTCAGCCACATTGGTTATTCAGCAGATGAAGGCAGTGTCTCCATTCCTGAGAGCATGCTGCATCCTCCTAAGGTCAAGACAGGAAGGAAGGAGACTCCTACAATTCTCCTGCACCAGCCTCTCCAGGGGCTTCCTCTCTATCTCTGGAGCTCAGGGAGTGACTTGGAGCATTGTCCCAGCAATGGTGTGACACACACACACACACAAAGCCCTTCACAACACTGTGCTCCTGCAAAACTGAGCTGAGCAGCAGCCCCTGTGAGTGTGGCAAAACTTCCCCTTGTCCCATGTCAGCCTCCCTGGTCACACACACCAATCATTAAAATGTCCTTTTCTTTCTTTAAACTGCAGAGACCACAAAATCCCCATCTGCCTGCACCTTGACCCAACCTATGCTGTGCTTCCAGAAGCAGTGCCTGAGCCGGCCCAGATCTTCCTAAGGCTCATTTCTTGGTAGCCTGCTGCTTGTTCTCCCTTCACATTTAATGGACCCCTGAGAGAAAACTCCACCTCTCTCCCCCCAACCCTGCTGCTACAGCTTCAGGCAGAACCCCCCTCCTCCCCACAGGGAGGGGACAAGCTGACCTCACCCCCTTTCTGCCCTCTGCCATCCTTCTGGTGCCACAGTTTGCCTAAGTATGGAGTGGCAGCTCCTAGGGAGCACCTCTGTGATGCCATGGACACCCACCAGATGAGAACAGAGAGGAACAGGAAAAGGGAGCAACCAGAAAATCCACCAGCCTCTAGGACCTTGAAAAGTTGCTTTCAAAATACAAGAGAAAAATACTGATCCTCATTTAACTTTCCCTTTCTTGATTAATCCCCAGACCTGTGGATTTTAGGGATGTTGAGCCCCCAGCAGCCCAGGCCAGCCCGTGCTTACCTGAGGGGGATTCGGATGGCAATGATTCTGTCGATGGCGATGGCGAGGAGGCTGAAGATGGAGCTCTGAGTCAAGACCAGGACAAAGCAGGCAATGAAGAGGCAGCCATAGAAGAAGGCACAGAAGCCAGTGCTGATGGTGATGGCAAAGGGGATTGCCAGCACACCCACGGCAATGTCAGCAGCAGCCAGGGACACCACGAAATAGTTGGTGACGTTCTGCAGGTTGCTGTTCAGATAGACGGCCCAGCAGACCAGGATGTTGCCCAGGATGGCCAGCACTGCAATGATCAGCTCCAGGATGATGTAGGTTATGTCTGAGAGGAGGTCGTCCTTCCCATGTACTAGCATGGTGAGAACAGCCAGGCCCAAAGCTCAGCGTTCATATCTGCAGAGCACTGAACAGCCAGGACACCTCAAAGCTGCCTGGGCTCCCTGCAGGGCTCAGCTGCCAGCCTGGGAAGGCTGCTCACACACACATTTTTCTCCCCATAGCTGTTCAAGGACTTTAGAGTAGCTGGTGTCAAGAAAAAAAGCCCAGGGTTTGCCAGCTCCAGCCAAGTGGATTAACCAGGTGCAGAATGATTCAAACTCCAGCAGACAAACGGACAGGAGAATGTCTCTTGGACACAGACCGTGCTCCCCAGGCCTCAGAGTGCAGCAGGCAGCACAGCACAGCAGCTGTACTGTACAGCAGTGTCACATCAGCTCCGGTGCTTTGTTTCCTGTTGACAATCCCCCTTCTAGTCATGGCTTCCTGTCATCTCCATACCTACTAGCAACATCCTCTGGTCTTCTTTTTCACCTTTTCCCACCACGACTTGGGAAATATTCTCTTCAGCTGAAGCAAACATTAAACTTCTTCACTTGCAGTTTCCTCTAAAAAGAAAAGAAAGCAAAACACCAACCACATACACTCAGTAATCAGCTCTACGGAGGAGATGGAGAAAGCAAAATCTCATTAAAGCGGCACATTAAATTGATAACGGATATTAAACTGACCTAGAAGAATACATTATTGGCAAAATTCTCACATTTTGTCTATCCTGAAAGCTGCAGGGCCAAACCCAAGTTCAGGAAGCATTTCACAGTGGTGATGAGAAACAAGGGACGTTTTGTTTTCGAGGCTACCAACTGAGCTGGCACTTCAGCAGCTGCTCCACAGCCCGCCCTGAAACACGAGAGCCTCACTAATTATGTCCTGGCAAGTGCTGAGGCTGCACGGAGGAAAGGTGGAGGAGCCTTTCACACACACCTGTCCCACTCTGATGGCAAACACCGGGTTTGAGCATCACGTGCTGCCCACCCTCAGTGCTGTGCCACAAAGCTGCTGCAGCAACACCCTGCTCTGCAAGGACAGAGCCCTCAGCCACGGGGGAGCCCAGGGATGATTCACCGTGTGGTCACACTTCTGTGGCCACACCTGCCTGGCCTCCACACATCCAGGCACTGGAGCAAGATCCAGAAGCGTTCAGGGTGTGCCAGACAGGGACATCTTTGAGGACATTCCTGCTGGCCATGCCCTCTCTTTGCAAGGCTCCCCTCCTGCAACTCCATTATTTCTGTTCATGTAAACCTCTATCCTATATGCAAACCATTTGTTCATTGTACCTGCACTCCACAGTGTTTGTTGCATCCAGGAGAGCATCGTCCTTCACCTACAACCAGCCAGAAACACATCCACCAAAGCACCTCTCCCAGAAATGCACACAGGCACGATGCCAGTGCCATGGCCCAGGGCTGCACTCAGTTCCTGCAGGGTCCTGGGACAGCTCTGGCACTAAAGCTGGTGCTGCCTGTGAGGAAACAACCCTGCAGCTGCATTTCATGCAAGCAGATACACATCACCTGCATGCTCTTGCAGGTCACCTTGTACCTCTGCTTCAGACATGGGTGCATTTCACCAGAGTTTCAGCTAAAAATACAGAAGGGGGAACACAGTTCCCCGAGCTTTGTGCCACAGTCAAGAGATAATTGCCTGCTGTCCTCGCCTGTCACTTCCAGAGTGGGTTGCAAACCTTATTTAACAAGCTTTAGCAATAATATTTTCTCATTAATTTAAGAAACAGCTTGATACATCAGAGGGCTAGGAGAGAGAGGAACACAGCTCTAGCTGATAAATCACTGAGCTCAGTTTTGGATGCAACATGAACCTCCAAAACATAAGATTTTTGAGCCCCATCCACCAGTGATCTGGTGTGGTCTCACCCATCAGGGTTTGATTCCTTCACAGTTCACTCTGTTTTCAAGTCAGAAACCTAATTTCTCAGGATAAAATAAAAGGGTAAAGACAGTGATAATAAAAGAAAATATGATTAACTTGTGATTCACATCTGATCTCAGGAATATAATCTAATTTTAGACCTTTCATTGATTTAGAGCTCTATTGCTAATGCTGCATTTGAAAGGAAAGTGAATGATTCTTGGTGGTTTGGACGTGCTTCAAAACCCTTGCTTTTCTCTACCTTCAGCTATCTTGTTGTTGTGTTTGGTTTTAGAGGAAGAGATCAACAGAAGAGATCAGTGTGTGATCTAGCTATTAGGAAGAAGATAAAAATCATCAATTTAATCTTTTTTAAAGAAGAAAAACCCCAAGAAATCTCTCCTACAGCAAAACCTCCAGGTTTTCAGTGACTTCCTAAAGATGGCTTTTACTTTCTTGGATTTCAGGGATGTCAGTGATATGCCCCTGCAAGCATCTGCTTGTCCATTACAAATCCCAACAGGTTTGTTTCAAAGCAGTGATATTGAAACCTCAGCCTTCAGCCCAGCTTCCAGGAAAGAGGATTAGAATTAATATAAGACAGAAATAAAGGAGATCTGGAGGCAGAGAGAACAGAAGGAGCAGGATGAGAAATAAACAATACTTTGTGCATATGTGTGAGCAAGAAGGGAGAAAAAAAGACAGGGAAAAGCTGGTAGGAGGAAAAAACAACCTAACAAAGGAAGCAGTGGGCAAAACAGGCTCCTAAGAGGAAGGGGGAGTGCAGGACACGTCTGTGCCTGAGACTGAGGTGGCTGTGAGCCCTGAGTCCCTCAGCAGGACAGGGTCAGGCACAGAGTGGGAGCACACACCTCCCCAGGCAGGACAAGAGCACCTTCAAACTCCAGTGCCAGGCCAAGCTTAGAAAAATTTAACAAATTATTCTGACATACTTGTGCCAAAACTGCTAAACCCACTACAGCTCCCCCCCAGGCTCCCCTGAGATGGGCTCAGAGAACTGAAGGAAGCCCAGTTTGAGAGGAGCCAGCCTGGGAACTGGGCACCTTCCCCTCGGTGCTCACAGGATTTACCTCAAGCCCTGCCGTGCTGCTCTTGCCCATCATGTTCACAGCTCATGCAAACCAAAATCAGCAAAGCAAAATCCCTGGATATTCTTCCCCATTTGAGAGCTCCCTTCAGTAGGATCATGAATCCATACTAATCCTAGATGCATTTTATTTAACCTGACTCTTTCAACTCTCATCTCTCAGCAGGGCATGGAGGAAAGTTCCAAACTTCACTGTGGAGGTTCTACACCTCCCAAGGGTTCAGCACAAAGCTGAAATTTCCTACACCTCTGCCTGAAGCTGAAAAAGCACAGTGCTGGAATCTGAAACATCACACAATGTTTCCTGACACAGCAGAGCTTTCAACCTTCTACTTTGACTGTTCCATGGCCTGATGTTAAATTTGAATTTTTTATCTCTGAATTTGTTTGTCCCTTGCTTCCCATCTCTCTACACAAACAGTGTCCTGATTCTTCATCCCAAGCCCCAGTCATTTATTCTGAAGCAATGGGAATGTTATGTCAGAAAAGGACAGCCTGTCCTTCCACCCTCTGCTCTCAGATGGGCCAGAAAACACTCAGAGTTCTGCAGAGCCAGCACATCTCAGGGGAGGAATGGCTGGAGCTGAGCAGGTGTCCCAGCCACGACAAAACAACATTTTGTGTCTGCTTCAGCACCACTGAGTAGCCACTGACATTAGAAAAACCAATTCCTGGCCACACAGCCCCAGCCTCACCTGCTGCTGACAGAATGTGCCACAGCCCAGGAGGGTCCATGTTCAACCTGAGCTCGCCCACCTCTCCTCATTCCTCTCCCACTGTGTCAGCTGCTGCAGTGCTCACCTGACATAACAACTCTCCATTTCGGGAGTATTTGCAGCTTGCTTTAAAACAAGAACACAATTTCTGCTTATACAGCTAGAAATTCACTGCACAGGGATAAAATTAAATAGAGACCACCCAGAGAAGATGAGATAGATCTAGAGGCAAAATGAATTTTATTGTAGAATTGTCTACTTCATGCAAGACCCAAAGGCTCAGCAATCAAGTATAATAAGAAAAAATTAATTAACAATCTGCTTTACTCACTGGGGAAGTGTATATTTAACATCTCAGGCCCTTGAGGGATCAGCATGGCAAGCTTCTTGAAACTTAAGAAGAATAACCTGTATCACCCAACAGGCTGGACAGCTACAATTAGTATTTCTTCATAAGCCCTTGTTTTATTTTGCTAATTCCTCCTTGATACCCCGGGCTATGTTCCGGCCTTTCCCCCATTATTAAATAAACCTTTTTTGTCATTCACAAACCTGGAAACCTGGTGCTCTGCTCGTTTGTAGTGACTTGGAACACTCTGTTCTCTCTCATATTTCAGTCCCAACGAGAAACTCCTCCTTGAAAATTCAATAAAGCATCTGCACAGCACGTTCCCATGAAGCAATTCACCAGCAGAGCCGAAGCAAGCCTTAGTTTGGCATCTCCAGTTGACTTTGGACCAAGGTGCTGCCCCTTCTCTGTCCTGAGTGCCAAAAGCATCGAGCTGAGCCCTTGGTCCCTGCTTGGTTCAAATCACCCACGTCAGACAAGCTCCTGTCCTGCTCTTGGCCCCTCCAGGCTGGTCCATCCTGCTCTGGGAGGCTTTGGCTGCCCAGGCTCTGTCAGCTGGGGCAGAGCAGACACCCTCTGTGCCTGCCAGGCTCACAGTGCCTGTGACACTTCAGTTTGACAGCTCCTCTCACGTATTAGCAAAAGCTCCAGATGATCAGCAGCCCTTAGGGCACCCAAGAGGGTTTGTGGGCACGTAGGTGACAGACTGCAGCTTGCCCAGGCCCCAGAGGGGTTGGTTTCTGTGTCTGCTCTAGGATGGGGCAGGAGGGGCAGCAGGCAGCTTAAGGGGGCCAGGGGGGTTGTTCATCAAGGTTCATTCCACAGATCACAATCTTACATCTCCTTTTGACAACATGACCCTTCCCAGGTACCAGCCACATGCAGATTACCCAATTCCCTTAGGAAAAATCCTTGAATTCACATATGGCCCTCAGCAGAAAAATTGCTGCTGCTAAATCATTTGTTTCCTACTTTCCAAAGCCTGGAGGGGGAGATGCTTGTCAGTTTTTATCCTCTCTTTGAAATCCCTTCAGCTCAAAGAGAATCTCCCTATCTTTTAAATCAAAGACTCCAAGAAATCTTGTCTCTCCCCACCACTTCAGAGGGTCAAGTCCCAATAAACGAGCCAATGTGCTCACAGGCAGAACACAATTTTGCAAAACAACCGGGGCTGTAAAACACGATGAGAACAGGTGTCCTTTGGGGAGAGCGATAGGGAAGGCAGCAGGAGCACTTCTCTGTGTTGCTCAAGGGTTTCCTTTCTGAAGTTCAATATTTTATGAACACTTCACATAGAGCAGCTTCCCCAGGTCCCTGGCTGCTCACACACAGCTGTGGGGAGCATCCCCAGCCCTGGCTCCCATGGAAGGATGAAGAGCTGTGCTGGGTGGGGCAGGAAGGAGGAGGCATCACCCACCTCACCAAGACATACGTTTTCTGATTCCTCTCTTTGCTTTATTATTGGCTGCTGCCTAAATGATCTTTTAGGTCATCTGCTTACAGTAATAGGAGGAAATTAAATATTAATAATAGACTATTTCCCTCTAGACTGCTCTTTGTTAACAAAGGATGCAAGTGAAACAAAGCAGGCAAAATTATCAGCACACCATGGCCTTGGTTTTCAGGTACCTGGAGCACTTGCACTTTCCCTCAGCCCTCCTTGCACACCTGCCTGTGTGGACACCACTGCAAGTGCAGAACATGGGCAGCTGTGGAAATTTCTGTTCTATCAAGGGACTCCACATGCCAGCCCGACCCTTCCAGGCACGTTTCAGATTTTATCCAAAATATCATCTGAGCCACTGATGCTCTGACTGCAAAAACGCAAGGCCAAGGATTTTTGGAAGCACAGACTTTGTCTGCTCTTGGGAAGTGAAGGCTGCTGTAATATAAACCTACAGTGGGGTAATGAGCTTTCTGCAAGTTCTCCTGAAATAATAGGCAAAATGAGAGCTTCAGCTTTGCTAAATTTGGTGTCATCACCTCTTACAGGAAAGCAACAGCCCTCCAAGACTTAAAACCTTCCATTTCACATACTTGTGAAAGGCAGAAGAAATGGCTCTTCAGAGACCTGTACTGTGCCTGAACTTTGTCTGTCGGTTTAAAAATGGGAAAGAGGGGCAACAATTCCGTTTTACATTTCCAGCCCTGCTGCAGTCCAGGCCAAGAAAGGAGGCTGTGCTCCAGCAGCAAGCATGGTGAACCTGGGTGTAAAGCCTTGACTGATTCACCAGAGACACCCAGACTGCTGCATCAGTGACAGAAACTGAAACTGTGACAAAGCCACACCCTGACAGCCTGTCCTGTGCCTCTCTTCTCCTCCTGTTTATGCCCATTAGAAAAAAAATCAAAAACCAAAACTGCCCCAAAAGTGAAATCCCACTGGACAACAAGCAAAGGTTGTTTGACAGCACAGATGGGCTGGCTGACAGGAATGGCTCATCCCAAACCAATATTGCAGCTTTGCCTCCTGCCCTCCAAGTGCTAGAAATGGATTAATTTTTATTGTGGTAACGGAAGATTAGAACAGAACACATTTGACCATATTTTTTTCCTAAGTGGATGTTATAAATGTTTAAAATCAAGGAAAAAAACCTCACAGTAATTATTCCAATTCTAATGGTCACAAAAAGCCAAAGAGGGCAAAACTAAGTAAGGATGAATGACCAGCAGTTAAATAAGCCAGATCAAACAAACAGAAAGGAAAACAGCTCCCCTGTGCTCACCAAAGTCTTGCTGGGCAGCAGGCATCATGATATATTGCCAGAAAGACACAGAAACACGTTGGATTTTTGAGTAAATTATTTGTACTCAGGACGGCTGATGTTCATTTATCTATGGTGGCATTTCTAAAAATTAAAAAAAAAGAAAAAATAGAGCATTTGGATGGGCTTTCATAAGACAGACAAGTAAAAAAGCATAATTAAAACCATGTACCATGGCCAGAAACAAGTTACTACTGCCAATATCATCCACAATGTCTGTGAGGAGCCAGTTTTCCTTTTCTGTGTGAGGGAAGAACTCAAAGGCAAATTCTGCCTCCTCACAGCCCTACAAAAGCCAGCTGTGTTCACACATGAGGAGCATTTCCTTCAAGGACAAAATAAGAGAAATGAGGAAACAGAATATAAAGAAGAGGTGACCCACTGAGGAACACAGGCAAGGGAAGAATTTACTCTGAAGATATTTATCATATTGCTAATGCATCCATTCTGGTCTATTTTAAAATAATGGAGTAGACTTCTCTCCAGATGTGACTTTGCCTCTTATTCCTGTACGAAGTTCCCAGACAGGCAGTTGAGAATTGGGTACATCTGTTAGTTTTCGTGCATTTTTATCCAGTTATTCCCAAACCCTATTTGCCTTCTCCAAGTACAGGTTTTCTCTCCACATGCCCCTGCTCCCTCGAGCACTGTCCTGCAGGCTGCCAGGAGCGTTTGCATAAACTCTGATGGTGAAACAATAACTCACCCCAGTGCAGGGAGAGCTGCTGTAGCAGATCAACCAACTTCCTTCTACAGCAGAAATAATGCAACTCCTACTGTCTCTCTCCCTGTAGCTTAAAATGATTCCCCAGCTGCCCTTCCCTATCCTGATGGAAGCATTGTACAACACTGTTCATCTCAAAAGCAGACAAAAGCCACAATAACAAATTTTCTGTCCCCTGAGTTTGTTTCCAGCAACTTTCCCTCATCCATTTTGCAAGGTACTCTGACTGCTAATGCTGATTTGCTCAGGGTCAGCCTCACATCCTGCCAGTGCTTCTGTCGCAGCCTCAAAGCCATTTAAGACATTTTTAGGACTCTGCCACCCTCTGTGGATCAGGAGTCGATGCTCTGGTGATGCCCCGAGGCCACCTGCCCTCACTTTGCCATTCCCTCTCCCCTTTGCTGTGACTTGCCCCACACTGCTGTCGCATTTCCACTCTCACAGCCACAGCGACACCAGAGCTACTCAAAGGGACTGGGTTTTCTCCCAAGTCCTTGACGATAACCCGATCTATAAAGAACTTTCCAATATCAGTGTGCTGATCCCGGCGTGCCGGTGTTTTGCTGGTGCTCGGAGGACTCTGAAGTCCTTTTGTCATTTCCTCAGCCCCGGCGCTGTGGTCAGAGCGCATCCGCTGCAGTGACAGCCCCGCACCTCTGACACTTCCTGCCCCACAGCCCCGGCCGGAGAGCACAGAGCTGCTGGGGATGGCCCTGAATTCTGCACCCTGCACCAAACCATCCCTGCATGCTGAGCTCTGAGCACAGAGCTGCTGGGGATGGCCCTGAATTCTGCCCTCTGCACCAAACCATCCTTGCACGCTGAGCTCTGAGCACAGAGCTGCTGGGGACAGCCCTGCCACCAGGGAGTTCTGCCCTCCTGCACCAAACTATCGCACTGGAGAACCAGCAGCCATCCATAAATCACTTCAGAAAACATTTCACTGCATTTGCTGGCTGTTCATGAGCTGATGTTCTTGTGCAGAGGGAGCAGAAAGGAGAGAGAGCAGCTGTCAGGACCCCACCTCCACCAGCCTTCTGTCCTATGAAAACTTTACATATTTTACAGTCTCTGCACAACAAGACATCATAGAAAAGGTCCATCTGTAAAGAAACTGGCAAGCATTTCTCAAATGCATGACAACCATGATCCTCACACCTTGCCAAACAAGGATAAAACAGAAAAGATCCCCAAGGCAAATTCCTTAGGGAATTTGCCTGTGACATTTGACTCCAAACACAGAAGATGTTAATCGAGCAGAGGTGGATCCCGAGGAGGTGCTCAGAACAGAAACCCCAAACCTTTAGGATGGTTTGTCCCACGTGCACCGTGTCCATCTCTTGCCTGCTGTAATCATACAGCTGGGCTGTACGGTGGCAATGTGGAGGAAAAGGAAGATTTCCCTTTAGGAATGGGGTAGAAAAGTTAACAAGAGCCATAGATGAATCACAATGGTCAAGCAAAGTTTGGATCAACATTTCATAAGACACAGAATGACATAAAAGAAAGTATTAATGGTTTTTAGGTGTTTGACAAAGTTAGGTGCCTCAGTTTTAAAAGAGCTGCTAAAGAGGCCTGCATTTTTGGGATTATCAGAAACAGTCCCAGATTATCCCCGACTAGGCAGCCATCAGCACAGGTCTTTTTTTTTGCCAAAATCTGGGCTGCAGAACATTTTACAAACTTTTTAAACGTCAGTGTGCTTCCCCACCCATGCTCCAGGAGCTGTAATGGTGCTGCTGCCAGCCCAGGTCAGTCTGATGTGATTTTCCACCGTCCCATTGAACCTGGGCACTGATCTGTGGATTGGACGTATGTGGAAACTGTAATTATTCAATCAATTTCAATTACGTGCCTCTCTTCTGAAGATTTCAGCAAAAAGACCTCTTAGCTGTGGAATGCTTCCTATGGAAAATCCCAGTCTGTGCCCAAGTATATGGATCTCATACTGAAACCAAAGTTGTTATCTTCACAGAATATGACATTTAACCACCTACTTCCCTTAAGTCCTTAATCTCAACAGCTGATTCATACCAGGATCTGACAATCCTGTTCTATAGGGGAAAACTCAGTAACCAGAATGATAGGGCTGTTTGTAGAGGACTTTCCCAGTACAAGAAGGGGGATTTGCATAAGAGGCAAATATAAGAGAACAGGCAGAGAAAGAAGAAGCATTTCTGCTGCCCTAGTTAGGAAAAATAAGAGGGGAGAGAGGGAGGGGGAAGAGGAGACAAGAAGCAAGAGGAGAACACAACAGTGCAAACCCAAACCAAAACATCTCCAACAAAGCTAAGGCAGGAAAGAAACAGAGGAGACTCTCAAGTCTGAATAGTAAATGAGGAAACTTCTAACAGGGAAAACTGCAAACCTCACCATTCCCGAAGGGATGCATTAAAAGCTCGCCTTTGGCTCCGCTCCGCAGCGTTCCTGCCCTGCCCGGGGGATGCTCGGACGGGACCCGCGGCTCGGGCTGGGCTTCCAGAGGTTCCAGCAGCCAAATCCCCCCCGGGGGCTGTGGAACAGGGGCCACAGGAGCAGCTGGGAGCCACAAACACCGGCACAGGGACACACAGGGAATGCCTATGGCAGCCCGCGGCAGATGAAACAGCCCCGAGCTGCGAGGACTGGAGGGGCCGAGTGCCTTCCCCCCTGGAACTGGGAGCAATCACAAGTGCTAATCGACACACAGACAGGAGACCAGCATGTCACCCGTCACGTCTCCCAGGCTCCAGGAAAACCCCCCTTTCCTCTCCTTGTATCAGAGAGGGACAGGAAGATTCCCTCATCCCCTGCATGCCTTTCCCTCCCCGTCCCCGGCTCAAATCATCCCTGCAAGAAGTTTCCCTCCCTGCTAACTTCTCCATTGTCTCAGACGCATTGTTTGCAAATGTCCCCTAAAAAATGCTTTGTAAAGGATTCTTTATTCTATTTCAAGTCTTTCCACATCCCAGTGTAACACCTGGACTTTATCTGGTTACCTGTCAGATAGTGATAAACCTACTGCACGCAACCCCTGACTTACCATCTAAGATAAATACAATTTGTCTTGTAGCTGTCATTTCTTTTCAAACCCTGCGCCTTCCACAGCTGCATTTGTAGTGGTAACAAAATTACTTTATTTGGGCTTGATATGTGTAACTTTTAAAAAAATAAAAAAATTTTAAATCCCCATCAGCAAGAGCCGCAGGACCCAGGTTGAGTAATGAAAGAGATCACACCTTTACCCACTCCCATTTACCAAATACCTGCATTTGGTGAAGTGCTTTGAAATTCTCTTTGCTGATTGTCTGTGGGTTGCCCACCGTGGTCAGGATAAAGAACAAGTTAGAGCAAAGGAGATTTAAGCTGGACATCAGGGTATTTCCTGCAAACCAGGAAAGTGAGGAGTCTCCACTGCAGGTCTTTAGGAGCAGGATAGAGAAAGATGTCAGGAATGGCAAATCCATGGCTGCCTTTGGGCAGAGGTCTGCGTTAGATGACCTCCAAGTGCCTCCTAAGGATATTTTCCATAATCGAGAATTGTATGTGCCATCTGTCCATCGTGATCTACAGAGATTTACTGCAGAAAAAAAAGTGCAATGCGACCAATAATTATTCCTGATACAGATGCAACCTTTGTGAAGGGAGAGGCATCTTCTGACTACAGAAGGAACTGAAGCCTTCAGAGCTTAAATCACCTTCTGCATCTGCCCAGACCCTCCTGCCCTCTCCCAAGACAGAATGCTGCCAGTTCTTCACCCCTAACAGTCCAACCCTCAGTATTCAGCTACAAAAGCATCTCATTAAGTGATGCTTTAAATGCTCTCTCAGCATTTTTCTAATAAGCAGAGAGGCAAGGAACTGGTGCTGTTTTGTTCAAGCAGCTTCACCTAGGCTGCTCAGGTGCACTGTGCAAAAAAACCTGAAGATGGTCCATGAAGCAACCAAACCTTCTGGTCCTAAATACCAGATATCCTGATAAAAGGGAATAACCCTCTACTGCCTTGTGAGGATCTTCTCTGATTCCTTGACACACAGCTCAAGACCTCTTTCCTGGTTTTTACTTTAGAGTCCAACCAAAAAAAAAAAAAGTTTAATAGCCCATCTCCGTTTTCAGATGGAAATCACACAATGAAGAACAACCTTGGGAGTTAATCACAATCCAGATCAAATGAGAAAATGAACAAGCAGAGCTGGAATCTGTTCGAGCTGTAGAGAAGGACAAACTTTGCAGGACACCAAGAGAGATGTTGGCACCAGCCCTTGGATGGAGAGCACCTCACTCCCAGCAGTGCAGAACTCAGAGACTTTCCCCACTCTGTGCCTTGTCCCATCTCGTGTGGGCAGAAATGTCAAACCCCAGTGAAGAGCTGAAGCATAGTGAAAATGGTGGAAAATCTGTGAAACCTTAAACATCCTGTACAGACAAGAAATCATGCAGCCATCAGCCAGGCAGAAAGGAAGTGGTAAAGGGAGAGGTTTTCCCTTGACACAAGATGGAAAAGCAGCCAGGCTCAAAACCAAGGGGGGACCAGACCCTTCTGAGAGACAGGACTGAAAGCAGGAGTAAAGATTCCCTCCAGACCTTCTGCAGGGCTGAGCTTTCCCCAGTGGCTCTTAGGAGAACTTAACCACAGGGCTCTACATGAAATCCATCACTGAAAGTTAAACAAAAAGGATGAAGAGCTTTCAAAAGTTGATTATATTCAAACGCAATAGCAGCAGCAGCCCTTATGGAAAGATCCTATTAAAATACCAGCAAAAACAGAAATGCAAACATGGGAGACCTGGCAGAGGCTTTCCAGCTCAAACCTTCAGTGCCTTTTGCACCCACTGATAGAAGGACAGAGGCTAAAACCATTATTATTGGGCCAACATCCCCGGACCTGGTACAGGATGATGCTGATTCTATTTTTTATGTATAAAAATACATATGGAAAGACAGATTATGTACACATGAAAATTACAAACGTACCTCATGGCCACCATTAAAAAGGAGACCTGCTTGCCTTTTTATTTTTCTCACCCTGAAATGGGTCATTTTTATTTTATGTACACACATACGGGTTTGCAGTTTGTATCCACATGTTTTCTCTACAAATTCAGAAGTTAATTCAGAATTTAATCCATTTGCCACATTAGGCAGGGTTTCGTTTCCATAGGTTTTTGTGATACATTATTATGTTTATATTGACTTTTTTATTGAGATTCAAAATAAGGTATTTCCTCCACAGTCCTAGCTCAACTGAGATATTCCTCACATCCTTGCTGGTCACTTTATCTAATCTTTTTCTACCTCACTTGGGCAATATGCTCCAGGGGTATCTCTAACTGCAGGGGCTGACCATGCTTTCTCTCTCTCTCTCTGTTAGTTTTCCTCATGCAGAAGAATGAATTTATCAATTACTCCAGTTCTTGAGTTACATGTGCCTGAGACTTACAAGCCTGATAAGAAAACTGAAAACAAATACATCCAAAGACTGAGTTATCTAATAGTTGGCCATCTGCTTAGGAAAATCATTTTAAGTAGTTACAGCAATTCTATTAACTATTTACCAAGTGAGTCATGTTGTTCTCTTTAGGTTAACCCTTCCTGTCTCTGTGGGCTCAGCGCCCCAGGCAGTTTTGAAGAAGGTGCTCAACCACCTTTCCTCCTTTCAGAAGCAAAGCCGGCAGTCCCCCTGCACTCGAGACCCCCCAAACTCACTGTCCAGGGCACAAAAGGGCAATAAAACACCCGCGACTCCCAGACCACACAAACCATGCAGAAAATCTCTTTCCAGGAGCATCCCCGGCGAGGGCACGGCGCAGCAGCACTGACACAGCGGGATGGGAGCGCTCCTGGTGCCCCGGGCACTCCTGAGGGCAAGGTCAGTCCAGGGCAGGGCAAATCCTGCCCCCACATCCTGCCGAGAGCCCCGAGACACCCGCAGCCGGCAGCCCGGCCGCCTGTCCCCGGCACAGGGACACAGCCCCCGGGAGCGGCCGCTCCATCGCGGGTGCCGAGGGAAAGGCGAGGAACGCGCGGCTGCTCGGCAGAGATAACGCAGAGCTGGGGCTTCTGGGGGCAAGGAATGGGACAAGACCGCACAGCTTTGAAGCCATCTATTCAGCCCCTGCCCTCCTCCCTTTAACACGACTGTGAAGTGCAGAGAAATCTCCTTTGAAAGCACTACAGAGAAGTTCGCATGATGAAGAGTGCTCCTGTGGAATCACTATTTTATCATTAAGCACAAATATGTGCTGAAGGGCCGGAGGACGGCCGGGTGCAGGGAGGCAAAGTCCAGCACCTGATGTTTGAGGGAAGATCCGTGGAGCAAACATCTTGGAGCGCGGGGGTGTGTCGAGGGACTGACAGCTGGGAATGAGCACGGAGTGAAAAGCACCGGCTCCACGGGGCACAGAAACACCACCCGAGCCGGGCAGGGGAAAGCGGCAGCGGGGCAAAACCGCCCCGTCGTGGGGCTGGGGGCTCGGCTGCACCGAGAGGGCACCGGGCGCTACTTTTCAAATCCGCGAGACAGGCAGGAGAGGGAGCGGGGCTGCCGTGAGGGAAACCGAGGGAAAGCGAGCGCACGGCGGCTGCCGGGGCCGGGGAGCGCCGCGCTCGGGATGCTCCGGCGGGACGAGCCCCGCAGCCCGCCTGGCCGGGAGGTCCCGCTCTGCCCCGGGAGCTGCACCCCGGGCCCCACCGCCCCTCCCCGGGCCCCGCCGGCCTCACCCACCTGGCCTGGGGGCTCCGCTCCGCTCCGGCCGCGCCCGGAGCCGTGCGGCGGTGCCGGCGCTGCCCCGCTCCGCTCCCGCCTCCGCGCAGGACGCGGCGGCCGCGGCTCCCCCTGCAGGGCGGCCACGGCACCGGGAACGGCACCGGGACATGGGGCCACGGGAACGGCACCGGGAACGGCACCGGGACATGGGGCCACGGGAACGGCACCGGGAACGGCACCGGGACATGGGGCCACGGGAACGGCTCCCGCAGCCGGCGGGATGGGTTGGGATGGGGCCCCGGCAGCCCCGCAGCTTTACCTGGCGGCCGGCGGTGAGCCGGCCCCGCGGGGCTCGCTGCCAGCACGGGCAGCCCGGAGCAGCATCCCCGCAGCGGCGCTGGAGCGGAGAGGGCACTTACTTGAGAGTCCTCGCTTGCCGTGAGGGACCTGCCAGTGACAGCAGCGAGCTTTGACTGGGCTTGATCTGCATACAATGAAAGGAGGAAAGAAAGGCGAGGAGAGGAGAGGAAAGGAGAGGAGAGGGAAAAGGGACGGGAAAAGAAGAGGGGAGAGGGAAGAGGGGAGGAGAGGAGAGGAGGGCTTTCTCACTACATTATTTTAAGCATCTACTTCTTTCCAGGCTGGAAAACCCACCCAGCGAGTCGAAGCCTGCAGCTGTACCACACGGGGCTGCGTGGCACCGTGCAGTGCTGCGGGGGACACCGGGTCCGGCTGCGTGCACAGAGAAACTTCACTCTCTTCTTCATTACCTACGGAAAGGAACCCTGGGCACTACCACTCTGAAGAGTTCTCGGCAGGGATATTGCCTCTTTGACAGCAGTTTCACATTCCCAGCGGGTAGGCGGCTGTGGATCCCCCAGCACACAGCACATTTCCTGGCGGCCGTGCCCCTGGGGCTGCTGTCCCCAGCCAGCTCCCGCTCCTGAGAAGGACTTGGGGACAGCCATGACTCATCTCGCAGCAATTTTGAAACAGGGACAGAACCTCTCAAATCTTTGTGGGCATCTTCTAAGCTTTTTAACTTCTAATATCCAAGTTTATCTCTCAGCAAGTCAATAATCTACATGTTCCTATTGGGTGGACATTGCGAACAAGAAAACCACCAGCGTGACTCCACAATTCCCACCAACTCCACGGCAGGTCCCAGCCTGTGACAGACTGATCCACCTCAGTGACAGCCAGCCCAGGCCCGTGTGTGCAGGGACTGCCACAGGTTGGGTGCTTGTGTCATGCAGCGAGGTTTTATTCTAGGATTCTCCACTCCCAGAGCATTCCCACACCACTGACACCCAGCACGGCTCACCCTGCCTGCCCTGACAGCAGCAGCACGAGTTTTGCTTTACATTTCCTCGGTATAACATAGTAGGAAAGAAGGAGCAGAACTTGCACCAGCCCCTTCAGTGCCAGCCTCAAAATCTATGAGCATCTAAGCATTAAAAAAAATCATTAAAAATTCAGCACTGGCAGCAACCTGGCACCTGAGCTGCCCTCCCCTGCACTCTTACCCCAGTCAGCAAGGCAAGGCTGGTTCATGGGCTGGCTCAGCCACGCAGCTGGGAACTACAGAGCACAGAGAAGGCTGCTCCAAACACAATGGGAATCCTCTGGGGAGGAAAAAAAGTAATTTTTCCCAGGAAGTTACAGAAAAAGCTGGAGTAATTTACCACACAGTAACATGAAATGATTTTAAGGAACACATAGACTGACTAGGCAAATCAAGAGAAAAAGCAAAGGTGGGAGATGAGAAAACTAGGAGCCTCATCAAAACATGCTGCATAAATGATAGATTTAGAAATGCCACCTGCCTACATGATGTTTACCAGAGCTTTTTTAAAAAATGCTGGCACTAGGAATGGGATACTGTTCATGTAATGGCCTCACACCTGCCCTGTACAAGAGATAGTATTTTCCCACTCCTAGTTGATATTCCATGAACTTTTATGCTGGGCAATTGTTTTTGAACTAGAGGGGCAAGTCAGAACCAGCTGCATGTGCCTGGTGTTGCCCCTTTCCAGGGCAGTGTTTCCTGTATTGCAGATGCTGCCTCTCTCTTTGCCCAGATCCTCAAAGCCACCCGAATTACGCAGTCAACCCCCTGCTCTGAACTGCCAGACTGGTTTATTCCAACCATCCCATCCTCAATACATGACCTCACAAGCATCCCAAGTCACAAATGCTGATCACCATAGCTTTGAAGGACCCCAGAAATGCATCATTGGATATTTCTTTTCCCAGCTAACCAACTTTAAGCATGTTTGATGTAGACTACACAAATTTTAAATTAGCAAGTCATAGAAGATCCAAAGCAAATGTCCAAGTACTTTCACAGAACTGGCTGATAATGGCTCCCTGACCAGTTTCTAAAGCTTCTTAGAAATTACTTTCCTCCCATGAAAGTGTTCTTTACCAGAAGCACTAAACCACTGGCTCCTTCCCTCCCTGGCCATTGCAGTTTGGATGGCATATCAGATCCCCATTGTCATCTGCTGATTTTATCTGTGCAGCTGGGAACTCTGCAGTGATCCAAGATGTTAAAATCAGTATTAACATCTCCCAGAGCAACTCAGCCAGACCCTCTATGTCTTCTGCATGCTCATTTCTCACTTCTGCACAAGTAACTGTGTTTATAATGAGCAGCTGCTGGTTTATGTCCTATTCAGCAGTTGGATAGAGTAACTTCCATTACGATAATAAGATCTGAATAGATCTGTTACCTTTCTTTCAAAAATTAATTGGTTTTCTAGTGGTTCTCTGCCACTGTCCCTGTCAAGTATCAGACCATAATTCTTGTGCATGTTCCACGTGCACTGTCCTTGCCTCTGGATATTTCCACTTACGCCCTCCCTTACCAGTGACCAATGACAGTAAATTGACAGTAAGGAATACAAACAGCTTTTATATATTCTCTTTGCTTTTTATAAGAAATGCAGGGGTGGCAGCACCAGAGAATGCAACTTCCCTTGGTCACTCTGAGAATAAAGCAGCATTACTGTGACTGCTGTGCCCAGACACATTTTGAGAAGGGTTGACATGAAGAGACAGGCTGAAACCTCCTGGAAACAAAACAGCTTCCAGCAGCCCCCGCAGCCATGGCAAGGTACTGCCACACGTTCAGAGCTGGCTCTGAGCTGAAAGGAGTCCAGGACTGCAAGAACAGAAATTAAATTTTCTGTTTCGCCCATGTAGAGCCAAGAAAGGCTTTCTCATTCCTGGAAAGCAGAGCTGCAGTAACATCCTGTTCACTGTCTCACTGAACAAGCCAAACTCCTGAGTTTTGGGCAGCTGAAAAGGAGTGATAAGAGTATTTGCACTCTTCAGACTTAGCAACTCAGCTCAAGCAGTAAACTCTAGAAAGCCTGTGTAGAACAACTCTCGAAATGCCTCCTTCAAAAAGGTGTCAGCAAAGCAAATAAAATCCTCATGTTTGAGACCTATTGTGAAACTCACCCTTGTCTTTGCTGGCACTGCACGAGCGACACCTTGGGCATGTCAGGGATACCCCTGGAACAAACACAGACTCATAACCAAACACAGCCTGCCAGCCTGGGGAGCACAAAATCATACCCAGGTACTGAGGCTCCCACGTGGAGGACTGAAAATGATCACTTTGCCTAGGACAGAATCTGGAAGAATTAATCTTATTTTAAACAGAAAAATTATTTCTGTCTTTACAAAGAGATTAATGCTTTATCAGTTTTGAGGCTCTTCTCTGTCATGAAATTTTTCTAACCAGACTAAATTATTTAATATATGCAAAATGACATTTAAGGGATGCATATTTTGCCAAGAACATCAAACTGAGTATTGCATTAGCACACGTGTTCAATGTTGTTAAACGGGACATTTAAAATGGTGTGTTCTGACTTGCACATATCCCATTCCCACAAATACTGCCTGAATCTCCTCAAAAGCAATGAAAGACACTTGTCTTAGTCTAAAAGAATGCATGAGGGCACAGTTACTCGAGGTCCTTTGGATACACCAGCAAATCGTTCAACATTAAAGACAGATATATAGATATATAAATGAAAATCTGTATGTATATTTGTATATATGTGATTATTTAACTCACATTGTTCAACATTAAATATTTGATTACATTTTTAAAATCAACATTGGGAAAAGTTTGATTTTTCTGAAGAGTGTCTCCTTTAACAAAGTTACATATGCAGAATTGTGTTGGCAATGCCCATGGCTAAAATCATAATGAAGGACACTCCTGTATCAGAGACTGAAGCCTTTTTGCACAAACTGTTCAATTCCAGCACTGGAGGAGTTCAGCTTTTACCAAAGGCTTAAGGAAAAGAAGCTGAAGTCAAGGTGAGATTTGCCCTCCCAGGGAAATGCAAACCATATCCCCAGCACAGTGTGAATCCAGTCTGGGTTGGGAATGAAGGATTTTCAGTAATTTCATGTCAGGAGTTGACTACTCTCCGTAAAAGGCACTGCCCAAACAGACTGTGGCTTTATTTCTCCCAATGCTATTCAGCATGACAGACTATGAGATGGAATTCAATCTAAATTTAAGCACTCTCTATAAACTATTAATAGAAGAAAAACTGGTAGCATGAATCATCATGTGGGAGCTGCAGAGCAACAGCGAAAATATAACTTACCTTTACACAATAAATGAACTGTTGGAGTTGAAAGGCCCAGCAGAAGTCACTTGATTCTCCTTCACTTGAACCATTCTCATTTTATTTTGAGGAGCAATGAGAGGGCAACCCTTATTTAACTTGACAAAATACACATTGTGCACAACCCAGCTTTGTCACAACCCAAACTGGAGACCAAAATTAGCTGTTGACCCTGCTCCCCACCACTCCCTGCTAGGGGATAGCGTGTGCTGGAAATGTTGGTGCAAAATGACACAACTTGAGAGGTTTATAGAGTTGAGCTCATGTTTTAGCACCCCATTTCAATGCCAGCTGCACCTCTGGCCAAGAGCAGAATGGCACCAAACCTTCCTTTTACATTTCATCCCTGCCCAAAGTCCAGCTGTAGGAATTCCTCAGAGCAGCCGTTCTGGGGTGGGGGGGGATTCCTTGCAGCTCCTGAGCTGCAAAGCTGACAGTGCAAAGCTGGGGCTTTGCAGACACAGCCCTGGCTATGGCCACTGCAGGCTGTGCCCTGGTGCAGCCCATGGACTCTGAGTGTGGCCCCAGGGAGACACAGCCTCAACACAGTGGCATTTTAGTGCTCTATGGGATATTTATTTTTGAAAAATATGATATTGTCAACAGCTCAGTGAAGTTGTCTCCAGACTGTTATGTCTCCTTCTCAAGTTTCTTTCATTTTTAAGAGCTTAACTTTTAGGCTTCTGGCGTGAGGAAAGAGCCTAAAATGGTTTAAGAAAAGGACATAAACAAGGGAGTGAGCTCTGCACAGCACTGGAGAGCAGCACAAATAGTGCCCCACACTATAGAATCAATGCAGATGTCTGAGAGCAAAAATACTGTGATGAGACAATACTGTATGTGTCCAACCCTATTTTCATAATGAGATTGAGAAGGTTTCAAAGAACTGAAAATCCTGAAGGACAAAGACCATTTAAGAAAAGTCGACAGCATATTTTTTCAAGTAGGGTATTTCATATACAGAAATTCAGTTCTACAAAAAGGGCTAAACAATGGTGACACAGGAAATAGCAGACAAAGGTTAATAAAAACCTTAGCCTGGATTAGAATTGGTGGCACCAGTTCCTCATCTGCTTCTTTAAAAATTCATAGACAAATTTTTTTCCTGAACAAAGACTTGCATGGGAGAAGTTTCAAATCAACTCTTCTAATAGAAATGAAACTAATAAAAATATTTAATTAGACATAAATGCTCTTCTAATCTTGAGCTGCCAGGAACAGAGACACTAATTGGCCAAATTGCCCATTCAAGGTGCTGGGCTGCAGCACCAAGCAGGAATTCACAGAGAAGGTACTGGAGCTTCCCCAGGGCCATCACAACTTTAGGAGCAAATTCAAAGGAGAATTCACTCAACCTTTAGTACTGAGGATGAAAAAGAAAAGCATCTTGAGAACATTTCAACATGAAATGCTGGGCTCAAGGAAAGACAGTGCTGAAAAAACAACACAGACAAAGCCCAGAGTGAGGGAGCTGAGAGGGGCACAGAATTCAGCTCCCTTTTTGTTCATTTTTTAAAGTTCTGCCAGTAGCTGCTGGCTGTAAATGGCTTCCTAGTTAAGAAGAAAGTTAAGAAAAGAGTTAACTTTCAAGTATAAGGGTCTCCTCTAAAATAATTCTGTGTGGTAATAATGCACATCTTCGTGAGCTCCTCTGATCTCTGCCCTTTGTAAAACTCTGCCAGACATGATTTAATCCAAGTCTCTGCTGTCCATCAAAGCAATTGTGAAACCTTTTAGCACAATTTCAGCAGTAATTCTGTATTACTAACCTAGTTCCTCCACAGAATTTAACTGCAGAAAAACCAGGACTCCAATACCAGCTTTTGTGATTTAATACAGTGGAATATTATATTGCTGTTGCTTCTGAGGTATTTATTTTACTATTCCTTCTAGCTGCAGCTTTTCATTACAGTAAGATCTTAAAAATTAATGAACCACTTTTATTATATTCAACTTAGACACACTTATGGAGCTGGTTTTACATTTTTAACAACATTTTTTAGTGACAGCTTGGAAGGCAATCCATGAAAACAGTCTGGTGAGGGAATATTATTTCAGTAGATATGGGAAAGAAAAGTTGCAGCTCTACAGACTGTGCAGACCCTGCAGTTTTAGCATCCCTCATGCCTGGCCCACGTCCTGCCCTCCAGGTGCCCATTGCATGGGGACAAGTCCCTGCCATGGTGCTGCCAGGAGCTTGCTACAGAAAAGAAAAACATCTATTTTCTGACATGAGTCTACTACACTACACTTCTGAAACATTCATTTGCAGAAGAAGCCTGAAAGCTGAAGATCCATGCTTAACAACAGGATATAAATCCATTTTAAGAACTAAAACGTTTTCTTAAATCAGGCATGTTCTTAAACCACACAGCTCCAGCAGCTCCAGACACTGCAGGAAGGATTGCAAGGAGTCTTCAGGGAGAATGTTTCACCTCAAGAAAGGAGAAACAAGACACTTTCTTGGAGAGTAACATTTACTGAGACAAAGACTTTTCTAGATTGCTGAATAGTCAGAAAACAACTCACAAAATCTCAAAAAAGGAAAAAAAAGGTATTATTAAAATACCTATACTAGCCAGTGTCTTTCAGAACAATATTCACAATAATTAGGAGCTCAATCCAAACCTCTGGATCCAGCTTATTCCAGAGCACTTGAAATTAAAGCTCCAAACCAGCACTTGAAAAGTTACCAAAAGTTATCCAGGACAATTTGAGACCAAACCAGATTTAAGGTGTTCTAAGCTTTATTTTCACCTGGAAAAGTGATGTTTAGGCTTCTGCTTTAAATAGCCTGAACTGATCTAGAGATGAAGTCCCCAACCCCTTTAGAGACAGAGAGGGAGTGAGCACACGATGGCCTTACTTATGGTGGGCTAAGTAACATTTAAGTAATTCTAATCCTGCAATGCACTGCAGAAGTTGCCCAAAGTGACCATATTCTCTGCAATTTCCTTCTCTAGAACAATACAGGCTAAGCAGATGCCTTGAACACATCCCTCTTATCTGGGCTATTCACTGTCTTACCACTTAAAACCCTCTGGGGGTAGATCCCCTAGAGGCTGCTGGGATCCCAAAGAGGATTTCCCAAGAAATCCTCAGTTTATGTGCACACAAAGCCTTGGCACACACTCCTCACCTCCACCTCTGCTTCCTGCAACACTCCAGGAAAAGCAGTGCCAGAACCAGAGTGAGAACAGCCCCTTCTGCAGCATTCACCCAAGAAAACAAACACACATTCTGCTATTTGCAACCTTTATTTCATGAATAATTAAGAAGAAAACATGGCAACATTGGCAAATCGAAGGCATACATACTAAATACTCATACAGAATACATTATGGAGAAAGTAAATGCCCAGGTCTTTAGTGGTCCTTGCAAACTGAAAGCATTTTGGGTCCTCCAAAAGGTTTAGCTTAACATAGGCTTGCTGACTTCTCAAGTTCCAATCATTACCAACTTGTGCCTTTCAAAGCAGAAACAGGGTGAAATACAATTGGAATACTCATTCAAATTTTCCTCAAAGCTGTATTTCTCCACTCTAACCAAAAGCAAACAAAATGTTTTTTCCTCCTTGCCATTTAAATATATACACCAACACACCAGCCTAAGTATTGAAGACACAAGCACTTGTTGAAACACATTCCATGTTACTCAGAACCTGCAGGAGTACAGATCTGCACACACACATCTACACATGTGCATGTGGCTACATCTGTACATTTATGCAAAGCCTCTCTCCATGTAAGATGTGTCTAAACTATTCAAAAGGGTTCTAGAAAAGTACTTGCACTCGTTTAGAAGAATTTCTAAACCCATACACAGACTGACAGACAAGAGCTGTGGTTTCAAGGAAGAGTAAAACCAACACAAACCAGAAAAGCTGGGTGGATGAGAAGAGCTTTAAGAATCACTGGGTTTTGTATCATCTTCAAAGACCATGGAAAGTGAGCTTTAAATTACCTATTCAGGAGATGTCATTACTGGCTGCAGTGTCATGTCAAACAAGGTTAGTCCTTATCCAGTACAGTGCTGTGAAGTCAGACTGAGGCATCAGTAAAATTCTGTTCTTTCACCAAGTCCACAATTCATCACACTTGTGTCAGTTCTGGCTCACACCTGAACAGGAAGTACCCTCACCCAAAGGTGCAGGGTACCAGTTAATGCCCTTCTAGGTTGGATCAGGAGTTGTCCAGTATTAAATGGGATCACTGATTTATTTCAGATTCACTGAACAACTCTTGATCATTACTGACCTAAAGTGAACTTACAGTCTGGAGGCAAACTAGTCTATGCCTTGTTTAGTAGTGTTATACTTTCTTCCCATTAGATAATATACAGAAAAAACACACTTCTGTTAAAAAAAACCCTTCAGATACATATAAAAGTGCTACTTATGGACAGAAAAATTAACCTTACAATACACAGAAAACCAAAAGTTTCTATCAAACTGAAATGTTTGTAAGTTACAAGGATTAATTACTTGAGAATGTTACATGTATTTGTGCCCTCCTAGCTGAACTCATTTCCAAGTAACCATCCTAACTGAACATATGCAATAACTGGAAACCATTAAAAACCTCCAGAGAAATTTCAACAATGGAACAACCTCCCTCCCCAAAAAAACCCAAAAACACACAAAAAACCCCAAACCAAATCAAACAACAACAACAAAAAACCCCAAAAAACACCCCCCAAAAAACTACCAAACAAACAAAAAAACCCCAACAACAACAAAAAAAGAAGAGCCCCTTTCTCCCCATTTGTTGATAGAGTTCAGAATGAAAAATGGATTATTCCATTATTGCAAGTGCAGTCCACAGTCAGAGCAGGTCAGTGATGAGCTGTGGAACTGGGACTGCCAATGGCTCCTGTGCAGCAGGAAATGTCTGCTGGGCTCCCTCACCACCATATAAATACACCAGTCACATGCAATTAAAATAACACACGGATCACTAGGGTGAAAATGCACATCATACATGGCTGTGCTGGGGCAGAGCAGGTTCCAAACCTTGACTTCCCCAAGCAACTTCCTCGTATTCTAGAACTATGCAAAATACAAAAGCCTTAGAAAAGTGCAACAAAACTAGCTTTATGACATTTTCCTTTCTGTTTCCATAAATACAATCTCATAAAAATATTATTAAACAGAAGCATACTTCCCAGTGGAGACCTAACAGGCCACATTTCAGCTTTCAGTAAATGATTTTGTCTAAACTGAAACCCCCTGAAAATAGGGGATTAAAATGAAACCAGCTTAATTGCATCAGGCTGCTGTAATATTCTGCCAGAAGTTTGCCCTACTGCTCTGCATCCCCAAGTCCTGCTGGGACTGATGGAAACTTTCTGTACAACACAGTGGCCTTTGGGTAAGGAATATTAAAGTTAATGTCAGTTGGGAGGAAGTCATCTGGTGTTCATAGGTTTTACTAAAGTTTCATTGGGAGGAAATAATTCTAATAATCACAGAATGAATTAGCTCAAGGAGATCAGGACAGTGGCTTTGTCAAAACGAGTTCAAGGGTGCTGCACCCAAATAACTGGCAAGTGTAGCAAAATCATAAAGGGAAAAAAGACTTGTATCAATTAACAGAACTCAGAACTGTACAAACCTTGACCTTTTAAGTTATTTAGCATTAATTATCCACAGCATACTTGCTACATATTTCAGATGCTTAACATCTTGGGTTAGATAATTATAGAGTGTACTACAAGACTGATTCTAAAATCAGGGAACACAACAGAAGAACCTTAGATGAAGGAGGGACACAGCAGCCACACAGTAATTTAAAACCCATCCAGCCACTCTCCTGTGAAAGCAGAAACACTATTAAAGATACCTTGCTAAATAGGGACAATTAAATGTATTAAGAGATGTCTGTGTTTTGCCAGTCAACACACACTAACTCGGGAAAGCACAATGGCATGTCCAGCACTTGGAGACACTTTAATAGCACTTCTCACCAAGTAATTTCTCAAACTGGCTAATATTAGCTCGAAGAAAGGGACACACTAATGGTAGCTTAAAGAAAGGAATTACAGAAATAGAGCCCAGAAGAACATAAAAATCCAACAGAAATAAATATTTACCCAGTCAAGAGAAGGACCACAAACAAACCCTACAGCTAACTCAGTCCAAACATGAACATGACTATTTTAAGGTCTTATTTCTAGACCACCTCAGCACAACTCACAACAGGCAAAAAGCAGCAGGAAGATGCACAACTGGACTCCTTCCCAGAAGAAGCTTAGGAGCTCCTGCTTGGGGCTGAGTGAGTTGTAAGAGGCAAACAAGAAGAGAAGTCACCAGAGGAGTCACAGAACACAGTTTAAAGGTGTAACTGCATCACTTCAGCCTTTGGAAGGAACTGTCACACACCACCTGAGCACCACACAGTGTCCCAAGCCCAGGCACAGGCAGGAAGAAAAACACCCACAAATTCTCCAAATCTCCAGCTTCCCAAATAATCTTGGTTAAAAAACTAGGCTAGAATAAAAATTGTGCCCTGGGCCAAATATGCACAGAAATAGAATTGAGTTAAAGTAATCTCCTGGTAATGCAAAAGAACCCAAATGTCTGGAAGTGTTGAAACTGAAAAAGAGCTAAGAACATTGAGATCAGTAAGAGAAATGAGACTCCAAAGTCACAGCTACACAAGGCAGATCCTCAGCAGCTTCAACCACTGTACTGCACCATTAAGGAGGGGTCCAATTTATTTCTCCTCATGCACCTAAAACCAGAGCATCACTGATGCCAGGGACATTAACAGGAGTTTATACCAATAAATTAAAGTAGAATTCATTTTGCTCTGGCAAATTAAGGGCATTCTAAGACACGATGATGGACTTTACAGAAAAACACAAACAGTGGAAATATTTCATAAAATTGGAGACCAAAAATTATCAGAAACACTACATGTAACTCAAAGAATCTCTTTTATGCAAAAGAGACAAAAACCTACCTTTAAGTCAGAATATATCATAATTATATACTATATTCTGGATAAACTATTCACAAACACAAATTTAAAAGTGAAAATTTCACTCAGTTTTTCAGAGGCATGGGAATAAAACTTTTTGTGAGGGTCAGAGATTCACACTGGAGATACTAAATTAGTGTTTCTGTTTCAACAGACAGCCAAATTAAACTGGATTAAACAAAACCAAATCAAGTGTAACACCTATGGAAGTGTTTCCATCCACAGGATCCAGAGGATGGCACAGCTGGATCTGCATCAGGATGTCCCACAGCTCCATTTTTGTTGCCCACCCTACAGCTGGCCATGAGGAACCCTGATATTCTAGAGCACAGGCATTTGCAAGGCACATAGTAAAATATAAATGGATGACAACATATTTGCAGTACATTCAGAAATATCTTCTGGATTAAAAGGAAAGTAAATCAGCATAAACTTGCACTTCACATGAACAAAAAACCAGGCTGTTTCAGGATTAACTATGAACAGAAACCAAACACAATAGTATATTTATTCCACATCCAGAAGGGCTACTGCTATTTTTCCTCTTGAACAACTGAATGTGGTTTGAACCTTCAGAAAAGCCCACACTGTAGAGAGCAGCAGGGCTCTGTGTTTGCTTTAGACCTTCCATTGCTCCGTTCCTTCCACTCAGCAGCACCTCCCACATAAAGGCTCAGATACACCAAGACACAAAAACCTCTTCATGAAGCCCAGGGTTCTTGGGCTGGATTCACAGAGTTTTATCAGACAAATCACACCAAGAAGAAGTTTACAAAGCTCTGAAGTTCAGAACAAGATCCCTACTATAATTACTGCTAGCTTTTCTCTCTCTTCCTCGTGTTTTTAACAGAAAGGATCTGGCAAACGTGATTTCTCCTTTCTCCTTTGACAAATGGTTACACTCTCAGGGTTATTGCATTTAAGGACTCTGACAACATCCCAGGTAAATGAAGATGACCATTGGACAGAAAAATAATCAGGTCAAAGCTTGAATTACCTCACCAAAACAGGTCATGAGTGAATTTAGATCCAGAAATGCTATCCTTTTCATTAGAAAAATATTTTTTTTAACTCTAAGGCAATGAATAAGACAATCATAGATAAGGATATCTGTTCAGAGGATAAGCAGAAGGGTTTTTTAAACACTGATTGGCAAAATCTGGAATTTAATAATAGGAGATAGAAAGCAAGAGATCAGTAATGTGTATTTCCACTAAGACTATTCCTATTGAAACTAATGAAGTAAAAAAAAAAAAAGTTGAAGAAATATAGAGGAGAGGAAAATGTATTTCAGACTTTTATTAAAATCTGTTAATGAAAATCTTTCACTTGAAACCTCTCTTTCAACAATTGTCTTTAGATTATGTTGGCTCTTCAAATGCACCAATTAATAATCTGAGGGTCTCTTATTCTAGTTCTAAAGAGCTGTAAGAATGTCTGAGACAACGCTGCTCTGAAAACTTCTCCAAGGGCCCTCAGCACAGGTTAAGTAGTTATTTTGCAAAGTTCCATAATTCTCACAGGCACATATCAGTGTAAATGTGTATTCTCATACAATGCTAGAGACAAGCTGAATTATTACTCTTCACATGGGCTATGTTCTTCAGATGAGAAGGTTTGGGATTTGGCAATACTTTTGAGTTAAATCTGTGCTTTTATACCATGAAGATGTTTCACAGATGCCAAGCACAGTTGCATTCACTGGGTTAACATCTATGACATTCAAACTGTCCTTTAACAGTCGTAAGAGCACCATAGAACAGATTTATTTTCTTTACAGTGGGGCTACTGCTGAAAAAGCCTGTGCTTATAAATAGCAGCTGTTACAGAATCACTGCTCAAGTCGGCTTCTGCTTAATATTAATGAGATGCTCCATGGCTGGACTGCTGGTAAGTGCTCAGGAAAGCAAGAGGCAGAAGCAGCGAGGGAGTGAAGTCTCCCCTCGATTTGACAAACAAGATTACAACACACAGCTCGTGACAAATGGAGCCATGAAACCGTTGGGAGCCATTAACATTCCACAGCAGGCCTGAAGTGCCAGCACTATCAACTCAATGATCGCTAAGGCACTTAAACTCTTCTGCCCAAGAGCTGCTAAATGAATTCAGGTACATTTTCAGGGAAAAAAAAAAAAAAAAAAAAAAAGTAGTTGAGCAGACTAAAGTTTCTCAATTCCTTCCTTGTGACAGTGAGTCATTTCCACGCAATAGTTGAGACTGCTGGGTGTACACAATTACATCAGTTCCTCCATAGTCCTTCCCAGAGAACATCTCACCTTCTGTCACTCAGATGAGGATGTGCAAGACCAATGAAAAACACACAGAAAACATGGCAAAGCTGGATTTTGAGACAAACTACTTCATTGTTACATCTTATTAACAGTATCTTCTCTGCAGAAGAAAAGCTATCCCAGTTCCAAACTTCTACCCCAGATACCCACAAGGTGTGCTCATATTGCTGTAGAGGGAAGCCCGGGGTGGGCAAAGGAAGAAGAGAGCAAAGAACAAGCCAGACAAGGGGTGATCATTGATTCATTTCTGTTAGAGTGGAAGCACAGGGACTTTGCACAGATTCCTTGAAGTGTAGTGTACCCTGGAAGGCAGGAGCTGCATGTGCTAGTCTTTACAATCCATAAGATAAAGATGAAAGCCACATCACTGTGACAGAGGTAGGCTTATAATGAAGCTTTAGAATGAAGTCTTCTTCTGTGCCAGATTTTTCGAGGTATCAAGAGCACTTTTCCCCTCAATTTGTCATCATGGAATCAAAGCTTGTTTTCCTGGAATATTGTGCACATTTTAAAGGATGGAAAATAGCTGTATAGGCAATAACTAAGTTACCATTAAGAAATCTACTATATTGGACTACCATATGCTGTGGGCAGAGTATTCAGAGTCTGTGGAATCTGGATGCTACAGAAAGTTCAGTAATATGATGCCATGTAATCCTTTTCCTTCTCAAAGCTTTATCTGTACATTCAGTCTCCTATATGCCAGAGGAAGCATTCACCTCACTCTCCCAGCAAAGAAAGTTTCAGGAAGTCTGACTGGAGAGGCAGCACAGAAGTAGTTCAGGCTCTTTAGGCTACATAATTAATCTGAATAGCTTAATAACTTGGGTTATTCCAAGCACTGTGGCAACAAGTTCTTGCTCTTAAACAGTTGTTTCCATGCTTAGGAGCTGAAGCAATCTGAGGCAATCCAAGATAGTGTCACTGAAGTTCGAGGGGACTCAAATGTTGCCAGTTTTCAGTGAAATGGGGATTAGCATTTCAGTAAGATTTCCATCTGGTAGCTCATGTTGGTTGTATCCCATGGATCTGTCGAATGATTAGGGTTCAGGTTTCAAAGTATTTGTAAATTGCTGTAACATACAGCATGACATTCTGCCAGTCTGGACGCTCAGTTCGCACCATTTCATTGATGTCCTGTCACAGAAAACACATTGGTCAGAATCAGGAATGAAAACCCTGAGAGCAACGTGGCAGTGCTTTCACACATTCCTGGGAATGGTAAATCTGTCAAGTTTCCACAATTTAAAGCACTGATGAAGAAAGCTCTGTTTTCTTCCATCTAGCTTGGTATTACTTACAAAATGTAATGAACAGCATATCTGTAGATAGTTCTTTTGTTGACTTAAGATTGAAATGCCTGATGCTGTGCACGCTCAAGCTGTCCCCCACTGAGCACAGCTGGTACAATAGTATCAAACTTTAGTGTTCACATAACCCTGCACCAGCCTTGCAAATCAACACAACCTACCCAGGAACTGTGAGCCACGGAATCGAGGCCCAGATATTCATTAAAGTTCAAAATTCCCACCCAGTTAAGCATCAATAAATAACTGACTCCCATCTACCCTCTTCAGCACATGTACAAAGCAAAGCAGAGTGATGTAGTTCCTAGTAATTCCTGTTTGCTCTAAGGCTCTGTTTGAAAGCTTTGGATGCAGGAATCTCCTGAACTCAAAAAAGAAGTTGTGAGTTCTTTTAGCTGAACATCATCTTCAGAGAATGAACAATTTCTGCTTGCATTCCACTCCTGTTTACATACAGCAGGTTTCACACCTTTATTAACCCTTTACTCATGTAAATATGGCTGAGAAAAACATCCACAAACCTACACATCACACACAGTGTGCATGCAGGCATGTAAATAGATACTAACTTCTTAAGATGGATACAATTTGCACTTAGACTGAATTCCATTCAATTTGCCTGTTTAGAGTATCTGTAAATCACAAAATGGAAGGGCAGACAGCAACCATTTGGACTAAGGCTGAATTATGCACGAATTTCTGCAGTTATTTTCCACCATCTCATTCTCACATCAGCACTTGGTAAGAAACTTCCACATCTCAAATCCGTGCCAAAGTCAAAGTAGGAAAGCCCAGGAGTTGCACTGCCATTGTCAGCAAACACAATGCTGGGGGTAAAAGCACTGATAAGGATCAAGGAAAGTGTTATTTTTAAAAAGTCTGTTGTACTGGTAGTTGCTAACTACGGCAGCTTTGTTCGAATTTAGGCTGCAAAAGTATCACTTCAATCTCATTTCTGATAATTGCCATTTCAGCTGAGTTTTTGTGACAACTCACAAGGCTTTGGGATACTCCCAATTCCACACCTTCAGAAATACTCCTGTTCTACTAAACACTCTACTATTGAAAGCTAATTCTTTTACTCTAAAATTTGTGTAAGACAACTTTTAAACAATCACTGAAAAAACCTTGCAACTATTTGCAACGATGACAAATTAAAAGTCTAAACTTAAGAGGCAAATCTCAACTCTCACACTACACTGAGGAACAGGAACAAACTACATTGCTTGATTTGTAGCTCCAGAGCTCAAAAAATCCCAAATAATTTAGAAGTAGGTTAGAGACAGGATAGATTCAATAGATTACTGAAAATCTCAAATTATTCTCATTATTAACATTTATTTTTGTATTGGGAGATAAGTGTTGGTGAACCTTCCTTTTAAAGCTTAACCATTCTGTATTTCACTCATTATTTAGTGCAATAACCACTAGCTGAGCTCATCTGCTGCTATTTTTAAGCATAAACATCCAAATCTTTTGAGACTACAAAATAGAGTAATTTTGATTTCTATAATGGGCCATAACTCATTCAATATATATTTAAATCTTACCAGAGTAGATTTGATGCCAACACTTTCAGCTGCCTGAAAAGCCAAAGTGAAATTTCTTCTCTGCATGAGATATGAAAACATGTTAGAAAACAAGGAAATACTATTTCAAACATAACAAAATGGTCTTAAAAGTATTCATAATAATGCCACTACTTTTGCTGCAAATGGAGTCTATAATTTGACTACAGTAATTTAAAAGAGCCATAGGAATGAATGTGTTTTAATATCATCCAAAAATTTATAAAAAAATTTATGAATTGCCTGTTCAGAAGATAATGCTGAATATCATTGTCAGTGAAGAACAACTGAGTTACAAAATACTAAAGAAGAGATTCTTTATGCTCTAAAAAGCATAAATTAAAAAAAAAATCTTTTCATGCATTAAATAATCTTTTGGTTTTGGGATCTATTATCATTAATTGTAGATCCTGGGCTAAGCAGTAGGTAGGAACTGTGGCAGACCAGAATACACAGAGATGATTTGGAAATCCTAGTCACACTGGGGCTTTTAGAACTCACATTAGTTCACTGGTCTTTATTAACTCATATTAATTAAAGCCATTGCAGTTCTGGGAATGGGATTTTTAATATCTTACCTTGTCCTGGCTGTTCAGTTCTTGATAGGGAATATGGGCTGGGAGGTAAGTGTGGAGAACTGCACAGAAAGCCAGGCCATCATTCCAGCTGCTGCTGAAGTTTGTGATGTCAATATTCTTGAAGGGAAAAAAATAAAAGCAGTATTAAAATCGTAACTTAACAATTATTGCATGCTACCAATTTATCAATACTTCTTTTTAACACCTTAGAAGAAACTGGCAGAGAAAGTGGAAAGTCCAATACCAAAGTTCCGTGGTAAGAACTGCATTACTAACAGAGGAAAACAAAATAATACAGTGATAAAAAATTAGTTTATATAATAATTTCAGATTATATTAAGTCCTCCCTCAAAACAAAGGGCAGAATGTGTGCCTGAGTGTGTGTTAAAAGCTGCAAAACGTTGTGCTACAGAGTAGGTAGGACAGAAAAGCAAAGGAGTCCAAGACGTGGACCCCAAATCTCTGATCACACGATGTGCTCCTATCTCTGTTCACGTTCATTCTATTTTCTGCTTCGACTACATTCATATCCAGACAAAATTTCTAAATGATGAGGAAAAGCATTTTCTCTTCTAAACAAACCATTTCTCTATAGAAACTGATGTGAACAAGATCACAAACAAAAGTTAACTTTCATTTGGAAATAAAGATGCTCCAGCAGATTTAGTGCTGACAGTAAGAGAGAATCTTTGGGATTGGGACTGAAATTGAAAACTGCTGTCTTGCACTCCTGATCTTTCAGTTCCCGTAGGAAGCTCAGTGGCACTGAGAGTAAATGAGTAAATGCATCTCCTGAGACTGTATAAATTATTGTAGAGTCAGCCCAGTGCAGAAGAGTTATGAACAAGATGCCTCAGTGACCTTTTAAATGACTGTATATTTGGCTGTTGGCAGTCAAACAATGTTAGAGAGGCTAAGTGGATAGCAGTCAGTTTAAACTTTAATTAGAAAACAAGCAGTAACAACAATATATCATATATCTTTTACACTTCCATGGAGAAACAGAAATATGCTTTAATATCTAACTCACTTAACTGGGCTCAAGCAGAAGCTTATTTAGTTTGCAAGAACTAAGACCTCCAGTCACAGAAGGGCAGGATCTCAATCACCTGAGCCAACCTTTCACCTGGCAGCAGTTCAGTCACCATCCTCATCATCAGCTGTCTTGGACAAGGCACTAAAAGTGGTTATTCCTAAGGCACTAAAGTGGTTATTCCTAAGGCACAGAACTGCAGCCAGAGCCAATGTCCTGTGCCAGGCAGTCCAGGGCACTTGGACTTCAAACGAACAACAACCACAATCTCCTCCAACAGAGGGGAAAAAACAAAACTCTGGGCAGTTTCTAGAAGAATGTGAGGGAAATCTGGGTTTCCTGCTGAGCTGCAGCACTTGAGCAGTGCAGGGTCCCAGTGCAGGCAGCTCTGCTGGCAGTGTACGTGCTGGGGCTCACAGTGCCCACGGCCACAGACCCCCGGGCTGTGGGAACTGCTCTGCACTCTGCTTCCTCCACACACACTGCTGGGAAAATCCAAAAGCAAAAGGGAAAAGAATGAAGGGAGAAAAAGAGAAAAAAAAAAAAAAAAAAAAAAAAAAGCTGTCTCTTTTCTCCTCAAGAGAGACAGGAAATTGGATTTAAATTAATGCCTGGTTGAAACTTTCTCAATGTTACTTAAATTAAGGAAACATATGCAATGCATAGTAGGAGGTTTTAAGAAAAAAAAAAAAAAGGGGAAAAATGTCAGATTGTAAAAGCCAATAAATTTCTACATGTGTCCATTTACAGAAGTCACTTTTTGGAAAGTTCTTTCCTCCCAGCCTGTACCCAATAAGGCCCCAGGCTCACGTGTGTCAGCAGGATGGATAAAGGCAGGGAGAGAGGCTTGTGAGGCAAGCTGGCTATAAAAAACCAGGTGTGAATGGAAATGATCATGTTTGCTTTGCTGTACAATCCACTGAGGGAGAAAATCTCAAACCTGCTTTTCACCTCTGGGCTGAAATGTTCTCCCTTTTCCCTGAGACGACCAAGTGATGTGGGAAGGGGAGGAGAAAGATGTACACTGGCATTGCCACAGTGAAATTACAAAAAGCAAAAGTAATTTCCCTTAAACATTACAATTGTACAAACCAAAAACTTCACTTTAACTGTTACTAAGTATCCATAGAATGCTGAATTTTTAATAGAAATATTGGGGGGAAAAAGGACCATTTAAAGTGCACTGGCAAGTTTGGTTGGTACTCCAACAAAACCAAACTCAGAATACCCTATTTTTCTAAATCATCTTGTAGGGTCCAGCTTTTATTATTAAGACAACAAGCAGAAAACAAACCCATCATCCAAGAATTTTAATGTATCCAGAGAAGCTGAATTAAATACAACGGAAGGAAACAATTAAAAGGGACTGGTTTCTGTTTCCAATTGCTCTAAGCATTATGAATTATTATTACCTCTCAGACTAAAAGAAGTATAATATTGGTCAGATAGTAAAAACAAATCTAGAAATGGGACAGATTGTCATTTAAACTGAAAATTTAATTTTTCATGTAGGGCTTTGAGCACATAACTGGCACATTTAAATGCAGCAAATTTTATTTCCTAAATGCTTTTAACTACTTGTGGTTTTTTTGAAAAAGCTTGGTCAGTATAATGAAATCAATCTTGCATTAAGCTCTTAGTTCTCAAAGAATTGATGGTAAACAGAACATCAGCCTAAAATCTCTGACATAATTTCTTCTTTGTTACTGCTTTTATTAAGTAATTGGCTCTATTAAGAGAATTCTGCTGGAATCTAATCTAGAATTATTCTTCAAGACATTTCAGACCACAAAGTATTGAAGCAACTGAAGGACATACTTTCAGATAAATTGTCAAATGAGGAATAAGCTTTTCTGGAGATAAATGAGCCACAAGGGGATTTATCATGCCTTGGCCATTAATGATTAATAGGTAGGATGGGAGCAAAGCCACCTCTAGTATTTGAGGTAGATGGTTTTTGAAAAGGCAATTCTAACAAAAGCTAAGCAACAGACCATTGTCATAAAAAGATCTGTGGAAGATCCTTTCCAACCAGCAGTAAACAACAGAGTTAAGCATTTGTAAGACTTTCTGAAGACAGAACATAAAAACATAAAGTGAAAAATAGATGGAAAGAGAACAAGCTGATAGATCCACAACCAAGAAGCATTTCAAGCATGACTCCAGCCCCCAGTGAACTGGAAACTGCAGAGTAAGAGCAGTCACCACAAAATGAGGACTCCCTTGAGCTCATAAAGAAAAAAAAAAAGGACTAAAACCAGTATTCCCCATGAAATTTCCTACACTGCTTAACAGACTGGGCTCTGCAGAGCATCAGTCTAAGATCTCTGCAAACCTATGGCTTTTCTAAAATTCACCATTTTCAAGTGGTTTTAGTATACTGCTAATTTTAAATTTTTCTCCTATTACTTTTTGCAATAATTCTAATAGAGGGTCGTCAAAAGTCAGTAAAAATACTTTTTTTAAAAAAAACAAGAAACAGATGTTAACTATTATAACTCAGTAACTCCTTACTTTTTTTTATCTTCCCAGAAAACTTCCACAGCTAACCCCTCCCCCCAAAACATCAAGAAACCCAAATAGAGAAAACATGGCTTCTAACTCACAGTTACAAGTTAAAAACAAAGTAATTTAAACCACTTTTTTAGACATGCCCCCAGCTTCAATCCCCCTGAACTATGGACACCAGAACTGCAGCAGAGGAGCATCCTGCACTGCAGCTGTTTCTCCATCCCTTGCTCTGCACAAAGAGGAGAGATTCCCATATCCAAACTTGGTTTGGTTCTCAAAAGAGTCAGGACATGAAGAAAATAAAAACATGTGTCTATGTCTCTGTTGTATTAGTTAATTAAATAAGTGGGTTGAGAAAGCAAAGCCATTAATATGATTCTGTGCTATAACATATTAAAGCCTTAAAACAAGATTTGAAATTAAAGTGTACAGACCTTGGCAGGCTTCTTCCCATGGCAGAAAATTAGCAGTAAAACGCTTTTAAAAGCTTTTAAAGATACATCCACAAAAGAAAAGAGTATTCATTAAAGAAGATTACAAAGGTAAACTACAACAGAACTGCTATCCACACCCCACTGAATCAGGATTCACTGACTCAAATCAAGGAATAAAGCTGTGGCCATTTACTTCTGGCAGGAGGTGAGAACATAGAAATATTTCTGGAATAGACCTAGCAGCACTCCCAGCTCCTGCCTCTTCAATCCCAGCTTCTGGAAAGGCAAATATAGACTATCAAAACCCTTAAACACTGACTGGTTTCTTTCCACACCAAACACATGTTATTTTTCAGTTTGGGCACAAAGAAGAACTAAAAAAGAAGGAGCCATTCTCACAAAATCCAGTAATAGCTTCAGACATTAATGCACTTAGAGGTACAGACAGCTTCATCATTTATTCTAAATTTTGTCATAATTAAGTCTAACAAGTTGACATTTTTCTTGTATCAGAATCCAATCCAAACACAAAAAGGAAGCATGTCCTTCCATAACTCAACGATTTTTGTCTGAAGCATCAGTTTAAACCAAGGAGAGAAGTGTTTTGGCATCCTGACTACTCTGATGAATCAACCAGACAGCACAAAATGCACACCCTGGAGTCAGTATTTGCACACAGCCTTACATAAGCACAGTCATGTCCTTTTCTTGTGCATTTTTAAAATCAATATGGTACTTCAAATAGAATATGACCTAGCTTAGTGTTGATAAGTTTTTAAAAAAGGCAACCTGAACAATTTTTTACTTCTGGTTTTGTTATTCTACACTTATTGCTGAGGCACAAATGAAAGCATTGCTTGATTTCAAGGTGCACTGAGCACAGGATTCAATTTTTTGTAAGACATGTACATTTGATCTGTACAGGAGGTAAAACTTGGGTCTTTGCAGCAAAAGTCTTCCCAGAAAGCAGCATTGCATGAAATAGAGGAAATAGAGGGCTACACTAAGTGTATCTGTACCTAGGAAATGCAGAAAGCTTAAAGAAAGTTTAAAAAAAACAATTAGTCTATTCTTGTTGCTATTTTGTGACAATTGCTTTTTTGGTGTCAGACTTCTGGAAGTGAATTATCTCTCAGAAGAATGCTGACAAAAATGGAAAATAAATTGAAATACTGGTGGAGATAAGAATGGTTAAGGATGTGTGTATCCTGTTTGCTGGTCCTCTTTTAACATGAAACATGCATGCTCACATCCTTTTTGGGACTTTTATTAGCTGTGTACTCAAAATGAAAGTAGCTGTGTTCCAGTCAGGGTAAATGCACCATAACAGCTGGATGGGATTACTTTATGCTTTGAAGATAGCTGGAATTTATGACAGTTTTATGACACTGCACATATTTTTGAGCAGCCAGGAGGATTCTCTCCTCTGAAAAATGCAGTTCTTGGCTCTGTACTCTGCAGCAGTGTCAGATCCTGAGCAAAGCCAACACAGGATGAAATCTCAAGTATTTTGTGCCTGCTGATCTGAAAACTCAAGGTGATTTGCTCCTCTTTTATCCAAATGCTTATCTGGAGAGCAGCTCTCCTCTCTCATGCTTAGAGATCAGCTCAGCCCAGCACACAGTGCAGCTCACTAACTCTGTGTGTGCAATTGTGTCAAGACTGAACAGGCTCTGGGTGGAAGTTAATACAGAACCTGCCCCTGGCAGCCCTGCACTGACCTTCTGCACATCCCCACTCTCCAAACCTGAGCTCCAAGGAGAAATCCTGCCTGCAAACATTCAGGCAGCACCTTAAAAGCTACAATAGAGTAAGACATGAAGTCATTGAGGTTTTTACACCAGTAATTTCTCTTCTTTTCATTGGCTGTATCAAACTGACTTTTTTCACTGAGGTCTTGAAAAAACATTTGGAACATAGTTAAATATTAACAACTACATTTAAAGGTGACTATTTATTCCCCTCCAAATTTGCTTGAATAAATCAAGAGAAGTGTACAATGAAGTAACTTGCAGGGTTTTTAAATGGGGTTTATTCTACTATAATGGACTGAAATTAAGAGCTTCACCACACTATCATCTTTGAATTATTTAGCATTCACGAAGTTTCAAGCTTCTAAAGCAGAAATAAGTACTTAAGGCTTTTGATTAAAAGCTTGAAAGCAATTTTCTAGAAGGGATAGGAAAACAGGAGTTATTTCTCTTCCTTTGTACTTGAGCAGACAAAAAACCCATACCAGTTGTACCTGACAATTCTGCAGTGCTGTATTGTACACAAGTATTCTGTGAGTAAAGAAAACCTTCTCTTCTTTGAAACAGGACAGACTTTGGTGTGGTTTTTTGGTTTTATTTCTTCTTTAGTATTTTATTCTGCTGTCATTGATATCACACCTGGTGTTTAAGAAGCTGAACTACTGGCAGCTTTGTAGACCTTCAAAAATTTTTTAGAAATTAAGATTTGTATCTGGTTACTTGTGTGATTAGTATTTGTTAGTATTTATTAGCTACTTTCCACTGTCCAGTGCAAAATATAATGCCAGAGATGAAAGGCAAAACAATGCCAGGAGCAAACATGTCTGTGTTAGAAATGGAGCTTTAACTCAAGGTGCATGGTTCCATCTTCCCTGGGAAACACCAACAGCTGAAATAATTTCCTCTAAATACCTTACATGCATTTATGCATAAAGATCTACAGTTGTGAGACATCACCTCCAGGTGAGAGGGAGAAAAGAAGACAAAAAAGTGATTACTGTTGGCAGTGGATGAAGAAGGGAACACCAAAAATACTGACTTACAAGGTTTTACCTAAGCATTGGTAGTTTAATATGAGTAGTACAAAAATAAGAAAATAATTATTCTGAAACAAAAGGCTTCTAATCCTTTCTTTTCTTTTGCTTGTTTCCAAATGATGGTTACAGTCTTCCAGGTCATTTTAGAACTTGTTACAGACTCCATTTGCAAGTATTTTCCCTTTAGCCTGCCATATTTACAGCTAATATTGGCCAAATTGGTAATATTGGAGAGAAATTGGTGACTGCTCTTCCTAGAGGAAAAGGTTGGGATATTCAGGACTCGAGTTCTGTGAGGGTCCTGCAGCAGCTCAGGAAGATGGTGCTGGCTCTCACCCAGGTGCTAAAGCAAACAAAAGCAACAGTGCTAGAGAGGAAAAGTAGAAGTTCTGATGATAGGAAATGCTGGGGAGAAAAGGGAACTGTGGCAGGGTGAGACACCAGGAAGAGCTGGAGGTAAAGAGGGGATCCTGTCCATGCTTGGATGACAGGGAAGGAAGAAGAGCTGAGTACCTTCAGCAGGACTGAATGAGGGAGATGTTCATTACCCTTGTTTACTGTTTGTCAGTTTGGAACACAAATAGTTTTAAAATAAAATCAAAATGAAGCAAAGATTGATTGCAAATGAAAAAAGATCCTTATCTGCTATTGATAACATTGAGATGCCAGAAATCTGGATAAGCACTGTTCACAATGAATACAGTGCTGGGTATGTTTAAAACATTAGAACACCACCAACACGGTGTTCAACCAGTACTGAATTTCAGGGGATGCTGAAAAGAATCAAATTCCGTATAACAAAGAAATGAAAAATGAGTGTGCCTAAAGCAAAAGCCATTCTTCTCTCAGAACTACTTAATATAACCTCCTGATACTATCTCACAGTTTCAATGAAGGCATTGCAGTGGCTCTGCAGATGCTCTGGGCTTTCTCAGTACCATGCTGCAGGTTCTGAAGCAAGCACAGAAAGTCTCAATACCTACCCTTTTACCAGTGTTTATAAAACTCAAGGAAGCAGCAATCTGTAGAATCAGAAGCATACTCTTGAATGTGCACACAACTACAGAGAGTGAAAAGTTTGGAGTAATTTCTTTCACTTTTCCTAACCAGATTAACAAAGCTGTCAAATTCATCTTTCATTCCAAGACAATATGGGAAAATATTTTTGCACTTAGTTCAAGGATTTATAAAGAAATGTAACATCCTGCCTTTTTTAAAACGTGGGGAAGGAGAAAGGCTCTTTCCACAAAGCTGCTTATCCTCAGAAATAGCACAGTTGAGTATCAGATGTGCTACAGGAAGAGGGGGAGGGCTTATATCACAGCCTGTCCATTGTGCTGAAGGAGGACTTTTCCTATGGATGGGCGACCATCCTGTTATGTGGCTTTCAACTTCCTCCTGCATTGTGAGGCTCAAGTCATGGAAAGAGTAAAGTTCTTAAACTGAGGATTGTGTTGGGAACTCCAAACACTTTCAATACAAGTTAACCAAACAAATACATCATGGTCAGACTATTAACATCCTGGTTTAGTTTGCTGAAGCCACTATTCTTTTGAAAAAATAATGTAATCAGGAGAACTCTGGACAGTTATCTTGTTAGTTCTTTTGGCTTCTGATAACATTTGGACCAAGTGAAAAAAAAAAAAGTTTGCAACCATAGTAGAAAGCCAAGTTCAAAATGCAAGACAATGTCCCTTTGACAAAACAAACTGTCCCTAAGAGGCTAAATGAGAGTGCATTTAAAGATCCAAAGAAAACCCCATGATAATTACCTATAAAAAATAAATCTCTGAAATGTGAGAAACGGTACTCTAGCTGCATTTGGGAAACATTAATTTAAACATGAAGTTGCTAAAGTTTCAGCTCCAGTTTCACAAGTGCAACCTGTGAAAGGCTGATTTCCAGTGCCTGGATGGGAGGGCAGCTGCTCCCTTAAGAACAAGCTGTGGAGCAAAGTGACAGAGGAGCTGCTGGTGCTGGAGCAGCACGGGGAGCACACGTTCCACGAGGAGGGTACAGGACATGCCAGGCCACTCAGGCTATGCAGTCAGGTGTGCAGCAGCCCTGCCTTGTGCCACGGGCAGGCTCCACTGCCTGGCAGCCACTGAGCACAGCCCCAGCCAGCTCTGCAGGTACCTGGTAGCCCTCTGTTTTCTTCTGGCACCACTTCAGCAGGGCGTTCCTCTTGGAGCCTCCATATTCTCTTGCCAGGGCAGACAAGGGATCTTTCCTCTCTTCCCTAGGAACAAAGGCAGAAGAGTTTATAAAGCAGCAGAAATAGGTATTTATAAAGGCTTAAATAGGAGGACAAATTCTTGGCACACTGGAAGTAGCAGGATATAGCACACACAGAGGAATACCTGCAAAAGGCTTTTGAGTTAGTTTGGAGTAATTTTTTTCATTAGCAAATCATCCTTCTTTTTCCTTTAAGCTTTTCTTACTAGATCTTTCCACCTCAATGATATTTCTTTCTAAGAGTTTGAAAAATTAAACTCACAACATAATAAGTTCCAGCCTAAACCATTAAGCTAACTCAAGTGACTTTATTTCGTATTTAGAAAGAAAATAAACTGATGCTATCTCTTTTGCATCTCATGGTTGATTACAAATGTCACCTTGAAACAACAAGTTTGCATATGAGCAGCACGGTGCTGTGAACAGAACATTTTCCTGAGACCTGGAGTTCTCAAAAAAGAAGGGGGAGATCTATGTAGGCTGATCTGCCAGTTGATGTATTAGCACAATAAAAGCAGTCAATTTCAATTCCAGTTGTCAAGCTATCTTAAGTCATTTTTTCCCTAAGAAAAGATTGGGAAAGAAAAGAAAAGAACAACCTAAGTTGGCCATTTTTTCACGAGCTTTACATTACAACATCTCTTTACCAGGCTTCAAAAATGAATTCTTAGATTAAAAAAAATATTATAGAGGCTAATACTTTTTTAGTGGCCTGGTTACATGATTCAGTATTTCTGTAGATATTATATGAACAGTCTTTGACAAAAAGAGCAAATATTACACCATTACAGATATTAGTTACCACTCATGAAGTGTACCAGCAGTTGTCCTTGTTTTTAATAATCTCCATTTGGAAAATTAAAATAAGATAGCTATCAGTGAACTGCAAAGACTTCCCCATCTGCCATTTTAAAAGAGTCCTATCAGATGTAAGCTGAGTTTTCACAACATTCACAGAGATGATAACCTAAGTAACTCTTCTGAATATTTCCCAAAAGACATAGGGATTGTACACATTCATTCTCAAATCTTCAACTCTTTGTTCTTTACAGCCCATATGGTGACTGGAAAGAGGAGTGGAATGTGCAAATACATAATCATTAGTGTATTCTCTCCTGCAGCTTTACAGGTAGCAATTCTCCAGCTCCTGCTAAGGGAAAAGAAAGCATCCATGGAATGTGGGTTTTTTCTGTGTGTGCTACAAACACAACACCAGAGACTGTTCCATGTATCAGCATCCCTTGGTCAATGCATAAAAGACAATGTGGCTCAACAGACAAGGAAATGTTTTAAGGCACTGATGTTAAATACATGTATTGCAATTTGCTTGGCCAGTCTTCACTGACATCTGGATGGGCAGGATCTCAAGGTTACTTAGAGATAACAGCAGAAATATCCATGAAAATTTATGCCCAGCAGGACAGTAAACACAAACCACTAACTGATATTTTTGATGCTGAGCCTTCAAATCTAACTGTTCATCTTGATTTAATATGACAAGGAAGTCAATAATTGTGTATTTTATATTTGAAATAAATTACCTGAATAGGTCACTGTACCTAAAGCTCATAGGCACTACACAGCCAGAATGATGCTTCAAGAAATTCTGTACTTCAGTTCTTAAATCAATACAAATATCAACAACTTACACTGGTGAATTTTTCCCTTTGGTGATTGAAACAAATAACAATGGGATTGCATATTCAATCTATAATGAGGGTTACACAACACTATGAGAACTGAAGAACAGAGATCTGGGGCAACAATAGAACTCAAATAAAAATATCCCTGTCTCTTTACACTAAACATACTGTTTAGCCATGAGGGAGCTGAACAGCCCGTTCTCAAATTCCAACAAGAGCACATGGTTTATATCAGGTTCTCAGTTATGAAAACACTGCTGAAGAAAATAAATTGGCATTAAGTTGTATGGAGACAATGAGAAATGGCTTGACATACAAATCTTACATGTTCACATATCAGGTCAACTGCATTCCAAATCAAAGAGTTAACCAAGTTTCAACTAGAACAGGGAACTGTAAACCTCAAGTATTTGTTCTGGTGAATGACACCAATAACTGTTCATCTCCCAATAACTTTCAGAAAAAGGTAGGGGAAAACAGAGAAATCTGCTCATGTAACAAACTGAACTCCAGCAGGAAGACTCAGAGTGGCTCCAAAGGCCACACTGATCACCACACAGCCACTGCTGCACAGCCCATTCAGCCTTTGGTAGCGCTGAGCATTGCAGGCAGTGCTTGGGCAGCACAGCCATGAGCTCATCATTGTAACTGTACAGCTTCACTCTGGAATGCCACACTCCTTGCTCCACTCTGTAGACTGACACCAATACAGCTCGATGTTACCAGTTCAAAGTTCATTACACAGCTGTTTTAGGGGTTTTTTAAAACTTATTTCTGCATGTATTAAGTTTAAATTTAGGTGCTAGCATACACATTAATTGCTGGTAGTAAAGTACCCACAATTAAACTCAGTTTAATTTCTGCACAATAAAAGGAGGGCAGCACTGAGGTCTGTCTCAGCTGATTTCAGGAAAATCACTTTCAAAAGCACCCACAGCTGTGAATACCTCAGAATTTTATACATATTGCAAGTGTCTCTGAACATTAAGGGCTTAATACTTCTTCTGTGCAAAAGCTTTTTCAGGAAGCTTTGTGAGAAATGGTCTTGACAGAGATATTTAACCTTTGTCTGCCAATTTCCCAAACTATGAAGCAGAGCTGAGGACATACTTCACTCGGATAACATGAGGATTAAATACTTTGAAGTCCTCTGACTGATAGCACAACAGAGAGGAAAAGTTTTAAATTTAACACAGACTTATCTTTTGTCTTACTAATCAAAGGAGGTTGTCTGGCCATTTGTTGCTCAGACTTGCACTATGACTCCATCTGTGGGACAAAAAAACCCAGGCCCATGGTTATTACAAAGACTTGCCAGTGTCTGGGATTAAGACCTGGGCATGCTGCTTTTTGTCTTCAGCTGGGATTACAGAAATTAGGCTTTATCATGGTCTCCCTGGGTCCAAGGCAGCCTGCATGATCTGCTCCACGTGCTGCAAGCTCACTTCCTGAATTTAGCTTTGTGGTATTTTCAACTGGTATTATTATTTAGTGACATGACTTAGCTTACTTTTCTAGTGGATTATAAAGTTCTGGTAAGAACTTTATAACCTCATAAACTTTAAAAAGCTTAACTTTTAGTCTAACTTTTAAAACAAATACTGAGCTGCAGAAAAGCCTTTCTGAAGCTCTTACAGATTACTGAAGATCACTGCTGTGTGAGGCCTGCAGTCTCAGCACCACTATTACATACTGGAGCTATGCAGACAGATAACTGTGGAATTAACCCCAATCAAAGATTTTTACCTTATTCTGCTTCTGGTTGTAGGAGTGACTGATGCTGTAGGAGAAGATGAGAGGGACAGCTGTGGTGAGGTGGTACCCATTGCCATGAGAGATGCTGGGGATGCTCCATCAGGTGCACTGATGTCCCTCTTCATTTCTTCACTACTTCTTCGAGACACTAAGGGGGGAATTGCCCATGCATTTATCATTTGCAAACATAAAGACTTCCAAACTTGCTCTCAGACAAGCATTTGTTCAGAAACCACACATAGAAATTTATATCTAATAGTAGGTGTAAACATTCTTCTTGATACTTTCCACTTTGGAAATATGAAGGATTTAGACTGCACTAGAAACATTTATGATCAAGCCTGTATTTTGAAGCAAAGAATGTTTGATGGATGTATCTTAATGGAATATCACGACTTCCACTTGAAGGATTTAATGAGAAGGAATTTTAACAAAGTATTTATTCTTCTCTAGTCCATACAGTTACACTGCAAAGCTTCAAGTAGTTAAGGGAAAAGAAAACCAAATCAGTTTAGAGATGACAGCTGTTTTATTTCCATTTAATTTTAACGAAGAATTGGCATGTATGTGATGCTCTGGACATTAATTAAATATCATCAACAAGAATATCAAACGTTGACCTGAGACCAGTCAGCCACATTCCACAGAGTTTGCTTCATTTTATCAAAGGAAATGCTTTTTCTTTCAAATGAAAGCACAAGCATTGTACTCCATAAAACCGAATTTGGAATTGTTACATGTTCTCCACATGGAAGAGTTTGCAGTTTAAAGTATGAGACTTGCCCTTATACTTAAATAGACACCATTGTTCATGTTTGTGCAAATCCAAGATTTAACTCTCTACATAAATCAGGGACTTATTTTCTAATGACCTGGGGGCAAGTACATTAATTTATAAATATCAGACAAAGGAAGTTTGGATTCTTAAGACAAACAAAAATGATCTAAAACTTGTAAGCATTTACTCAAATATAAGGGTTTTTTAAAAAATATTGACCTAAAATCAATTTTGCCTAGATTGTACAAAGCATCATTTTCACAGTATCACACTATTTGTGCTATAATTAATAAAGATTTGGTTTTAGAAGCTCCTGCTGATACTGAGACATCAGTATATAGAGCCTGATAATAAACTAACACTCTGCATAAACTTGTATTTAGCAAGTCTGGGGGTTTTTTTAATGCAAAGTTAACATCAAATGTCCAGCAAACTACCATCAGCAATACTGCACAATATCTGGGGGTTTTGCCAGTCACACAGTAGACCTGTAAGTACATGGCTGAAGTGAGAGCTCCTAATTTTGCTGCTCACCAAAAAGCCATGGCATTACCTGAGATAGATTTGGCACTTTCCATAGCAGGGACCCTGGGCAGAGAGGCCGGCCGGCTGGTGGAGGAGGTTCTCAACAAATGCTCTGCACAAACAAAAGGAGGGAGCTCATCATTTCTGAACATTCCAGTCAAATGTAAGGCATTCAGGTGTGGGTCACAAATATTGCCCACCAGGGCCCAAGTCTGGCTGTTTGAGGGAGGGCAATTGATTTTATCTGAAGATAGAGAAGCCCTAAAATTGCCCATTGCCAATGAAGTGCACTAAAACACACCATGAGCACCTCAATCCTTTTGTCCTAAAGCCTCTTGCCAATCCACTTGCCCTCGGGCATAAAAATATTCCTTAAACCACCAGGCTGAGAAAGGAAACTCTATTCCTCACATGGCCAAAAATATTCAGCATGTCCTTCACAATGTTCAATGGTAAAGCACATTGCTTTGTACCTCAGGTCATTTCTTTTTTCCTCCTTTCTGGTTTGTTGGATTGACATTTTTTGGGCTTCGGGCGGATTTTTCATTTTATTATTAAATAAAGCTACACATTTTTCCTTTCTTCCTCCATGCAGTAGAGTCTAAAAGCTGCCTTTACATATTGTATTGTAAGATTAGTTCTGCCTTAATGCCAAGGAGTAAAAAAAAATCTGCAACAAAATTAATTTTCTATAGCAACAAATCAAAGCTATTTCCTATCATGAAACATTGCTTCAAGTAAAAACTGCAAACAAAAGGTTTACATACTCCTACACAGAAACACTTACAGTAATTTGAATATAAAACCTCATGGAAACAAGGATTAAGAAAAGTGAAACCCCATTTATTAACTGAAAATGTGACATAAGAAACATACACTGCTGGAGCAATACATTAAAAATATATCTGTGTGGCTGTAAACAGGAATTCTGTCTGGCACCTCACTACTGGAACACAGTCCTGTTCCTGCATTCACTGATTCGAAAAAAATCACAAAAGCCATGTAAAACATACCATTCATTTTGTGTTTAAGCTTATGTCTACCCCTGAACTCTGGAACAATTAAAGAATCATGTATTATCTTCTTGGAAAGGCATTTCAATATTCCTAAAAATATCAAAGTTTCTAAAATTAAAACTGCAGCTGCATTGTACAAATAGCCTCAATATGGATTCAACAAAAGCAAGAAGGAAATCTGGCACATACAGACTATTATGAAGTGCTACAGAAAAAAAAAAAAACCCAACCCTTTAGAAAACATCAGACCTCAGGAATACCAAATTGAGAGGAAATATTCAGCCTGGAGTCATATGGGGATTATCTTGAGAAACATCTACACACAAAAAGCCCCTAAAGCAGGCATAAATCAGAGAGCTACACCCAACACATGATAGCCATTCATTCTCACAGGAAGAGCACATTGTGAACAGTGTTTTGAGAGACAAAACAAAGTTCACAGAACAGGGGAATATTGGGAAATAGATAAATCAACACTCGATTCCATTCAATTTTGCATCTGGCTCCTGAAGGTTCAATACTTAAGAAGTTTATTTTATTATTCACATGCAATACAATTCCAATCATCATCCTTGTTTTGTTTTGGGGGGGTTAAAAAACCTGCAACCAATTACACACAAATACTGTAACCCCAGAGGTGGGGTTTTTTCATATCTGGGACAGCTGCAAGATATGTCCCTGAAATTATCTTATCTTGATTTTACAAGTGATCTTAGTTTATGCACACAGTGCAACTTGTCAGAATAATACCAAGTTATCAGCAGGCAATTGTGGTTCTGTTGGAAATTCAAAAAAGCATCTTTATGTTACACCACCACATGAGATGAAACACAAGTAAAAAGAACTTAAACATGAGATAGTCTATGATCCTATTAAGATATTTTGATAAGAAAAAGTATGTAACATGATAGTGCTTTGGATACTAATTTTTTTAAAAAAAACCTATCAATAGCAGTGCTAAACCCAAAATTTAAATGAACTGAATCAGTACCTTGAACAGGAATTTCTGCATAGCTTGGTCTCTTGTCTGTCAGTGTAGCAAGAGGTTTTGAAGCTGAGATTGGCCCACTTATGGAATGCCTCTGAAATGGAAAAATACTTGAGTCAGACATAACTGGAAGGTAAAAAAAACAAATGCAGAATTGTAGAATCAGCTTTAGAAACTCAGATATGACATTATTACTAATTTTAAAAAACACCAAAAAAAAGGAACCTTTGAAAATTTTTCCTTCTTTACTTTAAAAATCTTTAATTTTGCCAATCTGTCTGTGCCTTGATTCTGCAACATTTACTTTTTTAAACTGAGACCTGTTCCTCAGACCAATATTAAAAATGAAGGCTGTGAGTGCTCTTGCAGTTTTCGTATTGATTCTCACCTCCATTTATATTTTGTTTGAACAAACCTGTTCTGGCTAAACTTGATGTGTTTATTTAACCCAACAGAACTCCCTATATAAAGGTTTTGTGTTATAAAGCCATGATTTGTGTTATTAATATAAGCCTTTACAGCTTTGTGTCTCATCTGGAAAGTTGGGAGAATGCTGCAATGGGGACAGTGACCCAAACTCTTTGCTAAGAAAAACACTACTGAAAAAATGGGGTTTATTCACAATGTCAAGAGCTTTTGTCCCCACATATTTAACTGAGATGATCTGGGAACAAATGGAGAGACACATTTTATTAATTGTTGAAGAAGTAATAAAACACAAATTTTTTTTTGCCTTCTCAGGTCACTTTAATTTTTGTTCTCCTCTAAAGAGCTAAGAATTGAGCATTTTGTTTTCCAGTTTTATATAAATATTTAGCAATATATGGCTTTTACACACAATTCAGTAAGCACTGAACAGGACTAAAATAACCATTTTAGTCTCACACAGTGAACTGTACAAAGCAATAATTACCCCTATAGTTACTGAAACAGATTCAGTTGCTGAAGACTCATGGAAGATCGCCCACAATTATTTCAAATTAATCATTTCAAAGAGCTTATTGCAAATTATAGTTAATTCTTTATTTACCCTGTCCTTTCTATTAGATTCCAATATTTAATCGTAATCACTCCACTAATGTGTTTACCATGAAAACTCTTTCAGATCTCCAGCTGGCCCAAGCTTAAATGAGTCTTATCTTCATAAAATACTAAAGGTCAGATGTTTCTCATGCCAAATTATGTAGCCAAGACAGACAAATCTAGAATTGTGATTAAAACAATTTAACAGTATATACTTTACAGCATCCCATAGCACAGACAGGATTACAGGGCTACTTACTCATCAGAGTCAAACTAGAGTTATGCTTTTGTGCTAGAAATCAAATGGAGAGAACATTTGCCAATGTACAGCATGAAGAATTTCATCACTTCATATATGCAATGTCCTGCACATACATGACAAAGGTTATACCTTTAAATGTGCACGGGAAAGTGACTGTGAGCCATGCACAGGAATGTCCACAACAGCTTCCCCTAAGAGCTGGTATTTCACACTTGCATCACCTACTTAAAAAATCCCCAAACATTTCCCAACTAAAGGACAAGAACTGTACCAAAGTGAGCCATTTCATTCCCCTTCCCCACCTCAGGAAACAGCTAAAATAGATAATGAGGCTAAAATAAAAATATTTAATTTTGGTTAGCTTTGGAACTGGCACTACAGAGACAGGGGAGTACAGAGCTTCAGCTAAGAAACACAGGTATGTATAGAGCTGGGTAACCATGTACCTTTAACCCTTCAAAACAAACATCCTTTATGAAAATTGTCACAAAGTGGCTGTACCACTCAGCTGATGACTTGCAGCACATTGGTCTTGACAAACTGTCCCTCTGCTCCTGTTGGCCCTGCAGACAGGGCTGCCCTGCACTGTTTAGTTCCTTATTCTGTATCTCACAGCTCCCGGCAGTGACACAGCAGTGACTGATGCTCTGCAAACCAGGGCAGCACGGACCAACTGATGCTTCTCTGTTTTCACCTGCCTTCACTTATGCAGCAGTGCACAGATGTCTGGGAGATGCTTTAAATTTGAAAGAGAACTACGGCAGGATGAAGTAATCACTTCAAATATTTGGTTTCTGACTGCCATTCTTGTGTCTGTTGTCAGCTATGGAAGGAAGCATGACCATCACCACTACCCAGGCACCTCTTCCCAATCACTTTGCACTTCATGCCAGTGCATCTCCACATGGCAATTGCAGAACAAACACAGTTTTTCACATACTGACTAGTTAAGATATAGAAAGTCTTTGACACTAAATTGCTTGGACCCTGGAGGTTTATAAGCTCAAAGCATACCAGGACATTCAATGGTGACCTGTAAATCTGAAAACATGTCTGTTTCAGAGTCCTCCAGCTCCAAAACACAAAAAGAAAGTACCCAGGGGAAGCAGCAGATACACTCCTTGTCTTTATATTCCTCCCTAGGCATCTGCTTTGGTCACTCCCAGTGGCATACCAGACCAGCTAAGCTCTGGGCTAACCCAGCTGGGTGATTTTCACATTCTGAAGAGCATTCTCTTCATACCTCTCCTCCTAAATTGTTCTGCAGTACTGCTAAGGGCCATAGTAAAACACAGCTATGTTCCACTGCAGGCTTGGACCTGAAGCCAGAAAGGGTTTTGTTTGTTTGTTTTGAGCTGCAGAATATATCCAAGAATCTATCTCATTATACATACACACACAGCTGTAAAGAAAAACAAACCAAGCAAACAAAAACTCTTCAAGACTGAGGAAATTCATGACACAGCTCAAAGACAAAGCACATGGTTGTTGAATCTGTACTTGGACAATGTTTTTTGCAACCAATCCTTCATATGGAAGTATCAACACGGTGCCAGATTCTCAGTAGGTGCCCATGTAAATATTTCCCCTATGACAGCATTTAAAAGCAACCAAGATTCATGACAATAAACACTGCAACACTCACACAGAGATCCACCTTTTCTCGAAGACTTTAAACCATACAGGACTTCTTGGTGGGGGTTAGGTTTCTTTTCTTTTGTTCCTTCTCACCTATAGAATTTTTCCCATAAGTTGCTAAGAAGCACTAACTACTTGTTATACATACGAGTAAAGAATTGTTATTCCTACCCTCATATCCTTGCCTGAGAGCCCCTTAAATTTCAAAATTTTAATAATTCAGAGGGAGGGGGTTTACATTCTCCAATCCAAGGGAGGCTCATGCCTTCCCTAGCAGAGAGCAGTCTTTCAAACTGAGACACTTCTATAAGGTGGGAGCCAATAGGCTAGCTCACATTGTGATTACTTATCAAAATCTTGCTTTTCAATTGCAAGAGAGCATAAACAAAAATGTTTTAAAAATTACATAGAACACAACAGCAGAAAATGAGGCAGCAATAGGAAAATAAAGAAAACTCAATCCCCTTCTCTCTTGAGCAGAAAATATTCACGTAGCTGAGGTCATGAAATCCAATTGCCTTCTGGATAATTACAAGCACTTTGAAGAAAACCACCTATCTTCAGAAAGACAATAGAAGCTGTTTTCATTGCCACACCCTCCCCTTTGTTTTTCAGGCAATGCTTCCCACTAATGAGTATCCAGCTGTTAATGACTTGGGTCTATACCAGAAGTTGAATTCAAAATTCAAGTAATTCTGGCAGATCAAGAACATCAAACAAGGGCTGTAAACCTGAGCAGCTTTACAGTATTCTGAGATTACTTTGGTTCATGGTTAATTTACAGGTAAATAAAGCTGAGATAAGCCTTAGGCTTCACCAAAAAGCCTTCTGTCTGCCAAAGGTCTGGTTCAGCCCTTTGGAACATGAGATTAAGTCTGCCTCCTCCTCCAAGAGTGCAGAAATAAACAGAAATATAAAGACAGATCAATAGGAACAAAGCATCTGTCAGCGAACTCGTCACATTGCACTAATTTAGAAAACTGCTGTCAAGAGTGACTGAACCACAAGAAGTAGCAGAAGCTCTCCCAAAAAACCACTTAATTCCTCTTCTTTGCTTTAAGGCTATCTATTTGTTTCATGAAATTCACTCTTAAACGAATAAAAGCTGCACTAGTCTGAGAACAGGAGAGCAGTCAGTCTGTTCCAGGTATTGTTCCTTGAGGACTAAAAGCTAATATGGCTCAGTTCAGGCAGAGAGAATGTTATTACCAAATCATTACACTGACCTACACTGAAAATCAAGCTCTGAAACTTTTGGATGAGAATATCTTGAAGGCAACTGGAGAATTATGGATATTAAAGGAGTAGAACAAAGTACATTCTTTGATTTTTTCTTTATGAATTTGGTCCCATCTGCTTTGTCTTTACACCTTTTGGCTTCTGCCAAAACCTCACTTCACACAGTGAGATAATAAAACCAGCAAAGATCTCCAGAGCTGAACATCAGAGTCCTGACAGTGCCATGTCAGTGCACCCAGGCTGCTGCAGCACGAGGACAAAGCTTCTGAGGGGACAGCACAAAGTACACAGCACCATCACCCACTGGCCAACCTCTGTCAGTGCAAAATGAACAAAGATCAGAAATTTGCAATTATTTCAATCCTCCCTCGTCAGGCCTGCATTGAAAGACACATTTACACTGATGATTGCTGGCAGATTCTGCACAGACTTTAGTCCACTGCCAAAGGGGATTACTGCTCTTTCCCTGCCAGGCACAGGGCTAAGAACTGACAAATAGCAACCTTAGAACCAAGGAATGCAAATAAAGTCTTCCTCTCATGCTTTTTAATAGCACAGGAATAGCAATGATTACGAATATTTAACAAGAACTTCCACATTTCCAACGTGGTTCTCAGTGAAAGACTCGTTAGACTGAACAGTTCAGTAATTACTTACTTAAGGCAACATTTTATCATTATTTCCCCAGCCAGTCAGCCAATATTTGTATGTTACCACCTGTAGTTTCAGACAATCCTCTTCACAGAGAAGGATTAAGTGCAGTCATAAAACACCCACCTGCATAGGGGATACAGCAGCAGCTGGGGGAGTTTTCATGGGACTTGGGCTCAGGGGAGTGCGAGGAATTGTGGCAGCAGCAGGGCTTGGAACTAGGAGGAACATGGAAAGGAAGCCATGGTGAGCATGACACTGCTCTGCAGAGCAACAGGAGACTGCTAAAGCCAACCCTCACCTTGTACTTTACATTACTAGTTTTACCAGATCACACTCTCAGAATTTCAATTAGCAATTGACTGAGAAGTCATTTGAAAGTATGCCTACACATTTACACCCCTGCAATTACCTTCATTTGCTGTCTTTCTATCATCCATGGTAAAAGCCTGAGTTTGCTGGGGGTGGACAAGGCTAAGGTGCAGGATACTATTACCTTGGCAGATATAAATCATGACATTACTAGTTCTCTGATCTTCAGACAATTAAAGAGATAGCAGCAGGCTCCTGGCTCTGCCAGTAATACAAGAAAGATAAACTATTTCACCTGCTTCTCCTTTCTAGGTTCTAATCCAAGTCCACAGGCACTAGATAATTATATACCTTAAATTTCAGGATTAAACAAGTAACATTTTTAGAAAGGCATGAAAACAGAAAAATTCGAAATTGGTGAATCAGTGATCTGATGATTTAACAACATGATTAGACATGAATCCTGAGGTAGAAGGCAGATACTCCCAAAGAAGGGAGAGGGGATTTATCATTTAACTAAACTAACTCTGGCAAGAAAGCACCTTCCTCCAGGAGCTCACTAAAAAACCTTCTAAATTAACACTAGAAAAGTAAAAAACTGTAAATACCTATGAACAAAACAAGCAAGCATGGAAATAGAAGCATTTACAGAAGGGTTAAATAACAGAGATGGTTCTGTATGTTAAACTGCCTGGCTCTAAGCAGTGAGAAGCAGCTTTGCTGTGCACAGTGCTGTCCTGTCACTGCTAACTTGGTGTGCTTCAGAACAAGTCCTTTTACAAGACACTAATGGTGACTTTGCTGGACATGAAAGTCAAAACCCAAAGACCTGGCAAGGGAAATATTTTAATGCACACAAGGTCTCATATGCAATTAAAGGTGAAACCCAAGTGTTTCTCATTTCAGAGTAATTACTTGGACTCCTTATTCTGGTCACCTATAGAGAAGAACACCACTTCCTTCCACAATCAGAATCACAGTTAATTCCATTGTCTCAAGAGTGAGACTTCTTTCATTTTAGAAAATACCTCTTGCATCTTTTAATAGGTAATACTGGCTGGATCTTACTTTTAACTGTCATCAGAGCTCTGAGTATAAGATCCAAGTTATTAAAAGAAATAAACTCAGTTCTAGCTATTACATGGCTTTTAAAATGCCTAATTTGGTACATTAAGTTCACATTTTAATAATCAGGCTGAAATCAGCTGTACTCCCAGCTATAATTATGTGTCATATGTGTTTATGTATTTCTAATATACAGGAGCACTGAATCAAAGCAGCCAGCATATGAGTCACTGGCAATGCGACAGCAAAGAGAAAAATAAAGACAAGACAAGAAAAGGACGCTTGCATTGAACTGCAGTGAACAACCTGTGCTGCAACCCAGTTTGGCTTGGCTGGTTTCAGCCATCAGCTGGAGATCAGGGCACGAGAAAGCAGTTTGCCTCTGCCATGGGGCAGCTGCTGCCCTGCCTGGGGCACTCACCTTGGGAGGAGGCACTGTCAAAGGACTTGATGAGCGTTTTCACAGTGGGAGTTGGCTCTGAGGAGGTGGAGGATCTGCGGCTCAGGCCCATTCCTTGTCTCAGAGCTGCCAAATCTCTCTCTACTGCATTCATGTAATTGTACACTCGACCACGTTCTTCTTCCTGCCTGAAGTCAATGTGCTGCTCATTCAGGGTGTTTAAAAAATATTTTAACGTGCAAAGTCTTTAAAAAAAATCAACGAACATTGAAGCTGAATTAAAATCTATGGTCCAAATGGGTCATTACATTAACCTAGTTTTCTTTCCACTGTAATTCAGAAATAGGTTATCAACCCAAATTTTCACTGTAAGTTCTTACTATTTGTCAGCAACAGAGCTCAGCGTCTGGTAGAAAAAGTCTATCAAATCAATATTTGATATAAAGCTTAATTCCTACTCTTATGTCACACACACAGATGGAAATAATTCAGATTAAGGATTTCATCATTCCACATGAAAATAATAATCTCAGAGGGAGGAGTGGAGTGTTTTTCCACCTGAATAAATGGAAAACAATTTAATAATTGTTTTATTAAACAATTTTTATTCTTATTTGTTATTATTTATTATTTTTACTATTTATTATTTACTAAGGAGGCAAAAATATATTTCTGGTATATATCTTAAGGCAGCATCAGCACAGGTTGTGAAACCTGGGGAAAAGCTATTTCCTATCCTACTAGATGCTGGGCTAAATGTAATGTAAATCTTACCAAATTCCCATCCATGCAGAAAACAATTGTTTTATAAACACACATCACAAGCACCATTACTGTCAGCTATATACATATCTGACCCCTAGAGGCAATGTAGTCAGCATTCAAATGCTGCTGTCCAAGATGCTCCTATTGAAGACTTGAATACTTCTTAAAGATATATATAACTCAGTTTCTAAATATCTGGAGCACCTGATTCAAACCACAATACATCACAATTTGGATTGGTTTTGTTTTTATATAGAAAGCACCTCTAATTATCACTGGAAAAAAACCAGTATGAGTTATATGCAGATCTAGATGAAGGTTTCTTCTCAGGTAAAAACCCAGCTGTGTTTTTAACCACACCAAAAGCCTTGGCTGCTAATAAGAAATATTAATGATGGTACAGAAAAGCCAACACTGCTTGTTTTTCACACTGTGGAAAGTAAAATCATTTTTAGTTGTTAAACTGGAAAAATCTTCCACTTCAACCTGGCTTTGTAAAACCCTGGGTAGATTAAGTATACAGTAGAAAGAACCAAAGAGTGCTGTTGTAAGTGTAGCTATTTTGACTGCTGAGAGCAACTTGCTGAAATAGGGATCCTCACAGAGACACCATTTACAAACTTGTGGAGCCTCAATAATTAAGCAACTGGATTTCCAAAGCTGCCCCTCTGCTGCAGAAGAGACCATATTTATACATATATGTATATTTGTGTGTGTGTGTCCCTGCAGTCATGGCATACTTGCGTGACTTGATCTCCTCCAGCTCCTTGGTGAGTTTCTCGTTTTTCTCCTGCGCTTCGTGCAATCTGCGCTTCAGGTCCCCGATCTCCTCCTGGGCCTCAGACTTGATATCGTTGGCTATAACCACTGCAGTCTGCAGGTCTGCCTGGAACTGACGCCATTCTGCTGACTCCTCCTGCAAGCATCGATTTACAAGTTCAAAATAAAAGTTATCCTTGTTATTCATCGTTTTCCTATGCTGCTAAAGGAAATGATTGACAGGAACCACAGAGGCACTTGTCCAGTGTTAGGCACGGCCTAACTCACAAGTTCAATTGAAGAGGTTTTGCTGGAAATAATTGCACTTTGAAACTCATTAATTTCTTTTCTAGAGACAAATAAAATGTCCAAAGTGGAGGAGAAAAAGATTTAATATTAAACTCCACATCAAAATACACAGGGACATTTTCTCCTAAGCCCAACATCCTATCTTTGTGACACTGAGAAATTTTTTGCATTGTTTAATGTCTGTAGGTTAGCAAATATATTCTCACGATGCCTGTCTTCCAGAAATAATTATTTTATTGGCATAACACTGGCATTAGGTTTTCACAGTTTTATATGCTGGTCTTAGGACATTCTAAGCTTACACTTTATTGACTTCTTTGGGTTTTACCTACCCGGAGTCTCCTGTGAAGATTCTTGATCTCTCTTTCCATGTCATGCTTTTGATCCTGAAGTTTTTTAACTGTATCTGGAAAAAAAGTTAAATTCCCTGTAAGATCTTAGTCAGGGATTTATTAACTTAAAAACGAGCAACTGAAAAGGCCTGCCAATGTTTCTGAAGACTTACTCAGAGAAGACATTTTTATAACCAAAGACATCTGAAGAAACACAGTATGAGAAGGAATAATATGCCAGAGGGTGTTCATAGGTACACACTCCTCTGTGACTGGTAAGGGGAGCAGCATGAGCAAACTCAATTCTTATATCCAAATCCCAATACTAAAACGACAAAGCAATAACAAAATAGGCAATTTAACATGAAAGGAACCTGTAACATGGATGTCTGGGGGTTTTCCCTCCTCCAACATAAGCTGCAGCTACACGAAGCCTTTTGATTCACAGTTTAATTCCTGCCAAAAGGCAGCTGACGTAACACTCACAGATGTGCCTTCCACGGGGATAAAACTGAACTCACGTCCCCAAGAACCTGACATTCTTGTCAATCAAGCTATTATATGAGGTCAAAGTAAACTATATTTACAGCAGAAGGCCAAACAGCCTGTGAGCTCGTGTTTTGAGAGAGAGGGTCCCCTGAATCTGTCAGCAGACACACAAAAGCTTCACAGCCCAATCCCCAGCAGCTCCCGTGTGGCGTCTGACAGACTGGCTACTGCAATTATTGCTCATTTGGGACTTGATTCAATACACAAGGACAGTGTGATTGATTACTCCATTCTTAAAACTAAGCAACTAATGAAGAAGAACACAGCAGAAATTTCTAATCTCTGTGTCACTTCACTGATCCTTGGTTCCTAAGATGTTTTATTTCTGTAGCATCATGTGACTGCAAAAACTGTAAAAATGATGGAGAAACTGAATAAATGCATTTTTTTGTCCGTCCCAACACCTGCTGGAAACAAATACTTTTCCTGTATATTAGCAATGCTCTTTCCACAACATGACTAAAGGTGCCTAATACATTTAGGCTGTTCCATATTCAAAACCTTCCTCAACAGCCCCAAGTACAGGGACTTTTTAAGTCACAGTTAATTTCTTTACAAAAATTATATAAACCTCAGCTGGCCTGAAAACATGATAACCTTTCAAACTTGGAAAAAGCTGGAACATTAAAAATAGACAGCTCCTTCTGTATTTATCTCCTCCTTGTAAGAGTGCCCATTTTAAGTTGCACCCAGCTGATGTTTAAGCTTTGAAGATAAGCCTACAGGGTGGGGCTGAAAATCTCATGCTATCATGATATTTAAGCAAAGCCCTCCAATTTTTAGTTTGTCTCTTTATACACAACTTGTCTGAGCTAAATTCAGAACTAGGAGGCCAGCTTTAGGCCAAAGTTATAAAATTTGCTCCCCCCCCTCCACCTTTTCCTTTGAATACATTTTGGAACAAATCAAGTCAATGTTAATTTTCACTTTTTAAACAGTTCAAAGAAAAAATGTTTTTAAAAACAAAATTTGCAGTACTACTAAAAGCAAGCTGTCTAAAAATAACCACAAACCAGAAACCACAAATGCACCCACAGTTAAAGCTTGTGTAGTGCCATTGTTTTGAGCTCCTGTGAGTTATGAAACGCACCATTAAATTTTAGTGTATTTATGCTTTGAAGTAAAACACAATGGTCTGAATATTCTGCAGGTACCATAAATAATACAGAGCAGTTTACAGCAGTTGTTGGAAACAGTGTTCTGTCTCCTCCCCAATCAACCAAGGAGATTAAAAATACCCCCCACCAAATTACAACTGAATTTGAAATGCAGTGAGAAATTACAACTAATATAAGTAGTTTCACCTCCTCCATCAACTACAGGCTGAAAATTCAAGTAGTCAAAATGGGTAGAGGCTGCCATGTGGCATCTTTCCTTTCTGCATCCTTGCAAACTCCACATTCTTCTCTAACACACACAAACCTTCCCAACTCCACGTGCCTGCATCTCCAGCATGGTAGGACAGGTACTTCTACCATGATCCAGTCTCCTTCTTTGGAGGATTATAGACAACAAAGAAGGCTGAGATGAAAGAAAAAGTAACTACACATTAGGGCAAATGAAGAACAAGGAGACTCTTCTGATGAATGAATAGGATAATCAAAAATGGCAAATCGGTAAGCTTGTGTTTTACTGCAGGATCCAATTATATCTACATTTCAAAAAATTACATGGATTTAAACCACAGTTTGACAAGGCCTTGCCTTTACCTAAGAGGCAGAAAAAAAAAAGATTATGGGACGTGCAGAGTACAAATGGTAAAGAAAACCTTTGCAACTAGGGCTGGGGGGAAGTGTTTTGTAAGGCCGCCAGAGAAAAGGTATCACGATGCTCTGTATCTGCAATTTTTACTAATTATAATGTAACTAGCAATTAGAATTTATCACTATGAAATAAAAATGAGTATTAACATTCAATTGTTTAATTTCAATAGTTTCTGGGGAAAAATATGCAAAAAAATACTAACAATATTCAGACACGTGCAGTAGTTTCAGAAAAAATGACAATTCCTGGGAAGGGACAATACATGAAGTAATTCTGACACAGGCAGTTCCACAATGGACATTCACACGGTTTTTGTACTGCTCACACAGGCATGCCTCATCCTGGGAGAGCATTTTGATTCTTTAGCATAGAAATGGCTATCCCAGCACAATCACAAATGCACAGAGCAGTATGAGAATTACAGCTTCCTTCTGTAAGGAAGGGGCACTGGGTACAAATACCAAAGCTCAGGCAATCTTACTTTTGAGCTCATCATGTCAGACAGTACCTCTATACAGCAAGAAAGGTGACTTTTTAAGGGTCCACCATTAGCTAATAATGAACATCCTATTGATTTTTCCAACACTTTGTTAGAAAAGGCCTAAATATGGTAATGTAAACATTTCGTTTCATAACTGCTGTCAAGATCCTTTTCAAATGAGATATAGCAGAATTAAAACTGTCAGCTCCATAAAAGAACTATTCATTGAACATTAAATATATCCACCTTCTAGCTCACCAAGCCCTGTCCTAAAAATTTACTGACATACATAGTTACAGACTAGAGAACATACATGCACCTGTGCTAAGAGAACAAGCAAGGATTATTTTTGTGCTTCAGAAGAAACCTCAGAGAAGTGGTAAGCTAACCTACAAATAGACATTTTCTGCACATCAGGAGTCGAATTTTTGTGGAAAAATTTTCTCCACAGATTCTTATTAACTGATTGGGAGAATAATAGGTTTCTGTTTCCCCCTTAGTTACTGTGGATGACTAATGTGACAGCTGGGCTACCTGACTACTGCAAGTTTTTGGGAGTCAGAAGTGAAACTCGGAGGGAACACGCCATCTAGTGCAGGGTGAGCCTTCCCCACTGCCTGCTTCAGCTCAGCACAGCACGGAGACTATAAAACATACAAGTATTTCAATGTTTCTTAAGACTTTTTACACACAATAGAATCATAGAATGTCCTCAGTGGGAAGGGATCTACGAGGACTGTCCAGTCCAAATGTTGGCCCTGCACAGGTCACCCCAACAATCCCAGCCTGTGCCTGAAAGCATTGCCCAAACACTCCTGGAGCTCTGGCAGCCTTGGGGCTGTGACCACTGTCCTGGGGATGCTGTTCCAGTGCCCAGCCACCCTTTGGGTGAAGAATCTTTTTCTGGTATCCAACCTACACCTCCCCTGACTTAGTTCCAGCCATTTTCTCAAGTCCTGTCACCAGTCACAGAGAGCAGGGATTGAAGACACAGTGAGATCTCCCCTCAGTCTCCCCTAGGCTGAACAAACCAAGTGTCCTCAGCTGCTCCTCATGAGGTTTCCCCTCCAGGCCCTTTAGAACTCCTCATGCCAGCAGCAGCCAGCTCAGCTGCAGTGACTGCAGCTCTCAGCACATCTGGATGGATGTCAGGAACACACTGTGTGTTTTTCATCAATGGAATTTGCATCCTGCTGCACACATCAAAGAGACCCCTGTTTCTGCAGGCAGAAGTATTAACAGCTACAATGTGACAGTTCAATACCCAGATTACTGTGAAAAATGTTCCATTGTAGGATCCTTGTGCCTCTTGGTGTTTGAAAAGCACACAGTGAAGCATGCTCTAAGTACCAGTACTTGGAGTGTTCCCATTCCTACATTACTATTTGTGTTAATCGTTAAATTGAATGAACACTCAGAACCTCATCTATGAGGTATCTTTCTACTAAGTGTAAAGTCTGCCTTTAGTAAAATCTTTAAGTTATAATTTTCCATTTTGTGTTTAGAATTCTATCTTTTAAATGTTGTATGTACTACCTCTAAGTCTCAGATTTTCCACGCTGTTCTATGCTGTCAGTACTTAGAGACTACCACGAAAAAACTCCTGTAAGAGGTTTAAATATGAACCCACAAACAACAGAGTTTTCAAATCGTCAGAGAAAATACACTTTTTCAAGTTTATACAATTCTTCGGGTGTCATCCTTTCTTACTGCCACTAGATGCCACTCTCCTTCCAGCCCAGAGCTAAAACAGCGGCTTGGTCCCCGCAAAGGATCACGTCAGGACACTGGCTGCTCCAGATGAATTTTCCAAACTATTTCAAGACCAACGAATAACAAAGACTGTTGTAATTTTTGTTGAGAATTTCTCCCCTGGCAGAGGTTTGTCTGCCTGAATTTTTACCAGTCGAAATTAAATATCTGACAGCTGGTTTGTACCCACAAAGCAGAAACATCTAAAAATCTGAGCTGCCTTGTAATAATCACGTATTGATAGGCAGATACCTAAATATCTATTTGACTGTGGTGCTGTTCCCTGCATGAGTACATTTCAGTTAATGGACAAAACAAAACAAGTAGTAAACTATTTAACCTTTTTGAGTCTTTGCCCCAAAATGACTGTCTTTTAGCACAGAAAAAAAATTCAGAATAAAAACTTAATTTGTGAAGAGAAGCAGTGATTGCCTTTCAAGATAAAGAATGTTTCCCTATTGCTTAGGGAAGCAACACTCATAGCCATGTCTGAAGATCCTGAGCTTGAACAAACAATTTAGCTTGCTGAAGACACTAACTTTGCTTGATAGCAGACCCATTTAAAATCCTTTCTATGAATATTTCCTTTGTTGTTAGAAGGAATCATCCTTTGGTTTTTTGCTATCTTGTTTCATCTTTGAATAACATGGAAGACTAACAGAGATTTGAATTCTCTAAGTAGTACTGTGCAAATACAGCTTGCCAGAGTAGAGTTGTTCTTATTTAGATGGAGACTAATTGCAGAATCCCAGCCCATGGTAGGAATGTCTGAGCAGGTCTCCAAGATCAGAGAGGGAACTAAGGCACAGAGAGTTAGACAGGCACACAGTAAACATGTTTTCTATTACATGTTTTTCTACTTTGAAGAACAACTTGAAAACAGTTTTAGTAGATTTAACGTTTGTTCTCTATTCACAGGTTTTTATTCCCACACCAACTACTAAGTGGGTCTGAAAAAGCTAAGCCAACTTGATTTTGTTGTTCCCCTAGTGTGGAAGGATTCTGCAAAACCTAGTCTGACTTGAATGCAGACATACAAAAGACAAGTGAAAACATTTCCAATATTACAGTGTTCTACTTGAGCTTTTCTTAAATTATCCTTTCTCTCAAGAGAAATGCATAACACTTACTTTCCAAATCAGATATGATAAGATTGTCATGAAGCTTCACAGCACGGTGCTGCTCTACCTCATCCTCCAACTCAAAGATGGTTTCTTTCATGTCACTCCTCTCAGTCTCTTTTTCATCCAGTTCTGCCCGAAGCTTTTCTAGAGTCACATTGAGATCCTCAATTTGTTTCTTGGCTTCTTCTTGGAACACTCGATATTCATCTTCAACCTAAATTAGAACAGATCTTAGTTGCATATTAAACATACTTTTCGTTTTGTAACTACTACACTTACAATGTATTTCTGCAAGCAGAAATCATCAGGAGGAATGTATATATTTGACTATACATTGTTCCAGTGCAACTCTATTCCTGGGCCAAAGTTAAACTTTTTTTATTCCCAGGCTGGACATATGAGGATTCCCAGCTACTCCAAGAGCACTTTCATACCAGTGAAGCAACACCACCACTGTACCAAGGCTGAGGTTTCACAAGCAGCTGATCCAATTTAACATCCAGCTGCCATGGAAATGGGACAGGGTGAGGGGGGAAATTCTTTACCCTTCCTTTCTTCTGCCAAAAAAGAAAAAGCCTGATCTCTTGTGCATCAATTTCAGTGCTTGCTGGACCTGTGTGATGAGTGATTTCCTTCAGCAAGTGTCACATTTGTGTGTGAGGTGTGTTAGTGAGTTGAAGCAGCTCTCCGAGGAGTCTGTCAAACTATTAAGTTGAAAAAAAAGCAAAACAGGGAAGGGAAGAATTGATTGACTTCTCCCTTTCAGGACAAGGGGAAGAGGCTTTTTTATCCTGCTTCACAAAACTGTAACATAAGTGATAGGCTGGGATCAGAGGAACGGGAACATTAACCCAACAGCAAAAACAGGGTGTCAGAAAAACAAGAGGAATTAGGTTGTGGCTTAGGGTGGGCAATGCTGGCAGGCACCAAGTTTAATAGACAAAACACCCTGCTTTTAAGTCATCGGTTTCAGTGTTTTTTAGTTTAATAGCACTCTCCGAGTTTAATTATTAAAATTATTTTAGTATATTTTTCACCCCAAATTAAGGTTGATGCTAACAGGCTCGTGATGATGACTAACATGTTGATTTGCAGCTAACATACAGTTCATACATTACATTTGGCATAAACTGTCTCTTCAGGAAGATACACCTTTAAATGCATGTGTAAAGTTACTAAGTAAATTGTGTGATTCTTGCTTTTATAATAAATTATGGTAAATACTTTTACTAGGCACAGCTACTGCATAAATTAGAAATTTGGGTCAAAACAGAACTGGGAATAAACATTTTGATCCGAAACCTAACCAGCACATAAAGTCTTGCAGATGGTGTGTAATTTAAGCAGTAAATCAGTACAGTATCTTAAATACTGCCTAAGTTTGGCCACTGAAATAAACTGTGGAGTTTAAATATTTTTTAAAAGTAACACAACAGTTACCCTATTGCTCAATGTAGCCATATAATTTTTTTCAAATGCTGACATAATTTTCATAACAGAAGTCAAGAGAAAGTAATGAGTCCTAACACAACTGTAATCCAATTGACCTCAAAATTAATCTTTTACTTCTGAAAGAACTACAGAGGCCAGTAAGTCATTGTGTGCATGGGATGCTGGAAGGCAATGGTATTTTAAGCACTACCTTAGCAATGGCATCTTGCAATCGATTGGCGTCATTGCGGGTGTGTGCCAGCTCTTCCTGCAGACCACTGGCCAAGGTCTCTGCCTTCTCCTTATCCAGCCTGACACTCTCCAGCAGGTCCTGTATATCTGATTTATCTCCAGAGTTGTGTATAGAATACAACTCGGCTACTCTCTGCTTTTCGTGCTCTAGCTGAGCTTTCAGCCTGTTCATCTCAATCTGGTCACTGGCTACTGTGGCTTTGTACTCCTCTAAGGTAGATGCCAGAGCTGTTTTGCTTTTCTGCTCTGACTCAATAATCCGTTCCATGTGGTGATTCCTTTCTTTTAACGCTCCTATCATTTCTTGGGCCTCCTTGTTGTCTTGCTCTGCCATCTTCAGGGTGTTGCTCAAGTGCTGCTGAACCCCCAGCAGCTGCTCCCTCTCGAAGCGAGCGTTCTCTGCCAGCTCCATGTAGCGCTGCTCCAGCTCCATGTAGCGCCCACTCTTCATGTCTTCATCAATCACATAGGAAATGTGGTGCTCATCCAAAAGGGACCGGAAATACTCGATCTGACGGCTGAAGTGTTCCAGCTTGTCACTCTGCTGGCACAAAGACTCCATCAGGATTACTTTTTCCTCTCCGAGTCTTTCATTCTCGCTGTTCAGCTCTTGTGTTATTTGCTGCAGATCTGCAAGCTCTTGAAGCGTGGCTTGGAGCTCTTCAGCTGTACTGTGCTGGTTCTCTTCCATCTGATGGATCCGTTCCGTCAGACAAGCCACGGACACTTCACTTGCATTGCCACTGCTTCCCTTCCTAGACCTTTCTATACTGGGTACTCCTTCAGATTCTGAAGATGACGGAGCATCTAAGGCATCATCACTTGATGTCAGTGGCTGATAAACTTCACTGCACTCACTGTCTAAATTATCCATGGAATTACTGTGTTGGTTGTCCATGAGAGTGTTTTCATCCTGACTTAACAAGTCTTCCATCGATCCAGGAGCAGAACCTTCCACTGAAGATGTCAGAGTGCCCCCACCATCGCTGTGGTTGCCAGCTGTAATCTCTGGGCTCAAAGACTGATAGCCAAAGAGCTTTTCAGAGTTATCCAGCCTTTGTTCCAAAGAAAAGCCCAAAGCATTTAGTCTGTCTTTTAGCATTCGATTCTCATTCTTCAGCTGGTTGAGCTCTTCTCGGATGGCAGTGTTTTGTTCCTGTAACTGGAGCAGCGTAGACTCTACATCAGTTGGCTGATGGACAACAATGGCTTCTTTCTCCTCAGATTTTTCATCCCCTTCAAGATGATCTTCGTTGAGTCCCAGCTGAGCACGCATGTCCCTTAATTCATTCCTCAGATGCAAGATTTCCACATCTTTAGTTTTTGCTAATGTCAGGAGATCGTTCACCTTAGCCTCCAGTGCAGCTTTGTCGCTGATCTGGTTGTCTGACTTGGACTTGCTCATGCGGCCATCGGCGTCGGCGCGGCTGCGGGAGCGCTTTGCCAGCACGGCGTCACCGGGGCCCTGCCCTGCCGCCGGCTGCTTCTTGCTCTGGCTCACACGGGATCGATCCCTCATCCTCTCTCGAGAAGAGCTCGACTCTTTATTGCCACATGAAGTGCCACGCTTAGCTGTGGAACTTGGACCTGTGTGGTTTTTGAAAGTTAGGAACGTGAATTTAAAATACAGTATCTGGCACAGAAGGCTGCGTGCTTTGTGTCAGCAACACAGTGGTTGATTTTCTCAATCACACTGCTAAGTACATCTCATAGAAAATACTACAAGCAAGCATTAACTCAACATTCAGCGTTTTCTGTATTTTCATCTCATTGCATAAAAATGAAGATAGATTATTACTCCTTTATTTCCAGATGCTTTACAGCTTTGCAAGCATACTGAATCCAAAACACACTAAGGGAAGGCAAGACCTATTTCAATCTCTATCAACACACTAAAGGATTTCACTTTTCTGAACAGTTTCTGAGAGCCTTCTTACTTTATTTCTATAAAGCAATACAAAATGTCCAAAACGTTCACTGTAACAAATCATCTTAGAGATTTAGTGCTTGTGTCATGGATTTTTGAAACAGACAATTTTAGACTATGATTCTCTAAATTAATGATATTATTTCATTTTATATAATAGTTGCATAGTCAGTACTGAAAAAACTAAGAGGAACACTCTCCAAGAAAGCAATTACATTATTAAAACCAGGAAAAGAGCTCAGAAGGTGTGTGATTTGATCATTTGAGCACTTCAGTAGGCAATCTGGATCCTCAATGCATTAAATGAAAATAAAAAGCCCCCCACCTTCCACCTTTAAGAACAATATATCCCATTTACCTGCAATAGTTTTGGGTTTGTTTTCCAGACTGTTCATGGCTGTCCCTGGAGCTGAAGACGCTGTTGATACACAAGAGTTCTTCTTGGCCTTGACACCGTTGGTCATTGTCACTCCACCACCACCAGCCATCCCTGCTAAGAGGTCATCATTACTCTTAGTCTGAAAGAGAGGGGAGAAGCAGCTTTAAGACAGCTGGCCCAGAAGTCTGCATAGCCAACGTTTCTACTGTTAAAGATTCCTTCAGTTTAGAAAGAACATATTTGACAAGTCATGTGTCTGTGCAAGAATGCTGAAAAGTGTAAGTGCACTGCACTGTGCAGAGCTGGTAAATTGAAATGGAACTTTAACTCCTTACATATGAGTGAGTCTTGGAACTGAATCTTCTCTCTCTCCCCAAAAATTCTTCATCTTTCAGTATCAAACAGAAAAAAAACCAAAAAACAGTCAAAGCACAGTAATGCATCATAGCATAAAACTTCTCCACTTTGACTGAAAGTTTGCTTATGCATAAAAATGAAGGCGATTCTTAGATAATTAAACCACCAAATACCAGGAAGTTAGTACAATATCCTTCAATTGAATATGATCAAATGTTTTCTGGTGGACAAATTCCCAACAAAAAGCTTAAATCAAAGAAGAACAAAAATCAATCCAACATTAGCAAAATGCAATTTCTAGCTCAAAATACTAAGCTACAGTTTTATAAGAGACTAGGACAGAGGCAGGGGAAAAGCCACCCTCACCATACATCCTTGCCTTGCTTTCAAGCTCTTTTCTAGGGAATTTTAAGAGATGGGGTATTTCTTTGATGGACTTTTTGTCTAACCTCATATGATTGTTCCTGAAACTACTGTTAGCCACAAAAGTTGCCTGGAATGTGACAAGGCAGCAAGCACAGGATTCTCAACAACCAGACTCCCAAACAGAGAATACATCTTCCAGAATAAAGCAAAGTCTAGAAATACTAAGCTCTTAAGCATTAATTGGCAGACTTTATACTCTTTAAAATACAGTTTTTCAAATGGTGAAAATCAAAATATGCTCGACATTTTTCCCATTATATGAGCAAAAAAAAAATTAAAAGAAAACAGCTGTGCTAGCAGCATTCCTTGAGCAACTGTATTATTCAGCTGGATAACACATTTGAACTGTCCTCCAACATCCCAGCTAAAAGGTAGTGCTTAGAAGTTAACCAGTTGCTTTCCATCATGTCTGCAAGTTCTAACTTCCAGCTCACACACATCCATGTTAAAAACTATACTGCAGACACTACAATTCTATACATTTAGAATAAAGGTACGCCTGCTTAATTAGAAAAATTAGTTGCCTGTCACTCTGTTCTCTACGGTCTCTTTCTGCAAGTGCCATTTCCAGAACAGCTAGGAACACTGATCACAGCACTGTGGAAAGACCATGGATGGGATCTGTGCCATTTACAAAGAGCAGCTGCAAAACAAAAGGGAGCTTTGGGAGGAAAACATATTTGCTCTGCATGCAATTGACAGAAATACAGAAAATTTACAGATAGAAACATCTATTTTTAAGGTAAAACCCTCTAGGACAAGAATGTTTTTATTGAATCATGTCAGAAATCGTGTAGCCTTCTGAAAAGGTTTATAAAAGGCTGGAAGAAAACAAATCACTCCAAGGATCAAGTCGAATGTGCATTTAAAGCTGCCTTTTCTGCTATGAAAATGCCATTGCTGTTTGCTGTGCAAACAAGGCTTTTCCAAGGGCTCCTTTCCCCCAGGAGTCAGACCAGCTCCTTGCTCTGCCATGTCACACAGACATGCCAACAGGCACAGGCAGTGGAAATACAAAGAGGAAAACAGAAATATTGGAGGGCTATAAAAGCCATAATCCCACCCAAGTCATGTGGGGAGGACAGGCTGAGCACAAACTACTGGTGTCCAACAATCCTGGTCTGATCTAATTCGATTTTGGCTCTAATTGAAACTAATTTAGTGGGCATGGGGGTACAGGGGAGGGAAACAACCCTGTGCAACTATTGCCTAAACCAAGGCATTAGGAAAGTGATTTTCTGCTTTGCTGCTGGATCTGCCCACCTGCCTGCAAATGTGATAGTTCAAACAGACTATGAGCTGTCAGTATTTTTACCAGGCTGAAAGAGTGGGGAAATTAGATGAAGCTTTTTAGACACTTAGAGTATAATTACATGTTATCAAGCCAAATAGGTCAAGATGTGACTCAGCTTGAAGAAAAAAAAATGCTAAGTAAAATACACACATTCAGACATTAGTCATCTGCAGTCCTTGCTGAACAAAGGAATTTTAGACAGCCATTCTTCTTCTGACTTATCCATCAACTATTTCTGGTCTAGGTTGGAAGGCACTGCCTCCTCTGCAGCCAATTAGTAAACAGTTTCTCAAAGCTGTAACTTTATATTCTTGGCAAAGAAAACTATTTAGCAAAGCTTTGGAAAAATTACAAACCAGCAGCTCTCATCTTAATGCTCCACAATGGCAACTGTTCAGAACTTCTAAAATCAAAGTAATTTTGTAGCATATCTTTTTAATTGAAGTAAAAGCAATGGTGTATATTTATCAAACAACTTTTCCCATTTACTAAGAACCATGCCATCCTGCTTAGCATTAAAACTCCCACATTAAAATATAATTAGAAATACTCATGCAGACCTATTTTGACTTTCTATATAAAAAAACACTTTATAATTATACAATTCATATTCTGTTTTCCTCTCACCACTTTCTTTCAGTGCAGTGAAACTTGAATAATGACCTATACAATTCATTTCATCTTACTTTCTCAACAGGTATATCCTATTTACTGCATCTCATTCAAATCCCTTTATATATATATAATTATTCCTACCTAAGATTTTCTTTGATGGTTGTTGTTGCTGCATTTGAGTTTTTCAAACATCAAACTTCACAACAAGCTAATTAAGTTACTGCATTTTGCAAAGAGAATAGAGGCCTAGACACATGAATACTGAAAATACACTCTAATTTTTAATATTCAAATATTGGTCTCCAAGTCCTGGCTTTTCAGGGACACAGCATTTTGCAATTCATCTGAAGTACAGCTGCTGTCTAATTACAGCTGGGAGTGTTAGCAGTATCACAAGCTCGTTAGCTGAAGAAGTAAAAAAAAAAAAATTATTTAAAAATAAGAATACATTATTTGCAGAGTATTTTTTAACAAATTAAAAACTAAAAGAGGCTGGCAGTTAAACTTCTGTAGTAATAATGTGTGTGGGGTGCTGAACATTTATACAAGTGCTGGGTAAAGTGGGAGACAAGAACTACAGAGAAGGAACCGAGCAAGGGCACTGGGAAGCAGCCAAACAAACTGACCCTGGGACAGGCTCAGCTCTGGCTCCCACAGCTCCTTCCTGTGCTCACTGTCCACACACTTTGAAAACTCTACAAAAAAGGACAAATGTATGAAACAATGCAGTCAGAGAAGCCTACCCAAAGCTGGAAACTGGCCTATAGTTATATCATTAAGAGGATGCTGTAATTTCAAAATGGTTTTCAATTTTGCAGCATTACTGATTGTTATAGTACTGTATTTCTACTCTTTAATAGGGGCCTTTCACTCAATATCCAACTCAAAGGACTGAATAAATTACTAAGCATTGCAATAAAGTTATTTAATGCCAGTTGTTTTTTTTTTGGTCAAAGAATATTAAATTAAATACAGAACACACACCAATTCATCAACTCTAAGAGAATACCCTACAACCTCTATGAAATGCCAAATGCTTCATCAACAATATCAAATATAAAATTATATTAAAAAATATTTTAAAAAAATATTACTTCTATTGATATTTCTTTCAAGCCAGAAATTATGTGATTTGTCGGTATCAGTAAACAAAAAAAACCCCACAAACAACTAATTTTGTTATTTAAGCACAGAGCACACAAAGAAGATTCATCACTATCATTAAGTCACATAGTTGGCACAACATTACCACAACAAGTAAAAGACATCCAGTGTATGAGTAAGCCTGGTTGAACATAAACCTGAGATAAGCCTTAGTAATCAAGAGAAAATTTTCATTGTGCCTCAAACTCTGAAGTTGTCATGAATTCTAATCCCACACCAAAACATAGCCAGGAGTGTTACTAATATAAGTAAAATTGTGAAAGCATACTGGGTCAAATCTGTTCAGTGTTAGATCATCCTCCTCATTTATCTCCCTGAGAGGTATGACATAAGAAACTTGATAAGTAAACTACAAAGGACTTCAGCTGCTTTGAGAGGTTTCTAGAAATATAAAGTAGTGTCAACAAGCATCAAAAGATTATTTAAAGCTAAGAAAACTGCAAGATGCATTGGGTGATGGAAGAAAGGAGGGGCAGTGGGAGAAAACTTCCCTGAAACCTGGCTTGCAAGTTCATCAGCAAAAGTATTAACCATTCTTCCACAAAAGAGAAGGAAGAAGAGAAAGAGAACACACACACACCTTTGGACTTCAGTAATCCTGCAGAGCTGTTACAGAGACCTCAACTCTTACACTTCTTTAATTTTGGATCTTTCTTTGCCAGTTATTTAAGTGGCCTTTGTGGTTTCCTGTGTGCCAGTGACAGTGGTTCAGCTCCCAGCTGGACACCGTGTTCCTTGCTCTGCTCATTTGTTCCAGCAGCACAGCACAGCACACTGGGCTGCACAGAGCAGAAGGAGCTGGATCCAGCCACGTCTCTGCCAGGAAAAGGAGGCAGACCAGGCAGCTCATTCCATCCATCCAAGCCAGATGTGGCTGCTCCCAGGTGAAAACTGCACAGCAGCACACCTCAGTGTGTCTGTTTGTTGGAAGCCATTTGCTCCTATATATACTGCCCTGTTTTGCTACTGTAAGAGAAAACCTCTACCTTTGAACTTGTTCTGGGAGCAAGAATCAACTTGTGAAAATTCAGCTCAAGCAGTACTTCAGCACAAAGCAAAAGCCAAAACAGCCAGAAGAATTCAGCTGCACTGACCCAACACAGATCACTGATATAAAGAAGTTCTCATGTTAGATACTTCATTAGTTCTTTTTTCAGAATTAGTAAACAACTCTTATCAAATCTTATTAGTCACTGACACCATTCAAGCATAACACCAAACAAATAACTGGTGAAAACAACTTCCAGCCTGCTCCTTTTGCAGAACAGCCAAGTCCTGCACAGCACACTGCTCTCCATCTCATCCTGCAGTATGAAAGTACAGCATGAATGACACACAAGATCCTGTCACCCTGCCCAGTGCTCTGTAACTACCCAGATTCCCTCCAGCTACCCATGCAACATCTAGTCTAAGCTGCATTAAAGACAAGCCTTGAAATTCTACCCTTTTTAAAGCTTTATTGTAAAAAATACAAATAATCAGAATGTTCTACTGATTATTACCTTCAAAAGAGATGCTGTTGTCCCGGTTTTGGAGAGTTTTGTTACTGCAGACACTGAGGAGCCGTTTTCTGGTTTGGCTTTTTCACTTGTTTGAGCTTTATTTACTCCAGGCACTTTGGGCACTGAGCCAACACTCCTGCTTGCTTTCTTCATTCTGGGCTGTCTGTTTATGATGCATTTACAAACAAATCTACAAGCAGAAAGAAAGAGACTTTAAATATAAAATACAGATGAAAAGCAATGTCTTCTTTTATAACGTTCTATTTAAGACCAGAAATCCAGAAGAGCAGCAAAGACCACAAATTAGAGCCAAACAAAATGCATGTGACTGACCAATGGTTTTTGCCTTTTTTTTAAAAGGGATTTTTGTTAAGGACTAAGTACTTCCTGCAGCTCCACTCCACTCTAAATTATAATCTTTTATTTTTTTTTAGTTCTTGTTCCACAAATGGCATTGAACCGAGGATATTTTATAAGTGACCCATGTTGCTGAGTTCACTCGTTAGCCAGCAAAAGAAAGGCTTATTAGGGAGCAATGTCCTTTATTTCTGACTGTGGGAAGGAAAACACTGTGGGAGTATTCAGGCAACAGCCTAACTACCAACAACACTGGATCTGAGATTACCATCAGCTCTGTAAATACAGCACTGAGAGAAAAATGGCAGTCACAGAGAAAAACTTTACAAAAAATCCAAAGAAATTGAAAAATTCCGATTCCCTCGAACTAATTATTAAAAATCCCGATAATAAACACAAGGAATTTTACAAAATGTAACATGAGTCATGCGATTTAGAGGATTATCTGCAAGAAGAAAGCAGAAGCAGCTCACTGGGTCCCATGGCCCACAGTGAGGACATTACTGCAGCTTGGCCCAGCCTGCTGTCTCTGACAGCACACCACTGCCAGCACTGCCATTCCACCCACAAGCACAGATGAAAGTCCAGAAAACAAAGCTGAATTTATCCAAACCAGGAGCAGCCACAGCAAACCCAAGAGCTGTAGGTATTACAACAACAACAGCTAATTCCAAGGAGGCACAGACTAGGAGAACAGCCACAGAACAGCTATAACTTGAAGCATGGGCTACCAGAAAGACTAGACACAGCAGGATCATCTCCTCCTGCAAGAGTGACAGTGGGCAGCTCTTTGCTTCATCAGCCCCGAGTCAGATGGGATGGAAGATTAAGAGGACAACATCTCCACTCTGATTTCAGTCTTATGGATACCAAGTGGAAGTAAGTGCTCAGGTTTATCCGAGCCCAATATCTCACAGCTGATTGGAAACATGAAACATGTCCATGAGCACTGAAACGTTTCCATCTCTTAAAACTGAAGCGTTTCAAAGGCACAAAAAGCAGACTGCTGACTGTATGCATGAGACATTTGACATAACAACACAGTGATCAGAAATACTAGATAATTTCACCTAACAAAATTAACACTATACCCTTACACACACTCCTTCCTTCTGAGAATCACCTCAGCTGCACACAAGTATTTTTAAATTCTGACTTCGATAAAAACTCAGTAAAATTCCAGGAGTTTTGCCTCCTCAGATCTCTAAGTATGTTAAACAGAAGCAACAGGAAGCTTCATCTTAAGACACTGAAAATATTTGTTTATAGCTTCCAGATTCCCTTTAGCTCTGAAAGCTGCCATGAACAAACACAGAAAACTTTGTTTGCTGTTGCAGTTTCATCATCACAATGTCAAAAATGCACCAGTTCTGCCATGCAGCTACAAGGAATCAGAACGCCTTCACAGAAGATTAAATAACTGAGAGAGAATTTGAAATGAGAGACTCCTTAAAAAAAACCAAAACCCAAACCAGAAAAGCCCCATGAAGGTAATATGTTTGCTATACACACATAATATTAAGTGGTACAACTGCCTACCAGATTCCAGGAGCAGATGGTAACACTGGTTACCATCAAAGTTGCCACACTTCTATTTCTTCCCTTTTTCATGTTTATGAGTCAAACAGTTACTTGTGCTTTTGATCTTATTCAACTGAAAACTAAATCTGAAAATACTAAAGTTCTTTAGTAAAATTGGCATCTTTACTATTAAATGGTATTTTTGATGTTCTACAGACATAAATAAATTGCCCACAGCATGCTTGAGGAATAACCCAAATGAATTTTCAGAGAGCAGTTTGTAGCGAAGCTGACAGCGTTTAGAAAATGATCCCAAAGAAGAACTACACTCCTGCCATGACTCCAGTCCATCAGAACCATCCCTTTTTGACAGCTCACAGAGTGAGAAGGCCAGTGCTCCGGGGAGGGTTGGGGCACTGGCAGTGCCATGACTGTGAAACATTTGGGCAAAGCCTGCCAGCCTCGCCTGGCAGTGCAGGTAAAGCTTGGCTCTGGCTGGCACAGAGACACCCAGCCCTGGCCGCTTGCAGGGCACATCTGTCAGGTCTGCAGAGCACATTCGTCAGCCCTGGCACACCTTGCAAAGGCAGACACAGCAGCACGAGCTTTGCGTGCACAGCAAACACAGCCGCATGTGTTTATTCCAGCAAGGAAGACAATACCAAAACCCACGGGATGGACGGCCCCAGGAAGTGATGCAGCCTAATGTTCCTTTCACTGAACAAACATTTATTCTGGAATCAGTAATATCTCAGGGGGTCACCAGTGACGAGACTCTGTGAACTCAAATGTTTCTCCTCCATGAGAAATGCTCCTGAAAATATCACAGCGTTTGCTTCAACAACAGCAACTACAAAGCACAGTGATGCAAGCGAGCAAAACCCAACAATGTCAGCTAAGGATAATCCTCATGTTTCATCACAGCATTACTTTAAAATATCCATAAATTCGACATTCAAGACCACTATTTTTGATTCACTGAAACCCAAAGGTAAAACCATATTTACAGAAACTCTAAAGATGCATAGAGGACAAGAAGGGTTAGGGACCACTCTTCCTGTTTTAATTTCAGAGAAACTAAGCTTTAGAGTTACTTTCCTAATGAAAGAAGTTTTTATAGTTTAAAAACTGATCACAAAAAATAAGAAAAAGACCTCAATTAGCATTACAGGTTCTAAAAGCAGCTGCTCACTAAGAATCCTAAAGTGAATTTATGGCCTCTCTGTGCCAATTTCTCCCCTCCTGCCTTCTCCAGGAAGGAAAAAGAAGATGGGGTTTCAGCACTGAAAACAGAAGACATCAGTATTGTGTGACTGGAAGTAGAAGAAGCCCTGCTTCACCCACTTTCTCAAAAGGCAGGTATGGCACATAAAAAGTACTTTTGTGCTTCTGAAGAACACCACCACATTCACTGGGAAGAAACAGTATTAAGAATCAACAATAATCTTGTCTCTGCTCAACAAGAAAATTTAACAATAAATTTTAAAAAAGAAATTAAAAACTCTCTAACCAAAGGAAACTTTCTGAAACGGAACATACAGCACTAACAATTCAAATGAGAACTAAAATATTATTTCACTATTGTTTAAAAAAGAAAATACTGCATATACAACTGTATTTTATATTTTGCCCTAGGGAGAAAGAAGGAATTACTGAAGACTTCCTTTCCCTTTATACACACTTCCTTCTCCTCAAAGGAAAAAAAAAGAAAAAGGAAGAAAAAGCCACTACTAAAGAAAATATTCATCAACAGGCACAAGACATTACTGGAAAACATTTGATTAACGATAGCACAAACAGTATCAATGAATCAAAATGGAAAAAAGCCAAAGCAATGCCAAAATATCAGACAGAAAGACTGCATTCCTAAAGCAAACTGTGTGTGCTGCCCCTGACCTGTATCCTTTGCCAGCCGTGTCTCTTTCCACAGCACACATCGTGCAGGAAACTGAGAACCTCGCTCAGGACTGCTCTCCTGCTCTGTCGGAGGCATGTGAAACCAGTCCTGCACTTTATACCAGCTGCAAACACAACTGCATAAATAATAATTTCAAACTCTTCTGCCCAATAGCACGGCTCTGCTCCTGAGTGTAAACTGATAGGACACATCCAGCCAGCCTGCAATGCCTTCAGCATTGCAATTCACAGCAGAGCAGGGAGGGGATGATTCCTTGCTGTGATTATTTTCATCTCATCCATTATTTCATATGTTTGTTTATGCTAATATTGCTGTCACAGAAGTAAAGCTCAGTTACAAGAGCACAGAATATATTTTCCTGTGCCTGGAAAACAACAGAGGGTTAAACAGCAAAAGTTGTTTTTTTGAGAGGCATTAAGCAGTGCTACCTACTAAAAATTGTGAATTATTAAAAAAATTCTAAATAATCTTAGAATTATCTTTTAAGAGTAAAAAAAATACAGAAGTAAGTAATCCTTAAAATATGAGGATATTGAGCTCTTTTGAAAAATCAAATACCCAAGTTACAGAAGAAATTGCTCACATCTCAGAGCAATAGAGTCAGCACACTTTCACTCTCTATTTGTGCAAATTCTTTGGTTTTGATATATTTAGGGTGACAACTTTGTCCAAATAATTAGGGAATGACGTTTTCAGGTCACTTATACAGTTCCAAAACGCAGAAAAGCAAAGAGATTATAAAATACAGCCTCATCAACCCCCTCTAAAATACAGATACAGAACTTTCCCAAGTCTCTGCAGACAAGACAGCACAGACACCAAAAAGTTTCCTATGTGGAATATGAAATAAGCTATAGAGAAAGAGACACAGCTCTCTACATTTATAACTTTCAGCCTGCAAGCTGCACAAGCACTCTACAACAAAGTCTCTTGCTCAATAATTCCAAAAACATGATATATAAACCACTGGATTCCAACAGCCCAGAGCAAATAGTGCATTTCTTTTATTCCTTAAGATCAAGTTCTAGTGACTTGAAAGTTTGCTGATGCTAGTGGGTAATTTAAGATACCAAGGGTAACAGCAGAGTCCATGGAATCACAAAGACCCTTGTGAGACTAACTGGAGAATAAAAACAGCAAACAAAATTAAATATAGGTGAACACAAACACATCTATCTCTCGGGAGAAAGCAACCTCAGCTTCAAATATAAATGTGTTCTCAGTGTATCAATACTGCTCAGCAAGACTACAGCATTGTGATTCACAGCTTCACTAAACTATCAGTACAGTGTTTGGAAAAAGGAAAAGAAAAAAAGCAAAGCAATTCCAGAAATTATTAAAGAAACTAACAGAGATGGAACCATCAAACACAAAATCCATTTTTTGCCCATCTATCCACACTTTAATTGCTATGTGCAGTTCTCTCAACCTCAAAAGAAAACAAAGTTTTCTTACAGATCTTAAAATGATCGAGCAGGGGCAAAAATAAGATCAAAGGAATATAATAGCTCCCATGAGACATCTCACAGGGAACATGACAAAAGCTTATCAAATCTGCAATGGCATCGAGGAGGCAGACTGGGAGTGGCTGTTAATTATCTCTTCCAGCACTAAAACTAAAGAGCAGCTAATGAATTTAGAGCCAGGTTCTAAATAAAAAAAAAAGTGAGTTGTATTTTTAATGTATATTGTGTGAGAAGATGGGGAGACTGGCCATGCACAAGGTACAGAAATTTCCTAATGGCTGTTAAATATCTGAGCACAAAGGGCTCAGAAACCCTTCTGAGCCAAAACTACTTGCAAGGTGGGAAAGCAGTCAGGGTAGGAGGGAAGACTTTGGGTTTGGGTTTTTTCCTAAGGCATCAGCCCACGGCTCCAGGTGGGCTGGATCCCTGTGCCAGTGTGGGCAGTGCCTGCTACTCCCCGTGCTGGGAGGGAAACACCAACTGTGCATGGCAGTGCAATAGGGATGGAGCACACGGGGCTGCACTCCTGGAACAGCAGTCATTTAGAGAGAAAAGACCTTTTTATTACTTTCTCTCTTAAAAATTCTGAAGAGCCTTTACAGTTTTCCATTACAAGTTGTGGAATTACAAAAATAGGAATTCTGTAAATGATGCTATCCCATCCACTGCTTTCAAGCCACATTTGCTATTGCTCCTTCTCTTTCAAACAGAAGGGAGGAAAGCCCAGAGCTTTGGGTAAGAATTGGCTGTTACACACCTCAATTCCTCTACTCCTTCTTTGGAGAAAACTGCAGAGCTGTAGCTGCTTCGAGCGATGTGTAACCGTTGCAATACTTAACATTCCAGACAAGTGACAGGAACATTTACAGAACTCCTGAACTCACAAACTGTGCTCTAAAAGCCTTTTCATAACAAAATTAAATTATGTAGCCTTGTTTTCAAGCTCCTATTTCAAACAACAGCTATTTCAAACCACTGCCAATAAAGAAAAAACAACTGTTCATCAACTAGCATGGGGAAACTGCTCCACAGGGAAGGGGAACACTGTCCCTAACATGGCCTCAGCATGAGATTCTACACTGACTACAGCTTCATAAGATTTTTTTTTTTAATTACAGCTTTGAAAAGCAGAATAACAGACCAGGTAAATCCATACCTTACTGGCATGCATCGTTGAGCTGATTAAAAAAAAAATTCCATGTGGGCTCAGTACCCTTAGCATGCCCACTAACTACAGCTGCTCACAGCCCAGATCAAAACACCATCCACACTACTATTGAGTAGGGTTTGTTTCCTTGGTGTTGAAAATACAGGTAATTTGGTTACATTGTCATTTTTCATTCTTTTTGGTAAATTTCACAGTTGTATCCAAATTTTAAGCCACACACTAAGAGATGAGGCAACATATACCTGTTTCCTGGGTAGCAATTACACTTCTATGTCAGATTTTACATGCTTGAACAAACAGCAGACACGTCAACCTTCCCTGTAAAACCCTTCGGTTAATATTCCAATAAAACAGAGCCAACTCCTACAGTGACACTTGTTTTCTAGGAAAATTTTAAAAATTAACACACTCATTTTCCCAGCCAAAGGCCAGCTTTAAGTATAAACCCCACTAATCAAAAAAGCAACATTTGATCAGTTAACTCCATTAACAGGAAGTGCTCTTACCTGTTATTCCAAGCACACTCTAAAGCAAGTGTTATTCCAAAAATCAACAACCTTCCAGTTACAAAGGTGTATTGAGTGTCCTATAACCTTCAGCATATACTGTATTCCTCACACAGCAATCAAAGTCCACTGGTGGAATGCTTACACTATTAATTGCTCTGATTCCTACAGCCATGAGTTCTACTGACAAACACACATATGGAAATTCTCCTGGCACTGCGTGGCAGTACTTTCAAAAGCAGCCATGGCAATTTTAAAACCAGGGGAGTTGACGGAATAATACAACAAAAGGTGTACACACAACAGCTTCCTTCCCTCCCCAACTGACCCACTCAGCATACAACATTTCACTGCAATGTTCTCTCTCCAGCACAGCTGCTCCCAAAAGTGCTGCCTCCAGCAGGTGACCAGTGGTGACCTCCTCCCTTTGGTCCATTGTAAATGTTGTCAGCTGAACTCAGAGATCAACAACTGCAGCAAAGGCTTCTGCCTGCATCAAGTTCCCAGGGAGGAGTAAGGCAGGCAGCAGCCAGGTGCCCATCACAGGAAGGGGACAGAAAAAGGACACGCCGTGGGCCATTTCAGGAGGCAGATCAGTGGCTCCCAGCACACATGTGTTACAGGTAAAACCTGTAAGAGAAGTGATTAACTTGGTCTAGGTCTCATGCTCATCCAAAACACTCCACCAGATCTTCAGTTCATGCAAAATCCAAACACTCCAAGTCCTGATACCAGGGTGGTTATGATGATAGATCTGTTCCAATCAGCAGTTGATTAATTCTCAGCTTGAGGCCTTTCTATTGCCTGGACGTCTGGAACTGGGAGGTGACTGGTGCTCGCTGTGTCCACCACCAGCCTGGTCTGACAACATTCTTGAAGGCATTGCAACAATAAAGTCCCAGAGAACAGAAGAAGCAATAAAGACATGCATTACCTGAGGACCTTCCCAGGCCCCAGGTGCTTACAGCTCTGGGATTCCCAAGCCCAAAAAGACCATCCTGGTCTCAGATGCACCAAGGGAATGGCCTGAATGGGAATGGCTCATGCACAAGGCAATCTTGCTAAGGCTGGGGGAAGGAAGTGCCTGTTGGGGATTGCTTAAGTTAGTCATGAAAATAATTTAATTGTACCCTGCCACCTAAAGAGGCAGTCCCACCCCGTCCTCGGTCCTCTCCCTTCTCTCCATTCTAGAGATCACAGCTCATTTTTGATGAGTTGGTCTTTCAGACAGATCAGGACTGACCTGACTCACCTTGTAATTGCTAGATACTATGCAAAGGAAGCAGCGGGACTGGGAACGGGGAACAAGAAGGAAGTCTCATCCTTTCAGAGATGGTGTAGCCCCACATTTGCTTTAATTCAGTTTCAGGCTGTTGGCTGCTCAGCAACAGCCCCGCTTTAAATGAACCTCTTAGCGCCACCCACCAAACCCCACTGTTCCAGGGCACAGATGAACAGTGTTATTTTACACTATCACCACATGACAAAACAGGGCACTGAGGGGTCTGAAGCCTGGCAATCTATGGATTTCAGTTCTGTGCAGTGGCCCACATCTTTCCTCACTCCAAGACCTGTCAACAGCACAGTCATAACATAGTTTAAAGTCCCTCAGGCTTGGCAGACAGAGCAGAGACAGAGCCACATGCAAATCCTTCCTAAATACTCTCACTAAGGGAGGAGCAGTTACCGGCCCCAGTGTGGAAGCTCAAGGACATAAATTTGAGTCATATGGAAGCAAAGTCCTTGCAACAGGATGGAGAGGTTCCCATCTACTGGTAATTTTTGATTTCCTCAGGGAAAAAGGGTAAGACTATTTCTTTTCCAAATTTTATTCCAAGCCTTCCAGAAAAGGGTGAATCACCAGACAGTTTTTGGAGTCACTGCTCCCTGGGACAGTTTGCTGTTGGAGCAATGCAGGGCTCTACACGGGACAAAGCCTGGGAAAGCACTAAAAGCCCAGTACAGCATCCCCAGCTGATGTAGCTGTTGATGTGCTGATATCCTCACGGAATGCCAAGTGCACTTTCCACTGTGAAACACTTGTAAGGTATTTCTTTGAAAAGCTCCTGTATCTCCAGGTTTCCTGGCAAGCCTTTGATGTGTGACTGAAGGCCTCAGAATAGTGCTGGAGGACCAGAAAAACGTAGCCTTTCTAATAAAAAAGGCTATACTGAAGTCTTTGTCTTTTCTTTCAAATATCCTTTGTATTACAACACTAATGTTCATAACTGATTGTCTACAGAAGAAAATTAAGTCTGACACTGTTTTTTACAGGTGTGTATATGAGAAAGATTTTCAGCAAACTGTCAAGAAGTTTTTGTAACACGTATTTTTATGATTTCATGTTTTGAACATAGCAAATGTAGTTCTGAATATGAAACGAAGCAGACTGAAATTTCATCTGCACACATGGATCTATACCCTTTAAAATGTCTTTAGTATTTCTCCTGAGTTTTCACAAACAGAATTTACATTGTTTACAGTAATATCTATCCCAGCAAACTATCAAAACCTTTGGAGAATAGCATGATGGTATCTTTAGACTTTTTCAAAGTCACAGGCATGCCCATGCTAAGGTTGAGGAAACCCTCTCCTGTAGTTCTGTATAAAACTAGAAAGAGCAGCAACAGTAATGGGGAAAAAGTTTGTCACAAAGTTTTCATTTTAACATGTTAATTCTTGATGACCTCAGTATAGTTAAATACAATGATACTGCCACATTCGAGGATGCATCTCATATTTCCAAATCCTAAGTCACGATTAATTTGATGACAATTACCAGCAACTGTATGTATTTAAGTTCATCATTTCCAAAAGAGACATTAATTACCCATCTCATATAAGCAAGTGCACACACAAAGTAGCTTTGCATGATCCTGTCACTTAAAGGGAAGAAAGTTTTTTTTTTGTAACAGAATGAAAAACAGAACTAAAACTTCAAGTGTACACAGTTACTCAGATTTGTGGAAGGAATCATGTCTATAAAAGTAGCTTTAATTTTCCTTTTCTCTTCCAGAGAAGTCTATATTCCTTCAGGGACTTGAAGGAAATATTTGCCATTAACCATTTAAAGTGCTGGTCACTTGTTAGGGAAAAGCAAATTAAAACAGGCAAGATCATTATCTGAAAAGACTGCACAGCAGATGATACTGTAAAAGCACACCCATTATCACCCCTCAGCATCATTTACTTCGCAAAATAAAAGAAAATTTTAGCTCAGTATAACCTAACAATTCAGTAAAAAAAGGGGGAAAAAAGATTTAAAATCCTATGGCTAAATAGAGAAAGACAAACTCTAGGAGATGATTTTTACAAACTTGCCCATGTCACTGAGGACCTGTCCATACAAAGACAAACGTTCTAGCAGTGAAATACACTGAAGGAGCCTCTCCAGCACCAACCCTCACACAGCAAGGAAATTCTGTAGCCGAAACTTCAAGAAGGCTCCATCTGCCAAAACCACTGTGTGCTTTTAATTAAGAGCATCCACAGAAATGTTTTAAGCAGAACACAGAAAGTTTCAGGGAGTGGTAAGAACACCAGGCTCTTGGTCATGCTTTCCACCCACCTCCCCAAACACAAATCCCACACAAAGTCATTACTCACTGCATGTACCTGTGCAGAACATGTATCCCACACTGGCCAAATGACCAACTCAAGGAACTGCTTTCAGCATCCAAAAAATACAAATATTTTCAGACTGATGTCATCAAACACACCACTCGAGTACTTCAATTCTACCTTAACTCTTTTTTACTGCTATTTAAGTACTACATGTTAGGTGCTCCGTTTATTTTCCTGAATAAAACTGCATATCTAACAATTAGTTGCAGCAATCATTACCTTGGCTCCATTCTGGCATGCAGTGATGGAAAATAAAATTTATGCAGGATTTATATTTCAAAAATGTCAAAACTAGTTTTGAAGAAAGTAAAAACTTGTTATTTACCCTTCTGAAATTTTGCTTTAGTGGCTTTATAACCATTTAATATGCAACGAGTGACTAGTTCTAAATTTTTAATTTTTTTGTACTGAAACCTCGTGGACTGAAGAAACCCTTCATGAAGCCTCCTTCCACCTAACTTCAGAATTTATTCTTGTATTATTCTTCCCTGCAATTTGGGAAGTTACTAGTTCTGTCACTGATTTGCAACACAGTGTCAGTTCTTTGCAAACCTGAAGTACCCCAAGACATTCAGCTACAAAGATGAAGATCAAAAGTCATACTGCCCTGGTAGGTGTAGGACAGTGAAGTCGTCTTTCCCAAAGAAAATCATACAGATGTGTGAAAACTCTACTAATTATTGATGTTCAAAGACAGTATCCTGTGATTGCTTCCAGGCTGCACTACTGCTAAATGCTCCAAATGGTGGCTTCTCTGATCATTTCAGTTGGAATAAACTCAAAAGAAACAAGTAATAGGTTTCTTGTAACTAGTCACCTAGGGCTACCATTACATAAACCAGCTCCCAACACTTGCTCTTTCTCCCTTTTTCAGTATAAAGACCAAAAATAAGACTAAATGGGGTGACTTTTTAAGCCAGGAAGTACAAGCCTGCCATTTCTTATGCTGTTTTTCCCAATGAGCAGCAGTGATTCAGTCCCATTAATAGCATTTTACACTGCTAGGACTGGCTCCTTGTTGGCAAGACAGGCTCCAACATCACAAGGTCAAAAAAGAATTCTGAATTATGTTAGTGAAAGACCTCTGAAGGAGTTTCCATAGCCTCCACCTACCGAGAATCTATTTTCCACTTTTATACCAATAGTAAAGCAAAAATGGCACAAATTTGACTTCAAAATGTTACTTCTAAGTATATATCTATTAATACATAAAACGTTGACTACATATCAGATTTATTTTGTACAATTAAACCTCTGCAGCATAAAAAAATATCCATCCCAACATGCACTTAGACAGAAACTTCTAAAACTCAAGAAGTTTTAGACCTGGCATTTGCCACCTTTAAATGATGTCCAGGTATGACTCAGGAAAATGCCAGCATGACAATGAAGTGGCCAAGCACTGCCAGACCTCAGCCTAACACCCAATGTGTCTTTGGTTTGCTACTGTGGACACACTGTCCACTGAGGGAAACCTTAGCTCCAGGTTGATGCAGAAGACACCTTTGGCAGATGCCTGGAAGGACACAGAGCACAGAGGGAAAGGGAAAATACCCCTGAGCTGCAAATCAAAACAGAAGCTAGCAGAACATGACACCTGGAAATCCCTGCACAGAGGTTTTCCCACTGTGATGCTCCACCATCATCAGACTTTACTATAACAAACCTTCATACAATCTAAGAGAGAAGACAGAGCTTTACGATGATCACACTAAAACAAATGTCAACAATCAGCTTGAGCAGATAAAGTAACTGGAAAAATGTGGGCTGCATTATCTAACTAGATGGCCCTTTATTTGACAGAAATAGAAAAATACGTTAAAAATATTGGAGATGTTTTATTCCTAATTACGTATCTTATTCAAAAAAGACAGAAAAAGACACGTATCTTCAGCCATACAAAAACATCTGAGAAATCAAAGTTTTTTTTCCTTACTTCACCTAGTTTACCAGCCTGGAATCTGGTTTTTCCATTAGCTGAAAGTGAAGTGGCAGTGTTACAAGAAACATGAGACTACTCCCGTCTCAGTTTCCCAGTTTTTATCTCAGACTATTTACAATGACCTTCTCTTTTCATTTTTGTTAGCAACTACTTAACAACACTCAAGTAGGCTGGTGACGGAGAAGAAACTGCTTCTCTTCTTCTGAGCTACTACAGCTCTATATTGTGATCCACATTGTCCAAAGCAGCCCCCGGATTTAATTTGCCTATATTTCAGCAGCCAAAGTCCACATCATTAATGAAGCAGGAAGCAGCTCCAGAAGGTTTATGTTTGCTTTTGGGGTGAGCAGGGCTTGCAGACTATGCCCTTCAACAGAACCCATGGCTCCTTAGGGCTTTTTTCACCCCGCAGAACCACTGACATGACACATTTTCTGCTACAAGAGAACTGCGCTTCCCAGACCCCAGCACAGACAGTGAGATGCTGCTGTGGAGAGAAGGGTGCAGTTTGCTGAGCATCAGCACAGCACTGCATTGTTTTTCTCTCCGCAGACACAGCGTACAGAACCTTTCAGAACAGGCTGGTTTTGGCCCAGCTATAGGAACCTGCCTTGCTACATCCCTGCTAATAGGAGGTCACGACAGACTTGGAAGCTAAAATAGTGTGAAGCACAGGAGGGCAAACAGCAGGCACAAAATCGGAACTTAGAGGCTCCTTCAGCTATGAAAAGGCAGAAAACCCACGCTCCAGAGAGGCACGAGACCAGAATGCAGACAAAGGTGCTCCCAAACACACCAAAACCCAGCTAGAAAGCTGCTGAACGCGGGCACTGCGCCTTTCTCCTCAGGGAGCTGCACACGCACCCACCATTCCTCTCACAGCCAGCAGCGTGAAGCGAACGATTCCCCCGCGGGATGCGAACGCGGGCCAGCCTAGCCGGGACCGGCTCCGCTCCCTCAGCGCCGGCCCAAGATGGGTGACAGGGCGGCCGGAGGGTGCGGGAGGCGCGGGGATACCCGAGGCGGGCGCGGGGCGGTGTCACCGCCGCGGGGTGACAGCGCGGCCCCTCGGGAGGCGGCGGTGAGGAGGGGCCGAGCCCGGGGCTTCCCGCGGCCGTAAGGCGCCGCGGCCGGGGCGCGGGACACAGGCCCTGCCGGAGCCTGCGCGGCCGAGGGCGACCCCCCAGCGGGCGGGATGGCGGGCGGGGGTCGGGGCCGGGCTGTGCCCGCCGGAGCTCGGCGCTTACCGGGGCAGCCGCCGCCTCCTTCCCGCTGCTTCGCAGCCCCGGGTCCGGGGGCGCCGCGCGGGCCGGGCCGGCGGGAGGGGGGGGCGCGGAGGGGCGCGCGCACGGCAGGGACCCCTCCGCCCGCCTCCGCCCCGCCCCCTGGCGGCACCGCGCACGCGCCCTCCGCGCGCCCGCCCCGCGCCCGGAGGCCGTGAGGGGAAAGGGCGGGACGCGGGCGGCGCGTGCGCGGGTCGGCCCCGCCCTCACGGCCGGGCTGATCCGCACCTGAACCCCAGAAGCGCGGGATGCCGGCCTCAGGTAGGGAGGGAAAGACCTTGAGGTGGCTGAGCCCAAACTGTGACCCAACACCATCGGGTCACCTAGAACATGGCCGTGAACTGATCGCCACGTTTCCTTAAACGCCTCCCGGCACGGTGATTCCATCGCCTCCCAGGGCAGCCTGTTCTGATGTCTGGTTAATCCTTCTGTGCAGAAATTACTCCTCATGTCCTACCTTAACCTCCCCTGGCGCAGCTTGAGGCCGTTTCCTCTCATCCCTTTTCCCGGGAGCAGACCGGGATCCCTCACGGCCGCTCCTGCTGTCAGGGAGTTGTGGAGGGACAGGAGGCCCCTCCGAGCCTCCTTTTCTCCAGGCCGAGCCCCCCCAGCTCCCTCAGCCGCTCCTCATCACACTTGTGCTCCACATCCTTCCCCAGCTCCGTTGCTCGTCTGAGGGCGAGAGGGCGGCAACAGCCCCGGCCCAGGGCCCGCATCTGGGACTGGTGAAAAAATCAATTATTTTGTGGGGGTTTTTGAGGCGGGGGAATAAGCATGTATAGTTTAAGCTCTGGCACCAAGCACGCACAGTGCAGGAAATGTGTGAGTGGGGGGCTGTGATCTTCTAAACCTGTGCTTTACTGTCCAGATCTATAATTGTAGCTTTTCATTCGAATGAGAAGTAGATGTTTAAATGTGTGTCGTGGCTTAAATGGGCTAGAGTTTTCTTCACTGTGTTCAGCACAAACCCAAAATATAGCCCGTACTAGCCACCTTGAAGAAAATTAACTCTACCCCAGCCAAAACCAGGACATTGTGGTAGGAAACAGATTTGTCTTCTTCGGTTACAAGAACTCATGTGCACGCAAGCTTTCGGAGTCGGAGCTCCCTTCAAACACACTAAACTAAGCTCAGCTTTGCAGCCCATCACTGTGCAGGATGTTTGACTTGTCACGAATAACCAGAAACTGAAGCTAATAACCCCAAATTGCAGCGTGGGTGCTTTGGTGGGAGGTACAGCAGTTTGTACTTACAGGCACTGGCTGGGAAGTGCTGTGAACACAGTAATGAAGAAAATGTGCTGATTTGACATATCTCTGTAAAAGTTTCCCTCTGTTTAGCTTAAAGCTTCTCTCCCAACAGCAACTCAGCTGTTTTGGCAAAAGAAACATTTCAGTGTAAGATTGAGTTGCGTGTTCTCCCTTGAGGTACATTCCTTCCTAGAATTCATAGGAATAGAATTCACAGGAATACGGAATTTATAGGTTGCAGACTGGTAGGGCAAGTATGATTTACAATCGCTCATTATCTTCAGTGAAGTTAAATTTTTAATATTATAAATCAAAGTAAAAGATATCTCTATTATGTCAGAATTCCCTTTAAAACCGGCAGGATGTATGCTGCCAGATATTGCAACATAGTTTGATTTACATGGTGGGAAAATTTTTCTGTTTACGTGTCTTACAAAGTCAATTTCATTGAGATGTCCTTCCGTGTCCATTTCTTTGTCACTCTGCTTGCTCCTACCTGGCAGGTTGCACTTGTTTGACAGTGAAGTGCTCCTTCATGCTTAAGTAATAATCCTGATGTTTATTTTCCTACAGTCTGACCAATGCCATTCTGCTAGATTTTCTGCTCCATGACACCTTCAGCCAAATGTTATCCTGTGTTTCTACCTTTGGGTTGATTTTAAGTTATCAGCTAAAAAATGGCATTTCAGTGGCAGTACTTCTGTATTAGGATGTGAAAAGTGAGTGCATTTGTTTTGTATAATGTATTTCTCATGGTAGCCCACAAAGGGCTCAGCTTTCTGTTTTGCAGCAGGAAGCAGTCGTTCAGCTCAGTGAATTAATGAACAAGCTGCTAGCTGACAGTGCATATGCCTTGGATCTTCCTTCTGGAACTTTAAAGGTCACTGAAAAAAATGTGTAAAATTTCAGTTTTGTGTGCTGTAATGTGTGTGAGAGTGGCTCAGCTGCCTGCTGGGAAAGCTTTCTCATTGTGCTTACCTTCTGGGCTAGGCTGCCCCAGAGGATCACGGAATCTCCATAACTGGAGGCTGCTAACAAAGAGCAGACAAAAGTCTCTCCAGAGTCAGGCAGGGAGGCTGCCCCTGCCTCACACTGGCAGCTGTATCCCCAAGGCCACAGGGGAGCTGCTGCCCCAGGCAGCCCGTCCAAGCCTCAGGGCTGTCTGGAAATTGGAAAGACACTTGCTCAGGTGGAGCAATTTGCACAGAACATCCGTGGTTATTATACTCATGTTCTTTCTCATCCTGCTCCTGCCTTAGATTTCATTCTCTGCCTCTCATTCCAGGTGCCACAGGTGTGTGCTGCCTGCCTTGCTCAGGCCTGCACACCAGCTCACCTCGAGCCCGGGGCAGCTTTGCTCACTGGGGCCTTGAGTCAGGGAGAGCACCCAGGGGGAGTGGCTGGGACACTCCAGGCTGGCAGTCAGAGGAGAGCTGGACACGGTAGGAGCTGGTTGTGAGTGCAGGACACAGTCCCTTCCAGGCTCATCCAGGGGCTGCTGTTCCACATGGGTACACTTCAAGGGTTCACTTTCTGGGAGAGGGAGAACCATTTGGCAGAAGAATTCCACATTGAAGGTACTGGAAAACTATTTTATATTCTACAGCCACACCATGGTCTGAAGTATTAGTAACAGTCATTGAGTTTCCCCTTCTTTGCTCACTTCAGGGTAGTTTTAAACACTGCAGTTACATTTTATCTACTCCCAAAGTTGCAATGCAGCCCTGTAATTTTTGTGATCCACACTTAATGAAATGGGCTAGAGAGCTTTCAAGCAGGTAACTTTTTATTGTAGAAAGGTTTATATATTATATTAAATTTGGACTATATTCAAACAAATGTACTTTAATTACATTAATAATTTAAACAATAATTAAATAAAGCACCGAGTTAACTTGATTTAAGTAACTGATTCAGCTTCCATACTGATTCCTACAAAATCCCACTAATTTCATGCAGTGTTTGAAGAACTGGAGGCCAGAGCTGATTTCTTAGTAAATACAAACTACAGTTCAAGTGCTCTGCACACAAATGGAAAGTTGACAAAGTCTGAGACAGGCTGGGTTTTGAAGCAGAACCCCTACAAAAGGATTCATCCAGATCTGAACATGGACTGGGTTACTCAGCTATTTCTCTACCTTCCCTGTAAACTATCTTCCACACATTGAAGTTGTTTCAGTTTCGTTCTCTGTACTAACCTCTAAATTTTAGGTGATACAGCTTTTACCTTGTAAAACAAAGAAACAGCAGTGTAAAATTCCATGCCCCAAGCAAACTCAGCTGAATGCAATTCACACATTCAGTGTAATGTAGCCCCACTTTTATCTAAATAAGACCAAAAGAACCTGACAACATAGATACAGGAGATTTTATTTAACATTGTGTACAAAGAAAGGCTACAAATGCCTTAAGACATTTTTCCCCCAAATACAGTTTTTGGATCCCTTTTTCATACCACTTTTCTCAGAAAGTTAAAAAAAAAATCTAGAATGACAATTTTTCCCTTTCCCCTTCTCTTTGGGCCTAAACTGAGAGATGTTTAGTAGTATGGTTTCAACACCTTTCCATATTAAACTATTAGGATTTGGTTTTCTTTCCCCAAAACAGAGCACTAGGAGATACTGAAGCACTAGCAACAGCAGGATAAGATGTCAAAAACTGACTCCCTAACATGGTAGTGTTTAAAATAATGCCAACAGTATTAGCTCTGATGAAACCCAAAATTATCCAAACAATAACAAGTTGTCTTCTACATCTGATAATTTAGGACTAATTATATAATTTAATTGTATTTATATTTAAATAAATAGTCTTAACTCCTTGGAATTCTTCATGGATTATAAACATAATACTAGAGATAAGAACAAACTACACAACTTACATAGGCAAGAGAAGGCTGAGTTTCGGTTTGGTTTTTTTTTTCTGGACAGATACAGAAAGGACAACATTTCAGTGTCCTGCTGTGAGATCATTTTTAAATTCACCATTTTATTGTGATGCTTTTCAGTTATCCCAACACAGTAATTCCTTACCCTCTTTTTGCTACCTTGGTAATCACTTCTAGTATTCCTGAAACATTGGTCCCTGCATAGCTAAGTTTTATCCAGGATTCTGCAAGTTTTGTATGTGGCTGTGAAACCCAAGACAAGACTTCTCTTAGGCTGTGAGAAGCAGTAAAGAAGGCAGGGAGTAGAAAAGGCTCTTGTGGAGAAATGACCTTTTGCTATGGCAGCTTTTACATTGCCATCTACACATGAAATAGGTTTCAGATATAGATCGGTTTTCAGCTATTTGTGTAATCCCAAATTAGCATTGTCCTTGTTTCTCCCAAAATGGGACTAAAATAGAGGAATTTTGAGCTACTCTAGATGAGCGTTTGATCACTTGGTTGGGTGCAGCAAGAAGGAACTCAGAGCTGCCTTCTGAGCCCCATCCCACTGCCCCAGGGGAGATGGCAGCACCCAAGCAGCAGCAAGGCCTCGGGGTCATCTCCAGGAAGCTGCTGCAGTCTCCTTGCAGGCAGGAAGCCGTTCTGTACACAAGCCTGCCCTTTGGTACATCCACAGGGATATAAAATGCCGTGTGGTATAAATCATTCTGCAGATTAGAGAAACGGTGCATCTGTAGAATGTCTCAGATTCTCAGAACATCCTACCACAGGGGAAAAGACCACAGCAGTTACACAAGCAAAAGCTCTAGTGCAAAATAAAATTTTCTCTATTCTCGTGAACCATTTTTGACAAGAGGTTTTGAACGTGATTGTGATTAAGACAAAGCAATAGAGCAAACACTTCTGCTAGGCTTGGGTACTCTGTAATTATATTAATTCCCAAATATGCTTGAACAACTGTAAATAATAGAATTTTACTTAGCTCATGACACAGCCCTGAGTGAGCCCAGAACTTTAGCAGTACCTAGTCCACTCTGCACAAGAAGACTGGAAATATTTTAATTAGCTCCAGGGCTCTGCTCTGTAGCTGTGCTACAAACTGAACCTCTTGGTGTGGTAGTTGCTGGAGTGCAGAAAGATGTGAAGTGGTTCTGTTGGGAAAGGAGGGGTCTGTCTTACTGTGAGATGAAACATGGCAGCAGGAAAAAAATTATGTAAAAACTGCTGCACGTTTTGCAGTGGTCTCCAGCAATGTCACTGTAAGATGGTAGCACAAAGAGAATCAACAGTGGAGGCAAACTAGGTAATTTAATAATTTTCTAATTCTTGACAAGACCATTTAAGAATTTGCTTGACCTGAGAGGCATAAATCAAATGATATGGTCACAGAAGGGAGAATCAAGACAACAAATACACTCAGGTTTGCTTTGGTCCTACTGCCCCAACCCTTCTTGTCATTACAGCTGTTGTGGCATTTTATCCTTGCAGCCCAAAACCAGACTTCTAGCTTAAACAGCACTCCAGCTTTGTGCTTCTGGGAGCTTTTTACTCCCTCCTCATGGTGGTGGTTCATCTGTGTTAACATACAGGTGCTATAGCTGCTGCCTCGGGGGGAAATGGTAGAGAGCAAGAGATAAGCTTTGCTTTCTTAGCACTGAACTGTCAATGTTCACTGGCAAGAAACAGGGGTTGCAGCACATCAGAACTGTGAGGCTGCTGTAGCTAAATTCCTGGCATTCTGTATTCATGTTATTTACTGGCAAGAGAGTCTTTGCTCAGTTATCTAGGGCATGAGCCACCTTCTGTAACTCAAAATGAGAACCTCATTCTAGTCCCAAGCAATGCGACCTTGAGCAATTCCTAATTTTGCTTCCCTTTTCCATTTGTGTTGGTTCTGTTCCCTAAGGATTGTTAAGGAACAGTCTATTAACTGTCAGTGCTTCCTTTATAGCTTCTGTTGATTTTAAGGGCAATCCATGGATTTAATTCTATTCAATTAGAAAGTTCACAGAACACACATGAACATTTATTTCATCCTAGTTCAGAATGGAGAATTGCTAATACTAGTCCAAGGCTCCAGTATCTCAGTTGTACAGGCCCTGTGTTAAAGGAAGGGAATGGTACAATGCTTATTTTTCACTAACAGTAGTAGGACAATGTTAGCAAAGTCTACAAAGAAAAACATTCCTGGAGTAGAAATTTAAGAGGGCATAAACAAGTGACTATCTACACGAATTTGATTAATGTGATTGTATCTAGGAATTGCCCTTTCAGATTTTTCTTCTTCAAGGAACAGAAATAAATTCCCTCCCCCAAGTTCCTGCACAAATGTATTGGTCTTCTGATATTACAAGTCCCTGTCATCATGAATTAAAGTAAAAAGAGAAAGGGGAAGCTTTTTTCTTAAAACATTTCCCATTTTATACTAAAATTTCCCTAAGAATGCCACATCTGATAAAGTTATCCCAGTAGGTGACCAAGCACTGAAACAAAAGGATTACCTAGTGAGGAATTGGAGAAGGTTTGGGTTTTGCCATCAGACTTTAAACATTTTTAAAACCACATCGGTCAGTTCACATTTTATACACATTTGAAAGAATGGCACATTAAGGTAAATGAACACATTGTGATGCCTTCCAGTGTTACACAGCTGACAAACTAATCTGGAGATCCACATCTGCCCTAAGGAACAGTCCATTTATTTAAATAAACTCATAGAAAACGAACAGGAACATCCATAAAACAGTTTGAAACAGGTAAAACGAATAAACTGTAGGAATCCTGCATCTGCCATAAGTGTGCTCTGCGTTTGCAGCACCACCAGGGCGGCGTGGTGCCGACGGCAAGGACAGGCACCACACTGCTGGCTTGGCCCTCAGCTAGACACTGAAAAATAGCAGCATTAAAATACAGCCTGAAATAGCTTAGCTACTACCTCAACTTGTTAAAAATGTGCAAGAATAAAGAACACCAGCAGCATTTGAATGGATGTTTTTCAATTTGGTTTCTTACACTTCCCTCCTGTACAAAGCATACACAAACACAAAGCTGACTCTGAGATAGTAACTTATTTCTTGTCCATCTTTGAAAACTTTTCCCTTCATTTGCTTAACTTTTAAAAATTTTACTTAAAAACCTATTCAGTGTTAAAAAAACCCACGAGAATTTTAAGGTAGTTTCTAAATGCCAGGAAACTGATGCTTATTCCCCTATCTATCCTAATCACCTGAATTTCCTTAGCTGAAAATGGAAACGTTTCAGATTCCTGTTCCTGAAAGCGACATTTGTACAAAAGTCTCTCCAATACATCAGAAACTGAAGGAGCAAAATCCCCCAGTGCACACATAAAGGATAACTTTTTGCTAGTTTGCTCTTGTGTTGTTTATATTGTACCTTTTAATATAGAAAATTAAAGAGTTCCGTTTTCTGACACAACTCACAAGGGAATGTATAAGAGGAGAAATCAGAAGGCCTTTTCTAAAGCCAAGTTTTGCATTTCCCTTTTTGTTTAAGTATGATAAGGCTTATTAAAAAAAATAAAGTAAAAATAAACCCAAGACACAAAAAAAAACCCCAATGAACATCCCTGGGGAAAAAAACATAAAAGCCTTTTGGAAATATTTAATTTCTGAAAACATAAGACTACTGGAAAAAAAATTAATTGCAAAATTAAAGGAAATTCAAGAAATCAATTCTCGTATTTCAAATCAGTCCATGATTTCATCATCAGCAATACGATCCACTATCTTTTCCAGCCCAAAATTACCAGCTTTGGGGAAAACATATACTTAACAGAAATAATTAATGGGTTAAGTTAAATTAACTTTTTTCCCTGATCCACATGCCTGCATGTTAGATAACATTACATTAGAACTGAGCATTGTAATAAGAGACTGACAGCAACAGCCTGTCACAGTAACCAAAGCAAAAGCAATTTTCTCATGGTTACATACTATAGATCAGTAATTTAATATTAAAATTAACTTCCTATATAAATAAAAATCAAAAAGTTGGGCAAAAGTAAATTGGCACAGTCATTATGATATTGCTTTCCAGTTTCAACACTGCAAGGAGCAGCCCCAGATTCCAAAGACCAAAGGAAAAGGCTATCACCCAGCACCAGGTGTAGCTTGGGTTTTTTGCCTTTTCCATGAAGTCATCAGCAGTGCTCCTGCCTCAGGTCCATCCCCCCGGGTGGGAGCAGGCAGGAGTGCAAGGATTGCTGTAGGGCTGCTGGGGAAAAGGGAGAACAAATAGAGAGAAACAAACACAGAGAATGCTTTACTGCTCTGCACTACATGGCTCAAGTCAATGGGTTTTCAGGACTGTAACTAATTTTTACCTTCAAACAGGCAAAAAAAAAGGAAAATAAAAATTAAAAAGATCAAAATCTTAAGCCTTCAAGTTTCCTTGCCTTCATTCCCTCCCTCCCCCATAAAGCACCTCCTACTACAGACAGTTTTTTCTTTTTTGCAGGTTCAGAAGATGGAATGTCATGGAAATACATACAAGAGAGAAGGAATTTCTAGTTGTACATTACATTACAAAGAGGTTTGCTCCCAGACCTAAGGAGGGAGGGATACTAAGCAATATTAAATTCCTATAAGAATCCTTACAAAGCATGCAAAATATTGATATACTCACAAAATTGAAATTTATATTTGTTCCTTTCTGATTTCGCAACTTCACAGTACAATAATTTCTAATATTCTGCAGCAGTCAGATTTACAGTGACTACATAATCATTTCCCTTTATTTTTTTTTCTATTTGCTTGAAACACTCCTTTGCTATTTTTTTTTAATTGAGAGTTTGCAGATCACCCATCAGAAAATGTGCAATTCAGCACAAGAGGAGTTGCTTTCTGTGTCATATTTAGCTGCAAATGATGTTGATAACCTGACCCTACAAATCTTTCAAAACCTGTCCCTCCCTCCCCTTTTTGTGCCAATTCCTTCCCTTGTCTTCCAGCTGTACTTTTCTTCTTGCCAGGATGATGATGGACAGATGCCACTAAATGGATGCTGCATAGCTGGTAGGAGTAGTGGGGGCTGGAATAGTTGAGGAAAATGGCATCACTCCCACCCCCAGGATGTTTGGCACAGCTGCCTCAGAGCCAGAATGCTGCCTCTGGATACCAGCACTCAGATTCTGCAGGTTCCATTCCCTGCACAAATACTGCTGCCTTTTCCACCCCTGGAGCTTCAACTGATTTAGGGAGGGAAATACAAAATTGGTGTTTGGCCAGATCTTTTGTACTGCTAGATGGAGTTCCACAGAAATTTCTCCACTGCTCTTAATTAAAATAGAGTTGGAATTTCTGAAGAATCCACAATGCATGACACTTGCTAGATTGTCCATAAAGTACATTCGGGAATTTTTTCAGAGCATTTGTATCTATCAGAAAATGACTCTTGTAGAAACAATGCACAAAGCTTCCAAAAATTCAAGTATCAAAAAAGAGATGTTCTGATAAAAGTCTGGAGTAAGCAGCCAGCCAAACTGAGAGCCATTGATTTTTTTTTTTTTTTTAAATCCACAAATTCTTCAATTACTTTTGCAGAGATATTTTCTTTGGAGTGTTAGGAATTAATAGTCTTTCCAATTAATTTTCATTAAGTTTGGTGGTCTAAGGAATGTAGCAATCCCTCCTGGATAATATTGCCCCTGCTTTTATAGCAAACAAACAACAGAATCACTGACTGTTATCCTCCCTGCCTCTCTTTAATTTGCTGTATTTATTTTTTGTTGAGTCTGTCTCAACCCAACAAAACCCATCAGAAGTGCAACATAGGCAAGAGCAGGGCATCTCCTTCCCTGGGGTGTACAAACATTTCTATGGGAAGGGCTGGGTGAGCCAAAAAACCATACAAACAACAACAAAAAAACCCCAGCCCCCAACCAGATAACAGTTCTAGCTGTACATAGAACTCTTTGATTTCTTAAGAACCATATTCAAATCAAGACTTGAATTTCTGTGGAGAGAATTTTAGATCCCAGACCCTTCTCTTCTCCTTCCTCTTGCAAAGCAATGCTATTTTTTGTGGCCTCGAACAGTACTTGAAAAACAGCAGTTATTAAAGACACAGTTGTGATATATCCTTTAACGCCCCCTCTCCCAAAAAGGGGTGTCCTATCAAGTGGTCCAGTAGAAATCTTGAAGTTTTCTTTATGATAAATTAAATCCATAAAATGAGGAATACCTTCTGTCACATTCCCAACAAGAATAATCGCCACACTCAGTGGTGCTTTAGTCCAAGTGTCTATTGCTCCTTCTAGTGGAGATCCCACACAGCTCCAGCTCTGCTTAGTTCTGGTTCTACCAGCACAAGGTTTTTCTCCATTCTCTCCAGCTTATGTCTGGTTAATAAACAGCAGAAGCATTGAGGGCTGGAATTCCCCAGCACAGGAACGGGCCAGTCCAAGGAAACACCAGTCATCTTTTACCCAGGGTGACAAGTTATGCCAAAAGCAGTTTGTGTCCTGTTGGTACCGCAGGCACCTACACCTCTGTGGAAAAGAGAATGCTTTGCCTTTTGCTGTCCGGAGTAGGGATAGTCTCTAGCTGCAGGAAGTACAGAAGAACTTGAACCTGGAAAGAGAAATGACAAGGTAAAACTCATTCTCATCCTGGCTGTGTGAGAGCTGGTGATATAGCTCTGCAACATCTAGCAGCTGTGCATAATACTGCAAAACAGCAACAGAAATAGTAGAACTTGCAGTGCTTCAGAGACACTCTTTTTAGATTCCAGGTGGGAAAATGGTGCTGCTGGTTCCAGCACTGAAAAATCTAGAATTTGCCATTACTCAACGGAGCAATACAAGCCAATCTGACTCAGTGACATGGGCTCTGTGCTCCAATCCTCTGCATAGCCTTCAAAGGCAGCAGTGACCAAAGAATTTTGTTGTGCATCAGTGAATGTGGTTTAAGTGCCGAGGAGCATTGTGGAAACACTGCCAATTCTTTTATGCCAGGCCAGCAGCGTGGTGCTGGGACACAGCTCCCCAAAAACTCTTCCCATGCATGAGCAGACACAGGATACACACACACACACATTCCTTCATGAAAAGCCATATTCATACAGATGCAAATTGACCTGCTTGAAGGAACACTGTCCTACAGAAAGACTAAAATGTCTGTGTGAGGGCAAAAGTTGCTTTTATGTTTATCCAAAAAATGACCATGAAAACCCAGCAGGGTTGCTGAGCCAGGCCTGCCACAGGATTGTGCTTTCCCAGAAAGCATCTTCACAAGATGGAATGGCACATTCAGGATTTTACCTGGGACATGACTTCTAGTGACCAGCTGTCAGTCATGGTGATGGGCTGTGTTGGGTTAGCAGGGATTTTACTGTCCTTCTCTGAAGGTCTGAGCAGTGTTGGTCCAAAGACAGTGGCAAGATTATGCAGGGACATCTTGTTCACACTTTCCCTCTCAGCAACCCTGGGAGAAGAAACAATGCATAAGGCAGACCTTTATAAATGAGAAACTGAGGCACAAAGTTTAAGAAATTGGCCTAAGGGCAGAAAAGTCTGCAGGAGAAACATAAGCAAAGCCCAGATTTCCTGGATTTTAATCCAGAATCTCAATCACAAGATGATCTTTCATGTCTCCAGGGACAGTCTCTGGTATGTACAACATACTTATGCAAATCAACACATTGGGCAAGCATTAAGCCAGCTTATTGCATTAATGTCAAATGAATGGCAATACTTTTTCACAGTCACAACCATATTACAAAGACATAGACAAAATCAGAAAGACTTGACTACAAAAGGAACTGAAAATGCAGTTAGGCAAAGTGATGCAATTTAAAAAATAGATCATAGTGGATTTCAGACACCTTCTGAGACAAGGTTCCCTAGACCTTAAATATGGCCAAAGCTTCAGGGTTTATACAGAAACCTTTCCTGGTCTTTGTATCCAGATGCAGGTGCAGTCTCAGTGACACTGCAGCAGGAATTTGCATTTGCGATAGACAAGCACTGACTCTTTTGTTACCCCTTTGCTCCAGTTCTAATCCTTTTTCAGTATGAGTGGGAATGGAATTCAGGATTTACTGCCTCACTAAGTGAGTATGAGACAATAGTTATCTGATGGGCATTCACAGCAGATCAGCAAATACTTCTTCATTTCTGTGATTCAGCAGGTATTTAAAGAAAATGCTCCACTTTTCCAAATAGCCAATGCTTTACACATTAAATGCATTTCTCAAGGAACCACATATTACCTTTTTAAATGGTCCAGAAGGAAAAGGAATGTCACAAGGTTGGGTTCTGGAAGCGATAGCAACAGATTCAACATACAGCTCTCCTTTGCAACAGGATCTGAAAGTGCTACAAGACAAAAAACAAGACATCACCACAGGCAGCAAGTTAGAATCTGAGTGAGCCATGTCCCAGAACAGCCAATACAGATGACCCCAAAAGGACTGTGACTACATCATCATAGGCTGGAAGGTCAGAGTTGCACATCAATACCCCACAGTGTCTTGCTCCTTTATTTCACCAATGCATTAAGAATCCTTTTCTCTCAAGCAGTTCAAGTGTTTTGAGGCTTTCAATCCTTGATGTTTTTCTCTGCATCAAGATAAGATGAGGTACATATCCCCCTCCCCTCCAAAGGGGGCTACGCTGAAGCCTGCCTGGTTAGTGAGTGTGCACAGCCCCAGCAGGCAGGCTGGCAGGAACCAAAACCTGGGCCTTTGCAGCTCGCAGAACAGCACAGCAGGCACCCACACTGCACCCCGTGGGAAGGCAATGCCATTCTGAGCTCCATTCCCCTCCCCTCCCAGCTCATCCCAGGCTTTTATCCAGCACTGTAAATATGGGGTTTATGATGCTTTAAGAGCAGTCTCCATTATCGAGGGTTCCTTGTGCTGCACCTACCGATGCCCTCAGCAAAGTTGGGGTACAGCTCATCTGTGAAGAGGGGTTCTGGCAGCTCCCGGAAGTACAGCTTGAGGGTGCCTGCAATGGCATTAACGTCCATCTCACTCATCATCACTGACACATCCTTGTTATCTGAAAGAGGGGAGAGTAGAGGAAGGGTAAAGGAACTGCTGGCCTTGCATTCCTTCTTTTCCTCGCTTTGGGTCTGTTTATCTTTTGTCTCTGCCCAAATAGCTGAGAGTTTTCCTGTTTACATTTCTCTGGGTTAAATGAGCAACCTTCCAGCTGAGAAGCACTGCACAAATGACTGCAAACACTTCATTGCTTTACATCAAGCCAGGGAACCTCACCCTCCCAGGACTAGCTGTGCTGTGCCAGTGACATCAACCTGATCTGAACAAGCCTTACTTGACTGTATTTATATGCATTTCAACTTTTATTACTGACAGCAGATGTTACTCCAATTCCCTGCCTCTAACACCTTAGAATAAGAAATTCTGAGATTCTCTAACACCCCACTGAGTGTAGCTAAGGCAATTCAGGGCTTACTCAGTTTTGTTACTATTAAGAACAACAAAACCACCCCCTCTCCCTAAGCTAAACACCAACCAGCACTGGTTTCATAAAGCAGTGTAAGCCAGCATTTATTAGAAATGAAAAAAGTTGTTTTTCAAACTGTGAAAGACCCTTACTTGCACTAGCACCATTCATCAGTGGTTTTTGATAGCTTAGGGTGACTGAAAAGAAAACACAAGAAGGAAATCTCCCTAAAAACTGAAAGAAAAGTGCAGGGAAGGTGAATTTGGATGTCTGGCACAGATCTTGTGACTTTTGGAGTGTGGCTTGAACAGTTCTTGGACCATCACATGGAAGCTGGAAGTAGGGCAAAATTTCACTTTTTGTACTTCAGCAATTTGGAAGTGTTTCACCTGCCTGATCTCGGGTGCCTTTTGGGACAAACAGGCCACTCTTTTAAATGCAGCACCAGTAAGGAGCCTTTTTCTGCTCAAGAGCAAACAGAGCTTTGCAGAGGTTGCTCAAAGTGGTCTAATTTTCTAAGCCTGTACACATCAGTCCAGATGGAGTTAGGGAGAGAAGCCCTGACCACCCAACCCCAGTTTCATAAATGCTTCTCCTCGTTCTAAGGAGCATGGGCTTTCACAAAAAATACTTTAAGGACTTCTATTAATTTGGACACTTCACAACAGTGAAGGAATTATGACTTCTGATTGCTGATGTTTCCCCCTAGAGAGGTGTCTGCCATTTACAAAGATTTGGCAAGGCAGGTAAAGCCATTTCATGTCTGCTGGGAAGAATAAAAAAAGCATGGTTTGGTACAAGGATCCATCCTCTTATATGTCCTGGGTTATATCAGTAAACAAAATATGCAGCCAGGGTTAAAATTATTTTCCCTGAGTGAGAATCTCTACTTCTTAATGCTTCTTGAGCAACAGAAGATTAAAAATAGCACAGCCACCTGACAGGGAGCTCAGGCAGGTTCCCAGAGAGCAAAGAGAAAAATCAGACACAAATACTTACTGACATCAAAGGCAGCTTTCAAAGCCTGGATGTCGGTTGCAACCCCGGAGACGCGGTAGATCCCCACCTCCTCCATCCCGCGCCGCTCGATCTCCTCCACGCACTGCCGCACGATGTACGGCACCTTGGACCTCTCCCTCCTGAGCAAAGCACACACACAAGGCTTCAGTTCAGCCCAGGCCCTCCGTGCCTCTTCCCAGCATGGCTACAAGCACCCCAACATTTCCCTGTGCAAACCTCTTCTGGAAAAGGAAGTCTGAGCAGGCAGTCAGGACTGAGCTGAAAAACTCCTTTTAAAACTTCTCTAGTTTTCTAGGGTTTTCTGACTGCCTCAGCCTGGCTCTGGCTGTTCTGCAGCTTCCCTGAGCACTTGAGCTCTTGGCCAGGTCCCAGTGCCCCTAGAGCCTGCAACTCTGCCCAGGTGATCAGAGGATTCCCAAACAGCCCTTGGATACATAACAACTCTGTTGCTTTCAAACTCATGCAATTCCATAGGGAGGAAATACCACACTTCCCAAACCATACAACAGAACAAACAGGTTTCTGCTGGCAAATGATTCATGACAAAAGATCAGGGGTTAAAATAATACAATGGGATCCAAAGACCTTGAACATTTTTGATTATGGAAAGGAAACACCACTGTTCAGTGGCTCTGGAAATTTGTGACCATGTCAGCCAACTACAGAGAAGGCAAGGGCAAGGGGGATTTCCGGAATTTGGAAGAGTGATAGGCTGTCAGTAAAGAGCCTGTGTGCACAGTTTTTTATCTCTGTAAAAATGAAGCTCAGAGATTGTAAAGCATCTCCTGTCTGCAGCCACATCTACACTCCTACACTAGTGGAGCAGGCTGGACTGCCAAACCCCTCAGGGGGACACAGGCAGGTGCACCCCACTGGCCAATTGTCTTCCTGAAACACAAAGGGGAGAAACGTGACCCATGAGCTCACTTGGTGACAATCGCAATCTTGACCCCAAACACGCCCGTCTGCTTGCGGGACGGCATCCTTTTGAGGCTGAACTCCCGACTGGTGAACTTCACTGACAGCTTCACTTCCACCTGAACCAAAGACAACAGCTGTTACTTTTTAAACATTTTCTTTTCTGTTTTGTTTTTTTTTTTCATGCTGCAATGAAGAGCAAAGAAAGCCCACAGGAGGTACAGAAGCAGAGCTAATTTCTGTTTGCCACACTTACCCCGTTCATTGAGATCACTGTGCGCTGCCAATCTTTGTCCTGCAGTGCCTGCGGGTCCAGCTGGAAAACAGAAGTTACCCATGAGCTAGGAGCAGACTTCAGAGACACCAGCTAGCCTGGAAGGCTTCTGCAAGTGAGCAGAGCACAACCACTTTTACATTGTTACTTCTTTTCCATAGGAAAACCCACATTCCAAAGTTTCCCCGGTTTCAGGGAAACCAAGTTTTGGATATTGTGAAGCTCTCCAAACAGGGCTGATGAGGAGCTGATGAGGCTTCATACACAAAAACCCAGCAACATGAGAGCAGTGTCTGCTCAACAATAAAGACAACCTCAGTGAGCACAACCAGTATTTGAATCTTCTGAGAAATCATGGAAAGTTGTCCTTCAACCAGCCTATTCCTTTTCTATTCTATTTGAGAATAGAGGCAGGAAGAACACCAGGGCCTGCTACTGCAAGCACTCATTAAACAGAAACAAATTCCAATCTCGAATTTTCAGCTTTGCTTGATCTCGAATGGACAGTTGTGAGGCTGCGGAGCAGCTGACTCAAGTGCTAGAATGTCACCCAGCAATTCTACTACTGCCTTGGGAGAGCCCAAACACATCTAAAGGCCTGAGAAGTGGCACTCAGCTCCAGGGAGACTGGCAAGAAAGAGGAGGAGGTCTGCCTGGGGGCTTGATCAGCCATTAGAACCAGCCAAAGCAAGAATTTGGTGCCTCCTGAGACAGCTTTGTAACACTTGGCTCTTGAACATGGAGAAACAGTAAGACCAGAGGCAACTGCAGCAAACTCTGTTTTGAGTTTACTGCTGTCAGCAAACAGACAGTCATAACCAGAGCTGCTTTGCAGCACAGCTCCCCCCTCTCACAGAGCCCCGTGCAGGGCCAGAGAGCTCTGTCAGGGGAGGGAAATCCTGGAACAATGGCAGCTGCAGGAAATTCTGGGAGAGCTTAGACACGGTCACGGTTGCATGCAGATCATCAGCAGAGCAGCCCAGTGCTGCTGACAGCTACAGAGACAAGTCTCCCTATGCCCTCCCCCACTCCCCAAAGAAAGGCAAGCAGCAGAGTAAAGTTCCTCCCTGCTTTCTCCCACTGCACAGACCCCAAGCAGCAACAGAAGAAGCGAGGCCAACCTTCTCCCTGCGCACTCTGTTACAGACGTGAGCCCACAGCGGGATGCTGCCAGCACACACACGCTTCCCTGCCGAACTGCACCGGCTCCTGTAGCTGCAACGCCGGCAGAAACTCCTGAAGAGCCCTTGTAAGGAATTGTCAGTAACCAGCAGGTCCCACATTCCGGGACTGTGCAAAGTTCCAGGGCGCCAATGGGCAGCAGTGCTTGGCTTCAGTGCCTCAGCGACCCCAAACACAGGACTGCTCTCCAAGGGAGTTTGCTTTTAACTCCAGCAGAACAGATCCGCCCCCGCTGTGGGGCTGGCCAAGGGCCCTCCGAGCTGGCCAGTTTGTAGGCTGTTCTACCCTGAACTTCCGTGCTGGAAGTTTGATTTCTTTCAACAACTGAATTCTTTCCCAGAATCAAGAGGAAACCATTTCTGAAGTGTCTGGTTTCCTATGAAGAGCAACCATGCTAAGAATTCCTGAAAGCTTGATCTCCAGCTCTGAAGAGTCATCTGGTTAAGCTGCCAAAATGGCCTTGCTGATGGACACAGTCACAGCCAATCCTCTTGCTGGGAACCAGTTTTCCATATGCTTTTAGAATGGAGTCACTGAGTGTATTATTTATAGCAAGGAGCTATATATTTATAACTGAAGACTAAAGGGGAAAGAAGGTTTGAATGTTTGCCAAGAACTTTAAGTAAAGAGTCCAGCAGAATCCAGTTACAGTTTATTTAAGCTAACAGGTATTACTGGCTATGTGTCAGTAATGACCAGGGAATTCCTGCCACTGCACAAAACAAAAGCAACTAAAAAGCTATTAGAGAATACAAGCCAAGCACCATCCTGTTCTGTCTCAAGAGTGACTTTTATGCTGCTGCAAAGGACTAGCAGAAGCAGAGTGCTGGAGCTGAGAACTCATAAAGATTTTTCCTTGCTGAAGCTGAGAGCTCACAAGCTGAGAGCTTGCTGGATAACTGCTGAGGCTGAGCCAGGACTATGAGTAAACCACCATGTACCTGCTGCTGCCTCTTGCTCCCTTGTTTCTGTACTCTCCTGCTGAGCTGACAGGACCCCTGCCCTCCCTCCTACTGTTTGACTCCTGCTGGAGAATGCCTTCTACTGAATGGGGCTAGCCAGGGACAGGCACCAGAGCTGGCTGACCCAGCCAACCCTGCATAAATCACTGGCAATAACAACAGCAATTAAGGGGGGGAAAAACCCAAACTCTTCCAAGGTGCTTTCTAAACAACAAAGCAAAATGATGGAAGCTATTAAAAGAGAAAAGCTTGAATAAACTCTCAGCAACAATAAACTCTCAGCAACACTGAGTGAGACAGGAAGATCAGGTCTAACAGTCTGATAAGTCACAGCAGGACGTAACAGAGTCAACAGGAAACCAAGAAATGTCACTGAGACTTCAATGATGCTTCAGTCGTGGTCCCAGCTGATGACTGGCCTTCTGAGGCCAGCAAGAGCAACAGAGGCAAAGGGCAGCTGCAGCAGGCAGGGAGAGAGCACACTGAGGACAATGAGCTAGCAAGAGTGATGCTCCAGCAGAGGACAAATGGGGCCATGCTGTCTTCTGGCCTGATTTGGAGATCAGTGACCTGAAAGAAAGAACACTGAGTGGAGGAATGCAATCCACAGCCAGCATGGCAAAGGGAGGCAGCTCAAGCAGGAGAGGCACCGTGTAACTGCTGCCTCTGCATCTGACAGTGGAATTTACTGCTCCTCTACACAGCTGCTCCAAACAGTTGCTTAGTTTGAGTGACCTGCCCCATCTCCACTGAAGCAGAGCCACTGTGTGTTGTTTCCATGCTCTGTGCAAATAGGACAGACCTGCTAAAGCCCTCACAGACTGTACCACATGGGCATGTTTGCACAGTCCCCACCAAAAGCTTATGCTGAACAGGAAAATACAAACCAACCACTCTGTCTGTTTGCTGCTCCCTCCAGACACCCTGTGGCCTTTGGTATTTGCAATGGCAAGCTACAGCCCCAAACTCCCTAACGAATCAAGCCAATACCTCCCTGTATCCTGCCCAAAACACAACAGAACAAAGCACCACAGGGGTTTCTGAGTGCAGCTCTCTGGCCTTTGTAGCAGCTCAGCACTGAATCCAGACAGTGCACAGCAGTCAGGAAAGGCTGAGAGTGCACAGCAGCTGGTGAGAACCTGGAAAAAGGCAAACTGGGGATGCTGCTCTGGCAAATGCAAGCCAGGCACTAGGAAGGGTGTCTATGCTCTGCCCTGGGAAGAGCTTGATCATGATTTCTTTTTCCCCAGAAAGAAAAGAAAACATGCAGAAGAAGGGAAAAACAAAGAAGCCTCAGTGGAAATAAAAGAGCATGGACTGTGGAACATTAAGGTTAGTGTGTTTTATATATTCATTCACATTACTTTTTCTCTTTATTCAATTTCCCAGCCAACTTTACACTCCATCAATTTTGAATTGTAACTGATGTGACATACATGTTGTCAGAGTCTCACTGCTGCTGGGAACTCCCAGTCCTGCCATAACCCCATTCTTCTCACAGCTCCCCACTGACAGGTTAATCTTTCCTACCATCACCCTTTAGCCATGACCCATTGCCTTCTTCATTTCACCCCTATTTTCATTGCTGGGACAACGTTCTGCTTCAGCAAACTTAAAATAAGCTTGAGTGAGTAAAAGGTTTCCAAGTCAACACTTGGGAGCTATTGCATTGGACAATCTGGTTTACATGGAAAACAACTTAATGCCTGAAATAGCCATGGGCACTGCTATGAGACATCCCAGATAATTAAGATAAGAGTGATTGTTTTGCAAGGCAACAGAGGAATGGTGCTGCTGCACAGAATGAGTGATCTAAGGTCACATCCTCCCTGATTTTCCAGCACTGCTTTGAGGGAGAAGGAAATATTTAGCTTGAGCTGATCATGCAGAAAGAGAAAACAGCAAAGGAAATGGCATTTCTAGGAGGCACCAGTGGGAGGAGCCGGCTCCCAGGGTGAAGAATCGCTTCACTCACGCACTGTTCCCAAGGCACAGGCTGGTCCTGCTGTGCCCACTTAGGTACAGCCTCAACGCCAAACAAAAGGCTGCTGCACTCCAAACACGGGGATTGTCTGCCATGTGAAGTGCAAAATTCAAGGAGCCGAGGGGCCGGCCCAAGTGCCAAAGATGGGACTGCAAGGTAACAACAGAAAGAAAAGCCCAGGGTGCCCACAATGAGAGGGGCTTATGCCCACACTGAACTGAGCCTCACGTCTCCTCCCATCATGTGATGTCCACTCCATCCTCCCCCAGCTGCCCCAGTACTTTCAGTTTCACAGTGCACCCAGGAATAATATTCCTCATGCCTGAGGTGCACCAGGAGCCCCCAGCCATGTGTGCCAGTCAGTTCAACGCTGCACACCCAGCACGACTGTGCCCAGGCCTGGTGAGAACTTCACTTGTGCATTTACAGGAGGTTCTCCCATGCTAAAACCTCATGGGTTTATGTTTCAGAGATAAAAAACTTGCAGACTGGCAGGAAAGAAACAGCTCTTGCATCTGGCTATAAAGACAGGCAAATAAAATATTCCATAGGAAAAGAAAATATGAGCAATGGGAGTTGTTAAAATTGTTGCCCATTCCTGGAAACTTGTGACGACATGGACCAATTTCCAGCCTTCCTTCCTTCACTGCCATAATGTAACGGAGAGATTTAATAAACATTTTTACAGCCAAAATAGTCTCCCCTGGATTGTCTTCACCACTGAGGCTCAGTATTTGGTGAGTCAGAATTCCCAGTAATGGGAAGTTGCATATTTACAATAATACATAACTTAACAATGCACTGCAATTTAGCCAACAGAGAAACTTCTCTGCTTTTATCAGCAGGAGGATGCAGGCACGACTCTTCATGCTCCCAGAGTTTTTAACTGAAGGGAATTTAAGAAACAAAAATCCTCACCCAACCTCTTAGACCTTGCCTTTAGACAGAAAGATTTGGGCTGAATAATGACAGTGCAACAACAAATCAGAAAGTCCAGGATAAACTGCAAACTCGAAGGTAAACAAAATTTGATATAAAAGCACCTGGGAGAACACAGCCAACCTTCAGCCACAGGCTGTAATCAGATTTTGTTGTTGCATTATTATGGTTTCTTAATAGAGAAATGGTGTTTACTTCAAAAATAGAAAAAAACAAAATTAAAACCTTTAATAATTTTTAACAATCTAAAATCTTACCAGACTGTCATATGACTTCTCTTTGATTCAATAGTGTTTAAAATTCATGATGGGCCAGGAATCACTAAAAATTAAGAGATTATTCAGGCAATTCATGAAGTTTTTTTTATAAATTCTGAAGAGGATTTGCAGAAAGCAAGAGAACTTTTGCATATGCCTTTTATGATACAATAGAATGCAACATTTGTAGATTAATTAAAAACTTTTAAATTGAATTTTTAACCTTCCCACTATTTAGGTTTCTCTAAAAGAATCAAGATGCAATTAATACTTAATTGCCATCAAAGACTATATTTATTTACTAAAGTATAAAATATATTTACAGAATGTACAATTGCTGAGCATAAAAATAGCCATGGCTGTGAGAAGGAAAAAAAACTGCCAAAAATTTAAAAGATTTTATTTGTTTTTTTTTAATCTTTCTATGTAAAATATTTGTAGAATTTAGTGGGTCAGTGATTTCAGGCTTCTCTATTATGAGCATACAAATCTTCAGGGCATTTCAGGGCTGAAAACTTGCTCTTTTGTAGTTGCTCAGCTCCATGGAAAATAGCCTTTGTTAGCTGAAGGGACACAGGGATTTCTGGTCAGCTGAGACACACACACAGGAGACACCCTGTGCTGGCATTTATTGATCTGCACACAAGCTCCCTTCCAAATCCCCCCATGCATTCCAGACAAAAGCTCTCCCTGAAAACAGCAGAGAGGGAAGGAAGAGGCTGATCAAAGTCATTAAAGCAGTGAACCCTGCCAGCACAGCAAAGGTGGGATGTGATCCCCTCTCACCCCGAGCTGCTTCTGCCGTGCCACAAATGGCCTTGGCCTGCATGAGCATCCCTCCAGTGCCAGGGAAAGCTGTCATCCACAGGGAGATGGACAGCCAGACCTAGATGGAGGGGAACTGGTGGCATCTTTAAACATGCCAGAAAGCAAAAGGTGTTTGGGCAGGGTCAACAGCCAGTCCAACACAAAGAATATGTCCTCAGAGCAGGCATTTAAACATTCTCCTGAAGTTGTGGACAGACAGTGCAACAAACTGGAACAAAATGCAGAACATACGTTCCCCATGTTTTCCTCCACACATGGCCTGATTTCTCCTACATCCAGCTTTAGTGCTCTGTCACACAGCAGCTCCCCAAGAGCAGCAGCCCTTTGCAATCATCACCTCCCCCACTGTATTACACATCTGCCACACAAAGTGTCCCAGGCCAATTCTCTGCAGTGGAACTGTTCCTTGGATGCTGTCTGCTGTCATGGACACCACATTCTGGGCATGGCAGTCATTAGGACAGTCAGGCTGTCCCAGGGCCTGGCCCACACATCCATCAACTTCAGACACACAGATGGCAGCGTTTCTGCACGAGTTACAGAGCAGAGAGAATATTCTTGTGTCCTCACAAATGAAGCAGCCTCACCAGTGCTCAGTGCCCAGGGGCAGTGCAGTTCCTATATACTGGTGTGGAAATTTGGAAGTTAATGGAAAAATGAGAGATCAGAACAAGCAGCTATCCTATAAGGTGCTGGAGCAGGCAGAGGGCACAAAGCTGCTGATTTCCTGCCTGTGAATCACACTGTGCACTCATTATCTGAGGGAAAAATCTTCAATGCTGAGACAATCAGAAGGCAGAAAAAAACCTCTGTGGTGAACATCAAAAGTCCTGTGACGTTTTGCAGTGAGGGATCGGGAATGAGTTGAGCACAGTCTTACCTGGATCTGTCCTTTCCCCATTATGCGATCTGTGCTCTCTCCATCCTCTTTGGTGAGCTTGGTTTTGTTGTAGCACTTTTCATAGCACAGAATCCTCAGTGTCTGGGAGCCCTCCAGCTCGATCTCAAACTCCTGCAGGGCACCAGCAAAGGAAAGAGCAATGGCTGCATCACAACAGGACTCCAGTCTCAGAATAATCAATACAGTCTCCTTAGTACTCACCAGGAGAAACACTTAAGGACTGGCCAAAACCTCCTCCCTGCTGCAATTTAGAAATAAGCTGAAATTGTATTTTGTATCTATAAGGTGGTCAAATTGGATACTATGATGGTTCACTCCTTAGTAAGGTTTCACAGGTCTCAGCAAAGCATTATTCAAAGACACAGATTTGCTCACCTTCCTTGCAAGAAATTTTGCTCATCAGCAGTTCTGAGTTGGCTGTAAATAGGCAAAATGTCTATAGCTAATTCTTCCCCCTCTCAACAAATAAACAAAACCATCTCCTTTAACATATTTTTACTTGTGTCTTTAAAAAAAATATCAAGCACGCATCTGTTCAAAAAGTGAAATACCGGACAAGACTCATGTGTATCAAATTGTTTAAGTACTGCTAATCCAAGAGTAAACCTTCTGCAAGCCCTGACAGCCAAATGAACCTGGCAGAAAAGTGTTTTCTGAGAAGCAGCATATGCAGCACAAGTGCTGAGCATGCAGCAACCTCTTCCACTGGCAGTTCTTCTGGTCTTCTGCCCATCATGCATTGATGTTTGGCACATGGAAAAAAATCACATCAAGAAAAATCAAACCTACCTCGTTCCAGTTGGGCTCTGTGGTGTCTCTGTAAACTCTAGTTTTGGCCTTGTTCACAAAATACCCAAAAGAGTCGACCTCTAACGTGCAGTACAAATCTGAGAAGGGGAGACAGAGACAAAAACGTAAAAAAAAAAAAAATCTAGAATCTCCTAACTTGCATTCATCACTTGCACAGGGTGCCTTCATTTCCATCATCTCTGTATTAGTACCAGTAGCACCATCCCATACAAATCTCACCACCTTGATCAGCCCAGCTGTCCTTAAGAAGCTCTGTCACCTTTTTTGAACCTTCTGTCAAGTCATTCCCCTGAATTTTAACAACACTTTCTTCCCAACAAAAATTCTGGATGTCAGAAAACACCTTCCATTCTTTCATTTTAAAACAAAATGCAGCTGAAAGAATTCAGGATAAGGACTGACTTGTTTCTAGAAGAGCTGGGTAATCAGCAAACACTGCTTAAAACCTCTAACAGACTAGGCCTAACAATAAATGCTGTGTTCTTGATCCTTGATGGGGATCTTTTCGGGAGTTAAGAGTGGAACTTCCAGTTGCCCAAAACACCTCTCCTCCTCACCATCATCACAGATGCTGCAATCACACCCAGCTCTCCCAGCACAAGGCTTATCTAACTCCTGTCTGTACCTCTTGTGTGCCACAGAACTGCAACTCACTTGAGCTTTGCTTGAATCCCGTGGCAGAGTGGACAATGACGTTCAGGAATCCATAGAGACCTGGAGATTCATCATCTGTACAAAAGACCCAAGGGATTTTGTTACATTCACAGTGGAGCCAAGAGTGAGAGTGATGAGACTGATGTCACACAGGTTAATGAGCAGGGGGTGAACTGTCCCCAAGGATGGCAGGAGCACGTAACAATGACTTCAGCAAGGCAGGAGACTGTTCTACAGCTGGCACCTCTAATACCTTCTGGCACTGGGGGGGCTTTTACAGTGACAGTTCTAGGATCAGCAAGACAGCATGGAAGAAATTCCAAGGAGAAAAAGTAAATTATAGAGGCTAAGTCTACACCAGCAGATTAAGTAATAATTTAGGATGGTCCCTGACACAATTTTGGCCAACTAGTGTTGTTCCAATGGATTCTCAGACGTAGCTCAAAGCTGTCCCAGGCTAGGACTCCACCAGGCACTCCAATACCTTGCACAACAGGTGCATGCAAGGACCATTTAACAGCTGGATAATGTATAGTGGGGGATGCCTGCAAGCTGGAGCAAAAGGGAACAGTAAGAGCAGTGCTTGGGGAAAGCACACAGTCAGGCAAGGGCAGAGTTTCACTGCAGCTGCACCATGTGAAAGCAAAACCCAAAGGTCTTACCTTCCTTATTGATAGTGAGGGGAATGTTGTGGACTGTCTGAAGCTTCACACAGGAGTTTGTCAGCATCTGGAGCTCCACTGATGTCAGTGAGAAGCTTTTAAAGCCTGCCATGGAGATTGAGAGAGGGAGTAAAAATTCCAAGGAGAGGCTGGTGCATGAGCCCTCATCCTGGGCACCCATGGGACAGAGCTCCCTGGGCACTGCTCAGCAGCAGCACCCAGCTGCTCAGGCAGTGCTGCTGCAGCCCAGCTCTGCTGGGGGCATAGTTAGTTACTCTTCCAAGGAAAGTCTCAGGAGGGCTCACAGGAAATAGCTGGGTTCTTAGTACCTTGCAAAACCAAAAACACCACGCCATAAAAGTAATTAAATTTCTTTTGAATGGAGCCAAGGAAAAGGGTGAGTCTCTTCCGTCTCAGTGGAATTGCACTGAGCTCTGATCTCTAGGGTAAACGAGAGAATCTCTAAACACATTTGCTTACTACATATATGTGACTTACTACATACTAACTTACTACATTCCTCACATGTTGCTGCAGCAGAAATTGCCCGAACAGCCTCAGGCAGGAGACACCCATACTGCACTGTGGATCTCAGTGCACATCTCTGTTTTGGCAGGGAAGTCTGTCCCACACCTCATCCTCTGGAGCTCTTCTCTCTTAGGATCACAGTATTTGTACCAACAACAGCTGAGGGATACTCACATTTCTTCTGCTGCTCCCGGATATTCTCCCTCCACTCTGCCCTTTCATAGTCCGATGAAATGAGGAATGTGTAACTCTACCCAGGAACACAGCAGAAAATTGGGTATGCATTAGTCTGATGTACCACTGAGGGCAGGGCCTGCCTGCTCCCACCCTCCCCCAGTGCACATTGCTGGACAGACTGTTCTGCTGGCACTCCTGCCACTCATCCTGCACCACATCTCTGTAAAGACAGGCTGGGCTCTGGCAACGTGCCCATGGTACCAACAGGGACAGTCAGAGCTCACAGAGCCCCTCCCTGCAAAGGGCAGCTGTGGCCCTGCAGCAGCTCCCATGGCAGCTTGTGCTATTCCTCACAGTAGAAATTCAGCTGCACCAGGAATGCCAGAAACCTCCAGCACAGGCCTAGACACTGATGAAGCAGTGGCAGTCAGGACGCAGTGACCAGCTCATGGATTTTCACTGAGCAGTAACAGTCCTGGGAGACTCCTTTGCCATGTGCATGAGAGGTTCCACCAGTGCCAGAGCAGAGAATACCCCTGGCACAGGATGACCCTGGCAGGGGCAGCTGCAGCCCTGAGCACACTGCCCTGACTGTGCCAAGCCTTGAAGCCACAGGACAGTGTAGAAGGAAGCTGCTGCAGAGCTGGGTCTTGGGTGAAGGGCTGTTCCCATTGCTCCACCAGGACTGGTGCTGAGACAGAGGATTCATTTCTGTGGTTATTTCTTAAATGTCAGTCTTGTATGCAAATTAGTCACAGCCTTATAGGACACCATCATAACCTTTGGCACAGCAAGGGTCAGGTGTTTGCTGCTTGGAAAGTGTTTTGAGGACACACAGCAGAGGCCCCAAAGCCCTCCCTGTGCAGGGGCATGTGCAGTCCCAGACAAGCCCCACAGTCTGTGGCCCCTGAAGGTGACAGGGGATGCTCTCACCTTGCCATTTCGATTGTGCACCCGGAAGGCCATGTTGGGAGACATCAGCAGGAGGAGGGATTCCTGTTCTGAGAGCTTCTTTTTCAACCTCTCAATGACCTTGCTGCCCTTATTGGCCCTCTGAAAGGTGTGGGAAAGAGGGAGCAGAGGACACATGTTATTCTCCAAGTCTGCCCCCATTTACACTAACTGCTATTTTAAAATCCACAGTCTCTACCCTGTGAGTAGGTAACAGGCCCCAGAACAGAAGAAATGCTGTCAATAGGATCCAGCTGCTCAGAAAGATGTTACTTGTAGATTCTCTACACTTGGACCAGGCTCTGTTCCCCGATTCCAGCTGTCCCAGCTAAAGTGCAGAGGTGTGTGGCCACTGTCCCAGCTGTAGCCTGTATTTTCTGTTCCAGAGGCTGCAATAGCATCATGTCACTGGGCAGCCACAGCACTGCCAGGTCCTCCAAGTGTCCTTAACTAAGGACACTCCAAGGAACTTCTGTAAACGCTGCCCAGAACTCTCCCACTCACCACCCACTGATCCATTTTCACCAGAGGTCTGCTAAAAATACGTTTTTTCCTGGATAAAATCCAGTCCCAAACCCAGCCATGTGTATTGTTTAGCACTGATGCACCAAAGCACGTATCTTAGACACCTGCAGCTGGTGAGGAAAATGCTTTCACAAAGTGCTCTTCCTAATACCTTACTTTTTCCAGGAAACCCTCTTTGAAAGCCAGCCAGAGCTGAGAGGCAGAATCATGTTCTCTGGAAATGTGGGGAATAACCTTCCCATACCATGAGCAATGTTATTCATATCCTGCTCTACACACCACCACTGTTCAAAGCCTTATTTCTCTTTTAGGGTCCAGGAAGCCTTGGGATCTAACAGCTCTCAGAAGACATATCTTGCAAGCAAAGAGCCACCATGTCCCTGTCTGACTGTCCAGTCAATGTAACTGCTGTTTTCTATACATTTGCTGCTGCTTTGACATCAGTGAAGTAAGAAAAAGCTTCAAAGGCATAACTGAGCCTGCTAAAATTCAAGAGTATATGGCTTCTGACCAAAATCACTGGCAGGATCATAATTTAACTGCCAGAAATTGGCAAATAACACCCCCAGTCCTTCTCATGTCTGCAGCATAAAATCCCTGCCCTTCACATGGATGCTCACAGGTGGTTTTGCTGAGTAGAGGAACTGCTGGGTACAGCCATGGGGTCTCTTTGTCTCTGCCTCCCCACAGGGCAGCACCACCCAGGCTGTACACTTGGATGAGCAAAGCACCTGGCTATGACAAACCCCTGCTGAACAGTCTGCTGCAGCCTGGCTCCCCAGACTTCATCTGAGCACAGACCCTGTGTCTGCATTGCCATGGAGAGCTCAACTCCTTTACCTTTTCCCGCTGGATGTCGTTCTTGATCTGGGATATCTTGATCTTCATGGCATCCAGTTCCTCATCAGGTACCAGTGGGATGTTGGGCACTGCCTCACACTCATCCACCATTTGGAAACTGAGGTCAGTGAGTGGGATGTACCACTTGCAGTCATACTGTTGGCTTTTTCTGAAAGGCAGTAGGTCCAAACCTTTTACTATTACTGGTGTTTGGCAACCCAGTCCTTCCCACAGGTTCTTCCCTGCTATAGTGCAGAAGATGCAGATACTGGCCCAACTGTACTGTGATTCCCATATGGAAAAAGTCTGGCAACAGGCTGCTTTTCTGCAAGACAGCATAGCAGGGCCACTAGCTGGTACAGCACATAAAAAGGCAACTCATTTTGTTATCTAGTTCTTTTCATCCTCAGAAACCACATCCCTCTCCTGCAGACAATTTTGGTCCTGCATGCTCTCTCTTTGAAGTTCTAAAGCTGTGCCACACCTGTGACCTGGTGGCCTCCTGGGATCTGAACCTGGGTCTCACCTGCCCAAGCTGGCGCCAAGGTGGGGCAGGTGAGCCAATGGATATAAACCTCTGTGTAATCCAACCAGGGGAGAGAAACTACAGCTCACAGGTGCCATTCTCCAGAGGCTTCACCAAGATAAGCAGCTCACTTTTTTAATGTTTCGTGCCAGTTATTCCCTCTTCACCACTGCTGTCAGGAACATCCACTCTTGGGAATGTCCCACTCCTTTGAAGGCTCATTCCTCACAAGAATGTACTTTGAAAAGGGCAGGCATAACTTTTTGCTTGAGGAGGGCAAGAAGATAAGAGATGTCTCCCCAAGAAGAATGTTTACCAAATAAAGAGAAGCTCTGTTTGAAGCAAGTACATTGGTAATGGTTCCTCCCTCCTCGTTTGTGAAAAAATGTCAGCAAAACTGCTTTTAGCTGCACTTTGGGGTTGACACATAGTCTGTTCGCTGCACCTTTGCCATTTTTCTGTAAAACTGTTAACAGCTACAAAGCCAAAATTAACAACCTTGGTCATAAAAAAAGTGAAGAATATCACCTATTAAAAGAAAAGGGAAGTAGAAAAATAAATGACATTTCTCCAGAATACCAGCAGCTACAACATATCCTGCTCTCCTAGGAAGGCTCAGGGCAGAGATGGGAGGAATTACCTTTCCTGAGGGGTCAGGACTTATTCAGCATCTCATACAGTAAACATTCCTATACTGCTGATCATTCCTTGTCTAACAGCTTCCAGTGGGTTATGGTTACCCAGGTCTGGGGTATCCATATGCAACTAAAACTGCAGGCTGAACCCAGGATTCTGTTGCAGCACAGGGGCAAAGCACAAAGCCCCAAAAGGAAACTCTCACCCTCCAATCTGCTTCTTGAGCTTGGCACACAGGAAGAGGTCAGTAAAAAGAAAGACGTGACGAAGTTTGCGAGCCCCTTCCACCAGCTCCACCATGAAACTGTCCTTCAGCAGCTGCCGGTGCTGGGGAAAAAACAGGAGAAACGGTTCAGTGCAATGGGAGCTCCAAACGTGGCACTGGGGCAACACAGTCCTTACACATGACTCCTACCAGAGCAAACTCAGGACATTTGTCTAATTCAGAAAAATGAAAAAGCCTACTAAATACTCCTCGCTGTCAACTCTTCTCCTTGCTGCAGCCCTCTCTCCCAGAGGCAGGAAGAGCCATGCATCTTCTCCCCTGCCTGCTGCTGGGTCAGATTTCGTGCTTCATCACCTGTTCCTGAGCAGTTTGGTGTGAGTCACTGCCCAGCTCCTTCGTACCAGTCCCTGAATCCCTGCCAGCCGATCGTCCCCTCCCGAGCCAGCAGAGAGCAGCACACACCGCGTCTCCCAGAGTCACTTCAGCCTCTGCATCGGCTTCAGCCACCCCAGCAGGGACAGCAAAGCTCTCCTCGACCCCTTCCTCTCCCATTCACAGAACGACTTTGTCCACATTAACAGCTGAACGCCATTGCTGCTTCTTCATTACAAGTGCTGTTAAGGGAGAATTGCTGAACTTGTGTATCTGGCAAACTTCTCAGGAGTCCCTTATCAGCCTGTGCTTTAAAAGGACCATCTGGATGTACCCTCACCATGTGCCTATTGGAATCTTCTTTATATACCATATAAAGATTCCCCAAACCTAGAAGATGCAAAGGAGCTGCACAATTCTGACACCTTTAATCTTGCTTCTATTTCCATGGAGTTTTACAGCCTCCTAAAGAAGGGGCACACATTGGTAAGCAGAACCGTTGCTTTCCTAATTCCCTTTTGGAGGAGAGGTGGGACAGAGGACTCCATAGTTAAAGGCCCAAAAGGCTGGAATGCTGGCATGTAGACAGGTGGCTGTGTGCTCCTTCCAGTGACCATGACAGGAGTTTCATGCCCTGCTCTGTGCTCAGGTCCTCCACTGTGCTGTCAGGACCAGCAGGACTCAGTGCACACCTGGAACAGACACCTCCCACTGATTTTCAACCACAAGTCAGGGCATTCAGCTCTGGGCAAGTTTTATTTCCACCAACATGTGCAACTGTCAGTGTTGCCTCACTTCACAGCCAGTACAAGCAGGAACCATCAGTTTCCCCACACATGCTAAGGAACTATTCCCTGACCTGCACTTCCTTGTGATTTCAGCCAAGAGGATGCTCCTCTGCCACCACTAAGTGACCTATCAGACATTCCACATCTGCCCAGACAGCGCAGTGGCTGGAGACAGGAGAGTTCTGTTAACCCTGGCCAGGGCCAGGCCTCACAGCCAGCCTTGGCCAGCCCCATGCTCAGGACGTGTCCCTGCTGCCCTGCCCTGCCCCCCATGGCTGGGACCCCCCCACTGGGCACAGCCACAGAAGGGTTTCCATGGGGCAGCACCACGAGAGCACCTCCCCTGGGCAAGGCCAGCACACCCACAGCAGAAGTGATGCCTCCATTTCTCAGGTGATGCCCCTGGGTTCTGTTGGTTACCTGACTTAATAAACCCGAACATATCCCCTGCCAAGGGTGTGGGAGTGCAAACTCCCCATGCTGCCTCTCCTCCTGCCTACCATTCTTCCCATCTTGGCTCTCCAAAATTAAAACAAACCACATCAGTCCTGAGCCTAGCAGGCATCATGGCAAGGAACACACGACAAAGAAATGCCCCTGCAGACATAATTCTTCTTTCTACAGTCTGTCCTACAGCACCCTACACTTCCTGACAGGGACTAGGAGCCTGCATTTTCCTGTCTGCAGCTACAAGACCACCACAGCTACCTGTGAAAGCACGTGGAGCAGTGTCAGCAGCTCATCTTGGTGCTGTCTTCCATTACATGAAGGTCCTGGAAACCTGTGAGCAGGACAGAAAAAGCTGCACCTTTCCCAGAGCTGCAGGAAGCAAGGCTGCTCCCTGGCAGACTGCTGCACCACCTCTGGGCAGGACTCTGGGGAGATCTGGCATCCAGCAGTGATTCAGCTCACAAAGGCCTGTACGTGTGTTAGTGTTTATTTTTAGGTGGGTGTGATCCTCCTGGCTTCTTCTCAGTGGTTTTGGAGAGAACTCCTGCCTGCACTTTGCCTTTGCTGCCGATGGGCACTTGAGCACACCTTCCCCTCCCACCTGGGAGAGCAAGCCCCAGATAGGAAAGCAGAAACACTGAGCTTTGAAAAGAAATAAACAAACAGGAGGAGGTATGTTGTCAGCAGCAAGAACACTCTCCACTCCTGCAAAGAATTTCACTTGGGAGCAATAATAAGCAGGGAAAGACATTTTCTGAGCGAGCCAAACCCCTGATCTCAGGTTTCTAGATCTGATGCATATTAATTACACTGCAAATCAGCTCAGCTCCTCTGGAGCAATGAGAATAGCTGCCTGCTGCCAGCTCAACCTCTGCTCATTGTTGGTAGGTGTAAAGAAGTTCTCACAGCTTACTCATCCCTGCTACCCGAAGGATGTGGCACTGTCCTTTCCCTGCCTGGCAGTGACAGGGCACAGTCCTGACCTGACTCTCTGTCTGTCTCTGCCAGGCACTGGCAGTGTGTGAGATGAGCTCAGGCCTCAGCCCAGCACCCTGCCCAGGGCACATCTCCCCAAAACCTGAGCAGAAAGCTCAGCCATTCCATGCTGACCCAATAACCTTCACATTCCCACCTGGGGCTCAGGTGGCACTGACTTTATTTGGGTTAGTACTCCTGGGAACCAAGTCCTGTCACTGTCATAGACACAGTGCAATCCTGAGGCAGCAAAAAGTCCCACAAAGAGAGCTGGGTGGAAGAAGACAAGCTTGTACTTCCTAGGCCTGGCTGGAACAGAAGGAAAGAGGTCAAAGAGATATAACCCAGTCAGAGGGAAACACAGAGCTTCCCAGAACCCTTCATTCTTCTCATCCTCTTGCTTATGGGAGCTAGTTTGGAAGGTGTCCCTCCAGCAAGCAGTGGGGCTGAACTGACACAGGAGCAACCAAGCATCTGGGGAGGAGAGTACAGGAGAAAACATTTGTGGATCAAGTCAGGAAATCTCTCCTCAATACCAGCTTTTCTTGGAAAAGAGAACTTTCATTAGGGCTGGGCAAAACAGGCATGCCCCAGGCTGCTCAGCATCCGTGGGGCTGAGGAGGGGCACTTCCAGCAAAGGGGCACATCCTCTGCTGCAGATGAGTCATCTTGCCGGGAGGTTCAGCAGGTCAGAGGGAAACAATAAAAGGATTTCCCAATGGCTTACCAGATCCCTGCCAAACCCCACAGTGTGGGAGCAAAGGGCACCTTCCTGGACCTCCTGACATGAGTCAGCCCATCCTCTCCCACCCTGGGGGAGCCAGCAGCCCCCTCAGACAGGGCTTGTGCCACTCAGAGGCCTGTGCCACCTCAGCTCTGCAGTTTTGGAACCAACACTTTGGTCAACTCCTCCCACTCAGAGCCACCAACAGCTATTCCTTTGGTGGCCTCCTGTGAAATGGGGTCTCCTGAAACACAGGGTTTTTGGATGGGTGAGCCTGCTGTACGTGACACATAACAGCTCTCACGTGGGAAACCATCTCTACCTTGTTCCTAGAGTTACTCTGTTAAAGTAATCAAAGGTGCTAAAGCTTTCCTAAAATACCCTGAAATAACACTGACTACAGAAACACCAAATAAATATCCAAGAGAACATAAGATTAGGGTGAGAGAGTGACAGTGGCAGGAAAAGTGGCAGAGTGATCCCCTCTCTTCCACAGAGAGTCCCCAAGACTGTCAGGTGTCCAGCACAGGAGCTCAGCTCAGCTTCAGAAAGATGTTCCAGGAAGTGTAGGAGAAAAGTCTTGATTTTGTGTCATAATAGACACAAGGCCTGTGCTGTTCACTTCAGTGGCTCTTGTACTGGTGTAATGTAAGCTCCACATCTCTTTTCCAGGCCCTGCTGTTCTTTGCATGTTTTCATCTGCTTCTTCTCCCACCCACCTCAGTGCTCTGAACAAAAGAGCTCTCCCTGTACCTTTTCCAGAGCTTGCTTATCCTCTTTGGATTGCCTATTGCTGTCCTCCTCCTCCTCTTACCTCTGTCATGGAGCATCTTCCCCTCCTCTGCTACCAAGCTCACGACTACCTGTGTGCTCATCTATTCATCCTACAGTGTTTTTGTGCTGTTTGCATATGATAAATCCTGCTGCTGTCACAGACTGATTAACTCCAGGAAGTGTGGCCAGCTTGTCTGAGACACATTACAAAAACTGGAATTTAAAAACCTACTCAAGCAGACCCAGAGCTGCACAAAAGGCCGTCTCCCCCCTTGTGTGCTGAGGAAAGAGCTCATCTGATGTGGTGACAGCAGAGACCTGCAGCGTGCGTGGGTGAGAGCCCCGGGAAGGGCTGAGGATGTGTGAGGCACAGGGAGGAGGGGAAAACCAGGAGATGGGTATTGGCACATGTCAGTGAGGAAGAGGTGGTTTGGCTTTGTGCAGAGCGTAGGAAGAAAATGATTCCTCGTGTGTTTAAGTGTGTTGCAAGACCAGCACTGCAAAAAAAAAAAAAAAAAAAATGCTCTGCCTAGGGAGTTAAACTGGCTGCTCTCTGAGCATTTTAATGGCCTCTTCCTTCTTCCCAAAGCTCCTGTCACCAGGAGCTCTCTGGCTCCAGCTGTAAGACAGAGTGTGAAGCAGCCAAGATAATTTCTGAGTTTCTCTGTTGCCAACATCTGCCCAAGGCTCCAGGAGCAGTAGGCACCAGGCCCCATGCTGTGCACGGCTGTCTGAGCTTTGCTTCCAGCTTTTCAAAGGCTTCAGTTTGCACTTCTGCTTCCTTGCACATCCTTTGTGCTTGCCCTTCTCTAGCACACTTGGTTCTCTACGAAGTCAAACAGAAGCCTAAGGCAATGATAGCCAGTCCCTTGACTGCAGTTTAAAACCACATTTAGAAACACAGCAGAGCAGCTTGCCAGGCAGCCTCTCGTGTCCAGGGCAAGGACAAAGGTGTACAGTAGCTGAGCTGTGATGTGATCTACTGGGCTCGTTCCCAGAAGAAGCTGCCTGTCAGCTCCCTTGTGCCTGCACTGGTGCTGATGAAACCAGACATGAAGCCACAGCCAGCAGTGACCCCAAACTCCAGGCTCCATCCCTCTGTGCCACTGTGGGATCACACAAATATCAGTATGAACACTTCAGAGAGGTGGGAGGACAAGGCCAGGGCAAGGCAGAGTGGCAGCCACCACACTCAGGTTGGTGTGAACTGCCCTGGCACAACACTCTGCAAAGAGCACCAGAGGAGCAGAAAGGGACCACCACCTCTCAAGTGAACTCTGCCATTTTTTGCTGCTTCTTTAATTCCTGCTTTGCACAAATTCACTGAATTAGCTGGAAACACCAGCCTTGACCTCTGGCAGGCAAAGACACAAGCACTACAGTCATTTGTGTCTGGGCTCAGCTAAAAAAACCCCAACACACAGTACCTAGAGCTGCTCTGCTAATTAGACTAGAGCAGGTTATTACTGCCCTCCTCCTGCACATGACAGTGGCACATCCTTCATCCCAGTGCATTTGTTTTCCTTCTTTCCCAAGGCACCATCCCCAGCAGAACCTTAACCTCATTCCCTATTTAAGCCAAGCCAACAGTGGTGCAGAAGGATAAGCAGTGACAAGAAGATGCTTCTTCCATGGCCCCAGGGGCTGGGTGACTTCACCACTCACATTCCAAGGCACAAAGTACAGGGCTACTGAGACTCCCTTCCCCTCCATGCATTTGCTTGGTTATTTGGAGGGTTAGCAAAGTGGATATCTATAGATAATTCATTAAAAAAACAGTAAAAAAAGGTTAAACTATAAAAGTAGAAAGATGGGATGAAAAGAAGGGAGCAAGAGAATGTAGTGGATCAAGCTGAATGGAAACAGACTCCAAAGGGCAGAGCTGCCCCCCTGGCTCCCCTGTGTTGCCAGGCTGGGGCTGAGGCTCTGCTGGCTCCTCTGTACCACGGCTCTCAGCAAAGTCTGCTGCAGTCAGCAAGGACCAAATTCTCTGTTCACAGGCTCACTCCACAATTCTGCCTTCCCTGCTGCAGCTCTTTCTGGCCCTCTGGGGAGGGATTTTATTCCCTTTGTTCCCATCTCTTTGCACTACCTGAAATACTCATCCAGCCCAGCAAATCAAACCAATGAGAGAAACCTTCCAGTTCCTATGCATGAATCCAGATTAGAACAAAGCCTCTGGAGCCCAGCAGAACTGGGGACTGGAGTGCAGAATGGACACCTGGCAGCACACAGGGAGCCCAGCAGGCAGGGCAGCCTGAGTCACTGCTCCCAAAGCAGGGAATCACCTCTGCAAAAGAGAACAACGCTGTGCCAATGAGCCTGTACTCTCTCCTGACCTGCACTCCCCTCCTTAGCAGCCTGTCACTAGGGAGATTAACAACTGGCTGCTTTCCCCAGTTCAAAGCAATCCTGAAAAAAAGAGCTGGAGCAAGAGGCTGGCAAAGGAGATTTGATTCCTCTCCACAACACACTCAGAGGGAAAAAATATTCCACATAAAAGGCAAGGACTGGGAAAAAAAGATAACTGAGATCAGCACCTAAGCAATACATGAGGGGAAAAGGCTATTTTACTCTCCTTCCTTTCCACCAAGGAAACTTCAATGGGAGGAAGACAAATAATGAAAAAAGCCATCAAAGCAAGCTGGTGATTCATTAAAATAAAAAATGCATTATGCATTGAGAGCAGTCAATTAGGAGATGCAATCCACACACTGTCCTGTCACCCCAGGGGAAGCACCAGCAAGGCGAGTGGGAGGAAAGGATAAGTAGAAAAGGAAAGATTTACAGGCATAAACAAAACCCAGCTATGACCCCAAGCTGAGCAGCTCGTAGGAAGGAAGAGCCATCACTAACCCACACAGAGTAGCTGGGAGCAGATTTGTGTCTCTGCATTACTACATGGAGAGTGAACATACCTACTCTCACAAAGGGTTCAGCTGGGGCACTACTGCTTTGATTGGTGCCAAATGACTAAAGAAAATATTCACGGTCAGATTCCCAGAGTGGAAGGCAAGTCCTTTTCTCCCCCGGGCTCAGGAAAAGCTGTGTGCAGTGAGAGGGGTCAAAAAGGGTTCCCAGTCCCCCCTAGCACAGCCACAGCCCTCTCCTCTGCTGTGTCCTCTTCTTCCCTCCCCACATCACACCTGGAATCACTGCAGGACCAGTGAGAGTGTGACCAGCCCTGCTGAGCCCAGACCTGCCATGCCTCCCCTTCCTGCTTGCTAAGATCTGACAAATCCACTGCTCCAAAAAGGGATCAGCAGGATCCTCCTGAGCCCACTCCTCTCCCTGGGCTCTGGCACCTCATTAGGATTCTGCATGACACGTTTCAGAGCCTGCATCCTTCTGCATCCCTGCGATGCTGACAGACAACCAGAGCACACAAACTGCTCCCTCCCCTGCGAGGGGCATTCCAGCCTGTGCTTTCTGCTATGACTCAACCAGCAGCCACTTTAACGAGGCCATCCCCTGTCAGGGAGGCACCGGTGACTGATGGCTGAGCTTCTACCTCAGCCTCCAATTGCTCGGCCCCTCCTCTTTTTTTCTCAGCTGGAGGTGTCTTCGGTCGACAAAACAAGACAATGAGCAGGACTTGCAGGACAAAGTGCACCAATTCCCAGAAATGCAGCTTCCAGCAAACCTTTTGTCAGCTGAAAATCAGTTTAACAGCTAAAAGCAAGCATGTTTAGCTGTCAGGATTTGGGAATAAATCATGAAGGTTCATGGTATCTTAACAATCTCCTGGGATTTGTAAGAGATGTTTTTGTACAGGGTAATTTAGGTCACAGTTGATCAGCCCATGTCTGGAATGCTGCCACAGCTCTTCTTACACCTTTACTATCTGAGCTGCACCTCTCTGTGTCCAGTCTCCTACATCCTTCTCTCTCAACACTTCTCCCAGTCCTGGCCTTTCTTTATCAGAAGGGACTGAATCCCTTTTTAATGGAATTGTGAAGCAGCTGAATCAAGCTGTTGAGGAATGCAAACTCCACCACAGAGCAGCTCTGTGGCCTCCCTGCACAGCACTGCAGGTGAAAGATCTGCACATCTCAGACCCTTCCGGGTGCAGCCCAGCTCCTTGCAGAGCTGAGAAGGGTTATATCACACTCTTAGGAGTCAATTCACTCCTTGCCTTTCTCAGCCTGTTCCATTTGTTTTGCTTTCCAGTCATATTTACAACACTCTCCTTTAGAATAAGGATGCAGAAAATTATGGTGAAAATGAAGGTTCTGGAAAATAGCTCTTCTTAATCTTTCATGACTTCTTATGTTCCTCACCTTTTTCTCCTCCCAGGCTTCCCATTTGGTTTCAGTTTGCAGGTAAAATACAAATCCATTTAGTGCATGGCAATGTGCATCACAGAATGTACATATGATAAATGATTATAACAGTGCTAAGGACAAAACTCTAATCATACTTTTCCTCTCAGTTTCCAAACTGTTTTCTGAACAAAAAAACAGAGGGAGCTGTACCACATCCTTTAAAGAACAAGGACACTGCATAAACTGTATCTTAGCAACAAACAGCTTAACAGCATAACTTCCTAGTCAGCTCTACAGAAAAGACATAACCAGTATTTAGAAACTGAGAAAATATCAAGAGCAGGCAGACTCACCTCCCCCTTCTTTACAGTCATGGATTGGCGGCGAGGAGTGATCTCCTCGTTGATGCTGGACAGGAAGTTCTGGGAGATGCGCAGAGCATCCTGCAGCAGGGGATGGTCAGGGTGGCTCACAGGAGTGTGCTTGAGCAGATCCTGCCAGCAGGAACACAGACAGACAACACAGTCATGGGCAGCACTGGATGGCAGGAGAGCTCGAGCACCCCTAATCAGGGCTACATGTAGGACAAGATGCTCCAGCTTCTTCATACAGATGAGAGCAAGGCTTTATCTCTAGAAGATAAAGTGCACTTCTTGGTGACATCACTGCAAAGACAACAGCAGCCTACCCATGGACTCCATCTCCTTAGTGTAAAGGGAAGAGGCTCTTATGCAGCTCAACAGGTTTATTTTTGCAGTCCTGCAGCTTCATGGAAAATGTGAAGGTCAAAGAAAATAAGACAGGGGTCTAAAGTTTGAAAACTCCCCTTCAGACACTTACATGCAAGACAAGTGTGCTGCGGGTCACTCGATCCACTGGCTTGTACAACAGAGCTGTGGAAACAAAGCAGCAGGAGTATCAGGAAGAGTTTGGAAGCTCCTCCTAGCATGGGCTGGCTTCTCCTCATGTGCACAAGGACAAGCACCGTGGAGCCTGAGCTTGGCCAGGCTCTCTAAATGGCCCCATAAAACCATCCCTGCTGGGGCTGCATTTCTGCTATCACTGGGTAGCAGACGTTCCCTTAAAATCGCAGCAGCCCCGTGGTTGGGCTGGCTGTGCCCAAAGGCTCTGAAGTCAGGAGGCACTTCCCCATGCAGGCAGCCCACTTTGCACGAGCTCTGCTACTTAGCAAGAGGGAACTGACTTCCCAGGTAGAGCCAGCAGATCCCATAACCTTCCAGCATTCAGAAAGGAAAAGGGAGGGTGGAGGTTTGGCCACAGCCCCCCCACAGTCCCGACAGACCAATCTCCTCTCCATGGATCACTCACTTTCCAAGGAATTTTTCATCGTCTGATCTTTAGATTCCTTTGTGCTTCTGGCCTTTAGATTCTAAAAGAAAAAGAAAAACCCATGCAGGAGATGGTCAATCACCTTGAAACATCACATGGGAACACAACAGACTATCTGCTCCTCCAGGGGAAGGCCTAGGTGTGAAAGGAGGAGAGCCCTATCACAGTGCAAGTCAGTGATGGATAAATGTGCTTTCCTTCTTGGTAAATCCACCACTGCCATGTCACAGCACCCACACACCTCAAATATTAAGCAATGTTCTTAGGAGCACCTGTCAATAGACATGCAGCAAAGCAGGGAACCACCTACAGCAACAGGGATGGGGGGGGTTTTTAAATCACCTGCAGAAGAAAGACATCCATAAGGACACAGCCACTGTCCCAGCACCAATAAATGAAGTATAGCATTGGCATCCAATACCCTCAGATTCTACTTCTTGTTCCTGTACTCAGAGTTGGGTGACCTTGGACATGTCAGCTCCCCCACGGCAGCAAAGGAACACTGTCTGTGACTCTGCTCTCTGCCATGGGCCATGCCATGCATTAATGTGCTCAGCTCCAAAATCCTCACCAGGACACAAATGCAGAAGTGCCATCACCATCATTCCAAGTACAGTAGATACTGGCATAATTCAGAATTATTCATCAGAAACAGTGAAACTGAGAGATCATATTTTACCTCTTTCTCATAGAATTCTCAAGGGACATGTGAAATAGAATGTACTCAGGAGTTTTCTCAGAGCACTAAATGCCCTTGGGTAGTGCTCAGCTCTGATGATTTATCTGATTGTTTTTAAGGAGACATACATGAAATTCATGTTTTCTTGGCAAATGAGTTCTTCAAGAAATAATCACTGCAATTCAAAGAGTCAATGAGACTATGCACTGCAGGGAAAGCTGATGGTCTGGGAAGCCTGAAAAAATATTCAAAATGCTTTGAGACAGGTACTCCTGTGACAGGGAGGAAATCAGAGCAGGCCAAAGAACAGTATTATAGATTTATGACACACTTGCCTTTTTCAAGAGAGAATTACCCTCTCCTCTCCATGCCAGTGAAGCCTGCAATCCCACTGACAGCCACAGTACAAGCCATTAAGGATGGCTTTTACACCCCAGCCAGAATCATCATTAGCAGGAGAAATATTTCAGAAACTCACATAGAGCTTTCCCTTCTAGAAAGGCATGAAGGTGGCACAGAGCTGGAGAAGTTCAAAGCAATGCCAGTTTCTACCAGGTTCCCTGGGTGGGGACAGCACACAGAGGCTGTGTCTGACCAGCCTGAGGTACAATTCAGTGTAAGAACACGAGCTGAAGCAGGGAGTCTGTGGGAGCTCACAACTCCTGCAGAAGTTAGGGCTGCAGAGGTACTTGGAGAATAGACAGGAGTGACACGGCAGGGTATTAGTCAGAGGCAGACAGCTCGTGTGTCTGAGCACCGTGACATTACCTCAGAGATTTCAGCAAACTGAGCATTGGCTTGGCAGCATTTCTCTGCTGTCTCCATAGCAACTTCATAGTTATCCACAAAGGCCCGGTACACTCCCAGCTGGCTGGCCTGCAGGAAGCAAAACAAAATATAATAAATGCTGTGGAAGAAGGCAGCTTGGGATGGTCAGTCTTGGTATCAACAATCAGGTCATGTTTCATTCAAACCAAACAACTGCAGGGAATGCTGAGCAGGTCCAGAACGACATCTCTGACCTCTCAACTTTGTCTCACCAGCACTGGTGCCCTATGCACCCAGTCCCACCCTATGCTGAACAAGTTTACTTGTGAAGGATGTGAAAGCCTATGAGAATGACACATCCTTATTTCTGACATCTATTTTTCCCTTCTGAACTGCCAGATTAGTATCTATTAATACTGCAGCTCATTGATGTAACTGGAGCTGCTGGCTTTTTGCCACAACGTATGAATAAGGGAGGAAGGATTCAGCCCAACAGCACAAATGTGACCCAAGTAAGCTACTTGTTGGCCTTTGCATGATGGATATACTATATCAAACCCAGATATTACCCATATCTGCATTAGTGAGCATTATTATAAGGGCAGCAGAGTGCTGAAAATACAGAAGAGAGATCCAGAGCACAATCTGTTCAGATGGCAGTGACTGGGGCACTAGGTGACAGAAAATGGCAGTTTTTCCAGCAGAAGGAATATGGAATTGGCCCAGAAGAGGATGGAACAGGCCTCAGAGTGCAGTAGTAAGTCATTATTATCACAGAGTCTTAGCACTGATCCTGTTTACTGACTTAGGAATTGCAGCCATATTCCTGCCAGAGAACACAAGATCCAGCATGGGAAATCCCTGGGTAGCCTCCAAGCTTGTCTGGAGTGCAGAGCTGGCTTTGTGCTGCAGAGCTGCCAGGCTGGGCTGGCCACAGCTCAGCAGCCAAGGGTGCAGCAAGGAGACACTGCCAGGGGGCTGCACTCACCTCAGCAGCACTGCAGCCTCCCTGAGCCTGCTGCTCCACATGTGCAAGAGGCAGAGCAGGGAACTTCTCACTGCTCCTTCCCTCTCCTGCTCTCTCATAACCATCGTGCTCCCATTCCCCGTGGAGCTTTGTGCAAGAGGTGATGGAAGAGAAAAAGCCACTCTCAGGACAACATCCCTGCACAAACTCTGTTAACAGGGCTGAGGAACAGTGAGGTATTTCCTAGGTCACATTTTACTGAAAGATTAGAAACCAAGCTCAGCCCTTGGACAAATTATACAGTTATGACTGAAGCTGAAGAAAACTGTGCTCACTTATACCACGGATGACCCCAGCAGCTTAGAGAGAATAAAATCTGTATTTGCCACAAAGGAACAATCCTGTGAAGATGCTGCTGTCAGAATTACTGACCATTTGCAGGGCTTATGCCATTCAGATTTGGATGATGCCAGGCAACCTGGCAGAGCTTTCAAGTTTCTCCATTCCCAAGCAGTTCTTTTATTTCCTGCTACTCTGAAACAGTCGAAGCTTTCATTTTCCTCCTCTGAATGTATCATCACAAAGACATCTTTTTCATTAAAAACTGAGCTTCCAATCAAAACAAAAATGCTCACACACCATTTTTGTACTGGTTTCATGTTTTTTTCAATTTAAAAGAATCTACTTTAAATGAAACAAGTTGGTAGAAATGGCTGGCTTTTGGACATTTTTTTTTCTGTTTCTGAGGCCTGCTTCTGAGTGAGGATGTTTGCTAAATATTTCCTCATTTCTAAAAACAGCTCTAAAGAGTTTCCTTTCTAGCTATAAAAAAATATGTACAATATATTCTCAAAAAAAGAGAAGTGCATTTCACTCCCACATGCCTGGCATCTTTTCTTTTTCTCAGCAGGAAAAGGTGTAATAACAGTCCATTTGATGTTGCAAATAGATCGTACTTTGTGCTAGAACACACAAAATTCTAAAACTCTTTGCATCCACTATCTGTAATTTCAATCTACTGTGCTTGTTTTTGCATAAGAGTACAGAAAATTAATGTCCCCAAGGACATCTGGATATTTCAGTGTTTATCATCAGACTGCATGACATGACCAGGAGTAAACAGTCTGCTCCAAAAGATTTGATGTACACCCAGTGTAGATGCCTTATAAAGCCTAATGTTCTTGCTGTCTCTCTCATCCAGTTGCTTCCCAGTGCCTGCCAAGAATTATCAGCTTTATCTCACCCAGCAAAGAGTTTGTAATTCCCACCACTGCTGGACCAAACCACCTGAAACTGAGACTGCTATGTCAGCTCAAGGCCTCCTGCACCAGGGCAGTTTGCTCCTTTGTTTCCAGTGCTAATCCAACAAAATCAACAACTCTGCCACAAATGCAGAAAAATCAGGGGAACCTAAGAGCAGAGGAAGGGCTGAACTCCTGCACCCGAGATCAGCCAGCAACAAGAATTGGTGTGAAACAAAAGCCTGAGGAGCTGTGAGGGTTCCTGAACAGGTTCAGGTCTTCTCCAGTCAGTGCCATTCCCATTGCTGCACCCCATGTCCAGGGCAGCTTGTGAGGCTGCCACTTCCAGCAGCCTTGTGTCTGCTTCAGCAACCAGCAGCAGCTGGGTTTGTCCTCTCAAAGCAGCTGCTCAAATTGCATACCATGAACTGTTCACCACGGCACCAACTTGACCCCTCCTGGCTAAAACATGCTGGCAGTGAAAAGCAGATTCCTGCATTTTCATCTTGAGCTGCTGGCATGTACAGAAAACATCATCTTCCAGGCCAGCTCCCCCAGCTCCATAGGGGATGGAGCTGATGCTGGGCTACACAGCTGCTAACAATGGATGGACCCTGGTAAAGCACAGTCCCCAGCCAATAAACCCCTCACTGGAATGTCACTCCTACCCTGAGAACCAGAGGCACCTCAGGAATGCAGAGCTTCTTTTCTTTTCTAAAAGGGAAAAAACAGCTCCTTTAATCCTTTGCTCTCTGCACATGCTAGGGGAGAGGCTAAAGGGACCAAAAAAACCTCCTAGAATGCAAACAATTTGTCATCTGGCTCAGAAACTCAGCAATTTTAATTCAGCCTCAGGAATATGCTGTATATGTCTTTGTCCTTTTCTGCACTCAGAGAATTTTGTTGAGGTTGCTTGGAGGACTCTCAGCTGCAGGTTGACTGCATCAGCATAACAGCAAGAGGAATTTCTATTCAGGATAGTGGCAGGAAAGCAAAGCCAGTGGTGATGACCATAAATCAGTATCAGGTAGAGCAAAGGACTAGAGAGAGAAAGGGAAGGATGTGTGGGAGAGTTCAACAGTAATGAGGAACACTTCACTATTGGTATTAAGAAGTTCACTTTGTAATACTGCCACTCTCCCATCTCCAGGAAATGCTTTGAGGACTCTGCAGAAACCCTGGAGATTCAACATTTATGTGAAACTGCATTTATTTTACCACCACAGCTTGCTGCAGTCTTTAATTAAAGACAATGAAAGAGCCACTTTTGCTGTAGGGCCTCCACTGCAGTGGCAAAGTGAGAGGTGAGAAACCTCTCATTTATTGCAGCCACAGACTTTGATCCCTTTGGTCTGTGCAGTCACCAAAGGGAACCTGCAGCTCCTGTGAGGGCTACCAGCACCTTTGGTGATGGCAGCTGACTCACCAGCTTCTGGAAGAGGTCCCCAACACGTTGCTGGTGACTCCACTGCTGCACTCGGGGAAAGAGCCCATCATAGAATTCTTTGTGGATCTCATAGAGCTCAGGCACTTTGAAGAATATTGTCTCAATCTGCTGACTGGTCAGCACGGGCTGGGAGGTGGTGGCAGCAGCTTTCAAAGGCTTCATAGGCTGAAATGAGGGAAGAAGGAAATCATTATCATGAGAACCATGAATGTTCACCTTTGCCACACTGCAACACATCCATCCACAGAGTTATTTTTCATCCTAATAAAAAGTGAGATTTGCATTCACACGACTCCTGAAAGCTAGACATGAACAAGTTCTCTCATGAGGATCAGCCACCACGGTAGGTGGATTTTCCCTGGATATTAATGCTGCAATTAAAATCCTTTTGCACTCCACTTCCCTAATCTCTGTCCAACTGTACAGCAGTGTGTAATAATTAGCACAGGATACTTAAAGACAGAGCTCCTAGATACTGCCACATGCAGTCCTACCTTTAAGCCTCTCTCTCTCTCTCTGGGGGAGGAGTAACAGGTACCTTTTGTACCCAGCAGCTTGTAACCCACGGCACGTGAAGTTCAGGGACACTCTGGACAGAGGCAGCAGGGTTTGAGCTGGCCCCTGTCCCCAGCCTTACCAGCAGCAGGGCCTCCAGGTGGCTCAGGTAGGTTTCCTCACTGGCTAGGATTCCTGACAGGACCCATTTTCTCATCTCCAGGCCCTTCTCCAGGTCTGGCTCACTCTACAAAGAAGTTGTTTAGGAGAAAAAAAATTAAAAAAATTAAAGAGCGGGTTGCAGGGAGAGTAAGAAAAAACCCCAAGAATGAGGATGGAGAGTAAAAGACCATTCAGCTGACCAGAGCACACTTGTTTTTTCAATTTACTTTCAGACTAAAAATCAAACAAAAACATCCACCTGTGCTAAGCATCTTGGTTCTAGAAATATGCAAACAAAAAGCACTACATAAATTTTTATTTACCAGCAACTGATACCCTTCGATTATTTACAGGTTTTGGCTTTAGTCATCCAACTGTGGTGTCTCAATTAGGTGCCCAGACAAAATACAAAATACAAAACACTAAAAATTCAGAATTCATCCTCCTAAACAAATCTCAGGGCCCTTGTTCTGTGCAACGCCCTCCCTCCTTCCACAGGAGCTCTCCAAAGCTGTGAGCAGACAGGATGACTCCTGTGCACCTGCCCAGGTGTGCCTGCACACCCCACAGCCACAGCCTGCCCTGCCTCCACAGGGCTGCTCCTCCTCCTGCTCCCCACTATTCCCTAAAGGATTTTTCAGTGCCAGCTCGCACAGTGTCTATTTGTAGTGAGAGCATGGAATAATCAGCATGGCTTGGAATGTACAGACTGATTTTCTTATTGAGATTCCATGAAGGAGTTCTTAACCAAAACAACTGAAGAGAGGGGAAAAAAGCCCCAGGACTATGTTCAGGGGCTAATGGGGAAGACTATGTTAAGAGAAGCAATAATCCCTGCTGTTGAATTTCAATTATCCCTCCTCTCAAAACTGTCACCTGACAAAGCATTTAACCTGATAAAGTGAAACTGAGTATTTCCAAAAACTCTAGAAAAATTTGGTCAAGCAGTGAAGGTTATAAATAATGAGAAACATCTCCCTTTTACAGAGAGTCCTAATCCCAGTTCTTTTTATTTCTGTCATTCACAGAAATAGCATTTTAAAAGTCTTGCAACCTTTTTATGTTGTTAAATGTCTCTAAGAATAGAGTCAGAAGTTGGCTCTGAAAGGGTACATGCTTTTCTAGGGATTTGGGTAGGTTTTTTGGGGCTCCATCCTACTTTTAATATCCAGAGGAATCTTCAGCTTTTGATTTCACAGTAGGAGGATCAGGAAGCAGAGCAGTACACTCCACTCTAGTGACTGAATATACAGCCCTACAGCTGCCCCCAAAACACTGCACTTAGTTTAGGGTCCTCTGCACATGTACAGATGAGGTACCTGGGCTAGAGGTTCAGTCTGCAGGAACTATCACATCCTGAGTGTGACTTTGAGCCTACGCACAACACAAAGAAAGAAACAGATCCTCACGCTCCCAGATATTTCTGGATTCTGTCTCATCAATAACCATCCTGATTTTTGAACAGTTTCATTAAATTTCACAAGCTATATTCTAGCCTAAAAGACTTGCAGCAACTACTTCATAAAAATTTTGTGAGGCGTCAAATACCACCACCTTTTAAATAAAAGTGGCAGACAGAAGCTGTTCTAAGGAAATGAGTAAGATTTACACACATGTTAGGTACTACATGGAAAGAACTTTTCTTTGCATCCCACCCTTCAGTGACATTCAGTGAGAACCACAGTGCCTTTTAAAATCTTGAAAGGGCATCTCAAAGAAGGCAGAAATTTGTAATTCACCAGTCAGTGTTCAGAAAACTTCAGAAAAACACAAGTGACAAACTACACGGTCAAATGAACACTGCACCAGACTGTGCATCCATGGAGCACCCGTGTGACTGGCACAGAAATGTTCAACAAGGCTGTGACCATTGCTTATGGTTTCTGTGCTGGGAGTGCCTGCATGTCCAGCTCATGGACATTTTGTAAGGCATGGTACACACAGGTAATTGAGACAGGCAGCCCCAGGAGGGTTAACAAAGATTGCCTTCATCCAAATAGGAAGGGATGCAGCAGCCCTGGTGCAAGAAAAACACAATTGCTCTTGGTTTCCAAAGATTTCTTACAACACTTACAAAAGAAAAAGTGCAGCTACACAAAGAAGCATTGAGAAAAACTAACAGTGCTCCAAAGTCTGCATTGCTGAGGCCGAGGTAACTGGTCAATATTGACACAGCACTATAATTATCTTTACCAGGTTCTCTTGGAAGAGGTGAGGATTTAAAAAGCAGCTGGGTATGTTTGTAACATCTGTAAAGAGCAGCACACAATGACAAGTTATTTAAATACAACTTAAACTTCCCCATCACGACAGTGGCACAAGAATTTTCCTCTTCACAAGTAAAAGCTTTAATTTACAAGCCAGCTCTTGCTGGGCACCGTCAGCTGACGGAGAGGCATTTTCTGCTGGAATGTTCATTTCCTCCCGTTGAAAGAGATGCGCTTTCAGAGAGACAAACATCTCCCAGGACACACTGCAGGCCTTCCTTCCTGGCCATTAGCACAAGGCCACTGTGCAAAGCCCACGGTTTTGTCCTTTTTTAATAGGGGCATTTTTCCCCAGTGTGATGCTCACAGAAGTGCAGCCTCGGCCACAGCCAGCCAGGACACAGGGCAGGGCCTGGCTGCTCTGTGCTCTGCACAGCAATTGCTCAAGGAGCCCTCGGGGAGTGGATCCAACAATCACAGGGCACATTACGAGATCTCCAATGCAGTACCTCCAATTTACATACAGCTTCCTCCAGCGTGAAAACATGATCCCCTGCCCCTGCTGTGCCAGGGATCAGTGCAGCACTAGGGAGCTGCTCTGGCCATTGTGCTGCTGCTCCTGCTCCCTCCTGGGAGCCGTGTCCTGACAAGAGCTCCTGCTGAGGGAGGCCTTTGCTCACAGTGGCAGCTGGGCTGCGTGGAGCACCATGAACATCTGGAAAACAGCCCCTGTGCTTCTTTAGCCTCAGGGTCCTTTTGAGTCACACTTGTTATGAAATGTACTCCAAGACTCAGAAATTCACGTGGTGCCAAAATCAGGAGGAAGAAGAGTAAGCTTATAATTTGGTATTACAACATTCCTCACTTACAGAGCTGGGAACAGGCTCACTGCTCACCCAGAACAGGACGGCAGTGAGCAGAGACTGGGACTGTGCTCCCACCCTGCCCACACAGCAGCCAAGCTGTGATGCACTCTGGGCCAGGGGCATTTCTGCTTTGCCCGTGTCTGACACAGAAGGGAAACAAAGAGCAACGCTGACTCCAAGAGCCTCACTGCCCCTCTGTGCCAGGACAGTTAAGAGGAACATCCTGGGCAGAGGTGCCAAGCTCCCCACCAGTACAGGGAGACCTGCCAAGGCTGAGGACTCCTTTCCCCTACCCTGGCAAGAAGGGAGCAGCCTGAAATCTCTGAGCTGCTTGTGGCAAGTGGAGGAGCTGGTGCCACATCTACCAGAGCACAGAGGAGGGGTAATACACCTATTACCCAAGTGCAGATGGGATGCTCCCAGCAGGAAGTGGCAGCAGCCTGTATTGGCAAATCTAACCACTCAGCAGGGAGTGCCAGGTGGTCAGCAGTCCATCCCATGCTTCCTACCCAGCTTGGTTAGCCTGTTTTCCACTTGTACAAGTCTGACTGGTATTTCATGCTCTGACTGTCCCTGCCTCTTTGATGCCCTTTCTCTATTGCCTTCCCATCTTTTGGCTACCTCTCTACCCACACGTTTCAGAATAAATCTTACAGGAATGTACCAGGGCAGCAGTCAGAGCATTCCTGTCTCCCTGCTATGGCAGCTGTGAGGACCCAGCACCCAGCCAGATCTGAACAAACAAGAAATCAGTGCTTTGCTTCCACTCCTCATGAACTACGTTTAAAAAGCACCAAAACAATAAGGAAGGTGGAAAGCAGGCTACAGGAAATCACACAGGTATCTCATGCCTGTAAGATTCTGGTGTTCTCCTCTCTTCTCAACTGGGTGGTGCTTTTTGCTATTCCAAAGCCTTAAAACCCAAAAGATTGAGTCACAGAGCAATCTTGCAACCTGAACCACAGTCATTGAGAGGGGTTGGAAGCTCTGGAGATATCAGAGCACACACACTGGCCCCGAGCCATGGCTGGGTTCAATGTGTTTACAGCTTGTCAGCCGAAGTGCTTGAGTTTACTAACCAGGTTGGCATCGTGTGCTGTGTTCAGTTACCGTGAGGCTGACATTCACCAGCTCCAAGGTTTAGACAGATTCAGCTCTTCCTGACTCTGGTTAAAGAACTCGGGGCTTCCTGCTTCTTGTTTAAATTAACAATGATTGTTTTCTTGTGAATGTTAGAAGAGCACAGATTACGAATCTGGAAACCACAATACGTAAGATTTTACAAAGAGGTTGCTGCTGGCACAGCTCTTTAACGAGAATCAGGGATTCAAAGTGGGTGTATAAAAGGCACTTTAACTCTTCCTTTGGTACAGGGTGTTCATACACCATGCAATGAATGCATTCAAAGGCAAGCTTTCCCTTAAGGACAGCTCACAGTCTCATAGAGAAGCTGACAGCCTACAAAAAGCAGAAAAACAAGCAGTTCAATTTATAAAGTGTAAATATGTTTGAAAGCTTCTGTTGGAGGTGTCTCATTGTTTTGGTGATATTAAAGAGGCCAAGTTCTGTAATCAAGCCAATCATGCTCCATGTGGGGAGGGGAAGCAGCAGGGAGAAGTGCCAACATTATTTATAACATCAGTACTGGTGTGCCAGCTCTCCTCAGGAAGGGCTGTACATCCAGGCAGAGTCCTTAAGGAGCAAAGAATTGGAGAATAAAAAGGAGAAACTGCATCTGTTGGGGGTGGTGAGGGGAAAGTGACAGTAAAACAAAACAAACAATTCAAATACTGAGAGGAAGAAAGGAGAATGATTAGGAAGTGCTGGAGGGGGAAGGACAAGCTAGCAAGAGTAGTACCAATAGCAGCAGTAATCCCATTTACTGCTGTAGCTTCAGAGGTCAGCTACTCTGATCCCCTTGGGACCAAGCTAGGAGCAAAATCCACACCCTGCTCTGCCACAGGCCTGCTCTCGCTGAGCTGGCAGACAACAGGAACAAAGGGATCTGAGGACAGGCTGCCAATGCTGCACCAACCATGGATGCACAGCAGAAAAAGAAGGAGAAATTCTACCCGAAAGTCTGTAAGTACCAGCCAATTTCTCCTCCAAACACAACTGACAGTAGCAGGTAGCTGCTCAGCTTTAACACTCCTGCCTCCCTTGCTTTGATAAATGCAAGAGAGATCTATTTTGTCCAAAACTCATCTTCCAAATTCCTGAGAAGGGACTCCCCTCATTTCCTGGGGTGGTGGAACGAGCTTTGCTTTTCCACTGCCTGCCCTGCACAGAGCCCAGGCAGCCTCTGAGCCTGCCCCTGCTGCTGAGCATCCTGACAGGCCTTTCCTATTTCTGCCCTTCCAGGGCTGCACCCTCTCCTCCTATGAGGAGCAGCCAGGATGACATTGAGTGAGGCTTCCCCCTTCTCCCAGCCTTCTTTAGCCTCCAGGCTGCAAGCTACCCACTCCAAAACTCCTGGCAGTAACTCTTCCCTTCCAAAGGGTGTCAGTCACTGATTTTCCAGCTGTCCCTACACCTTCCTGTGGCCTAAGAATACTGTAGCAAGCTCTCCCTCTGTCCTCCTCTAACTTTACCCAAGTATTTTCTCTGCTCTTCACCCTCACTGTATAGGAAAGACAGACACATTCTTTCTGGGAGTGAATTATCACTATTTTTTTACCAACAGTCTGACACCTTCTGAAGCTACCAGCACTGTCTTATTTGGCAAACATTTGGGCTGACATTTTCCAAGAGAGGTTCCCAGAATTTCTGTGAAGCTCAATCACAACAGTTCAGCTGTTACAGAAAGGAAGGTTTGGGAAAATTAAATCTCTTCTCAAGTTAAATAAACAAACAACTGAAGCATTAGTGGAACCTATTTCTACTTTTTCCTCTGTCCCTGTAGGCTTGCTTCAGAGCCAAGTTTGGCAAAAGCACTGATTTTATGGCAGGACCTGCATCAGCAGCCCAGCCTGAGATTCCAGAAGAGCCAGAAGAAATGGAGAAAGTTGAGTCAGACCCTACAAACATTTGTTAAGGGCTCCTTTCCACACAAATGACAAGTCAGGGGCTGCTGAGATCCACACTACAAATTTCTATGTTGCTTGTCCCTCTCCAGGTCACAGATAAAACTAATACTGGTGCAGCCTCGTGCTCCTCCTTGGACAGCAGGAGTTGGTGCAGGGAGCAGGGGGGATGGGAACACAGCAGCCATGGCTGCAGTGGCACAGCCTGGGGGCAGGGCTGGCACAGTCTCCTCATGAGATACAGGGGGGTAAGGGGGAGAAGAAAACACTGCCCAGTGTAAACACCACAAACCTCTGGGAGCCAACTGCAACCCTCAATTGCTGGAATGGAATGTGCTGGGAGTTGTCTCCCTGCACACGGAGGGAAGAGCAGGAAGCCCCTTCACAAGTCCAGGAGGTTTCCTTCATTCTCTTCTAGCAAGACACACTGCTTTTGGCACTCTGCACTCTCTCTGTGGCAGCTGGACAGAGCAGGTGAACCCTGATGTGCTGCCCTACCAAGGGGTAGAGCTGCTCTAGGGAGGTGGAAGAACTCAGTCAAACACCTGGCAGAAAAATACAAAGCCCAGAGCAAGCCCATAAAACATGTCAAAGCAAAATGCCCTCGATACTCAGAGAGCAACAATGCAGTCCCCAAGAGGTCTCATGGAGGAGGCAGCTGAACATCACAATAAATGCTGCAAGGCCTGTGTGATAAGTGAATGACTTAGATTTATATTTATAAAAAATAAATTTAAAATATCATTGTTTGCTACATTTTTCGTTTTCTGGGTGCCTGACTGGAGTGCTGTTAACTCTTGGTTGCAAAGTGAAATTAAAGGAATTTCACCTTAATGTGAAGAAAGCTGTGTTAAAAGTCAGAACCTGGTTTTGCAGAACATTACACATCTCACATTAAGCACCCAAAATTAGCAGATGCTTTCCCATAACCTGTCTGCCCTGATTACCTGTGGCTCCACACCATCCTCTTATCTCACAGGAACACTGCAAGGACAATTAAGACCTGTGTGGCATTCCAGCTGTACTTGGAGTTAATGTAAATGAATACTTTTGTAGCTAGACTGGAGTTTGCAGTGTCCTGTAAATAAGGTGCAGCTCTAGAGATGAAATATTGAATCCAGTGAGAACCATTCACTCCATCCACTGCACTCTGCAGGAGCCCACAGGAAACATGGGACAATTGAGTAATTCAAAGTTATCATAAAGATTCAAGACTTCTTAGCTTCTGAATCACTTGACAACTTTCATGTTCTGCCACAACGTGTGTAGTGCATGCATGGTGTTGCTGCACACAGTTCACTTCACTTCCAGACTCTGGTCATAAAAATAATCTGAAATTTTCAGAAATAACTGCAGGCACCACAGGTAAAAGGGTAAGAAGACAACTTTAAAAGCAAACACATGTAAACAAAACATGTTCTCTGCTAATCAAGTTTAGTACAAAAGAAAACAGGAGAGACATACATCCTGGTATTTTGGGTCCAACACGTTATGTGTTTGACACTTGATTTTGTTACTGATGTCTTTTCCACTTAAAGCTGAAAACACAGCTCAGCAAAAGCCATCTCACAGCTCATGATGGCCGAAGGTTCAACTTGCTTGGGAAATATCTGGATATAAATTGTCTCTGTTTGTCATCTGTGGACTGATCACACACAGGATCAAGTGAAGCAGTTGAGGTTCATTATTAAAAGTCTAATCTGTATCAGGACACCTCTTTCTTTTGGAAGCCATGAAACATCTTTTTATAATCAGAAAAAAGAAAGCAGCAATTTATGTCAAAAATAATTTTTGAAGAAGCAGCCTTCAAGCATTATTAAAGTAATTTCTAAATTAGCTACTGTTAAATGCTTATGAGACAATATTCAAACAACTCAAGAACAAGACTAACTATTAGGCAGTGTCTCTTGCAGGCCTCCAGTCACAGGCACTGCCATAACTGGTTCTTTGAAAATAACTCTCAGCCATATGTAGTCACACTGTGCTTTTCCTTCACCTTGAGAAACATAACCTGAAAATCTCAAGCCAATATTAAAATGGTTTTGGAGCTTTTTTGAATTTGCTAATAATAATTTCTTCATTCAAAAGCCTCTTACATATCCCAAGAATTCTCATCTTGAGAGAGAAAAAAGCATCTCAAAATGAATACACCAAAGCATAAGCAGCTAACTAGATTCCACACTTTACAGTCAAATAAAATTCAGCAAACACCAACAATAGATCTACTTAATAATGCTTTAAGAGATCTTGACAATGAATTCATAAATGAGAAAGCATGAGGACAGTGTATCAGGAAGGATTCTTAGCCTAGAATTCATCCTGGAAGAAGTAACCAACAGACAGCAGAAGGATGTGGATAATGAACACTGAGCACTCATGGTTTGTGGCACTTCTCAGACTTGCCTTTTGATGCAAGGTAAATAAAAAACTGCCTGATAATGGTGATGGTGTTGATTTACACGTACACTGATATCTCTAAAATATCCATAATTATCTTCCATGACATCTTAATTAACAGGAAAGAACAATATAAAGGAAACACATAAGTTAAAACACTTGGATGAGAGATTTCAAAGTGTCATTTCCAATGTGGGAATTCAAGGTTGTTTGGCACATTTTCTTTGAAGTACTGTAGGAAGGAAGTGACAGTTGGCTTTGTGCTATTGAACATTTTTATGAATGGTTTGGGGAACCCAAAAGTTTGAAAATGACAAAGATATTCAGGGAAACAGCAACTTGGGACTCAAATGCTCTGCAATCTATTGCAAAAGGATAAAAAGAAACAAAAGGTTGAAAGTCAAAGAGACTAATCCAAGCTGAAACAAAACCATTTTGGACTGTGAAGACAGCAGAGCCAAGAGTTCTTTACCAAGGCATGCAGATGACCCATTACCAAGAATACTGTAAAACCAAAAATAGAAATTTTCCTCAAGTTCCAAGCTATAGCCATGCTACTGAACCTGAAGCAAAACCAAAGCAAGGCAGACTGAAGACTTAAGCCACAGATCAGGCAAGGCAGTCCCTTCTGTATTTTTAATCTATGATAATTGATTATATAGACAGCTATTTAGTGAATAGTCAAATCCATTACAAGTAGTGGCCACCTCCCACCCAAAGTCATCATTTCAGAGCTGACATTTTAATTCTTTTTATTCCATTTTCACAGGGTGAAGAAAATAGGTCTTCTAGATGCTTGATCAAAATCCTTAACCTACCTGAAAATAACTTTTATTTTCCTTGTGAAAGGCAATGACAACTCCCATGCAGAGACATAGGAAGGTGTTCTGTTCCACAGTCTCCCTTCTAAAATATTTCTATTTAGAGACCCTCTCAACTGCAATTAGCCACCAATTCTCTCCACTAAAATGCACAAAGGGCTCAAAAATCATATAAGCAACATTGACCCCTGAAGTTTAGGCCTAGCATCAGCTAAAAGCTTCAGTTTAGCTTTAAATGTGCAACACCAGCTGTGCAGTGCTGTGTTATGGTGGGTGATGTCCCACAGCACAGCAGTCCCCATCCATACCCTGTGGCTGGGGTTCAATACAGGATGTGACCAGGGGTGTGGATTCTGTCACCAGCTGTTAAACCAGCTGTGGCAGTGATCCTGATCTCCATAGGAGATACCCTCTGTTAATGTTCCAGCTGTTAAACCAGCTGTGGCAGTCATCTTTATCTTCTCCACAACCCATCCTCCCTCCAGGAAGATATCATTTATTACTGGGCCATGCAGTCCCAGGGCAGGGCTGATCAAATTCCATCATCCCATTGGGAGATGCTCCATCCAGGGGAGGAGCCAAGCATTTCCTACCCAGATCAAAGGTGAGATTTGGAACAGCAGAGCAGCCTTTTCCCACTGGATCCCAGAGGAAAAACCAGAGCCTTGCACATCATCCCTGGAGCTCTGGAGGAAAAGTGCACCTTGTGCAGGAGCCCTGCTCCAGCAGAACCACATCTGTCCCTGCAGGAGGATCAGCCACCATGGGATGGGACTGCACCAACCCTGACTGACTGACGGGGCACCTTGGATTCTCACTCTGGCTGTGTTTAGGGTTTGGGGTTTTTTTGTAATACTGTATTTCTATTTTAATTTTTTCTAGTAAAGAACTGTTATTCCTATTCCCATATCTTTACCTGAGAGCCCCTTAATTTCAAAATTACAATAATTTGGAGGGAGGGAGTTTACACTTTCCTTTCTTAGCAGACACCTGTCTTTCCAAGCAAGACACCCCGGAAAGGCCAAGCACCCCTGGCAAACCAGAGGGCTGTGCCGAGCAGGGGAGGGCAGGGGAGGACTCACGGATTTGGTGGATTCCAGAGAGCCCGAGGACAGCGTGTCGCGGCTGCCGCGGCTCTTGGAGCTGAGGTGGGGCGAGGAGGACGGCGAGTCATCGATGTAGGGCATCATGTCATGGTGCCGCCTCTGCTCCTCGGCGCGGTCAGCATCGAACGCGTAACCGGGCGGGGTCCCCCCGAACGGGGCATCTGCAAAACACAACACAGCTCTGCTCACCCTGCAGGCTCCCGCTGCTGCTGGGGCCAGCCAGCAGTAAACACAGAGCCAGTGACGGCCAAACACAGCTCAAGGAGAGGAGGAAATCTCATTAAATTCATGTTGTCACCAAAAGTTCATTTCACTTATTCTAAGTCCTAAAAGGCAAAGTGCTTTCTTGCATTAGTGGTCATTTCATTACAGCTCTTCCCTCAAAAGCATTAGCATTAAAATAAAAGTCTCTATAAAAGTTACCAGTCTGGGTTTAGGAACCTACTAGGTAACAGACTCTGGGTTTTCTGTCAATCAAGAACTGATGGTGCCCCTGCCAGTTTAGGAAAGATAGGTAATAATAACTCAGGGGAGAACTGTGACTCTCTCCATACCTCTCAGCAACAAGAAGAGGAGGAAAAAAAAGGTCCTACATGTCAAGTGAACCAACCTACTGCCAAAAATAAAATCCCAAAAGGTCCTCTTCTGTTGGCTGCCCCTCCTCCTATTTAGAGCTTAACCCCTTAAACAAATAAACAAACCACCACACTGTTCCCTTCTTTACATCCCGTCTCCCCTCCCCCAAAAAACCCTGAAACAACACATCCAAAACACAAGCAGAAAAGGAGGGTGGTACGAGGAGTCAAGTTAACCATTACTGCATGAGACAGCAATGAACTTCTGCAGGAAAAATGAGCAGCAAAACTCGTTATGGCATCTTCAGTTGCTGTGCACAGAGACTGCTCCTGCAAAAATCTGTGACAAGGACACACACTGAGCAGCTCCTTCTGCCATAAGCTAAAAGGCTTTTCACCTCTCTGCACAAAGAAATATCCACAGAGGAGCCAAATTCGGTGACACAGTGACACTGCACCACGATTTCCATGGGCCTGTGAAGCACTTTCACCTGCCAATGCCCAGAAGTGTCCTGTGTGTGACAGTAACAGACATGCACGGGCCACTGTCCATAAAATGGTAGAGCTGTTGTTCTTTCAGCCACAAGTCACAGAATGCCATCCTTCTCCCCAGACTGAAAAATAACCCCAAGGAGATAAGCTAGATCTGCCTTTACAGAAGCCAGGGAGCCTTATGGAAGACAAAGCCATCAAAAAAGGAAAAACAGTTACACTTGAACACAAGTAGAAGAAATTTCTTGTTTTCACAAATATCCAGGTTCTGTGAAAATAATAAGCAGCTGCTGCCAAGCATACTAATAATCCTGTTATACATCACTAAGGCAGGGTGGAGGAGTAACATTTTAGAGCCCACTTTCCTCCCTCACAGTAAACTCAGTTAAAGCATGACTCATTTCAGTAAAAGATGTGAACTTTATGTGGAACAGAATAAAACTTGATCTATGTGGCTTTTTCAGGAGGGAGAGCTGGTCTGGGGAATTTACACAAACAATATACTGAAAACCCAACAATAAACTCACTGTAGATGTGAGCCTCTGTCTCAGTTTGTACCAAATGCCACCCAGCTAAGTAACAGCCTGGAACAAGGCCTTTAGGCTGCTGAAGGACTATTGAAATATTATTTTAACAAACTCAGTGAGTTTTATGTGGCCCACCTGCTCGAGTTATTACCTTGTGCTCAAGCTCTCAGAGCTCCTCAAAAGACTTGTCAGATTGTGCACAATCACAGCAACAAAGGGCAGAGGGAAGGTGGTATCTGTTCTCTGGAAGGAACTTTGGTCTGGATGTTAGAGGTTTCCAGAGTCCACAACCATGTAGAAAACACCATGTAGGTTGATTTGTTAAACAGCAGCTTGAATGGGAGTTGCTGAAAACAAGAACTTCCTAACCCAAGAAAGCTGTGATATATCACTGACAATTGAACACGGGTGTTATCCATGGAGGAACTCTGCTGGCCCCAAGCCCACTCAAGGAAGAGTTCCTTTTTCCTACAGAAGTTTCTTCAAACTATTCTTATCCAAACCAATTTCTCCACACTCACACAGTAACAAGACCAAGTCACTGTGCAGAAATTAAGGCAGGAATATTTTTTTTTTACTCCCAGTGCTCACTCAAAATGAATAGTTTGCTCTACTTTTGTTAGTGGGGGAGTAAATGTGGACTAAAATACATTAGCAGAAAGGCTTGCAGTGAATAACAGTCTTTCCACTTTCCTCATTTGCTCCAGCTAAAAAACAGCTTCACATTTCTACCTCCCATAATGTGTTCTGTCTCCTACTGCACAGCAAAACCTTTACCTGAAACTGGAGGAAACACCAGGTGGAGGATCAGCTCAGAGGAATATTTATTTCTAGCTTTGCAACAAGATTCAGTCTACCTTCGAATCACTTTGTCTCCCTAGCCATAAAAAAAGAAAGTCAGTCATCTTGACAAGGCATGAATCTATCAGTGTCACGACTGCTATGAGATCTGTTCATAAAGCCCCACATAGAATTTAAAACTTTATTTCTGTATCCTCCAGGGATTCTTCACACATTAAAAAGCTTAGAAGTGGTGATAATCCCTCTTCTTTCTACTATTGCTGAATAAAGCACTGAAATCCACCTATGGAGATTTTAATTATCTCAAAGGCAGAAAGACCTTCCTGCTTTTATTTGCCATTTTTTCCAAGACAAGCAAAGTATTGCCATAGCCAGCACACAAGCCTGAACACCAGGAACAGAGGTAGCCTTGTGTCTCTGTGATTAAAGAGCCCACTGTTGCCAGGGAAACTGGGTTATCCACATCTCCTCAGCCCAGCACAATGCTCACAGGCTGCTCAGCCTCCACCTGGGAGCAAAGGAAGCAGAGTAAAGAGATCAGAGCCAGGAGCTCACCTGCTCTGACACTTCCAGCTGCTCCAGGTGTGCAGTGCTCCATGGCAAGTGGAGACAGCACATGGGCTCAAGCCAGAGAACTCGGTTTCTTAGCCAGTGCCTCTGTTAAAGTGAGCATTAAGAGGGTTCTTATTCTCATTTTAAGGCCAGCCAGTCTCAGAGTTACTATCAATAACTTTGCCACCAAGGCAAAGAGGAAGATGAACCACAGCAATAACAGGTAACTGCTGATAAAAGGGCAACCAAACCAGGCTGATGGGCCCCAACACGGTGTGCTGGGAGAGCACCAGAAAGAGACACTGAGGACACAGCTCCACGTGTGCTCTGCTTCTCATGCCACAGCAGGCACAGCCCTCTCTGCTCCTCCTTGGCTACCCTGAAAGAGGTCTCATCCCACAAAAAGCAGCAGCTGTGACTCACAGAAATGAGGCCTCTCAGCACACAAGAGGAACGATTTCTACCCCGGCTCTCTGACATTCCCTTACAGTACCGCTCTCCTGCCCCAGCACGGGGGCAGTGAACCAGCTGTGAACTACCTGGGGCTACAAAGGCTCATCATTAATTCACAAATTCTGTAAAAAAACGCTCAATCATTTACTTCCATCTTTGGTTCTGACAGCAACAGCCTGGCCTTGCTTTGCTTCAGCTTATAAGAGTCTGTTCTAATATTTCCCTCCTCAGTTACTGCTTCCACCCTCTCATCTTGTTTTTCATCTCTGTCCCATTTTCATTTTCTTTTTGTTTTTCTCAAACATAATATTCCTTTCCTCTGTGACCTTGTGCCTCCTCCCTTCTAAACTGCTTCCCTCCCTCACTGTTCCAATTTCACCTGGCTGGGGGGTAAGGAAGAACCTAACAAATTTACAGTTAGAAATTCACTGGCACTGAGTGAGCACAGCAACACTGCTCCCTTGTCCTGTTGCCTACACCCTTCCTGCTGGGTGCCACATTCATTCTTTGGAAATATGAAATCATAGACCTAATGTGAACGCAGGAAGGGTAAAAGAAATTAACTTCTAAGTAAAAAGAAAGATTATCTGCATCTAATCCACAGCCACACAATGACTCAAATGCACGTGTCATACTTTCACAGCAGCACAACATCCATAGCTGCTTGAGAGGCTTAACAGCAGCATGCAGAGAAGATTCCAAAGGAGCTGTGCTCCAGCTAATCCTGCTAAAAGAGCAGTGAAGCCACAGCAGCTCAGACCTGCTTGCCTAAGTAAATACCTAGAATCCTGGAGGGGGAAGGGAGCTGTGCATCCTGCCAAAGCCCCACATCACTGTGGCTTCTTTGTGAGTGGTACCAAGGCTAGCACAAGTTTGTAATGTCTACACTCACTCCAAAAACATCCCCACAGCTGCAGAGCAGAGCTAAGGCAGTTTGCACCCCTGTGTTTCCATGCCAGGGAATGTGTGAGGCCACAGTTTGACAATGCATTGTCTTGGCAGCAAGAGGGTTTTAGGTTTCCCCCACCAAGCCATAAACCACTTCACTGTCCTTTTTCCTCTTAGCCCTTCAGTTCTGCAACCCCACAGATGCCTGTGGTCCAGATAAAGAACTCAGCCAGCTCAAAGAAAAATATCTTTGACGCTTCCCTTCTAAGCTGGATCAACTCTGTGATCTAGTTCATGGCTCAGAAATCCAAACTGGAAGGATACATGCACAGTAGATATGGGGTGGGTTCACTTAAAAGCTTCTACTGCAACTGAAGAACATATTAGCAAAACACTGCTTCATTTTCCTTCAGGCTGAAGCTTAGTCAATTCCTGGGATTTACACATGGATGCTTCAGGGAGAAGTTACCGGAATGCAACACCCCTTCTATTTTTATTTTTCCTTTGTAACCTTTAAGTTACTAATGTGCCTTCCAACCTTAGCTCCAGCTTTTGCATATCACTGTTTACTTGGTGATAAACAATGCAGAAACATGTCATTTTATTAGTGCTGGCCAGGCTACTTGGAGAAGGATCAGGGATTCAGGCCCAGTGCTGAGTACATGTAGAAGGTACATCAGTGTGGATGGGCTGTGAATGCAGCTGCCTGGGGAATACAGCACCATTCTCTAAAAGATATAATAACTAAGCTATGGAAAGCTAAACATTTTGCTTGTTTCCTTGACATATACCTGAATCATCATCTCCAAACTCAGGAAATAGCATACTCGATATGTACAATTTCACACAAAACTGAGGTTCACAAATGATAATTATGGTGTTTACCTATACCAGAAGCTTGTCCCCTAGGCCACAAATATCAAAAGAAAAAGAACAGATAACATTTGCCATGTCAGTTCCCTACAACTTCATTTTTCTTGTACGGATGAAGAAAAGCTTCCACTAGGATGCTAAACAAATTCAAAACAATTTTCTTCATCCTTATTCTCTCTTCTCCATGCAAAGACAGTACAACTACATGTAAGGATGTTCAGTGAACCCTGAAGCCCGCACTCAAGTACAAAACCAATTCATTTAGCAACAAAAAGTCCCATTAATTTGCAAGCTCATTGTTCAGTATGAGGTAAAATCAAAGACAAAACCATCCCAAGTTAGCTCACAGCCTGCCTATGGCCTCAGACCGTGTTTCTCCTTTGGCACATGAAGTGAAGCCAGCTATGAGTGCTGACAGACTCTTACCAGGCACCCCATCACTGGCCACAGAGCACTTCCAGAGGATGATCCCTCACACTGCTGAACAAGCTGGCTGGGAGCTTGGGCTGCAGAAGCACAACTGCAGTGAAACACAACACAGCTCACCCCAGCAAACAGCCATCAGCCAAACCCAGAGGTAAACAAGCAGTTTCACACAGGCTGCACTGTCCCTTCTGCAGGAGACCTGAAACCCTCTCCAGGGAACAGAACAAAAGAGAAACAGCACCCCAGGAAGGGAGGTTTCTAAATGCATTGCTGGACACTAGAACAACAACTGCATCTTATGCAGCACGCAAAAAAGGAGTTTGGGAATCCAAAATTTCAGCAGATTTTTCCACAATCACCAACATCCATTTCAGTTTTGCATCCTCTGCTCTCTAGTTCCAGTAAGTAAACTCTCAATCATGTGGAGTGGCTGCAGCAACAAGACCAGTCCCATGTCAATTTTACACAATGCTTCGATGTCTGCTAAGGAAGGGTAAGGCCCTCACACGAGAGTTAAACGTGTGTGCATGTACAGATTGAGAACTGCATCTTATTTTTGAGATGGAAGGAGGAGAAAGCAATGTACTTTCCATATGGAAGCAGCAGGACAGCTGGTGGTTGTCTGCACCCTCCCTCCCCCGGGGGATCCCAGGCCATGGATGTTAACCAGCCTCCAAGAAACTTCTGTCTCTACCACAGATGAGCTTTATCCCCACAGCAGACAGCGCCTTTAAGTCTTTAGGAGATGAATTAACTGCAGTCCACTTTTAATCTTTTAGGTGTGTCAAACTCAGATCATTAAACATCTAAAAAAGAAGATCAGAGTTCTTTAATCTGCCCATGTATTCCATGAAGAGTTCATGCAGAGACCAGAGGACAGGTCGGATGTGTTTGGAGCAGTCTGTTACTGAGACGCTGCATTTGCTCTCACTGGCGTATTTGTGGGGACAGATTAAACATGCAGGCACATCTAATGCCCATGCAGAAGAGGCTCCATCATCCACCCATAATGTGAAAGCTGGGGCTGCTGAGGCCATTCTCCACCTCAGGGAAACCTAAGGCATCCTCCCACAGGACAGAAGGAGCTGCTCACTACAGCTACTGAGAGTCATTAGAAAAATCCAGGAAGCTAACCTGATTATCCAGCAGAGTCCAGACAAGACTGCTCTGTAGCATGCAAATTCCAAGGATCTCCCTTCTGCCAGCACAACTTCCCTGCTGCTCATCTCTACTCCAGCCAGCAGCCCTGGAGTGCTGCACACTGAGGAATCACACACACCTCACACCCAGCCAGGCAGCAGGGCAGGAGCAGCAGAGGTGCAAATTCCCATCTCTCCAACACATCTGACACGGAGCAGTTTCAATCCAGCTGAAATACTGGGAGGGAAGCACAACCACTGCACGCCACAAACCAGACAGGGGAGTCCAACCCATAACAACAGCTGTGATTAGGAGGAGAACAGGTTACACCTTCAGGAGATGTGGCCTTTCAAACACAGGGTGTCTTCACAGCCACTTGTAAATTTTAGGATATACTACAAGCAGTGGGGTGTGACTAACATTAGGGGATGAAGTTACACCCATTGCCACCGCAGAAGGCAAGACTTGAGCAGGTCTCTGTGACAGCTGACTGTGCCTATGTCCCAGTGGCTGCTGCACATCCTCCCAGGCACTTACAAGGTTTAGAGCCCTAAACAGCAAACACACACCTACACCAACGAGGGATGTTCCCAGCATGACTGACTGCAAATATCTTGCCAACAGGTAAAGACAGAGAAATTCGGTCAAGGCTGAATTACACAGGTAGCACCCATTCAAGGAAGAGAGTGTGAATACTCACAGTGCAGGCCAGGGCCCAAAGCAGTAAAACTCCTGTTACCTTTTTTCTTTTTTCACTGTTCCTCCTGTTTACCACTGAGTGATAATGGCACAACATTACACCCAATAACATGGATGAATACCTCAGCTTCCTGCCTTAAGAGAGAGCAGAAGATCAATCTCTTTCTTTACAGCATCCATGTCCTTAGATTCCTCTCCTGTTCTATGTTTTCTCAGGCAAGTTGGAAAGGTTGCCATGTTCAGTTCATATTGGCAGTCAGGCCACTGGATGTCCTTGGCAAAGGAAAGCCCAAAGCACACTGGAACACCTTTGAACCTTAGAACAGTTTTCCTCTCTTTACTAAGGATTTCCACCAAGTTTAGATGTCCTCATTTACTGCAAATCCAACAGGCAGAAAGCAAATTTTAGGCTTGGTTGTTCACATATGGAGACTTTTGAGCACAGAGATAGATGGACAGGGAGCCACATTCAGAAGTATGTGTGGCTTTGTGCCAAAGGCACCAGGACCTTTAACATTGACTACATCAGAGGTGCAAACTGACTGAAAGACAGAAAAAGTTTCCATGAAAAAAAAGGTAAAAAACATCAAGAGCAAAACCAAACAAGTCAACAACCATGAACCATGCACAGCTGTAAGGAGAAGAACCTGGAAGTCAAAAGTATTTCCCAACAATAGCAGGGCCTTCGTTATGAGGGCTAAAGTTTTAGGATTCAAGCAGTTTCCCCTGTGCAGGTTCCTGTCCATGTCCACCCACTGTCCTCTAAATCACATTTGCAGGGACCATGGCAGATGACAGTAGGAGCTGGCTAAGCTACAAATAACTGCAAACAGTGTTATTTGACAAGCCAGAGCAGTTCCTATTCCATCTCATTGATCCTCTCCACACAATGCAGCAGTGTAAGAGCACAGAGGTGGGATGCAGCAAATGTGACTGCTCAGGTCAGCACTACTGCTGTGCTAAATCTACAGCCTTCATTTCAGTTCTAAAAAAAACCAACATCACTAACAAAGCCCAAGTGGAAACTGCATGTACTGACTGCACTGGGAGGGCTGCTGCTCTCATACCCAGTGTGGCTCTGGCATCTGCCAAGTGAATGGAAGAAAATTCCAACCATGACCAGCATACTATTTATTAATTCACTCTTCAGAGTTGTCTCAGAGTTTTACAGTCACTTCAAACAACATTTGGCAACAGGAATCTTCAGAGAAGTAATTATAAAATTAATTGAAACAAAATGAAGCAATTCTCATCCCATGATCTCTTAAAACCCCTCCCCATTTCTATATACATCTTTTCCTGTATTTAACTAGAGCAGACCAACAGTCCTGGCATGTGGAGAGGAAAGGGCCTGTTCAAACAAGAGTTTAACTGAACTGACAGCTCTGTGAGAAGGGAAGGGAAGGGAGGGTCAGCCCTAGGCAGTGGGGGGTATTAAAGTCTATTTAAAAGAAACAGTAAAATGTCTGATAGGAACACTGCTCTGTTTCTAATCTTCAACCTCTTTCAGGATGAGTTGCTTTGGCTTTATTTTTTTTGCAATATTGTTTGGTTTCCTCACTAGTGCAGCTGGGACACTAAGAAGCCAATAAAGGTAGCTGCCCTCTTCCTGTTTACACTGTAAATCTATCCATTGACAGCTTACTTGTAACATTGTGAAAAATAAGCTATTGATTTACAATCTCGGCCTAGAAAAAGCAGCCCAAGCTAAATGCCTTGCTAGGCAGATGGTTCTGCCTACACCACTGACAACCCTTTCTGAACACAGCTGCTGCCCAAGCTCAGTGTCTTCCTGTCATCTGGCTGGAGAAAAAAAACACTTTTGTGTCATTCATAATCATGGCAAGGTAGTTACAGGAACTTCTTTTAATTAAAGATGCTGGAGGTGGAACACAGCTTCCTACCAGCAGAAATAAACATCGTCTTCTCCCCAGTCTCTTTCCCCTTGAAACCACGAGTTTAAGATAAAGGTCAAGGTCTGCTCTGGGTTAGGAAGTTCTGAGCTGACATACCACACCACCTTTTTCAGAAACTGTGCTTCTGTGTGGAACCTGCTTTTAGAAGTAGAAGTCCTCCTCTCATTATTATGAAAAATAAATGTAGAAAACCACAATTCAAGAACAAGTAGTGGTGCCAGAGTTCTCTGAGAAGGTGCACAGCAGATGAGAGGAAAGACTTCTCAGTCTGAGCTCATGGTGTACTTCATCACACACCAACAACACTGCAGCATCATTGACTGATTCACTGCTGTTCAGATTTTATTAAAACATAGCATAAGAGGGAGCTTCTTTTGGTAACACAGATGTGTTACACCACCACTTCATTAAGCCCTGCCATCCCACAGCATGAATGAGCCAACAAGGGATTCTGAGGCCAAGCCAAGGGGAAGCACTAAAATGCCAATGAATTTCAGCCAAAGGAAAACAGGACCACATGACCACTGTGAACCAACTAAGACAAAACAACCTGTGTAGATGATGGTGTCCCCCAAGAGCTTTGTTCTGTACCCAGACTCGTGCAAACAAAGCAGAGCTCCTGCTCAGACAGCAGCTCCCAAAGCAGACTGAGTGTTCTCGTGCCCAGCAAGTCACAAAGCAGTTGCACTCAGTAACTTTGCACCCAGGCCAAGACCTGAGCTCGTGCAGCTCCCCAGCAGAGAGGAGCTGTGGATATGCAGGGATGCACAGAGGCAGCAGGATCAGAGCCTGGCTGCCTGAGCAGACAGCTGTGATTGCTACACACACACACATTCTTCAAGGACACCCAGAAGCTGCAGTTCAGCTCAGCTGGTGCAGGAAAGGGCAAAGCAGGAGAAGGACTTACCTGTGAAAAGAGCTCTGTCCAGAGCAGCCTCTGCACTATTGCTGTGCTGCAGGTGATGGAGCCAAGGATTGCCCACAGCCAGGACTCACCCCCAGGCAAGTCACAAAATAAACAGAGTTTCAGGGGAGTGTGATTGCACATCCCACATCCTTACACAAGACCTCTTTCCCTTGAGGTGAAAAAAGCTTGTTAAGGAAACACTCTAGACACAGAGTTAAAAACCACAAGATATATACACCGAGGGTCTGTACATAAACACACACACACACATATATATATATATGTATACACACATACACCCCACAGAAGAAGACTGATTAGTCGTCCCAGCTATCTGGGAGCAGGATCTGGTCTACCAAAATACAGACTGAACCCAAGCAATCCACAGCAGACCCCTACTGAGCAGTGTGCACAGCAGGGTAAGATTTTAAAAGATTAAGCAGTACAGCATGGACACTCACACTCAGAGCACACACAGCCAATGATGATGCTCGCTGTGTTAACCCCCTCATTTCCAACTTCCACTGCTTCATAAAAACAGGTGAAGAGTCCAAGCAGCTATTCCAGAGCATAACATCAGCCAGAAGCAGAGAATTCTCACAGGGGCTGGTTTAAAGTAAGAAAACTTTAAAAGCAATACCGCAGCAAAAGAAATGCTTTCTCCATATGGTTTTGGAATTACTTTCTCCTGTTATTTCCAGTGGCACACCCCTCCCAAAAGAACCAGACAACTATCCTTCAAGCTGAAGCACTGAAATTCCATGACTGATAATCACAGTGGTCTGACACTGGCACTTAAGGCCTGCTTCTGATTTCAAGCCTGAAAAAAAAAATCAATTATTTACCAGAATTACGACCTACTTAGCAGATAATAGCCTGGGATCTCCTCCCTCCCCCCTTTACAAGCAACATTTTGCTAGAGAACAAAGCATTAAAAAGGAAAGTACGTGGGAGTAGCAGGGGCAGGGGCTGCTCTCAGGAGCTCTCAAGCCCCAGGGCACCCACATCACCCAGGGAGCCCCAGGGGCAGCAGGTGAGGGGAACAGGGACCCCTGAGCCCCACTGAGCCCTTGGCTTTGGCTGAGTGCTGCAGGGAGCTGGCCTGGCACCAGTGCCTGTGGAAACCCTGGCTGTGACATGTTCTGCATGATCTGACACTGCAATCAGTATTTGGAGAGGAGAGCAGTTCTACAAACACAAACACAAAGAGAAGCTCTATGGAGGGCAACCTATAATTACGAAGAGAAAAACTTCAAATATTTGAGACAAGATCCAAAATCTTCAGGACACTGAGCTTCCAAAAGCCCTTTATGTCAGGCAAGAGATAAGAGACCTTGGTGCCCAAATGCTTTACAAGTACACATATGGTCTTGGCACTTGAACCAGACACCTTAGAAAGAATATGGACCTAAATGACTCTTTGGTATCATTCAATTCCAGTTAACAGTGGTGGGGATACAGAAATTCACAGCAACCTATTGCAGTGGAAGGTACTTTAACCCCACCTACCCCAAGAAACCGATTTAGAAATTATGTCAACCTAAACTCCTTATATAGTCCAGAGGCATGGCCGGAAGCAAACAAAAATCTTAGATGGGATAAACTGCTTAGTGGAAGGGAATCAATCACTTGTCAACAGAAGAAATCCTCACAGTTATGCTCCCCCTGTCAGAGGGACAGAATCCAGGCCATGGTTTCTGACTTGACTGGACCATTTTGAAAGGAAAAAAGGTTAGCCAGGCCCAGATACTTGCTCTGAACTGAGTAAACTGCATGTACAGCTAATCTTCATGCCAGTAAGGGAGCACACACCCAGAAGGATGGCTGCACTCCTCCATGCAGCACAGCTGCCTTGAATCTTCACTCCTTTTAAAGGAAATGTATTTATTTATTTTCATCTCTTGCCTTTCATCTCGTGTTTGCAGACAGTCAAATATTTTGAGTGAAAACTTCAGAGAAAAGCCTAACCATCTTTAAATGGAACACACAACCAGAAGCAAGTAAAACACAACAGGGGAAATTAAAGGAACACTTGTACATCAGTACTATATTTAGATACTGCTTTACTGGGACTGTTACAGAAACTTGGAAGACGTGTTGTGTTGATGCTTGGTCCAGCCCTAAAAAGCTTCAAGCAATTTACCACAGCCCTGAAATAGAAGTTCTGACGTTTCAGACTGCAAGCTGCACAGAGCAGATACTGTTCCACAGCACACTCACTGTTTGCTACAAAACCTCTGCACGCCGCGACGTTTCCTGCATTAATGCTTCCTTTAATTTCCAGCAGAGATTTTAAACAACAACTACACTGTCTGACAGACTCACACACTTTGATAGGTTTGGAATACTGAAGAATTAATGGGATAATACAAGATTCCTGTCAATATTACTACAGCAGAAAGACAGAAACACTACTTCTAGGTCGCCATATGGGACTAGCCAGGCAATTATTTCAAGCACAGCATCCACTCACATAAAGTGGAAAGTTTGATCCTGCCCCAAGAGCAGGGTTTGATAGACAGTCTCCAAGAAAATAAAACTTAACCTGGGGATTTGTTTTACTTCTTCTGAGTGGGGCATGCCCCAGTCCAGATTTCCAGATTTTATATAGCTCATAAAATGCACCCATCTAGCACCGTGGGCACATATTTCATTACAAAAGCTGTATGTAGCAATGGAAACCCTGTTCAGGACATCATTACCATAAAATAACAACCACTACCTTCAAGGGGCTCCTTTTCTGTCCTAAATATTAACTTCTCCTTCTATACTCAAAAGCATTAAAAAAAAAAAAAAAGGAATCTTGGGAAGTTAAAATGAGGAATTTCTGGGACCACATGGTACCTCACAAGCCCAAGTAACTCATGAAAATAAGATTTGGACTCAAGCTATTTGAGCAAATTTTAGCCTAGATCCTTGGCCAAGAAGCTTTCAGTCAAGTAAGTGTAGACTATAAAAGCAGCAGGTGTTAAAGATGCCACAGAGAATGACATCAAGTTGTAATGCAAGAAACACAGTTCACACAAAAGAGATGACAAATATCCTCAGGCACTTTCTTCCTGTTAATAATCACAACCGTTTAAGCTGTTAGTTTCATATCAGCAACCCAGGGCTTGGGGACCACAAGTGGCTACACACAGCAGGAGCTGCAGGAAGTCAAACAAGCCTCCATGTCTCTGTCCTAAAATAAAAATGGGCTGGACCTCAGTACTTCATAAAGGCAAAGCTGTCTTCTAACAGCAGCCTAGTGGAGATGGAAGACCATGGAATAGTTTCATTTTTGTTTAAGAGTTTGTTTCTAATAGATGGGAATGAGGAGAAGAGAAACAAAACAAGCATAACTCAACTCCATTTGTATTACTCCTGAATGTAGCAGCTCAGAAGAAAATGTAAAGTTTCATGATCACCTGCACTGCTGATCCATGTGTATTAATTAATCTAAACACAAAGTTTCCTGAAGCTGAAGGTCAAACTCAGTGGCAAGGTGGGGATTTCCCAGGTAAAGCCAGCATACCCTTGTGCCCAGGCACATCTCCAAGGTTAGAGCACTCAGCCTCAGTTGCACGCCCAGCACATGGGTCTCCTGCCTTTGGTCACTATGTCCCTGCTCAGCAGGAGCAGAAGGACCCACACTCTGCTCAATTCTGCTCCAAGGCATCTCTGCAGCACCTATGATCAGCACCTGATGCTGACAAATGGGAAGGGAACAAGAAGAGCAAAACCAAAAAGCACAGCTGAGCATTATCAAAGGGTGGCACTCCAGTGGCCTGGACATCCCATAACCTGCATGTTAACCAAAGGACTTGGCTCCTTAGACACCATCCCTGCTCTCTACCCTGGAGATTTCGTTTGGGACTAAACCTGAAGTTCCCTTGAAGTCATGCACACACTGCTCTGCCTCAGAGAGGTACAGAGGCCATGGCAGCAAAGGCAGTGAGAGCCTCAGGAGCTGCAGTGCTCACAAAGGCACTGTTTTAATCGAATACCACCAAGTATCCCTGTGCTGTTGAGTCTTGGTTAGGAGGATTTGAGCCTAACACGTGATCCCTCCTTCCAGGGCTGCTCCTCTCCCCTCCCAGGGAAGGATGAGCACTGCCTGACAGATCCTCAGCAAAGAGCAGCCACTATTCCTTTTCTGTAACTGTTCCTTGGAAACCAAGGTCCCCATGGGACCTGGCAAAAAGCCAAGGGTGAAATGTAAAATTTAGTAACAGTGGGATCTGCAGCACAACACTGTCACAGCACACAGACTTTTCTAAAGGGATTACTGGCTATCAGCCACTCTCAGAGGGGCTCTTTCCATGAGGCTGGTCCTTGTCCTGGCAGGAGGGATGGCACAGACAGGAGGTAACACAGTGACAACAGCCCAGCTCACTAGGGATGAAGGGCAATGCAGTTACTGCAACAGGAGGGCCCTGTCAAATGACAGAATTAACTGCAGATACCAGCAGTGCCCCTGATGGGGCTTAACCCCAGAGCAGCCCTTAGACACAGCAGCTTCGGCCCTGCTCCCACATGCAGGGCAGCAATGGCACAGGTGGAACCCGTGCTCACTGCACACCAGCAGGTCCTGGCATCCCAAGCACAGTCTCACAAGGACATGAGGGAACAACGCTATTCTTCAGCAGGTGTGGTGAACAAGCAGCAGCCACCACTGCCACATGGAAACACAGGCAATTCCATCCTGGAACTGGCAATGTGGAGAGATGGGCACTAGCTGGCATTAGGCAGGCTTGTGCCTTCAAAAGACAGGGTTTAAAATCCACTCCCCAGCTAAAACCTGCAATGAACCATACTGCAAAACCAGCTTCTGTCTCAATGTACTACTTCCTATTCAAACCCAAACTCACCTTTCAGGCACATGAACAGTCCAGGATTAAAATAGCCCTCTCTCCCAGTAACAGTATTTTCTAATTTGCCCTGTAAAGATGACAAGTTTGCCTCTCCTTACTGCTTCTCTCTGAACAGAATGTAAAGCTTTTTCTTGCCTTCCAAAAAGCTGGGACTCCTCTTGCTTAGCCCACGAGGTTGGAAAAGGTTAGGAAAGTTTTTGGATGTGAATATTCCTGTTTCTCTATCCTTGTTTTACAAAAATGCTGGGAAGAATGTTACACCCTATTGCTGTACAGAGGTCAGGAAACCTGGCTGATGCTGCTCTATGCAGCTTGGTAAGAAACCTGGAAGAGGAGACTTTCAGTGAAGAACCCACCTCCCTCAAATTCTGTTAATAATCTGCTTTTCCTATTGAATGCAGTCCATACATTACAGAAATCCTAAGAATGTCAGTGTGGGTCGTGCACACAGCCCCCCACATCTGGAGGCCTGCAAGCAGAGGGAGGCCAAGGCCATAAAACTTCAGGCAGCACTCAGTGAGCTCAGCTCTGTGGTTTAGTGCCCAGCCTCAAAACACCACATTCCCATTTTGAACCTACCAAAACCAGCTCAATTAATGGGCCCAAAAGCTGCATATAAAATACATATTATTTAAGGGAAGCAAGGAGAAGATGAGTAGAAGCTTTGATGTCAGGAGTTACTCCCTATCTATTTGTTGGGTAATTTAAATCTCTCCCTCTCCACTGTCCATGGTTATTGAGTTTGATAAAAGGGAAGGATGAAACCACCTTGGACAAACCCCTTATGCTTAGTTTCTTTAAATGGTAACAGCAGGTCTAGTCAAACCTATTTCCCTGTTGCCAGTGCTAGTGTTTCCCTCTGTTCTCATGCCAGGTACAAGGAGTACTATACCAATGGCAACCAGTGCCAAAACCTCTTCCATTCTTTAAACAGCAGAGCCTGCAAGCATGGTCCTACAGAGCAAGGCTCTCAATCAGGGATGAAAAGAGCTTGCACATGGAAAAAGAAGTGGCATTTCTGGGGATGTCATTCCTTGCAAGAAGTGGAGCACAGACATCCTGCAATAGTGTCCAGAAGAAATGGAAGAAAAGACTGAAGAAAAAGCTTGAAATAGAAGTTCAACAACAGCTGCTTCAAACAGAAACACAAACAGCTTTCTTCTGCACAAGCAAACAAATCCCAGTAATTTCTGAATATTCCCTCAGTATTCCATTCAAAAGGTCAGGAATTCCTGGTTAGAGAATTTTACCCCATTAAAGGAATTGAAATCTTTTTCTCTCTTACCTGGGAACACATTCAGTGTCACCTTTGTAATAGATTATACATGCATGTAAGTTAATGCCTCTCCTGGCAGTGGCTAATAAATGATCCTGATAACATCAGAATTGTATCAAAATTCCACCACAAAGGATACAACTAATTTGCAGGGAAACAGCTTTATGCTGAGCTAGAGCTGCAAATCAGGAGGACTAAAGCCTAATTTAGGTACACTTCTGTCTGCAAGGCTAGGAAGAAAAATCTCAGCTGAGGAGACATAGAAGGCTGGAAGAGCTGGTGACAAACAGAGAATTCAATCCAAAAAGATCAGATGGCAATGAGAAGGTGGATTCTCTGAGAATGACAGCTGGAGAAAAGAAGTCCTGGCATGCAGCAAATCCAAGGCAGAAAGCACTTTCCACGCCTCCAGGACTGCTGGAAATTACAAGTATTCCAGTAACTTAAATTCAATTGCTTATAGCATCACAGCTCTCTGAGTGCAATCAGACTGCTCTGAAACTGCCAAAAAATATCCTTATTTCCAGTACCACCTGGGCAGTTCATTTTTCATGAGACTAATACCATGAACTTGTACTTCTCTGGATCTTCTAGATGTACAAAGCCTGATTCAAAAAAAAAAAAAAAAAAAAAAAAGTCAGTGATTCACAGTAATCACTGGAAAAGTGTCTAGGAAATTCTTCTGCAAGGTTTGACAGCGTGGCACCATGGTTACTAAGACAATACCTGGCACAAAATCCTGTTGTAAACCTGCTGTTGGACCCTTTGGGTCCAACCATCTGGAGCAGCAATTCCTTTCATGCAATAGGGAAAAGCCACGATATTTTAGAAATGTGGTTTTTTAAACAACACCCCAAATTCTTCCACTGTTTTTTAACTTTCTAACACGTGTAGATATGCTGATAGATATACTATATATACACTATATACTATATGCTGTAGATATACTGTTTTATTCATTACTTTCAGGACATGTTACAGAAAAAGACAACAGCTGAGATCAGAGTCTTTTGTTCTGCAGGTGAACAGTTTGACTCTAGGAAGAGCCAGATTAGCATCCAGCTATGCCTTGATGGACTTTCTCCATTTTTAAACTAGGTAATATCTAGTATAGATATATATATCTACCTATAATATATACCTATACTCAGAACTGCAAAGTAAAAGCCAGAAAAAAACATATTTGCAGGTTTTGGGCAAAAGTCACTTCCTACAGCTAATTAACCCTTTTTAGGCTTCTCACTTGCAATTTTTATAGAAGGGAGAGTTTGGTAAGTGAATGAGGAAAACCTACACAGTTAAGGGCCAAAATATTCAATTGCAAAGAAGAGAAATTCCAAAGCATCATTCAGGAACAGCTTTTTGAGGTAAGGAAAAATAGACAGCTTTAAGTTACTATAGAAACAAGCAACACACACTGCCATAGAGCTGCCATAGAGAACAGAAGAATTTCAGAATTACATAAATCCAGGACCCCCAAAATGTTGCATATTATCACCTTCAAGGCACTATTTTGCAGTCAAGCTCTTCTGGATGCAGTACTCGACTCCTCTTTTACCTTTCCTACTACCAACACTTTAATCAAAGCTTCTGCAGGGGCACAGAGAAAAACCTGCCTCAGTCTCAAATTCATTATGTTTACAGTTTTTACCCCCCTTATGGATGCCAGTCCCAGCAGCTGGTCCTCAGACAATTCCTCACACAGGAATTGACTTAACACCTTGAACACTAATGCATTATTATTATTTTGAGAGTTTACAGGTAGGAAGGTCATTGTGTAAGGGCATGCCTGCCACACAGCCTGCAGCTCTCCTGAAATCATGTCCTGGAATACAACAGGACATCTGCTGTCACAGAACTGATGTGTGAGGAAGGACAAAGACTGAGCCAGCTCCTGTACACATCCTGCACCACCCTCTGCTCACACCTGGAGTCTCTGCTCTTCCCTGAGCTGAAACCTGCTACACAAGCTTCTCCAGAAGGGAACTTCAAAACACAAATAAAAATGGGATGCTGCTCAGACCTCCATCACACATTACCTGAGTGCTGGTGCAGCCCAAGCAGTGCTGCTCTGGGAGCTCTGGGGTTGCCAGTGGGAAGGGAGCTGGGCATTGCCACACCTGAGCAGAGCACAAATGGAGCTTCAGTCACTTTACACCAATCCCAATGACTTGGTGTCTTTTTTTTTGTTTGTTTTCTCCAATCAATCATCCCCTTTAAGTCAAATTCTGGGTTTTCCTGTTGTCAGGAATAGGGATTCATTGCTTCAGCCTGACTTCCTCTAGGACACATGGGGAGGAGAGATAAGCTCTCTCTTTCAGTCAGTGCTGACCACAGATAAGCAGAGGGGCTTTATTATTTTCCACCTGGCTCCACAAGCAGGACACAAGCAAGGATAATCTGAAAACCTGACAGGTTGAGGAATAGAAGAAGCAAATGCTTCTTCAGCAAGTTCTGAGCTTGCTAACAAGGTTTAAGCAGCAGGCTCAGGAAGTAACCAGATCTTATAACTCTGCAGGAAAGAAAATTAGTTCTCCTCCCTAGGAAAACAGGGTGAATAGCTGATGTGCATAACCATTCTTTGGAGAGCAACACTTACTGGCAAAGCTTTTCAAAGCAGCCTTTAGCCACATTAACTCCCTTTAACACAGAGGAATTTGAAGACCACACTCAAACAGATGAGGAAGCTTTGCCATCTCATCCTTTGCAGGGAGGCACAGGTAGCAGCATCACTTAGAGAGTATCAAAGAAATGACTGAGCAAAAAAAGAAGAGGTGGGGACCATTTAAAATACACTGTAGTTATAATACTTCAACAAATGCCAGGAAGTGCCAAAGTCCTGCCTTTTATTTTGTCCCAAAATACAATAGCATGATTTAAGAAGGGTGTGTGAAAACTTACTTGGTGCCCCTTAACTGCACATGCTACTGCCCACAGGCAAAGAAAACGTACTCCCAACACCAGGACACTGTAAAGCCTGGATTTCTTAACTCCTCAAGCTGTAAGAGAACAGATGCATTTTTAATACCCCTGTCACCCTGCCCATCCTTCCAGATAATGTTGGTCTCCTGGAATAAAAGAAGACAGACATTTGGAGAAATACAGAAGCAGAGTAAGTGAATTCCTAAACCCATTTCAACAACTGTGCTTCTCATTTATTCTCATGTGCTGCATTCTCCAATGTTTTTTAGTTGTTGCCACATTCCTAAAGACAGCTATCAGCATGGCAATTGCCATTACAAATCTGGAGTTCCATATTTAGACTTCACATGAAACAAGGTCACAGAAATGAGATGCAAGAAAACAAGTCTGTACTATCAAACATTTGGAAACTCTTAGTCAAACAGCTGAGACAATGTTTCTGCACTCCAATAATGTGCTCTGATCATCAAAATGCTGCCCAGCACTTTAAGCAGATTTTCTCTATGCTTCCACTTCCAAGCTGGTTTCTTCTGTTAACTCAAATCCTATGTGGATGCTTGTCAGCCCCGATCTTCAGCAGACAGTCTACACTTCATAGACATTTCTAAACTGAACTCCTGAGGTAATACCTACACATAATGCACTGAAATATTTACTACTGTGGGCTTAAAAATGTCTGCTCTCTCCCTCAGAGACTGTTTTGTTCCCCCAGTGAAAAGTCTGAGATACCTGTGGGCCAGGATAATGAAATATGAAAGAAATTGTTACCTGAAAAAGATTCTTATAATTCATTTGAGAAAGTTCTTTTCACTGAAGCTAGTGGGACTGTATCTCACGATATTTTGTCAGAAGAAACACCAAAAAGTCAAGTATTGCAGTGCTTTGAAACACATATTATTTGAGACAATAAATTAATTTGCAGAATAATCCAAATTAGAACAAAACCACCACTCCAGAAACACAAACACAAAGCAACATGCTCTCACTATGTACAAGCAGGCACAGCTAAGATCTGCAGATCCTTTGACTTATTGCAATTCTTTAAAATGTTTATGTAAAAAACCACAACACTTAAATAAGCAAATCCAAATATTTTGTTTAATCAATGGCTCCTAACAGTGTACCACAAGACTGCCTGTCAATTTAGAAAAGAAAGATACAGCATTTTATTGAAAATAGAAAGAAGAAACACTCATAATTAAAACAAACAGGAAAGTACCCTTTAGTGAGGAAAAGGAGTAACCCTGGGGCAATGAGTGGGGCAAGTCATTGAACAGGGGCTCAGATGTGACAAGGCACACAGAGAGCTCAGGGGCTGTATGAGCAGCACACTGTGCAGCACACACACACTGCAAAGACCACACTGACACACAGCAATGGGTAACCCACACCCTGCAATTAAATATTTAGGGAAATTAGGGCCTGCACAGAGCTCTGCAGCAGCCATTGCCTCCTCACACTGACTTGGAAGAGAAGCTCTGCATCAGCCTCTGCTCTGAGAAAGGACAACTCTCACCTTTCATGGGTAGCTGTGGCAGAGCTGTGATGCTCCAGGTGACCAAACCACTCCACTCCAGGCTTGTACATTTAGCAAGTAGGAAAAAGTTAAACAGAGCCAAAGACTCCCAGGGTCAGAGCTCTTATGCTGACTAAACAAACAAATTTACATTATACATACAGACAATATTGTATGGCAAAACCTGGCATGTCAATGAATGATATTGTGTATTTTCTGACCCAGGAGTTTCAAATGAACCCACGTTTTATGCACCATACAAATGTGAAGAGAAAAGGCCTTACTGCTAAACCATAAAATATTCTCCACGTTGCAATACCAAAAAACCCCACAAAACCCATTAACACTCTCCACAGGACTTTTAAAAGGTTTGATAGTGTGTGCACAGCAAGCTATAACATGAGAAGCACATCTTTCATAGCACATGTGAAGGAGGGTATCTGTCTTGCTATCAGAACATTGTAAAACCTGATTTCCCAGGGAAAAAGCCTCTCGACTTTGCCACAGTGGAGCAGGTGAGACCAGAGTGCAGCAGCAATCCAAAAGAACACAGATAAGGACATTATGCATGCACAAAAATGGTGTCAGTCACCAACCTGTACGTGCATTCATCTGCAATTACAGCTTATTACGCCTGCAGTCATAACACAGTTATTCAACAAATTCTGAAGACATTAGCCTCCTGGAGAGTATGAAGTAGTTTTTCACCACCAGCACAACCAGCTGTCTGAGGATTACTGCAGTGATAAAAACCTCTTTCCCCCTGTATCACCTTACAGTGACAGCAAGGACATCAAAGGAAGGGACAATGAACAAGCCATGAGTCTGGTTAAGTCAGCACCGACAGAGCAGGAGTGCAGCAGAGATGGTTCTGGAAACAGCTACCCCTGAGGCAACACAGACCAAAAAGAATGGATGTCAGTTCCAATGAAGAACCTGCCTGATGCCAGGCTCATCACAAATTACACATTACTACAGGAAAAAAAGAGGTAACATTACATGCTTTATATGCTGCTTCTCAGACACGTGGAATTAAGAAATGATGTAGGTATTTCTGCAGCCTCAGTTCTGATCACAGCAAAACTGCATCCCCAGAGAGGAGGGGAGACCAAAGGGGAGGAAGGAGCATCTCCTGGCAGAGGAGGACACAGCTTGCCAGTTCACTTGGAGAGCACTGTGGGAACATCACTCTGCTGTACCAGCACAAGGAGTCTGGCCTCCTGCTCAGAGACAAATCATGACTTGAAAGCCTCACTAACAATTCATTTAATGAATTACCCTTGTCTCACACCAATTTCAGCTTCAGTATAACATCTGACCTTGACTAAGACAGACTGGCAAAGAAATTATACAAAAAAGTAAACCAAAAGATACAGATTTTCCATTCAGCTGATCCTTTAATTTTCATTCTTAAACCCAGCTTTGCAGCTAAAAGAGGACACAGTCTCCCAAGGACAGTGTATTCCTAATTAAATGTCATCCAAAGGGAACATACTGATTCACTTGTAACAATTTACCATTAAGACATTCTGGAATCAGACTTCACTATATGATGTCATACTCTGCAGACCAGTGTCTTTTGAGCAAGAAGGGTTTCTGCTATGTTCACATGGACAAATCAACATCAGACTATGAACAGCATTTCAAAGCTGGTACTACAAAACTTTTCTAAATCACAGAATTTCGCCCAGACAATGCTTCAAATGTGTCAGGCAGAGCTTTGAGGAACCTTCTTTATCAGGATTTCACAGGTGTACTGACACATTTCGATTTTTAAGGTCACAGTACATTCCCAGGTACTTCAGACCCTGGCAGAAATAAATACTCCTCCAAACAAATTTATTGGCACTTTCTGACCCGTATTTCAGCAGTTAAAGAATTAGGAATGTAAAGTGTGCTGGGACTTGAACTCTGGGTGTGGTTACCAGTTAGCTGAAAGAAAGAAACAAGCCAATGCACGAACCAGCTCATGTTTTGCCAGCGAGATAGAAACAAGGCTAAATTAAAGCCAGAAACTGTGGTCACAGATACTAAGTGTCATTTTGAGTGTCATTGATTCAGCAGTGCAAAAGTTACAGAAATGACTGCGCCTCAGGAGAGCCAGACATTCTGTTCCTGTTGAGCACTAATTTCTTGCCGTGAGATTCATGAAGTTTATCAATGAAAACAAATACAAGAAAAGACAATTTCAGTTTTGTTTCATCTTCACAGCTTTCAGTGACTGTCTATCCAAGCAGTAATTTTCTCAACCTTTTTAAATCCAACTATACCCATGTAATAAGGTGACAGTTTTCTATTTAAAACACAAGCAGAAAATTCTCTGTCACACTTTACACAGTCCTTAAGTCACTTCTTTGTACCTGGAGATGGCACACTGAGCAGTACCTAAACACAGAGAAAAGGGCTGTTATCAAAGATGAATGCTCCCTCACCCCAGCCTTAAACAATGGAGTTCTCTGTATCCCTATCACAATTGTCTTCCATACTCCTCTCCACTTTTCACCATCCTCCACCTTCCCCGTAGAAAAAAAAATACGGAAGGACAAAGTCTGTCTGTACACTTTAATTTACAACAGATTCCAAACTGATCCAAATGTTAATCAGAGCTGAACAAATACATGGATTTCTAGGGTAGGTTTCTCAGGAAAGGCTCAGAACTACCCTCACTAATCTCTTCCAAGGTGATGAATATTTACAAGTGACAGGATACACGGAGACAATGCACAGAACTTTCAAAATGCAAATTTTGACTCCAAATTCCTCCCCTTAAGAGAGAAATAGCCCTTGTTCCAGACGTGCACAGCAACCCTGACAAAGGCACTTGTGCTCCAAAATCAATTCACAGTTCTTTAACAAACTAATCTGTGTTGTCGGCAGAGGAAATCCCATCTTGCTACATTGGGCAGGAAAAAGCTGAAGATCCGTCCAAGCGCGTTTGTGGAGGATCCCTTTCTGTCACTGCCCATTGCATCAGCTAAAAATTCCCAAATTCCCAGCGGTCCCCACGGAAACAGCAGCAGAGTGTTCATCCCCCGCCCAGCACCTGTAGCACGGCACAAGTTTGTGAAGCAGGGCTGAGCCATCAGCTGTCCCCGAAGGCACAGACAGCTTTTGTGCCTCCCTCCCTGGCAGCTGCAGGAGAGCCCTGGGGGCTGGGACAGGGGATTCTCCCCAACACACCCCGGGAGCAGCATCAGCAAAGCAACAAAAAAGGACTCGGGAGAACGGGGACACGGAGCAAGCATGTATGGGCATCCTCTCCTTCCTTCCAGCTTGCAGTTATTTATTCTGAAGGCTAATGTTCAATGCTGGGGAAATTCCAAGTCCACCCGAGGCTGGAGAATTTAAAAAAGAAAATGTGAAGCACAGTACAATCTCACCTGCCTGCAGCCTTTCTGGGAAAGGGAGTGGAGAGAAGCCTGTCTGACAACCCAGGGCTTCCATCAGCCAGGCTTCAGGAAGATGCAGGTGACAAAGGACCAGAACAAACCCAAGTGGCCGTGAGCACAAGAGGCTGGAGGGTCTCAGTCCTGCCCCAGAGGCAGCAGCAGATGCCAGCCCAGGGTGTGTGACAGCTCCCATTCCACAGGCAACAGCTGGGTCACAACAAGTGGCAAGTGACAAAGCCAGGGAAGGGAAGCAGCAGCTGAACAGGTGACAGCTCCCAGCAGAACCCAGCTGGAGCCCAGTGCAGTGACTTTGGAGGGTGGAGGCCACAGAAAGGGAATCTAAGCAGCAGCAAACGCTGCACTGGAGCCAAGTCCTCCAAGTTCAGGCCATAAAACATAAGACAAAAAGTAAAACTGGCAGAGTAACCACAGGAGGGACAATGGGAGAACCAATGAAACATGCCTGGGTGACATTTACCACAGTCAGTGGTAACACATGAAATGTGTGTTCCCTTCTAAAAATTCTTCTGTGCCTTCCTCCGATCCTCAGTGTTCCTTCAGTTAAAGGACTGCTACTCCTCCAAACTCAGATAAGCAGTGATACTCAAATGCAGATACTATCACATTCCTCTCAGGCCTGTCCTGCACTTTTCAAGCTAAGCAGGGAGTTTCACTCCCCAGCACAGCTCAGGTAACGAACATCAGCTCAGCTCTGACAGCACCTGGTTTTCAATGCTGTCACAGCTGGTCCACCAGCTGTTACCTGCGTGTACTCTTGCAAACTTAAGGGGCAGGCCAGGCAGCAGAAGTTTGAGCACTAAATTCTTGGATTAACAGGGGTTAGATGAGGCAAATGCATTGGCAACAGCACTCTGAGGAAGTCCAGAATGGAAGCATAGGTGGAGAGAGGCTGGAGTGTGAGAGCCACACAAACAGCATTTCTCAAACTCTTTAAACATATACAAACATACAAGTAGTGGCTGAAACTACCCAAAAATATGCACAGGCAAATTTCTCTAACACTGACTTAATTACAGTTAAATTAACACTACTCTAGATCCACACCCCACTAACAGAAGTCCTAAGAAAACAAGAAATAAACAGGTGAGTCATCCAACTTTTTCACCTACCTTTCTTGTATCCCTTTACTGAGTCCAGACTCTGCAGCATCCAAGCTGCTGCCACATTCCATGCAACTGTGGCCACCAGTCTTCACCCAGCAGTTCCTGAACATAGGTTTGGAACCATTTTTCCATGAACATGGGCTCCACTTGGAAAGGAAAGGCTCAAAGTACTGACCTATGTCACTTATTTTCTTCCTCTAGCTATTTCAGATGAGATATTAAAGAGCTTCTCGAGCTCCCTCATCCTTACAGATTTAGGAAAAAAAAAAAACAAAAGGAAAGCTGTGCCCAGCTTGCTTCAGGACAGGTATCCAAACTAAAGTTAACCAGAACATGTGAACACAGCCAAAGTGGGCAGTGCCATTGGCTGTTCCTAATGAAGGGAGTTGCCACAGGGTGCATTTCAGACATATCCACAGGCAGTTCTGCCACGGATTTGGTCCCCCTTTGCAGTAAGCAATATTCAAAACAATATACAAATTTATCTTCCACAAAAAGATGACAGAGATGCAGAAGTAAAGCACATTCCCCTCAACAGTCCCACTTTCTTACACTGTCCTGTGCCATACCAGAGTCCCACTCCCTTCAGGCTTTCCTTTCTTGAACAGGAACCAGCACAGTCAGAAGGCAAATTGCCTTTTACTGTCCTCAGTAAGGTGATCAGGAGACAGGAGCTGGGAAGGCTGGGCTCTAGCAGAACCTTGTTTACCAGTTAAGGTTAGTAGCTTCTCCACAAGCTACTCAGAGGGTGTAAGAGTGGTCTAGAGATTCCCCCTTCCTGTTTCTTCACTTTCAATAAGCCTCCAGAATTTCCCACTCCATCCAACGCCCACCAAAGCTATGGCATCAAAAGACCTGTTAGATAAACCACCTGAACTGGTAAGATGTTTTCCCTCTGGCATCTTTAATCAAGTTTTGTGGAAGTCTTGAGCCTTCAACCTTGCCATGCCAAGCAGTAATAATACCTCCAAGTGATGCTTCCTAAAATTCTCCACCAGAGATTTTTGTTGTGCCCATCATAACTCTCTGTCCACCCCTCACACAGTAACTCTGCCGGGTGTGCAGCAAAGCTGTGACACTCCCATCCCCTCTTACATAGCAGAAACAAGAACCAAGGCTCCAATCAAGTGAGAAAACCAGTCTGAGGCAACACAGGTCCTGCTGAGCAGCTCCTCACCACTGGAAATGGCTCCCTCCCCATGCAGACACAGCTCCTGCAGCCAGCTCTCCTCCACACCTTCTGCTCTCCAGGACTGAATGACAATACAGAGGCAAGGCTCTCTCATAGCCAGAGAAAACTGAGGGCTTCTGCAGCCCACAATGTGTGAATAAATCACATCCCAGCCAAATCTCACACTGTGGTCAAGACAAGCAGTTTTAAACCTTCTTTCAAAAAAGAAACAGAACCAAAACAAACAACAAAAACAACACAGAGCAGGCCACAGCTCCCCTGTTTTTAGGTCCTCCTCACCCTTCCAGGAGCTCAAAAAGACTCTCTGGTGACCTCAGAGAATATCAGCTCCTTCTTGTTGACGTGCAAGTAGCTGTTCTGGAGCTGCCCCATGAAAGCAGGGGTTCCTTTATTTACAGTTTCTTTCCTCCTTTCCCACCAGTTATTTTTAAGGGATTATGTTTCCTGTTTTCACTGCTTTGCCTCCATTTGTCATTCAGCACTGCCATTAAAGTGGGAGGGAAGTGCAGGGAAGCAGAACAGCACAAAGCAAACCTTTAGGGTTCAGCAAGCAAGGGATTAAATGTCACCTCTTCCCCATTCAGCCTCACCTCTCTGTTGCACACCCTCCAAGACATTATGTAAATATGGCTTCTCCTCCAGCATATACCCAAGATTCTGTCAGCTGTGACAGATTAGACACTTCAGGATGGATCAGATAAGCAACCTATTCATGTTGGGTTGTGACAGCTACATACCCTCCCTCTGGCTGCTCCATTCTGGATCACGAACAACTTGTTCTGGAAAACCCCTCCCTGTATGTTGGAGCTAGAAATGGTGCCACAGCATTTTTTAGAGACAAAAACAGAGCAGCAGAATTCAGATACTCTTTCTTGTTATGCTGTTGATTTGCAGACATTGTCCCCCTACCACCTCAGTACTGGATGAGTAATTTCCAGGGAAATGACAGTCAGAGAAAAAACAAACCAAAAAAACCCAAAGGGTCTAATAACAATTTAGAAGGATGCAATCCATAGAACTACTGCCCTTTCCTTAAGCTTCCAAATGTGCTAGCAGCAGTCTCACAAAGCCTCTTGATGAAGGCTGTACTGAATAACTCACTGCAGTGTATTCCTACAACCCTACTGCTCCTCAGCACAGCTCTCTGCAACTCAGAGAGGACAATAAATACAAAGCTATCAAAGGTTAAGGGTAACAGAACAACAGGCTCTGAGCAGGTAAAGGGCAGTTTTACTGTTTTAACACCTTTTCAGATATCTCAAAGCTCTTTGCTCTCTGTTCATACATTCTTTACTAAGCCTGACTCCCATCCATCACCTGATACTCAAATACACTTCTCTCTATGAAGGATAAAGAAAAGCAGAATCATAAGCATCTTTGCCAAGTCCATTAGCCCCCTCCAAGAGTTCACATGCTCCTATTCACATGATTCTAGGGTTCCCCAAGGCTGCTGCTGTAATTGCAACCTTCCCACCCTCCTCTCTCCCAGTCACACTGCAGGGCTGCCCCAAAGGTGACACTGCATTGCAGTAGGAGCAGATGATGGCCAAGGGACAGAAGGAAATGAAAGGTACAAAGCAAAGTGTTGAGACAGAAACACAAAGACTCTGAAATAGAAGTTGGTTTTAAGCTAGCTCAGGGTATGGCTAAGCTAGTCTGAGTGTGGGTTTATGCAGCAGCAAATCATACACAGAAAGAATCCTTACAAAGGTATCAGAGAGCAATTAAGGCTTAATTAGACTCAGCAGAGACAAATCAACACCAAAGAGGCAACTAATTACTTATGCAATTGAATCACACATGGCACACAGACACCAGGAACACCAGAATAGTAAAGGTCACTGAGATGGGAGAAAAACAAACACAACCAAAAAATGTCAACAAGGAGAGAAATCAGCATCTGAGATGACCACAGCCACTTCTGGAGAAGACATATTTCTGCTCTCAGGCAGAAGTAATCTTCACTTTATGGGACTCAAAAATGAACATATTTCGGTAGTGAAGAAAAAAAACAACTAACATCATAGCAAAGCATCAGGAAATCCTAAGCTCAATATCTGACAGCTCAGACCACACAGCTGGGCAGATGTGACAGTAACACTGAAGAAAAAAGCAATTTCCCACTGCATAAAGCAAGCTGTCCCTTTCACTGCATTAGGAGAGGCAGATATGCTCCCAATACCGGCTCAAAGGGTGCAGTCCTCTCTAGCCCAGTGTGCCACCGTGCTGCTGAAAGGCCAAGCTGGACAACAACCACGTGCTGCACATGCAGGAGGGCTGAGCTCAGCAGGGAGAGCTGAGGATGGAATTGCTCCTCTCAAACCATACCTTCCCTGAGGGCTGGGGATTTATTCTTCCTTTCAACAGTGCCACCTTATTTCTTGATACTCACCATAGGAACTGGTTTAGGGAGCTGCTGATTCAGAGCATCAGCAACTTGAGATTTTAAAGTTCTCCTTAAGAGGTAGAAAAAGCAGGGCATACAATAATGGAGTTTTGGGAAAGCTAATAGGTACAAAGGGTATAAACAAGAAATCACACAGTGAAAACCTGGGCAAAGCTGCTGCAAGGAAGATACTGAAAGTTTCTAGGGTTGGTAACATACCACAGCTCACAAGACAGTTGCATTCTTGGCTGAGTACTCATTTCTCTCACTGATCTTGCAATAGAATGTTAATGAGACCTACCTGGAAGGTTTTAAAATTTAGAGGAGTACTGTTCTGGCAGGAACCTACTGGTTACTAAGTCATTCTGAAACACAAATTACCTTTACTGCAAATGCACCTTTCTAAGCAGTTAAAACACAAACAAAAACAAACCGACAAAATCCAAATCAAACAAAAACCCCAAACCAAACATCAACCAAAAAAGCCCCAACGTACAGATCTGCCTTTGGAGAACTGCAAATCAGAAAAGCCAGTTAGTCTAGCAGTCAATCCTGTAGCACAGGAAAAATGGAACTTTTTCAATTCCTGTCTCCTTTATTGTTGCCAGCTAAAGGCTTGGTTGATTTCTTAAGCAAACTCAGTGGGAGAATAGACTGGACTTCCCTGAAATATTCTCCTGCCACAATATTTCTGTATTGCAAAGTACTATTCAATTAACAACAGTCATGGTCAAAAGAAATGTCTCTTGCACCGTAGTAAGTGAACAAAAGTCAGAGCCCTGGATTCTACCATGCCAAGAGCCATAGAAACGTTGGGAGAAAAAAACAAAGACAGAAAAGCTTCCCAGTAAAGAGCCTGGCAATGAGACACAAACGACTTTATAGCTTCAGTTCATCTACATGCATTAGTAATTTAAAAATAGCTGTTTGGTTGGTTACATAAAAGAAGATGTGGTCACCACTATGGTTCTTTATCATCCAAATACTGCAGCATAAGCCAACAAAAAGTAGAGACAACTAACTTTTCCCTTTAGGCCCTATCCACAGCAGTGCTCTACCAGAAACAATGAAAAGAAAGGTGAAACCCTACTGATGGAAACACCTCAGGCAGAGGTGAGAGCAGATAAAGCTAATTTAGCACCCATGTTACCACCTCACATCGTGGATGAGATGGATGTAGTAAGTTCTAGAACAAAAAAATAAAGATCAGGGTCAAAATCCCAGGCCTATCATCTATAGATGATGTTGGACAAAAAACCCCTTCAGCTTCCCTGGATGGACAGGGAATGTACCCACATTTCTGAAACACTGCAGATCCCAAAAGCACATAAGCCCACACCATTACAGCAGTGCAAAAGAATATATGGAAAGAAATCTCCAGTTTTAACAGTGTGCAGAAAATCTCAGACTGACTTTTCTCCTCTCCATTCTCATGGCAGGTATAGGACCCTTATGTGCATTTTTTTAAGCCAACCTCCAGTTCTGCACATTACAACATAAAATGACAAGTTATCCTTTTAAAAGTAAATAACTGACCTTAATCACAAGTTTCACAGACTTTCATATTATTAAAACTATATTTCAACGTACTTAAAACAAAACCCACGACTTTCTAAGCACAGGACTCCCAACATCCTTAGCATTATTCCTTTCTCCAGGCCTGCTTCTCTGAAAAACATTCACCCACCCAATTTTTGCCTTATCAGGAACCTGCTACATTCCAAAGGGCTGTGCTCAAGGTTGTAATGTTCTTTTCCAGGCATTTTGCTGACTATTTCACTGCCAAATACGGCCCTTTCCAAGGTGCACTTGTTTGCAAGAACTCAAAACTTGAGGCATTTCAACAGGGTTGCACAGCATTGCTGACAGAAAGTAGACCACTGTTTACTTCAATCAAAGAGAAAAAGTGTGTCACTTTGTGTATTTTTAAAAACGAGAATTAATAATTGATATTTGCCTTCACACAGTCCTTTGATCCCAAAGCTAATCAAGGTTAAAGGATGCATTCAGCTGCCCCTGGGGTGAGCCACTGGACACCTGCAGGCTGTGCAAGGAGAAGAGGAGGCAAAAGAACACGAGTTTGTCCTTGGAACAGGGTGCTGTCCTGGCAGAGCAACAAAATCTTCTCAGCACTGCCTGAGAGACTGAGCTGTAGACAGCACAGCGTTAAACAGAATGGTTTGCTGCTCCCAGGTTTCCCCTACAAACAGCAACTCCTCCCCACTGCCTACGGCACTGCTGACATCTCGCAGGCACACTTGGTATGCACAGAGAGATAGGACACACTGACAGGTTTCATTTGGAGCCATCTTCAAGGACATATTAAACGATGCAGTCAAATCCACTTAAATACCCAAGAGAGTATCAGAATAAACCTGTTAAAAGGATTATTCTACATACCGGTTGATTTCTACAACAGTTGCATTTGTTGCAAAAGCCCTTTAAACGAAGACGAGCTAAGGAAATCACCTTGGGGCTGAGGCAGAGCACGCAGCCAAGAACAAGAAATCAGCTATTTTAAAAGGTTCCACAGAAGAGAACCAGACCCAGCTCTGCTGAGCTGCTCAAAGTGCCTCAGATAGTAATCCTATTTCGGGAATATAGGGACTGCTCTGGGCTCAATGAGTCAGCAGGGTGGGGCATTTTTTTCCCATGTTTGTGGACTGAACGGGAACAGAAAAAGCAAAAGAAGCTGGAAGCCAGAAATGTAGCACCTGGCTGGTGCACAGGCAGGAATTCAGCAAAGCCAGAAGAGTTCACAAATCTCTGCAGAGCCAGCAGTCACAGGTAAAAATAGAAATCTTATCTGGGAGTCATGTCAGCATTCAAAATAAAACTGAACAGAGAAACTGTAAAGATGTTTCAATGCTGGAAGCGATGTGTATTTGCTCCTGGTGGTGACTCTTGCCCTCCCCTTGTTCAAGACTCAGCTTTTTAAGCAAATCACACCATCTGACAGAAATCTGAGTTTCACTATTAGGCCAGGACATGACATTTTATATTTCAAGGCAAACGAATTTAAAAGGACTAGGAATGACCTCTAAAACTCCACTTTCTCAAAAACACTCATCAAGGGAAAATATTCACATAGTTATAAGATGTAATACTACAGATGTCTCATTACAGTAATTACACCATAAAAAATGACAGGAAATCTTATCCCATGAACACTCACACATACACTCAGAGAAAGCAAACACAAGTTACTGAAGGAGGTCCACTCACCTCCAAAAGCTGTGCTGACCTGGCATCCTGTCCTCTTTCCAGATTATTTATGACCTAAACAACCTTTTGCCAGAAGCTGGTCACCTTTTCAAGTCTTAGTAAAAATGAGTAATTGTATTTTTTTTTCCATTTTCTCCTGGTCATAAGCAGTCAATGTATTTACTGATGTAATAATTAAAACCAAAACTTACACAGGCAACTGGAAGGGGAGTCACTCATACACAAAAGAATGTCATCAGGTCTGCCTTGCAATTACTTACTCTAAATACTCCCATTTTCAGTCTTAACGTTCCACTTCGATTTATTCTACAAAACCATTTCAAATACCTGCAAGCTCTCAGGCAGCTTTTACTCATTCATGCTCCCCCAGCAGCAGAAACAAAGCCTCTGCCTGGGGAAGAGGTACTCTGCTCAAAGGACACCCCAAACCTCTTTGTGCAACCCCAAAGCAGCTGGATAGTCGTAAGTGAAATTGCTGAAGTTAAACTCCTCAGCATTAATGTTCCATTGTTATTTGAATTAACAGCCCCAGAGCTGTAGGGGACTGGGGGTTTAAGTGTAAATTGTCTTTCATGGCATTACATTCTCTGCCCCAACACCACCCACCCAGTTACTGCTCCACCAGCAACATTTGTAGGATAGATCAGGATCCCTGGTTTTGTGCTTTGGCTGGGTGAGTTTCATGATTTTTGTTTGATTGATTTTGGCTCAGAAATAACCAAACAAAACCCCCCAAAAAATGCCACAGATAAATTCCCTGCTCCAGTTCTCAGCACGAGCCTAGAAATGAGCAGTTGCTGGCACGACTGACAGGGCAGCAGGTCACAGCATGAGGCTTTAGCACAGAGACAATGTAAATCAAGATTTAGCCTCAAGGGGCATAATACGAGAATAGTGGAAGACACACACAGATGCATGTTGTAAGACAAGGCAGCTCAGTGCTTCGGATTCTAAGCAAATAAACCAAAAAAAGGAAGAAGTAGAAAACCCAGAGATTAACACATAAGCAGCAACCACAGCCACAGGCAAAAAACCCAGATTCTGGACTTATTTAGAGAGGAAACCGAGTTAATATGAACACAGAATGAAGCAGAGAAGGAGTGGAAGCAAGCATATGAATTGTAGAAATCAGTGAAAGGATAAGCCCTCCAGCAACAGAACTCCGTTTTTTCATTGTGTTTTGTTCTCTTTTTTTGACAGTATTTTCCTTTAAAAGTTAAATATGGATGTAAACCAATTTCTAAACACATACCTATAAAGGAAGTTAATCAATTTACTGTCTAAAGCATGATCCAGGAGAAATGCACCAAATTTGATTCCAGTACACTAGAGCTCACCAAAATTCAGCTAAAACCCTGAGTTTCAACAACCAAAAGATTGAGCTGCATATTTCCTCATTAACACACTTGTAAGTTTATTTATGCAAATCATTATATTAAGATAAAAGCTTGCTATAAACCTAAGGCTGTTTTTCTTTTTAAGTTCCCTTTTCGTTCTTTACATGTGTTTGGAAAAAAACTTGCAAATGACTCATTTCCTTACAAACTAAAAAACACAACCACAAAGCAACCAGTTATTAAAGACTATTAAACAAGTCTGTTTCAATGTGCATCAACCCTACATAGCAAGTGTCTTTTAATGCTGAAAACCAGTTTTAGCATCAGAATGCTCCCTTTGCCAGATGTTGGTCTAACTACAGGGAAAAGCTCCTTAGAAAGTTTAGGCAGAGCTCTCTAAATTTGTTTGGATCTTTGCATCAGTGCATATTTGTACATATATTGAAACCAGTCTGAAACACCTATATACAGAATAAAATATTCAAGTTAAAAATTCTTCCTCTTCAGATTCTTCTTGTGCACATATATATTCAGAACACATTTACATAAAGCAAAGAGGGAGACCTGATTATCTGTTAAGTGGAGGTACTGAGATTTCTAACATGCTCTGGAATGGAGGACACTAACTGAAGGAAGATGTCTAACTCTGCAGCAGAAATTTTATTGTGTTTATCTATCAGCACAGAACAAAGCAGAGCTTAGACCACATTAGTACGTGTTTCAGTCTGAGCAGAGACCACAACAAATTATGTATAGGTCAGTGCTCAAGGCTGAGTGAATTTGGGGTAGTCAAGGTCAGGCCCAGGGCACGTTTGCTGAGCACACAGGACAGGTCAGTCCCTGGAGCAGCCCCATCCCAGCACGGTGTGATGCAGACCATGGCCCATGGAGGGGAAGGCACCCTCTGCTGCTGCCTCAGATACCCTAGAGACATCATAGACTTCTTTTTCTCTCCATGAATACTGAAAAAACCCTACCTAAGCAAAGCTCATTTTGAGAGAGTCCTAGCTCAGAGGACTGGGAAAACTGGAAAGAATATATCTGATGCTTTGCTGTAAACACCATTTTATCACTTTGCCAGGCCATTTTCCCCTTTAGGATGGCTAAAGGAATTAACAAGTAAAAATAATTTCCAAATAACATTTTTATTTCCATAGCACCTAAGCAGGAAGCATGGCAGATACATATGGCCAGCTAACACAGTTCTCCGGGAGGTACAAGAAACTTCAAAATAAAATTACAGTTTTGAACTGCCTGTCCAGCACAGCTCTGAGCCAGCTCTCAGCCACATCAGTATTGCTACTGAAATAGCATAACCTGCATGCATGTCAGTTTTAAAACATTTATAATCTAAGTTTCTGAAAATCTTATCAGCTCTTTTGAAGTCAGAGCTCAAGTTCAAACTTCAAAATCAAAGTATCTTTGGAAATTCTGGTTCAGGTAGTTACATAGAAACAAACAGCTAGTGCTGTGGAGCTTCACTCACAGCAGAACAGCCACTAGAAATCCCCTGGCATCAGCAAGAGGTCAATCAAGTCTTTCCCAAGACACTGCTAGAGGTCTCAGGAGCAGCCATTGGTGTGTTCAACTATGAAACAAAACAAAAACAATAATCCAAGCAAAAAAACAACCGACCAATCAAAATTTGTTAAGTTCTCTTGCTCCTTCCTTATTACTTATTCCAAATGCACACCTTCTTTCCTGCTATTTTTTCCTATTGAGAACACTGACCCTGTTAACAATACAGAGAAACTGGTAATAGCAAGCTGGCTTCAGCTCTGTGACTGCCTATTTCTCTCAGTGCATACAGAAGTTGCAAAATTCAATTTGGATTAGGAAAGGTCAGAGTGATTTTTAAATCCTATGTAAATATTTCTATACAAAGCAGTGTGGTTTCTCAACAACTACAAGAGAAAAGGCTTATGGGTTTGTGGAACTGCTCAGCTGTGCTCAAGAGGACCTTCAAGAAATTCAGCAAGTCAAAGAGAGGAAGTGCCCCTCCAGAGCCCAAATGGGTGCAGTGACAGGTCTGCACTCTCTGCACTGTGTGTTAAAACATCACCTAAGAATACAGCAATGTGGAAAATAATTGTCTTCACTGTGGCCTCGTATAAATTCATAAGAGAGACCTTCTGCTTTCACATGAAGTAAAACCCAGGCCTCATTCAAATGGCAAGAGCACCAGACCATGTAAATCATCTCAAAATTGCAATCAGTCTCTCGTCCCTGTCATGCAGTACAGATCAATTCAGGAAGGCAGTCAGGCCTGTAGCTCAGTACACCACCTGAAACACCAAAGGAAAACCAGGGAATTTTCTTGATCCCTATCACCTGAAAAGAACATGGGGACCCATCAGTCAGATCTGCCAAGAGCCCTTCTGCCAGAAAAACACTGAACTGTTGAGTAAATGTAAGACAGCAAAGGGTTTCCAGGCTCCCTGTGGAGCTGAGCACACACTGGCTCTTGTGGATATACTCAAGGACCAAACACAATCCTCCTTGTCACACACCAGCCCTCTCACCTGATCAGACACATGCTTATCATGAGTTCTGCTAGAGCAGCATCTGCCTCTGGGCCCATTACAGTCACAGGTTTCAAGGGAAAGAGCAACAGCAGACAATGGAGAGCTCAAATGAGTTATCCAGTAAACTTCATTCCCCTGAGTAAGTTCCTCAGGAAAGATGCCAATGGAGAAAAGGCTGAAGAAAAGACTCACCCAAACAATTATTCAGGTGACTGTTAAGCCCAGTGGATTGCTCATGCTGAGTGCAGCAGCTCTGTCAGAGTCAGAAGCAGCTCTTGAGGGCCCCTGAGGATCCTGGTTATGAGAGGTGCTCGTTCCAGCTTAGGAAGCCTTTGAGACAATACTCTGGATCTGCCTAAAACATTATGTTCCTGATATCCATTCACCCCATATCAGGAGCCACAGATGATCAACAGTAGGACTAGAGAAGTGGTGTACATCCCCAGGCTAAAGAGAGTCTTTTCATCTAACAGCTAGTCAGATTCTTTTTCCTCCTTGCAATTCAAATCTCATTCGTCAGCTTTCTAATCAGGAAAAAGAAGAAAACTAAACCAAGGAATGGACTGTAAGATGTGCTGCTCCTCACTGCAGCCACTGATGTACTGTAGGATGCCCATCACCTATACAAGACACTTAATTCCAGCTAAGCACTGGCTTTGCTATCCACCCCATTAGTCTTAGGTGGGAGAACTGCAACAGAATTTTGCAACTGGACATTCTCTGCTGGCTAATCTAGAAATTCAAATAAGTTATTCATACAGCTGGAAATTTATTCATCCAAATACCATTATTTCCTCAAAGACAGTTGAGGCATTATTGTGTTTTCTCAGAATGGTGTCAGTGATTTCATCCCTGTCAGACTGAGGGGTCCAGTGACCTCCTCAGGAGAGTGTAAATCAAAAGAGTCCTACCCAGGGAAGGGACTCCCACAGTTGTTCTACCTAAAAGGATTCAAACAAAGGGGACAGTTTATAGAAGAGACAGGCAGAGACACATCCAAGCCTTCCAACAGTGATCTACTGCTCTGAGCATATTATTTTCTGGAACTTCATGTTGTAATGTCACTTCAGGCTATAAAAAAACTTCCGGAGCGGCTCTAGGTTAGCAGGAAACAGAACTGAAGACGAGGCAGTGAATTATGAAGCGAGGCAGCTGGACTAACAGCCACAGAACCAAGTGTTCTGTGCCCTGGCTCACTCTAAGGACCACAATCTGAGCTGTTTTGGGGAGCCCTGAGCCCAGCCAGGGGCTGCCTTGCTGGGTCATACCCTGAGCTGCAGCAAATCGGCGCTGTGTTTGTATGGGACACCTCCCTAGTGACAAAAGACCAATTACATTCACTTTTTAGCAGCTCAAATACACTTGGAGCCCGATGCTCCAGGGAACAAGGTATTTTCCTTCAGAACAGATTACTCTAGGAAGTTGCTGGCTCATTTCAAAAGAACACACAGATGTGACTGTAGGCAACTGAGGGATTTATTGTGTTTTGGTGGCTTTTTTGTGTGTTGAATTTCTTAAAACTGTCCTAACAGCCTGCTCCAGCCTCAGCCATCTTGTGGGTTCCAAATGGGCACTCCTTCCTCAGCTCTGCAGCAAAGGGAGTGTGTAATTATTGATAACAGAATAGCTGGTAAATACCCCATCGGAGAAGTAGCTGTGTTTCAGTGTGGAGTCCAGAATATTCTGAAGTTCTTCATAAGTAAACACACAGTGAGCCAAGGCTGCACAGTGCACTTCTCCTCAAGGAGAGGAGCTGGAGTCCAAGCACACAAGTTACTCACTATTGAGTAACTCCTCCTGCAAGGGCTGCCTGCTTAGATTTCAGATAATACCGGGTGATCCACAGCAGCCTGCCATAGCTGCTACTGTAATGTTGTCACAGACCAATCTGCAAGTAATTTGGGGATTTTGGATACTTCAGAACTTGTGCAGAAGCTCCTGAAGAGGATGGGGTGGCTTTGAGGGTTTTTAAAAATGTATTTTTTTAAAAAGAAAAAAGGTTATGGACCTACTCTTTTGGGGAAAAACCCTTATTTTCCACAAGATAAATAATAATTGTTTTAAAATCCCACCCCACCCAGTAGTAGCAGAGATTGGTGAAATGACTGCAAATAGCAAAATAACAGACGATAACATCTATGCATAAGGCCTTGAATAAACAGGCACAATTCCATAGTATAAACCAACACACTGAACTTTAGCAATTCACTCTTCCTACAGGGCACTCCTTGTGGATTCTCACACACATACTCCTCGAGTATCCGTGCAGCCACGAGCAACTAACCTGACTCCAGCTGCCACATTTGGGCAGAGCTTTCTCTAAAGCAGAGACTCCAATTACATTTGCAATAATCTGATTACTACATGAGCCATAACCTGGTTAAGAAAGGGTCTGAGAGATACCATTTTGGCACTTAGGAAGAAGACAAAAGGGAGAGGGAACTGTGCTTTGTTGTTTTATAACAGATTTGCAAACTGCAGCCAGATTTTGTGACAGAAATACACCACTTTGTCCTACACAGGACACTTCTGTTTAAAACACAAAGAGTACAAATTTCAAAAAAATGTCGAGAAGTTATGGAATTGTAAAACTGTCTCAGCAGTAAGACAGACCAACATTCAAGGATTTACTCACAGCTTATGGTTACTTTCACATCACTTGTAATTTAAAGATACGATCAGGAAAGCAATCCACTTTGTCATCAGTGAGCTGGCCAAAACCTGCTTTGTAACCCAAGACACTCAAATTGGTGTTTTGGAAATACTTCATTCACATGCAGCTCACCCAAACTAATCCATGCCAGCATTTCTCTAGTCACTTACAGCCTACTCCTCCATCCATGTGCCATTCAACCTGGACTGGAACACCATTCCTTTTCCAACACGTGCCAGCCAAAGATTACTAAAGCCAGTGATATTTCACCAGGGGAAGAACAGGATCTGGCCCTTATTATTCTTTCCATGCTTATCTGACTGAGCAGAACAAATCAAAGAGGAGACGGCAAGAAAAACCCCGAACTGCTGGTCTTGGTTTCTCTGGGGAAAAGCAGGCTCCAGATAAGCTGTGCCTCCAATCAACACTCTGATTTTCATGAGCAGCAATATGCTGCCTTGTGGTAATTGAAATGGAGCAATTCTCAAACAGCTTGCCAAGTCTCACCTCATTAACCTTTATGGACTGACCTCCAAAATTCCTTGAAGCTGAAGTACAGGTCCCCTCTGCATGATAACTGTTTACCCCAAGAGGCTGGGGAGCAAGGGAGGGCATGAGACAGCAAACTGCTAAGAATGCTGGAACTGGAAGAAGTGTTTCCAGTCTATTACTAGGGCACAAACCTTCACAGGCTTAGGCCTCCTTTGTTGGCCCCTCTTTCACATAGCCTGCAAAGCCAAATTGGGATTACAAATCACACCCCCACCCACAACACTTCTTTTAAGACTCAGTATATAGCTCTAGTGTGGTGCCCAGTAGTCAAAAATAAGCATTTCCTAACCCACACTTTAAGGTTTAGCAAATTTTCTAATTAAACCTTATTTTTCTTTCATCCCAAATGTGTTACTCAGAATGCCTCCTTGCCATTCCAGTCAACTCGTTTTATTACTTTTGCTCAGGTCTCAGTGAAACTTTCTGGCAGCAGTGAAAAGCAAGCTGTCAGTGAAGGAGTGACTGAACACAGTACTTCAGCATTTTATCCAAATATCCAAACCAGAGATATTAGACAAATGGAAGCACTTAGGAAAAATTGTAGGGCAATTAGTTCCACAAATTAGCAAGCTCTCAGCTTTCTTTTTCTCAGCATTAGCTTTAGATAGCGTAACTATAAGATTTAAGAGTATAATGTTCCAGTTTTGCACCCTGGAAGTCTGTACATGTATATTTACACCAAACAATAAAAATCTTCAGGGTTAAAACCACACCCATTAACTGCTTTGCTAGAGATGAGAAGACACAGGAGACCAAAGCACTTCATTCACCAATAGAATTCACTGCTTTCAAGTCCATCAGCTACACACACAAGTCAATCACTTCAAGAGTCACTGCAAAGCTTTAGGGTGCCAGCCCCTGGCTCTGTGAAGTCACCAAGCTAGAATCACCTGGCCCAGCTGTTCTGTGTGCAGCACAGCACTGCAGTGTGTGCCCAGCACAGCACGGATGCTGCATGGATATCCCATGGCTCCGGGGCTGCTTGGTGCCAGCTCACTTCCTACACCAGCCCCAAACTTTAATTTTGCACTGCTAATTTCACCTACCCAGCCACAGGCCACTGGCTGCCTCCAACAGGCCCAAGCCCCTCTTGCAGCAGTGGCAGCTCACGAAGGGAGCTCATCTGCAATGCCAGAGAGACCCCTTTGAAAGTGTTGGTAAGGGTGCAGGGAGGACAAGCAGCTTTCTGCCCCACTGCTTGCACAATTCACAGCTCTGTGTGTGCTTACTCCACAGGAAAGGCAGTCCCACTCTGACCTCTCTGTCACAGACCGTGAAAATTAGCTTCACACAGGCAGATGAGGGGACACCAGCAGTCTCCAGGCTCCCCTTTACCAGACAACTACTATGTGGATTGGTTTACACTCCCATTTCAAAGCCAGGTGCTTTGTGACTGCAGAAATACCTGATCTAGGCTGAGCCTAAGAAAAGGAAAAAAAAAAAAAAATCTATCGACATGCTATTGCTTCTGGTAGGCCTGAGGCAAACTCTAGCAACTCTCTGAGGAAGAAGGAACAAAACAAACACTTCAGAGTCCACTATAGTCACTGGAGACTCCAAAGACTCCATTAAATTCTGCTGGAGGGAAAGAGAAATCTGGAAGAGAGGGAGCTCTTCACTCCCCCAGACTAAGAAGAGGGGAGTGGTAGTGCAGCATCCTGATAATCTCCAAAATCTCAAAAGCTGCTAAATCGCTGAAAAGCAAGGCAGGGTGGGGGGTTGCATCTTGGCACCAGTGCTCCTAGGAAATCACTGATCATCACAGAAAGAATTAAAACGTGTTTAAGAAGTAATAGCAAAATGCACTAAACAAGTGTCAGGAAAATAAACACATTATTGATCCAATGTAAGTCACAGATAGAACCTGTGGCCAGCAGGTCCTAAAAATTAACAAGCAATCTGGACATTATAAAAGTTCCTGCATTTCAGCTCCTCAGATGGAAGAATCTTTACACAGTGGACCAAAGTCTGCCTCAGCTGTTCAAAGGGAATTTGTGCTTCTGAACAACAGCAACACGACTGGCATGCTGCCTCAGGAGTCTGCAAAATCCCACAAACAACTTTTCAAACTCTATCTCAAAACTAAAATTCACAAAATACAGTTCTGCGTGGAAGAAGTGCAGAGTTAAGAAACTTGTCTAAGATCTCAGAAGATGCAGATAACTCAAACACTTGCAGAAACTGGTACAGAACAAGGTCCTTCCATGAGGATACACTACATGCTTTCTTGGGGTTCTACAAATAAGTACTAAAACGAGTAGTGTCAAGTTTGCCTTAAAAGCAGGGAGATTCAGATACTTGCCTATCTGGTCAGGCATTTAAGGCATACAAAAACTGAAGAACCCACAGCTCTAGGTAAGCAGGAGTTTTTAAATGGCCTTCGGCTGCCATAATAGGAATTGTGAGGCTTGCAGTTCACATGCATAAATTCCACTGCTCTTTTCCCTCTCTACATTAAACTCACTAAGAATACAGAGAACGTTCCATGCTCTCCAGAAAGAGACATTCAGAAGTCCCACATTTAGTAGAGGCTAAAATAAGTAAAACTTCCCTCCAATGGAATTAAATGACACATATACCCAAACTGACCTCATACTGAGCACTGTGGTGCTTGGGGGCTGTCTAGAGAAAGAACCTGGCACGACTCTCAGCACCACCAAGTCTTCTCACACGAACAGAAGCTGCTCCTGGGGCACCCTGGGGGAAGCAGCTGTGCAGGTAAATATTATTTATCTGGACTCCAGATAGTTTCCATGTTATTATGCAGACAGATAAAACCATTTCACAAAGAGTGAGAACACTGATTTTATGCAGCAAGTTCCAAAGCCAAGCAACAGCTCCAGTGTGCTCCTCATTAACAAACTGCTCCTAGTCAAAAACTGTCCCAGCTGAGGCCACTGCAAGATCTCATCATTCCACAACAGTGCTGTGCAACTTTCCCCTTGACCGTAAGCAGAAATGCACAATGAGTGGCTTTTCTCATGTCTATTTCTGCATTTAATGTTTAACACAAGGCAGAATGTTAAAAATCTTGTTCTTTCTTCACAATCATAGCAAAGATATTCAAGCTTAATGCAAAGTTAAGATGTGAATTTTTTCTTCTATTCCCACTACAGGAAATTAGTGATACATAATTAATCCTAATATCAATATCTTTGCCCAGGCTCCATTAAGTACATTCAATAGAAAGTACAGCTATTACTAAATCTCAACCCTGAAGCTCTCATGCTGCTCCTTGGAAAAAACTGAAAGCAGACCAAGGTGTGGTAGGCTTTAAGGTTTTTGATAATCCACCTTCAAAAACCCAGATTAAAATTTTGGCTCAAACCCCATCCACTTGAGAGTTACATCCTTTTTTTGTAATACAAAATCAGGAAAACATCACTTAACTGTGAACTCATGAAATGATTTGGACAGAACAGCACGTGTCTGCTGGCCAAGCTCAAGGTGCACTGGGCCAGATCCAGATGGAAATTTCACATTGCACCTGTCCACAGCACACTCAGCACTGCTATGGGAAAAGTGATCAAAGGCAAAGCCAGAAAACACACAACAATCTGAATACACAGGGAAGTCAAGCACTGTTGAATAAACCCCACTTGATGCTAATTAACATTAAGGCTGGCCAGAACCAACTGTGATTCAAACTTGCATTCGGTTCAAGAAAAACTTTAGAGAAGCCTGGCAGAAGCAGTGACTGAACCACAGGTGCTGGAAAATCTGTCTGGCTTTGGTATCACATGGTCATGGAGAACAGCCCATATCAGAGCAGGGTAGCTGGGAATGGGAGCCAGCCAGATAATCACACAGTGGTCTCTCAGGCCTTTTGTTTGTTTTATGAAAAGGAGGTTCTGCCAACTGGTTTCAGATCAAAATTCATCCCAACCGGGAAGGAAACAAAATTCCTATAAAATGATGCTCAGTAGGAATTCAGCAGAAACACAGTCCTCCTGAAGGAATAAGCCTTTTTGGTTAAGTAAAAAGTTGCCACCAGCTAATGTGCAAGACAGTACTGATTGGCCATCTGGTGAAAGTTCCTGCTTAGCTTGCCATGTCACCCCCTGAGCTGAGGAAAGCAGAAGGTGGATCAGTTACATTCTGTCCTTGCCTGCAATGTGTGGTCATCCTTAGGAACATGACACAAAGCATCGAGGAATTGTAAGTGTTCTGACATTGCAGCTGGTTTTCTTTAATCACTGCATCCCAGCTAGATTATTTAAAATAAAGATTATCTATTGCCTTTTTGAAAGCTGAATTTATCCTCAAGCTTTATCAATCTTTGTTATTTTTACTCCTTTGTTTCCTTCTGCAAAAACTGAAATTGCCAGGAGGCTTCCCAGTCATCTAGAGAGCATCAGTAAACAAGAGTAGAGACAGATGGCTGAGCTCAGTTCAAACGAGCACAAAACTCAGCCTCTCCCCTAAAACCCAGGAAGAATGCAGCAGTCCCAGAGAGAAAACAGGGATGTACATCCAATCTGATAAGGGAGAAGTCACTGTGAGGAGGTGCAGAGCTTCCATGTGCACTGAACACCCACTACCACTGTCCAGCTTTCCAATAATACAATGGGGAAGGGGATAGCACCAGGGCACAGAAGAGCTCTCCCTCCATTGCTGGTCCCAAAAGTATTGCTGACAAAAATAATCAGCAGGGAAAGTAAAGCCAGGCATGTCCTTCGAGCAAAATTACTCTTCTGAGAATAGAGCAAACTCTTAACAACCTGAGAAAGTGACATGTCTGACAGGCCTCTGAATTCACCCACTACTACAGGAATTTGGTCCCATTGACAAATAACACATTAATCCGTTATTAAAATGAGAGATTGAAAGAGACAAAGAAAACCTGCGAGTGAACTCACAGATTTGTAATTTAAGAAATCGTTCAAAACAAACATTCCTATTTCCTTCATTCCTGGATTTGATCTTCATTTATTGCATAGGAGACTACTGCTGCTAGCACAAGATACTATTTACATTACATGCCTTGCCAAATAGGTTCAGACATTCATATACATTGAAAAAACTCATCTGAATTAATATAATTCCTCGTATGCCTCTTCCACCTATAAACTCACTGTGATTCCAGACACACCTGTGTGCCTGAATGACCTACATAAGAATGGATTCAAACATTGCCCATTCTTCCCCAAATGAAAAGTTTTTTTCTGCTGAAATTTAGTTAACATTTTTCCCTCAGGGCTTCCTGATATTCCAAGTTCTTCCTTCACTCAGCGATAGTAGAAAGCTCCAAGAACTGAGCTGCATAATCATCACTTCCAATCAGCTCTAATTGAAGGCTGACACGAGACAGAACGAGAAACTAGCACTGTAATTAATACAGACAGGAAAAAACAAGACTGTGGGAGCAGCATCATTATCGGTAAAGCTCTGGCAAAACCCTCAGGTTGTGGCTTGTTGGCACACTACCACCTCTGAGGTAAGAGTTTGACTACTCCATAGTGCACAAATGTGAGAGAGGAAATAAACTGGTGGTGAATTCACCACAGATGGTGAATACCTGGTGAAGTTCTGGCCCCTTTTAACCTCAGTGTTCAGACTGAAACTTTAAGAAATTATTAACATGGGACTCCATTGATCCCCTCAAGAGAAGCCTGAATCAACCCTTCTGGGAATCCAGATTGAATTCCTAAAATGCAGTCTGACATATACTTCTGTAGGATCTTCCTGAAACGGTAAAACTACAAATTAAACGCAGAATTCTCACATGAAACAGTTGCCCCCTCACAGTGATTCACACCCAGGGTCTCCAATTCATTTCCATGATGCCATTCCCTGCTCCATACATTCAGAAGACGAAACAAAAAGCTGGTACACACCTGTATCCCCGTGGAAACAGCTGTCCTGGTGACACCTCCCAGAGGGCAAATCTCCATCACTTGGCCAGATCTGTCCTGTTTTTCGTACACCCACAATAGTGGCCTCAGACACGATGACCTGCTGCTGCCGGTGCCGTTTCTGGGACTGGGGGGTTGGCGGGCTGCTGCTGTCAAAGGACTGCTGAGAGTTCTGGGAGGGGGAACGGCTCTTATCCCGATACATGCGGTAAGTGGTGGGGCTGGGGGAGACATGGCTGGACTGGCCTGAGGAGAAGTCTTCCTCGCTGGAGGTGAGGTTCTCATTAGAGCTACAATCAGGAGTATATCCTCCTCCGATATCTTCAAAACTCCTGGGGGAATAAGATCTCCTGGGCCACGTGAGATGTTTTTCCTGGTCAGGTGGACCCTGATTTCGCAGAATGGATCCTTTTCCTTCTCCTTCCCCCATCATCCCACCGACGTAGATACTCTGATACGGCTGAAAGTCCATGGGCTGCCAAGGTGAGCGGTTGCTGCCGTTGGCATTAATCAGGTTATCTTTAAGAAACTTGGGGTTCAGTTCAGCATCCTCATATTCTCCATCATAGCCAAAGCTGCTCTCTGAGGACCTCCCCCTGTATGCAGGCCTCTGGAACTCGCTGAAGCTGGGTACCATGTTAGAAGGGAGTGAGTGCAAAGACTTTTTGCGTTCCATTTGCATGGCTTGGCTACCAAGGGAGCTTATTTTATCAGAAACGTCTTTATCGTTGACCTTTACTAGACCCTTCTCATGATGATACTCCATGTTCACGTAAAAGGGCTTTTCAACAACATCCTTATTATCTCCAGAAGAATGCGAATTAACCTTTTTCATTCTCTCAAAATTGGACCTTAGGGCTGCCACACTGGTGCTGTTCCCTCTCTCCTTAGGTTCAAATGATCCCTCCTTCTCAGCAGATCCCACCAGCCTGCGAGTGGAAGCCGATCTGTGTTTTGAAGGAGAGCCATCCGTATCACAGCGATTCTCCATGTCTTCCACAACTCTCTTCAGTTTCTCTTCACCATAGTACTTACACCTGTCCTGCTCTCCTTCTCCATGGTGGGGGCTGTCCAAAGGTGACAGGTCGGACCCATCGCTCTGGGTAGACAGCTTCCGCATAGAGGGGATCCTGGGTTTAAACTTTTCCTCCCCATGATGTGACTTGCTTTTTTCATATTCGTCTTGGTCAGCAGACTGGTGATGATGTAGGTCCTGGATCTGCTGCTCTGCACCCCCTTCAGGCAACTGAGAAACACGTTTAAAACCCCATCTCTGTCTATCGTAGCTTTTTTTCTCCTTTGCCAGAAGAGTCTGCAGGTAAATCATGCGGAACCTTTCCTTGTTAACCTCCATCTCCAGTCTCCGGATAGACGCTTTGCACATCTCCAGTTCCTGTTCAATGTCTCCCACAGATTTCAGCTCCATTTTAGGAGGCTCGGAGTCTGCAAACTGTGCTTTCCAAGCCTCTACAAACCCCACAGGGTCCACCATTTTGCATACGGGAGTAAGTGGAGAATACGAGAAGGAGGCTGGAGAGAAAGAGGTGGAAAGAAAAAACCAACCGGATCTCACATGTAGAAGCAGAAACAGCTCGGGCAGGGTCAACTCAGCGCGTCTCTTTCGCGGTCCATGCAGGGCACTGGGAGGCAGGCAGCAATCCTCTCTCCTCCCCGTCTCCTTCTGCTCCTGCCGGCCCCAGCCCCGCGTACGCCCGCTACTCTCTCCCCGGCATGACGGATCGTTCGCTGGCGAACAACAATGCTCCCACCCCGGCGATCCCCCGGCACTTCAAAGCTCGTGGACAAAGGAGCGGGCTGGGGGCGGGGGAGGGAAGGTAAATATCGCCCCCCACCCACCTCCTTTCGCCGCCGTCCTGGGCACGGTCCTCAGCGCGGCCACGCTCCGGAGCCCTCCGCTCCGCGCTCCCTCGCCGGCCCCCGTGTTGTGCTTTCTCTTTCTCTCTCCTCCTCTCCCCCTGCCCCTTTCCCTGTCTCCTCCTCCCGGCTATTGTGCTGCGCTCGGGGCGCACACGGTCCCCGCGCGGGGCGGCGATGCGGCGGCGCGTCCCGGCCGAGCTCCGCCGCTACCCGGCGGTGCCCGAGCGCGGCGCGGCCCCGCCGGAGCCCCCCCGGCGGCGCGGCCCCCGCTGCCCGCCGCGGCCCATCGCCGCCCGGCTCCGGCGGCGCTGCGGAAGGGGAGGGGAGGGGAGGGAAGGACCCGGCGCAGGCACTGACACGGCGCTGGGGCCTCTTAAAGGGGCAGCCGGGCCGGGGGACCCGCGGGGGTGGGGGGGGCCCAGCGCCTTCCTCTCGGCTGCCTGGGAGACAAAGGCAAAGTCGGGAGCGGTCCCGCCCGCTCGCCCTTGCAGCCACAGGCCTGGGCATCATCACACCGGGCAGACATGAGCAGCGCTAAGCCGGGCTAAGAGCGTGCCGTGCCCACAGCCCTGTGTGCATAGGGAGGTATCCCTTGCCGTCCATACAGCCATGCCCTCATATATTATGTATAAACCCAGCACGTCTCCCTGCTCTCTCTTGTGTTCACAGCAAGGCTCTCCCCCCAGGCACTGATGCAGCTCACCTTCAAAGGTCACGTTTTCCCCCACTCATCTAAGTGCTGGTTAGTAGCAGGCTTGTCATTCCCTCAATCGTACCTTTCTTGCCAATAAATGACAAGCTAGATTTCTGAGATGGGCAACTGGTACTCCAAAATAACTGATACTGACAATAAAGGCTGCTTTATTTGAGCGTTAGTCTCACTTTTGTCCTGTATGTTATTTAGCCCCAGTAACTCAGTCCCACACTTCACCTCTGGGTGAAGGCTGGCAAATGATTTAAACAGAATTCTGGCTGCTGGGTATTGTTTTCCTTCTAAAATCACACCATCGCACTTCCTTCTTAACCTTGCTCAAGGCATGTATCCTTGTCATGTATTAATTTAATCTCTGAAAAAAGCGTAAAAACTACAAGAAGTCCCATCTTGCCTGTTTGGAGGACAGGAAAAAGTGATATGTACCCCTCATATCCCTCATAAAACCGCTCCTTTCATGTTTGTGGTGAAGCATATATTTTCTGGTACATTTTGCTAGAAAAGAGAGTGGGATATAGCCCTGATAAGAACTAATAAAACCCCATAGGAATGAAAAGCACAACTCCACAGGAGTAGCTTTCTTACCTTTGAGTTATGTACTGTTTTGAAACCGATTAAACAGCTTTCCTCTCCATGCTTTTTAGATGCTAATCAAAATATTCTGTGGTATTTTCAGCTATATCACAAATGGCAACGCATGTATTCACTTTTGCATAGTTCATCCCTCTGGGTTTTTGTTTCCTGGCTTTAAATGATTTTCCCTGCACTTGTTTCCTCAGGTTTTAACACATAACAGGCATTGGCTGACCTACATGGAAAACAGATTATAACCTAAATCATAATAAAATCGATATGTTTAATAAATAACTCTATAAATCTCAAGATGTCTCAGTCTGTCACAAAAATTTTTAAAATTGCCTTTTCTCTATTTACTATTTGTTTGCTTAGTGACAGTTTGACCCACAAAATTCTGACATGCAATGTGTTTCTAGGAATAATAAAATTGTACTGGCATGGTTATAAACAATGGCAGATATGTGACATCACTGGGATATGTTCTGAATTCACACAGAACTTTCACTGAAGGCTCACCATTCTGATTTATTTCTAGAGAGGTTTCTATTTGAGTCCCCTTTTCCGTGTCCTTTCTGGAGGCAGTAAGAATTGGATGAGTCACATGAGGGATTTCTTTGTGCACACTTACCTTTTAGTAAATAACATTGTTAAACAACTACACCCTCTTTATCTACTGAGGTAGCACAACTCCAGAAATTCCACTGGAAATTGAAGCGTTCTCTGAATTTTTGCTGTTACCTTATGCATTGAACAGAGCAATATTTTAATTAGATACAAAATTTCTTAAAGACTACGGTTGCAGACACATACCTGTGATTTGAGACTGAGAATCCTGCGCTGGGGGTTAAAGCCGGGCCGGCACATCCCCTCTGCTGGCCGGCCCGAGATGGCAAAGCGCTTCCGAGCGGCACGGCTCCGATCCTGCAGTGACCGCCGGGCTCCCTCTTGTGGGAGCAGGAGCCGCTCGGCTCTCGGTAAAGCTTCAGCATCATCCCACGCGGAAAAACTGCGGCTTTTCTGAGGACAAAACAAAAACACCCAAACAAAAAAAACCCACAAAAAACTAAACCAAAAAGAAAAAGCCAACAAAAAGTCCGTAGGACATAAGCTGAGCTTTTAAACTGAGAAATAAAACATGGTTTCTGATTAATATGTGGCTGAAACTAAAAAAATCGTATTTTTCTTAACACAAAGCAGCACTCTTGGTAGAGTTTGACAAAGCTGGTAGGTCTTGGGAGGTCCCATCCAGGCTAAATCATTCCATGAACCCAGAGAAAAAAAGGAACTCTCCTTCTCCAAATTCAGACAATGGCAATTTCTCCCTGAGAGAACAACTTCCAGGACAAAAATACAGGAAAGTGATCAACCCTCTCCACCACCAAATACAGATTCTCCTACAACGTGCCAAACATGTCATTTTCATTAGCATGTTCAGAGATGTGATACAGAGTGTTCAGAGCATTCACTCACCAGTGGGTTACATTAAAACCTCTAACTATTGATGGGATGCTGAAAACACACAGACGGGGACAGATTTATTCATGAAGAAACGACTCGAGTTCCACCACAATGTAAACCTGAGCTGGGAACCAACAGGATTCAGAAAGTTCTGAATCCCATGACCTATGTAAATATAAACAATCATACCTTAATGTCAAATAACTGAAAAGGTGAAATAACACAGTTAAAAATTAAAAGAACAGGCTTTTATAGTAAGAAATTAACTTTGTCAGGTGTTTCTTAAACAGTTTTTCATCCTTTACCAGTGGGTTTGCTCAGCACAAATGCATCCATAATCCATGGACATGTCAGCTTTTACTTAAAGACAAGAAACAGCACAGCTTTAGTACTTCTTTTGGGAACTGGATTGTTACAAAAAACCCTTTGCTTCAGACTGACTCCAAAGTTTACTTCAATTTCTCACCTGCAAATTCCACAAGGAAGCTGAAACTACGACTTGACTGCTGCCATAATCACTGGGGGTGGTTTCAACTGGTACAGAATTTGGGGTTTAGCCTGCCTATAGTTGGAGTTGATAAAGTTTTTTCAACACTGTTTTCCAAAATAATAAGGCTCCTTCAAAGTCAATTAAGTTGCTGTTTGAATGGATTTACAGAGATAAAACACTGGCCGGTAGAACTTACAGATTTATATTTATTTTCTACAGTTAGTTTCCTTTGTGCTTTCCTAAGCACCTCATCATTTGCAACATGATCCAAGACTCATTTTAGATGATAAATTATTAATATGGAGTTCTTTGCAGGGGAGGTTTCAGTGGTACTAAAAACACCCTTAAAATCAACCAAGCAAGCAAAAAACTCAAACATAAACACACAAACAAAAAATTACAACAAAAATCCCAACAAACCACCAACCAAAAAACACCCAGTCTCAAAGCATCCATCATTTAATAATCAGACTCAGGCTATTGTCTCATGACAGCTGGTAACTATAACAGTATTGCATTTGTATGTGAAATTTTGGGAGCTCCAGATGATATAAAACAGCAATGACATCATGCAATGTGCTGAATCCCTAGGAAAAAACTGTCCCAGTTGAATTTCCAGGCAATGTGATCGTGTTGTTGAAGAGATTGCATCTCTGACTTTGCACAATAATTGAGCTCAGCAACAGAAGAAACCTTTAGGAGGTATATTTCTCGGTGGGGGAAAAAAAAAAAAAAAAAAGGGATCTTTTCTTTTATTTGTTCCTGAGTCATTTTGCAGTGTAAGTACTGTCTCTCATGGCAGCACTGAAGCCCAGCTAACCTGATTTGCTGCAGCAGAGTGAATCATCTCCACTCTCACTCAGGAAACACAAGGGCCATGGCCAAGCTGCCCACCCAGCACAGCACGTGCTACAAGCCCAGAGTGAATTCACCTCCCTTGTGAAACAGACTCTGGAACTGAACAGCTGCACAGAACATCACAAGGTGGAAACAGTACACGTTTGGATAAAGAGCTCCTTTCGTACCCTCACAGATTCATTTTTTTCCACCAAATGCTACATTTGTGTCCTTGCCAACAGGCAGCACAATTGCCAAAGTCAAGAGTTTCAGATAAAAAAAAAAGACACAGAGTTCCTAGATCTCTATTCATCATATTCTAGGAAGCTGCTCTAACTTAGGTCAAAAGGAAAAAGTAATAGAAAGCATGTTCAAGCTCTTTTCTCCACTTTTTCCCATTTCTTGTCAAAGTGGGAAAAATGGCAGAGAATTCAGAATATTTTTAGATTCATGCATTTATCAACAAATGTCTTGATTTCTTAGCACTTGAGATCTGAGTCCTGTTATAATTATCTTTAAAGATACTGTTGTTTCTGCAAAGATTGAATAAATATCTCAAGAAATTGTACCTTGCAACTGTTCATAGGTTTTCTTCTCTCTCCATTTAAAATAAGTATGAAATTTAGAGCATTATATATATATATATATATATATATAATTTTTAATGCCAGCAAGCCTCATATTCTGGATATGAATCCTAGAAGCTTGGAATTCTAAGCTAGATACAGAATATTAGAGTTCAGAGACTTATTGGAAAAAAATCAAGAGAAATACTATGTTTTCCATATTATGCACCTGTGTCTTTCTTATTTAAGAGAATGGAAAAGAATAGCATCCTTATCTGGCAACATTTTCAAAATTAGACATCTGTTTTAAAACAACCAAGTTCCTACCTGAACTTCTTTTAGGTTTGGAAATATTGAATACTGGGCTCTGATTCTCAAGTGGAAAATGAAAAGTAATACACATTTTTCCTGGATGGAGAAACCACAGTGGAAACTATGCAGTTTGCATTTGTGTACTTCCAGTCCTGATACTTTAAAAGATTTATTTTCAAGTAGTTTTAAAATGCTTGTAATGCATAAAAGCAAATCAGAGTTATTTTACATGATGATTTTAAAAGCAAAACCATATTGATAGCACCCTTCATTCTGAACTGCTACTTGTTTCCTGCTCCCACAAGAATGCCACTTCACTAGCTAAGATTTCTAGAGAACTATCAAAAAACGAAATGACTAAAATGACATCATTTTTGACTCCAAGCCCTTCTGGCAGACAGGTGAGCCCATGGCACTGGCAATGTCTTCTTGCATTAAGACAAGGATGCAATGTTTCAGCTACACAGAGGAAGGGTTACATAACAACTGTACCACCCTGCACGGGGAGCCTGCAGCAGCAAGGGAACTCTCAGCAAGAAAGTTTGGGTCAGTTTTTCCTCCCTCATTTCTAAAATTAAAGCTCTCCATTTCTGGTTTGAGAGCATTGTTGCCGAGAAGTGTGGTAATTCTCACAGTGTGACAGTTAGCAGCAACTCAGGCTGACTTGAGCGTTGTCTTCTGGAACTTCCATAATGTTCTTCTCTAGTTCTGTGGAAACAAAAAAGTTATAAAATCAACTTAAAAGAAATTATACCATCTGATATTAAGGGTAACTAAAGCTGGATGCAGGCCCAGTCACTCTTGCAGGCTAAAACCTGGGCAGACAATGATATGAATATGCTTGCAGGTGTTTGAAACTGGCTCTAATGCTTGAAAAACCTCCCCAGTCCTTCAGACTGTAAACAAGGAAAAAGCACACAAAAAGCAGAACTCCACATACTGATGAGATTTCCTGCCCCAATTTGGGCCCTCTGCCTAGGAGGGTTCTCCAGCTCCTTTATCATGGACTGTTCAAAGGCCAAGGCAGCAACTCGGGAAAAGAATTCTTTGACATTTTCTCCTAGGAAACAAGACAGAAATGACGTGATTTTATAAAGGCACATCAACACATGACCATAAGTATAACAAGCACATCTGTGAACAGCTGACTGCTCAATATCGGGACAGAACAGGCCTCTCCAACAATCTGTCTCCCATTCTGATCACTGCAGAAAGAATTTCGAATTTTCTTACTCTAGAATACTGTACCTGTTGCTGTTTTGGTATACAGTTAGCTATAGAACTGCAGTAATAAAACACACAGCAACATGGTCTTCTCTCAAGATAGGAAAGGGACACTTCATTGTAACACTACTTTCCTTATGTACACTCGAATGCTGAGAACAGAACACAGCTCATTGGTCAGAGCAAGCAACACCTCTAGCAAGATGTTCTTCCTGTAAACAATACAATTTCTGACAGTACACATTCTGTAAACAACAGCAGGTGCATCTTTGTTTGAAATTCTTTCCTTTCTGTTTTTCTCCAAACTTATGAGAAAGCTTGTACTTCTCAGGTAGTCCATGGGAAAGCTTTCCTGTTTTCACACTTTCCCAGGCTGTGCATCCACATGTACCCTGTTCTGCACCTTTATTTTTAGCCAGCAACAGAGAGAATTCATTTTATGGTGTAATCTTTTTCCATTGCAAACGTTGAGTAGTAGTGCACATGTGTATTTATGTAACTATCCATGAATTAAACATGCTCAGATACTGCAAAGCAGCTCGATTACTTCTGCAAACACGACAGTGAAAGCACACATACAAATGCTCAAATAAAACCAGCCATTAATAAGCCAGAAGTTTCTAATAGCAACATGCAACAACAAAAAAACCTGGCAATGGGGAGATAAGAAATTCCTCCCACTCCAACATCAGCCCTCGTGGTTATACTATTTTTACATCCTTTGCAGTAATTTACCTGTTTTGGCTGAGACTGACCAGTATTCTGCCTTCATCTCCTTGGCAAAACGGATGGCATCCAGCTCTGTCCTTTCACACACAGCATCTGACTGGGCAAACAATGTGGGATAACTTGAGCAGAAGTGTCTGGGCTGGTGACAGCACAGAGGCACTGCCAAAGCACCTACACTGTGATGCTTCCAGTTTTCTCAGTGGCCTTTCTGACCTTGCCTAGACTTGGGCAATCAGACATGACTGCAAGAACGTTCAAGCATTTAGTATTGGTTTTAATGGAAGTCTCCACTCAGATCCCGCAGCACTGAAACAAAACAAGAGTTAACAAGTGACCCTTGTATTTAACACGTTCCCTGGTCAAGGGCTATCAGGCCAGCAGCTCAGTGAATGGTCTTTAAATCCTTGTCACCTCATCATTCTCAGCAGAAGAGTTGTGGGACCAAGTAGTAACAGAAGAAACAAGTTTGTTTTCAAAGCTTTAGAAATCTTTTTTTTCTACAGAAATCCAAACACAGGACTGAGAATTGTACAGAGACTGTATTCACCCTGTTCTTTTGAAAACTTTGTGATATTCAATTAAGTAAGAAACTTCCCCTGTTCCTGAATAATGAACACACTATCCCTTAAAAACCAATTTCCCTCTAATTTTTCCAATAGCTCTCTGAACTCTAATACACAGTTGTGAGTATCTAGCTTAGAATTCCATATTTCTAGGATTCATATCCAGCATGTCAGGCTCGCTGGCATAATAAATAAAAATATAATGCTCTAAATTTCATACTTATTTTAAATGAAGATAAAGAAGAAAACCTATGAACAGCTACAGAACAACAACAAAACCTTCAAGATCACTATGTATGTGTATACATGCTTGAAAAATGTCATGCAAGAAATATTTCACTAACTATTCATTTTTTTAGAAAGCTTCTTCTTAAATGGGTTTCAAGTGTGCTGTTCAATTTACCTTTTAAGTTTTTTCTCAAGGTCTTTATCTCAATGACATTGTGCACAACTTGCAAGGGAAATCACTTGAAGAACTAGGGAAAATCTGATTTCCTTATCTGCACTTAATTTACTCACCACCAAATCTTTTTTTGTTCCAACCAGAAAGATGAAGCTGGAATCTGGCTCATTCTCCCTCAATGCATCCTCTAGCCACTGTCTGAAATACAAAAAAGAAATGACAGAATCAGTCAGAGGGAACAAGCAGTACAGGAGAAGATGATAGATAATACAGTCACAAGAAAAGTGAGTGGAAGAACTTATGTGAGAGTATCCAAGGGCTTTTTTTCTAGCCAGAGGGAGCACTAGCTATTCCAACTCCTTTGAATGTATCTCCCACTAAGGAAAAATCATACCCATGGCAGGGTACAAATTCAACAATCATTTTAGCACCTAGAGAGGATATTTCTCAGTGTAAGGGAGAAGGCAAAGTTTGGTGCAAGATAAGGAATAAGAAAGCAAGAAGCAACTGAAAAGGTATGAACCACATAGCAGGTTAGATACAAATGGGAATAAAGAGTGAAATAATCTGTTCAGCATTATAAAACAGCTGCCTATGAAGGCTGTATGATTCTTGTCTCACAGGCTTTTATATTCTTGTTACTCTGGCAATCAAGTTTCTCTTGAGTCATCCAACACAAGTCAAGGAGGGAAGGGAGTGTGTGTCTGTGTGGGAAATCAGGTTCACAGGCTTCAATTACTTTCAGCCAAGCAGAGACACTAATATATATATTATTTTACAAAGTCCTATGTAAATGAGCTAAGCACCATAGTACACATTCAAATAAGGCAGAGTGCAGGTTGTAAGGAGTCTGTAGCTGCATCACAGTCACAACAGCACGTTAGAAATACATATGCTCTGAGCTGTGACAGCAGTGGGGATCATAGCTCTGGGAAGGGCTTTGCAGCCTGCACTAAAAGCAGAACGAGTTTTCTCATAACAATTAGTGTGCTGTGGCAACCAAATCATTACAAGCATCTGAACCAGTAAGTTTAGCTGTATCTACACACACTTGGAGTTTTTAATTTTCTCTCTTATTTTTGACAGCCTGTCTCCCATCAGAACCACAGAAACTAGAGAAAGAAAATGTTGGGATAACAGTGCACCTAAAAAATGAAAGGCTCCTGAGACATTATGCATGAGATGCATCTAATCAATTTTATCATTTACATTAGATTCCAGCCTGTTATTCTATTTACAGCAAATAAAGTAAAAAAAAATAAAAAGATGCTTTTGGGGTACACTTCATCTCTTCCTGCACATCTAGCTTTGGAAGGACTAAGCCTTTACTCCAGTGCCTCTCTCTGCACTGACTTTAAAGGAAGTCAAGTGTAAGCAGTTCAAATTTATGCCCTGCATTTTCTCCAGAAAGATCCCTCCCTAAGTAATCCAAACTAGTGACTGTCATTTTTAATTTCTTGGCTCAATAGAAAATATACTCATGATCCAGCAAGTTCTTAACACCTACATATGGAAGGCAATTAAACCTGCTGTAAAAACCTTTAAAAGATAAGCCAAAACACAGAAACTTACTTGGTATGATCCAAAGTTTGGATATCAGCCAGATCAAACACAGTTATTATAACTGCAATAAAAGACAAGAATAAAAAAAAAGGTAATTAAATTAGAAAGTCTATCAGAAGTCTCTCCAACCCATCTTGTTAGACAGAGAGAATGTTTATGTATAAGGTTTTAAGAACAGATTTAACACAGAGCAGATGGAAGATTATCCATTTGCTCATTCCTTTTCTTTTTCTAGCACCCAATAAGACCTAAGTCCTTAGTCTTCAACATTATATCTGTAGCCTGCAGTCTATAGTGCTATCAACCCTTTCATTGTGGGACCACTAATTACCACAGGATTGTCTCTTACCAAAGGGAAAGCCAGAAATATCCAACTCCAGCATTAATCTCACCCAACCTCAAATTCTTTTCCCCCTAGTCACAAGTGCCACTTTCTATCACTGCATCATCAGAACACTCAGAGCCTGCAGATGTGACAACACATCAAGTCATGAACGTCTTCATCCCTTCTGCCCTGCAAGAATGGACAGTCCATTCCAGCACACTGTGTCTATAGGTACCTTCCCAAGGAGCATCTATGGATATACACTGCTGTACAAAATACAACCTCCTGACAAAAGCAGGACCAAATTAATATTGTTCTCACCCTCTGCTCCTCGGTAGTAAGCAGATGCAATGCACTTGAACTTCTCCTGACCCGCTGTGTCCCATCTGTGCAACGGGGGAAAAAAGAAATTTCAGGTTAATGAAAGCCAGGGTAAGCTGAGTAAACATGTTAATGAAGCAGCAGACTGGTACAAGGCAGAGAAGAATGTGATACCAGAGAAGTGTCACCATCTGGAACATGTTACTCATTAACTACTGATAGAAATACAGTAAAGCTCTATTAGTCAATGAAGACATGTGAACACCATTTTTACCTTTTCTTAAAAAATACTAGTAATTTTGGAGATAATTCAAATATTTGTATTCTGTATGGTAATATCCTTTCCTTAGGATATTTTTTCTTTCACCTCTGCAATTTGCATGTCTTTCTAGGGCAATCTAGTTTTGTAAATTTTCTCTGCTAATGCTAGCTAAGTCATGTATTAGCTCATGTCAGAATCTTGCAACTGCTAGATAAGATATCTGTCCCTACAAATTAGAGACCTGCAGCTCAGTCTACCAGGTACTAATGACACCATTAAATAAAATCAAGAATGTCCTAATTAATGAACATGATATGCAATGCCTTCAGCTACTGCCAGCACTGCAGAGGTTTGGGTTTTGTTATAGCCTTGCACTGCCGGTCACAGATACTTTCAAATATATCTTGTATGGAAATCTCTCAGCAAGAGGGGGCACTAGTGCTTATCACATGGAAATGTTCTACCCAGCTTCTGAAGACTTTGCAGATAATACAACCTGACCTTATTGCTTCAGTTGGCAAAGTGCTGATGCATTAGTCTAGATTTTTAGAGGGACTCAAGTTCCAAAAGGATAGCACCTGGCAGAACTTCCCAAACTTAATTGCAGTGAAATCGGTAGGAAATGGATTTTTAAGTATTTTTCAATAAATACCACAAGCCATCTATTCACATCAGTGATCTCACTAGAAAAAAAGTGTTCCTAAGTAAAAAGGTTTTTAAGATTCATGCACTAAAATACCTCTGCAAAGCACCTTATTTCTGCTTTAGGTCACACTACAGATGATTCCATAAAGCCCTCTCCTGAACAATGCTGCTGGCCACCAGAAACACAAAGGAACACCACTCCACAGACCCAAGGCAGGTGGAAGAAGGGCAGGACTCCCACTAGTCTGAGAAACAAAGTTCAAAATCAAAGCTATTAGGTTCACCTTCTAATAAAACCACTCCAGCCTATGATTTAGGGATAATTAATTAGTTGCTAATTAAGAGATGTTGAAATCACTGGACACCTTAACATTAATTTCAATGACTGCAGGAATAAAGCCCCCAGTAAAGCTAAGTTCAGTGCTCATTGTGCCTACTAAACTCAAATCACAAACTGGGGTTACATTAGCACTGGACAGAGCTGTGGCAAAAGCTTCCACTTCTCCTTCATGAACATTGAGTAAAAAAGACAGAAATCCACTGAAGTAGTGCAAGACATCCAGATGAATTTTCATTGACAAGCTTGTAATATTTTTCAGAGATGAGAAATCCAAGAGTAAAATTTCTACTAAAACGGCAAATCCAGAGACAGAATCTTTTCTTCAGATCACATTATTCTTTGTGCAATTGCATTAATTTTTTAAAATCTTTATTCCACTACAGCCTGCAGCAATTGAAGCTCTGCTGAGACTGTACTCTATGCAATGCTTAACCATGCTCTTTCAACTCACATCTGGAGGTTATATGGCATTCCAATTATCTCAAAACGTTCAATCTCAAAATCTACTCCAATGGTCGCCTTGTAGTCTCGGTCAAAATTATCTTTACAAAATCTGCAATTAAAAAAAAAAAAAAGGATGAAATACCAATAAGACAATTACAAATAATTGCAAAACTAACATTGTCTAGGGTAAATTATGAAGAAAAGAAAAAAACTGTGGATTTGCTATATACTGTAGAAAGAGACATAAAAACATACAGACACTAACTAAAAGAAAAGGAGATACTGTTTAGCAAATAGAAAGCACATATATCTAATAAGCTTTCAGGATAGTATGAGACTCAGAATAAAACATCTCTGGGCTCTCAAGGGAGGTACAGTATCTTCCAGTTTTAGTTACAAGGGAATATATTTTGAGTCACAAATAATGACACAAATGAAACAAAGACTCAGACACTGGAATTTTTTTCCAATTGTTTAGCCTTCAGACTGGATTCCTTAAGAAAACAGTTTCATATCTGACTGGATAAAAATACTTCAGAATGTAACATATACTGATTGAAGTGCTAGAGCACAACTTTCTGTGTTGATTTATCAAGACTGTCTCATACTCTTGACTTCATTCAAACTACAAAGTACTGGTTCAGGTTCAAACCAGAACCATCAAGCACTGCTCTGAAGCCAGCAATGGAAATGAGAAACAGGAGAATCAAACCATCAGCTGAGACATACTGTACCTGTTGATAAGACTGGTCTTCCCAACATACAGGTCTCCTACCACAACCACTTTGGATATTTTCAGCCTGTTATAAATATTTGAAAATATTACATAGTTTTAGTAGTAATTTCAACAGTCTCCTTCTAAAAATTCTGATTTAGATCTTTAAATTGCAAGTGAGGAGCACATGTACCTGTGACTTAGTTTACCTATGTGCCACTGTGCTGCACAATCTGAGTCTTAAATTGCAAGAAAGAAAGTCACCAAGAAACCAAACCCTTCTGGAGTAGAAGTAGTCCATTTCTTACTCTGTTTATTTTTTCTTAATTTCAATTCAGTGGAACTAATTTTATTCTATTAAAATTGCTTTGACTACAAGTATATGCATGTGGCATGTTTTTACATAAGTTTATGTATAAGACCACAGTGTATCTTCGTCCTTTGCATTCCAGTTTATCCCAAGTTTCTCATTGACTTTAATAGCACAAATGAAGTCCTAAGTGCAGAAATAACGAATTGCTGATAATAAAAGAACCCACTGCAGAATGTGCCTCTGGGAAAAACAACCCACAGGGCTAGAGCCAATATATTTTCTGACTATCTGGAATAATATTAATCTGAACCTGGCTTCATGAAAATAATCCTCTTTGCTCTAGGTCCTCCCACAGGATACAGCAGATGGGCTTTAGGTGACTCAGCCTGCATTCTTAAAATTGAAACTGTGTCTCTTTTAGGAGATCCAGGTGGATAAGTGAATGTAAGTTTATTTATTAACCTAAACTTGGACTGACATCTCTGGTGCACATGCTACAAAAACAGCTTAAGAGGTTTAATGCTCTTTTCTATCAAGGAATGGCTTTTAAACAAAGGAGGTGATCTTCTATTGAATACTATTTCTGGTTACATCAACTTCCATGTGATGCTGATTCCAAGTTATCAAAATAGCTGAAAAAATGACTGGTAAACTGCATGACTAATATTTCCAAAAAAGAAAAAAAGAGCTTATGTGCCAGTCAACATTTACTGGGTGACCACAAACCCCTGTGCTCTTGATTACTATACTGAATAAAATCAATGACCTTAAGGGAGAAGCCAAAGAGTAAGTGATGGCTTAGAGGTGTGTGCTCCATTAATTCATACTGGAGAAAGAACTCCCTAGATCAGACCATTTAACACGAAGATGGACTATCAGGAGAGTATTAAATACAGCCATTAGCTACTGAATTTATACACTTAGCTTTCCAAAGGACAAAGAAATATTTTATTAGCTGGGATAATGGAAAAGGAAGATAATGGTTATTCCTGTCAAGCTTTACAAGTACTGTACAAAACACTCTGGCTGCCCTTCCTACCCCCATTCCACCAAGAAAGGACTTAAATGACCAAATAATAATCATATCTGGAAAGCAGTGACAGAAATGCAGTTTCATTCTATTCACAAAGACAAAACTTACAGCTTCTTAGTTAGACTCTGTTACCAGAATAAATTATATAGAGAGGTAGTTTACTATATAAATTAAAAAATATACTAATAACAAAAATCCCAAACAAATACATCTTGGAAAGGGAAGGAAAAATACCTCAATTCAATAAAGCATGGCTTACTTGGAAAATTGTCCAGACACTTGCAAAAAATTTACATGAAACTAAGGTAGTGACTGTGTTTCTAAAAAGGAATAAAGTCACTGATGTCTCTCAGGGTGACATATTTTGGCTTAAAAAGTTTTTTTTAGCAAGACTCCCTAGTGAAATGAATAAAAAGTTGCATTTAAAGATGGATATCATGACAAGTCTCATGTCAGCAACTCCAGAGCTGGAGGAATAGTGAGCTAATTGTCAGCATTCATAGGAGCTCCACTTTATGGAGGATCCTTCATACTGAAACCAGAAGCATTTATCACTAAAATGTACAGCTATTTATTTTAACTGAATAGTGATGATTTCAACACAGTTTAGCTTTCTTGCCTTGCTTCAGAGATTAAATCAGTAATAGCAACAGTTCTGGAAGAGAGATAATGCAGGGGAAAAAAACAACTTCAAGATTATTAGTAGAGCATAAATCAGCTTATTTTGATTTTTAAATTCTATGCATTTACCAGAATTTTCCTTCAGTTTTAAGGAACCATTTAAGAGAACTTCTCAGCATGTATACTTCAAAAAGATTAAACCAGATTTATAGATGTTTCAAGAAACTTAGAACTGCTGCCTTTATATCCCTCCAAAGCCTTTATTAACTGCTCCTTTAGAACACCTGCAGAGAACAGAGCAAGACTGGATGTGTTAGACCTTTTGAACTAAGTGTTTACTTAAAGGGTGCTAAAAACCTTGTCATTTCTAAACTACTACACCATTTTTTTTCAATGTTACCTATTCCAGCAGAAGAAGAGGCACTTGATTTATGCTCTGTGGAACAGGTCAGAGAACTGCCCCATGCAGGGGCTTAGCTGCCTTAAAACATAATGGAGTGAGGAATATGAGGAATGATGGGGGGAAAGGTAATGAAGAAAGGAGGCTATAAAGAGCTTAAAACACTTCCTTCCTTGCATACCTGGCTTAGTACACACTTACCCAGCTGTTGCAGTGCTGTGCTGACAAGCAGTCCTGACCTGTGCATGGAAGTGCTCTTTAAACTGCAGACAGGCCTCAGGTGTGTAGCACTGAAAAGAGAGAACAGCTGCTGGCACAAACTGGGGGATGGCTACTGGGCAGGAAGTCAAAGAGGCAAGGAAAAAACAGATAAAATGATTGTTCACAGGGTTTGTCAAGAACAGAGTTACCCTGGCATAAGAAAAGGGCTGGGTTGGGTCAGAAGGCAGCAAGCTTTCCCCAGAGCTGTGTTTGTAAAAACTCCTTGGGACAACACCATGCTTTGAGCACCTTTTTGAGTGTCAGTGTCCAGCACTGCCTAAGCACCATGGCCAAATCTGTTTGCTCATCATTCTGTACAACAGTAAGTGCCTTCAATTATCCCACCAATCTAAGACACACAAGACAAACACAGATGGGAGCACACCACCAGCAAGTCATTATTACTGTGAAGTTTTTCAATCTTTTATAAGTGTGAAGCTCTGTTTTTGTTACTAGCCCTTTAACTGGGAATTAGTTAAAAATGAGGAAAATTTATTTTATTTTGCATTTGCTTAAAATACCTGTGGTATTTTTCATAAAATTAAAAGCAAAATATGTGGCTGAGATGAAGAATGGAAAAGAAAATGAACTCCCTTAAAAGGACCTTTTGAACAACTAAAAAAACCAAGTGTTAATTCCTTGCCCTTCCCTGTCCTTAAGTGTTCCACTATACTTCAAATACAAAAGTCTTTGGGGACATCAAAGGTATTTTGTCTTTGCTTCTACAGTGCCTACTACATTTGATCTACTGTATGACTAAGGTTCTTGTACAAACAGAAAATTAAAAATGCCTCAAAATCTTTAGCCATAGCCTCGTAATTAGATCTTTTGCAAATTTAATACCAGCTATGGTTCCTCTTTGCCCTCAGTGTTGGAGCCCCTTCAGCATGTAATTATGACTGTTTTGCTGAAAAAACAAGATAAATATTGTAAGATAACACTTATATAAAAAGTCACTTTTTGTAAGTGTTAGAAGAGTGAGCATTATTATTAAAGAGGTCAGTATTGAACGGGACTATGAGGCTACACTAAACTTTGAAAGAATCTTAAATAATTTGTAATTTTAACAGAAGACAACAAGTGTACATTAAATTAAATTCAAATACCATATTAGCACAATGGAAAGACAGATCAGTGTGGCAGGAGCTACATACTGTGCCCAAAGGGATAAAAAACGCTTACCTTGGGAAACTGGGAGATTCTTCTTTCTCTGCTCACTGGGGGAACCAAATGCATGAGGCTGGACTTCATCCTCCAAGTTCAGTTAAATTTTACAAGACTGAAAATATGTAAAAAGAAACACAGTATTCAGGAATTACCTCAATACAGCGATAACTTGATAAAAACTAACCTTGGAAACTTGTCTTTTTTTTTTTTTTTTCTTTTCGGTACAACTGGCTGTTCTTCAGCTCAGGTTGCATGGAAGGAAAGCTGTTTCTCGTTAAAAAGGACACCTCAGTGTGCATAGCTGTAGTAGCAAACAGTGGCCTTCTGAAATTGCAAGGCACCAACTCTAATTCCCTGGGAGGACAGAGAATTGTTCACTTAATTCAACTCAAGTGCTCGCAGTTTAGCCCTCAAAGGATTCTGCAGTGTTTAATTTAAAAATCTTGCTCATCATTGTTTCAAATGCCTCTGCACTAAGCACGTTAATTAATGTTAGGGGATCCCAGATTTCATGTGGTCAGAAGAAGGGAGGAAAGATGAAGCTGCCACATTTCTTGGCACAACATCAAACTTTCATCCAAGATCAGCTCAGAAAGAATGAAATTCGTCTGACATGGAAAAAGAATAATGCTCACATGAAGATCACAAATGCGTTCAGATGTCTCACCTGAGATATATCAATTTGGTTATGTAAGGAAACCTCGTGGGTTGCTGGGGGAGGGGACCCTTAATAGGGCACCGATTTCTTACTGGCGTTCAAAAGAACATTTCTAATGGGAGCATTTTCATCATGTAGCAAAGTGTAAGGAAGGACTCACCGAGCAGCAGCCGATGCAGCAGGATTCCAGCCGCACAGGCAGCTCAGCCCCTGCTACGTGGCCATAGCAACAGGTTTGCAACAATTCCCTTCCTCCCCTTCTTCCACAGAGCGGGAAGGCGGGGTTGGAGTCATTTAACTATACACAGAGCCGTAGTTTTAAAACAACAAACTCCTTATAGTGGTCATACAGGTCCCTTTGACCAGAAACTGCTCCTTCATAAACCAAATGGTCCCTAAGCCTGGGGAAGGAAACAGTTCCATTTTCTCCAATGATCGTTGTGTATATGATACAAAGAGCTGGATGAACCTATTAGACAAGGAACTATTGGAGTGGGGAACTGTCACAGTGCTAATATTAAGCATAGCAGCAATTTTAAAGAAACTCCCAAGGGATTTTTTCAGCATTTCAACTTGATTTCATCTCAGCTTTAAAGTCAGGATGCGCATGCCACTAATGAGACATTCTGAATTATATAAATGTCTTTCTACTCATTAATAATCTTGCTTTCTAATGTACAAAACTCCAAAGACAAGGAATAAGAAATTACACAGCTCTTTTGCATTACCTAAGTACTGTTAATTAACTCATTAATTTAGGCAGTATTTAGTAAGCCAGAGTGCAACTTAGGATGCTAAAAGATTTTGCTATGTATTTTATTGGGATTTAAATTTTCAACTTTCAGGAGAAAACAAAGCTCTCTCATTCTAATAGTTACATTTTGATAAAGCTGGAAGAGGCTTTGAACCAGGAGACAAGCCTCTCCTACTTGTGCAGCAGACTAAAAAGGTTAAAGGGCACATCAAAGCAGACAGGTCTTTTTAAACAGTGAGCAAGTACAGAAGAAAAAGCCCTACAGATGTGTTTTACAAGCACACACAAAGAATAATGCTTAAGAAAATGGCTAGTCCACTACTTAGAATTAATGTTTTATTCTCTTCCACGAGGAATTGCTTTTAAACCACTTCAGGCACAAATATGATCTCAACTGTACCAAGACAGCCACTTCTCCACTAAGAACCCAGATTTGTAGCTGATGGGTTATTCACCAAAGAAGGTGAGATTACAGTATTTATCTATTACCATATGCAGAGTTCTACTTACACTGCTTGGGAGATCTAGACCCTTGTTACAATGTGTTCCTGTCCTTCTGGCCAGCTTGAATGATTTCACAGCAATATTAATGTCTTAATGTCAGAACTATTAGTATAGTTCTGAAAACAAAAACTCCACGAGTTGCTAAGAGTTCCAAATACTAACTTGCTTTCTGCATGTTCTAGTTGTAGTTCAGCACCTCCTAAGCACAGTAAACACCTGCCATGTGTACAAAGACTGACTCACTGCTCCTCTACTAGAGCTCTTCCACAAACTAAACCACCAAAACCCCAGTTCAACAGTCTCAGTGAACACAAAGCACAGGAGGGACCAAGGCAACCACACAGATATATTTCAAAATTGAGAGGCCATCTTCACTTATACTTAATGTATTTTATCTAAATCTCACACACACATAAGCATATCCCAATTTACCTTATCAACAAATAAGACACACCATTACAGGAAAAGAACTTAAGAAATAAAAAGCTGCTAAGAATACTGGGAATGACCCAGCTGAAAGGGGATTCAGTCACCACGGAGGGCTGGGAATACAGTGTCTCCATGGCATCACAACCCTCCTTATCTCACCATTGCAAGAGCAGTAGTGTCAGCAGCTTCTGTGGACAGACAAAGGATGTGAGGAAGGCATTCAGAAGGCATACATAAAATAATTTCACATCACAACCACTAACAAAATCAGTATTCTAAGCTACAGTGAAGGACAAGACAGAACAACTCACAGCAAAAGCAGAGATAACACTGAGGGACAAGGGTCTGATTTGGTCTCGCTATTTCTCCACTGAGAAAAGTTCATGTTCTTCCTATGGAAATCAGGTGAACTTCAAGCACATAGTTAGTGGAAGTCCAATCTAATTCAGGCAAATCACCTGTAAAGTAAATAATCAGCTCTAAAATGTTGCAGAAAAATGAATCCTTTCCAGAATATACTTTTTAAAGTAGCAATTTTTATTTTATGGATTTTTGAAGATCAACAAATCAGAACCTATTCCTGTGATGCATTTTAATCCAGCTGATCAGAATTACTTTGGATTTGTAAAATCCTTTGTAAGAACTTTGATTATTACAATTGTTACTCAGACGTAATGAAAAATATCCCAACGACTTCACTATCTGCCCTATCCTTTTATAGCACCAGCTGTTCAGAGTTTTTCCTGACGCCAGGTAACATCTGACAATCCAGAACACCCTTAAATTGTGCCACAAATTGCAATCACCCGTTCTTCCCGTGTACCTTCCTCTGAACAGTTATGTGAAACTAAGTAATAATGGAAAAACCCTTACTACACATTCTGGCTGTTCAGGGTGACATTCTGGAGACGAACAGGAAAGAAAACCTAGTCCAAAACTACTGCGCTCCCTTCAGCCCTTGTACCCCAAGGCACTGGCCTGCTGTATTTCTGCCCTTAACTCGACCACCATTTTGTTCGCTCTGAATTTTCCTCGATTTTGTTCGAGTAAAATTACTTTGAATGCAGGGAGCGAGGAGAGAGACTCCACACTGCAGCAGAGAACCGAGGTACAACGGCCGCCACTCCGGGACCTCGGGGCGCCATGGCCGTCCCCTCACGGCTCCCCTCAGCGGCCGCGCCTCAGCCCCTCGCGCCCCGCGCCCCGCTCCCAGCTACGCCATTGACGTAACTCCCTCCGCGCGGGCGCTGCCAAACGCGGCGCTCACGCTGGTGACGCAGGGCCGGGCCCGGGGCTCGGCGGTGTTAGTCGCTATTCACGAAGAGGCGCGTACGCAAACAGCGGGCGCTGTGGCAACCGGGGCACGCGCGCGCTGCGGGCCGGCCGGCGCTGAGGGGCGGCAGCCGGGGCGCGGTAATGGCACACGGCGCCTTCGATTATTTAGTCTGTTTCGTTTGCTTTGAAGTGAGAAGTGGAGCTGTTTAGAGACTGTTTTAACTTTTGGTTTTGTTTTTGTTGTTAGCAGTTTTCAATATTGGAGGTCGTAGTGTTCAGTCAGCTGAGGCGCTTTCTGCACTGAGGGAAGGGCGCGGAGAGGGGGGGGGCAGCCCTCACGTATTCTATCAAACGTTACCGAATTCTGAGGGCGGGTTTTAACCAGATCCCTTTAACAAATACTTTTCTTCTTTGGGAAAAAAAAAAAGAGGTATTTTGTTTTCCTTTGCTTTAATTTTATTATTTTAAGCCTCCTCCAATTCTGGGCATTGGGCTGCTTCACTTGAACCCTTTAGAAAGCATTCCCTCAAGGAACATCCTTCCTTGAAATGTCAAGCTTTCTTTCTCTCTCTCTTTTTTCTTTACAGTCTTCAGAGAGAATTAAACCAGATTAAGACAATTCAGCAGATGAGCACACGTTAGTGCTGATGATGCACGATTCCAGCCTCTTTCTCAGCTTCCTGACAGTGTATGTTTGCTAAAAGAGCTCCCTGGGGACACAGGACACAGTTTAAAGTCAGTAGGTGTCTTCGTGGTACATTATCTGCCCAGTCACCAAGTACAGCCATTTTAGAGTATTTTTAGGGATAGGGAGAATCTTTCTCAGGAAGATTTGGCATGGCAACACCTCGTATCTCAGCCTACCTCCCCCCTGATGTAGACCCCACCAAAGCTGCTCTGGCCTTTGGGAGGAGGGCCCTTCCCAAACTGAACGAGGAGCTGCAGGCTCCCGAGCTGCTGACACAGCAGCGGGCACTGATGGCTCTCTGCGATCTGGTCCACGATCCAGGAAAAGTCTACCAGGCAATAGCACTGGGTAAGTGATCTGTTCTCACTAGCTCTGACACACTGGGGCCGGCTGAGGGGGGACCCCCACTCTACTTTCTTCTTTTACTTTTTCCTTACAATATCTTTGATGATGCAAGACGCCTCGGAAAAATTTCCTGTTTGTTTTACCTTAGAAAGGTAAAAAATATTATAATAACATATACGTGACAGTTATTATAAGAATTGTCATCACTTTAGGATTCATCAATGGGTCACTGTAAGTTTTATCAACCCCTAAATACAAAAGTACTGCAGGATCTCTTTTTCCATAGAATCATAGAATTGTTGAAGTTGGGAAAGGCCTCTAAGGTAATCCAGTTCAACTGTTAACTCTGACCTACCATGATCACCACTAAACCATGTCCCCAGACTTTATTCTGTTTTTATCTAATTCCTAACATAGGCTTATTTAAAAAAACCCTCTTAATTAGTTCAAAGTTAGAACTCCATCACCATCGTCACCCACTTTCCTGGAACTTAGTGAGAAATTAGAAAAGAAAGAAATGTGAGCAAATGTATCATACTCATCAGGACCACATCTGGCCACCACTTATTTCAAAAGCCTGGAAGAATCCTGAGGTTTGATTTTTGGGGAGGAAAAAACCCCTAACCACAAGCTTATTTTTGCAGTTTTTAGCAGTCTGTGGTTTATCTACAGAGCTCATTATGTAACACAGAAAAAAACCACTTTTTTGCTACTGCTTTTTTCTCCATGTACTTCCTTTGTATTTTTTTCCTCTCATGAAAGAGACTAATGCTCAAAATTTATTAAGTTAGTGTTTGATAAACAGTTTGATTGCCAAAGCAATGTGAGATTGTTGTTACTTTGGGGTTGTTAGGTTTTTTGGCTTTGGTCAGTGCCATATGTGCATATACAATCATAAATGGTTCACCACATTTATTTCTGTTCAAAAAAGACAAGAGAGTGTCAATCCTGCAAAAACATGCTTTTCTAAAGACATCAATAGCTCTACTTACTTATTTTTAGAGTTATGTCACTTTATATTTGCAGGATTAGGATTTAACTTGATAAGGAGTCAGGAGCTTGTTTGTAGCATGACATTTTTGGCAGTAGGCCTTGAAATTTGAAAGTTCCTTACTTGAGATATGACAATGAGAATTTCTCTGTCAGGACAAGCTGAAAATTCTGGGGCACTTCAAATTGTGACATAAATGATGAATATTGCTATTTCAAATGAACGCTGGAGATAAGAAATGTGAAGATGAGCTCTGATGTCTCCTAGGATTCTTGGACAGCCTGAAGAATTTGCTGGTGCATCAAGATCAAACTGTCCGGCAAAAAACAACAGAAGTTCTCTCTGTAATGGCTTTGCACAGTATTGGCAGGTAGGTGCAATTGCAGAGTTTACTGAACCATGTGGGAGCGATGTTTCACTGAGAAATAAGAACAGAGTTCCTAAGTTTTGTCAGACAGATGCAGCGTAAAGAAGAGTTCAGATTAAATATCTCAAATACGTACAAAGTTTTATTATACTGTGCTAAATCTGTCCTCCATTGCTGTTTTTAGGGAAGGGCTAATACGAAGTGGAGTCATTTCTGCCCTCACTGGGCTCCTGGATGATCCAGTAGACATCTGTCGGAAGAACACCCATCAGATTTTTGACAGGCTGGCAAAATTACCTGAAGGTAGGAGGTTTTAAGCAGTTAAGTATTCAAGTAGACAACACAGAGAGGAAATCAGGTGAATTCACCTATGCTCCAGATTTAATTTATTCTGTTTCCCTTGAAACTCATAGTTTAAAACAGTACCTTGTCTATTTTTGCTTATCTTCATTTTCCTTAGTTAACTTTCTTAGGTCTTATGCAAGTTAAGGATGCCTACTCAAGATACACTGCACTGCATGCTTGAATTGGTATTTCAGAATCTTGCATTAAAATTTCACTTTGTACTTTCTGTTCAAGGTGTGGACCAGCTGTTCATCACAGTGCATTAGTTTCATAAGTGTTTTAATTTGAACATTAGTCTTAAACTTCTCTTCCAGTTGATCAGAATTATAATTTTTAAATTAAAATTTCAGTAGAAATTATCCATTTAAAGGCCATACTGTTTAAATGCATAGCGAGAAATGAATGTCTGAGAAATTCAGTTTCATTACTGATGCTTAAAAAACAATTAAATGAATGCTTAGAGCCTTACTAACTGTACATGAATTCTAAAAAATCTAAAGCCGTAATTTTACATGCAAGTAATCCTTTTTAAAATCTTCAATAATTCCATTCATATGAAGGACATTAATATGTGGAGCTAACCAACTTTGTGAATATCAGTATGGAAAAGTCTGTAAAGCAGCTCTGAGTCATTACTCTTGGAAAAGGTGTTTTCTTGAGTCCTGTCTTCTGTTTATTTAGATAAAAATATAATGTATCTATGGAAATATACATGCCTGTATTTAAGGGCTGGAAGATAAATCCTGGAGCAGAATTGTGTCAGTGTAGAATGGACTCATATACAGAGGGCTACTTAAAAGAAAAACAAAAGGTGCAAAACTTTTTGCTATGAGACAATTTGGGGAAGAATCAAGGATAACCACAAATATTTTCTAGTAAGTAGTAAGAATCACAAGGCCTGACATAATTCATTTGACATATTACAGATACAGAAATAGTCTTTGCTTGGTAATTCAGCCCTTTTCAGCTAGCCAAGAAACTGCCTGTCTTTCTCTTTGCATTCACTTCTCCACCTCACATCCAGATGATGAGATAGGATGTACCTTGGGTCAGCTGGAGGAGGTCAGCAGCTGCTGCAGCGCTCCACAGCTCCATTTGTGCTGCTCTCTAGAGCTGAGGTGATTTGCAGGGCCAATAAAGCAATGTGTTCTGTGCTAGACAAAAAGGAACAGAAGCTGTGCATGCCCTTGGCATGAAGTGTAGCTGTTTTAACTGGGAAGTGGTCAGTGACTCCAGCTAGCTCTAAGCCAGGCCACCTGGTCTTTCTCCAAACAGGAGTAATATAGGAAAATATGGTTATTTTGAGCAAATCCACTTACAGAGTATTTTTGATTCCTAAATTTAAGGATGAGTACCAGTATCTTCCAGAAACTGTGGGATAGTTGAAAACTAAAAGGTGGGAGAATACACAAAACCTGAGAGAACACTGAGGAGTAACATTTCCAGAAGAAACAACAACTTAGTGAAAATAATTAATGGGCAGAAGAACGACAAAAATAGATAGGTGTATGTGTTCAGTAGAGGATAGAGGAGGAGGAAGGGCCAGCAGCAGGAGAAAATTAGGAACATCAAAGAAATTAATAGCAAAAATTCCTCTCTTTGTAAAAACAATTAGTTGACATATCTAATACCTGATAATGTTAGGGAAAGGGTGTTATGCAATGATAAATGACCTCAGAAATAGCAACGGCAAAAATTGCTCTTGGAAAAAATCTCTTTCATTATGATATGGCTAACACTGGAAAGGTTTATTAATTCTTACCCATTACCAATCCTGTCATTTATGGGTGCTTAATCCTTTTAGGTAAAGACTGAGGTGGAATGGATGGGGCAATGGATTTTTAAGCTTGCCAGAACCTCTGTTAGGGAAGAGCCCAAGAGATAATATTTCTTTTACACTGCTCCGCTCTTTCACCCTTGAAAAATCATAACCAATTGAATGTGTGGATAAGGAATCTTTTAGGATACTTTTTTCCCTTCAAAACTTGTTTTGCTGTATGGAGTGCAAATGCTGAAAAGACAGATGGCATTCTTACTGCAGCAGATGGGACATCTCTTCTGTGAATGTCATTGTTGCCCAGGTGAAGTGAAATCCCAGCTGTATTAATGCAGCTCTTTCAGGTGGCAGTGCACTGCATCACTGATAAACCTGAGAACTGAGAAAATAGATGCAAATTTAATTGCATGATTTATCCAGGTGGATGACTAAGAGTCTAGGGATTTAATTTCAGCACCTGTCTTCAGCCAACAGACTTTTTAGTTCTAACTTCCCTATGCTTCAGTTTTCTTATACAATCTGAATTGTTTGTACAGAAAACGCTGTATAAAACATAATTTATTTTAACATCTTGAATTCTTCAGAGAGAAAACAGAGTAACCATGAATTACTCGGAATACTAAAATCAAAAACATCATAGTAATTCAATTATTAGAGAGCTAATAGCAAGAAATTGCTATTCAGATAACATGATTATGTGACTTGATTATTTAAATGTAATTATTTACTTCCCATGCCTCTGATTTTAAGTCGAGTAGGAGCACAGGTGGTGCTTCACTTTCTTTTCTCCTTTCCAAGATGTCTTTCACTCAATGAGGAATGGGACTGGCTGCTTTCCTTTAGAAATCTCCTTGGGGCTTTGTTAAAATGTCCAAGGTTCTCCACTTCATCATCTCTAATACTTATGGTAGAAAGACCTTCTTAGTTGAATAAATATTTGGTTTTTCATACAAAGTGTCTGTTACCTTCCTGATAATTGACTACACTTTTGGTTTTATCCAGCTTTCTTACCTCAGAGCTATGCTGTAATTAATGCTGGTGTTTTCTTGTCACTTCTTTCACTAATCTAAAATGGCCACAGCCCATTGAAGGAAAGAGGTGGAGACATAACACCTAATACACCATTCATTAGAAGAGGGAGCCCTGACTCACTTCCCACCTTTTCCACAATTCAACCAGCTAATAATTGGATATTGCATGTTAAAAGCAAATTAAACTGGAAATACTGCACAATTTCCCAGGTAAATTATAGCAATTTATTAGTAAACAAAGTTTAGAGGAACTTGTACTAGCAATTACTGTATACAGATTTAGTAAACTCACCAAGCCAAGCAGCCTGAGTGCAAATATCCCAAGCAGGCAGCAGTACTTCCTCACTACAACTGAGAGCTAAAAATCCATGACAGACCTTTTATACCTTGAAGGCACAGCCTCATTGGCTTCTTTGCCTCTACTCTTCAGGTGTAATGGTTGGCAGGGAATGCTTAAAGGGACCCCATGTCTTCAGTACAGGCATAAAATATCTTGTTCAAAATTCGGCAGATTAGAAGAAAACTTCACGAGCATTATCCATTTAAGTGACTGTCGTAACACTACTTAATGAACACACTATAGGCACATTCGGTATCATTTGAATTATTTATTTTTGAAGTGGACAATTTAAATGTTGATGTTATTAACCATTTTGTTTTCATTTTCTTAGAGCCCTTGGCTGAGATTTCTTGCACTAATCATAGTACATAAGGGGAACAAAAGTAGAAGGTGATTTTCCAGTGTGCATGTGTGTCTGTGTCTCTGTGTACGTATGTGCTTTACAGTTATCAAACATATATTTACACACCAACTTTACACTGAAGTCTTTAAGAAGTCTTTTCTATGGCAGGGGAAAGAACCAACTGAACAAAGACTTAGGTCTATATGATCCATATGAGATTTTCCAGTATAGTCCCACAGAGCTTCTTATGCATTCAAACTTTTGCCGGAATGTTACTCCATCCAGTAGTGTTTCTTTATGAGATGAAACCTGAAGCTGAGGATTGCATCTCTTCAGTTTCCTTAACTTCACTAAACTGTAAATAATTTAAATTATTAAATTGAAATATCAAGACATTTAGTTATTGTTCATATCGCTCATCTTTAACCTTCTAATAACACATCACATTTTAAAAATAATTTTAAAAACCAACAAAAAAAGACTTTGGAGGCTATATAGTACACAATCTCCATGGCTCCTGCTTCTTGGGAAATCTGTTACAATATTACAATACCCAGAAGGTATTTGGAGCAGTGGAACAGAATTGTCCGTTGGCAACTTTCACATTCAGCAATCCAGACACTACAACAATAATTTTAAAAATTGCTTTGTGATTTGTGTTTTTAATCTGTATTAAAAAAGGAACACTAACCTACTTCTTAAATATAATTTGGTTTTTCATGAAACACCACAAGATTTGGCAAAAAAAGATGTAAAAGAAGACTGTTTTGATGTATAAAACTCCTTATCAGTAGAAGAAACACCGACCTTAATTTGGCCTATTCATTTCATGTAGTTTTGCTGCATATTTGAAGCCATAAAGAGCAGAAGGAGCTGCTAGTCAGTTTGGAAATCACAAAACAGTTGCGCACCAACAATTCCTTTAATAGGCAAGGTGTCCATGAGAAACAGTAAAGTAAAGCAGAGGTGTGTACACAGTATATGCTGAGAGTCATGTGCATGTGCATACATGATGGATGTGTACATACTCTTGACTGTGGATACCAATACTGTGGGTGCATGCCCACTCTCTACAAATTTAAGTAGTATTTTGCTTAAACTCTCTCATTCAGTAGCTTCTGGTTTGAACTAGCTTTTCTCCCCAATACAAACATTCTGCTCCACACCCTGCAAACAAGTTCATCTGTCACACACCAGATTTATATTTTTATGTCAATAAAATTTTAGGACAACTGGATGAAGAGTCATTTCTTACACAGAACATGATAACACTCCCACTGTAGGAAATGGAAAGAAACAAATGGAATAAAAGTGCAGTGACTGTGGTGAAACATCTCCACAGAGTCAGGCCTCAATCTCTTATTTTGTTTTTGTTTGGGGTTTTTGAGTTTTTGGTTGGGTTTTTTTTTTTTTTTCACTGGGGGTGTTTGGTTTTCTTGGAGAGGAGGAACTCACTCTCCAGAACATATGTTTGGGGAAAATGACATAGCAGGTTAAGGGGGCATAGGAGGAACTGTGTTCATATATCAGATTTCCCCTTTTCTCTCCTTGGGCTGTTAAGCATTGCCCAATTTCTTTCCACTGGAAGTGGAAGAGGTTAGCCACTTTTTTATCACTCCAGGAAAACAGATTAAACCCAAGGATTCTTAGCAGAGGCCAATGTATTTGAGATTGTTCTGAATGATGACATCTGTCACTGCATCAAACACAAATTGTATGTTACTGGTATCAGTGGCACAGGTGAAGTGTGAGTAGATCTCCTTGGTCTCCTTGTTGCGATTCAAGTCCTCAAACTGGCGTTGGATGTAGACTGCTGCCTCCTCGTAAGTGTTTTGGCCTTTGTATTCAGGAAAGCACACTGTTAAGGGAATGCGTCGGATTTTTTCTGCCAGCAGATCTTTCTTATTCAAAAAAAGGATGAGGGAAGTGTTGATAAACCAGTTGTTGTTGCAGATGGAATCAAACAGACGCAAACTTTCTGCCATTCGACTCTGTAGGAGAGGAAACAACAGTGTCAGCAACAGTGTTCCAGCAGAAGTGTGGAAAGCACGCAGCTCTGTCTGCTGCCCTGAGCAGGGAAACTCCATTTATGAACAATTGAGCATGACCACCACAATTATGTTTGGGAATTAAAATCCAATGCTGCTATAGACTGAGAGAAGAGAGGTCCATTAAAAATCAGTGGCTGTCTGGAATGTTCCTGAGGTATTGCTGCCCTGGGACACTTATAGTGACGTAGCTGGAGCTGTCCATGGTACCAGGCTCTTGGGAGGCTGTGTTTATTACTTGGTTCACACCTATAAATAGGTGTAAATAGATGTAATGTTTTGAATAGAAAATATTATAGATTATTAAAAGAAATATCACTCAAGTATTGTCAAAAGTAGATATAGAAAATGTCTTAATCAGACATTTTTGGCAAGGTCAATATTTTTCCAGCATGTTTAGGTTTCAGAAAATGTTATGCATACAGCATGAGTCATGGGAGTGATCCAGGGTAAGTGAACAGCAGGGATTTGGGATATCAAAAACCAAGGGTATATTTGGTTTACAAGAAAATTTGCAAATATGTATGTGTTCCATTTGTCTGGCTTGTGTTCAGAGGGGATGAAAATAATTAGAGTCTGGGCATTTTTGTTGTTTAACTGTGAAGTATTCTGGCCAGTTCTCTAGTTTGGAAGGAACAAACAGTGGAGGCAAGAGGATGACCTTGGCTTTTAATAGAAATAAAGTATTTTGGGCTTAATTCTCCTGAAATTTGTATCTGTTGTGTCCAGTGCAATTTCCTTGACTTCACTAGAGTGACCTGGTGAGAGGAAGAGAAAATAATCATGCACTGTTTATTACACAAAAATTAATATTAAATGATAATTTATTTTAAAATTACTTTTTATTTTGTTTTATTTGGAAATGAAATCTAGTGTATTGTTATTATTTCAAAGGAAATCTGTAACAGTCACTATTGTTACACTAAAGCTTTATACTGAAAAACTGCCCCTTAAAAATGCATAGTTGCTGAAATAGGAGCAGACTGGTTTACATAAGCTTTTCAAATTACCTCTTATACTTTCCTCACTTTGTGTTATTCCCCTTTTCATTTGCTAAGGATTGACTTGGTCAGAGTTGCATCCTGTGCTCTCCCAGTTCCATGAGGGCACTGCTTTAGCTCTGTGTTTACAGTGGAGCCCAAGGCTGGTGGCAGTTGCTGGTCACTCCCAGAGGCCCGGGGCGCTGTGAAGGCTGGCTCTGCCAGGGCCACAGCTGACTCACCAGCCTCTTGAGGCACACTGAAACACAAGCTCAGTCAGACACTTCTGATTTGGGGGCTGTTTGTTTACTTCTTCCATTGTGAGGTGGGATCATCTGACACTGCAGCCTACTTTATATATAGACAGGTTTATAGGTGTAAAAACATAGCTTTAAAAATATGTTTGAGTATTTCTTTTCACAGTGCAAATACTAACACAACAGATAATCCCCTAAAACATCACAGATCTGTTTTCAAATACTCAGGATTTCCTTTCCTGATTTTGTAGCTGATAATAACCAAGCAAGACATTTTTATCTCAGTCAAAATTCTTTTTCTACTAATAGTCTGGAAAAAAAATCTTTTGGAGCTAATAGAGGGTTTTGGCCAATTCTTAGAGCAATCAAACCAACAAGATACTGCATTTTAAGAGGTTTGTGTTCATTGGGGTATTTTGTAGTGAATCATAACTGTTGCTCTACTACCAAATCCTCCATTGGAATCTGTAATCCAAGGACAAAACCCTTCCATAAACTGGGAGATGTTATGAACACATACAAGAGGACAGACAGGTTTAAATTATTGTAAACTTGGTGGTCTCTTGTGTGATGTAAAGATAATATTAGTAAATTGTTGATCTTGACACCTAAGAAATTTCTTCTTCGATGTAATATTATAATATTAGCTCTGGGTATCTGAAAGTCATTATATCCTTAACTAAACTGAATCCAATTTCTTTTCGTTAAAAAGCAAGTAAGCCAACCAAGAATCCTTTCCAACAAAGATGCAGGTGATATTATGTCAGTGCCAGGCTGTGCTTGCATGGTATTAATGTGTGATATACCTTGGGAAATGAACCCCCCAAATCCAAGTCATGATTTTAATAGCCAAAGAAGGAAAATGTATCACTGAACAATGAGGAAATGTATCAGAAAGGAAAACTCAAATCTTCAAATCTTAGAATCATACAGGGGTTTGGGCTGGAAGGGACCTTAAGTACCATCTAGTTCCAAATCTCCTGCCATGGTCATAGACACCTTCCATTCTCACCCAGCCTGGCCATGAACTTCCAGGGACTGGGCATCCAAAGATCCCACTGCCTCACCACTGTCACAGGGAAGTGTTTCTTATTAATACCTAATCTACTGTCCTTCAGTTTGAAACCATTCCCCCTTGTCCTGTCACTGCAGGCTCTTGTATTTAGTCTCTCTCCATCCTTCTTGTAGGTTCCTTTCATGTACTGGAAGGCTACAATGAGGTCACCCCTAACCCTTGTCTTCTCCAGGATGAACAATCTAAATTTTCTCAGCCTTTCCTTGTAGGAGAGGTGCTCTACTAATCAACTTGGTGGCCCTCCTCTGGACTGCCTCCAACTGCTCTATGTTCTTCCTGTGCTGGGACAGCTCTGCAGGTGGATTCTCACCTGAGTGAGGCAGAGGAGCAGAATCTGCTCCTCCCTTGCTGCCCATGCTGGAGGATCAGCCCAGCACAGGGAGGTTTCTGGGCCCCAGCACACACAGATGGGGCAGGGCCAGACCCAGCAGCATGCCTGAGTCCTCCCCAGTACTGCTCCATCTCCTCATCCCACATGATTTCTTGCAATATCTTAAGTGATATATCCACAGTTCTAAGGTCAAGGCTGACACTAAAAATACGTGGTATATCCACTCATATACTCCCAGCATAACAGGCTCATTTCTGCTTGTGGCAATATTGTAAAACTACCTTACATATCATAGGGAAAGTGAACTTGAGAGGGTTATGGCTTATTTTAAATAAAATAGAATAAATTCTTGTATGACTCCCAAAGGTGTAATAAAACATAATAAAATAATGATAGGCATTCTTCTCTGCAGTGTCTTTTCCAGTTCTGGAATCCTGAAGGGAGTATACAGCCAGGTGGTCAGAAAAAAATGTGCTGCTGTAATTTTATAATTATACACAAACTGGGGTATAAGAAAGATAATGCCAATGCCTTACCCAGATGGCCTTGTTGGGGGCTAATTGCAAATTCTTCTCTGAGCATAAGAACAAGGAATTGGTTGCTTAAGGGAAAGAACACTCTAAGGAACAGATGGCTGCTTCTGTGCCTCCAGTACTTGCAGACACACAAACACCCCTGGTCATCCTCTGGAACAGTACAGGTGTGCTTAGCAGGAAAGAGTTCTGAACAAGTAAGTGTTTTCAAAAGGGAAGACCCAGTTATCAAGACAGCAAGTAATTAAAAGAACAGAGTTGTTAAATGGAGCCAAATTGTAATGTAGTATCTCCTTACAGCTTTCACATTAAAGCTTTCTAGTCACAGCTGGAGAGCTTTGAAATTAAAAACGAAAAATTATGAAGGGAGAAACTATCACAAATAAGGGAATTAACTGTCATTTGTATTAAAAGCTTAAGAACATCTCTCAATCATTACATCTCCTTCATCATCATTATTTTAAAGCTGGTAGGCAGTTGGGGATTTGAAAACCTTAACTAAACCAAGTAAAATTTATCTTGTGTAAGCCATAAATAATAATGAATAAAATCTGTGCAGGAATAGTAATAGTGCTTTCTAGAGAAGTTAGAAAATCTTTAAATGTCAGTAAATGATGGAAAAACCAGTGGAAGCTGTTGCCATTTTCCTGTAGAGGCTTTCCTTGCAATAGTGGCTGACATTTAGCATATGCTGGTAGCTGTGATCTATTTCACAAAATGGCATGAAACTCTCTGTTTCAAATATCTTCTTTAGAGATCCATGACTTAGATCTTCTGAAGAAAGCAGATGGAGCTGAAGTATTTGAAGAAGGGGTAGTGGGGTAAAAAGATAATTGAATCAGTTGGATGTTTTTCCTTAAGGTTAATAGACAAAAAAAGAAAAATGAATCCATTCTGAAATAAGGACAGTCTACAAAATAAATGAAGGAAATACCATTGCCCAGGACACTCATAGTCAAAGCAGTTCAGGAATTCAAACTATGCTTGAGTAAAGGCAAAGAAAAAGCAGAATAATTTCACAAACAAAAATACAGAAAGCAAGATAGCTTGGGTAAATAAAGAGAGATACTCCTTTCCTGTTGAAAAGACTATGAATGCTAGTTGAAATGTCCTTTCTGTGTAGCAGTCAGGCAGTCCTGACTGAGTGCTGGATAAGAGAAGCATACAAAACTATTGTATGATTCATCTTTTGTTCAAAGCAAGAAGGCTTCTACATGAATGTATATGCTCAGGTGGCTGCTGGACTAAATGGAAAGAACTACAATAATTTAATGAGTTTTTTAAAATTCCTTTCAACTAAAAATCAAAAAGAAGAAACTTTTTGTTGGAAAGAAGTAAATAGATTTAATCCAATACCTCTCAAAGAAATTAAGAACCCCACTGAGGTAGAATTAAACTGAGATAGAACACTTTACCTGGGTTGTCCTGTATATACCTGTTTCTAGCCTTGGCATCTCCCAGAAGGGCTGGGGTAAGCAATAGGTTTTTGAGTAGACAAAATTGTTTCGATTTCTGAACCTTTTCTTCCCAATCCTAGGAGCCCAAAGTTTTCCTGGAAAATGTTGGAATTCTAAACTGTGAAAATTAGAAGAGGTGACATAGAAGACTAAGTCCCACTGTGAATTCACTAAGAAGTGTTCTTAAGTCTCTTAGCAGCTTAACTTATTCTGCCAGCAGACAAACTCATTATCCCATCACCCAAACAATTTGTTCCATTGGTCTGAAACCACTGCAGGAAATCCTCACCAGTCACGTTGTAAACAAAACAGGAAGGAGCTGAGGATAATTAGAAGCAGCTATGTCAATACAGCACCTATCATACACATATATACATGCACATGCCATCTATTTATGTCCTTCCTACCTAAAGGCTTTTCAGTGTCCCTGTATATATGAGGACTGTGAAGTGTAGAAAGGTGAAAACCTAACATAGCACGTTATGCCAGCACAATTGAAATTGAAAGAGAGGTAAAAGGTTTTATATTGTAGGAATATTGAATCTCTACTATGAAATGAGCTTATAGAAGGCTGAGAAACATATGTATTATGAAGTGGAGCCCTGAAGAAATCTTGTGTGATTTTGATAGGGAGATATCTATTTATACTGTAAGGGCAAAAAATTTATTAAGCATGAAACAAATTTGGTTTGAATTCTTTTAATCAGATTTTTTCTCAAATCAGGAGGAAACGATATATTAGCAAACAAAATTTATACCCTACCAAATTAATTCTTTATTTTAAAGATAATGTCCTGTAATTGTTCATATTACAGTTTGTACATGGTAGAGGAGGCAGTAGTCAGTATTTGATACCTCTTTTTCAGAGAAGCAAGGGAAAATAAAGCTTATAAAGTGGTAGTGCAGCATACTATCTCCCATGATGGTTTCCTGTTGGATATTGCTATTGTCTTTACATAGAACTCTGTAGATGGTAACTGAACCTGGCAGTATGAATGAGAATTACAAAAGGACCTTTAGGCTTGGCTATTGTATAGGATGACAATGAACAACATTATGAATATTTTACCATGTATGTTCTCTGTGACTGGGAAAACCCTGCAGTGTTACTAAGGCTGACTGTGGACTAAACCAAACAAAGCAGATTTAATTGGGAGTATTACTTTAACAGAGTCCTGCACATTTGTCTTTGAAAATTGATCCCAGAAACTTTTCAGTCCTGAAACAGAAGGTCATGTCTTAGGAGTGCATGCTCAGCTAAACACTGGTATGTGGTTGTTACATACGTGTGACACACTGGGGTAAAGCAACTTTTAATACTAGCTATCAAAACTATTTTACATTCCTAGATCAGGAACAATGCAGATTTGCTAATCCTACTAAGTACAGTCTGACAAGCTATGGCTGAAGTAAAGGAAGCTGAGCTGAGAAAGAAGTTTGATTAAATTTCCTGACTGGAGGATTAGATTTTGAGCCAGGGGATTTCCAAGCAAAGGAGCAGGACAACCAGTGCTTCTGCTAGGACCTATAAATTAAAGGGAACTTAAGGAAAGGATGTATAGAAAACTCTTAGAAGAACAGTAGAAAAGGTTACTGAGTTCAAGGATCAGAAAGGGTGGGACATTCATCATTCCATAGAAATGCTAGAAGATCCAGATAAAGGCTACTCCTGTATGTCTGACCGGGGTGTTGTTCCACAAACAAGAAAAGGGGCAAAATAGAAGTGGAGAAATACTTACAGAGTGATTTATTTCTTGTGACCAGCTATACATATATTTTAAGTAAGCTGAAGTACAGGAAAATTATATTTAGAAGTCACAAAATGGGCATGTGATAGGTGTCATATTTATCACTACCCATAAGAGAATTACAAATCCAGAGGAAAGTTCTAGGAAAAGGTATGTTCAAGAGAATAGAAATAGAGGACAGTCAATATTGGTCCTATACCTGACAGAACAGCCACACAAGTCAACGTTTCTGGGAAGCACTAATAGGGATAGATTGGCAAAAGTAATGCTGCTGCAGCTGGCAATAGAAACTGAATGTCCCAATGGGCCAGCATGTTAAAACCTACACATCTCCCAGACAGTGTCCAGCCAGGGCAGTGCTTTCAATCACGAAATGGGCTGGTAACTTGATTTTTCTCCTTAAGGGAGGGCTTGTTGTGTTTTGGTTGCTCAGCAAACAACTGTTAACACTCTGCTTTTACTGCCTCAAAGTCAGCAAAGTTTTATGCTACAGAAACCTTTGGCTGCTTCATTATGAGTGCATGTGCTCTGCTTCTCTGTGAATCATTTTGGGGCACAAGCAATACTGAAAGGGTAAACATCCCATAAATGGAATATAAAAATACATCACCAGGGTCTTTCATAGTGCCAGAAGATTAAGATTTCCTGAGTACAAATTAGGATCTTTATGTAGTTCTAAGAAGTAAATTTGCAGCATATAATACCTATGTTTGCTTTGGGGGTGGAGTTTTTTAAGCATTGTACAGCATCCCAGGCAAACTGCATATTTCTGGAGGTTAGCAAACATCTATCTTAAAAACGTTTTCTTGATAAAAGTATATTCATTTAAAATGTCACAGTTCTTGAAAATATATTCGAAGTATCATTAACATCCATATTACAATTGTGAATACCTGGATGTTTATCCTTAGATTGAGCTTTTTATATGTTAATACAGTCCAGCTTTTCTATTCCTGGTAATGTATTTCATTTGCTTTTAACACTTACTCAGTGTTTTCAGATGGGGTGGGATTTTTCTTCCAGGTCTTTAGATTACTTGCTTAGCTCAAGGGCAAAAGGAGCATTTCAAGCACATATTCCACATAGCTGAAATATTGCAGTTTTACACATGAAGTAGTCCAGCTGTCCATGTTTGAGACCCTTAAGCTCACTGTCAGCCTTCTGTGTCTAGACATTGATAGAATTACAGAATGGTTTCAGTTGAAAGGGACCGTTAAGATCATCGAGTTCCACCTCCTGCCATGGCAGGGACATTCTGCTAGACCTGGGTGCTCAGAGCCCTGTCCAGCCTGGCCTTGGGACACTTCCAGGAATGGGGCATCCACAGCTTCTCTGGGCAACCTGTGCCAGGTCTCACCACCTTCATAGTTAATAATTTCTCCCTGATTTCCAGTCTCCATCCACCCAGAAGAGGTAACTTAACTCTTCATCAGCCTCCAAGGAGAGGCTGAGGAAACTGGGCTTGTTTGGGCTGGCAAAGAGGAGGCCAAGGGGTGACAGCCTATGATTACTTGAGGTAATGCTGACACAGAACTCCTCCCAGCAATATTAGAGGAAAGAATAAGCAGCAATGAACATGAATTGAAGTTTGGGAGGTTCAGATTAGACGTTAGGTTTTCTCTAGAAGACTAGCACAGCTTTGCAACAATTTGCTGAGTTTTGTGAAATCTACATCTATACAGGATTTTCACTCAACTGATAAAGCCATAGCTGGCCTGATTTACTATTGGCAGTAGTCCAGACCTTTAGAGATCACATCCAGCCTACATTTCTGTAGTTCCATGCAATGTAAAAGCATATTTATAATTGAATGCAGAGATAAGAAGTCAATTTTACACACACAGTTCTGAGAAGGTCTCAAACTTTGCCTCCCAAAGAGATGAATTCAAGCACATGGGCTATCCTTTGATGGAAAGAGTCACTATCCTGTTGTTGAGGCAGGATGAAAAGGAAATAGTTAACAAATGGAATTGTGGCCTTTGTGGAATACCCAGGGTTTGCTGTTTTCTGTTCTTTGATGCCCTCTGGTCCTTGGAATAGCTCTTAAGCTATTGAAAGAGTGCAGAAATCTGCAAGAGAGCTACACAGGAATACACAAGTGAAGTGTTTATTCACTGTTTCAGGCTACTGACTAACCTACCTTTTGTATAGTTTATACATAGCCCAAGCTTTGGCTGATACTGTGTGTGTAAAGAAAGAATGCTTTTCATTGCACCTTCTTTGAAACAGGCATTTTTCTAATACATATCAGGGTGGGGAAGGGTATTAATAGGGTGAATATTTCTTTCTGACAATTGTCTTCATTGAAATAAAGCAATATATAGGATACATAAGAGGAAACTCATATTTGTTTTTAAAAATGAAAGGACTCCAATACTTCTGCCCACAGGTGGGCCACTAGAATGCACCAGCCAGTTCAGGAATTTTGCATCATGCAATAGTGGCCGGGGGGCAGATTGCAAAATGCCTGTGAATGCCCTTTCTCTGGAGAAAATACCCATGTGATATAAAGAAAAGAGGGGCTTATCAAATAAGTAGGTTTTCATTTCAACACACTCAAGCCCAGCTTTCAAACAAGACTCTCTGGATCTTTTTGAAAGATGTAAGATGAGGAATCATTTGTAACAGAAGCATTCAAAAACAGAGAAAACCAGCGAGAATTATCATAAGCATGGAATGACTATCATATGAAATTTAATAAACTAGTTCTTTTCAATCTGGAAAAAGAAATAGCTGAGAGAGAACACAGCAGAGCTCATAAAACCATGAATGGTACGGAAATGTTGAATAGCAGATGACTTTTTTACCATTTCTTACAGTGCAAAAGTAAGAAACATCAAATTAATTTATCTGACAGCACACAAGTATTCCTTCCATACCGTGAATAATTAAATGTAAAACTCTGCCATGAGATGTTAGAGCATCATAATGATAATAGTAAAAGTCAGAAAAGTGTAATTGGGCTCAAGATGCAATTAAATTAAAAGGGCACTTAAACAGAAAGATGCTGATGCAATCTGCTGTTCAGCTACCTGGGAGGGTAACTTGCAGGAAATATCAGTGTATGCTTGATCTGTCCCCATATTTTTCCTAAATGTCCATTGTTGCCCACAGTCAGACACAGACTGCTGCAGGTACTGGCTGTGACCTAGAGTCTGTGTGTTTTGGCTGTCAGAACAGCTCATCCTTGGGGAGAAATCAGTTGTTTATTTCCCTGTTGGTGAAAACTTCTCCTTTATGTAACCCATGTGAAATCACTTCAGTTCCCAGGCAATTTTGCCTTTCCTGTTAGTCTTGCCCAGTTTAGAAAAAGTTTGTTTCACACACTTCACCATCATTTGAAGCAGTGAGTGTTTCTCATTGAAAGGTAGGCAAAGGCTCTTGGCACTACAAGTACTGACCTCTAGTAATTGGCATTGTCCAGTGCTGGAGTGTTTGAATGACAGGAAGACAGACAGACAGACAAAGAAAGAAACAAAAAAGAGAGAGACTGGTCCACATTGATGCTGAACCAGTTTTCACCAGAAAAAGTTGGCCAGCACTCATTCTTCAGTAGTATCTGAACAATAAAAGCAGCCTATTATACATCAAAAAAGGTAAATGGCCCTTTATACTGAGAAATTCACTGCAGGGAAAAAAAAATCCCACAAACCCTGAGACCATTTGTCAGACTGTGGGACATCTGGAGAGGGATGCATTTTGCCCTCACAGTTTAGGCAGCTGAAACTCTTGCAGGAGCACTGGCTTCTTGTTTTATTGTACCTTTGAAGATATTTTAGGTAGGATGCTTACAGAGTTTAGCACAGCAGGAGCTCTGGTGGGAGCAGCAGCTGCATTCCCTTCGTGGCCTGTCCATGTTGCAAGATTAAGGTAGCAGAGCACGTGGTTATTTTTGGTACCCTTGCCTGTAATTCTAACAAAGTCCTTCCCTTCCTGGGGGTTCTGAGGCTGCCTCCTACTAACCTGGAAGAAACAAAGGCAGAGGGGCACAAAGGTCAGTGCTCAGAGTGAAGAGCGAAAAGGCAAGAGGAAGAAAGCTGAAGGGAAAGCACAAAGCAGCCTCAAGCAGAGGGTCTAAATCTGGGTCTGATCTTGGCCTTTTTTTGCATAAACTGAGGAAAGTCCTAAGAGTGCAAAACAAGCATGTTTAGCATCATGGAGAATCATGTCTTCACTTTCAATAAATCCTTCTGGTTTTAAGCAACATTACTGGGATTCAGATCAAATTAGTTTCAAGAGATAATTTCTATGACATTATTTTAGAGCAATTGGAGAAGAATGAAAGAAACAGTGATGTATGCTGAGAAGAATGCTTCTTTCATATTTGAGATGGAAATTGTAATTTGTTGGGCTACAGACAAAGGAGTAAAAATAATTTTGTTTGATCAAGACTGTATTTAAGAAAACCCTGAACAACCCAACGCTGTGGTCTCAGGTTACAGGAACACATTTTCCCTTCACTAAACTCTGTCTCATTCAACTTGCAAGAAGGTCCTGTGCTAGTCAATATTTGTCTTTAGAGTCACAACTCAATTTATAGATTTGTGCTTTACTATAGACTTGCTATTTATGAACTGCTCAAAAACCAGAATTACTGGTTTCTTCTCAAGCTTATAATTATTGTATCTGAATATTTCATTGACTACATTTGTTTCCACAGCATGTTGTCAGATCAAGAGGTGCTGTTAAAAGGAACTTATAAATAGGGAATGAAACAATCTATACAATGAGAAATTATAGTTAGAAGGAACACAGTAATTCTAGACACCCAATCTAATTTTCTAGAACAGAAGTTTTCAGTACATGTATTAATTTATTTAACACAGTTTAATAGGTTTTTCAAGCTATCAGTGATATCTGGTGTTGCTCTGAATAATCAGACCTACTACACATAAAATAACAGAATGTCAAATTATGTTCCTTTCAGAAAAGTAAGGAAGAATGTGGGATTACCTAAGAAAATTGTAATTTAATAAACACATTTGGATCTAAAAAGGAATGTGGACCTATGCCAGGTTCTAGTACAGTTTTTCAGTAGTGTTTCACTGCTTTAGCTGTATTCACTTTCTGTTTTCCTGCAACCCTGTGTTCCATTCATTTCACATTTTCCTCCCTCTGCTAGAGATGATGGCAGTGTTCCTGCAGTTGACAGTCTTATTTATCACATGAGCCCCCATTAATCATATTAAAATCATTGCATTCATTGAAAGATGCATAAAATCTATGGAAAAAACCCATCATCAATATAAGGGCAGAACCAAAACATACACAAATAAGACAGTAAAAATAAGGTTCCAGCAGCATTCTCCCATTTACTAACTCTTGATTATTTGATTGCACCAGAGCACTTAAACTCCTCTCCACCTCATCCTCAACCCACAATGCTTCACAATCTAAACTTACTCCCAACCTCCTCACTCTTTCCACATGAGAAACAGTGCTTATATAATTTTGTGCCGTTAGAGGCTGATCAGATCTCCATAATAATGGTTTGTACCATTCATATTAGCACAGAAATCTGCCCAGCCTAAAACAATTCAAACTTGCAAAGGAATTAGGAAAAACCCCAGCATCTCTGAGACCATGGCTGTGCCATCTGAAATATTAAGATCTTGTTAAAATAACTAAATTCTTAATTGTTTTTCTTTTTTAATAATGATGGTTGAAAATATTTTTTCCCTGTAAATGAATCTTTTTTTTTCGGTTTTAAATCACCCTACATTTTACCATTTGCAGAAAGGTAAATGTACTTTCTTCTCTCCTCAGCTTTCTCACGACCAGTCTAGTACAGTAAGAGTCATTTTGGTGTATTTAAATGTGTCTCTAGGTATCAAACATCTGATAAAGAATCTTGGCTGTGGCTACTTCTAAGTGGATCCTCCTGTATTATTCTAAAATTCTTTCTCTCCTACACTGGGGAAAAGCTCTTGTGGTACTTTACACTGATCCTGCAATTTGCAGTGCTAGAAGATAGGGCTGTGCCCTTTATACATCCATCACCAAATTTTATTCATCATGTGTGTGAATTTCAGGTAGACAATATTGTTTTTCCTCAAACTGTGGGATTCCACACACATACTAAGTACATCACATTATTTATTTTAACTTGCCATCTGGTAATTCCAACTGAAATTGATAACTGAGATCAAGAGGAGTGTCAGATGTGCTGAGACTAATTGAGTTACACAAGGAAGTGTCTTGTGGGACTCTCCTGCTCTCAGGAGACAATGGAAACAGCATTATTGGCTTCTTTCAAAAACATTATCATGTCACTTCAACTGATTCTTGTGGGATCCCAAGGGCAATCAAAGGAAGTGCTGTAGAGTAATGACAAGTGGGGTAACAGAACAGAGCAACAGGGAAGGAAAAAAGCAGCTGTTGGAACATTTGATCTTCTCTGTTATTACAGAACTACAAGTCATACTAACTTTTTTCTTTTTAAATGTTGACTCCATGTGAGTTACAATGCAGTAGCCTTGGCAGGTCTGCCTGATGTCTTTTGCAACAAATCAACTTGTAGTGTTATCTCTGTGGAATAACTCCTGTCTGGCTGGAGGACTCTTAATTGATGGATCTAGGATTGAACCAAGAAAGGGACATTCTGAGAATTACTTACACCAGAGAAAACAAGGAAGAAAACTAACCAGGTTACCAGCTTTTGCAGGCTGGAAGGGATTTTATTTATTTTCAAAGTTGCTTATCACTTGTCCATTTCTCAGATTTCTTAAGGAAGTGTGGATTGATTTTCTATTCAATCCATTAAAAGGGAAAAGGCTTTTGGTTGTGTACTGCTTCCCTATTTTCAACTTAGTGTTTAAATATTAGGTCAGAAATACAGTAATTAATTTTGTACCCAGTTATAATGGGAAATAATTCTGATCCAGTGACTCCTGAACCTGTCCTAAGCACAGAGAGAGAACCAGAGATGCCTTCTCCTCCAACTTTTGTTTTCCTCTGCATTCATTTCCCTCTTCAGGTTTCCATGGAAATAGCAGAGAAGTGTGCTTATATTCTTGGCATTAAAATATTCATAAAAAGGGATAAAGAGATGGTTTAAATGACAGATGCTGTATTGCTGAAGCAAGCAGTCAAATTTAGGGTTCTTGTCTGTAAATGATCATGGGTGTAAGCAAATGCATTTTGGAGAGAACAGGCCCAGAACAAATTCCTCACAGTGGCAGGAGAAGGGAGAGGCAGGACAAACCTGACCTGCAGAGAAAGCAGGAATGGAGTGCAAGGTTTCAGAGAACAATGCAAAATAAAATGCTGCTGAGATTTTGCTATTAGAAGTTGAACCCTTTCCTAAGGGAAGAGAAGATTACTTAAACTTATAGAATTACTTTTGTTAACTGAAAAAAATATTGCACAACTCCAAACTATCTAATTAAGTTTTAAAATCTTACCTGTATAAAGCTTCTAATTCCTTTCAGTTATTGCAAATAGAATATTTGATACAAAATTAAAATTTAACCCTTTCAAAAAGGCTTTCCTACATTTGAACTCTTGAGTACATTTAATGTTTTAAAGGAACTATAAAACCTTAACATTCTTTTAACCTTAGAAAATCTAACTGGAAGCAAGAAATACACAGACTTAGCTATATTTTTATTCATGAATCTTACTCAGACTAATTATTTTGGTTGTTTAGTCATTATAAAGATTTTAATCTTGAGCACTAAAATTATTCTAGTAGTATAAATAAGCATTTATATTCTAGGAAATCTGGTTTTCTGATTCAAAATATAAGCTCTAGTCCTTAAAAGACCAGTGTATGGACAGATTCCTCTGCAGCACTTTGGCCCTCAAGGAGAGTGAAGTACAGTATGTAACATAAAGGCAACTTTTAAAAATCTATGAAAAACAAACAGAAAATAGATGCATAATTTAAAAGCTTGCCATTAGAACATTTACTGCATAGAGATTTGGTGTGGTTTTCATTTTCCAAGAACAAAAGTATTTTTTAAATATAAGTTGTGAAAATAAACACTTCAATATGTCAAAATACTTCTCTTTTAATAGTGGAAGCCATGAATGTTGTATTGACTTGTTTGCATGAAGTTACTCTGAAAAAAACTTGCAAATGACCAGTGCATATTAATGAAGATCTATCCAAATGTTTATTAGTCTTTATCTATAAAATCAGCCTGACTTCTGGCATGTTTATTGGTAAATCCTTTTATTGTTAAATCCTTTCTGAAAGACATTCAAACAAGGGTAATATGCCAGCCTGCTAAGCCAATTATCCAAGCTCTGCGTGCAGCAAATACTCTGGGACATTTTTATGCTGAGAAAGTGTTGAAAGAAGTATCTCTCTTTTTTTTTGTAAGCCATACACGTCTGGAACTGAGAAAAGTGAGACAGACAAGGATGATTTAGCCACTGATGCAAATTGATAGAAAAATCAAGAAATAAACCCCTCATCTCCACTGCTCTACCACTGAAAAGGATTATTATAATATGGAAAAGTTTAAGAATTATTGTTGTAGAGGCACTGCAGATATGCTCTTTTGACTGCATCTATGAAGTTTAATAACTAAAATTTTAAAAATAATCCACACCCTTTCATACACAACTCTTTATTTTGATGCTGCCATTCAGGCCCCAGCTCTGGGGATTGGGTTCCTTGAACAGCAATGCATGACATAAATACCAACACTGAATCAAGAGCAGCACATCAAAAGGAGCAGCAAGGACTTAGAGGAAACATTTGTCATCTGCTGAACAACGACAGAGAACAGCAGGGCACTCAACAGCTACTGAAGGAAAGATCCTTTGAGGATACATTTACACAGCAATGGCTCAGTCATTCTTTCTGGAAGGTGCATTTGTCAGTCATATTACACTTCTGTTTAAAACAGCTTATCTTCTTTCTTTCACCAGAAATGCCACGTGCCCTAATCAGAGCTGTATGACACAGATACCACTTCAGCACCTCGTTTTAAGAACAGTGGAGGTATTTTATATCCAGGATTTATTACTTACCATAGAAAACCTGCTGGTTTCCAGCTTGCACTTTTGGATAACCATGTAATTTCCCTACTGTTCAGAGGATAATCGTCTTCATAACAGAGAAAACAGTAGAATTATAAAGGCATTTGTCAAGCTGTTCCAGAAAACTCTAGTCACTTCTAAATGAGCATGCCCTAGAATCCTTTGTGTAAGGCTGACTGAGAAGGCACCTTGCAAAAGCCCTCAGTGGAAAAAAGGTTATAATTTCTCTAAAATCTTCACATCAAGTTGAACCTGCCACTAACTGAAATCATACCATCTGTAAAATCCATATTCAGAATAATTTTCAACTAAATCTCTAACTAATCACTCCCAGTTAGCTTCCATTCAAGACAGATGCTGGCAACTTTGGAGCAAGAAACCTCAAAACATGGGACAGGGCTCCTCAGCAAAAATACTACTGCATAAATGTTAAAACCAGATTATTTATAAATCTTCCTGCCTCGAGTGCAAAATTGAAAACTAATTTATGCTATCTTTAAACTAATAATGATTCTATAAAGTGGGATTAAAAAAAAGAAGAAAAAATCAGGATTTTTTCAGAGGTTTATGGATGAGAAAGACTTCAGATATCAAGCAATAAAGAGTGGCAGATATTAACAATCTACCATATCAACGACCTGTAAATTCAATATATAATCATGTGGGTGAGCCAAGACTTTCTCTTAGAACTCATCTTCTCTTTGCTGGCCAGCTGCACCTCACGTGACATTGCCCTGCTGTGTGACTTTTAGCAGGAGCTGCTATTGATCTACACCAACCTCACACATAGTGATATTACAGATTGGGCATGAATTCAGTGTACTACAGTCATGAAAATAATTATATTGATGAGGCAGAATGATTGAAAAATCAAACTGGGGAAAGGCAGATATTTTTCTTCTATATTTCTTCGCTGCACAGCACCTCATTTCTCTCTGATATTGTGCAAGAGCTTCCCTATTTATATTGTACCTATGCATTAAGCAATACAACAAATTGCATATAAAACTGATCTAAGTAGGAAAGTCAGTTTCATGAGTCAGAAAGCAAGATATCATCCAAGGTCTATTTACCAATAAAGGAAACAATTGAGAATGTGCAGTATTAATAAAGAAAATTCATACTAATAAAAATTAGCAATTTCCTCACAGCGAATAATGAATGCAAAGAGCACAGAAATACAGAAGTATTAATCAGGAAAGCAAAATACAAAGAATTAAAATCTGGAGCCTGGTTTTGCTCATATTAAAATCAGTGGCAGTAATATTTTCATTCATTTTTTTGTTTGAAAACTACTGTCAATAAAATGAAATCAACATCTACAGTATAATCTGCTGGAATTCTGTACAATTTCCCAGTACTTCTCCAGTGAAACTAAGATTTCAACTACTAAGCTACATGTATGATGATATAAGGATTCTCATCATCTAGTTGTATATTTTATAGGACTCTTTATTAAGCCACTAGACCTGTCCAAGCCAGGTTTCCCAGGCAAGTTCTTCCCCACTGGCTCATCTTTTGGCACATGGGGACAGCCTGCCCTGCTCCTGTGCCTTTACAATTTCCTTCTTGAACGATGTCCAGCTCTCCTGACCTGCTTTGCCCTTCAGGACTGTCCCCTCAAGGGACTCTGTCAGCCTCTCTCCTGAGCAGGCCAAGTCCAGGCTGTCAGTTCTGCTGAGCTCCCTCCTTGCCTTCTGAGAATGGCAAACTCTCACTTGGTGATTGCTGTGCCAGGGCAAGCAGCTCATCCCCTCCAGCTCTCCTATTCCTCCTGCAGAGTTTGTGGCCCCCCCTTGCAGCACTCCAGCCGTGCCAGCCATGCCCCCATTTGTGTGCCATGCTTTTCCTGCTGGCCAGTGCCTTCCACCTCCCTGGTTTGTTGCCCATGCTGTGGGTGTTGGTGCAGACGTGCTTCACTTGAGCTACTGATCCCACCACCTTTTGGGGGGAACAAGCACTAATTCCTACACATGACCATTGTCAGGCTTTTCCATGATTTCTAACACATCAAGAGCCTTTATGTCTTCGCTGCCACCTGGATCAGCCTTAGCTGCCAGAGAAAAGTTTGTTCAGCCTCTTTCCTAAAAATATAGATTTAAATCCCCCACTATTTCAAGTTGGTATTTATCTGACCTCACTTCCAGCAATTTATTCTTTCTCTGTTAGATTAAGTATTTCTTTAAATATTGAGCATTTTTTGCTCCTTCAGGTATTTTTACACTAAGCAGGTACTTCAATTTTTTAGCTCTACAAAACTAATTAAACTTTTGAAACCTTTTCAAATGCTGTAAGTCTCAGTCTGGATTGCTGGATAGCAATGACAGCCACATGCTCTGCAGAACTCTGCCTCCAGGACACTTTAGGCACAGCCACAAAGCATTTACTCTTGTCAACTCGGTTTTTTTAACATATCTTTAACCTCCTTTGTTAACCTCTCACATTTCCAATTCAATTGGATTTTTTTCCTTTTACTGTGTGTGGGCTGTTGAGGGTTTATTTATTTCTTTATTTCTAATTCCTATTTTGATTTGATCTCTGAAGAACAGCAAAGGCACTCGGCAAGCTCCTGTAAGAACCACCCCTCTCTGTAGCAGTGCCAGGAGAATGTACATTATCACACTACACCTCACAGAGGCTTTATAAAAATCAGTGTGACTCTGACAAGTCCAATGACATCCCTAATCAGCATTATCAGGGTGCTACTGTATAAACGTTTACACCAGTGGAATTCCAACTGATCTGGGGGAATATGAATGGAAATCAGCTCATTGCTATGTCAGAATTGCTCATGGCTGGAGGAGGTGCAGCACATCTGACACCATCATGGCCTTCTACAAAATTAGTTTAGGCACAAGCTCTGTCCCCATAACTGAGACACTGAAGGATTCATTTTATGCTAAATTGTCTTAAACTATTAGCAACAGTTTATTTTTACTGATGGGAAATGGCTGGGAGTTGATTCCTAGCTGCAAAGTAAAATATGGCCAATCAGTAAATAATGGGGAAAAGTACACAGAGGACTGTATATTTAGAAAGCAAGTTGTTTCAATCATCTTAGTAATGGAAAGAAAGGACAGTATCAAGCTTAAATATCTAAAAAATAAGTGACAGGAGTTAGAGAGCTGAATTAATTGGAGTAGAGGAGTTATTCATTGTCTGCTAATTTTGAAGTATAATCAGGGGACACTGTCATTGGTTGACAAGTTAAAAGTTTAACTGAGCGTATTAATAGCTTTCAAAAAATGCATTTTGATGCTCAAAATCTTTCCCAAGATACAGGCAGCATACAATCAAAAAAAAAAAAAAAAGTAAAACTGCAGCAACAAGGGCAAATTACTAAATCTCTGCAAGTGTATAAGATCTGTTTAATGCCCAAGCTTATTTAATGACAGAAAGAATAACTATAGTCAGATATCACTGCATTAAAACATGCCAGGAACACAGGGCAGGATTAAGACAGCAATATAGCAGAATTAGAATTAATTTCAGCTGTATGCCATGTCACTGAGATTTTTTAAAATTCATGTAATTCAATTGCAGAATTGACAGAGAATAGTCACTAATGATCTTTACAAAGGAAACAAGCAGAATGAGTTTCAAGTTGGGTAAGAGTTTTACATCCCCAGAATATTTTAAATGCAAAAAAATAGGAACAAAGAAAGTTATATCTGAAAAGGCTCTAGTCTAGATTAAGTGCTGCTTCAAACTGCCCCATGAGAATATTTGTAGGAATGGTCTGGTGATCAAATATTTTTATTTGCAAAACTTTATAGCTTAAATAAAACTGACCACCTCTCCAGCAGCCTATAACAAATACCTCTATTTTCTTAAGCTGTATAGTTTCTCTCAGGGGCTAGAGTGGCTACTTGTACCTGTGCTAACTCAGCCAGACCATGCTGACAGTATAACCACCAAGTGGTTTTGGCAGTGTTGCACTGATTGGTATAGAAGGTTATTAGGATGATATTAGTGCAGGATATTAGTGTAAAGACAGTAGACATACTTAATAGTAAATGTAAAAAAATATAACATGATGAATCCTGTAGCCTTCCAAGAACAAGAATGCTCAGGGACCAGTCCATGGCCAATGCTGACCTGACAAGGTTGTTTTGATCTGCAATCTAAATTACTGACTTGTAATAATGGAAGAAAGTTCTGAAAAATCCACCACCACCAAAACTTACTCTGAAGCTGTATTAACAGCAAGGATCCTCCATTGTTCCAGCATTTCTGCTTGGTTTTAAGGCTAATTGGACTCCACTACTCTCTCCAGGCTTGGCAAACCACAGAGAGTTGTTACAGCTTATGCACCTACAAAAATAACCCAAAGTAGCTGTTTTTCTAGACCAGGATGGAATTTTCCTTTTTGGTTTTTTTTTCCTTGTTGGCACATTTCTATTCACTGTGATTGTTAAATAGACAGCATACAGAATTATGAGAGATGATGATATCAACACTTCTCTACCCACTAGAAGGATTCTAAGTTTCTAAACTCAAACCATATTATTCTTTTGTGGCCTTGGGCTTCAGTGGTATCTTGACCCCTTACACTGCAGTCAAGTGAATTTCCAAGCTACACCTATACCACCAATGTTTCTAATATGTCATTTAGAAGTTACTCAGTTTGTTGTAAAGTTCACAGAAAAAGCTACATCTTTTCATCACAAAGTAGTAAAACTGATTGCCTAAACTCAGCCACTCTACTTCATATGCATTAAGTTTCAGAGAATCTAATTAACTTCTGAAGATTAAACCTCTACATGTCCAAGAAACATATTTTCCATAAGGCTAGGCCAGGCTTGTCACATGTGCCTCACAGCCCTAAAATTATGTGGCATTCCTTACTGTTCAAGGGATTCTTCAAGGACAAATGTACAACTTGCTTTTAAGTAAATGATTTGCAATAGAGTCACCTAGAGACTTGCACATAAAGGTGACAATCTGCTTGAAGCTTGGATTGCTCTGGTGTTTTCCTCTTCTAACTCCTTGCTTGCTCTAGCCAGTTCTCCAATTTCACTTGGATCTTTCCTATGACAATGTATTTGGGAAGATGTTCATGGCTTTCCAGCCTCGCTGAGAGAGGCAGAGACGTTCATCTCCCTTCCTTCAGAAACCGATTCTTTATCCAGCTGATCTTACCCAGTGTGTATGATCAGCTCCTCTGCCTGGCAGTGGCTTTCTGACTCATTACAATTCTCACAGTGCTTGACAGGTGCCTTGTGTTCATGTGTGTTATGCTGGTGGCTGCTTTAACCCTGCAGTTCCAGAGCAAGCTTTACTGCCTCTACACTGACAGCCATTCCTGGAATTCACCTGGGTTCTGCTTGGGTTTTTTTTTCTTCTTTTATAGTTTGAAGAACAGCAGTGTTACTGAATCACTGAGATTTTAACTTAAATTCTGTTTATTCATCGTCAGTACCCATGTCTTTCTACCTAAGAATTATTCTGAGCCTGAAGTTCATGGGATATTTAGGAGCATTCTGCCACTCCTGATGCCTCAAAGTTTAATTGACCTTAGTGCTGTAATGCCTGGAAATCAATTAAAAATCACAGCAAAACCCCTTGCCTAGTCTAGGAGTTTTGAATGCAGCCAGTCACAGAGACCAAAACCAGAGAGTTACATCATCTCTCAGGCATTTGTCATGGGGGATTTGAGCCATTGCCTGCTGTTACCTAAATATGTCAGGAAATTCAGTCATCTAATTCAGATGTAAGTGACAACCAGCCCTGGATACCAAAGCAGACAAGTGCTGCCCAGTAGGTTCATGACTTCTGTGCCATGGTTTTCCAGAACAGGCAGAAATCTTTCTGCTTTTGCCCCCATGAATTCCTTCTAATTAAGCCTCCTGCTCTACAGTGACAAAAATACTTCTTTACCTGTAGGTTTCAATATGGGCTTGATATGAAATAGATAAGCCTCACAGCAAAGCTTCACAGGCTTTTACAATCTGATACTGGCATCTTCCTGCAATCATACAATGGCATTAGAATGAGTCTATTTTTGTATTCCATAGTGGGGCACATTATCATATTTATTACTTTTTTTTTCCCAACTAGAGGAACTAATTTAGTGAACATACAGACAGAATTATTTGCCTATAAACTTACTGTTAGTATCTGAAGTTACATGGAATGTAAAGTTCAGGGTATGGCAACAAATCCAAAATACGAAAAACTGCTGTCCCGTGTGTTCTGTGAGAATATATCCACGTAAGAAGCATACAATTATAATGAACAACGTAAACAAAAATAAATCTTCAGACTTGAAAGATATCTAGTAAAAACCCTGCTAATTGGCAGTTGATCAATCATTTCCTATTATTTCCTATTCATTATTTTACTGCTGTTTACATATTTGAGAAGGTACATGCTTGAGGCTGGAATTGTGATGCATTACTATATAAAGTTAAACTTTGGTAAGGGACTATATATATATTACTTTGTTAAGTACAAAAAGGCTAGAATTTCATTTGCAGTGCTGAAAGATTACACACATGAGTGCTGAAGTCATCTAGGCTTTGCTCCCACACAAACTTCACTATGAAAAGTCTTGAAATGGAAAAGCTTCATGAAAAAAATGGAACAGTTTAGGTCAATCTTTTTCTAGGATTCCCAAGTGACTTAGTTTGTCAGAATAAAGTTTCCTGACATGATGTTTACCACTGATAATAACAGGTGCTAGAAGGGCTGTGGGCACACAGATCACAGTTTCCCCTCTGTCCTGACTGTTAGTATTAGCAGTGCAGGAAAAGAGCTGCATGCCAGAAAGGATTTTTAATACCCTGAATTACTCAAAAAGCTGATCTGTCAGGAAAGGCAAATAAGCCCCTTAAGTATTTGGCCTCAGGGAAAAAGAAAAAAAAAAAAAGGAAGAAAAAAATGTTACCAATGTTGTTTACTTGATTAAAAAAATAAATCCTGGCAGAAACAGGATTTCTGTTCAAAATTCATACGATTACCATATGACAGAAGGCTTCCCAGTTATTATTAGATAATTGAGAGGCTCAATTATGACCCCAATTAGTGCTGCATGAGGCCTACTCCAGCCTGAGCTGTTTGCTGCAGCATTTTGACTTTTTCATCTGCATCTCCCTTTTAACAAGATACTAAAAAAATAGCCTCAAAAAGCCTAAAATTTAATTTTTATATTCATTTGCAGTGGCTGTAAGAAATAAATTACTTGTTACCTGCAAGCAGTTTTCCTCTAAAATCCGTGTTTATAAAATTACTGAACCAGTGTCATTTTTAAACCTACAAAACCTTTACTTGGTATCTCCTGCACCATGTGAATCTCTTGTGACTACTGACCTCAGGAATTCTCAGGCACACACTCATGTTTAGCCCACTTCATTATGTACTTGATTATTGCATTTGTAAAGTGTTTCTCATGGTCTCAAACCCTGTTGCAGCTGCAGGCTGCAGAAGAAAACCATCAGTGAGAATGTACAGAGGACAGAGCTGGACACATGAGGACACTGACAGAGAAACTGCAAGAATCCTTTTCATGAGGACAGGCAGCAGCACTGATTTCTGAGAATACAGGTTATTTAACATTCTCTGGCACACATTCATTTAAAGAGAAATTGAAATAAAGATGAGACACTTAGATATTAACGGGTAGCACCTTCAAAGTGCAGGGTGCAACATGTAAGAAGGCAAAAAAATTATTACTTGATAATGTAACATTATCAAAGGCCAGAGCTGGCATCTTAACATGTAATAAAAGATAGAATGGGTCAATCAGCTGCTAAGGACCATGAAAAACAAGACAAGTAATTTATTTGACATAATAGAAATCAGCATGGGATATGAAAATTTAAGGCAACCTTCTCAAGAGTGCTGGTCAGGAATCATAATCATACAATAAATCCAAAGCAATCCAAAGACATTTTACAATGTTGCAACTGTGTCAAAAGAGGAGACAGCTGTTATGTGGTTGAGTCATGCTAAGTAGCTGTGGTGCATGGAATGATAACACTATATTTATTACACTAGGTAAGGAAAAAACCTCCCAAGACATTGTAGAAATGACCCCAGACACAGATCACATTTCCAGATAACCCAAGATAAGCAGGAAAAATATTGTTACAGAGTGATGAAACACACATGGTAGTGGAGGAAAAAAATGAACTGTAATTCCTCATGTAGCTTTCTGTTTAGTAAAAAAACAGCTAAATATCACATATGTTAAACAGAAGCAAAAATACTCATTTGTCCAGGTCTACAAACTGTCAACTCAGATGATTTTGCTCCTAGGAGTGATGTTACCCAGAACAAAGCATAGCAGGAGAAAGACAAAAGCCCCTGAAAAAGTCAGCCTTCCCCTTCTGTTACTTATTTTTGAGCAGGATAAATTTAACTGAGTCACTTAAAATGACACACAAAGGAAAAGTTGTCCAGGCAGCCGATAGTTTGGGCATTATTTTTGTTCTCCCTTCTGCTCACTGGTGTCACTACAACAACCTCACCCTCAGCAGACTTCACGACTCTGCTGTAATCAGAGCCCACAGTGTGCAGAACTGCCTTTCCCCTCATTTCTTGCCATATCCGTCAATCATTACTTTAACACGTCTTCAATAAAGACAGAGTTCATGCATAGCATTTCTCCACTTCTGTCAACAGGATCACAGAAGTTTTCATATTCATACAGATCATTTGCTCAACTTTCACAGTTTATAAATCAGCCAGATTCTTACACGCTCTCTCGAGCACTAAGTTATGTTTGGCAGTAGACTAGTTTTATTTAGCAGCTCTCTTCACCACAGATTCTACACTAGGAGGCATTTTACACTCTGCAACTCTATTATTTGTAGGACTTTTTTCATGAGTGGCAGTCTCAGTGTTGCAGTTCCAGTCATGTACCAATGTAGGTGCTATTGTTGGTCCTGTATAGGCCAATGTTGATAAGGATTTTTCAGATTTATATTGATTTTTTTCCCTTTCAGGTAGTTCTTTTAGATTTTTCAATCTGAACAGTAAGGCAGGAAAAGTCAAAAGAATTGCAAGAAACTCCTAGTCAGGTTCTAGATGTAAATTACTTTTTCTAGTATGTCTGAAAATTAGGAGAATTAGTGGCAATGCTTCTCTCATGTCAAGAGGAGGTTGCTAAACAAAAAGCAGATACAGAAATCTGTTACAATAGGAAGGCACTAATGCCAAGACAAGAATCTCCAGATACTGAAGGATAAGTGCATGCACAGAACAGTGGTATGGCTCATCAGAATAGTACAGAGGAGAAAATAGAAGTGTTGTTTATAAACTGCAAAATCACTACAGAAGATTAGAATAAGAAAATATTATATATGTGATAAGCTCTACTGACAAAAAATGGGCCATCATGTGTTCCTACCCACAAACTGCCTCCTCATGTTTTACAAGGCTGTCAAAAAAAAATATTCAAGTAAAAGCCCTGTGAAACTCAATTCAGGCAATGTGAAAGTTACAGCAAATATATATATTCGCATATCTGTAAGCATTCATATATTTTCCATAGCTACTGTATTTGTGTGCTGTGAAAACCAGAAGCTGACAACATTAAAGACTATTAAATGGGAATGGCTGCTCTTTGGACAAGGCAAATCAGCCATTTAACCAAAAACAATCAAAGAAAATTTTAAATATAGAAATGTCATACTAATTAAAAAACATGTTTAATTTCTTTTAAAAATTAATTTCATCCCAAATTCCTATTGAAAATCCTGGGGAAAAAAAAGAGGGAGGAAACTTACTTATTATTTTACTTTTGACATTTCCCAGGACCTTTGTGGTGTCCAAATGAACCATCCCTATACACCAGGATGTCACTACTGCCTGCCTTTTTAAGTGGTGTCTGAAGTAACCATGTAAATATTTAGCTAAAAGGCACCAGAAAAATAATAAATTGGCTGTCATGTGAAGAGCACCTCCATTTCCCAAAAGTAACATTAAATAACTAACTCTGTCCAGCGGGGAAAACTATCCAAATAAAAGAACCATAGCTTGTGGATTTTCATAATGACTGGGGATTACTGCCTTGGGAGGGAGGGAAGGAGGGGGAGATAAAAGACCAAATAGTGGTGAAGGAAAAAGGAAAAGAAGGAAAGAGAACTTACTGTTTGATTATCTTCATACAGCTTCAAGTCATACCCACTCAGCTCCACACAGAAAATTATTGCTGTAACCCCCTCGAAACAGTGGATCCACTTTTTGCGTTCAGATCTCTGTCCACCCACATCCACCATTTTGAAAGTCAGCTCTTTGAAGGTGAACTTATTTTCTACAATCCCTGTGGTCATGTCCCGAGACCGCAGAATATCTTCCACCGTGGGGATGTAGTCCAGAGCTGCGATCCGTTCCAGGTCGTTCAGGTAGTAGGCAGCGTTATCCTCCAGGTGGTACTCATTGGAGCGGCAAAAACACTCCTGCACGCCAGGGTCTGCCCACAGCCTCTTCATCACCCCCAGCAGCTCCGGGGTAATCTCACCTTTGCTCTCAGCTGGGCCTGTCAGGGCAAAAAGCTGCACCGCATCGTACGCTCTGTCAGGATTGTGGAATTCTATCTTAAGGGTGGCCAGAGCCCGAATGATACGTGTGAGAGAGTCAATTGCATTATAGATAATCAGAGGTTTGTATTCCTTACAGGCCTCCAAGTTAAAGCCACCGCTATGAATGATTTTCATCTGCTTTACGATAGTACTCTTGCCAGAATTGCTGGTGCCCAGGAGGAGGAGTTTTATCTCCCGTCGTTGTCGCTGGCTTTCAGAGCGCAGGTGGCGGTCAATCCTCCGGGACCGCCGCGCTGCCTCTTTCTCCTCAGAGCTTTGCCGACATCCCATGGTACAGCAGGCGGGTGCAGGGGGGGCTGCAGACTGGCTCACTCTGTTACACGCGTCTCTCAAAAAGATCTGCGGTGTCTCTCAGTTCTCGTGCCAGGTACACCCCGAATGGAAAAAAGGTCACGATCCAATACCTGATGATCCCCGATGCCTACAGCCACCTAATAGAGTCCCAGCAGGGGTGCAAACACATGTAGGTATGCAGCCACAGAAATAGTCTCTTCAGTAGATCTCATGGCACTCCCCTTTCCAGTGCATAAACTGTGGCACATCCCTGTTAATGATGGGACGCTTCCCCTTGCCACAGTTTGTCTAGAACCATCAAATACCCATTTCTGTTCTGCATAATTATTTTGCTGCCTTCTGTCCAAAGGTAAGAAGCAGCACTTTCGCCTTCTCTGCTCTAGCCTTTTCTTCTGATCGTGTTCTCTGGTTGCTGTGGTGATGCTGCAAGATAAAGCTGAAGCTCTTTTCGCTGGTACTGTACTTGTTTTGTTTCTCTTCCCCCACTTCTTCAGCTGATCCAGTTCAGTTCTGTAAATCTGTGCTTTCCACCTGCCGAACAATGGAAAAAGAAATGAATGAGACTCTGCTTCCTTGCACCAAGCCACTCACTTTTTCCTCCTCTTCTAGACTTCCAAACTTTTTATTATGCCAAATGGAAAAAGATGGAAAAATATGTAAAGAAAAGCAAATATCTAAAATTATAGTAAAAGCATAGGGACAGCTGAAGCTCACAGACTAAGAAAATGTGGTTTCTGAACAATAGTAAGTCAAATCTCCCTTTCAGCCTTCTGTGTTTTATTATCTAAACCTACATGAAAACAAACAGTGCTGAGCTGTGCCCCAATTTCTCCCTCAGCAAGAGCTTATGGCAGTGCTTTTCCTGCACTGTTCTGTTCCAGCTTGTTCGTCTGAAGTAGGAAATGAAAACTCACAACTACTTTTCCCAGCCTCTCTATTTATATCAATATACTGTACTCAGACAGATGTCCTCCTGAGTTTTTTTCATCTTATCTATCTCTACTGAACATTTAAATAACTAAATTAAGAAACAAAAGACGCTGATTAACATTGCTTCATGAATTTGAGACAGGATGTTACTGATCTTTGTAACAGCTCTTTTTTTTTTACCCCTGGAGAACAGTATTGTTAAACACAATACCTGCATCTTGCTTAATCAATAAAGAGATGCAAACTTTGTAAGCTTCTGTCCATAGCCAAGCTAAATGTTATTGAGCCTCCTCTCTTTCTGCTTCAATACAGGAAATTCTGAGCTGCAGTAAAAGGGAACAGTGACTATGAGGTGAATTTTTCATACGAGAAGCACAGGAAACACCATCCCAAGCGAGGGCACAGAGCTTTTCAGTGACTTTTAGAGCAATTATTCTTTCCCAGATTAGAGTTGAAGCCTACTAGTTGGAACTGTGCAGAAGGCAGCAGCAGTAAGCAGTTACCCTCGCAGAGGGAAAACACATTACTAAAGCTGATTGGTGCTCACTGCCTCTGTTCTAGGAAGGGCTCGCTGCTCCCACCGAGCTCTGGGCACGGTGGGCAGTGGAGTCACAGCTGTCACGGCTTCCTCCCCCAGTGCTGCCCCAGCACACCTTGGCACCTCTCCTGCTGCCTGCTTACTTGTGCCTGGAGGCTCCTCACTGAGTGTATTTGCAAACCAAAGCACTCAGATCCTTACAGAAACTTAAAGAGTCTACTAAAGAAAACTTTCTACTACATTTAATAAAACTAAGCCTCCCAACACCATTTTTAAAGTTGTTCCACAAGCCTTTGGAAGTTTTCCTGCTTGAACTGACCAATATTTAAATGTAGATGTGACAATAAATTAAAATACATATTAAAGAGAATGATTCCACACTACCAGGAGAGAGATAGAATGTTCCAAGCCAGATGTTGAGCCTCAAGCTTTTGTGAGAAAAGTATAACTACAACTACTTGCAGCCTCATGTACCTAACTTGCTAACTAACCATATTCTAATGGTTATTAGAATATGGTTAGAGTTATATTCTAAACTAATCTTACTCTGAGTTGTTCTAAACTATCCAGTCAGTACAGAGTCACCTCTCCATAGCAGTTTGAAGTGCTTTTTGTCTTTGCCTGTAGGGACCACAGTGCTAGAACAGGCTGGCAATTTAAGCATTTTTGGTATCTTAAATGTAAAAAGACATCCAAATCCTTCGCCCCAAATGCACCATGTATTGCTCTTACCTGGTCTGAAATTCTACAAGAGAGTCTTAATATCAGCTGTATTTATCTTACTTCTCTTTGTATGACAGGACATTAGCACATGAAGAATAGATTAATCAGTGAAAAATTAAAATAATCGTGTACACATTAATAGAATGGAAATTAGCACAGCTTTACTTACTCTGAAGATTTGGAAAGGAAAACCCTCCCAAGTGAGGAGTTACACTTTCTTCAAATAATTCACTTTTTCCAATAATCACAGAAAATGAAAAATTAGAGTTGAGGAAGCTGTTTCTTAATGAATAACTTTCTAGCCATACAGAGGGAATTAAATTTCTGTATTAGATATCAGGCCAGATTCTTATTTTACTTATATAAAAATCAAAGTTGTTCCCACTAATCACACTTACTCTGACACGTTCAGGACATTTCAAACTGGTTCTCCTTTAAATCTTCATCATCACAGGCCTCATTTTCATGTCATTGATGAAACCACTTGCTGTATTTTTTATGACCTTTTCTATGTATTGTGGTGATTCCAGATGAAGAATTTTGCAAGAAACATTTATGAGACTCCCTCTTTTTATTGTAGCTCCATCCTGAACAGAAAGGCTGGCTAGTAACAAGCAGCAAGAGGACACAAATTCCTGCTAAAGGGCAGCAGTGCTTAGGATCAAGCTGGAGATTTTATGACTACATAAGACAAGCAGATCTTTTTTAAACTTCATTTTATTTGCCTCAAACACTTATGACAAATGGTTGGGTAGAAAGACTCTCTCAGGAATAATTTTTTGTTTTCATTCAGCTCATACATTCTGTGGAGTATTTCCTATTGCATATTTCCACAACACATTGAGAGGCATCATTCATATCCCACAGTGTTTTACCCATCAACTATTTTGTTTGCCATTCATTAATATGTTAAACACGTAAAAAAGGTAAAGTAGAACTTATTGTAGGAAAGACCAGGAGTATGTAAATACACATATTAGTATGTTACACTCACATATTAGAGTGTAAATTAGTTTTACACTCTTGAATTTCTTTCTTTTTTTCTGACTTCTAGTCATTCCTATTGCATACATTGCAATGATATTTGGATATCACTATTTCAAGTAGGAACACAATGAGGTGATTATATTATTGCTTTGTAAAGCAGAGTAGTAAACACTATTTTCAAATAGGCTCTGCAGTAAGAAAGTTTGGTTTATTTGAGCAAGTCTTCCCGTATACAGTGAAAAAATCTCTCATGTTCACAATCAATACTTTTTAAAATTCAGGAAACTTCACATGTAGTATTACATTACTACAGTTTACTGCCCTGGGTACATACAGATGAAATTCCTCTTACCAGGTTTACTTTTTCTTGGGATACACTTAGAAAATAAGGCAGTCTAGAATTTGTTGTATTTTTAAAATCAGATTTCGTATTAAACTTACAAGTGTTTTATGGCTGTAAGTTTCTAATTAGGTAAGTGTATTTTCAGTTGCTCTAGTGGAAACCCTATTGCTTCCTTTCACTTGCACACTTGTCTAAAGTTTGTTTAAAAAAATTATTATTCAAATGACCAGATGATACAATATCTGCATCTAAACTAACATATTTGCCTTCTCCTGACAACTGAAGACTCAAAATGTTAAGAAAACATGAGTTTTTAAAATCTGACAATATAGGTGGGCTGTTTTGTCATGACTAGAATGGGTAGCTTTTCCCACAAGGTAAGATTAACATGCCCCAAATCCTCACCTATAACAGTGATATATTTCCATCATCAAAAGAGGAATGCTACCAATTCCTGGAGTGGGAAGGACAAAATTCTGCACTGGTTACCATGTGGAAGTGTTGAAGCCCATTGAGCTGAGCAGCTGTGTAGTGCTCCCATGTTCTGACCACTCATTTGTAGCCAATAAAACCAGTCATTAGTGTTGGTTTCATATCTAGGCTCGCTCTTTGCCCCTATCCATCACTCCTGACTTGTGCAAACTGATCTATGTGTGTGTAATATAAACATCCCTTTTCCCAGCACGTTCCCAAATTATGGCAGCAGATGGAGAAGAGGCATAGGGAAGGAGACTGACACACCAGCACAATTCAGTTGTAAAGGCTTCCATAAGGAAAGATCCAAGTATTGTCTCTGGATTCATTAGCTGCTGACATGTCACCATGGAATGTAGAGTTACAGAACCTACCTGGAAAGGTTTCCCTGTGATCTTGTAGCAAGGCAGTGACTCCTAAGCTGAGAACAAAACCAGTGCTGTGACTGTCACAGCACAGAGACTGTGCATACAGCATGCTGCTGGCAGCAGCAGTTTCAGCTGGAGTTGTAGGCACAAAGCTGGGTTATCCCTCAAATGCAAGTGGTCTGATAATTTAGCTTCATGACCACCAGCTCACTCACACAGTAAAAAGCTTTTACAGCCATGTAAAAGCAAACTCAAGCAAATGTAGCAAGAAGTGGCACAGAACTTATATAAGACTTACAAGTGTAAGCCAAGCTACTGTAATCAGTTTCTAATGATTATACACATCCACTGAGAATTACTGTACTTGAACAAATCCTTATTTCTGCACGTTTTAACTTTCAATCATTTCTTATACTATTAATGAAAGAGAAGAAGACACAAGGGAGTGTGATATATCAGGACATACCCAAGGTATTTACTGAAGAAGAAATCAAGTGTTCTACTAAGCAGGTTTTTCTTTTGAGGGAGAGAGAGAGAGAAAAAGAAAGGTACTGAGACTCACAAGAAATGGGAAAATTGGTCCAGATTTTTGAATCTGGAAGGCATCCAGAAGAGTCCCAGACATGCATGCTGTAGAAATACAAGGTTGAAATAACTTCACAGAAATTAATTTACTGTTTAATGTATGGTGATTGAAGTCCTTTTATTGCAGAAAAAAGTTATTTTAAAACTGTGGCCACAGATACTCCTGACATTCTCTTTATACAAACACTGAAACCTGAAAGACAAGGAAGTATGTTCAAGTTATGACAAAACTTTTAATTACACATTAAGGCACTATAATCCCATCCAAAACAAAGGATGGGCCAGATGTAGTTGTTGAACAAGAAAACAGCAGAGAAAGCTGTTGTATTTGAGGTTTATTTCTTGCAGCAGTTAAAACGTGTATTCTGTTAGTCAGATGAGTGAAGAAAGAAGTGTCATTGTTTAATTAGCTGAGTGTTTGACTGGACACTACCAAATTCTGTCTCTCTTTGTCATGGGGATTCGTTGTGATGTCAATTAACTCCCTTAAGCACATCTTTTCAAAGATTTTCTCTGCTTGTTCATTTCTTAGATTCCCAATTTGAGATACTGTTTGTGACAAAGAAATGTGTTGAGTTTTCAAGTATAATTAGCCTCAGTGATAGCTGAGTGATAGCCTAGCCTCTATACCAACTCCCCAAGATAGAGCCAAAAAATTATTAATGTCTGTGCAAAAGATACCAAAATAAGAGGAATGGCAAAGTCATTCAAGAAATGCATATTCATGGCACAGGACCTCGGCCACAGTAAACAACAGGAAATAACAGAAGCTGCTGTATAAGGATGGGATTCTTACAATAAAGGTTGGCAAAGAAGGTAAAAGGACAATGATTAAAAAAAATTAATTCAGAATTCAGTCCAAGGCAGCAGATGAGAAGGGCACTGATCAGAGCTGGTGCCATACCGTGAGCTCCTTAGTGTCAGCAGCACTGGCTGCCACCAGCCCCAGGAAGAACAATTGATAGATCCATTAGGTTCTCATCTGTTGATTCCCGCTGTGACTTTATAGAAAGACTCGTATTTGTGCCATAACTACAGAATTAACAGAATATAACTACAGACATATAATAACCAATATAACATACAATATAACTTCTAACAGACTATAACTACATAACTGTCAGAATTGCCACCTGGGGATACCATTCTGTGATACATGGCAGAAAGAAGTTTTACAAGGAAATAATTGAGAGCCCAAAGAAAACTGCTTACCGTGCAGGCATAGACCTATCAGTATATAATTGTGCCTGACGTGGGATAGAACAGATTTGCTACAGTGAGATATTATGTTCATTAGCTTAATCATCTTTGTCTATTGCTTGGAAAATATCCAACAAGTTTTAGCAGTGCCCCAACACAAATTATGCTGGTTAGGGATATCCTCTAGCTAAGTATATCACTCAGCCAAAATATAGCATGCAGGCTTCTTCTAAGATTTTGGGAAACCTAAAAACTTATAGTGAAAACATAGTGTTTCTTATAAACCAAGTATTCAACAAGAGCCTATTGATTATTTTTCTTTTAACTATGCACACTCCACTTACTAGAGGAAGTTGGAAACATAAGTCCTGTGAAGCATTAATACCTAAAATTCTTGGTAGTTATTTAAATTATTATATGGTTTCACTGTTTCACATTAGTTTGTGGAATTAGCAACATCCACAAACTACTGTGAAACAGTGAGAAGCACCAACACAACCAGACATGAGACTGACAAATAGAGCCAGATTGTACAGCAGTTCTGTTCTGGGCTGCATGGCCAAAACTCCAGAGCAGTGCCAGTGACTGCACAGGGAGTTGCTGTGCTTCACAGCAGTTTGGCTAAGCCCAGAGTCTGCCCCAGCAGCCACTTTAGAGGTGACCTTTAGACTGGCATGAAAAAGCATTCCAAGAACAAGAATATTACAGGGGGTCTAACAGTGGGTGTGCAGGAAATCCTGGCTGCTAGACAAGGGTGAGAAGAAACAACACACACAGCATCTGCTTTAGGGACGTCCCAACATCAGGCTCATTGCAAGGTGTGCAGTAAAGCAGCAAACAAAATGCAGGAGCCACTCAGTGTTTTGTAAGCACCTCGGGTGATGACAGCAGTGGAGGGCATGTCTTCATTAGTGCTGCTGTTTGGCTTTTGTCATTAGTGGGACCATAGGCCTTATGTAGGTGATTCAAGAGCTAAGACTCACTACCACAGGGTTGCTGTTTCATGACTCTTACAGGGCTAAGGAGATTGTTTTATTACATTAAAAAAAAAAAAAAGCACTAGTTACCATTAGGTTTGTTCATTAATATTACAGCAAATTTCCTATCACTCCTTCAACCTTATTGCACACAATACCTTATGAAAGATGAGGGCATTTTGATAGTTAGAGCAAAAGAAATTTTAAGAGACATTTGTAACAGGAGAACAGTACAGCTTTGTAAAAGGAAGTTTTTCTTCCTGTGCATAAAAGGTGACATAATAAAACAAAACCATGCTTGCTTTAGCTGTTCCAGTGACAGGCATGAGCTATGGGAATCTCTGCAGTGAGAACATGAGAGTCTGGGTACAGATATCAGTGTCCTGAAGACAGGAGGTTTGTTTAATGCAATAGAGAAAAGCAGCCAGTGAAGATTCAAAGGTTGATGCTCGAGGCCAAGCAAGAGGCAAGGAGAAGATGCTCCAGTAAATGAGAATTCTGGAAACAACAGATGAGTTTAATCTGTGATGATGTGTAAGAAAGCATCTTGGAGACAGAAATATATCACAATTGTTCTGCTGGTTTTAAGGGAAGGAACTGGCAGAAAGGCAAAGATTAAGGCAAGGAATGAGAGAATAAAGTCACAGAAGCTAGGTAAGATTTCTAGGGTAAATTGAATGGTATATAAACACAGGAAGCAAGAAATCCTGCATCCATGAAAAAAGGAAGGAAGAGATAGCAATAGAGGAAGGAAAGATGAGGCGAGATGAGCAGATGGGCACATCTTACTATATCATACTGGCATAAGATCAGCAGAAATCTGCACACAGGAAAAAAAAAAAAAGACCAGAGGGAAAGGATTGACTCAGAATCTGTAAAGATGGGTCTGCACATATGGAATTTAATTACACTAGGAGGAAAAAAAAAAAAAGGAGATAATAAATCCAGGGTGTTCATGGTGGAAGAAATTGCCTAGGACGTCAGACTTCCATCAGAATGGTTTTGCTAGAGAATGGACACTGTTGAGAGTGGATCAGGACTGGAAAGTCGGCAAGAATAGACCTTGCAGAGAAAGGCAGAGCAAAATGATTTTGAAGAAGAGCAGAATATAAGAACTGTTTCAGTAGAAGTAATAAACACTGAATTCATGGAAAGGCTGGGTGAAAGAATGGGAGGACTGGCAATGTGATAGTTAAAGCTGGGAACTAAGCAACAGAGAATGAGTAATGTTTCACAGAGAACAAATCAAAAGAACCTTGGTGAATGAAAAAACAGAAAAACAGACATAGGTTGAATGAGTATGCAGGAGCAGTGAGTTACCAACATGGAAAAAGTCAAAAAAGGATTCTAGAAGATTCACATGAATCGTAAGGGAGTTAAGAGGCAGCAGCTCAATGAAAGCATGAGAGGGAAGAGCAACATGGTGAAGAAAAATCATTGGAGAGCTGGTCAAAATGGAAGAGAGGAAAGCAGTACAGTGAAAGAATAAAGCCAATAGTTCTCATGATGGTCTAATTTAGGGAAAGACAAGAAAACTTCAGCACTTTTGTCAGGTTATTAACCCACAACAAGACAGAATTATGAATTAAAATGCTATTTCTAATATAGTAAGAGAAAGAAAGGAGGAGAGTGTCAATATGAGCATAAAAGGCAGGGCTATCATCAGGGATGAATTTGGTTGGTAGGGTATAGAGTATTTTCCAGCCCTAGGCCACACATAAAATTAACCATATGAACTATGTCAGAAGGCATCTATATCAGAACTGTGGATTTTCTAGGTTTCTTCTTAACAACTCAAATTAAACATTATTTTATCCACAGAAGGGAGATGAGAAGCAGAAGTATTAGACTACAGTCCAGGGCAAAAAAAAAAAAAAAAAAAAAAAATTCCCAAGAGGCTAAAGAGAATCCACGATGTTCTCAGAAGTGTGACTCATGGGAGAGGACTTGGATGCTACCAAGCACAGATTACAGCTGCAGCCTACGCCTGGTCTCATTCTGCTTCTCTTTTGAAATTCAGAAGCTTTGACAGTCCTACACTGCTGCTGCCTGCAAGAGCTTCGGCAGGTACATCTCAGACAGCTCAGCTGGTGTTGGAGCTACTCTCTAATTCAAAGGACCTCTTTTTATAAGAAGAATATGAAGGAAATTACTCAGGTTCTGGTTTTTGGGCCAAACCCAAAACACAGATATACTTTACTTCACAGAAAATAACTCTGCAACCAGAAACATTTAAGTCCAACACTGTACAATGGCTAATAAGGTCCTGGTTTCCAAAGCCAAGCCAAGCCATCATTTTGCCATCTAGATAAAGTTCTGTAGAGACCTATAGAAACAAAGTTCTTTCTCACTCCTAGTAAAGCAAAAGGACCTTGGTATCTGATGCATCAGCTTCTTTAGCTCCCATTTTTCCTTCACTGACACCTCCCCCTGAACAAAACCAAAACAAAACACCAACACAAAACCCCACCACCCACTAATTGCTACTGCCAGAAAGAATCTAACATCCTTTTGAGGTTTAGCAGCTACTAGGATTTCTCTTCAGTCTCTCCTTTCAATTCCCTCCCTCTGGAGGGCTGATCACACCCTCCTCACAGCCCAGCTGCAGTTACACACCCACCACCACAGGCAGAGGGATCCCAGGCTCTCCCTGTTGGCTCCTAGCTCATGACTGAATATAAGAAGCTTGTGTTGAACGTACAATGAATATTAGAGGACACTGGTGTGGTTAAATTCCATTCATCAGACTTTTTAAAAAGTCTTTTAATAAGCAAGTTGGTCATGGATGGAGAGGCAGGTTGCAGATTTGAAGAGGTTGAAGGCCTGATTTATCCAAAAAGTGAAGCTAAAGCAGCAGTGCAAATATCTCTAGCAATAATCGCAGTGTGTTTACACCACTTGTGCTCTGAAGAGTTTAAGTTCCTTAGATAATGTTATGTTTTACCTCTTGTTCAACCTTGCTTTTTCTACTGAGATGAAAAATCTTTCTATGTGACACTAAATGAGAATGTAAAATGAGCTGGAGGAACTTAAGCAATTGTGGTGAAATGGCACTATATGATAACTGACACTTTGGGCTGAGGGTATTCATAGTTCTTCTTCATCAGAAACGGTGACAGTATTTATTAAGAGAAAATAAGAGTGAAAATATTCCAAACCCTATAAAGTGCTGTGGCTGTGATCCACTTACCAGAAAAAGTAATGGTTTTATTGACTTCAGTAGGCTCTGAAATGAGCCTATATTTGGTTTTGAACAGGAGGAAAATGAACACAATGTATTTAGCAGCACTGCAAGCAGGATACCAAAGTGCCAGCAATGTAGACCATTTTACTGATGAAAATTTAGTATTTAGTGCATGATTCATACTCTTCATATATTGGAATATCTACGCTGAGAACTTGTGTAAGAATAGATAGGAAAAGAGTTTAACTTTCAGCTCCCCCCTTTTCTATGATCTCAGCATGACTGTGTTTCTAGGAAATGCTGAAGCATGATCAGTATCACTGTGGTTCAACATTAATTTCTTGCTCTGTGCACATGTTCCCAACCTGGCTTCTGCTGCTATTCCGTGTTTGTTCCCAGGTTTCATCAATCTTAGAAGAGCAGAGGGCAGATTTGACCACGTTCATTTTGAGTCATGCTATGACAAGACTTGGTTGGATAACTTCGTGTATTCATAGGGCTGTACTGATTCTGTCAGAACTGTGGATGGCTTTCATTTCATTCCAAGAATAGATTTTTGTCTATAAAACAAATACAAAACACTAGGTATTGTGTATTGATTAATAGTAATTACTTTTAAAATGGGTCGTTAACAAAATAAGCTGCTAAACATAATTCTGTCTTCTGAAGAAGCTTGTGTAGATTTTTAATCTGGATATTTACTTTAATATGGAAGTACCATGATTTAGATTTAGCTGGGCAAAATTCTTATTTTTCAGCCTCAACCAACTTGTAAATTGTTATTTTTCCCCAAACCTAAAACCTATGAATGATAGATGGATTCTTTTTTTGTTTTTATGGATAAACCAAAATCCAGTAATTTTTCTTGATGTTTTATTTTCATTGGTAACTGTACTACTACTAGTAATATTTGCTAGTGTAGCTTCAAATTTTGTTGCACATACTGATGAGGTTTTGGTGTTCTATTAACACTACCAGTACTTTTCTGTGTATATGTGTGTGTGTGTGGAGAGAGGTGGGGAGCAGTGTAATCTCTGCTCCTGTTCGACTTATGTTGCATGTAAGGGCATTCTCATCATTCAGATATTTCCCTAGATATTTTTTTTATTCTCTATAGTCCTGCAAACTTCCTAGTCATGCAGCCAATATGTCTATATTTTTACTTATCCTTTAGCCCTTCAATTCTGTCTCTAAATAATCCCTGTCTCTCCTCTCCTTTGCTGAGGTCAGAAAAGTTTCCCTTTTGTATCACACCCTAACTGGAATTGTCTCCTCCTCTTTAAGGTACACAGAGGTCAGCTCACCATTTGGGGATCCTGGTCGTTTCATTCCTTGTGTTTGAAGCAGGCTCTTGAATTGTATTTTGAGAACTGATGGGTTGATTTTTGAGACTACACACATGATCTACTGCTACTGTTAATAGTAAAACCCCCAAATTTTGCAGTTTTTGCCTGTGTGAGACTGTCCTATCAGCTTAAGGAGGAGCCTCACTGACCAGCCAAATGTACACCAGCACCCTCCCAGCACAGCTTCAGCAGCATCTCAGGTCGTTGCTTTTCTGCTCCTTTTACTCTCACTTGACTCAAGTAGCTGCAGCACTAAAATTATCTGAAAGCTGAAAGGTGCTAATCGAGCTTCTAGTTTATTCATTATTCAGCAGTGGATCCTTAGTTATTCATTTCTCATATTACCAGGGAAAAAAATACTTCTGGTAACACTCTAGCCTACTATTAAGATGGCACATAAAGCTGGAATTTTATCGCTGATTCCTAACTATTCTAGTTAGCATTCTGCATTTCACTCTGATGAGATATGCAGGAAAAAAAGCTGATGACTCACCATTTTATTTCTTTTTGCTCACTAAAAATCTACTGTTGCTACCGTTGTAAAAACAGCTCTGTGAAACAGGCACAGATCTGGGACACGAAATAATACATATGGGTGGAGGTTACCCACAGCACATCCAGCCTGCAGCACAGGGGCTGGACACACATTTCTCAGCAAGCCATATTGGGTCAAAACAGTGCTAAAGCTAATGCAGCTGTAGGGATTCCAAATCCACCTTAAACTCACAAAGCAGATTTACCAAGGGGAGAGGCTGGGAGGGAAATAGCCACAATGCACAGCAGAACAATAATTAATCTTGAAAACTTCATTAAAGGACTGCAAGGACATTGCTGAGGGCACTCAGATTACTTGGCTGACTGGGGTGAGGTGTGGGGTTTGCATTTACAGTGATCACACCTACCACTGGTTAGGTATCACACTGCTCCTTGATTGATAACTACCAGGATAATTGTGCCTAAAAGCACAGATTTTATTATGTTTTGGTTCATTTACAGCATACCTCAAAACTTTTAAATTCAGGTTTTGGAATCAGTATTTTAACTATGAAAATATGAAAAGGGCTACTGCCTTTTAAAGCCATCTCTGACTTTCAAACAACTTTCAAATCTTTGTTGTAGCAAGGCTGAAAAACTTCCCCCTCAGGACACATTTTAGTAAGAGAACAATTCATGATCTACCCAAAAAGCTACAGGCATTCTAGAAAACAAGGCACATAAAATTTCTTACATTTCACCTCTGGAAAATACCTGATAAGGTGTCTGCCCATCTTAGGCAAAGGCACAAAGGCAAGCAATAGCTACAGAACTCACAACTGGCTTAGCTTTCAGCCCAAAGCCACCTTACAGCAATTCCAGCTTGCTTCCAATCTCTTCCAGCTGGCAGCAATCCCATTAAGATGCAATTCCACTGACCCACACCTACTGGCAGTCTCCTCATCCCAAACAATATTCTGTGCCAAATATCTCAGGAGGAATAAACCCCAGTTTGTGTCACCTCTTTGCTGGCTGAAGGCTCAGTGCAATAGGGAAACCTCCACTAAAAGCTGTAAGGAGGTTTGCTCTGTTAGAGGCACAGGAGTGGCACTGAACAAATCAGTACATTGTCATCATGATTCCAGTTGTGTTGCCTTGGCTATTCTGAGAACTCTTTTTTTTCCAGTTCATAAGAATGAGGTACAATTTTAGTTTATATTTCAGATAGTCATGTCTACTGTTAACTAGTGCTCTGCACAAAAATAATTTCAACTGTCCCTTCCCATTTTTTGCGTTGATTGCAGGAAGGAGCTCATTGGTAAGGGTGACATTTCTAAAGGTTTTTGCAAAAGTTAAAAGGAAGAGCTGTGACAGCTGTAGCTGGGCTAGAGCTGAACAAGATAAATTGGCCATGACAGACACCAACTCAACCAGCCTAGCTCATTCCAGAGTAAGAACAAGTCCCCAAGCACGTTAAGGATAGATCAGCTTCAAACCCAAACCGGGGACTGCAGCCAATCCCTTTGAACTGGACCGTGGGCCAGTGAGCAGGGCAGAGCTCAGCCATTACCCAACCACATCTGTCAGTGAGGGAAATTCAAAGCCCCTGTAAAAGGAGGCACCACAATAAAATCCAGCTGTTGCTTCATGAACTCAGTGTGTATGTCACATTCCTGTCTCCACCATCAGCCACAAAGAGTCAAGTCCTTGACCTCTTACACACCTGTATTATTTTCTGAGATCTTTTAATCTTGACCTTCTGTTGCTTGTATTCTGTTGATCACCACTTGCCTCTGACCCAATAGAAGCTTAAGAAACTGTAGTGAAAAGCATTATTTTCTGTGTATTTTGTAACTAGATAACTCTGAAAAAAAATCCTTTTAAATGACATCTTAGAAATTATGGAATCTATGATTGATGATTCTGACAATAAGATGCAGACACCAAGTAAACAATGAGTTTACTGTTAACATACCTCCATCAACTATAAATCTTTGCAACATAGATAAAGACAGATCATAAACACCATGTCTAAGAAATTCCATTTACACCATGTCTAAGAAATTCCATTTACACCATATCTCACAACTGAGTAAGAACAGTGCTGCATAGATTGACAGCATTCCATCTGGTCTCCTTTAAAACAAACACTTCACTATTTTCTTGAATTGACTTGTTTATGTAAACTTTCAATGAGGTCTATGAATAATTCTTGACAGGTTAATCATGAAAACATAATGTATCCAAAATCCAAAGCTACAGTTGTATAGATAAGCTTTGATGAGTTACAGATTCCTATCACTGGAGGTATCCAACACCACAAATAAGAGAGTGAATGAAAACACCTAGAACCTGTAATTGTGCTGCTCACTGAGAAGTTCTCCCATCACTTGGTAATCAAGTCTACAATATTTAAAGGTACTCCCAGGGTTCCATATGCCTGTGTGCCCAATCTCCCCTTCAAAGCACACTTTTATTATAATGGGCATCACCCATTTCTTTCAGATCAATTCTGCCTAAATTATTTCTGAATTGGAATATTCCAGTATTTTCTACTTGGGGATCATTGCTTTCCAGTATTGGAAAACACAACTGGAAAAGCAACACAAAGTAATCAGAGAAACTCCAGCACTTCTAGTCTTAATCTGAGAGAGAAAGGAATTTTTGTGATCCAGCCTTCATTGTAGAGCCAGGTTGGGGCTGCCTAAATCACAGCAGGAATTAGAACAGTTTCCAGGTACGATCCCAAGAGGCCACAATATCAGTGGCTGTTCTTGGTTTCCTTGGCTGCAGAAGTGGGAAAGGAGCAGAATTGCTATGCCATGGATACTGCAAAGAGAGAGGTTTTTCTTGCCACAGACCAGGGTAATATCCTCTGTAAACATTTAATTTTAGTTTATAACCCGCGTGTGCTGACAGAGAACGGGACTGTAAGAGATCCAATAATTCAGTTCTTTGTCTATATGGTGGGTTATTACTGTTATTACTTTATTGATGTTTTAACTTCTGTTATATAGAATTTGCACCGTTCAGGACTGCAGGGTACAATCAGGCCTCTGGAAAAAGGAAGAATTGTGGTCTGCAGTGTTAAAAGTCACTGGTTCCTACCTGTCCCTGATGCTACTCGATATTTTAATTTGTTTAGACCATTTTATATTTACTTGACCCGGAGAGCAAATAATATTGTGCTGATACAATACTGAACTGCACATCAGCCTCAAGTCTTGCCACATTTAAAACAACTGTTGTTCCCTTGAACCTAGTAGCCAAAAATTTGTTGCTGTAACTTAAAAAATACATAAAGTCTTCAGTATTCCATTGCTTTTTGTGAGCACACATGCAAAAAGCAAACTTGACACACCTGTGTAATCACAGCTATGAGGCAAAGTTCAGATTTGGTTTTGAGAACATTCACAGCATGAAACATAATCAGAGGACTTATTGCACATCTAGTCAGGGAACAGAAACAATATGATGATAATAGAACAATTGTTCAAATTTGAAGTAGGCTAGCCTTAGAATTTTAAATACCTACATAAATGTCACTGAATTACAAATTAAGGTGAGTTTATCTGTTCATGGACATGTATGGATTTAAAGAGATTAAAAACATGTCTCTGAAATGACTGATTAAGATGAGGTTCTACCATTACTGAGCAATGCAACATGGAAGCTCAATAGATTCTTAGCAATGGTAAGAATATATGAATATCTTCTGACCACAAGTGGCTTTTACTGTGGTACACCCTGAACTCTGCCAAGTTTAAAAGGTCAGGCCAGAAAGGCATCTGGAGAGAAAGTCTTCCTGCCAAGGCCCTGCTGCAACAATCAGCTTGCCCGCAGTACAGAGAGATGCTCCAGTGCAACAGTGTTAATTCTGGAAAATTTTAATTTGTAAAGGATTTGGTTAGCATTATATGCATTAATTTACTGAATTGAGTACTTTAAATGACATAAAAAGTATTTCCTGTAGTACTAGTTTGAATCCTCTCATAAACACTAGAGAGGGGCAACAGCCCATATCCTGGTCTTTCTTTCCTCATAAGACATCCAAACTAAAAAACAATATTCTGATGCATATATATGTATAAATAGATATTATATATCCAAAAGAAATCATATTTTGTTAACACATTCTAATATTTGGATTATATGACTTGAGCTGGTAATATTCAGAGACAAAACTCTTTACCTGAAAAATCCAATCTAATAGCTCAAGTTGTATTAACATCCCTATCTGAAAGATGTTCCCTTAGCTGCTAGGTATCCCTTTGAATCATACACACACTTCTCTTTTAAAGGAAGGAATATAATAACCAGGTGCATGCCCCCTCTGAACAGCAAGCCCTCTCAGAGCTAAACACCCAGCTGGGCTTTTGTTACTGTGTCATGACACTGAATTGTAATCAATTCAGCTCCACTGTGTTGTTTCCTTCCACAACACAACTGTGTCAACTCTGTTTGTACATCAACACTTGCTATGCTGCCTAATTGTATTTGTGTTCGTGCAGTTTATGGAGATAAAGGTGCTTATTCCACATTGTCTGGGCAAGATTTGAAAATACAGAAAGCAGGCACAGAAAAGCAGCAGAAACACACTGGGAGTGTATGCTGGAATACTGTGTGGATCACCAGGAAAAGCTGCTCAAGTCTCTGCATCAGTGGGGCTGTCCAGGGAAGCCTTCCCAGGGCCATGGCCAATGGCATTGCTGAGATGCTCTGGGGAGGAAGCAATGCCAGCCCAGCTGCTATCAAGGAAACAGGGCTGGTAGGGAGGGAATGGCAACTGCATTATGACTTACAAATATTGATGGTGAACCACGAAAATATCTTCATAATTAACTAGTAAAGCTTGGTTAAATATTACATTATAGACAGTGTGAGTGGGATTCATCTGTGCAGATTTAGCATCTGCATGTAGGTGGCTACTTCAGAGCTACTCACTCAGTGCTTCCCTCAGAGGCAGTGGAGAGGAGCTGTCATTTCCAGAGGTCAGCTCAATCTCACATTAACATGGAAGTCAGAAACTGGTCTCTGTAACTCCAATGGAGAAATCTCCTTTTCTTCCACCAGCTAAAAGGGGAGCCTTAACAACTACTCCATATGTACATGTCCATGTGATGGACATCTGAAAGTGATGAGAATAATTCCTTCCAACTGCCAAGTCCTGGCAATTACTATTTAATAAATCCACTGTAAAAATAACACATTAACCAATTGTAGTTCCTATGAAATTCTTATTTACTTTCTGGTCATTATTCTTGATGTGTATGAGCAAAACAAATACTTAGAATTTTTGGATTTGCCTCTTTAAGTTTTTCTATTGGTCAGGATGTTGACTGGAAATCCAACAGGTTATTTCTGCAATTTAGAATCATGTGGAAGTGTTATCACATTTGTCTTTTTGATGTGATGGTTAGGAATCCAGAGAAGAAACAACTCTCTGGTATAAGGGGCTTAAAGAGAAAACAAAAGGCAAATAGGATTTGTTGGGTAAAACTGTGTTCCCTAATGATTCATTGAGTGTCCAATACTAAATAATAAAATGGGATTCTGAGGAGAGTCGAGCTTCTGCTGAACCACAGAAAATGCTCTAAACTGAAGAAGTAAAAAAAACCAAAAACATATAAAGCTGTTTTCTTCTGAATTTTTGCCTTGTGTTTAGTTAGTTGTGAATTTAAATGTATTTAATAGTAACCAGTGTTTGAAGTCTGGGTAGGATGGAAGAGATGGCACCATCACTGATCTGTTCCTTCCATCCAACTCCACCAGTGCCCTTCAGTGTTAAGGAAAAGCAACAGTTCAGAGAAGAGAATTCTCTCTGCAGCCTTCATGTCGAGGGTTAAGTTCTGTCCATGATTCCACTTGAAAGCTAAAACAACTTAAATTGCTAATATGTGTCAACTGCTGATTCAATAAGAGAATAACTCAAACTGAATTTAGCCCTTCTCTGTCATCTTGTCTCTTCCACATACCTTACATTTCCAGGGAACTTTGCAAAGAGAATCGATTTTGGTTGCTTTGGAACAGTATAGTTTTTCCCATTTGGGATTATTCTTTCATCAATGTAATAGTTGAAATTTGGACTTCATAATCACCAGTCTTGAATTCTGGAAAGTTTAATAGAAATGTGAACTTTGAATGTAAAATACAAAATACAAGTCATATTGTCCTCTCAAGTAGGTGAAGGGAATCTGTTGTAACTAGTAATGGATGTGGATTTATTCTGGATACTTTGGGGATCACAACAAAATTTAGTCTTCTATTGAAATAAAAAAAGGAAAATTCTTCTAAGTATAAATATGATTTTATGCATGGAGGCCAAAATTTCTATTTTTAAGGGCCTTTGAATAAGTTTTCTCTTAGAGAAAAGAAAATAGTTGATTGCTTGTGTAGAAACTGTTACTGCTGAGGGTGGATACTGTCAGCCTTAACATGGGAATAACAGTACCATTTTCTCAATTAAAAAAAGCATGATTCAAATAACTGATAATATATGAATTACAGTTTGTGATGCAAGTAGAAAGTTACTGAATTTGTCATTGAGCCTCACTCAAAGTGAGTGACATCACTGAAACCAGCTACAAAACTGTTCAACATTGTTGTTCCTAAAGGCAAGGGAGAACCTGATCAGTGAAATCGTGTGTGCTGGGCTCTCTCCCACTGAAATAAGTGACAAAACTTCCAATAACTCCTGTGAAAGCAAGACCAAAACTTTAGCAGAAATAGTCAGATTCAACTCTCATTTTCAGTTACATAAATCTGAAGAGTCTCTTCTGAAATAAGTGGGATTACTGTGATTTAACCCAAAGGAATTGAAAGTATTTTTCTTTAATTCATGGAGGGGAGGAGATAAAAAGACATCGTTCCCTTACATTGTCTCACCCCTGTGTATCCACCAAGGCTCTATCTGCAGTCAAAATCCTTATCTGCTTAAGTTGCAGAGGAAGAGCTGACTTCACCATTTAAGGATTTGAGCTTTTATTACCTACAGAATTTTCTGTTATCCTTATCCCCTTCCCCACCGCTTAGCAGGTAGATACTTTAAGAAGGGACAAATTTCTGTTTCTATTTACACTCCTTAAAATTTAACACACCTTGTTCCATCAGAGCGTAACCAGAACTGAGACAAGCAGAACACTTTGACTTCAGTCCTTCAGAGCTACCTGGCTGGTTATTTTTAGATTATCACCACTAAATTCAAAACCAAGGCCTGCAACTGAGACATGAAACTGTACTGGAAGCTTACAAAATTCAAGGTAGTACCTCCAGAAGACTTATTCAACTCTGCTCACCAGTAGCCTGTGAAGTGACAAGCACATAATCTCAGCCAGAGGTGTAGCATTCTTTATGTAGCACACAGAGTTTATTCCTCTCTGTAAGGTCCATTGTCAGAGTGAAATTTCCATGGCTTACACAGAGTTAATCAGCTTTTTATCCTTATAAGCATACCTATGTACACAGAAGGGGATTCTTCTCTGAAAATACAATCAGTGCTTTGGTAATGAAAGATAGCATGAGCTTTTCTCCTAAATATGCCTTATAACTAAGAGGTTTTCTTTTGATTACACCTGTCACTGGCTTCTTGAAGACTGGATCTTCATCCTTCTATACACATAGGCCTCTCCTCTGATAATGTCCTTTATCCAAGGGCAGGGATCTGTGCTTTTTGCATGATAGCTTCCAAACAAATGATTTGATGGAGACAGCCAAGTTAATGGCAAAACACTCTCTGTTCTGCAGATCTGTGTCTGTTCAGCTGTCAAATCTGTGCCTGTTGAAGAAAAGTGAGGATTTCTGCCTATAACAGCACCTAAGGCATCAGCTCGGACTTCGAACATCTATATCCATAAAGTCTCCCCTAAGACTTTAGAACAAAAATTTCCCCGAAGCCCAAAATAAATACTCGTTTTTAGCCCCTTTGTGATCCACAAGTAGATGTTCACAGCACCTGACCTGCTGTTGTAACCTGTATAGATGAAATGTTGATGGCCACCCGAAGGGTGTGACCCACAATGGCGCGAAATACTGAGCCCAAATAAAAACCAATTTGTAGGTGTGAGGCTATCAAAAAATAGATATCAACAAATATAAAGAAATGCTGGAGGGAAAACTACTGATTTTTTTCTCAAATCTTCCCAGGAAAACGTTGAGATAGGTCAGTATCTTGCAGAATAAATACTGCAAGAACACACATTAAACAGCTTCTACAGTGAAACAGCCAAAAGCAGAGCAGATCAGTTCTATGAGCAGAAATTAAACTGACATCTATTTGTCTGCAGCTCTCTCAGCTAACATTGAAGGCTTGGGGATTTTGGTATGAAGCACTCACCAAAAATGCAAATGCAAAGATACCAAAAAACTTGTGGTTCACAAGTGCAGATGGGAGCCGTCCACAGGTGCAGGTTAATATAAACCCTCCTCATTCCTTCACATGCATGGGCACACATGGAAAGGGAACGCATCCAGGCTCTGCAGAGCCACACATCCTTCCAATGAGCAGATGAGGCTGTTACCAGGAGGATTTATTACAGAAATTTGGCAGCAGGAGTCTTTTCTGGTAGAATGTTATCCAGGCTGCATTTCCCTGGGAGGAGGTGCTACATAGCGTGGAGGTTCTTCTCCCAGCAGGCAGAATCTAATGGATTATCTTTCTGAATCATTAAGGGAACGCAACAGATCTTATTAAAGCTCAGGTATTGGCTATTAATGGGTTACGATTCAGGCTAGGATAGGGGGACTACTTAATTTTTAGAAAAAGAGCCCAAGCTGAAGCAGCAGCTAATAGAAGGCCAGTATCCCTTGAGAAGGTCATTTTCACTGTATCAGCAGCCTGCCTCCCCTTACTATTTTTTGTCTACACGCAGCGAAATGTTCCTACCTCACAGTGACACTCATATTTTTTATCCAGCAGAAGCATAGCTTATTGTTTCAAAATGACATCTTTTCCTTCTTGCCTTAGATGTACCTTTTTATTTTGGAAATGTTCCTCACTGAACTGATTTAAGAGAGAAGGAAATGCGGAATATTGCACTCACCTCTCCAGCACCAGGCAGGCAGCCTCCACCTCCTCAATCCATCAGTACAAACGCTCGCATCCACTGACGCCTCTCCTCTGCTTTGGCCCTTTTTCACATCAGCATCTGTGATTTGCCGAGCAGACACACCACGGCTGCAGGGACTAGCCCCGCAGCCCCAGCAGGAGCAGGAACCTGCCCTTTCCCATCTTCTCCCTAGAAAACACAACCGTAAAAACCCGGGCTGTTCTAGGGGCGGCAGTGGGAGCACTTGTCCGGCGGCCCCCCGCGGGAGACAGGGAGGTGCTCCGCGCTCTCGCCGGGGAGCCGGGCAGGGGGAGCGCGGGGCTGGCGCTGGAGGAGGAGCCGGAGCCGCCAGCCCGTTTCCACGCCAACGGCGGGGGTACCGCGGGCGGGGCGGCGGCGCGGCCGGCGGGCGGCTCCGCTCCGGCTCCGGCTCCGGCTCCGGCTCCGGCTCCCGCCCGGGGGGCGGCCGGGCCCGCAGCCCCCGCAGCCCCCGCAGCCCCCGGCGCGCAGCACAAGGGGCCGGGTGTTGGCCAAGGGGTCTGCGGCTCCTCGGCGCCCCGTACGCCCCGCTGCACCCGCCCGTTACATAATGTGCGGTACGGGCGCGCCGCGGGCTCGGCTCGGCACAGCTGCATCCGCGCCCGAGGCCGCCCCGCCGGCCCTGATCGCTGCAGCACAGCAGTGCCGGGCTCTGGCAGCAGCACGAGCTTCAGGACCGGTTCCACAATGCGTGTTTTAGGGCCGACCGGTCACATACGTGTTGGAAGGATACGGTCAAGGGTAAAGGGAGAAAAAACAGTTTCTTTAGTTACACAGAATTAATCTAATGTTTGCTTTCCGCTTCTACCATCACTCAGTTGCTCTCAGTACTGGGCATATAATTTTTTCTGATTCTCCCTTTCTACCTCTTGCATTTGTGTATGGATAATTTACAACAGCTTTCTTTTTTTTTTTTTTTTTTTTTTTAATTAACGACGGGTATAATTTTCTTTTTATCTCATGAATGGATTTACCCAATTTATATTTTACATTTTTCCTAGTGTCTTTTTCCTTTTGGCTACAATACTATTTGCATTGTTGAATCTGCAGCCCCGATCAAGTAGCTGATTTCTCCCTACACTGCTAATTTTATAAGCTTGATTTGTTACTGATACACTTCTGCAGGAGATAGCAGCAGAGACTCTCACACAGACGGGATGCAGGCATTTTTTCCCACAATAAGGCTAACATAATACAAAACAGAAAGCATCTGATTCCTGTAAATGATACCACTTCCAGTACTGATATTATCAGCAGAGCCGTAACATTGATGAATTATAATAATGAAATAATTTAATGTAAAAATCAGTATAGAATCATGTAGAGAAAATTTTCCTATCATAAGGAATCTTAGATGTTATTCACATTAAAAGAGTTTGCCAGTACATCTAGACTGGCAAATTTGTTCAAGTAAAATTTGTTAGAAAAGAAGTGTCATATACATAACTGGCATTCTTCTCTCAGCAAAACAGTAATATTCAAATAATAATTTTGACCTGCTTTAATACAATTATTTCTACGGTCTTATTTTCAAATTTTGGCTTTCAATATACATGCACAAACATCTCAGTGCATTTATAAGATCAGATAGTGGTCAATTTAAAACTTTTAAGTGTTTTGTTTTTCATATATACTCTTTACTTGCAAGTACATGAATCCCTGATATAGTTATGTTGGCAAGGGAATAGAATAAAAAAAGTATCTGTGGTAACTGAGTAGTTGAGTTAATAGGATAAAAGAACAATAAAAAGGTGTACAGGTCTAATCTGCAATTCCATAAAGAACAAGTAGTTACTATAGAAACTGTCACATTACATGTATCTTTAGTATAGTACTTGATATGTGAGGAAAGGCATCTTCCACACACTAACCAACTGTGGCAGAAATAAAGCACCAACCAGCAGCATCCTGCCTGGGACCATCAGCGTTTGCATGCTGTCTGCAGACAGAGCAATTTTAGGCCTTTTCCATTGCTGTAGGTAAACACCTGCTTTCCTCCTGCTTTGAGGAAGTCACCAGAGCATGGATCAAATGTTGGCAGTGAAAGAATTACAGATGTGCAATACCTGAGTAATGGGACAGGTCTGAGAAGTTTAGGGGCTGTTATTTTAGCACCACCATATGGGAGCTTGCTGTTGATTAATGGCAGAGCTAAAAATCAACTTGTCCGAAAAATGTCTCAGCAGCTATGTCTAAGTTTTCTTCAGTCTTACCTTATCCTGCATCCAGAAATTCTCAATTAGGGCCTTTCAGCATGTATTGATTACATTACATGTAGCTAAGCTCCCACAGGAGTTTAAAGAGAACTAAGTCTCCAAATAGCCTGGACAGGTGATTAAATGCCAAAGAGCACAGAAATCCAGACCCTCAGCCCAGGACTCTGAATGTTGTGCTTTGTAAACAGATAGACTGAATGCACAGAAATAACTATAGAAAGTGAAGAGTTTGTGTGGAAATATAAAGAGTAATTTTAGGAACCTGTGGCAATCTAACTGGATTTCCATTTCCTCTTCTATGTCAGCAATGTCCCCTTTTTCCCTGCACCAGAGCAGGCCTGAGTTTGAAGGGAGCAGCTTTGGACTGTTGAGGTGCAGCTTCCAAGACACGGATCCTGGGCCTGACTTTCACTCCATTTGCCAGTGCTACTCATTAGCCAAAAGCCAAAGCCTTGTCTGTTTACTGCTGCTTTCTGCTGGATCAATCAAAATAGATGCAGTTATACATGTTTATTTTGAAGACAATAGTGCTAAAACAAAAATGTGCTCTTCAGTGGAAAATCCCATAGGGATTTTTCTAATCAATTACCCTTTATTATACCATGACAACATGAAAATATTTATACACACACATGCAATGTTCTTGGTGAATGTACATCTCCAAATGATAGAGGGTAAATTGAGAGGCCACATCTGGCCTGTAATAAAAATATAATAAAAGACATTTTGTATTTCATTCAATCTTCTACCAAACACACTCTTTTTAACAAGCAATTGTAGATCTGGGTTAGATATTTATAGACAGGTCTGTGATTCTCTCAGCATGAAGAAGTGAACAGAACATTTAAAGGAGAATAAGAAGGCTGTATTTTTATTTTTAACCATTTTTCTCACGTGGAAGAGTTTAAAATAGCATCATGTACAGATGATTGGGATCTGATATTTATATCTATCTCATATATTGTTGTTTTGTATCAGTGACTGTGAGATGGTGGGAAAAAAATCATGAATGCACCTTCTATCAGGTGGTATCAGCCTGACCCCATTTGGCTTCATCATTTAGGATGAAAATTCTCTTTCTACCAGGATTTCACCCTTTTATCTTCTCTCACCCTGCAGGTAACTGAGGGTTTTGCTTAATATCAGCAGTTTGCTCTTCCTATGAGAGCAAATCATGAGGGATATTTGAGAATGTGAACCCAGACAATGCATTACATCTAATATCACAATCAACTAAAAAAGAACTTCCTTAAAAAGAAAATAGCAACCAAACCCTACAAATCTTGAGTGTTTTACATCCCTTCCTTCACAGTTCTGTTATGGACCTACTGTGTTTGCAGCTCATTGTTTCAGCTGCTGCATCAGCACTACTGAAGCCAAGTTGAGAAAAACGAACATTAAATCCAGTTAGAGGAGACCTGCTCTCCCAGAGCCCTGGAGGATTCCTTGGCTTTCCTGTGCAGGAAACTTTCCACAGCAGTCCTTGCTTATCCTAAGCTTTGGGATGAATCCACACATTCCTATTCTATCAGAGCCTCCATGGGAAGAAAGCTACAGTGATACTGTGAAATAAGAAAAAGGAACATAGTTCGTTGTTAAGAGTCCTTCAAGACTGCATTATTATGTTATTAAGAAAACAAAAAGCAAAAAACAAAGGTGAATTAAAGTATTCTTTGCTCATTTTCCACTGTTAAGGGCAAAGGAATAGGGAAAAAACCAAACCAAAACCCCTCAAGCATTAACTCAAATTGGGGGTCGCTTAGTAAAGTATACAACAAAGGATCTGTGAAGGTTGAACAGAAAAAAAATCAGATCAAAATACAGAGATCTTTGGCAATTACACCCAGGAGATGCAATTAAGGAGTGACAGGAATTTTTTGAAACCAAAGCTTTTAAAACAAATTGTACCAGCTTCAGATCTTCTGTTAAAGTGTTAAAGTGGTCTGAGCAACAGGTTGTTGGTTATTCTTAGGGTACCCTCTTCCCTCCTGTGATCTTCCTGGTTGGGGGTTTTCTACCTCATAAAAATACTTAAATATTCACTGAAGAGTGCCTTCAAAGTAGGTCTCTCCCACTTGAGGACACGGGTAGGCATTTAGTGGGGTTTTAAAATTCTTTGTAATAATAAACAAACAAACAGAAACATAACACAACAAACAAACAAAAAGAAATGTATTAATTCCAAATATATTTAGCTTTGCCACTTATGTTCTTACCAGCTGAAGAAGTATCATATTGGAGCCTCAGAAGGGGGCGGGCTTTAAATATATATTTTAATAGATACTGAGAAAAAAATCTTATAATTGGACTTCACATTTTCTGGTATCCTTTAAGCATGATAACTCCACTTCATCTAAGAACCACAAGATATAGCTACAATTTCATCAGGCACTGTTATTTATCTGTTTTATAACCTCCTTGCATCTGATTAACAGAAATTATTTGGTAGTTAAAGAAAAAGGGTGCCAGGTTTTTTTTTGAGGACACAAAGGTAATTCTGGGAAGATATAGGAGAAGAACTGGGAGCATCCAGGTAGCTTTACTATGGGGACTTCAAATGCCAGTCCAGTGCTTAAAAAAATCTGGAATATTGCAGTCAGAACTCAATAATTGGTTTAGACAATTGTCCACTTACTCAATGTCAGGCCCTCAGGTGGTTTTGCATCTACATAAACTCTAAGAGTTTCCCATCTATCTACCTACCCACTTATAAAGTACAAAGTAGGCACACAAAGTGTGTTCTCTGTTTCAGTTTGACAGTGTTTTGAATCCTCTGTATATAATGTTCTTATAGATAAGCACATTAAGTAGTACTGTTGAAGTGCCTGTGCTTAATCTGCCATGTTTACAGAAGCTAGACCTAATATTTTAGGCCAGGTTAAGTAACAGCTTCACATTGCTGTTGTGCTCAACATTTACTGGGGAGGTACTTCAAGAAACAAATCATCCTCAAAGCAGCCCACACCTTGGCAGGCTTGTATTCCATTAGGATTTTTGAATTTTTCACTGCTTGAAATAAAATATAGGCTAAAAGACGCTGGGAAGCACTACTGAAGAGCAATTTTCATGCAGTAGCAGAAAGAAGTTTTCCTTAAGAACATGGCTTCCCATGGAAAACATGGAATCTGCAAAGCAGCAGCTGGGAGTGGAGAGGGGAGGCTCAATCTGCTTTTCCACCCAGCTCCACTCACGTCGTGCAGCCATCTGGGCCTGTGGTTCCAATCAAGATGTGTTCCTTGTGCTCTCATTTCAAACAAAATTGCCAAGCAAGAGCATCTGAAGCAGAAAAGGATTTCACCCACCTGTAGTACTGTATTCTTTTTTTCAGGAGCTTTTATCAGTCCTCACCAGTCAATTGTGCTCATCTTGGCACCAGTGGAAGCAGTGTGAACTGTAGGATAAAATTGCTTTATTGCAGCTTTGCCAGCAGGCCTGAGCAGCAAATAGAAGCAATGGATTTGTCAGTACTATGATTTCTTCAGTTACTTCTTTGAAATTTCTTTCAGGTCATTTTTGAAATCACAAAGATAACGTAACATAATATAACATATAAAATAACATATCCCCCACACTTCTAACAATCTAACAATGGAGAAAATATAAAAATAAGTGCTTACACAATGAGACTGAATTCATGTTCCCATTAATTTCTTCCTGTTGTCTTCTACCACTATTTGCAGTCTTTCAGTCTGTTCAGTTTTCAATCTGTGCAATGATTCATATCTTCCAAGCAAGTGTATGTTAATTTTCAGGACAAAATTCTTCAGATTCTGACACAATTAATTCTAGATATTTGGTTGCTTTAAGCCTCTCATTTTTAATGTTTGACAGTAGTATAATCAAGTCTCTTTAGGAAACGTTCTCACTCATATACCTCTGCTTCTGCTGGATTGCCATTTAGTTTACTATGGAAGTTCAGAGAATACTTTCACCATCTTAATGACATATTCCTAAGGAACAAAACGGAAAAAAATGCTCTTTAATGCCTGAATGTGTGTGGGGTTAATTCACTGGTTACAGAAGGTGAACCTTAAAGATAACCAAGATGTTCTAATGGTCACTTGGCTGTGTAATGACGTTTTGTAATGCAGAATTCCATTGCACAGGCATAACTTCCAGGTATAGAAATTTAAGATAGTTGAGAAAAATGTTTCTTGAACTTCATTCATGTTGCTTTAATTATTTGGCCCTCTGCCCCAAAAGAGGAAAGATTTATTTTTCTTTCAGCCTATTTCTCAGCAGAAGTTCTGAAAACTTGCATTGCTCTCACATCAGGGGCTTTAAGACAGTTAGACTTAAAAGTTTAAAACTCTTTTTATTAGTGTAAAATGTCTGTGAATGGTTTCCCAGCTGTTCAACTGACTTGCCTGAGACAAATGTTTGCCTCCCTCCTCCCCATGCACTCCTTCCACCCCAGCCAGCCAAGGATCTCTGTGGGAAAGGAGCTCTCACACGTCTTTACAGACCTCTGTGACAAGGCAGACCTTTCTCCACAGGAATCTAAAAATTGCTACAATGGAAGTAATAACCATATGAACCTTTGTCAAACTGATAATGTCATGTTCACCTTACAGCATCAGTTTTTCTGTGACTGAAACTTGCTACAGGAGCTGTTAACCCTTGATGTACATGCTTGATATAAAGTACAAAATCCAATGTTTAAGTCAGTGTTTGTGGACGTGGCAGTCCAGGTTCTCTTCTGAATGTTTTCTGTCAGGCACAGTGAGTTCACTGCCTCCTGTGAGCACTCTGTGTCACAGTGGGCACTTGTGGAAGCTGAAATTCAAGAGTCTCTTATGGTTAAAGGCTGCACTGGTCCCTCTTAGTCTCATCTGAGAGCTACACGTGTCCATTACTGACCAGCAGAAAAAAAGCACAAATTCTGACTTGGAAAATCTGAAATGGGATAGCTTCAGTGGCTGAGGCTCAGCTTTTTGGGAGTAGTTATCTTAAGGCTTTCATTTTCTCTACAGTTATTGATCTGAGGACTTTGGCATGAGCAGTGCACATGTCAGATTGTTTTCCTTCCTTCATGTATTTTGGCAAAGGCTTCCTTGTAGAGGAAATTAATAAATTTCGGGTGACCTTTTCTTCTTCATCTAAAAGAACAAGAAAAGAATCCCAGTCCTCTGGGTGAAATTGTACAATTTTTTTTATTTTATTTTTATTACTTTTTAAAAATTATAAAGATATTTTGTCAGAGAAATATAATCCAAGCAATTTCCCAATTTGTGTGACCAGTCTGCATGGGAGATCAGTGAAATGCATGCTGTGTGTGTGCACATGCATTCACACATTTGGGTACATAGGCTGACTGTGAGGATCTATAGATGAAGTTACAAATTTAGAAAACTTATAGAAATTTACTTAAAAGAGAGGTGCAAGCAGCTGGAATTCAGAATGGCTGAATAAAACCCATACAAAAAATAGCACAGCTTATCCTGCAACTTACAGGCAGACTATCAACAATTAGAGCTAGGAAAAAAAATTATTTCACCTTCATTTTGATTGTTTGCTTTCTTGTAAATGATTACAAGTCAATATAGCTTCAGTAAAAGAGGAAAAAGTTGCTTTAATTTTGGAGACTGCCTTCAGTTTCCATATGAACAAGCAGCAATCCACAGTTGCTGGATTATGCACTATTACAACAGAGAACACATTTCATTATTTCCACCTTGGTGTTTTGGGGGATTTCCCACTGAAGGATCTGACAGTCATTGATCTTGGACTGTAGATAATTCTTGTACAAAAACAGAACCCAGGGTTTAGTTCTCACTTTGGAAAATTTCTATGTGAAGTGCAAGTCTATTCTGTCTAATTCATCCACAGAGTTTTTAGAGATGTGAGAAAATAGATTCTGTGGACTAAAATTTCTTTATTCTTTAGATATTATTCCTGTTTTCATTGGCCATGAATGATTTAAATAGTTAAAACCACTTCTTTCAAGCAGGTGGTCACTGGCAGTCTTAATTACTACCAAAGTTACTTTTTTTAAAGTAACCTGTTTATTAGATTTCTCAATTATATCAGAGAAGCTAATGCATATCAGATGTAGTTTCTATGTTAATTTTTTCAGTGGTGCTTTGATATTACAATTGCACACACTCTAAAGCAAAGTTTCTAAAAACAGAAACAAGATATGCAGGAATCTCATTCTTCACTGAGGCTTAGGAACCTCTTGTTTATCAGACCAATCTTTCCTGTTCCTTGTTAATGCTGGAAACATTTTGGGTTTTTAAATCAACCCCAGAGGCAGCCACGTTACGTGTTCCTGAAGGGTTTTGCTGACATTTTAATATTTTTATAACGTTGATTTCTGTCATATCTTTCATTCAGGCAGCATCCCAAAATCCTGAGTATTGGAAAAAATCTCAGTGGCTTCAAAAGCAGATCACATCATGCTTTTATAAAACTTAAAAAGTTTTATAATGCTCTTGTATTTTTAATGAGGATCTGACAGCCACTGCTGTTGAGGTTGTGATTTTGTACCTGGTGAATCCCTAGGGCTCTCATAAGAATAAATGCCTCCAGCCAATGCTTCTGTTTGAAATGGTTTGATACAGAATTTTTTTACTATTTCTAGTCTGATCCAATCTCTGCGGTGTTTTCCTCGGTTCTCTTAATATCCTGGTAGCTCTTCAGTTCATGTAAACAGAGACTTCCCAGCCCTCAGTCCTTTCAGATAAGAGACAGCCTCTGTCTCTAGGCACAGTTATCCTTTGGGACACTGCTGTTTGTTCCTGTTAAATTGCCATGGGAAGACAGAGAACTATTCTTGCAAAGAAGAGGAAAATATTCTGATTTTTAAAGACATCGAGAGAATTCCCCTCTTCAGGTAGAAGGCTTGGTGAAGCTGCTGGGTTCTGGGCAGGTGAGCTGTAGTTCATTGAGTGTGGTCTGCCTTCTTCTCAAACTCACCAGAAAGTGACACCACAAAGTCCAGCCCAGTTTTATAGCCTTGCTAGTATTATGTTGAATCTACTCCCTGACACAGCCATAGTTCTAGAAGCACTGAGAGTCAAAATGCTGAATCTTAACATTAAACAAGCTACTACAAGGTTCTCAAAGTGTGTTCTTGTGACAGGCGACTCAGAGATCTTCCCAGAATAATTTAAATCTTTTCCCTTTAACCAGTAGTGAGCAAGGAGTGGTTTAGGAAGGTGTGTAGGGGCAGCATCCCCTGTGCTCACCTTGTCAGTCAAGGCATCACTCCTGGCACAAAAGGAGCATCACCAAGCACCGTGTTTGTGTCTGTGATGTATGGTGGCACTCACAGGGGTAATAAACCCTTTCTTCCCTCTGAAATGGTGATAAACTATTGCAGGGTGAGCAAGAGAGCTGCTGCTCTGGGAGTTTTGTCAGGATCACTTGGCTCCTCAGGCAGTGAGCTGTCCCCAGGGCTGTCCCAGCTGGCTGCCATGCCAGGCCCCAGATTCCCATCCCATGGCTCTGCTTTGTTTTTCCTCTGTGCCCCTTCCTAAGCACAAATGCCTTTACTGAGCATTTCAAATAGTTGTGACCATCACAGAGAGACGTCCAAGTCACCAACAAAGATTCATATTCTAGAGAATCTGTGTTTCCATGTAATTTATCTATGTTCTATTACACCACTCATCACTTCGTGGCCATGCATGAGGCACATGCTTCCGACCAGACCATTTTGATTTGAAAACCTGCATTTTTAAGGAAAAGGATTTGCAATGTGATTTATGTAATTGAGAAGCACAACAAAACACCACTCTTATGTACTGTAACATCTTTGTCTTCTGCAAAATTTAACTTGTTTACATGCCCTGCAGCCATACTGAGAGAACAGAATAAATGGCAACTCCTCTTTGGGGCTATTTGAAAAAAAAAACAGGAAAGGAAGGATGAGAGTGGCCAGAGACTTATAAGAAGGAAGAGATGAGTGCACAGATAAAAAGCAGCCCGAGGGAAGATTACAAGTTCTCAGAAAAACAGATCAATAATGACGTTAACTATGTAGCTGCAAATGCAACTATTTGCATTTTGAAGACATTTTTCCCAACTACTGCACTGGGCCCAGGGTATCTAGAACGCTCTCTGCAATAGACATATCCCCTTTGAAAGGGCAGTATTTTAATGAAAAAGTAGATACCTGAGGATGCCAGTGTATTTTTCAATACAGGATTACTCAAAAGCCCAGCTTACAGTCCCCTCCTATTGCTGTCTCACTAAGACCCAAGGATCTGAGACTGCTCTCATTTACAAGTGACTCCCAAACAACTTGCCACTGATTTTGCCTCCTCCCTTTTCCCTCCCTAGACCTTTCAACCTGTGGTTCCCTTGGGAAAACCATGACGAATTTCCACGTGGAAATTTCAGTCTCAGCGTTAGGTAGTCTCTTTTTGTTGTTGTGGATGGCCTTTCCTCTCCACCCTCGTTCTCTTCACCACATTGAGACTTTTGACAAGGTCAAACAATTCATCTTTGTTTCTATATTTATATCTGGGAAGCTCCCTCTAAGTAGCACGACAGCATTTGAGCTCAGACAGCTTGACAAAAACAGAAGACAAGAAAGCTCCTGGTACAGACACCTGGCCTGGTAAAACAAAATCAATTAAAAACAAAAATTAGAACATCCCACGTGTTCAGACAAAATGAGCACCAGTAGCCCCAGAATAAATGGTGTTTTATGGCTGCACAAAACCAAAGCTGTTCCAGACAACAATGTTACCTCAGCAGCTTATGGACACAGACACAAAGTGGATTTGTTGGGTTTCACAGCCAGGACTGCAGTGCCATAGTAAAGACCAGCACCAAAAGAAGACATGAAGTGCAATGAATGAGGGATGACTGAGGCAAAGGAAGTCAATAAACATTAACTGGAAGGAATGAAGCTAAGGGCCACTGAAAGCAGCCCTGGCTGGATGAATGTATTGCTGGAATACATTAAAGCTAATTGAAACCCAGACACAAAGAAGTGGAACCTGAATGCTGGTTATACTTCCTGGCTGTATGATGATAAAGTGATCAAGAGAATTGTGAGAACTTAGCAAGCAAGTCCTGGAAAAGAGGGAATTGCAGCAAAGTGAAGATGAAACTTAAGATGACAGGTTAAAAAATGGCTAGTAAGAATTTGAAAGCATGGACAAAAAAAAAGGAAACAAGGACGAGGGAGGGAGAGGGAATGCTACAGCAGCACTTGTTAGAGACAGCTGGAAAGTTAAATCCAGCAGTGGTTTCTCTGGGCTGAAACCAGGGTGTGTGTGCACTGTGCAAAGAGGGTTTGCTTGTGGACTGTCCCAAGGAACACTGGGATCTGTGTGAGCTAAAGCTACACACAGGTGCTTGAGACAAGCAGTGTGAGCTTAAGTGTGTCACCTTTGATTTATTACTCTTCCTCTGAAACTGTACCTCCCAAACTGACATTCTGTGCTGATTTCCACAGCAACCTAGAATTTAAAAGTGCATGTGGTGACTGTGAGCAGTCTGGGGATCCCAATTTCACCCACTTTGGCCATAAAGTTTCTTTTCATGAAAAGCTTTGTTCAGAGTTTAAAAAGTTGCATTTGAAAAATCGTGCCATTTTAGAAGACTGTTGGGAAGTCTGGCTAAAGGAATTCTGGATATGATGTAACTGCTTTAGTCTGCTTCCTTGGGAGCAGTTCACTGCTGAGTTCTATACTGCCTGGCATTCCATAAGGTCTGAGAATTCCCAGACACATTCCTGCCGTTGTCTGACCTGCCAGAACCTTTCTGTACCTATAATGCACAATCCAAACCCCAGCAATCCTTGTCAGGAGGCTTGATGCTAGTGATGGACAAGCTGGGCCTCCTTCCCATGGACCTTCCAACAGAGTCCTTTGCAGAGCAGTAGTGCAGTGTCCTTTATCACATCCTTCTGCAGGGACAGTATAAACGGGCTGGAGTCACTCTGACAGATTTCTTTTGTTCCTCCAGGGAACAATATTGGGTTGGTTGGGCTTTTTTCACTGTGAAAGCACAGACTCCCCTGTGTAGTGACACACAGAGCCACAGCTTCAAAGAACATCATTTCACTTTCCTTTCCTGCTTTGCCTTTTTGGCACAAGGAGAAATCCTTGTTTGTAAAATACTGTTAGCCTTCAAAGTGAATTGTCTTGGAACTGGTTTTCCTTATTTATTTGAATTCTCACAGAAACTTACCTCCAAATGTAGCTCAGGTAGTAGAGCTGTAATATCACCCCAAGGCATTTCTTTGCTTTGGCATTGTAACGTGGATCCTAAGAAGTCAGTAACATAAGAAGTTATTCAGTAGTAGCAAAGTCTCAGAAATATATAAAACAGAATAACCTCTAGATTAGAATACTGTTTTCCACTCAATTATCAACGTGAGGGATTTCTCCTATGCACTTCCAAGGGTCATTAAAATCTCTTCCCACTGTCTCTGCTGTGGAAATTCATTTGACAACACCTTAGTGACTCTTATCCACAAAACTTCCTTATCTAACCATATATGAATCACTTTGAAAGGAGCCACATTTCTCATAGCAACCAAAAAATCAGTCTTAGCAACAAGACAAGCTGGAGAATTTTGTTTTCACATAGTTACTTGTGGACAGTACGTTCTGCTTTCCCCTGGCATTGCTGTTGCAATGTTGACTTAGTAAAGGGTAAGAAATGGTACAAATCAGACTCTTGCTCATAGCAAAGACATCACTTGCAAGGCAAGTTATGATCTCTCTGCCTTTGATGTTATATTTTAGGAGCAAGTGCAAGAGTCCTGACTGCCAGAAAGTTCGGAATTAAAATTTTTGTCTTGACACAACTACTACAAAGAAATGTGTTAGGAAGCTGACAGTTCCCAAAAGCTTGATTTCCCCCCACCAGAAACCACCATGGAGAATCAAAGAACGACCTCTAAAGGCCAACACCTCTGCCTCTCTTAGCACCTGTTCATGTTGGGAACAGTTAGAAAGGCTGCATAGAAGGTGATCTTGTAATGTATATATATTTTCCTTGCAAGGATAATTTTGGGAGAAATATTATAGGGAAACAATAGGGAACATCAAAGCAATTGTCATAGTGGTTATTACCTGGTCTTGATTTCTTTAGAAGACTTTTGGGGAAGTTTCCCGAAGAAGCAAAGCTAAGATGACATTTATAAAGGGGTCAGTGTAGCTTCCATCTCTCAATCCCACTTCTCTGTAAGGAAATGAGTTCCCACATGTATTTTGATGCTCTGAAGGAATTGCAGGTGCAGGTGGCAGCAGTGACTGCACTCAGCTCCCATGCCTGCTCCTCCCCTGTCCTCTCTGCAGGTGCTGGCGGTGTCCTGAGGGCTGCTTTGGTTCCCCCACTGCTCCTGAAGTTGAAGACAGAGTTGGATGAGATCCAGGAGCTGATCCTTGAAACACTCTCCAACTGTCTCCGTGTGGAGGTTTCTGAAGCCCTGGCAGCTGGTGCCCTTGCTGTGCTGAAGGAAAAGCTCTCACACCCCTCTGCAGCCATCAGGAGCAAAGCAGCCTGGGTCCTCTTAGAAATCAGGTAAAGAAACCTCTCTAATGCTTAAATCCAAGAAAGAACAAATTCCAGGAGTAAAGAAATGCCATTCATTTGCAGCTGTGTTCCACTACACACTGAAGCTGCCACATTTCACATGTAAAGCACTGTCAGCCTGAATGCACACATGGGTAAAACAAAATGGGACACGTGGGGCTTAAAAAATTCCTAACTGCTATAAATCACTGAAGAAAGCAGATGCTAATCAGTTATTCCTTCTCCTTCTGTTTGTTTTCAGTATTGGCAGTGGAATCAGGATTTTTTTTTTCCTGGTACAGCACTGCTAAGAAAAAAATTGAAAAAAAAATGAAAAATCTTGTAGGAGCACGATTCTGACTACTGTGGAGGTAGAGAGAATCTCCCTTATGTTTTTGGAAAAGTACTCTCTCAGAATATTAGAGGTCCTTGGGAACTTTCACTAGGATTGAAGACAGAAATCGTTTTCTGCCACAGGCTGCCACATATATCAGTGAGGGATCAGAAAAAGCAATCTTTATATTAAACTTTTTTTTAAGACAAAAAAGATGAAAGGAATAACTTAAGTGCACTGTACTGCAATCAGAAAATATAATAAATGTTCAACAAATGTCTAGTTTAAAAAGGTCTGCAGATGATGCAGTTTACATATAAACTGGCACTACACATTTCCTCATGTCCTATAGTAAAGAGAGGTCTTAGAGAAAAAGAGTATAATTAATGTGAGTCATAGAAAGAAAGCAAAATGCAACTGAAATATGGACACAACTTATGTTCTAGGTCTCTGCAATGGCTGGGCCACATTAAATATTCTCCTCATCAGAGAGGCTAGAAAGAGAGAGAAAAGTTATCTGGGAGAATTCATTTTACCCCTCTTTTTAAATCTCCAGGGGCTTCACCAGCCAGGTTTGTAACTCCGCTGCAATTAGTACCAGCAATATCCTTAATCCTACATCCTGTTCCACGCGGCTGCCCATCAGTGGCCAGTGTACCAGAGAGAGCTTTTTTTAAAAATCCAGCACAGCAGGGTGTGACAGCGCTGGTGGCACCGGGGCAGGGCTCCAGGCGTGCCCAGGGGCCGGGGGCGCTGCCAGGGCAGCAGGCACAGCTCAGGGAAACAACGGAACCTTCTTCTCTCCACAGCTCTCATGCTGAGGGCAAAATGGCCGTGTGCAAGGAAGAGGTGATTCCTGCCCTGGTGAGCCTGCTGGAAGACACTGAGCCCCAAGTTCAAGGTCACTCAGCAGGAGCGCTGATGTTTGCTATTGTTCCACCTCAGGGTGAGAGACAGAGGCTATTCTGTTGGGGTACCTCCTGGAAATCCAATTCTAGAGCAACTAGGTAACAAAAATTTGCCCTCTCACATCCCCCAAGCCCTCAGTTTCTGACAGTGTTAATGCTGGTCGAGAAGCTCTAAGATTGGGACATTTCTTTATAATTGTCTTTAGCAACTATTGTTGCTTCGTCACAGTGCCTGGGGAGGACAGGATAGTTCACATTTCGTTCCCCTTAGTAGGTCAAGAAGTTATTTATCTACCTCACCTGCATCATTTCCCTCCAGAGGGAGAACATTTTCCAGTCAAGTCCAGACCACACAGAGATCCACAAAACTGGGGCTACACTGAATCAGCAGCGCTCGGCAGAGCAGCGCTGCTCTCGGGAAACATTCTGGGATTAGAGGCAGCGCCTCTCTCACAGCTGGGAGAGCAATGAATATTAATAAGGTCTGTATCTCTCCCCAGTAACTTACATGACACAGAAAACACTAACTGCTAAATTTCCAGTGTGATGAATGAGTAATTAGACATAAAAGACTCAATAACAGCAGTTGTGTTCCAGCCCTCCTCTGCAAACCTTCCTCGGGCTTCCAAAGACAACTCAGGAGTGGATGTCGGTCTTTGAAGTGTTTTTAAAAATGAAAGGCTGGAGGATATTCTTAAGGGCATCTAACACACTCCACTCCTCACCCCCCTCCAAAACATAGTTTATTCTATCATTTGGTGCCTCGTATATTTTTAGATAATTTGTTGCAAATGAAATACAAACGTGCAAGGCAGCTAAAGTTAACCGTGAAAGATCTTTTTCCTTAAAAATAAACAGCTGGGAGCCAGCCTTGGTCTCTGACAGAAGAGCATGTTCTGCCTGTGCACTGCCCCTCCGGGGCTGTTCAGAGCTGTAGCCGGGCAGGGAATGGAACGTGTCAGGCCAAAAGGATGGTGATTAAATGTCATAACACATTTCAAAGCCGGCTTATTTCCCTACAGGGAGATCCTCAGCCATGGGTGCTGAGGCCATTCCACCTTTACTGACGCTGGTTGCTGAGGAAACCAGCAAAGCGCGTTTGAATGCAATCAAAGCCCTCACCCTGCTGGCTGAGCTGCCAGAGGGCCGCCAGGCGCTGCTGGATCACAGGGACACATTTGTGCAGTGCCTGCATGATCCCAGCGAGGCCGTGCAAAGAGCTGCCGAAATCGCCATCGCCGTGATCGACTGGAAACCCTTCTGCAGCCGCGATCTTTTCTAGAGATCTATTGCCCTCTGTTGTTGTCTGGCTGTAAGAGGTACATGATTATATGAGACCTTCAACACCACGACTCTTCCTCACTCTGGATCGGTCCCTCCTGAAAAGTCATTTACAAACATCTATATTGCAGGTCACAAGCAGAAAAATGGAGAAGAAAAGTTAGGAAGTGTGGAGTTCTCCACTGGGAGCTATTGTCCAAGTTACCAAGATTTTCCTATGGTACAAGACACCAACCCTTTCTGGTTTTGGTTTTTTCATAATCTTCTCTCCACTAATCAATAATTAATTATATTAGAAAGGTTCACAGTCAATCCATCCAGCAGTCTTGTCTGTACTGACAAATTGATCTAACAACAGGGATTTTGCTGAAAACATTTGTTGAAAACTTGGGATGAAGACCAAAGTCAGAAAGCCTTTACTAGAGTAGCCCTTGGTAAAGCTGTGCTGGGGCCTCTCCAACAGGAGAGGACTCTGCTCCTTAACTGGAATTGCTTGTAATAGGGAACAAAAGCACCTCGGGGTTTGAGCTGAAGGGCAGTGGAAGTGGTGGGAAGTTTCAGTAGCATTTTATTCACTGGGAGTTCAAGGCTGGTCACTACAGACGTGTTGCAAATTTCTGTCTGCAGTTACAAGAGTGTAATTTAAGAGGCTTCAACAGGAGGCCTGGGCAGAGAAATAACCCAAATGAGCAGGACAGCCCTGGCCATTCTCAGCCACCAAGGAAGATGTGACAGAGTGGCTGGTGCAGCTTCACAGCAAGTCCCATTTGTTTTCACTTGTGTTTTGTTCTCACATGAGAGCTTTATATCCAGAATTGTAGCTACAAAGAAGCTACACCAGGTCTATAAAAGGGGTTATTTGTCAGGGCTACTTTTCCATTCAAACCCACAGTCACACTGCAAACTGCATTACCCTTGCACACGATAGAAACTCTTCCTGTAGGAGTGATTACAGTTAAAATGTTTCTCTTCCATAATGTAACCAAAGATGTGATTTAAAGTATTGAGTCAGTTGTATCCATTCCCTCCAGGCAGGATCTTGGAGGAACTCTGCCTTTTTAAACACATAAGGCACTCATATGTAATACACATGGGTGTCAGAGTGCATCCAGCTCAGGAAGAGAAGCCAGGCAGCTTTAATCACATGTTAAAGGACTAGAGCAGCACAGGGTAGGCTCAGCTGCTCTTACAGAACTACAGGAAAATCTGGTAACAATCATAATTTTACCCAGGTTCAACCTTGTCACAGCCTTCCCCAATAATTCAGGTATCACTGTTCAGTGAGTTCCCAAAATAATGAGCTTGTTCAGATGCAGAAATAAGACCAACCACACTGAACTGCTCTGACTAGAAGAAATTGCCTTGGACCTTAAGTACTGCATTCCAAATATCTGCCTGATCAATGCTTTAAAGACAATATAAACTGTTCCCCAAAAAGCCTCTACATGGATCAGTGTTCTCACCTTACACACACACACTACAGAAACAGAGCAAAGCCTCAGGTGAACTCTGAGATATGGACACTGCTGAGACTCTCCCACATGGCAGCTTTTGTCCCAGCAATTCTTTGGCACTGTTACACCTGACAACATGAAACCATCACACAACAGGAATTCCCTTGGGCTGTACTGACCACGTGCTGCCTCTGCAAATGCCAGAATTGAAAATCTGCATATGGAAGAGGCATGAACCTCTGTTAGCTGGGGTTTTCTACTTACGAAGCTGCATTGTTGACAGAATGGTTGCAGATATAATAATCAAAAGTCCCATGCTGAGGGCTAATTCCCTGCTTTGGGATGAGAGACAAGAGTCCCCATTTCATGAGGCTGGGAATTAATTAGCACTATAGGTGTCAATAAAACAATTGGCTGGATCAAAGGAACAGCTGATGGATACTTTCCCTTGACTGACTTAGCTTTCAGTCAGAAATGCTCCATAAAAAAGCTGCCACAGATTTGGTCACAAGAATGCTGAAGATCTTTCTGAATCCCTTCATACACATTATAAATACTTAAATTAAGATCTCAGCATCTGGCACCTCACACCCCAATTAAACTCATGGTTTCAAAGGAAATGCTGTGTGTACAGCAAGTCTCTGGGTTTAGCACTGTGCCCTCCCCAGTGCTCTATGCTCCAATGGCTTTAGCACCAAGGCAGATTTTTAACATCAATGAAATCAATTTGCCTTTTTAGCTTGAAGCCAACAATTCTTAAGGCCCAGATATAATTAATGTGGTCCCGGGTCACTACTGGAATTAATGCAGTTAAACTCTATACAGATTGAGTTTTCAAACCAGCAACAATCCTCAGCAACACCAGAAGGCAAGACAGCTGCATCCATGGGAAACCAGACTTCCCTGTGGAGTCCACCCAGGCAGAGGTCACGTTGAATTTTTTCTAACAGTTTCCAGAAGGTTAAGAATGTTATGGCTCTTTGTTCTTGCAACTACAGACTCATTTCCCCTGTTCCTCTACACTTTCAGAAGGCCAAGGAGTAGAAACCATTCTATCTTGCTCTGGAAAATGGCAGCTTTTAATTTCGTCTTTTCATGGTTCAAAGCAGGGAGTATACTTGCTTCCCACCACTACATTTTCTATTAAAAAAAATAAATTAATATCATGTAGTGAGAGATTTGTCTAAGGACAAGATAGTCTGGGAAAGTCAGATTTGAGTAATGACATTAAACCAGAAGGGCAGAAACAGCTACACGCAAAGCTAATATGCCCAAAGCACAGGACCTATATTTAGCAAGACAAAGTTTGCAATTTGAATTAATAAAACCCATTATAATAATTTGTTTTAACATACCTTGCATATAAGCTACATTTAAAATGTTCTAGACTCCAATACTGTAAACAATAATGCTGCACAGAGTGGAAAGAAACTCTCACCTCAGCTTGAAGCTCTTCCAGGTACCTTCAGAAAAGCAGGGAGATGCTGATCCAGGCAGGCACAGCTGCTCTGGCCTCAGCTCTGGGGGGGAATTATTTTTTCTCACAGCTACCCATGGTAGATGGCAAGAAGGAATGTTCTGTTGGAGGCACAAAATAAGGAACCTGTTTTATTAATAATAAAGACAATACTGGAGGCACTGCTCATACTGTCCTGCATCAGAACAACTGGTAGAATTGGAGTGAGTGAAGTTTTGCTCTGTCCTTTAGGTTTTCCAGCACAGGCCTACAATACACACTCCAAGTGAAAATGCCACAAATCACCAAATAAAAGCAGAGGGTTTTTGCATTTCTCACCTCTTTCAGCATTGTATTGCCTGCTGTTATTAAATCTGGGGCTACAGATTCTCAGTTCAGCACAAGGGAAGGTCTCTGCTGCTCCCTTCCCTCTCTGGGGCTTCTCTGCTCCCCCAGAGAGCTCTGCAGCAGGGCACAGACACCTGCAGCTGCCACATGAGACCATTAAACTAATGAAAGACCCACAGATTTCCTGAGAGCAGCTTTGCTGTCACCCCACAGCCTGTGCCCAGCCCTTTTCTGTGCAGTTTGTCCCCAGAAATGTCAGCTCTGAAGTCCTCTGGCTCAGCCCTTCAAACCAATGAGCTCAAGTGCCCCACAAATACAACAACTGACAATAGATGGATTTATGGTTTGCCTTTGCTCCTCATTTTTGTGCTGGCTTTTCTTTATAGGAGCTCTCCTGGTTCTAGCAAGGAAGGCCAGGGAGCTGAGTCCCCTGCAATCCCAGCTGGGCTCCAGGCACCACAATTTCCTGCCCCTGAGGATCTCAGCCTTGTGCCATGGCCAGTCAGTCTGCTGAAAACGAAACCATGGCTACTGCAGATTCATTCCAAGCCAAGACCCAGACCTTCCCTCCCCTGGCATTACAGTGCATGAGGTTTTTCAATAACAAAATAGGAATAAATTCTGAGTTCTAAGAACAGGGTGTTCTCATTAGCATCAATACTAAACATTTATGAAATGGATACAGTTTTGTGGGTGATACAGACTAATTAAATGAACAGTGATTACCCTTCTTCAGGATTTTTCCTAAGAAATATGTAGTATTTCTTAAATGGAAGATTTTGTTTAATGTGTGTTCTTTACAGAGCAGTGTCACAATTTCCTAATAGTGCTACTAAGTGCATATTTTATTTTATTTTATATTTTATTTTATTTTATTTTATCTTATTAAAATAATTCTGTTTATCTAACTAAAGTCTACTAAAATAAGCTTTAACCATGTATCTTACCTGACAGGGTAAGCTGGGATGTCTCAAGATCCCCTGAAACAGAGCTATGTTATGTGTACATGCCATGCAGGTACTTTGTGCTGTGAGCCAGATTTATTTGGAGTCTCAGCACTAAGAAGAAGTATTTTAAATGTATGGTCAGACACACACTGGGGAGAAGAGTGTGCTCACAGTTCCCATGTCTAAAGCATGACAATGCCCAGAACAGTGTAAGCTGCTGCTGACATGGACAGAGCTCTCCTGGAAACTGAAGAAAAGTAATTTTCATCCTTAAAATTGTGAATGCAGTAGCTACCAATGTTAGCTAAACATTACAATTATATCAACTGTTCACCATATAAGGCAATTTTTCTTTGAAATTCTACAAAATTACAGGAGTCAATAGTAGCTGTCAAACTTTATGTAAACATTTGAGCTCTTTCCTCCACAACATCCACCTTCAGACCAGACTGAAATCAGGTTGCTGAGGACATACAATCCATATCCCATAGAAACTGTGGATTAGATTTTCCAAACTCTGTAGTTTTGAGGGGGAAAATCATGTAATGATGCCTGATTAGCCAGGAGGTCATCTAAAGGCTGCTCAGACTGCCAGGAAATCACTTGTGTTATTTGTCTTTATCCAAATAGCTTGGTTTTCATCCATTACTATTACCCAGAGCCAAAACCTAGACACCACATGAAGTTTCTCTGTCTTCCATTGTATTATATAAAAATCCCACCACTTTGTGGACGCTGAATACTTCAAAATATACAATTACTTTAATGCATACAAGTCTTCATAGTTCATTAAATACAATTAATTCCATGGTCTTTAAAATACTCTATCACTGTGTTAAGGTTTGCATTGGTATTTCTGAAGTATGGATTTAATCTACCTATCCTGCAGGGATTGTGCTGAATAGCATCAATTCTACTGAAGAGCAGCAATTCTGCTGGAATGCAGAGAATTTGGGGTTAGATCCAAATGAAGCCAAGATCCTGCCAGGAGATTAAGAAGTGGCAGTGCTGAAAGGCCAGGAGGCAGAGCAGTGAGCCGAGCACTGCAGGGGCTGCTCTGCCTTCCCCTCCACTGCCCTTGCTGCCAGTCCTGTGGCAGAACCTCGGCCGTGCTCTGGGACAGCCCAGTGCCACCAACGCGTGTGAAAAGGAACAGGAGCTGGGGCACTGCCTGACTGAGCAACCAGCATCTTCTTTCTACACTTGACTCTCCAGGAAGATGAATGAGATGAAAAGAAGATCTATTGCTTTTTGCTTTGAAGTGTTAAATCTGCCTTTTCTTATGTCCCCAGCTGGTACCAAACTTATGGAGTGGAGACACTCAGCCTGGTTTAGCTGATATCCCACAGCTGTGGCTGTTCTCCTTCCTGAACTGCTAACTCATGCTGCCATGCAGCAGGAATCCTATTTCTCAATGAAATCTTCAGAGGAAAGATTTATAGCTTTGCAGAAAAGCAGTACAGAGCCCTTCAATGTATTTGCAAAATGCAGCCCAGCATCCCAATGCTGTGGATGTTTCACCAGGGGCAGGTCTGTAGCACAGTCCACACACAGAGGCAGCACATTGACTCCAAGCCCACAGTAAAGAGGTCTTTGACACAGCAGGGTGGGAACTGATCAGTAAGAAATAAATATGTATACACACACATAAAAATATATTTTAAATATATATAATATCTAGAGTGCATATACATAATGAATCGTCTGTGTATATACAATACATGTATTTTGTATAAAAAGTTTCACATTCAAGTATAGCAATATATTAAAATATCAAGAGAGGAGGACCTTTGGAAGTTAACCTTAAACATATAATCTACTGTAAGCAAAATTCTTTTTAAGATTGAGACAGGTGTTCCCCAATTTCAAAATGTGATCAATTCAGAGGTTAGTGTTCCACTGACAACTGAGAAACACAACCCAATGGAAAGTGAGATAAAGGGGAGAAAACTAATAATGGGAAATTATAGATAATATCAAATACCTTGATATATACATAAATCTTTTACTTAAGATATCCCGTGTCTGGAGGGACAAAAGCAATGTTTTGAGTTTGTAACACAGTCCCTCAGTGGTTGCAGGCTTTTTGCAATCAAATTATCACAACCAAAGGAAGAGGAAAATTGAATGATCAGAGGAAGGGATGAAAATCAAAATAGGGTCATCAACCCTAAAAGATAGTTCACAAGACCTGAAATGAAATATGGCTCATGCAGCCTTGTTCAGAACCCAAAATATGAAATGTATAATGAGCAGAGAGAATATTGGATGGAAATTCTGAACCTCAGCCCAGGGTTGGTTCAATGTCTAAATAGAAATTCTCTCTCTTAAAATCCCAGTAGCCTTCATCTTTAAATTGCTGAAATTATGATCACAAAATCAGTGAGTAAATCACTCCAATGTTTTACAAATGTAGATAATGAAAATGCAATGTGTATCTAATTGTGTAAATCTACAAGCCATCATTTTTGCTGGAACCATGCAGTAGTGTGTACTGTGTACAGTACAATTTCAGGACTGTGATCAAGGGGTTATGCAAAGTAGGCATGGCAAAACACAGCCACAGTCAAGAGGATGATGCCATTGACATTCACAATGTTTCTCCACAGTGGCACTTCACTGGTGTCCATCAGTTTTTTCTTCAGTGCCTCTTCTTCCTCCTTGCTCAGTTTGGGGCCCTTCTGTTGGTCCAAGCCACAGAACCAGTTGTAAGCTTTCCTGCAGCATCCCGGGTCCTCCTGGTTTTCCTCATTAACTGGAAGGAATAAATAACAATCTGCTCAGGAAAGGTGAGTACAGATCATGGCACACTCTTGGTCTCTGGGACTGAGGACATTCCCATTCTGATTTATGGTCAGAATTCAGTGGGAGCATTTTAGTACAAAACAGTACAAGAATCAAGTTAATATAGCATTCTCACAGCTCACCTGGGAAAAGAGAGATTTTCTACATGTTCCAAGAGAGCCTTCTGCAGAAGACACTTGTGCCTTTTGCAGCACAGAGACTTGGCCTCCGTTTTTTCAATACTTTCTACACTCTTAATTGAAATTTATTGGATTTATTCCCAAATAAATTAATTTGAGGACACTGATAAAAAGGAACTTGTGAGCAGAACCAGAAACCCAGTGAAGAGAGCAGGTGGATTTGCAGTGTGCTTTCATGGTGCCTTCAATCCTGATCACAACTCACTCTGTCCAGGTGAATTCCCTCCGAGTGCTGGAGTCACACACAGTTCTGCCAATGCACAGCACCTCTGACCCAGAGCATTGCCATTGGTTTAGTCCTAGAGCTGCCACCCAGCTACCAAGAGAATAAGACTTTCTCCCTTCAAATCCACTTCACTTCTGATTTACACTGAGCTGAAGAGATTGGTAAAGGCAGCTGTTTAAATTTGTGGGGGCTGAGGTTTGTTGTTGGGGGGAGAGGATGTCTTTGACTATCAAGCATATTAATGTTCCTTCAGGAATGAAACAGGGATGCTCAAATATATGACAGAATCTCTAAGTATTCGATAGTTACCTGATTCATCATCTTTTTCATCAGATCTGTCCTGCTTCTCCTCTGCATCAAGATCAATCCGTTCTTCTTTGCTGTTCCGCAGGGACCAGCACAAGCGGTAAAGCTGCCACGGAACAAGAGGACAATGGGTCATGGGCTGACCATGGCCAGCACCCCAGCTGGCTGTGACATCACAGCATCCCAAATGTCTGGCATGTCTGAGGCTATGAGGAGTCACTGAAGATCTGTGACAGGTCAATGAGGACTATTTGCTTTCTTACAGGAGCTGTATGCTGGGGGTGCCTGAAGTGTTGAGAGGTAACACACCGAGTACAAAGCAGTGGTTTCATTGTGTTCCATTTCTTAAGGAGCAGGACTGCAGTAATACTCACATGTACATCAGGAATGGGCTTGGTCATGAAGGACACTGCCAGGATGACGATGGCAGAAACCCCAAAGAGGATGATTGCAAAGTAAAGGTAGTGAATGCCACAGATGATGAAGGGGCAGTTGGAAGGGACCACACAGCTGCCAGTTCCGTAGGCAAACTCTGAGATCATCCTGCCCAGTCCAGCCAGCAGCCCAATAATTAGGCCCCAGAAGGCACCCTGCAGGCAAGGTGTGACAAGAAGGGATCAAAATGAGTAATTTCAGATCAAAATGAGTAATTTCAGAGCAAAATGAGTAATTTCAGGCATGGAAATGAACTCTGAGCTCTCAGACAGTTGCTGGAGGAAACATGGATGTAGTTATGTACTACAATGGCCTTGGCATGTGGGTTTTAACCCAGATGCTTTCAGTGACCTTATTTACAACTCAGTGGATAAGTACAACTGAAAGGGGCAATGAACAGCTCTGAGCTATCAGGCACACCTCAGGACACTGGTCCAGACCGTTTCTCACAGCCCACACAGCTCTTTCCTGCTGCAGCACAGGTTTCAGACATGGATGGCACACCTCAGGGGCTGTTCTCATACCTTTTTGCCTTTGAGGGCTTAATCCCTGACAGCTCTGGCATGATGGAACCAGCCTGAATGTTGTGCCATCCTTCCAAAACGTGTCTGGTTTACCTGCTAATGGTCCTGAGAGTAGCTGTTTAATTCTCAGTTCTATTGGTGGGTGCCTGGTGTACACTACTCTAGCCCAAAGTGTAACAGACACACAGTTTGTATGGGCACAAACTGAAACAGGGGAAATTCTGTTTAAACATGGGGGGGTGTCTTACTGTAAAGGTGCTTGATCACTGGAACAGGCTGCCTAGAGACACTGTGGAGTCTCCACTCTTGGGGATATTCAAAACCCAACTGGACAGGGTAGGTAAGAGGTGATTTGTTTGGTAAAGCAGCTTGGTGACCAATATCCTAAATGATAACTTTCAAATATATGTTCATAGATTATGCATTTAACACACTTCTTGGCAAAGTGATAGGTAACCTAAGCTTCAGAGCTATCTGTGGTGATTGTTTATCTATCAAACTATGAAAGAGCTTTTTCAAACTCATCTCTGAAATGTTAGGCTTTGGGCTATGGAGACACAAAATCCCTGGGCTATACTGGGATTAAAATAAGCAGAAAGAAGTTGCTCATGACAAAAAAAACCCCAGTTCCAGTTCCTAAAGGAACATGCATACCTGTTTCCTAATTTGCATTTACCTGCTCATTGACACGCTTGCAGAAGACACCAAGCAGGAAAACAGCAGCAATGGGAGGTCCCAGGTAGCTGGTTACAGACTGAATGTAATCAAAGAGCTGCCCACTCTGAGCTGACTGCACCACAGGAACCCAGGCAATGCTGATGCCAATTAAGACTAACATAAATGCCCTGTAAACATAGCCAGATATTCAATTAGCCATCTGCTTAGAAGTATCTATGATCTATTAGAAAGAAGAAAAAAACAGCAATTAATCAATAATTTACATGTTCATTTTGTATTTCAACTAGTGAAATCAATTATAATGGCCAATTAGCACTGAACAAACAAAAGAAATCCAAGTTGGGTATTGTGTATGTCAAATATCCATCAGCATATGGTTAAATATGCAATCAAAACATAGAAAATCACTTTTCTCCTGTTGTTGTTATGTCCAGACACAAATCAATAGCAGATGAACAGAACTAGTTCATTGATGCTGCAGCCTGGTGCAGCACAGAGCCCAGGAAGGTAATTTAAAAGATTTTCCTCCGAGCAGCAGTGGGAAGCAGTGAGGATTAGCTTGGCTGCTCCCCGCACAGTGCCTGTTCCTTCGGGAGCACCGGGGGTTTCCCAAAAGGAGCGCGGGGCGGGCCCGGCGCTCCGGCCCCAGGGGGACACGGGGACACTGCAGCTCTGGACACAGGGGGACACGGGGACACTGCAGGTCTGGACACAGGGGGACACGGGGACACTGCAGCTCTGAACACAGGGGGGACACGGGGACACTGCAGGTCTGGACACAGGGGGACACGGGGACACTGCAGCTCTGAACACAGGGGGGACACGGGGACACTGCAGGTCTGGACACAGGGGGACACGGGGACACTGCAACTCCGGCCACAGGGGGGACACTGCAACTCTGGACACAGGGGGACACGGGGACACTGCAGCTCTGGACACAGGGGGGACACTGCAACTCTGGACACAGGGGGACACGGGGACACTGCAACTCTGGACACAGGGGGACACGGGGACATTGCAACTCTGGACACAGGGGGGACACTGCAACTCTGGACACAGGGGGACACGGGGACACTGCAGCTCCGGCCCCAGGGGGACACGGGGACACTGCAGCTCTGAACACAGGGGGGACACGGGGACACTGCAGCTCCGGCCCCAGGGGGGACACGGGGACACTGCAGCTCTGAACACAGGGGGACACGGGGACACTGCAGCTCTGAACACAGGGGGGACACGGGGACACTGCAGCTCCGGCCCCAGGGGGGACACGGGGACACTGCAGCTCTGAACACAGGGGGACACGGGGACACTGCAGCTCTGAACACAGGGGGGACACGGGGACACTGCAGCTCCGGCCCCAGGGGGACACGGGGACACTGCAGCTCCGGCCCCAGGGGGGACACTGCAGCTCCGGCCCCAGGGGGACACGGGGACACTGCAGCTCCGGCCCCAGGGGGGACACTGCAGCTCCGGCCCCAGGGGGACACGGGGACACTGCAGCTCCGGCAGGCAGCTCCAGCCGCGCTGGCATTCCGGGAGGAGCAGCCGAGCCCACGGGCTGCTCGGCTCTGTGCACAGGGGAGCTCGGCCGCGCTCACCTGCCAGCCAGCATCAGCTCCTTCTCAGATGGCCGAGTCCGAATCTTGGTGTAAATATCCATCGTGAACAAAGTACTGGCACTGTTAAAAATGGATGTCAGGGAGCTCATAAGGGAGGCCAGCATGACTGACAGCATCAGGCCCCGCAGACCTGGAACACAAACATGGGAATGGGGATGAGCATTCCGGGGAGAGCCTCAGTACCTGGCACCAGGTGTTTGCCCAGCCCTTTCCATCGGCCAGCTCTGAGTGTGCCTCGCACATTTATGTGCCTGACATAAAATCCTGCCTGATATTCCCTTGCTGGGGAAGCAAAGCTTGGGAAAAGCTATTTACAGCAGTGCCAGGGAAACTCTTGAGCTTTTAGTACATAGGTGCTTCCTTAGTGAATGCTGCCTCGTTAAACACTGGAATAAAAAGAAAATAATATTAAGCATACTTTTCCCATCAGTTATAAAAATAATTCCTCTTGTTTGCAGGAGAGTGCTCATTTGCTTGTAGTATATTTGTGAAACAGGTATTTGCCAAAAAAAACAAGTTTCTTTTACTGTTTGAAAACCAGAGGTAAGTCACTTTTCCAGGTGGTCTGATCTGGTCACAGAGCATGGGGAAGTACTGCAGGATTTTAACAAGAGTTATCAAAGGATGAGAAAGTAACAAAGCTATCAGGAAAGTGCCATGGTCTCTATAAAATCATATCCTGGCTTTTGTGCCTTATGAGCCAGCTCCCACCTCTGTGGTGTTGGCAGGAGGACCACGGGAATAAGCCTCCAGCTCAAAAATCCTGGCAGGGAGTCTTTTATAAAACATTGGCCAAGCAGGTTATTTTTTACCTTCACAAAAAGGGAGCTCATTTATCATTTCAGCACCCAGTATTTGCCAGCTGAGAGCTGACACTGTCAGTGTGGAGCTATTCTGCACCTACAGCTAATATAGACACCCCCTTTGGTTAATAGTACATCATTCTAACAAGAATTTTGGAACTAAATATGGGTCTTGGACTCTCTCTATCACTTGTTTTTACAGTCTGGTTTTCCTAAAACAAAGAGACAACAAATACAGACAGTGTCTTACCATTTGGCATAAGCTCCACCACGAGTTTTGGATAAGCAATGTTTGTGCAGCCCACTGCGGTGCCACAGTAGCGCTGACAGATTTCAGGCACAACACAAGCCACCACATCTGAGGAGAGGATAATGAGACTGAGACAAGGTCATATAAACAACAGATTGCTCCCAAATTAATAGAGCTTCTAGAATGTATCTCTGTGTTGAGCCACTGCATTGACACGTTTGATTTCATCCTTGGTTTGCTGGCAGGAAGGAAGGTGATTCTAAACCTCTTCCCTTCCTCTCTAAAAAAATACTGACAGGGACTGCAGGTCAAAAGAAAATCAGCACTCATTTGTCAGACCAGGGCTGAACAACACTAGGAGACCAAGTAGAAAAGCAGAGGAACACAAAGCCCACTCCCTGCTCCTCTACCTGCTGCCAGCACAGCCAAACTCTGCTGGTCAGGGAATGTGGCATTTCCCCATGCCCATGGGACTGCCCATGGCCCAAACCCTGCAGTCTGTGAGTGATAGCCCTGTCCCTCCAATTGTCAGCAGAGTATCTGTCCTGGACAACATTTTCCACTCATTCAGTCAGAGTGGGGCTCTAACAAACAGACAGCTGGGGAGGGATGCTCTGGAATTTCTTTTCCCTAAAACAAACAGCAATAGTATTAGCAGAAACCTGGGATCAGGGTGAACAGGAAGGCCTGTGGCTTCTTACAATGCAGTTAGCTGCAGGTCCCTAGACTATTTGGATGAGAAGATGACAATCTAGCAGGTGTTTTGGAAGGGACAGAGAGATTGGCAATGAAAGGCAGGCAGCAAGAACTTTTCATTTCTGTATCCATATCATACCTGGGTACAAAATCCGGCTGATCATTCCAGGCATCACTATGATAAACATGGGCAAGAGTTTGAGGTACCCACACAGGATACAGCCAGCCTTCACATGGGACATGTTCTTTCCAGAGAGGCATCTTTGGACAATAACCTGTCAATGACACATGGCAGCTATAACATTTCCATGATCACCTCATGCCATGTTCCAGATACAAGGTACTGCTTAACTTCTGTGATAGCAAAAGAGCCTATTTAGCATTTCTGCTGCTAGGAAAAATGGAAACTACATGAAAATCAAAGGATATGTTGGAAATAAGTACTGGAAAATACTACTTATCCGGTGTGTTTGAGAGGTAAGACTTCTCTCACAAAAAGTTTTTAAAGCAGACAGACTAAAAAGCCAAAGAGGAATAGAATATTTGACTGAACAGTAAATACAGTTACATTGGGGGTTTTGTTAATTTGTTGAGAAATCATGAAGATGATCTTTCTCACAATTCAAGATGCAGATAGATCATTTGTTAGAGACACATTCACATGTTGCTGGTGTAAGAGCACACTTTTCTTTACTCATGTCAGTGATCTCTTGGGGAAACTGGACGGTAGGTTTTAGACAGAAGGAAGGATGATGGGAGAAGTGTCTCCCAGCTGGAAGACCAGACATAAAGAAAATCCCCCCAAGACTATGCAAGCAAAGATGAAAGCTGCACATATAAGAAACAAACTTGTCTTACTGAAAAGGGAATGGTATCTAGACTCAGTCTAACAAGGGTCATTTGTTGTATGGTTTCCTATGCACTGCACAGCCTCTCTATGTTTTTACACATGGTCACAGACAAAAAAAAGAGAAAGGAGGCAGACATGGGATCTGCTGGGCAGACACCTGCAGGAAGATTAGAAAAAACACTCGTTCTATTTTCTTACATGTGAGAGGTGTCTAGAAACCAGGAACTGAAAAGTCACTGAGAAGCCTTGAAATAACAGCCAGTTCTGTTATTTCAGCTATGTTCAGCTTTGCATTACAGGGGAAGATCACCCTGGAGCATGGAATTCTGTGTTTGGCCTTTGCAAGGCACTGGGCTCCCCCCTTACCTGATCAGTGCACCAGTACCACAGGGCAATGATGCTCAGGCCAAAGACGAGCCCTGGCCAGGGCAGGTCCCCCGCGGGATCTCGGAAGATGTGGAAGGCGTCGCTGCGAGGGGTGTAGCACTTGGGATCCACCTGTGTGTCCCCATAGCTGATGTTGGATGGAATGGCTTCCATGTATTTCTGCATGAAAGCCTCATACCCTCCTACCTCAGTAAATGCTGAAACATGGAAAAGAAAAGTAGCAATAAGGGATTTCTCACTGAAATCTCAAACGGAGCTTGAGAGCGTGAAGAGAAAAGCCTCCTTCATGTGGACATACAAGTCCTGTCATGGGATGCTGTTCATTACCTTACACATTCACTTGTGCTGAGAGTGGCACAGTGACTAAAGGGCTTTGGCAATATGCCTGACTTTTGGCAACATGCCTGTTTTCTTCCCTGATAAATACATACAAGAGCTGAAACCTCCTGCTTTAATGTAACAGTTTTACACTGCAGGATTCATTCCCATAGCCACTGCAAGATCTGTGGGTGAACATTCCAGTTTAATTCATCTGATTTACTTACCAAATCCCGTGAGAATGATGGATCCCACTACCATGATGAACGTTTGTAAGGTGTCTGTGTAAATCACAGCTGCAAGGCCACCTGATGGCAGAGGAAAGTCAGGACAAATAAGTTAGCCCTAGGCAAATGTGTCAGTGGAAATACTTTTTTCTTTAAGTCCCTTTTCTCACAACCTCTGTCTCTCAAAGACCACTGTAAATAATCCCCATTTCATGTTTTCATTTCTGCCCTTTTCTCCACTTCTCTCTTCTCTTTCTTCTGGCTCCCCTGGCATCTCTGATTTATCAGACTTCTCTGCAAACTCACCTGTGATAGTGTAAAGAGCAGTAATAGCAAGCAGGATAATTATGGCCACATAAAGATTCAGCCCTATGGCCAGCTGGATAAATATAGCTCCAGAGAATATATCAGCCTAGACAAAAAAAAACAAAATCAAGAAAGATAGATTCAGCAATGTTTAGGTTCATGATGACATGTAATAGTTCCATGATGAGGACACTGAAATACACAACTCTGCCCCTTGTAGCACTGCACACACAAATCAAAAAGAAAAGAGAAGCCATTTTTGTGCACCTGCCAGTGTCCCCTCAGAGGTGTGGAGTTCTTAGTACTAGAAGTGTAACACTTCTCAGAGAATTTCCAGGCCTTTTTTAACAGGGTTGTTTTCTCTAGACAGTCACCTCACTGCTCAGTACTTAGGCACTAAGAGAGAGATTCAAAACAAACTGCTTAAAACTGAGTGTGAGTTCCATTTGCTGCTGTGTGCAGGGCTGGACTGTGTGACACCTCCAAGACATGGCACACTTCTCTTCCTTCAGTGCCACCCCACAAATCTCTTTCCCTTTACTGTTCACATGTGGTGTAGCTCGTCTTGCTGGTTTGGGACAAACGGTGAATTTGCATTAAAGGAAACATCTCGTATGGTTTCTATTTTTAAGTTCCTGTCAGAAGAATTAGCAGTTGACTAAGAGAGGAAACCTTCAGCTCTTGCATAAGGAAGGAATTGTTCAGGTTTCAGAGTAACACTGGGAGTTAATCCCATTAAATCAGTTCCTGATTTAGAGGTAATTGGCATCAATGTTATTTATACAAGTTTGCAATCAGAATAATCTGCCCCAGTGCACTTGCGATGCCTTTCTGTAAATTATGTTTTCATTAGAGGTTACTCCCGAGCATGCAGCTCACGGGCTCCTCTGCAGCTCGGCTGCCCTCCTCCCTTCGCACCCACACCCGCCATCCGAGGGCTCTGCACAGGGACTCCCATCCTCAGCTGACAGCAAGTCCCCGTGGGCTTCACGAGTTGAAGCAGAGACGCTCAGCTCTGGCCGAGCCCGGGGCTAAAGGCTCCCAGCCCGGCCCTGCGGGGGCTCCGGGGCCGGGGATCCCAGCCCAGCCCGGCTGCTGCCCGGGCAACACGGAGCCATGGAGAAAACCCATCTTCACTGCCGAGACTGCAATGACACCGCAGGGCAGGACCTCGCCCTGGCTCCTGCTGAAGGACGAGGCTGGGGCTCTGCAGCCCCAGTGCAGGCGGCTGTTTCTGCGGAGCAGTGAGTCACAGCACACGCCCCGCTCCCAAAGCTCTGCCTGCGGAGCAGATTTCTTACAGGCTTCAGTCTGGAAACGGGAACCAGCGCCTTTAGCTCCTACCCCACTGTCAGACCACATCCTTTGCCCCATCTCTCTGTGGTGATTTGTTTCCTGTCATTTCACACCACTAATCAGCCCATGTGCCAGACCCTGCCTTTATTGTTCTTGGCTTTAGTTTAGCCTACGTATCATTAAATATTAAGGGACCTAAAACGATTCCCACGAATAAATGTATAGTTAATTATTGAGCACTCTGAGCAATGTATCAGCCTCTTCAAATTGCTGAGTTATCTTCCAGCTTCACTGCTTCTCCTTCCCAGTAAGATTATTGCCTTCCAATTATTTCCTTGTTTCTCCACTGATACTGTTTTATAGACAATCATTATCTAATCTCTTATTAGAGTCACTCTTTCCTTTATGCTACAGGCTGTCTCTGCAGAGGCAGGGATCACAAAGGAGCTGGCCAGACACATGCCAGCTGTGTATCCTGAGAGTCCCAGAGCAGGGACATCTCCTCTTTAACCCCTGCACTGTGCTCTCCTAGCAGAAGATTATTCTTCTCTTCCTCTTGCCCCTGGCAAGCTTACACCCATAGATTTCCTACTGAAATTATGTACAATGAACAGAAATGCTCTAACAGATTTAGACATTCCAGTTTATGATTTCTGATTTCTTCAAATCATTCAGACCTTAATTCCCTTTTGTCTTGTATTAACTCAGTCTATTACTATCCATCAAGACTTTATTTTTACCAGACCATTTCCTTTAGCATAATGGCCAATATCATCAACATTAGTGGCTAAAAGGCCTCTTCAAACTGCTATGGGCACTACTCACAATGTGCTGCACAGTTAGGGAGCAGGTACAGGTGAAGTCCCTGTATGACACAAATCCTTTGGGCTCAAAAATCATGTGTCCTGATCCCAAGGATGAACTCCTTGCAGCATGTCCTTGTGTGTCAAGTGGCTGATTAGCCACAAAGCAAGGAAATAAATCAACAAAACCCACAGAAAATGTGCAGGGAAAGAGAAAGGGTAAGGCCATTGTAGAGGTGTGCAAAGGGAGGAGTCACACAACCTGATATGAGATATTACTCCCTAGAAAGCATTGTTGTAATTATATTATTAAGAACACTACATAGTATTTCAACACAGCAAGGAAGAGGCACATGAAATAAGTACCCCAGGAGCAAGAGATGCCACTCTTCTGCAAGGATAAGGGGCAGTGAGGCTCGCTGGTGGGTGTGACCTCCCATCCAGGGCAGGGCAGGAGCCCATCCCTCTGTCAGATCTCAAAGAGCCCCAGAGATCACAAAGGAGTGTTTGCCAAGGCAGCACTGAGGGAAGCAAAATACAAGGGCTTGTCAACACGTTGATGTGTTTGGATATCCAGGGTGTCTGTGGGGAGGGAGGGAGGCCTGTGCCCCCTCCCTGTGCTTGCACCTCTCCCCACAGCAAAGTTCCCTACAGGGAACAGCCCTTCCCTTCCCCGCTCTGGCCACCATGTGGACATGGTGTTGCACAGCATGGCAGAGCAAAACCTACTCTGAGACCCTCATGGAGCACCTGAAACCTCCAAGGACTGGCTGCTCTGCCTAATCTGAACCAGACACAACAAGTAAATCAGTCCTGGGCAGATCCTGCCCATCCAAATGCAGTGACACGAGGCAGCAATGCAGAGACCTGTTTGCACACTACAGAAACCTCTCTGTACGGGCACAGACACTGCCAGAGCTGCTCGGGGCAACTGGGGCAAACAAAAGAAATGCTTAGAGGAACTTGAACACCATATTTTCCCCTGCATAACACAGAGACCCAGCTCCCTGGCACTTCCCCACAAACACCTGGAATAAATGGGTTGATGGGAAGCTGGGAGGGGTTGATGGCAGAATGGGGCTCAGGTAGCCTGGTGCTGTATGGATCCCTTGACTATGGGAGAGGGTGTTTGACCCTCGTGATCACACTGGAAGCTTAAATGAAGAGCCTGTTTTTCCTGAAAACAGGACACTCCAACTGAAACAATGAAAAATCCCATAATCACACCCTTAGGCATGACACAGGCTGGAAATCAAAGCTGGATAGTTAATTCAGAACCTAGGAGCATCTTGATAGGCTCACTACCAGCATGTGTGGCTGGAAAGGACTGACTGGAGGGGGTTCTCTGCTGCTGGAATGTCCAGAACTCTGTGTTGTACCCAGGAGTTCTGATTATGATAGTTGAGCACAACTACAGCAAACTCTCTAATCCTTTTGAAATATACAGAAATCCAGCTCTGAGGCCAGCTCATGCTACCAACCTGTTTAATTTATAACCTCTCTAAGGATCAGTTATGATGTGAGAATGAGAGCAAAAGGCCAATCTTTTAGCTTAAATTGCACTATTATCACTCAGTTCCCATTCAGAGGGCAAAGACTAATCTGCCATGACAACTTCTGCAAAACAACAGACTGAGGTATTCCTGAACTGTGGACTTCTTTAGAAGCTTAGTACTTTCAAAATATATGGAAAATACCGGTTCCCTTTACTATGCCACAGTAACACATCCATTTACTTAATAAACATTAACTTCATAGCACCTTAAAGTTTACACCAATCACTTGCCCATTAAAAGAATCTCTCCTCTTCCCTCCTTTCACCTCAGCTGCTACAATTTCCCTAATTTCCATTTCCCCACTCTCCCATTTTCTAATTCCTGTTATTGTTTTTTTATCCATAGTCCCCCTGCCCTTTTCCCTCACCTATATTACTGATAGCATGCTCACCAGAGGATACAAAATAAGAAATCTAGGGACAAAAATGCCCCAGGTTTCACAGATCCCTAAAATAACAGACCATAATGCAATACAAGTTTCCCTCCATTCTGATGTTTTCTAGAAGAGAGCAAATGTAAAAGTAAGCCCTAAAACTTTAAAAAGACAAAGCACAACAAGCATCAAGAGACAATGCCAGGAAGAAAAAAACCTTGGATTGCATCACAGAGTCTCACAGGACAGAATAAAGAAAACACAAAATCATACTTTTACAGTTCTTAATTCAGCCAAGTGCTCCAAACCAAAAATGGTTGACCAGTTGTGAGAGCAATATTGTAAAAGATTAGATCAGTGTAGAATGGAAGAAATGCTGTAGAAGTTTCACTTACTGAGATCTTTGTGAAAATATACAGGATCAGGGAAAGGACTGACAGGTAGACCTGGATCCGTTTCCCACCAAAACGCTTCTTCAGGTACTCTGGCATTGTCACCACCTGTGGAGGTGGAAAAGGTTTTAGATAATGGGGAACAGGTACAAATCAAATTAGAGGAAGATTTTTGGTACTCAGATACTGTGAGAGTGGAGCACAAAATTAGGGGAGCTGCAATTGCAGTTTCAAGGAAGAGCAGCTCCAGGAATCAAAGGAGAACAAGGAGAGAGCAGCAAGTACTTCTCAGCTCAGGTCTCAGAACAGAGAATCCTCATTTTTCAAGTACACAGATATAACAAAGTGCTGCTCTGGCACACTTGGATCTCGTGCCATTCACAATGACTTTGCAATATTCCAGCCCTGACCTGCAAACATGAGCAGCACACAAGTGTAATGTAGTGGTTTGACTTACCCCAGCTTTGACGTAGATGGGCACAAAGAGCCATCCTAGAATCACCACAAATATCAGAGCCTGCAGCCAAGACAAGATCAGCTGAGTTAGCCTCCTGTGTCTACACACTGTTCCCAAAAACCATTTATCAGACCCAACAGAGCCAGAGACCAGGGAAATCACAAAAACCTGAGTGCTGCAGGGGTGTGGGGGGAGGTGGCTCTGCTCTGTCCTCAGATTTACAGTTGAAAATTTGGGCATGAAAACTTGGCTAAAAACTTCATCAGGTATAATGCAGCCTGAGTTTCATGCTAGCTGTCCCAAAGAACACATTATTACGTATTTTCTACAAAACCAGCTGATTTCTACTCACAGGATTGCCCTCTAGTATTGAATCACAACTCCAGCAGTGGCACCAGCCTATCCCAGCTCTCTTCAGAGCAAGCCCAGGATGGCTGAATGTTTTACAACTATTTCATATCCTATACAGGATGCACCACATGCAATTTGTAAAGTATTTTATATTTTCATATTACAATTTAATAATATATTTTGTGTACCCATGTATATTCTGTGAACTACTGATCTTACTGTATAGCAGTGCCAAAGTTTTCTGACTTAAATGGCTGGAATGCTGTCTAATATCAAGTTGTACATACTTAAATCAACAAATACAAAACAAATTTCTGCCCTCAGAAGTGCACTCTATTAATTTTGTCCACAGGGCTTAGAGGGCTTTTAACCTGTACCTTCTAAGTTCTGCCCTTAGGTCAAGACTGTAAGATGGACAAGAAATACTGGGTCAGCTTCTGCTGTCATTCTGATACAAAATAGAAATAATTTCAAAGGAACAAGGATGACAAGAGTAAAATTTGGTATTACTTTCATCATGTCTGTTAACTGTCCCACTGTAAGTCATGAACTCTGCAGTGTGTCTGCTCAAGCACCCACAGACACCACTGCTGCTTCCCAATCAGCCACTGTTGTACCCTGGGTATTGATATTGGCCCAGCAGGAATCTCCCAGGAGATAACGTGTAGAGATGTTTGAAGAAGGATATGGGCCCTAGAGATCTGTGCTCTCTTTTGATTTGCTTCGTTCCGCTGGAATAGGAAGGAGAATCAGGTCTGTCACAGGCCTGATATAATCAAAAAGAAGGAGCTGACAGGTAAACTGCACACCTTGTACAGTGCATTTTAAGCTTTGTCCTTTTCCTTAAACATTTATATCATACCAGTACTTGATTATTTGCAACAACCATTTACTTGCTAAGAAACACAAACCAAATCCCTCAGGGTGGGACGATTATTTCACCGCTCAGAAGTAAACACGAGGGAAGTCCCGTCCTGTGGAGGCTCATTCAACCCTCGGTGCCACGGCCTAATCCCTTCCCGAGGGCGAATGACCCACGGCATTGGCAGCCACACCCACAGCGCTGACAGCACGAGGAAATGCTGGGCAGTCCCTCGCTGCAATCTCTGGGCTTTACTGACCCTGCCCCTCCGGGAAGCTCATTTAAGGTCGGCTTGGATCTCTCTACCCTGCACTGGAGCCAAAACACGTGCGTAGTTACAGGAAGGAAAAGGTACAGAGGACACGATTTTTGGAGTGCAGGTGCTTATGAAGGATGTTCAAAATTCCTTACAGCCTGTGGAGAAATCAAAGCCCCTCCAAGAATTTCTACATAGCAAAATGCTGCAAAAGTTACTATGGATTACAAACCTGATTATTTTTTCCCGGCATCCTGCAGTCTGAAAATGTTTTTCATAAATACTTTAAAAGTAATAAAAAGATACGTGTAGAGAAGAACATCCACCAATTTATTTGGTTCTGTGCTCTGTAAAAAGCCTCAATGGAAAAGTGTCATCTTTTTCCAGTAGCTTGGACAGGTTAAATACTAGATTACATTGGCTCTTACTGGTCTGTGCAGAAAAGAAGTGTTGCCAAGCACAAACTTTGACAGTCCTAAATTAGTAGGCAATGTTATTTTGATTAAGCCCTGCAGATAATGCAGATGTCACAAATACTTTCACTGACACGTGTGCCACTTACATTCCACTCAAATCCTCCGATGGCAATTCCTCCAGCTGCTGCTGTTCCTGCTATTCCCACAAAGTGTCCACTGCCAATGTTGCTGGCAAACAGAGAAGCACCAATCTGCAAAAAGAGAAAACAAAAATTGGCTCTTATGTTCATGGGAATTTTTTTAAAATCTCCTCATTTGGCACACTGAACTCATGCCTGTGTGTGGTGGTGGTGATGATGAGAATGACTGACAATCAACTTTCTTGATAATTTTCAGGACTCCCACTTACTGCTCCCACTGAAACCAGAGCCTCCAGCCATCACATCTACAATAGTGAGGAGAATAGGATGTTGAATAAAATATCTTCCAGTTGAGTAAAAAATATATTACACCAATACTTGCCAAAGCTTGCCAAACTGACACTGGGATGATATCAAAACAATCAGGGAAGAAGACTCTGATCATCCTTGTTACAGGAGGAAATGACAAGGGCATCCCCACTTGTGCAAGCTGCACTCCCTGTTCCATATTGCACAGCTTGTGCATCTGAAAGTGTCATCGGTGAGAGCTGGACTTGGTTCACTTTTAGCCAAAAGGTATTGATTACTGAATTAAATTCTGAAAACTGCATAGCAGAAATGTCTGCTGAGAAAACACCTCTGGAAGCTACAAGCAATGGCAAATCAAGGAGTTCTAGTTAAGAAGGGCTGGATCTTTCAATGCTGATCATATAATCAGAACAGTAGGGAGAACATGGGAATTCATGGCCAGGGAGAGATTAAAAAATGAAAGGTTCCTGTTGATTTACAGACAGGCAGGAGCCATTCACAAAGATTTAATCCTTAATCGAGTATCTTAGACAATAGAAGAGATGAAAAGGAATGAGCTTCATTTCCTTCCAATGACCACATTAAAGGCAGCAGAAGTACCCAGGGATAATTTACTGGTCAGGTGCTGAAGGAGGCAGGGTGAGAAGTCGAGCATGAAAAAGAGGTTGGATTGGATTGAGTATTGTGGGCAGAGAACAAGGAAGCTGGAGAAGTTCCGAGATGAAATAAAGGAAGTGAACATTTTTTTATTCTTTTCTGGTTTTTTCTTATATCTTCTGAAAGCTAAAAAAAAAACCAAAGAACCAACCAAACGAAAAAAAACCGCAAAAACCCCAAAACAGGATTAAAAAGAAAACCACATAGAAAGCAGGCAAGGGAACTTCTGCTGACCTCTTCTAATGCTCTCACTTGAATCGTGGCATATCCTGAGTTGGTAGGGATCCACAAGGATCATTGAGTCTGACTGATTGGGATGGCAGCAAATATTCAATCAATGTTTCTGGGAGCACAGGGATGATCACCTGAGTTTTGGGAGGATGAAGGATTTCATAGAAATCTCCCTCTGCAGAGCAGATTTAGTCTATAGAGCTATGCCATAGCCAGAAATAGCAACCACATTCTTCAACCCACAATCCTGATATCTGCTAACAAATAGATTATCCTACCCCATTTTTTATTTGCAACACACAAATAAAATTCAGAAGGTTCCACTCTTTCTTTTCCAGGCTTACATTTTTTTCTCCTTCCTCAGTTTGATCTCCTGATTTCTTCTAATCTCTTTGAAGACAAATTGTTCTTTTGCTGTGACAGGAAATTTATGTTTCTAAGTTCACTCCTTTCTGGATATGGGGTTTTTTTACACATTTCTAAAAGCCAGTTGTGCCCTACAGAACTGTAACCAGTTTGTCATATGACATTTCTACACAACTGACAAGTTTTGCAACTAACACTGGCAAACAAAAGGCCTCTGTTTCTTCTAAGCTCTTCATGACTGCAACAGGTCTCCAGAAATGATAGTGAAGAAAAAAGTACCGTTTATACCAACCATTATCACTGTTGCCCAGTGCTTTCCTTGTAGATAAATAATTAAACTTAAATCTAGGTTACTAGAAATACAATCACCAGAAAATATTAACCACATTAATCTCTGATTTTATTTAATGTGTTCCTTCTCCCATTTCAAAAGCTTAAAGGCAGATCCAAGTAACAAAAGCAGCAAAAGAGGAACTTTGAGAAGAGACAGGCACAAGCTTTGGCTCAGTGCCTGAATCCCCAGGACATACTGCAGGCAATGCCACTGATGCTCTGTTCTCAAATTTATCTAAAATGCCATTATATTGAAAGAAAAATACAAAACCAAACCAAACCAATGCAAAACTACCAACATATTCAGGACCATCACAAGAACAAAACAATGTGAATGCAGATCCCACACTCATAGCCTAAATTTTTTCTCTGAATTAGGGAACATCCAGTGCAGCAGGACTTTATGATGAACATATACTAATAATGGATGCCATTTTAAAAATGGGTTTCAGTTATGTCATATACCTGGGAAGGGAGAACATGGCTTCATAGCCAGGAAAATGCACAATACCCTCAAATCTGCAGCATGATCACAGCAAGGAGAGTGCTGACCAAACAGCCTCACACTCCATTGGCTGCTCATGCCAGAGGGGAAAGAGAAATTTCCCATCTGCCATATTTTAAGGATGAGGAAAGAGGCAGATGGGCTCTGGGCTCAAGCTGCCTTGCTGAAGAACCTACTGCTGTGGGATTTCTGTACTGGAAAGGCTGATGACTGGAATTCTTGATTTGCCATTGCTAGATGCTGCTGAACATCTTAAAAACTCTGGGCTGAAACTGGGAATGACAGAGGGAAACAATCTTCTGGAAGTGTTAACTGTTCTCAGTGAATGTGTGAGTGAATTGACTTTAAAGACACATCTAGGAGGAAAGGTGAAGAAGAAAGTTGGTTGAAAGGCACAAAACTGCTAAGAGGGAAAGAGGACGAAAAACTTGAACTAATCTGAGGAAAACGTGGAACATTAACTCTTTTAAAATATTTTAAGAGGTCAGGTCTTAACAAGAGCACTCTGTTCAGCAGAAGTACCACCACCCTGAAACAGATGATGATCACTGTGTTTTTTCCTGTTATTCATTAACTGTTTCACCTTGCTCTTCTCATTCAGTGGAGGATGCAGTGACATCCCAGCCCTGGCCATTCCCAGCTGGATGGATGCAGTGACAGAGTGCAGAATGCACAGCCTGTGGCTCCTGTCCCTGCCAGGACCTGCCAGTCCATCCCCCTGCCCCGTGCCCACCCCCCTGAAGGCATTAGCTCAGTACCCAACCCTTTCCTTAGCCCCACTGCAGAGAGCAGCAGGGGCTCCTCTCACCCCACGGGCTCCTGAGCCATCCCTGAGCCATCCCTGAGCCATCCCTGAGCCATCCCTGAGCCATCCCTGAGCCATCCCTGAGCTATTGCTCCTGCAGAAGCTGCTTCTCAAATCCCTCTTCCCTGACACGTTTCTCATTCCTATTCCTTGAGACTGTTCGTGCTTTTCTTTAACTCACAGCTCTTCCCTGCTACATGTGACTTCACTCTGATGCAAAGGCATTATTTTTCCTACCTGAGTTTTTGGGATCACCCTTAGACACTTTGGAAAAATCAGTACAATGCAATATTACTGCCACACTTCCAAGGCTCTGAGACACGAAGAAGGAAGTGTGGAGTTTTATTCTTCTTTCCCAATTAATCTGAAAATTCTATAAATTGCATTATTACCACATCCATACAATTCCCAGTGCACTTAGCAGGAGGGATGGATGTACAATACTCATCAAAAATGTCAGTGCTCCAACAAACCCAATGGCTGCTGGAACAGCTCAGGCTCAGGAGGATCTGATTCCTCCCCACTTTGCACTCTGAAACACCTCCTGGCCCTCTGGAAATTCTCACAGATTCTGTAGAAATGCATTTCACTGAACTTTTACTTTTCTATCTGAGCTTTGCTTTGATTACTTCATTATTCTTTTCACCCTGAAAACTATTGTTTCAACACTGTAATTTTTTTTGCATGGAACTTAACAAAATAAGGTAATTTCTCATTCTACTTTACCTAAGAGAAAGAAATGCAAATCTTATTCACAGCAGAATTGTCGTTCCTGCTTCCTCATAGCAGTGTCAGATTCAGCAAGTGGGGGAAATCCTGAGACTATGTGAAACTTAACTGGCTGCAAAGATCAGAGAAATCATGCCAGTGGTTGGTTCTGATGGCCACAAAGATAAGCTGTGCACGGATCAAACAAGAATCTATTGGATTTTTTCCCCTCATTCTTATCTGTCTCACAAAGATCTAAATGTACATGACCAAGTGTACATGACAAACGAGCTGAGTTACATTTCTGTTTGGAGTGCCCTTGACCCTGCCCCCTTCCTGCCTACTGTTCACTAAATCTTTCTAACAGAGCTGGCCTTCAGATGCCCAGCAGATACTCTTTGTCCTATTACCATTCATGCCTCAGGAACCGAGGTGTAGAAGGTAACCCATAATTTTGTGCAGACAGCTCTGTCTGCCTGCAAAATTACAGAACCTGAAGAAGAAAATTCAAAAGCAGGAAAGCTTCAAAAGTTTGGGTTTTTTAAATTGTGCATGAAGGGCTCTCAATCCTGTGAGAGTGGCTGCTACTAAAGCTGCCTGTTCTGCAGGAACAGATACTTCATGTCCTACAATGGCAGGAAGTATTTGGCTGAACCCAACTCCTTCATCTGGCAAAGGAAGCTGAAGTTGGCAAGGCCCATTGCTACAGAGCCCTCACTTGCCTTGAGCTTCTCTGTGTCTTTTTGGGAAAAGCAGAGCTGATTATGAGGATTTAAAGAGCCATATGAGTCTTTCCCTCAAAGCCCACGAGACCAAAACCAATTTCTTGAAGATTCTTCTCTCAGTTTCTATAAAGACTGTGGAAAGGGCACAGCATTCCATACCATTATGACTAACCAACGACAGATTTCAGTCCTTTATCCCTAATTAACCATTGGAACTACTGAGATGGCTCAGCCACGGCACAAGGGCAGTGATTCCAGTGAAGTGAACTCTCACCTCAGCCAGAAAAATATCTCTGGGCTTGGTTCTGCAAAATGCTGAGCAACATTTTTGGATTCTGCTGAAGCAGAACAATTAGAGCCACAGCAGGTCAGATTTGGCCCAGGATGTGTCTTGGTCCTACTTTGTACATTGAGAAATTGAATCACAATCACAGCTTGCCAGCCACTGGAAACATTCAAAATCCATATGAAAAGTAGGAATAAGCTCTAGGCCTGCATTACCAGGGTCTCCTCTAGTCTACCAAAGCACAGATATTTTATGGTTTAAGTGAACAGAATCCCTGGCCAGACTGTCAGTAAGAGATCCTAATACACTGCTAATGAGCCTCCTTCCCTGTAGGGTCAGAAAAGCCACTCGTGGGTGCCCTGCAGAGCATGGAATACAGACAACCACTGAAAAATACAATTAGTTTAGGGGAATTACGTTTATAGCAAGTGTGTGGAAGGATTTTTTCCTTCATTTTGTTCTGTTCCAGAAAGCAATTACATGACAAGGGTCATTATCCTGAAATGGCAGGGGAGAAATCTGACAAACAAGAGTCCACTTGCAAAACAACTGCCCCCACCCTGGCTGTGCAAATGCACTGGGGCTATCCAGAATTATTCCAGGTTAGCCCTGACTTGGCAGAAAAGAGAAGTCAAAGCACAGAAGTAAAACATCACACACAGCTTTAGCTGTTGCAGAACTGAGATCACATCTCTGACTAAACTTTCTATACTTTCATTGATTTCCTCATCATTTCAGCCCAGTTTGTTCTGGGTGATGGACATCCCATCTACCTGCTAAGCTGTGGGAATTGGTGTTTTGGAATCTCTTTTTATCCAAGGCAAACTTTCCAAGGTGATGCTGCTGACATGGTATTTAGTTTGTGATTTTGGAGTGCTTGCTCTTTGTTTATTTTGAGTGATACGAGGAAGAATAGCAAGAAAGATTTATTTTTATGGCATGGGAAGACACTCCTGGCATTCCAAAGGGAAGGACTGAGGAGGAGATCTAGGACTGCACTGAGGACTAGCACTTTGTCCACCTCAGCTCACAGAGTCTGGGAAGGAGAGAGGGAATTCTGGCAGAACTGTGGGGTGATCCCTGTTGGCCTCCCACTGGAGGAGGGGAGCTTGCTGAGTCTTGGGTTTGTGTTTGCAGAGACTCAGTGTCAGATCCTCTCCCCCAAGTCTCAGGGGAATCATTGGGAGTTCTCAGCACCCCTGGATCAAGACAGAACTTTTCTATGGTGAGTCTTGGCTGCCTTGCTGCCTTCATCTCCATTTACATCTGCACAAAAGGATATTCATATCCCCTTGACAGGCAGACACAATTGCACAAGGTTCAAACCAGCCCACTGATTAAAGTGACAGTTAAGCAGAGTAATCTGGTTTGGTTTTTTTTTTTCTCTTCTCCCAGAATGATGGGTTTTATCTTAAAACAACTTGGAAATTTTCCCTTTCCTCAATCTTCCAAAGAAACCTGAATTTTCTTAGACCTGCTACATCAGATGAAGAAACCTTTTACTGTCATTGGCCTTTAATCCTTTCATGTCCTTAAAGAGGCTGTCCCAATGCCTCCTAAGGCAGGGAGCAGCTCTCTGAAGCACAAGACTGAAAGGTGTGTAGGTATTTCTGCAGCCTACTTCAAGAAAATTCCTAAATCTTTAGGGAACCAATATTTACTCTCAGTCTTCTGGTCCTGTAACTGAATCAATGTGTGTGGAGTCTTGACTCCCAAACTTTCATGAAGTGCAGAAACATTTTCTGAGACTGAATGCAAGATCAGGAGTGTTGAGGAATTCCATTCAAACAAACAGAATAATGTAAAAACTACCCCATTTTCCAGTATTCCAGTAATAGAGAAAATGCAGGTTTGTCTAAGGTTTCTGTTTTTCATATTAAAGAGACTGGATGATCAGGAAGAAATAGAGAATTGTTTCTAATATAATTTCTGCCAAAGGCCTGATGGAATGGAAGGCTAAGAACACTTTGTATCTCTGACTCCTGTTCTCTGCCTTGGAAGATAATAGACATCCACAGAAGACAATCAATGTAAGCCACAGCTAATCTTTAAATACATTTAAAAGATATTTTACCAATACCATATCAGAACATTTCCAAGAATTTCTCTCCTTGTACAAGACCAGAACTTGTTACCAAAAGTAGAAACAATAGAGCAATAAAGGGGGAAATTTCAGTAAATTAATTCCTGTCTGTGGTAACCTTAAAATGAGCCAGCTTCTTTTATTGCAATGAAAATAATAGAGTCCAAATATTGAAAAGTTTTAAAGTGGGATAAAAGGCAAAGCACTGGATTTGTCTGTACTGACATTACCAATGCATTTCTATTCAAACAAGTTGCTCACATAATCAAGACAGCTCAGAGCTGAACACAGACAACTTCCCCCAACACTTTTCTCTGCCCATCCCATGGCTCTGTTTGTGCAGTCTGCCCTGTGACACCATGGCTGGAGGAAGAGTTGGATTTGCAGCCACCCAGCGAAGCCATCACAGCCTCAGCAATGTCACAGGGACCTCGATGTGTAAGGACTGGGCAGTGCCAGGGCTGCAGATGACATCCTGTGTTTTCTACACACTCAGCACTCACCGGCCACCACACCATGCTCCTTCCAGCCAGGAAAAACCCTCCCACTGTGCCTCGGTTGGTGGAGTACATAGCCTGGAAAAAAGGAAAAAACAAAGTTTTAATTGTATTTCAAGTGTGCTATTTGGCAAGCTATTCACAGATTGAGACCAAACAGCTAGAATGAAGGGATAATAAACAGATGGGCAGGGTAAAGTGAAAGAAACAGAGAGGCTAAAAAGAAAAACCTTACAATGAAGAAAGTAATATAATGGAGCAATGATTTTTTTAATCTAGGTTTGTATTAGCCATTCAAATTTCATTTCTTCACCTTTCATTAGAGTGCAAAACATTAAATAAAATTAAATTTAACCAAGAAAAAATATTGCTCAAGTAAAAGCTCATGTGTATTTTTCACTGGGGAGAAAAGCCTTTGATTTCAGACATCAAAACAGACTAGAAGGTGCAAGTTAATTAACAGAAAGTATGCAGCTTTTTTACTCAATACTGTGCTGCTCCAACAGATATCTGTTTTCTTGTTGTGATATCAGCATTGTGCCTGATTCCCTCTGAAGTTCCAAAACAAGAACACAGCTAATATTTCCTTTTCACAAACTCATGTTTTCTTTGTGAAGGGATGGGCCTTAGAGGGAAGTTTCCTCCAATTTTTGTTCATGGCCCTGAGCCATTATTTACTGGATTTCCATTGTCTTCTCTGATGGACTTTGAACAGGTAAATAAGCAAAGAAGACCTGAAAAATTAGCCACATATTTGTTCAGATACAGAAGAAAGGAAGTAAATATGATAGATTTACATTTAACTCCACACAGCAACTGAGCAAGTATTTTGTCCAATAGCAATGTCATCATGGGTGGAAAGAAAGAGCTCCAGGAATTAACTCAGCACACAATGGCCTGAGAAGCCAGAGATCAGCCCTTTATTGTCAGAGATCTTTAACATAAAGTTCAACTACAGCAACAGCCAGACTCCCATGGCAGGACCCATCTCCCTCCTGCCAGACAACAAAGTGTTCTGGTGGGCTGAGCCTTCAGATTTTTGGCTGGATTTTTGGCCTCCTATGCTGAAGAGGCAAAGCAAAAGTTGTGTCCGCTTTGTGCAAACCCTACATTTTTGATGCCCTTCAAAATATTGCCAGGCTGTTAGGAAGGGATGTTTGTTCTGCTGACTTTTCTGCACTGCGCTGCTCCTGGAAAGCAGAGGATTCCGGAGGGCAATCCCTCCCCTCTGTGTGTTAATGGTCAGGTGTTCAGGTGACCGGAGGGCTTGCCCCAGGGAAACCCGAATTCAGTGACATTCCCCTTTGTAGCCGAGTGTATCGGCCCATTCTCCAAACGCTTCAGCTCGGAGGTCCCAGCGCTGGGCTGGCCGCTCCTTTGTCCCCTGGCTGCGGTGTTTGTGTCCCTCTGGGCACAGCCCTCCGTGCTGGGGCTGTCCTGGCAGGAGGCCCCGCGGGGCTCAGCCCCAGCACGGAGGCGCTGCCCGGAGCTGCTCCTGCTCACAGCCCCACGGCTCTGCACGCCGGGGCCAGGGCACAGCCGCCAGTGCTGCCCTACGGCCTCGGCCGTCCCTGTCCCTGTCCCTGTCCCCGTCCCTGTCCCTGTCCCCGTCCCCGTCCCCGTCCCCGTCCCCGTCCCTGTCCCTGTCCCTGTCCCTGTGCCAGTCCCGGCAGCGGTACAGCCACACCGCCACCCCGTCCCTCCCCTCCCTTCCCAGCCCTGCAGCTCCCCACTCTTTGCTGTGGCATCACCTCACATCACCAGTTCTCCCTGCAGCCCCGGTGCTCCGTGGCCAAATCCCCCAGGCCCAGCCTGTTTCTAAGAGGGACCCTGGCTGATCTTCACCGGTCCCTTCTCTCAGCCCGTCCCACACAAACCCCATCACTCCACCTTCCCCTCTGGTTCCATTCATCCACCCAAAGCGATGCCTCCCTACATCACCATCCCCTCCAATGCAAATAAGTGCCCACATTTTGCCCACCATGCACTTGTTAACTATTTCAATTAAGCATCAAAATCTTTTTATAATTACACGTTCTCACTTACTAAAACATTTTGTCAAGACTCTATAATATACCTGCTCATTAAGTAAAACAAAATAAAATCCCAACATACCCATAGTCCCACTGCCAGAACTAACACGAAGTAGATGACAATAACAGAGATGTCTGCAGGATTGTTGATCCTTATGAGGGATTCCATCCTGGCTGCCTCTCTCTCTTTCTTCTTCTTTCTCTCCTTATGTGCTTCTTGCAGAGCTCAGGTTAATGATAAACTGCTGTCATCACCTACGTCTTATATAATATATAACTTCAGATTCACTTGTCTCCAACGGGACACAAGAAGCTGCTGCTTTTCCTTGGACAGCTCTTTCCCCAAGAGTGTTCCTCTGTTACAGGTGCTGCAGATTTCAGAGTTCAGTGTCCCTGCCAAAGGTGCTCGGGGTTTTAACATCCACGAGCAGATGTCTGAGAAGGAATGACACGGAAAGGAGTGGCTTGGCTGCAATAAACCTGCATATTTACCTCACTGGGGGTGAATACCTTTTTTTTTTTTTTTTAAGTGGTTGTACCTGTAAATCTAGTCATGGAAGATGCAGTTCTTTTTGTTGATGATGGTAAGCAATTATCTGTGAGGAGTGACCTGGCAACTGGGGAAAACCCAGGAGTCCAGGATCTGGGACACCCTCTGTGTCATCTCTCAACTCAGCAGCATTACTCAATGGACAAACAGGCCTGCATTTCTGGGAAGGACAAAACTTGAATCTGCTTCCATCTCTCACATGGATACAGGTAAAGATGCATGTGAACACAAGATCTGGATCCAGGAGCTCACTGGGCTGAATTTCAGGCTGTTTAGACCATGGTGTTGGCTCTCTCTATTGTAGCTAATCAGCTTCACACTTGAGTAAGTTCAAAGTTCATCAGAGCTCGGGTCTGCTCTCCCTTTATTTGCTCCTCTGACTTCAGAATTAAGCTAAGCAAAACAACTGATCACAAAGATGTGGAACACGCTGGTTACAGACAGATCCTCACAGCTCTGAGTAAGGAAGCTTCCCCAGGTGATGCCCATGATCCTCTGTTTGAGCTAGAAGAGGTCAGAGAAATCCAGAGTATTTAGAACAATGTATCTAGGTGCCAGGCACATTTCTGGGCTCTGAGGATATCTGAGAGTCCCATTTCCTGCTTGATATTGGGGAATCATTATTCATTGACAGCCTTTTAGGTGTAAAATGTGACCTTGAAGTTACACTGAGCAGAACAAGCAGTCCAGCAGGGAAGCACAGCAGGCCTGGCTGAGATTGCAGGTGTTATTTCCTCAGAGATTAAATGAAGGGCTGGCACTCTGTTCACTGGCAACGATTTTTTCTTAGGTAAACTACCTTGTGGTAATTGAGGTTAATAAAAAGCAGCTAAGAACCTATAATACAATGGGATTACTTATAAGAGTAAAATTTTTAAATCTCTGTTGTTTGAGCACCTATACTCATAAAATAGTGCTACCTTTTGATGTTTAGGCATCTCTCCCAAACATATTGTTCAGTTTGTCCTACATGACTGTGAAATGTTAGCTTTAAATCCAGCTGAGAAAAAGTTAACCCCGGAAACATCCAAAATTCCGTTAGTTCTGACCTTCCCTGCTGTGTATTTCAGTGGAAAATAAAAGGCTTATTTACCAACCTTAATTATCAGGAAACAGTTTGCCTAAGATAGGCTGCAGATGGCACTTTCTTTACAGAGATTGATGCATATTCCTCCGGGTCCTTGCAGCTAACAAAAGTTTGGTTTTAATGAATTCCATTTCTGTGTCAGTCTAGAAAGGCAAGCAAAAGGAAACATTAGTCAGGAACTGATGTACTCTAATGTGCTTGTGCTCTCACCCAGGCTCTGCAGAGGAGAGCTCAGAGGCTGAGCAATACTGTAACCTCTGGCCACAGCTCCTGGTGTGACCATACCAGCACAATTCCAAGGTTTGAAACACTAATGGAGAATCAACATCTAAAAAATAGTACTCACACAATTTCTATCTTCCTGTACAGTGGAAACTTTTTTTTTTTTTTATTTCTGTGGGCCACAAACAGAAACTAAGCAGAAACCAACATCATCTACAAGACTGTCAGAAGGGGAGGCAGCTTTGTCAAGGCTCTGAGTATCTCATCTCCACATCCTCATATCTGCAGCCCAAAGAGAAACCTGGAAGCATTGCAGGTTGCTGGTGTACCCAATGATTCACTGCATGAATTCAGTGCATACAAAAGGTCTCTGAAAGGTCAGGTAGCTTTTCAGATTGCAAATAGGCTAAATCTTTCTTTGTGTTAAATCTTTCAAAGATAAGCATGAGTAAATCTCCTGATGTGATGAGTGAACACGGCATCAGAACACAACACTCATTTCTTTTCCTCACACTCAGTGTGCTTCAGTGGGTCTCTCATCATCTCATCAACCTACTCTTCAAGCAGGTTTAGAGTTCCAATATTAGACAAATTGACAAATAATTTTATATACTGAGGGTATTTCTCTACTCTTGCCTGTGAGCCAGGGCAATTTATTGAAGTAGGAGAGATTTTAACAGGAGTGAGAAAACCACATCGTTTAAGTAACATAACTCAGTGCCTGTGATCCATGTCTATAGTGATTGCTCCTTCTGCATAGAGCCTGGTGACATTTAGCTTATCATTAATGTGTCTGCTGATACCTGATAGACAAAACAGAGAATGCAGGAGAGGGCAATTAGCTACAGAGCAGCGAGGAATTGGTTCAAACTCCCAGCCCAGGCTGATAAATGCCATGGATGTGCATTCTGGCTGAGCAGCCACAGCTCTGATGGGGCACAGGGCAGCTCAGGAGCTGGGGAGAAGCTGCAGTTGCTGTGTTATCCTCTGAAAATGGAACTGTAGCACAGGAAATTCGGGAGTTACTGGCACTTAACCAAGTCTCTTACAAACTTGTGTGCAAGTCTTCCTCCTGAGGATGACAAATGATAAAGCAATGGCAAATCAAATAAACTACAAAGAGGAAGATGCATCAGCATGCAAAGTACCTCCTACAGGAACTCCCCTAATCTTTTCCCTGGCATTCCTCCACATCTTTTGATAAAGCAAGTAGATTTCTTTGGGGATGCTCTTCAGAAATGCTAACTGATACTGTATCCTTTGTACAAGTAATGAAGGACGAACACAGACAAAAATTTGCAGTTATTTTATTTGCACAAGACCACCTACTATGTTAGTAAATTCTCTACTCTCCTTTGACAGATTCCTAATCATGCAGTATGAACTTGGAAAAGAGTTCGTATTTGCAAGTGGGCAAAATATAAATTCAAGGGCTCTCAGCACAGCTTTACTAAAACGGTTCTAATAATGGAGGGTGGCAGTTAGAGAATTGTTTTACACCCTTTTTTGGATGCCAAAAGTCCTTTTTCTCTTTCTGGAATCTTTAATAAGTTAACAAAACCTGGTTCTAATTAGAAGAATTAGTCACAGAAGGATGACAAAAATGTGGGAAACTAAAATGTGCAATCAATTGAAGAAGAATTACTAAAAGAAAAAAAGATCTGAAGTCCAGTAGGTATGATGTAGATAGAAGAAAAAAATCAGTGGGAAAACAGGTGTTCTCAGGAAAGGTTATCAGAAAGAAAACAAGGTCATTCTATTCTTATTCACTGAGAGGATCAGATTAAGAAACATGAACAAAACCACGTATTTATCAAGAGACAAAAGAGATAACAAAAGTGAACACTTTCAGGACTAATTTTCTGATTAGTATCTCTACAGAGGAGAAATATCAGAGGACATAAAAATAGGTCTATATGCAGATAGACCAACAGGAATGAAGCAAGGAAATACTTTCACTTCTTCAGCAACTGATTAAATTATCTCTGTGTACACTAAGTACACTCAGCCCCACAGAATCTCTGCATTGCCAATCTTAGAAAAAAAAAAAAAAACAGTATTCTTCCTACAGAACAGGCCAAGACAGCAAATAATTTAATTTCTTTTTTGTTTATTAGTGTTTTATTAATTCTTATATTTAAGGAGGACTAATGGCAAGACATGGGTTTGAAATTTCCACTGAGATTAATAAAGTTGACTAACAGATATTAAATTACTCCCCAAAGCCAATGCAGGCTGTCACCAGATTCAACCACCTGATAGCAGGGCAGATTAATCCCCACAAGCAACTTCTCAATTGAGTAGCATTCTCATTAAAACAGAATTATCATTATTATTATTATATCATAACACAGGACATTATTAATTATCCTCAATATCTAATCCATTCTATTTTGTATATATTAGAGTCTTGATAATCCTTTTTGGGATTTCCCTTTCCCCTTGAAACAATGTGTCCAGAAAAACATTTTTAGAGATGGATACATGCTGGCCTGCCAATTCTGCTATTGCTAAACCTAAATAACAGAAGGAATTATGCAAATGAGCTGCATAATCAGCATCCCAACTCTCAGAAGTATTTTTAACACTCATGTTCCAGAAATGCTTTAGGGAAAACAGTATCTCAACTGCACAGAGTACAGGAGAAAAATGAACAGGAGCTGAGCAGCTGCTGCCCCTTCCACTGAAATAATTCTCCACTTCTCCAGGTGACCCAATGAAAGCCTTTGTTGCCCTACTCGATTTTCTCCAACCCAATGTAATTACTCTTGAACAACAGACAGCCTCAGCCTTTGGGGGTATGTTTTGATTGCCCTACAGCAATAAACAGCAACAAATACATCATTATTTATTGTGCCTGACAGTTTAATTTGATTAAAGAAATCTAAGTGAAGGGGAGAAAGCTCATAATCTACTAATGTCATAACCTAATATAAATGTTCAATTTGCTCCATAAGGTCCCAGGGGCTCTTCAGTTAAAAGTGTTTGTAAAGTGCTTGGTCACGAAATTAATGGGGGAAAATTGTAATATTACTGTACAAAATATAGATGAAGCTTCTTGAAAATGAGAGAGAACAAAACATTGTTGGAGAGAACCTGGGGATATATTCTTTAAGGAATCTCTGGTCAGGATAAAAGTGAAAAAATTTACCTGCAAACAAATCTGTGCTAGGGGGAAGGAAAAGCTAACAAATCAACAAAAAACCTCCAACCAACAACAAAATAGATTACACACAGATTACTGTTGGAAAAAGAAAGGAGAGAAATGGCAATAATAAAGAAAGTGAAATGAAAAATATACTGACATCTGAAAACAAAAAATATCAATAAATTACCAGGTACATTTCTGCAGAGGCACGTTCCCCAAGCTAGGTGTGATGCAGTCTTTGGATAGACTTTAAATGCTCTTTTGTAGAAAGAAGAACATTTCTGAAAGGATTTCTAGCTCATGGACCTCAGATTTCCGTTGTTTTCTCCATTAGATCTATGTTCTTTCAGTCTATGTGTGCATTCAGATGAGGATTTCTCCATGTGGATCAAAACATCAGGACACCACGAGAGATGACCCAGGGATGGGTGTGGATGTTTTGGGGATTTTGACTGAGGCCCAAGTTGGTTGCTCACCTTTTTAGATGAGTGTTTACCGACAGCAGCACATCAAAAAACTCCTACTTGTTCTTTACAGGTGCAGTGAGATCTATTTGCTCACTTTGTGACGTAAGGAGCTACACCAAGACAGACAAACTGGTAATTAAATATAATAGTCTCTTTACAGGAAGGAAACTCTTCAAAATGCCTATAGCTCTTGCTGAGGCAAATCAGCTCCCCCAGTTCTGGCACAGCCAAACCCTGCTGGAGGCCGGCGCTGATGTTTTAAATGTCACGTTTCACACTGTGCCCAGAGCGCTGTGAATTTGCAGCGGTGCTCAAAGCAGAGGCAGCAGTCGAGGACCATCAGCATTCCCAAAGTCAGAGCCACCTGCCCCTTTGTTCCGGGAGCACAGAGGCTGATTACGCCTAAGAATGCATCACTCAGGCACAAGGAGGAGAATATTTAGGAATACTCCTGCTTCAAAAGCCGTATCTTTCCTGTTATCTGAGAGCTGCAAAGGCACAAAGCCCGACTGACTGGATGGGCCGGCATTCCCCAAAGCCCTACAGAACCCAGGGAGCACCGGTGGTGACAGTGGGACCCACTTATGGATGTTCTCCATCAGGAGAAATGTTCTGTAGGGAGAAAACCTCCTGGAGCAGTTTTGTGCATTCCTGCCATCCCAGGATTACCATAAAGCAACTAAAAATTCAGCATTGTGTCTTTTTTTCTTTCTCTTCAGTGGTGCTAGGCTCTTGCTCCAAGATTTGATACAAAATTATCATTTCTACCCAAACCAGTCATTACAGCAATATTTTTCATCCATTCAATCCATGGCACAATCTATAGCTACAGCCTAGATTCACATTTACTATCATACACCAAATTATTCAGCTCAACAGTGTTAAATGGGAACAATGACACATGCACATATAGGATAATTATACCAATACTAAAGGAAAAGAGAGAAATCCCTGGAATGCTTTTCCCTTTCCCCTTGCTCCCATCCCCTCCAAAAAAACCCTCATAAAAGTCATCATGGTTTTATGGGCACTCCACATCTCCAGTTTACTTCTTTAAAGCCAGAGAAGGATACTATTAGCAAATAGGAGTGGGAAATCAATAAGAGCCTAATAAGGAACAGTTTTAGCAGCAGGATATAAGAACTTCACCTATTTTTCAAGTAATACTGCTGAAAGGAAAAGCTGCTGTGGGCTTGGATAGCTCTGACAGCCTGGAAGCTCAGGGCCCAGCAGGACCTGTGATTGATACACAGGACAGGTCATAACTACAATCAGTTCGTTCAGCAGCTACACTTCTTCTGCTGCTTGTACCTACAGTAATAATTCCTGTGCTTTTCCCCCATTCACTGGCACAGCACATAAAATCCCTGTGAGGATCTTGCTTCTATCATGGAATGAATCTTGTGACAGCCTAGCTCACAGGACAGATGGGGAGTGTGAACAGGGTGGAAGCTGGGCAGGAAGATTAGCACTGATGACAGGTTGTCTGTACCTGCTTGCAGAGGGAGAAGGCAGAGAGCTTTGAAAAGCCCTGCACTTTCACAACCCTGCAGGTGTGGAACTGGGATGATTCAGATGCAGTTGCACCTTGTTGTACACTGTGTTTAGGAAGGGTGTGTAAAATTTGGAACATAATTTTCAGCATCCGTTAAGAAGTTTCGTATCACCAGGACGTTGCTTATTGGAAACTGTGCTGAGGACTGTAAGACTGACCTGTGCAGATCAGGGGATGACTGAAGTCACCCCAGGGAAGAATGCAGCTTCCAACTCCATCCAGACAGATCACATGCAGAGGGAATACATCCCACTGAAATACAAGCTCACAATCTGCTCTGAGAGATCTGTCCCAGAAGAGCAAAAATCTCTTCTAACTCCTCAAATGTCAGTGGTCTTCCCTTAAGCTCATGCAAAAGAAGAGTAAATGTTTAGGGAACATCATGCAAAGATCACAGATAGAATGGGAGATGCACATTCCAGAACACTCTGGGTGTAGCCCAGAGGGACAGTTAAGAGTTTGAGCTCCCATTTGTGCTCACAGATAAAATTTAATTTCAATACTTTAGAGAGTAAGCAAATCACACATTTATTTTTAAAAAAATAATTTGATGACAATACCAGTGAGGCCCTTTCAGTTGTCAGAGGAATAGCATGTGTGTTTGCTGAAAAACTGTATATTTGTAACTTGTTGGAATTTTTTCCACATCCTGAAACAATCACTTTGACATTTTATATTGTCACCTTGAAAAATTCTAAGAGATTTCCTATCTATCAGTAATAGAAGTTTCTATAAGAAAGCTGAGCATCCAAATTAGGAAACACATAAAAAGCTACTTTTACATGTTCATACATTAGAAATCACCTCACTTGACTGAAATAGTATTTAAATTGTACTTTCTCCAAGGAGATCACAAGGTGTAGAGAATAATAATCATTGTTGTACAATCACAAGACACCGAAGTGATTTAGAGTGGCTATTATTTTACTACTTGTTAATGATTCCTTAACTGGCAGTAAGAGGAAGGAGACTCATTTTACCATGTAAGACTTTATCATGATCAGATGCTTCAGTGAATCCAACACGACCTCAGACCATGTCAGAGCTCAGGTGACCTTTATGAGCAAATCGCTGTTAAATAACATCCATCAAGACAAACTTGTTCAGCATTTTGGGGACTGGAGGGGACACTTTCACTGTCAGAGGTAAGAGCAGTACAGGTGACTCCCTAGGGCTACACAAAGGAAGTCTGCTACTAATACTTGTGCATCCATAACAATGGGCCAAGAAATTCCCACAGGGCTGGGGTCACCTCCCAGATTGTGGTAGTAGATTTGAAGTCCCAAACTAGTCCCAAATAGTGCTGTGCAGCCCAGGTTTCAAAGCTTCCCTTCTCACTGGTTACCCTGCTCCATGCTGGTTGCTGTTTTGCCAAATAAGCACTGGAGTCCCCACCAATAACAGAAATGTTGTCTTTCCCAGTCTCAGGATGCTTTTTGCCACAGCCTGGCATGTTGTGTTTGAATGGGAGATCAAAAATGGGACAGTACCCAGGCACTCATGAAGCTCAAGTGTCCTTGCAGTAGCTCAGTGTTTTTCCTTGAACATTGAACTTGGAGAAAAGCTAACATCAAAGAACAAACCTCTCCACAAAACTTCTGCATTATACAATTGTCCTGATTTCCTGCTTTGCAGAGGAAAACACATGGATATCAGGACACAGATCATTTGAGGACATCCTTTTGTACCCAGTGCTAACAGCAAGCACAAACACTGCAATGGCAATGTCTGTGCACTGGCACAGCACAGGGAGCAGGCAGGGCAGGGAGCCCTGCTCCTACCTGTGAGGCAGCACCTGGGACACTGTGTCCCACCCGGGGCTTTCTGTCACCAAGGTGATCCTGATAACCTGGAGAGAGCCCAGGGAAGGGTCACTGAATAGTGAAGTGCCTGCACCCCATGGCATATGAGGAGAGGCTGAGGGTCTGAGTGTGTTTAGCCCCAAGAAGAGAATGTTTGGGAAAGGAATCCAACTGTCATAATCAAATCTTTAAAGGGCAATTACATGTAAGATAAAGACTCTTCTTAGAGGTGACAGTGCAAGAAGCAATGGCCACAGATTGAGGCAGGAGAAATCATGAGTGGATATAGAAGAGAGAAAATTCAGTGTAAGTGCTCAAGTGCTGAAGTAGGCTGTCTAGAAAGACAGAAATCTCTGTTCCTCAAGGTTTTCAAAATCTGATCAGACAAGGCCCTGAGCAGCTGATCTGGCTTTGAAGGTAGCCTTGCCCTTCATGTTCTCTGGAGGCCCACTTCAAACCAAATTGTGTTATCTGGAGATCCCTGACACATTTCCTTTTCTTTAAGTCTACCCTGCTGTACAAGGCTGTTTGACAAGCTCATCTCTGCACTCAGCTCTGCTATCAGAGGCTCACAAATCACAGACTTGATGCACATTCTCACTATTACAGCACTGGAAAATCGACAGTGTCATATACTCAGTTTTTACTAATCACTCACTCCAAATCCTAGAGGCTGTTATCAGGCAAAGTCCCATCACATCCTGGAGAAAGCAGAGTGCACTTCAGAGCCACATTAGTCTGAGCAGAAACTGCATATAAGCTGACTGAAACCACACCAGGGCTGTGGGGGCAAAGTCTGGGAGCTCCTAATCACCATTTGTTCAGTTCATGCACAGATCTCTCCAGAGCTGCAGAAATGCCCAGATAAATTCTGGGCAAAGCTGGCAATGGACTTCATCAATTGACTGTAAGTGATTTATTGCATTAAATTGTTGATGGATGACTTTCAGACTGAGGCTGCACATCCCAGTGATTCATAAGCCTTATCCCATGACATCAAATTCAGCACTTTTTTCAGACAGCAATGTTAATTCTGCTCTCAAATACAGAAAAGATGGTTCAAAATTGGTGGAATGGCTGAGAATAAAGTGCAGTCACGACCTGAGTTCACTCTGGCTTCTTGATCCCAAAGCTGAACGTGCATGATTGCAAGGTGTCAACAATAACCCAGGCCAGCCTTGGGATCCTGGCTGTGGCCCTGGACAGCCCTTGGGAGTGGCAATGTCAGCTTAGACCAGGAAAACACTGAGCCACATTCACTTTACTCCCCATTTTTTTGCTAGAAATATTTCCTAGAACAAAAGTACAGTGGAATTTTGGCACAAAACACCTGTGTAGCCACAGTGGATTCTTCACAAGAAATTTATAAGTGCTTTGCAGTATTAGGATGAAAAATATTAATGAATCCAATTTAATTCCTAAAAAGAGAAGGATGGAGGGGAAGAATGCAGCTTCTAGATTTTAAGAACAAATTGAGAATGACCAAAACAAATAAACAAAAATTTTAAAATGCCATCTATAACCACATTTCATGTTAAACCCATTGTGAGTAAGCTACACCTATTAAATCCAGAGAAGTAAAAATTAAAATTACTAAGACTTTAAATCTGAAATCAATACAAAATACTTCACTTTTTCCTTTCTCACTCCTAAATTTTATTTTCATATTCCTAATAGAACTGTTGGAAAATCTTCCCCTGCTTAGCAAAGACTTGTCTTTGATGTGATAAATAATGAACAGTAATAGGAGTGGGATAAACAGGTGCTCAGTGCTTTATGAACACAAGAGATGAAAACATCCCCAGTCCTGCACTCTCCTCTCTCTGGCTGTACTTCGAGCTCAGTGAATTGCAATTCCTCCTTTCCCTCCCCATCCCCAGCTATGTCACACCCATTAGCTGGAGACTGCAAGGCTGTTTCATGGAGGTTTCATGGCACTAATGGGGAAAGTAGATGTTAATAGCTAAAATTTTGTTTTTATGAATTATGTTCCTAGGGCTTAATGGCTTATGTTTCCTTGGCAACAAACACATCATGTGCTTTTTAATAAGGTTTGTACATGAGCTTTGTACAGGACCATGCCAGAGATCCCTGCTGATAAGGTTTCTAAAACATTTTGAATTCAGAAGAGTGGATCTACCCTTTGACAAAGCAAGGACCACACTGGCAGTAGAGCAAGAACTTTCCCTTGTCTTTATAAAGGTGCCCCAACTGCAGGTTCCTGCTTTTATTATCAAAGTCTTTATTCATGCAAAGACCATCTTCACTTTTTTACATCAATAAATTTCATTAACTCCCTGGTTATCTACTTGAATATTCTACAATTTAAAAAATTAAAAAACGCAGCAGAATGATGTTCCAGGAATTAAATTTGTCCAGGAACACTGCACTGTGGCTTATCCTGAAGAAACCTTGGAGAAAAAACAAGTTACTTACTTTATTTCATGTTTTTCTACAGAACAACTTGTTACAGGAAATAGGCTGCAGACTGTTACAGAACTTCAGCATGCTTTGTGATCCACAAGAGGGTATCCCACATCCACAGAAAAGAAATCCTAAACTCCACAAACTGTGCTGGTGGAAAAAGAGACTTGTGGTGAATTTGCACAGGCACAGCCAGCTCCTGTGACTGAAGCCAGCAGAGATCATCACAGTACCACTCTTAGCACTTCTAACATTTTGTTTCACAGCAAATAAAAAAGCTCCATGTACAAGTCTGGAAAGGTTTAGTGATAGGAGATGGAGACTTTGTTTTTTATATCATGTCCATGGAAAAAGATGACATATTCAACACCATATAAATCCAACCTTCTAACACCATGAAAACAAAGCAAAGGTAAAAGGGGTGCAACACTGAAACTGTAACACAAAGTACCAGGTAATTAACTCATTTATATTCTTAGATTGTCATTCACATAGTAGCTAAAGCAAGTAGAAAAGAGTACAAACATGTGATCCTTAAGCACCTTAAAACATTTACTAACCAGTAATCCATGCAGTGCTCGGAGTTAAGGGAGGCTGACATCCATTGGCATCAGGACCAGAAATAAGACAGAAGTTACAATCAGTGCTCATCTGTTTGGCTTATTTATTAAAGCAATCAGAAACTTAGAAAGAAACAATTCCAAACATGGAAAAAGAGTGTTCTATTGTTGCATCTGAACCCAGAAGCACGACAAAAGGATTATTAAACATGTGGAAACAAGATCTAATAGATAGGGAGGAAAAAAGAAGGTGGAAGGAACACCAAAATTTACAATGGAACAATTAGTATGAGAGACATCTTGCAAATTGATAGTAAATAGATAAAGTGTGCACTGAACCAGTCCAGGTGGCACAGGAAAGGGAAGAAGAAACAAAACTGTTACACCAGTTACACACTGTTACACTGTTACACACAAGCTTGTGCAGGCAGAGAACCCTGCCTCGTTTCTCTCCCATTGGGCTCCATCAGTGTAATCAGGACTCCCCAACTGCTTCTGCACCAAGCTGAGCATCACTGAACATTTAGAATGTTAAAACAAAACTGTCTCTCTTTGCTGCTCCCCAGGATGGAATAGAATGAGATTGGAAACCAGCCTTGACACACACACAGAGCATCCCCAGCCTGTGCCAGCCCTGCCACAGCTCCAGAAGCATTTGGAGAACATCCCTAGGCACAGGGAGGAATTCTTGGGGGGCCCTGTGCAGGGCCAGGACTTTGAATCTCTGATCCTTGTGGGTCCGTTCCCACAGCTCAGGATATTCTATAATCACAAAAGTGTAGAGAAGACAACATCTAGACAGCTTGCAAACAGGTACATCAGCCACAGTTCACCTGTCAATGTTGCTGACATCATTGAACCGCTGGAAACAAACCATTATTCCCATTTGAACAAAACACCCAAGGCATAGCAACTTTCTGCTTCAGAACAGAATTGCTCTGTGCCCCATCAATGACACAGAGGATGAGGCAGTCACGAACCAGCTGGAGTGCCATTCTCCAGGAACTGAGAAGTAAATTGATTTCCATGACTCAATTGCTCAAATCAATACTCACCCTCCCCCTCGTCCTGTACACACACAGACACTTGTCTTCCTTTAAAATAAACAACGTTATCTCCAAAGTCAAGGAGCATTACTGTGCTTAATGTGGTATAAATACCTTTTTCAGGGGAAAACATTTTGTTTATTACTTTATCCAATGAAAAATTTGTCATCAGCTCCTGTGAATCTGATCACTGACAACTGGGATGAGACAATTTTGCATTTATGCTCTTCACCTGCTGGAACTGGTTCTGAAACTTTATGGCAATTTATAATTTGAATCATGTCCATCAGCACAACATCCCAACATCTCTGTGTTTACAATCCTACATGAAGCACATAAAGAAACACCATTTCCCTGGGATATGGCACTGTCCAAAGTTATGACATCATGCAAGAGGCAATTAAGTCACTTTAAGTAGATTCCTAATGAAAATTAAGAATTCACAATTGGCTAAATATTTAATTATTAATAACTTCTTGAGAAAAGTGTTTGAAGCAGCAAGAGCAAATGCATCCATTAACAAGGAGAGAAAGTAGCTTCATCTCAGTTCCCAGGTAGTGAAAAGAAATTCAAGCCCCCTGTGCAGAGACTTGCAGGTGTGAGTTACAGCTGCTAAGGTATGTGAGCCATAAAGATACTGACAGCCAAAACACTCTGAGGATGAAAGCACAGACATCAGCAATGGAATGTGCTGCTGCATGGGCACTCAGGCAAAAGCACTTCTTCTGCCTTTATTTGCATATATAACATGATGGATGGACAGCCTGTTGAGTTTTTTTTTGTTTGGTTGGGGTTTTTTTAATCCAAGAAAATCCTCTTTATTAAATTACTACCAATGGCAGCTTCAGATATTGTTGTTCCTGCAAGTGAAGCAACAACACAAGGAAAACAATAACTATGTAAAATTTTGCCTGTGGGTTCCATGTGATTTTATAAACTGCATATCCAGTTCAATTAGTCTTATTCAAGGATAGTTTGATGGTTGCTAAGGTAACCAGTAGCTATTTGTCCACACAAATGATGGATTTGGGACCTAGACTGTGGTGTTCCTACCATTCACAAATTCATTTCCCACATTCTCAACACCCAGAGCAGAATATTTGCTGCCTAGAAGTACTGAGCTGTTTATTTTCAAAAAAGCATGAACCCCCATACATATGGGATCAATTTACTTACAAAACATGTGAGCTGCATCAGTGAAAGACATCGTGAATTATTTTTCCTTAGCAGTAGAAGAACAACAAAAGCAAATACAAAGTCTGTCTCTCTTACCACTCTCATCACTTTAAAACCATTAAGCCCCTAAAATCCATCTTTTTTTGGGGTGCTTGGCCCTGGATCCAAGGCCTTGCCTTAAAGCAAAGTGCACTTGATGGTCCTTGCACAGGCAAGTCCAACATCCAAATGACACCTGGCCTGTGGACCCCAAAGGTTTCCAGGAGCTGGAGCTGATGTGTTCCATGGGGTTGGCTGTTGAAGGCCACGTCAAACTTTCCCATGCACCACAGATGATTTTTATCAAGTGAAATGATGATCCCAAAGGGCACAGAATTGCAGAGATTGCAGGGAGCCAGGGGCAAGGTGCTCTGATTTTATTGTTTATTGTCCTTTTTATTTTTTATTGAATTAGTATATTTAAATAAATATAAATATATCTCAGAAAGTAATCTTTATATAGGACATTATATATAAGAATCTACATACTTTTATTAATTCTTCTAAAATAATCCTGAACTAGTACATCTAATATATAAGCTTATAAATTTTATAGATACTTTATAATTTACTTTCTATCTAATTTTACACTTATAAAGCTCCAATTTTTATCTAACAAAAGAATGTTGTATTTATTTGTAATGACACTGTATCAAGTCCAAAGGTGTTCTGGTATCATTACTTTTAATAACACTGTCATAAACAACAAGTAGCACAGCACAAATTTGTTCTCTACAAGCTTTATGGTTTGGGGTGGGGTTTTTTTTTTGCAGTCTTCTCCTACACAATCTAATAAGAAAGATAATGCAAAGACAGAGTAATGGTCTCATGCTGTTTTTTCAATAAATCAGTGGATTTCTGGGAAAGAGTGAAAAATGACTCATTAAGGAGAGAAAGGTGGGCTGGAAATACTCTGTTAGCTGGGCTACAGTGTCTCCAGACACAAGTTTTATTCAAAGTTCTCAAGTTTATTGCAAAACAAGTTAATTCCACAATTCAAAAATATGCTTTGGGAGCACAGATCCTGATGTACTGTGGCAGTGTGAATAATAGTGAACTTTGTAACCCCAGCACTAAAATCCCTCCTGTCCCAATGGGCCTCTGCCCCCATCCTGCTTGGCCACGAAGTACAAAGGGACATTCCTACAGCCTCTGCAGGCTCTCAGGGAAGGCACCAGTATGAGTCACAAGTCACAAAATCACCCACTAGGAAGATGTTTGTGGAATCTGTGCTTGAACTTACATTACTACTGGGTAAGTTTTTTTGGAATAAAACATAAGAGGATTGATTCCAGGAAGGCAGAGAGTCATAGCTTCTGATGTAAAGCTATAGAGCACCTAAGTGATTTGTGTCAGCTGCTTAAAATCCCACAGGAATTTGTTTTGCTACAGTAACTAACGAGCACTAAATCCTTGGGGGTTTAATGAGTAAGATTTTATTTCTCTGAGTACAGTACAGAGTGAATACTGTGCACACAAACTTCTCCAGCAGATGGAAGCATTAGTCAGCAAAAGCTGAGCTCTCACAGGACTGTCTGTTCTGCAGCACCACAAACCACCTCCACTGCTACTCCCAGAGCTTCACCACCTACAAACCCCAAGTGCTTCACACTGGGAAAACAAATCTATAATTCTGCACCACTGGAGTTCTCCAGTACTGCTATAGCACTGCTTACAATTAGTATTTAAATATTTACAGAAACCTGACATTGGTGAAAGTCCAGAGACAGGGAAAGCTGGAATATGAATCATAAACATGTGGATTTCAGGTAAAATTTACCAAAAACCCCATAAGCTCTACCAACCTTTTCCCACACCTCCCTGACAGTTAAACAAACACAGTCCAGTTTCTTGCTTGCTTTCTTATATTTTAGCAATAAATGTCATCCACACATAAATGTTTAAAATGTACTTAAATACAATAACCTCAAATTGCCAGGTAGAGCGTTGAAATAAAACAAACCCGAGTTCAGGGGTCATTCTGAAGCTCAGTTAACAGAAAAAGTAACACCAGTGGCCATAAATAGTAAGATCAAATATCCCTTCATTTACAGATTCAGCAGCATCCCAGACTAGTAACTGCAAGGCTGTTCCAGTCCATTAAACCCGGGAAAGGCCATGATTACTGACACATATTTTACAGTGATGCAAGTCCCCTGGCTCACCATGAGTAGAACAGCCTGATTTGCAAACCCCACTATTGCATGTTGATTAGCTAAACACTGTTTTCAAACCAGAATTTAAGGATTTGCATACAGACCTGAAGCAGTGACTATTCATGTCTCACCTGATTTTGGGGAACACCTGAGCACTGACTGGCTGCTGCTTTCCCCCTCTGTGAGCTGTTTTGTTCCTTTCCATCTGATCAAAATGGCAATACATTATTTCAGGTATGAAGCACAATTTCTTTTACAGTTACTCTGGCACAAAGACTGAGATCACTTTGTTCAGTATGCTGAACAAATAAACAGTCAATCAAACAGTACTTGGAAAGCATAAGGAGGGGAATCCAAAATAAACAAACCTCAAAAACCTTCAAGCTCTATCCCCTTGCTTCTCCCCATACTGAAGTGGAAATTCTGTTCCCTGTTCAATGAAGTTACATTCCCTCTTCTGGATTTTCCTCCTAGTTCTGCCAGAGCTGAGCTGCTACCCCCATTCCAGCCTCCTCCCAACATTTCAGGAGCCCTGGACTTCAATTAATAGTTCAGGTGCCCCTAAATTCCTCAGTTACCTGGCCTGACATCAGCACTCTCCATAGTTTCTTTGACTGCATTCCTGTTTGCAGCTCCAGAGTACTTGTAAGGATTTTGGTTTTCAGCTTGAAGATGACTGCATATGGTGGGGCCAAAGAATGGCTCATTCCATGATTGAGTGGGAAGTTTGTAACCAGTTTCCAGCAACTCCAGAGCATCTGCAGGGGTTCTGAGAGCAGAGACTTCATTTGAGATGTGGAGACAGTCACACTTACACCCGATTTAACTACTTTGCCCTAGACATGTAATTCACTCAAATTGCAGAAAGCCTGGAAAAGCTATTTTCATAAAAAGTTATTTATTTATCCATAGAGCAATTGCAAGTATGTTTATGTACATACACAAATGCTGCCAGAGATACAGATCTGCACATCACAAACGGTGCTAACCACTGTTCCCATCTCCACATCCATCTCACACACTCACTAAACCTGTTCTTGAGTACCTTTCTTATCTCTCATAGCTGCCTCCTGCTTCACCTTTCACATAGGACATTTCTGGGAACTGCTGGAATTATTAAAACAAGACAGGTACATGACAGCAGTGATGAAACAGAAATTGGGAAAGGTAGGAAAGAAGTGGAAAACAAATTTACAGGCTAGCATGGAGCCTGGTGCAGATGCAGCAAGCTCAGGCTGTGACATTCACTGTTACTGCACCTCTGATGTCTGCTGGGTTAAATAGTGGGCTGGGCTATTTATCTCAGAAACCAAGGGAACCAAAGAGGAAAAAATCAAAGAGCAATAGAAACTGCAATCCCATCTTATGCAGAACCACAGGACAACACAGCTTTTTCTTCATTTTATTGCAGTTTGATGTTCACAGTAACATTCAGCATTAGAAACAGGTGAACAAGATGTCAGAGACCAATGGAAACAGCCCAGCCAGAGAATGTTACAGGACACGGAGCAATGGGGTCTTTGAGCCACAGGCAGCCCTCCCTGGAGCACCAAAATATAAATGAAAGTCTCTTCTTTATTCCAGTTGATGGGAACATTTCCTGGCACCCATCAGATGACAAACCCTTTTTCCCAGTTACCTCAGCCAGCTCAGTACCCATGGCAACTGCTTCCAGTGCAATGACATCACATGGTTTCCTAGGCAACTGCTCCCAGTGCAATGATGTCATGTGGTCACCATGGCAATGCTCCATGAGCCCAGGAAGAAAGTATTTTAAGTGGGAAGATAGGTCAGAAAGGATAAAAGAGGGCTCAGGAAAGAGCAGGATAAAAGATGATTGAGGTAAAAATATGAACTTTGTAACAAGGATAGATGCAAGGAAAAGGAATGGGTGGACAGACTGAAGGACAGACAGAAGACAAAAAAGGAGAAATTTTAAGTAATTTGAGCTACAATTTGTTTTTAAAGAATCTTAATTCTATAATCTCTAATATGTTATTTAGGTCAGAGGTTCTGAAGCTAAGCATGCATGGTCACAGGAAGTTTAAGCATGTTTCAAACACTGATTTTTGGGAGGGACTTCTGGCAATCTATTAGAAACTGTCAGAAATCTCCAGAGAACCACTGAGGGAAATCACACTACATAGAATATATGGGTACATTTTCTAATGTATTTCCATTCTCTGACTGATTACCCAGGGCTCTGCCACAGCAATGCCAAAAACCAGACATTGCTGCCACACCTGTACAGGGCTTGAGGAGAAGATTCCTTTGCCCTCTTCCTTCTGTTCTTTGTATTTGAAGCCACAATAATAAGAACCTGGCCAGCTGACAGATGAAAATGTGTTTTCCTTTTACTGAAAGCTCCTTTAGACTCTCACGAAGATGGAAGAGTGTCCCTTCTTTTTAATTTTCTAGATCTTCTTCCAATTCTGTTATACTCCCAAATATTTGAATTTACTGAGTACAAACATCCTTTCTGTGTTCCATCCTTTTTTAGTTCAGCTCAGTCTCAGCCAGCAGACAATGTTACTTCCAGCTTTATGTTAAATGGCTATAAAACCCCTGGGAAAAGGCTTCTTGGCAATAAAAGGCCAGCATTATTGATACACAGTGTTTTATCCATGTACACAGCCTTGAGTGCAAGGTAAAGTAACAGAAAGCTCTGCAGGCTAAAAGCTTAGGGCAATGTTCCTGAGGAAGCTTTCAGGTCTATCACACAGTATTTTTCTATCCAGCATCCTGCAAGGCATCCTCACATAGTCTCTCTAAAGCAAAACCTTAGTATAGTTTATTCAGCACAATAATTGCCTTCCACCACTCTTTTCAGAGGGAGTTAATGCAGCATCAGGTGGAGGGACTGTGATTGTAACATTGCAGCTCAGCAATGCAGGGTTGCAGCTGGGACATCTTCTACTAAAAGTGACTTGTTTTTACAGCTGAAGTGAGGATGAACCTCAGCTGGTCTATTCAGACCCAAACTTCAAATAATGTGGATCTTAGAAACCTAATTTGAGCATGGCTGTAGATGAGATGTTTGTTTCAGACTCTCACAGCCCTGGCAGCTGTCTGTACAGTTGAGCACAAAGGCAAAGAGCACATTCCTATAAGGACTTTGTACAGTTTGTCACAAGGAAACATTTTTGTACCTCAAGACCTCATGCAGATTGTTGCTGTTACTCAGACAGCAACAATGCATTTAATATGCCAAGCACTTCCCAAATCTCTACAAAGGCAGGCATTAGGGCTCATAAAGTCCAACTCCTTCAGAGCAGCCCACTCAGTAAATCTTCAAGGGGTTTCATTGCAAAACCCTGCAGTCATCAGGCTGGAAATATTCCAGGTGCTTAATCACACACAGCAGAGTGAGAACTGAGAGAGGGAAGAAAAAATTCTCAGAGATGAGCAGCACTAGGAACAATGTGGCAGCCGAGGGAGAGAAACAGGAAAAGGGAGGAGGAGGAGAGGAAAGGGAAAATAAATATCTCACACTGCTGATGAGCAGAAACACAAACACCAGAGACAGACACAAAGAAGGCCAGCAGTGGTTCTACCAAGTTATTCTTCTGTCCTCATACACTTCCTCCCTAAATCAAAAGATGTTCATGGAGCAGCCAGCTGCACACCTCACACAAAAATCAGGCTAAGCTGAGCATTCCTATTCAATCAACAAGTCTCACAAACCAGTTACATCTTCATGAAGTTAGCAGAATTATTTCTGCAGGGGAGTGGAAGGAGACCTCAGCAGGGTCAGCACAAAATGGAGGAAAATAACTGCTGGAGAAGAAAGCAAGTGGGAAATAGATGGTGAGGACTGTTTTGGTTGTGGGTTGGGGTTTTTTCAGGCTGAGCTGTGAGACTGAAACATCTGCATTAAGCTGTGCTTCAGGTGGCAGTCTTATTTCGAAAACCAGGAATTTTTAAGATACTGTGGCAAAATACAAGATAATGTCCTTTTGTTTGACTTCTGATAAATCCCTTTGATGAACAATGATATGTGCCAACATTAACTAAAACAAAACGCTGAGAATTTACTTAAAAGGGAGAAAGAAGGAAATATAGTAATGACTAATGGGCAAGCAAAAACAAAACCTGTTATAAACCGTGTTGCCTTAAGTAGCAAAGATTTAATATGCACAAATATCTAATTGATTCCCACAGTAAGTGCCACGCTTTACAAGTGCACATACAAGTTCTAGGTTAATTTAAAAAAAGACAAATTCTCCTCTAATTGATACGAGACAACAAAGATCACACATAACCGAAGAAATGGTGACATGCAGCTCACCAATATGGATAAAGTATCATAGTGAGGAATAACAGTAAAATTTTGCAGCATCTGTCCCAGAAGCTCTTAAAAGCTTCAGTTCTCAGGTTAGTAAGCCCTAGAAAGTAATTGATTTAAAAAAAACAAATGTTGAAATAACAGAGAGAAAAATCAGATTTGTTTCTAGTGAGCAAGAAATAAACTATAAGGTCAGAAAATATATTATGAAGAATCAGAATATAGATTGAATAAAATACCTCCTGGGAATTCCTGACTTTGTGTCAGCTCATCCACCTGCTAATTAGCTCCAAGACATTATTGTGATTGTGCTAGGATAACAGCATGAATAATTCATTATACCTTACACAGAGATCTGGCACTTCAGTGGTTCTTAATCAGTTCCTAATCCAAGGATTCAGGTTAATCTTTATGGCAGAATTAACAACATACATACACACATAATGTGTTTAGTAAAAATTTTAAGTAATTGTTTTAAACACAACTAACACTGGGCTAATAAGCTCAGCTAAAGCTGGGCTTCAGTAACCTAAAAATAAGTTTATTCTGTTCCCTTTAACCTTGGCTCATGGCCAATCTCAAAGTGAGGAAGTGTCAGTTGTAGAAACCCAGAGAATGACTCAGCACTGGGGCCAAAGCGTGTTCATCTCTGAGCAATGTTGGGCTCTGATGACACCAATGACAGGAAAAGTCTGAACTTCCTGACCCTTCCTTACCATCTTACAGCCCAGAGAGGCTTAATAGGACTTGTTTCAGAAGAGGCAAATAGCAGTCCTTAAAGAGCCTGGGGTGGCACAGGAGAGCAGAGATGTTGCAGCCCTTTAAGGACATGCTGGAATCTCACTCGGCGCTCGCACGGGCAGCCAGCAGACACTTGGAGAGACCGGGGCCATTTCCTGCCAAAGGCAGGCCCAGCCTTCTGCTCCCTGCTCTGGATGTGGGATGCACTGACAGCAACAGACATGGTGGATCCAGGGTGGCTCTGGCTGCCATGGAGACAGGAAGCCACTGCAGATGGTGGCCAGGCTGCCCCAGCACGGTGCCCACACCTTGCATCCCTCTGGGTGGTGCTCCAAGGCCCCACACCCCGGGCAGGTGTGTCACTGGAGTAACTGGGTTGTGCTTGACAAACAAATAACCACCCGGGATCTGGCTTTTTTCTGACAGTCAAAATAAAGCCATGGACAAGCACAAGTTTCTCTTTGCAGAGAGAGAACACGATCCATTTTACTCAGCAGGGAAACCAGTTAATCACTGTCATCCATCTACTTCTCTGCCCTCTGCAAGAGTCAGATGTTCTTTTGTGCTGTGAGGGCACGACAACACTCACAAAGCCTGTGAGGAAAATTCTGCTCCTGCCAACCCCCTGCAACTCCTGCTTCCTTCCAATGTGTGCCTTACGTGCTTGGGAAAGGAATCAACACTTTTCTGCCATCCCTGCTCTTTCAGTAGCCTCTGCTGGAGAAATCCCTGAAAAAAGGACATTTCTCGGACCTTCCAACAACTGTGCAGTCCTCTAAATACCACAAATTTTATATACAATTACTGCAAATATAATTGGCTTATATTTCTAATAACATATATGTTTATTTAATATTTGTAACTGGAAAAACATCACTGAAAGCCATATGGACAGTATTTTGATCTGTTTCTTCTCTTAGACTTCTTGTTAAACCACTTAATTCTTCAGAGATGGAAGAGTTCAACTACTATTAGATTGAATCTTAAAGTGGAATCGATTACATTATTGAATTATGTGAAAATAGCTCATACTAATTCAAGCACATTACTGTACATACATGATTTCTTAATGATTTCCTCCATAAAAAATATATATTCACTGCTGAAGTACTCAGAGTGCTTTGCCTTGGTGCACTCTGGGCTTTACTAAAACCCAACTGAATGAAAATAATTAAACTGGCTCTGATGTTTTAGCTGGGACAGACCGAGCTGGCTCATAATCATTAGCTAAAATCATTTAGATTAAAATATAAGACAAGTAATACTGAAGATTCAGAAAAAAGAAATGTGTATACTTGAAGTGTGTATATATATATATATATATATGTATTACTACATTTATAGTTATTCCATATTAGACCACAGTTGGCATATAGGAAAATCATAATAAACACTGTCATTTCTAACAGATGGTTCGATTTCTAACACCAATTAAAAATTTACCTGGCCTGATCTCAGTGTTCAGAAAACATCTTCATTTATCTCAAAAATCATTAAGGCTCAGACACTAAACCATCTGCATCTATGGAACTTCAAGTACTGCAGGCTTGTTCAGAACAAGATCTAAACATCCTCTGTCAATTATGTGTATAATCAACTTCACATTCTTCAAAATCTGCCACTGATTTCAAGGAGCTTCTTCAATGAACCTAAGATCTACCCAAACAGGTTTCTCATGTTGAAGTGCTTTAGCCAATTTTTCCTCATCAATCATGTTAAATTAATTCAAATATATGGTGTGGATAGAATTTTTAAAAACCAAGGATCCAAAAGACTGGAATATTTTCCCTGTTTTCTCTCTGTCACTAAACTCAGATTGGTTTATTGAAAGATTTCCAGTTGACCCCATGGTGACAGAAAATGTTTCATAACGTATAACAACAGCAGTTTTCACCCTTCTAACTTCCATTATCATTAAGTCATTCTCTTACATGACTTAAAATACAGCCAGGCTTTTCATTTGCCTCAAGCTGAGGTGTACTCACAGAATTTTTTTCTAGATTATTATAAAGCAGCCTATTGCAGCTTCTGGAAGAAGAGCAGGTTAGGGAACAGCCTCATGCTCCTTTGGAAATGGATTGGGCTCTGGAAGTCAGTCCAACTTAGAGATGTAGATCACAGGTGTGTTAATGATGGAAAACCACAGCCTGAAGCCATAGGCAAGGAAAGGCAATGTGGAAAATCTATTTTCAAAGCCACAGTGACACCCAGAGTGAATGGTTACTTACCAGAGGAACCGTGGTCCTTTGATATGTGTTAGCCATGCACCTCCAGTCTCACCACTCTTCTTAAAAAGTTTCTGCTTCCCTAGAACCTTCACATTCTCAGTGCTCATGTTGAGGAACAGCCTCTCAGAGCTCAGTGTCCCATAGCACTGGCACATTCTGTTGCAGTGGCTTCAATAGGGTGTGGGTGTGTTTGTGCTCTGAGAGATGAACACAACCATTTCTGTGAAACTTGAACATATCTGAGCAGATTAGGACATAGACTGAAAGTATCTCTGCACTTATAAAGACCACACAATTCATTTAAGGGCTGACTATGCCATCGCTCTCAAGTTCCTTTAACATCACAGAAAATGCTGCTTTACTGTTAGCAGCTGTCAGATTGCTAAAAATTCAAGGATATGCACAGGTCTTGTTAATATTATAGCAATATCCTCAGAGTGAATGAACCTCTCAACAAAAATTGCCTGTGAAAGACTCAAAAAGAATGGGCAAGAGTAATGCTCAGATGGACCCTAACAAAACCCTCACCATGTCAAGAGCAGCAAAGAACCTTTTATGCCTTCAAGGACACATAAAGAAGCACCCCCCGGGGGCAGGGGGGAAAGTCACTCAGTTTTGAGTCTTTCCATTGCATTACCTCTGCCTCAAAAAATGTTGTGAACCTCAACTAAGCACCTTTGGTGAGTACATCTGCAATAAATTTGGCATAGCTTAGGATTTTATTTATTTTAGAGAGTGATAGGCAGAAGACATTACTTGGGAGTCACCTATGAGAAATACCAGTTCCAAAATACCTGAATCCTGTGGGCTACTGAAAAATATTGGAATAAACATGTGCTATTCATCAGCTTTGGTTTCCTCCAGATCACAGTAAGGATTATAAAAAAGCATTTAGCAATCCCAGAGCCCAGGAAATGAAAAAGCTGATGAAGTGGAAACAAGAATATGGATTGCACTGGAGCATTTTTTTTCTTGCTCCATAGAAAACTCTCTAACTCCTACCAAAACACAACCACAAAAACATGCTCTGCATGTCATTGGCTCATTCACTGACAGCTGGGAAACATGGGAGAAGTTTCTGCTTTCCTACTGGGAATCTAATTCACTGCTACACAGCATCATTCTGCAGAATCCCTTTGGTCTCCACTTTGGATCCTATGCACCAGGGCAACAGCCAACCTTCAGCTGCCAGCCCAGAGATGCCAGAGCTGCTGACTCACCTGCAAACTACATAATGCTCGTGGTTTTGTGATAAAGGGTCTGCACAAGACAGTAACTAAAATGAGAAAGGATCCCTCGGCTTTCGAATTAAGAAAAATTTTAATAAAAAAGGCAACAAAAAGGCAGGTACTTCTATCAGGGAAATAAACCTACCATCTGCCAATATTAACCATCCAGAGTGTTTCAATGTAAAAATGTAAAATGTAAAAAGGCAATCTTATGGCCAAGTTTTACCTTGGTTCCACAGGGGCACTAGGAAGGTGTATACCTGTATTTTCACCTTTTTCACATGCTGCCTTTACTCTTTCATTTGTTGCCACTTTTACTGATATAATAAATCTAAAATTATTAAGGTGATAGAATATATAAATGCACACAAAGCTATCATTAAAAATTCGAAAACTCTGGATACTTAAAAACAACCAGTGAAATGCTTTTAAAAAGTATGAGTAGTTGTTATGGGTAATTCTGACCAGTAATAATTATTTCTATAATTAAAGACTATCAATTCTGATAAATGAGAACTTACATGACCTTTGAGCTAGCTCAGGTGCCAGTGGCAGTCTGGATACTGCTAACTTTTCCTGCTTCTGGGACACACCATGACAGAAGTATGTACATGTACACTAACTGTTAGGAGAAAACAAAAAAACAACAGTGTTAAGTTTGTGGACTGGACTTAAGTGAGCTAAACAGAGAAAGGCAGTCTTTAGCAACAAGTATTGCTTCTGTTTGAAGCAGGTGAATATGAAATAGCTACTGGGATATTACATGTAAAGCTGACTTGGTGTTTAGCACTTCAGAGCAAGAGCTTAGAAGCTGCAGTGGACAGAAGCAAACACAAGTCTCTGCACTGATTTGATGTTATGTGCTTTCCAACAGTTCAGCAGCTGCTGTACTGAGCAAACAGCTAAATCCACCACCTTGGGAAACCCTGCTTTAACAGAGGTGACCCCCACTGCGGGTGCTTTTGGGTTTTGTGTTTGGGTTTTTCTTCTTTCAGCACACTATGTTGTGTTTTTCTATTGTTTAGCACGTGTCGACTTCTCATTAAACTTTTGATTAAATATGTTTTAGCCCATCAGTGATGTGTTAGATAACTCTGTCTCTGCTCTGAACAAAAGACAAGACAGCTCGTGTAGAGATAACATCCCTGAAGCAGCATTTTATTTTATTCACTTAATTCCAAAACATTTAATTTAGAAGTCTGGCTTCCCAGTCATCCATCTTAACATGGGCAAATATTGACATAGAGTTGTCAGAATACACAGACAACTAAACAGCCAAAGAGTTTACAAAAAATAAATTCATGATTCTTCAAAACAACTGCAAAAGGTTACAAGTATCAAAACTCTTAGGTAGATGCACTGCATTTAAAGAAACTGTGCACATAAGTTAGAGGCAAAAAACCCAAATTGCTACTGAAACCTCACATTTCAAACAGTTAATTGTAAACTGATGAACAGAGTAGTTATTTCACATCAGCTTAACTGTCTTCATTGACTGAAAAAAATTGGGGGTGGCTAATTTATTTTGCATGCACAAAATGTACTGCTTAACAGAACTGTCAGCTCATTTCAAACAGAAAAAATTTAACTGGAATCTAATTCTCCTCAATCACTTTCCATTATTCTTTCCCATATTTTCCAATCAACAGGCAAACTATAAATGCCTCCTTCTGCACTGCTCAAGTGCAACTAAGATAAATAGGGCCAATAAACCAATCAATCCATCAATGCCCATGAAGACTCATCTGAAACTGCTTCTTGATAAAGTGGACAGCAGATCTGAACAGCTGTACAATACAGATATGCTTAGCACTAGATATTTAGTGTGACTGTGGCAAGGAAATATTGGTGATGATGGGGATGGCCAAGTGGATGAAAGAGGGATCAGGGGAAAGCCTATTAATTATTGCCCTCTCCTGCTTCTTCATCCTGCTGATCACTCGTCCACAGAGTGAGGTTATCTCGAAGTAACTGCATGATGAGAGTGGAGTCCTTGTAGGAATCCTCATTTAGTGTGTCCAGCTCTGCTATGGCATCATCAAAGGCTTGTTTGGCTAAAAGGCAGGCCTGCTCAGGGGCATTCTGGATTTCATAGTAGAACACTGAGAAATTGAGTGCCAGCCCAAGCCTAATGGGGTGAGTGGGCTGCATGTGCTCTTTGCTGATTTCAAAAGCCTCTTTGTAGGCAGCTTCTGAGGCTTCCACGACACTGTTCTTCTTCTCTCCAGCAGCAACTTCTGCCAAATAGCGGTAGTAATCCCCCTTCATTTTCAGGTAAAAGACCTTGCTCTCATACTGGAAGTCATTGCAGTTCTTGATCAAGTATTTATCTAGGAGAGCCAAAACATCGTTGCAGACTGTCTCGAGCTCCTTTTCTATCTTCTCCCTATAGGCTTTAACCTTCTCCAGCTTCTTCTCATTCCCATCTGCCATGGTCTTCTGCTCTATGCTGCTGATGACACGCCAGGAGGATCGCCTAGCTCCGACTACATTCTTGTAGGCTACAGACAGCAGGTTCCTATCCTCATTTGAGAGGGGCTCATTCAGCTCAGTTACCTGAAAACACAGACAAAGAGCAGTTTTAAAGGGTTTGCCTTGGAGAGGAGTGTGCAAATTTCCTTCAGTACTTTCACCATGAAGTCCCAGACTCAAAGTTTCATCTAGAACCCAAAACTCCTTCTAGACAGGAGTAATTTTGTAACGCTGAAAGTTTAAAATTGTTCTGCAGTCAGGGATTAAAAGACAGAAATCCCCATAGTTCTGATGTAATAGAAGGGGTATTTAGAAGCCATTGCAAAGAGCATTCACTGAATAAAAGTGAGTCAGGCTTGTGTAATGGAGAAGCAATCACAGAGGAAGGCTCAGGTTTTTTAGGAAGTCTGCTGTAATTATACAGACTACACACTTAGGGATGAATTTAAATGTACCTAGAACACCAGTTTTTTGAATGTGGAACACAGAACTGACACTGGAAGCTGGTGCAATTCTCTCATTTCTGTCCCTTGCTGCTTGCTTCCATTGGGCAGCAGAGATGGAAGTGCTGCAGTCATTAAGCTCTGGAATTAGTGTTCCATGGTACCTTTCAGACACCTAGTGAGTGATTATACAGTACAGTACAAAAGTTACCCTGGTTTCTGCTAACTGGCTGCAGACAAATTCCAGGGATAGGACGTGGAAGAAACTGCACAGAAATAGGACAGCAAATCAGGAACAAAGCCATGATCAACTTCACTACTTCAAAAAGCTCAGACAGAAGGATAATACTTCTAATACTGTAAATTTGGGCCTATTTCACTTGATGTTTTAGTTTAGGCTATTAGACTCATGGTCACTTGAAATTGTTCTACTTTTTAAAATTTATACACATGAAATTAAAGGAATTAAAAGGATGAAAAATGTAACTCCTCTACCTTATGTATACTGCTTTAAAAGTAGTCATTAGAATTCTAAGGACATGTACTTTGGTGTGAAAATAAACTTGTTCTTGCTCAGACACTGTTAAAATCATTAACTATTTCTTTTTAAAAATGTGCACATTTATACTGCTTGACAGGCACCAGAGTGTTCACAACCAAATGCTTACATATTACAAATAATCAAGTACCAAATATTTACACTATTCTGAGACTGCTGGTCTCAGAAAAGCTTCTAACAAATGTGCTTATTTCAGATCCAAAAGAAATACTTTACATGAATTATAACTCTTACAGTAAGAGAGAGCTTATTTTCAAATTTAGGTTTTGTTCTTAAAATATATTAAGTCAATTGGTTTAATTTCCAAAATTACTTTTCCATAGTTCAGGAACCTGAACTCCCGAAAGACACTGCTCTGCTTGTTCTAATAGAATTAGAGGCAACCTACAGAGGATGAAAGGCACAGAAATCAACTCTAATGACATTTTCAGAACCTTCATCAGAGCTCCCAATCAATATTTTCCTCAACAATCTCCACCACAACCCACCTAAATCTTCTCTAGTAAAGATATTAACAGTTCTTTCACTGTTTAGTGATGAAAATGGGAGTATATAAAAGGAATCCTGCCTATAACCCTGGCATTCCTAACTCCACATGCTACTGAGCATGGCAGCACTCCATCAGCTCAGGAATGACCTGTGTGTGTGATCCCACACGGGCCTAGACCAGGCTGAGCACACACCACAGTGAATGTTCCACAACAGAGCAGAGCCATGACCGGCCCCGGCTCAGTGGCCTGTGATCACAAGGTTCTGTCACCAAGAGCACATCACTCAGCCAGAGCCACTTCTGAGGCAGCTGCTGCAAAAACGACTATACCTGAGGCACTGTAAGGCCAGATTAAATTATTAAAACTTGCCTGATACAAAGTTATGCAGTCCATCATTTTGGAACAAATAGAAACCAGACTAATGGATTTAAACCAGATCAATTTCTTGCATCATGTGGTCTCAGAGCTCTACAGCAAGAACTGGAAGTTCTGTGGCTACATTTACCCCAGAGAACACCATGAGGGAGTCATCTCCCAGCAGGGGAGGCACTGCTCACATTAAAGACAACTCATTCTCCTCTTCATTAACCCAAACCAGACACTCAGGGATAGCTACTAAAAATATAGAACATCCCAAACTTTTAAAGTCCATTTATATATACAGATAAACCCTACGTAACAAACTAGAACTTCAAGCTATTTTGTTTCAAAAACTTCAAGATTTAAATGTATTTCATCTTGTGGTATTTCTGACATGACTAATTTTAAAATTCTATCTCACATCACCCAAGTTACCAATTTTAAAAAGTAAATTATTTTTTACCACTGTGTAGCTATATTGGAAAAGCAACATAAATCAGTAGAGGTCTTAAGCACTACCTATTAAGATTAATACTGTCCAAAAAATGAAGGGCTTATACAGCTACAATTTTTCATGATTTCTGGAGTTATCTAAACCAAAGGCTACTGAATGCTGTAATCTCAGGATGCTGAGGCATTTGTTGCATCAGCTGAGAACCTTCCACACTTACACCCAAAGCATCTTTCTCCTGTGTTGAGAAACGATTCTGTAGCTACCATGTAAGCTTTATTTGAAATAGCTGGAATCCTGCAGCAGCATTTAATGCAATGGGAATGCCATGCCCCATGGAAGAGTGCCATTTACATACTATTGTATTTTCTATTAAAATAACCTTAATAGTTGCAAATTAATAGGTTTAGTAAACTAAACCCATTGATTTGTAACAGCAACTATTTCATTTTCCTCTCCTGTTTACACGTTATGAGCAAAAATACTGGAATTCTTCCATGAAAAATAAGTTTATAATAACAAAAATTTGCATTGAGCGGGAATTTAACTCCTTATTTAAGCTACAACTGCAACTTGGTCTGGCTTTCTTCTTTATAGAATGAATTGATGGGAATAAAAAAATAAATGTTTCTCCAGCTTTGTGCTGACAGATGAAATGACAGCCTTGTCACACTTTTTTTTCCAGTGGCAGAGATAAAGACCAGGCAAATACACTCACCAAAACAAGAATTTGTTATTTTATGTTTCTGAAGTAACTACCATGCTGTTGGCTATATTCTGTATTGTAAAGTGTAGTAATAGCTAAATCTGAAATTAATCGTTCAGATTTCAGTTTACACTGAAAGCACACTACTTTCATATAGCACCTTTAAAAAAATATCAGATGTGCTACATTCAGAGAGTTTTTTTAAATTAAACTTTTCAAAACAAGATATCCTTGGGAATAGATTTCTGAGTTAGAATACTGATTTCCTTCCTTCTTGAGGAACTCTAAATTCTCTGGATTGCAAGATTACTTCAATATTAACCAATATGGAAAAAAGCTCTCTTAATTATCTCTGTTATTAGCAGTTACTGAAACAGAAGTATGAGCTGTGAGGACAGACAGCCCTCAGAGCATTCCAGCACAGATTAACCAACCTCAGCACTAGAGAGCATTCTGGAAATGGCCGCGTTGGAGTGAGCACCTGGGAAAGCCAAGTAACCAACAGATGCTACATGACACAGCTGCAACAGTGTATGAGCAGCTCAGAATGAGGGAACTGTTGCTTTTAAATTCAGATTGCTTTTTGTTTTTTAAAAGTATCTATCAGTTTCAAGACTCCACTCACAAAGGGTTCTCGAGCTCCCAATTACAGAAGCTCACGCTCACACAAATGATGATGAGCAACAGTGACTTTACAGATGAGAATACCACGGCTCCGGATGAATGAAAATTTGCACAGCAATTAAAACAGTTTGAAGACAACTGGATATACACACTAGTTATAAGTACTTTATTTACACACTTCCTAAAGCACAGCAATTGTGTTCTCATGGTTTCACACGTGCCCAGAGACCATACATACCTGTAGGTCTGCAGTTCTTGGAGAAATAAAAAGCTTTCTACTAGTGACAGCTAGAAATTGTCTTCTGGAGCAGTGCAGTGTTTTAGTGGGTTCTCTATTTCATCTTTTAAAATTACCAACTGAAAGAAAAGCTGCTACTATTGCATCATATGTATCAAGAACTCTGGAGACAGAATTATAAACACATCCTATTTTAACATCCTCTGGCTCTGGTACTGAGATACTCAGAAGTATCACTGTTTCAGAACTGGATTGGTTGTAATATTTATTACAACATAATAGCAAAAGTGAACAAGAGCAGCAAAATTAGTGTCTTTTTATTGCCCTCATTTAAGGGAGGTGACATTCTTACAACAAAAATGTGGACTCTATTCGAAGCTGCTTTTTTTCATTTTAAAATCATCTTGTGCCTTAAACAGCAGCACTCTCAAAGGAAACAGGTCGTCTTGGGGCCTTTAGTGTTCAGAGAGGACAGATCAGCAGGAACAAACCAATTGTAATCTGATATGGAAAGACACTGCTAAGCATCCAATGGCATTAACATTACCCATAACATCTGGATCGTGTGAATACTTTGTTTCCAAAAAAGGGACTAGACATAATAGGTTTGATCATTCTACAATTTTATTATGTATCAGTACAGGCGGATCAGTACAAATTATTTTCATTGCTTGGTTCTGAAAGGAGCAGAGTTGTAAATGCAACATTGTTTAAACACATTTCAGTATTCAACAGGGTACGGAATGCACTGAGAAATGTTACCCTATAAAGAAGAGGCAAAAAGGCAACGTTAAAAGCTCGGGAAATGCTCCTGCAACAGGGGGTAGCGTTCACACCTGGATGCAGCTCCTATCTTTGAGTCACCAATGCTAGTGAGGGAGGCCTCTATTCGTGTCTTTTACGGCGAGGCAAAAGAAACGTCTAGAAGAGGAAGGGGCTCCCCTGGTTGTGTCCCCGGACAGCCCCCGCCGCAGTGCCCAGCCCACAGCACCAGCGCCCCCAAACGCTGGTGGGTGCCCAGAAGGGGAGATGCACCCCCAGGTGAAACCCTGCGCCCCATCGGGGGAGGATGGGCCCCGTGTGTAGCAGAGAAGGAATGCACAGCGTTCCCGCCGCGAGGAGAGGCGGGCGCCATTCAAATGGCCGCACTGCGAGCCCGATTGGCGCGGTGGGGAGACGGAGAGGAGGGCATGGGGACAGCCACACCCCCGGGGCAGGGACAGCCGGGGAGCGGGAGGGCTGCGAGACAGCCCAAACGGGGCAACGGAGGGAATGCGGGGGGAAGGAAACACATTTTGAAAGGGGCGCTAGGTCCGGTTTGGACCGGCTACTCTTTGTCTCACGTCTGCCAAAGGCAGGTAGCACCGGGCACCGCCCCACACGGCGGCGAGGTGTCCCGGCGGGATGGTCTGGTCCTGCTCCCGCCCTCCTTTCTTCACCGCGACGGGTGGGACCCGGCGGCTCGCATCCTCCCCGGACCCAACCCCGCCTCGGACCAGCCCGCACTTCCTTTCCCTCCCTCCCCCGCCACTGCTCCCCTCCACACTCCTCCCCGAGTACGCCCCACGGCCGCCACGCTACCGGCCCCACTCACCGACTTCATGGCCGAGGCCATGTCATCGTATCTCTCCGCCTGCTCGGCCAGGCGGGCTCTCTGCAGCAGCTGCTCTCGGTCCCCCATGGCCGCTTCCGTGGTGGCTGCCGGGCTGGGCTCTGCGCGCCCCGGAGAGAGAGCGGAAGGCGGGCGGGGATGTGCGGCTGGCCGCGCACGGGTGGCGGGAGCAGGGACCGTACGCGGAGCCGCCCGCTGGGCTGTGCCGTGCCGGGCTGGGCTGAGCTGGGCTGTGCCGTGCCGTGCCGGGCTGGGCTGAGCTGAGCTGGGCTGTGCCGTGCCGGGCTGGCCGCCGCTCCCTCGCCCGCCGGCCGCGCTCCCGGACCGACCGCGGCGTGTGCGGCTCGGAGCCTCGCGCTGCTGCCGCCGCCCGCGCCTGCGCGCCGGGAAGGCAACGAGGGGGCGGAGCCGCGGTGCTGCAGGGGAGGGGAGGGGGCGCCGCTCCCCCGCGCTCTATTTCTAGGTGACGTCACTTGCTATAAATAGCCATCGCGGGGCGCCGGCCGCGGGACGCGCGTGCGCGCTGGGAGTGCTGCATTTTCCTGCTGCAAAGGTGGAGGTGGGCGGGGGGCGCGGGCACTGCGGGATGGGACGGGACAGGACAGGGCACGACACGGGCTCGGACACCGCCACCGCCTCGCCCGCCCTGGCGGGCCTCGGCACAGGCACTGGCGGGCCACGGCTGTGTGACCGCGCTCCGTGTTCACGTGCGTGACCCTGGCCAGCACCAGGGCTGCTTTGTGCGGCCAGCGCTGGCCTTGCAGTAGTGACACGGTTGTGCCTCTCTCGGGGAAATAAGTGTATCTCGCAGCCCTTACTGCCTTGAAACAGCCCGAGTTGTGGGGGTGGTACCACGGACCAATTCTACTACCTTGCCTAAGAGATGCAGCTAAGTTCAATTTTACTACGTACTTTAATGGGTAAAAGTCAAGCTCCTCTTTCATAAATTGACAGACTACCATTCTTACGTAAAAATCATCTCAAGGTAAGAACCTTGCACAAACAACAAACTGCTGCTGGTGTCCACAGAAACGCCGGGAGCCACGTTACTCACATCTTACAATAAATCAGAGATTAACTTTTCCCATTGAGCCCTGGCCAGCATTTAAAGATGCCTGCACCGCGGAAGGTACGGGGAGCTGCTGTACAGCTGAGTGCCAGGTTTGCTCAGCAGCAGACAGCTCAGCACCAGAGCACCTGTGGCAATTGAAGCTCACAACTGTCCCCATGCCCAAATCAAGGGCACAGGGTCCATGAGCACACCCTGGAAGCAGGGACAGGCTGCCCGCGCTCCTCCCGGGGCTCTCCCGCTACCCTGGCACTGCTCCAAACGAGTCAATCCCGTCCCTTGTGTCAGACCAAAGTTTTTAGCCTTAACAGTAATGCTGCTGGCTTTTGTGCATTAAACCCTAATACTACTTAAAATAAATGCTTTTAAAAGGGATTAGATGAATATTGCTGTCTTGTTAAAGGACATAAATAAATATGACAATTAAGAATAAACTATCGTTATACGTAATAAGGCATGAAAGATAAAAATTACACCCAGCAAGCTATAAACTGATTTCCAGAACATTCTGGAAATAGTCTTTTGTGGTACTGTGAAGCACATACATCACTATGCACACATCTCAGCAAGCCAAATGGGGCTTTTTCCTACTGGAATTTTGTTTTCACTGTTTCTAAGAGAAGGCAGTGACATCTAAAATCTTAACAGAATGGATCCCAAGTATCAGTTCAATTTATTATCATAATTATTTTAAAACTTGTATTGATTTTGCCTTAGAATAAATATTTAGGTGTGGACAGCAATGATGTGATTTTGAAAAGATGATTCCATGTGAAAATACAGATTTTAAAGTATCTGACCCTTAGGCAAGATTAGTGAGAGATATGCCAATCCTTGCCCAGTACACTTCAGTTGGGAACCTTTGCAGTTGTAAGAATTTCTCAGTAGAGATTAGTCAGTTTGCAAAGCATTCCAACAGCTCTGAAAATATGTAGGGTTTACCAGAAGCTTTCTACTCTTGTACAAGAGCTTCAGATTCCCCAGGGAAACGGACTACAAAGTATTTTTAAAATGTATTTTTAAAACGGAACCAATCTGCATTAATCTGCCAAATATATGTGGATATATCTACACACACACAAAACATTCTCATTAAGTGCTTTGGTTTCCTTAATTGAGGCTTCTGTAAAACAGCTATTTTTCAGTCTAGAGCACCTCAAAAATTCCTAACCTTGAATCCATAAGGTCATGTGTAACCTCACTGCTCTAAAACCAGATACACATCTAAATTCAACAGTTGCAAGAAAAAGTGCTAAAATAAGACAACGTTGTGTGCAGCATTTCCAGAGTCTGACTGTTATCTAAAGCAAGGGAAGAGATTGCATTTCACATCCAAGGTCTGGGGGAGAGTACCTATATTCTCCTGTGCATACAGAGCCTACTTGCTCTGGATCTTCACCCTCAATAGTGACTCCACAGAGGTACAAAAAACCAGAAATTAGAGCTCACACAATGAGTTTTATAATCTATTACAATATTTATGAGTCACGATGTCTTAAAAAATGGAAAGGAAATGGAAAAATCAGCAGGCCTTTTATTAGAGTGCTGAATGGGGTGCAAACAGTGCCTGCCTGTGGTTGCCCTATTGAGCTCGGGTGCCAGGCATCACTCCGTGATTCCCATCAAAGCTCAGGAATACTGCTCTCATCACGAGGCAGGACTGAGAATTGTTCCCAAAGTGACCACACCCAGCAAGAATCTGTAGATGGAGAAATTTATGGCACTGAAAATTGCACTATGACCTAAGGCAGTGGCTCTGCTCCACAGGCATATCTGATTATTGGACAGCACCCATGTTCCATAAATAGCTCCCTGCTGAAATGCCATTCCAGTTCAGTGCTCATTCACACAGGGCACTGGGGACACCACCACAGGCAAAGGGTGTCTCCCCAGTGCTGATGTTCAGCTGCAGGGACACTGCTGAAGAGGCAACACCACAAGGAAACCACCATGTGTCATTCCAGACTTTCCCCACGGTGGAAAACCTCCCCTTTTGTTGTCCTGGAAGCACAGAGAGAGCACACACATTCTGTGGCAGTCTTTCCAAAACTCATGGAATTACAGCAGGGCTGCTACAAAGTCCCTGCCACTAACATCCTCCTGATCCCTGGAGAAAATGATCTTCCTTCTCCTTTCTGCAGTAAGGAAATGTTTCATTTAGGAAACTGCTAAATGATGAAAGTCTTAGGGACAAGATACTGAAAAACAGAAAGAGAGAAGAGAAACCACCCACTGGTGGGGGAGGTTAACCAGCTTCCACATCACAGCAAATGAAGTAGAGACAACTGTGGAAGAGAGAGAGAGATGGAGTTTGTTAACATCTGATCCTGGAAATACTTGTAGCTGGCCCTTACATGTGGCATGGTGCTCAGACAGTGCTGTAAGGACAGACTCTTCCAGAGGTTTAGGACTATCTGTAATTTTTATTGTTAGAATTCTAGCAGCACATTCCCCCAGTAAAGTGAGATAAGTGTGCATCAGGAGGATAGGTGGTGTAACCAACGACAAGATCAGAGCACGAGATAGCAGTGGGTGTAGCTGTAGTGTGATGATTCTCTCCCAAACCACAAGGGACTATAATTTCAGTGACATACTTCTAGCCAAACCATACACCACAGTTTAACAAGCCTCTAGGCTGTCACAGTGTGTGAAAATATTCTACTCTTTGTCATATTTCAATTTCATATTAATCTTGAATCACTCTCACAGAACCTCCCTCATAACTCAAGGGTAAATCCTAGGAAAAAGAATGATGACACTGCCTGAGAGCTGCTCAGCAGCAGCAACAGGGCTCATGCCATGCATTGTGGTGAAGTACTCTGTGTATCTACTAACATACACGGGAAGAACTCTAAAACACAAGGCTACTGATTAGTACAAAACCTGCAAAGCTCTTGCTCCCCCATGGCAAAGGGTAGGTCTGTACCCCAAAGCCCATTTGAGATCACTGCAGTGTATTTAATACCATTCAGCATTCACACACAGTAGCCTCTGGTATGTTCAAAATCCTGTGCAGACACAAGCTGATAAACCCTCAGAACTCTCTGGCAAAATGTGCTATCTTCCAGCACTTGCTCATTTCAGAGTCCAGTGAGGAAACAGCACTGTGTCTGAATAAAAGATGATGGCAGTTTTTCCTTGCCAGAATGATTCAGGGATATGCACAGGGGGCTGTCAAGCATGCTCAGTTGTGGGGGTTCCTTTAAGTGGAGAGAACGCAGTAGCTAATTGAAAGCAGCTTTAACTCCTCATGAGCTACTTCACACTACAGTGTTTGCTAGTCCTGCCCAGACAGAAGAATGCAGCTTTACTCTTTATGTAATGAGGGGAAAGTAACCTGGATTCTTAAGCTTCAACAGGAAAACATGAAAAAGCCTGCTTATCAGCAGCTGCCACCAGAGCACCATTTTGAAAAGAGGCTCTACAGGTAAGAGGAAAAAGAAACAACCTGTGTTACGAAAATACTGGAAGCAAAAATACAATATGAATACAAAATAACTCAATCCTATGATTTCTGGAACCTCTCCGAAAGACACCTCGTGCTGCGCGTACACAATTAAGGACTCAACATCAACAGCCACATTTAAAAAATAAGACAAGATCTGTCTTAACAAATGAATTTTTACTGCCCTTCAACCTTTACCAAAGTGGATTAGTTTGACTTAGAACTGGATTAAATCCCACTGAAAATGATTGATCTAAAACAATGACCTTTCACTGCAGAACATAACATGAAAGACTTTGGGGATAAGACTAATGAAGTGCAGAGATAAAACAAGATGCCTTTGCCGACATTTTCAAAAGTGGCCTCTTATTCTGGGTGCCCTACTTGAGTCCCTGAGTAAAGCACTTGTTTCCTCTGAAAATAAGGCCCCAAAAAAGGTGAGCCAGGCATCCAGAATGAGAGACTGCCTGAAAATACAGCTTGAGGCTGTGTCTCCCACCATTTGTCCTGAGTGGGTGTTGGATGGACCAGTGATTGTGGCAGCAAGCACCACTGCCAAAGGGAGTGGAAGCAGGAAAAGCTGCTGCTCACATCCTCGATCCCCTGTGGCAATGACATGGATTAGTTCAGGGAAGTTTTCATGGCAGCTGCTGTGCAGGACCTCCACACAGCCATTTCCACAGCACACTTCCAGGGCAGAACCACCCTCAGCCTCTGACCTTGCCAGGCTCAGGGCTGCCTGCTGAACTGCCAAGAGAAAAGCCACCTTTTCAGCAGGGCTGGAAAACATGGATGCTGCCTGTTGGGAAAGTGTCCCTCTTCACCTCAGGGAGAGCCAAGTGACAGAACTTCTGAAAGTGCTCCTAGATTTCCATCCCCTTTCTGTGACCAATCAACACATACAGGCACTGTACTTTAGGCCCTTCTATGCATTTTAGGATAAAAATAACTTTGGGTTTGTTCTATCTAGGGCAAGCTCCTTCCTTTGCTAGGCCATGCCATGTGGAGGAGGAGGAATGACAACAGCAGGTACAGCACATTCAGCTCAGGGCAGGTCAGCCACGTGCTCAGCATGCTTCCCAGTACAGCTCCAAGGAAGAACAACAAACACATCCAGAGCTTGTTACAGATGGTAGGACAGGGAAAGCAGAACACAATGGGGACATGAATCACATCTAGGAAACCAGAACGAGGTAAGACACCAATAGAACAAATCGCTACCCCAATGTGAACTCAATGGAAAGAACTCCACTGTCCTTGAAAGACTAACTGCAGCCAGCAGCACAGGCTGGAAGGTCACAAGCACTACTGGCATTCAGCAGATTCACTTGTGCTCTTCCTCTGCTGCATGGCCAGGCACCCTGTGTGCTCTGGGTCACAGACAGGGAAGCAGCAGCCAACCCCCAAATCCTGCTCAGCCCCTGTAACCCAGCATGGCCAAGTCCTGTGAGATCACCTGCAGGAACCACTTGCAAATTCCTGTCCAAACGCAATGAGCTCCTCAAAAGTGCTTTGTGCAGGTTCAATATCCAGGTGACATGGGGCACTAGTGGGCCAAAATATGCTGTACTTCAACCACTTAACTTTACATCTCTTTAAGAGAAATACTTTTAATTTGCTTGATTTTACATATCAAACTTTGAATTGTCTAGCATAAATTTACAGAAAACTAATAAGTTATTTCACCTGGGAAATGACCTAGAAAATTCAATTGTCCTCCAGAGAACAACTGTACCAAATTCAGAAATGAAATTCATTAAGTATAAGAGAAAAAGTTTTAATTCTGCTTTAGCTGAAAATCATTTTTCAGATCTAAGTTTGGAAAGAGACTCGTTGTTCTAGCACTCCTGAGAAATTTTGCTGAATTGAGCCCCTTCTTTTTAACTAAAAACTCAAAACAACTGTTTTTGAACTATTTAAAAAACTTACAAGGTCTCAGGAGACTGGTGGTGTTAAAGTGGTAGAACAAAGGTCGCTTATATGCCAAGCCAAAATACCTGCATTCCCTAGCACGGGTTGCTTTATTAGAAAAGAGGCTATATAGAATGACAGCTATCTGACAGCTATCTAAAATTTCTGTACAGGCAATGTTAATCTAATCTTATCTCTCTTGACAGGAAACAGAACTAAGTATTTGAAAAGAACTGAAAATATATCTCATTGTAAGAGGCCTCATTCCTCTTTACTCCAATACATCTTCAACAGCAAGGAAGTGTAACCTCCCTGGCTTTCATACACATGTATCATGTACCACTGGCTGCCTAAATCACAGTCATTGTATTGACACGTCATATCAGCAGGGATGAAAACCAAAGTACCTTTTTTGGGATCTCAGACAGCAGCCCAGCAAGACCCAGTGGGAATTTTGCTATGGGGCTGCTGCCTCTGCACGGAGCCGCGTCGCCGGCTGGCTCCTGACCGTGTCCCGTCTCCGTTCCACCGCGGGCAGCACAAACGCCGGTGACAGCGTCTGGAGAAGGGGTTTTCACAAGGCGTGGCCATGGCGGTGCCCTGTGCATCCCCCGCCCCTCAGGGCTCCCGCCGCTCCCTCAGCCTCATCCCCCCCGCCCCGCGCGCCTCCTGAGGCGCCGCGCGCGCCGCGCTGTTGCTATGGCTCGGCGGGAGGCGACAGCCAATCAGGGCGCGGCAGGATATATCTGTCGCTGTTGCCGGCGGCCGCGGACCAATGGGGAGGCGGCGGCGGGCGGCGCTCGGGCCAATGGGGAGGCGGCGGCGGGCGGCGCTCGGGCCAATGGGGAGGCGGCGGCGGGCGGCGGGAACGGCCCCGAGCGGAGCAGAGCGGGCGGGCGGTGGCCGCGGCTGTGAGGGCAGGGCCGGGCAGGGCCGGGCAGGGCGGGCTGGTCCCTCACGGTGCTCGTGCGAGCCCTACGAGCCCCGCTTCTTTCCCCCCGGTAAAAATGCCCCGATTCCCTCACGGCCCCGCTGTTGACGGCAATAAACGATAACCTGTGGGACCTCTCCAAGCACCGCTGTTCCAAACACAAACAAGAAAGGGACATTCCTGACCCACCAAAATAATGGAGGCTTCAGGTTCTCAGCGCCCACAAGTGTTCCCAGGGAGCTGGTCCTGACTTTTAATACATAATTGCCATGTGAAAATAATCACTTCATATCCTTACTTTGAAAAAAACTGAACCCTGGAGAAACAATAAGTGAAAATCTTTACTTGAAAACTTTGTAACAAAAGGTATGGGAGGCATCTTCTCCCTGTATGTCTGGGCTGGAGGTTTGGCAAAGGGGACCCGTTTTGAGATACAGATTTTTTAAAAAACAGTTAACATTTCAGGAAAATATCCAAAACCTCACCCTATAACTAGGATTGGTTTTAATCCTGCATGAAGGGCCTGCCTTGCTACATCTTGTATTAAGCACCAAAGCAAAGCAATGACATGCCCTAGCACTGAAAATTCTGCTGTGCTCAGTTTGTGTCACCTGTGGCACTACAGAGTATGGAGCACTCCAGAAGCTACACCCTGCAGTACAACAGGAAGGCAGGGATAAGAAATAGCAGTATTTTACCAGCACTTAGCTGACACCTTATTTTCCAAGCCTGAGAAAAGGTTATCCAATATCCACTGCAAGGCAATGTAACCAAATTTTACTCCTTTGAGCACAGGAGCTTCATTTACCTTCATGATGCAACCAAGGACTCGGATCTGGCCAGTGCTATGATTAGATCTATATTACTGCCACAGAACCATTAGAACTATGTTACTGCCTTGATAATTTTAACATCTACAGTGCAGCTTCAGACAGCTCCAGGAAAAACCTCCAGTCCATAGTACACCTTTGCTTTCTTCTATCCTTCGCAAAATTCTGAATAAAACTGTAACTAAACCAAACTTTGTAACCATTGATAGCACCTCCATCTTCCTCCCTCCCTCTGTTTATCTCCCTGTCCGACTCCAAGAAAGGAAGCAATGGGGTGTTTCCCAGGGAAGCACAGACACACGGAGTGTATCTGCAGGCAGGTCACATCTATCCACTGGCAGAAAGCTCACAGAGCAGGCACGCTGCCTGGAACATGTCGTCGATTAGTGAGTCAACAACTGGATTCTCCGGGACCTGAAAGACACAGGAAGGACCCACAGCCTCACTAGATATGACTTTAAACACAGTTGCTCATGGTGGAAGAGCTCCTTTGGGCAGACAGCAGCAAAAGAAATATCTCCCAAATGAATTAAAATTTTCTTTGTTTCTTTGCTTTCATTTTACTCTCATTTTGGATCTAATGGGATGTGTGACCTACAAAAAACAAATTGAGTCATGTGGACAAAAGAAAGTTTCCATCTGCACCTCTGTGATTCAGCTATAGGAACCAAATATCTGCATATTCTTGCCACAAGCCCAGAGTAAGTTGATTCAGCAAGAAGAGAAGTGCCCAGGAAGTCTGTAGAATGCTGTAAAATCATTTACCCGTTCAAGCTCTTTCTTTTCCTAGAGCACACACTAAAATACGCAAAAACTGCTTTTCTGAATTCCTGAACTGAGTAATTATTACAAAATTTGAAGATGTCCTGTTTGACATCTACAAGCATCACTCAGGATTTTGCTCCCCAGCCCACAGTGTATTGAGTATCATGTTTCTTCACCACTGCAAAATCAGTGCAAGGATGCAGAACAGCAAGATGAAAACTAGCTAGAGACGGCCTGCTCCGGGAATCTTAGAAAAGGTTCATTCATTATTAATGCCCAAAGCTTTCCTTCTCATCTGGCTTGCATTATGGCTGGTAAAAAGGCCACTTTCCAAGATACAGATCTTTATATTGATGCTTTCAGAGGCTCAAAAGAGGTTTTGTTACTGCCCTCAGAGCCGCAGCCACTTCTCATAATGAGGCCAGCAGATATGGGTCCTGCCTTTTGTAATCTCCTTGGAGAAGGTTTTCCCCAGCAGCTCACACTGCAATGGATGCTGACTGTTAGACCAACACAGTGAAGCCAAAAAATACATCAATGTACAGCTTAGATAGGGCTTTCTTGCCTTTCTTTTTTTTTCTATTTTTAGGTGACAATTCAGAGACGTGCTCCCATCCCCTTGAAAGAACAAGATTTCTAACTTGTATTCTGTACTGCCTTGAAGTCCCCATCAGAAGGATGCAGACTGCACCCACAGCATGGAGCTACCTTCTTTATCATGGCCAATAATCACACTGCTATCAGCCATCTCAGAACAGGGCAAAATCCCTTTTCCTCCACAATAACACAGACTTGAAAATGAAAACTACATTAAACATTTTAAGTCTGAGAGAACAGAGTCAAATTGTGCAAAACAGCTTAAAGGGGAGGACCTCAAGCAGCCATCTTTGTGTGATTGTTCTATAGGTGAGCCCTCCATAGCTGAAAATTTAGATCATACTTTGGATCTGCACAGGATCCTTTGGCCACTATTTCAATGGCACGTTTAGTAAAATTAGAGTCTGATTAACAATTCAAGTAGGAAAAAGTCAACAAAACCACTTTTCTTTCTACTGTCTGCTGGATGTTACTCAGGGAATGCCCAGCTTGCCTTGAACTGGACTCCAGAAGTTATGCTTAAATCAAACATGTTTCATACTAAATATGATATGAGATTTCACATCTCCTCTGAGAGAGCTGCAGGGGATTGTGTGTACAGAGCTCCTTTCTCTGACCTTTAGGTGTGTTCTTACCTGGCCTTGTCCCAAGGCTTGGCTTTCTTCCACACGGGGTGCAGAAACAGGTGGGCACTGAGGCTTGTCAAACACAGTCTGAGAAGAACTGGGAAAAATATTATGTACAAGTGCATTTGTATTTATGCTCTATTTGCCACTTACTGTAATGTTTTGCAGCAGGACAAGAGGGGCTGTTGCCAAGACTATTCATGTGATAAAGTTAAGTTGTCTACACACCTGCCCCATTTCTCAATATTGTCATGGCCTGAAAATACAGGCTCTGCAGTGGGAAGACTGCCCTGACCAGGAGCAGCATACAGGGAATCACATCTCCATTTGCTACTTTCCTTCTGCCCCAAAATACCCTCCATAAACAAAGAGGCGTCTACCCAAATGTCTCACTCCTGGAACATGTTTTAAAAGCAGAGGCCTTAAGAGTCAAAATATGTGGCTTTAGACATAGACACAACATTGGCTATGCTTCTGCTACAGCTTTCCAAGGCCACCAGTGGAGTCTGGGGACACGGCTTCCCCATCCACAGCCCCCTGGAGGCTCTGCCAGCCTCTCAAAACAATCAGTCTGTGGGCACTGGGTCAAGTAGCAGACACTGGGTACTCAAGAATGGGATGTTCTCTCTCAACACCACCTCAACTTTCCCATCATCACCAACTCAAGTCTCTCTAATGCAACAACACTGCCCATACCACCACCAGGAACAGCTCAAGGTGTGAGTGTCCATACAGGCCCAGACAAGAGGTGCCCACTAGTAGAGTACAGGAAAAAAGTAGAACCAATAGGCTAAGTTGCCCTTCCTTGGAATGCTCCCCAGGTTCCAGTAACCAGCCTTGGGACTCTCCTGCTGGAGGCTGCATTCAGAGAGTCACATTTCCTAATGACAAATGGGCTCAAATCCCTCTCCCACCCTCTCAAGAATTTGTCTCATGCTTTTCCACAGCCCACTTACACCGACATGCACGGTGCCCTTAGCAACGAGTTCTGCAATTCGGTTATGCAACATGCCAAAAAGTGGCCTCTGTTGGTGGGCTTGGGACTTGCTGCCCGCTGGTGTCAGGATGCTGGGCTGTCCAGAGGGGAGAGCCTAAGAGCAGATGGATTCCCAGCACTCTGAGCTGGAATCCCAGAGATGCAGGCAGAAGCTGTTAGCTCCCATGAACATCTCGGCACTGACATTTTATAAATCAATATGCTGGCTCATAAATGCACAATGCCTTGCTCCATAGAGCTCAGTGTGCTTTTCTTTCTGCAATGGAAGGCACAAGATTTCCACTATGCAAGAACCATTAGCTGGGCTACATTCCACCTGTCCTGACTTGCAGAGTGAAGAGGATGCATCACCACTTATCCTGTAAAAGGGGAGCATCTGTTTGATGTCCCACAGGGACTTCCAGTCCGCTAGCTGGATCAAACCCTCCTCTCAGGCAGCAGAAGCAGATGGAGACAGTCAGCTCCCAGCCTGGTTCCCTCTCACACTCCCACCTCACAGCCCTGTAGATCAGAAGAGGTTTGGACACAGCCCAAGTGTGTAGGAGTGGCTGTAAAAAGCCCATGAAAGAAATCAAAAGGAATTGTTCTGATAAGCTTTGAGGCTGTGTCCTTTCCAGGTGAGCATCTTTAAAAATGAGACAAGCAGTTAAGGGCCCTTGGGCTGACTTGTAGCTCTATCTCAGTGCTCAGGAAGCAAGGAGAGCATAACCTGAGTTCACTGCAGATAAGTGATCCTGGCTAAATAGTTTCCTTCTCTTTGTGTTACTCTTACCTCTATAACTGGGATAATGCCACTGCCCTGTCCTTCCAGGACAGCAACACCCATTTCCCTTACGGTTTGAGGTGTTGCCCCCACGAGTCCCCAGAGGAGTGATGCTCATTGCACCATGACTGCTCAGGAGTGCTGTGCTAGCAATCCTCTTCTCTGATCTCTGACTCTGTTAGAGGGCTCTGCCTCATAACACAGGTGATCCTCACTGACTGTGCAGTGATCTTAGCCAAGATTACCCACAAGAGCTCTCCTGGCTCCCTAGAGAGAAACTGCAAAATGAAATTGCTGAAATTGCAACCTAAGCATCACTCACTTCTGAAAAAGATTTGTGTTCCATAGCATTCATGGAATTTTGAGATCAAGGTGTTGGGGGGAGCTGGACCAGGCCACTAAACAGGGATTACAAATAGGGTTCAAGTAACTATGTCCTCACCAAAAAGGTGCCAATAAAGCAAGTCCTGCCCCTCACAGGAATATGATAAAGGATGTGTGGATGCTTGGCACACTGACATACCCAGCAAGGAGATATTCACCAGAGATTTCTTCTACTGGCAGAACATATTTTAAAATAAACATGAGCTCACTCCAGAGTCAGAACATGCAATTTTAAATCCAGCCAAAATATTGCCAGCGAGCCTTGCTGATCTTTCATGATCTTTAGTTGCTGTTTAAAACTGTGAATCCTGAAACACAGCCTGAGGTTTACAATGCCTGACCTGGGTTCTCCCCAGTAATTCAGAGCAAAGAGTCTGACATGAGTGTGAACAAGGCACCAGGCCAAATGGGAAACAGGGGTAAAAGGCAGAAATGTTTTCAGCTGGGAACTGGGGCCAAAGGCTCACCAATCTTTATCTCCAGTGAATCACTGCACTTACTTGCTGTTTAACAAGCCACAAAGCCTTCTGTGCCTCTGCTTCCTCATTTTTAAAGTGGGAATAAAGCTTCTTCTACCTGCCTTTTGGACATACTGACAGTGTCATGCTGGCACAAACGCTGGCCAGTGTCAAGCAGAAGGGTTAGAAAATGAGGCTGCTGCTCCTGGTCTGTCTTGCAGATCAGTAAATTAAAGAAAGCCCATAATGTCTGCCAGTATTTATTTTTATGTAACATTATGGAAGTTGTATAACATATGGAAAATGGCACGAATTTTTGTTGTTTTGCATTCTCTGAATTTATGTCAATTCCCAGAGAAAATCTGAAATCTGAGACCTTTGTTATATGTGGAAAACAGAAAGAGAGAACAGTGCCTGTCTTTCCATCTTCCAATTTGGAAAGCTTGCACTATGGAATAATCTTGTCATGAGGTTGTGAAGCTACAAAAACTATTTTAGGATTAAGTACAGGCCCTACCAGCCCAGCCCACAGAACCAGCCCTTGCTGGATCAGTACAGGTTATGCTTTTCTGCCAAAACCATGCAAATAGTTCAGAAACTGAACCTGCCTAAAAGACAGGGGGTCATATATTTTCTAATTAGGCTACTTCCAAATCTCCTTTGTGCCACACACATGCACTTGGACAACATTACCTCTGCACAGAGATAAATACCGGGTCCCTGGGAATGTGTCACTGTTTCTCTCTTCAACAGGGTATCAAGACATGGCTGGACTCACAGCATTATTTTTATTGCTGCCTTTGGGCAACCCTGTGCTTTCCCTCCCTTTACCTGTGGGGAATAGATTCCAGGGTCCCTAGCTGTCCTCCTCTAAGGATTAAGCTTTCATCCTGTAAATCTGACTGCTGAATGATTCTTTCTGAGCTGGCTTCAACACAGACACCTTGAGGAACTGTGCTCAAGGGAACTCTGACACCTGCTGAAATAAATGCTTGTATTAAACACAAGTACAGATACAGATAACATGGCCCCAACCTCTGACCTAGCTATTCCTTCTCTCCTTGCTCCATATTCACCAGAGCCTGCGTGAAGTTATAGCCCTTCCTGCTCTACAGATCTATGGCAAAAGCAAGTGAACATCACTTATGCATCCTATCAAGCCTATTCTGAAGAACAGGGAGAAGAAAATAGATGGTGGGAATGCTGAACAAGACTGGACAGGAAGAAGACAAAAAGGAAGAGAGAAAAAATAGCAAGAGGGAGAAAGGAAGGTGAGAACATGTGCTTGAAGAGAAGCACCACGTCACAGTTAAGAAGTTCCCAGACTTTTTTCAGGTAATATCTTAATGATGACAGGCATTAAAAACCCAGAAGCTTGCAAAAGGACAAGGTGAGCAGACAACACCTGGAGGAACTCTCTCAGTGGAAACACTAAAAGGAATCCACCACTTATGTAACCACTTATGGAAGTGGTTACAGTTTAGGCAAAAGAGTAGGTAAGAACATCTGTTTTGACACCTTAAATCAACAGATTTTCTCACTGAACTACCATGGAAGTAGAACTCCAAAGCTCAAAATAGGCCTGCTCTCCTTCATCAGGACACAAGAGAGCAAGAGTGTTTACAACAATGGGAAGAGAAGCTTGGAAAGCCTTAGAGTCAACAATCTGAGTGTAGTTTTACTAACCTTCTACACCTGGGGTCCCCACGGAGCCAGAGACTTCTCTGGTGCTGTAAGGGGGCAACCACGTGGGCAGACAATAATTCGGGAAGGGATGGGACTCGTAAGGGTGCAGGACAAAGCTCTCTTGCCAGGGGCTGGCAGCAGCCCTGATCACTGCTTCTCCAGGCAGCAGCACACGGGAGGGAAAGCAGGTTCCTGCTTCCACCACAGCCTCAGTGCCAAAAGGTACAGGTTGTTCAGTGCTGGGAGGGTTGAACAAAGTCATGCTTGTTCCAGCTTCATACAGCTGAGGGCTCTGCACACAGCTGCAATGATGGAGAAAATGAATCAGCCAGACATTTTGCTTTGCCAAAAGGAGACCCCCCAGCTAAAGCTCTGAATCCTGCCCATCACAGCTGGGAGAGGAACTGCTCTGACTGGACATGGAACATTTCCATCAATGGTGGCAAGGCCTGTAAGTGATGACCCCACAGAACCGACGTGGAAGTTGTTCCATGAATACATTTAAATGTTGCTTCATTTCTGAATGGTCACTGTAAAGATGCCATACATCACCTGGATTCCAGCATCTTTAAATATGTTCCTTCAGGAAGCTTATACAGAGGTGCAGCTGACTGCTCCCATCCTGGCTCACAGGGCATGGGGGTTGTCTCCATTTGCTCAGGGCTGATGCCCACATGAGATCCATCTGAAACGTGCAGGTGAAACAATGCTAACGATTACTCCAAAAGGCTACAAAACAAGTCCAATCTGCCACATGCAGCAAGACCCCTGTGTTCCCTGGGACTGAGCTTTGGTTGTGTGTCTGCGGAAAGACATGGAAATACTGAGTTCTCCTGGAGTACACTGCCCTGATTCCAGAATCTGAGAGATAAAACCTGCTTCTTCCTATGTATTTGCTTTCATTTGGTGCCTCTTTAAAGCCAGGCATTTCTTTTCACCTGCAATTGCACAAGGCCTTAGCAGTGTCTGCTCCTCTGGAGTGAAGGCCTGGAGCCAAACAATGAAGCACTCCACAGAAGCAGAGTCCTCTAGAATCCACTTGATCCATCAGCACATAATGCTGTTCTGAAGAAGCAATATCCTTCCCTCCCTGAGGGAATTTAAAATTGATTTTCACCTCTCTGGACCACATCCTGAACCCATTAGGAAGAGACAAACCTGCAGTTTGTGGAGTGTTGGATTCTTTATCCTGTGGCTCATCTGTTTGGGAAGCCAAAGCCCTCTCAGGACATGAATTGTTGAGCTCTTCCTTATCAAGGCGGTGAGATTTTTGACGTCGTCGATAATTTGCAAACCAATTATAGACCTGAGTTGGCTGCAGGTTCATGTCCTGAGCCAATCTCTCCTGCAAACCCAGGCACAGGGAGAAATCAAGGGGAAAAAAATCACATCCAAATAATCAGGCATTTCTCTTCAGTTCCAAAAGCAGTCCAGCAAAAGACCTTCCAAAGCCAGAGACATTTACTCACCAGGTCTCCAATAGGCCTATATGGACCCAATTGAGGAGATTTTTATAAACTCAGAGTTGACAGAAAACACAAATTCCACCCTGTACTTCCAGACAATTTTTTTGCTCAGGAAGCCACTGCTATTCCATACTGCTCATGAAATAATGCCCTCACCAAAGCATGCTCTCCTCACAGAATGACAGCTTCACAGAGACAGACATTGAAGTCTGAAGCCTTCACCTGGCAAGGTAGTGATCACCAGTGCTTATTGATTTAATTCACACATCTCTTCCATTACAGATCTGTCCCTGTCCAAAGAAGGTAGATCCACGCATATGATGTTATCACATCAAATTACCAGCATTTGAAAATTCAGCACAAAATATGTTCTGGTAAACAAACTGAAATTTTATATAGGGTGTTACTCAGTCAAGTCAGAACTATTTATCATTGTAATAGAGCTCTGCTGAGTGATGGCTGTCTGGCTGCCTGGCTGCCTATGCTCAAGTACTAGAAAATTAGAACTGTTAAAAACACAGTGAAGAATTTATTGTCCCTCAAATTTTTGTCCACAGCAAGAGAAATTACTTAGCATGAACCTGATGATTTTTAAAAGAAACCTTTAGGGAAAGATCAAATATGAGGAATCCCAGCCCCAAGGAGCCTTCTGAAAACAAGGATTTAGAAATTAAACCAAGTATAGGCTCATGATCACAGTGTCCTGCTTTTCTGTGACCAAGAGACTTGATTGGAAGTGTCCCTAGCACATCCCTACCCGCTGTTTCTTGTCTGGATTTGCTGTCACCTCTGCAGCAAACCTGTACAGGTGCTGGCGTACTTTTTCTGAATAGTTTCGATTCTTCAAACCTTCAGGACAAAGGGAAATAGGTGGAGGATTCCTGTGCACAGGAGAAAATGGGATTAAAAAGGACCCAAAAGGAATAACTCACATTCATAGGAATTTTCTCACATTGCCACAAGTGGTCAAAATACCAAGAAAAACCAAACTCCAAGAAGGAGCATCTTGAGGTATAAAACCAGCCCCTGCAGCTGCAAACTACAGAGTAAAAAACTCTTTTGTTTCCCCACGATGCAGTACCTCTTCCTGCAGCGGAATTTCTGCAATGGTGTCAGAACATCTGTCTGGTGTTTCTCCATAACCCTCTGGTAATGAATCTCATGCCAAAGCTGCACCAGTTCTTCCTTCTCTTCTGCTTTGCAGTACTAAAACAAAACTGTGCATAAGCAAACCCTCCCAGAGAGTCATTCAGACTGTGTATAATGGAGAAAATCCTCAACAGGAATTTCCTCAGGGATTCCTACTAGTTTGACAGAGCTAGTAGCATTATCTTGGCATGTGGCTCGCTGTGCCTTCTCTCATGTACACAGGGAGTTGCCTAATTCCTTCTTTTCCCCTGGTGAAAAGGTCTACATAACCAGATCTAGAAGGCCAAAAAAAACCCTTCACCTTGACTGACACCATCCAGCCTTCCTCATATACTCCCACCCTACCAAGCCACCTAATCTTGGGCTTCCCAATACTTTTGTGTCCTGAGCCCTAAGACTGTGAAAAACTCCAAGAACCACCACAATAAAACAAAAACCCTGCTACAACCAACCCCATAATCACCCAGTTAACTTTTTCCCTTTGGCTGATTAACTCTAAGTGCCTGTAGCAAGGGCTTTGTCCTGTGTTTCAGGTCACCAATGCACACCTATCACCCTCCACTGTCCTACACAAGCTGGAAGTGCTCCATGTGCTGCAGTTGAGGTACTTCTACACTAACGGCTCTAACTACTCTTTTTCTAACATGGCTTTTTATTTCCATGAAGAACTGAAGGACACATCCCTACCTCCAGGAGTCTGCAGGCTGCATCATATTGCCCTTTATGGATATGAACAGACACACAAGCTCGGACAACATGGATGTTAGTGAGAAAATATCTCTTGTTCTTGCATTCCATCATGGCTTCAACCAGCTTCTCCAGACTAGGAGACGAGCTCTCGAGCTCCCGGCAAAGCTGTTCTGCTCGAGTCAACAGCTTGGTGGGTGGGGGATGCTCATTTTCATTCTTCTTTAACATGGCCATGAACTTGTTCACCATCATGTCCTGTTGGAAGCTTTTTCTATGCAAGGCACGAAGTTGTGGTTAGATAAAAACTCTTTATCTCCTATTTTTAGCTTCTATGGTATGCTTTTCTTTTTCTTTTTTTTAAGTAAGTAAATTCACTGTGCTGTTAAAAGCAGCCTAAGGAACTCAAAATGCTTAAAATAAGGCTGGGCCGAAAACAGCCGTGAAAACCTAAAGACACACTAGGTTTGCAGTTGAGAAAACTGAGCTCAGAAAGACATATTAAACTTTCCCCGAAACTCAGAGACTAACTCTACGGTTTTACGTCCACTGCTTAAAGGTTAAAACTATCGAAACATTAAATCCAGAGACATTCAGGCGAAATGAATTTGGTGAAATGTCTCCAAAATGGCACGCGGCAGGCCCGGGCAGCCCGCAGTTACTGTCAGATGTAAAGCCCTCGTCGGGGCTGTTTCTCACCCGTTTTCCTGGGAGAAGGACGCCGGCTCGATTCCCCGCAGGACAGCGCACCCTCGGGCCAGCTCCAGCCCCGCCGGGCAAAGCGGGGAAAAGCTGTGAAATGGCTGTGAAATGGCTGTGAAATGGCTGTGAAGTAGCTGCGAGGCGCAGGGACACGCGGCAGCCCCGTGGCCTCCGCAGGAAGCTCGCTCGCTGTCCGGGGGCACGGCGGGGTCAGCGGCGGAGCCGCCGTCGGGCTTCAGACCCCGCCCTGGCGGGGCTCCCAGGCTGCTCCTGCACTCCACCCCCACCCCGGCACAGTGCAGAATGGATGTGCAATGGTATAGAATAGATGGCAGCGAGTTCCTTCCATAGTAGAGTATTTTTAAGTCGCTAATGGGGATCAGACAAGCACTGATAATTTTGACACGCTTACAGCGACTGAATGAGGAGGCACACAGCTTAAACCCACCTGCTAGAGGTGGGTGCTGTCTAAAAACAGTTTAATCATCCTGACTCAGTCTAAGGGATTAAAAAACTGAAGCAGCTATGATTTGCCTTGAATCGGATCTGAACACCACTGAGAAGGTGTCGGTCCTCCTCTGACTCCACTTTCTCGAGGACGTGTAACAATGAGGAGCCACCTCGCAGCAGGAGCCCACAGTCCCCAGTCACTCCAAACCTGCACTTAGACAACCAGCTCGTGCCAAGGCCCCGAAAAGACAAATGCTACATCCTCGAGTGCTGGCAGCTTCCTCCTACGGCACACAAACACATTCTAAAAACCATAACCCTCAGCAGTAACTTGTGTTCGGTGGCCCTTGATTTCTCCCTAGGCTTTGGTGCTGGCCTTGCAACAGTAACTGGCTTCCTGCTCTTGCTGTGTGACACTGTTCTAGATCCAGACATGAAGACAGAAAATCCTGCACGATTACAAGACAAAGCTTCAGCACTGAATTTTGAGCTGAACACAGAAAGTAGTATTTTCTTTGGGCAATTGCTTTCTTTTACTCACCAATTCTTCACTGCTGTCTGTGGAGTTACAACAAAACATCAGGTCACTTCATTTTCTGCATTTTACTTATTTACATGTATGAAAACTTAACAAGCATCTCTCACATCTTATCTTACATATTCACACAATCGGGTACACCTTGGAAGGGGCAGACTGCTGCCAGGCACATTCAGAAGCCAAGGGCACTCATCGTTCCCAGTGAGGGGAAGCTGATACCATCACACTGTGCTGAATCCAACCGCCCTTGAAAACCATTTGCACTCTCCCTCCTTTACCTCTGCTCTAACTGAAGTTTTGGCAATCAAGGACTGTAGCTACTTGAAACCAAGCTGAGGTCAGGTGATAGATACCAGCAAGCCAAGAGCTCAAATTCTTTTTTTTCCAAGCACTTAATCAAACCCTGTTGAATATCAACAGCAATATCACTCAGGTCCTCTTGGAGCCTCAATATGAATCCAATCTCTAAGTGAAGAGAGAGACTCTTCACTTCTACTTCCTTGCCACAAGGTAAAGCTTCTAGCTGTCTCCCTAAGAGATACAACCCTATTCAGGGAGCACTAGCATGCATCTTGTCCAGACAATCAGTCCAGAACATAACGAGCCGGCTGTCCTTGTTCCAGCAGAAGTCTGTGAAGTCTTTCAGCAGCCGGTCTGCGAACTTCTCATCACCAGTGGCGCTGGAGCGCCACGTTTTGGTCAGCATGGTGTTGTAGGCCCAGTTGTAGCCAATGCGTTCCTCACAGAACATGTTCTGGTTGCTGGAGCTGGTGGAGTTGCGCCGGCGCCGCTGCTGCCCGCTGGAAAATTTCCTCTTGGAATATGGCAGCTGCAAAAACACCGTCCCTGCAGGAAACGGACAGCACTTCAGTCTGAGACACCTAACTCCCCACTACTGGTGGCTGTCTCATTAAATTCTGAAAGGAAGCTGGCCTGAGTTTCATTTAATTGCCTTTTAGCAAGAGAAAATGGGTTACACTTTTCCCTCGTGGTTCTTAGGTGCTTCTTCCTGTATGCTACACCACTGGGAGGGAGTGCACTTTGTCTGCCTTTCTCTTACAAGCACAGAATGAAGCAAAGATGTAGGCTCTAATCCATCTTGCTAACTTTCCACCAATTCCCATTCTCTTCTGCAATCTTCCAAACACTGCCTTCCTGTCATTGTTTTCATGTCTCAGCAAGTGGACCCTAAATGCTTGATCTACCTCCTAAGTGTGGATGGGTAGAGATGCATCTACAACAGATCTTAAGCATGAGAACAGAGCACTGGCTTGTCCCAACACCTTTCCCTCCTTCTAGCTTCTGACATTTACATTGTAACGTTTATTTACATTGACCTTGGAATAAGCTTTGCCTTATTTTTTAAAATTTCCTCATCTTCTGGAAAGAAAAGTTTCAGAGCCCTGTAAAGCAAGATTTCAAACCAACACCATTTATTATCAGCAACGCTTTGTGCTTTTCATACTGCCCTCTCCAGTTTTCTGGTTTGTGTTGTCTGACACACCTACTTGTCGTCTGGCTAGGGACAGAACAGCATCAACATCACTGACACGAAACTCAAACCACATGTAAAATGGTTCTCTTGTTTATGATAACCTCCTCCTTGCCAGAGCCTCCCAAATATTGCTCACCTGTGACATGGATATACTGGGGCTTATTTTCTGCTGGGAAGTTGAATGCAGATGCTGAATATTTATCTTGTACAAATCCAAATCTGAAGAAACAGAGACAAGGGGAATTTAAAAAGAAAAGAAAACAGAAAGATAAAAAGAGACACTCCAGGTAGGATTCCTCAACCAGAGGCAGGGGCACCAGAGGAAATCCTTCCACTATCCCTTTCTTACGGATCCTGAAGGCAAAAGGAAAAGGGATGAAGAGAGCTGAGCTGGCCTCTCCGAATATTCTCTGTCCCTGTCAGATACAGTGTGAAAGCCTGTCACCCCACACTGCTCAGGCCTGACACCCCACACTGCTCAGGCCTGACACCCCACACTGCTCAGGCCTGGCACCCCACACCGCTCAGGCCTGGCACCCCACACCGCTCAGGCCTGTCCTGACTCGAGCTGGAAACAAGAGCAGCAGCTCCAAGCAGTCTGTGACAAAATGGGGCAGCTGCACACAAGGGAGGGAAGAGCAATAGTCAAGACACACATTCCCTGGGCATGTTTCAAGCTGCAACATTATTATTGTCATGGCGTGCCATGTTGCATGCAGAACTTCAAGCAGCTTACCTGGCACTTCTCTGTTTGTAGGATATTTGCTCTTCTCCTGCTTTCTAAACTAATGAAAGCTGATTTCTAAGCTAAAGTCCATTACAAAAGGCAGCCCTTTCTGTCATTGAAAAAACCTTGGCAGCCACACCATGAAAGAAACTGGCAGCTCAGTCACACAAAGGGATAAGGCTAAATAGTATCTAAAGCTTCCAACAATTCCTTCTTAAACTGGGCCCAACCTCCTCTGAATAGCTCCCACCCCAGTCTCCTGCCTATTGTCAATCTTCAGGTGTCATCCAGTTCAAGACTGTGCTAAATAGACAAGGAGGAAATAACGCTGTCTTCTCAGGAAGAATCTATTTACAGTCTTTCTGCTTCTAACTTAGAATAACGGGCACTTTCCAAAGGCAAGGCTCTCCCCAGGAGGACAGTATGGCTCCTAAGGAGTGACAGGCACCCACAGAACCACCTCGGGGCATGGAGGCTGTGTTTTAGTCTAACAGTCTGTAAGCAGACTTCAGAGAGGCAGACAGCACAGAGCCCAGGTGACTCAGGGCTCAGCACAGGCCATCCCACATTGTCCAGGGAGACAGGAACTGTTTGGTCACCCCACTGCACTGCAGACACACCTGTGTGCTATTGCTTCCTGGAGCAGATGCATTCGGTCCCAGTATGTTTCTGGTTCAAAGCCTGAAATAAGCAAAAAGGTAACAGTTATCTAGTAAAGCTACTTATTCTCTTCCTCTTCAAGACTTTAGTTTTTCTCAGAATGCCTCTGTGCACTCTTTTTTTCCCTAGCCATTTCTTTCAGTCACATTTTTTGTCAGCTGTCTCTTAGACAAGTGTCTTGTACACTCTGGTAGCAGACTCATTCCTGAATTTATTATTTGTATCTCTTGAGATGGAGGAACATAAAGGGGGGTGTGGGAGGGGGCAAGGAAGAAGAGTGGGCTGCTGTGTATCACAAGAGTGCTCTGAAAAGGTTTAATTCAGTCAGTTGGACTATGGTGACCTCACAGCATATGGATTTGTCACACTCATTGTACAGCTACACCTGGACACTGAGTCAAGGGTTAATGAAAATATCGTATTTACTATTTTAAAACAGAGCCTTTTGCTAATTGTCACTTGTCGTGATGGAATTTTACCCTTCTCTGCACGGGGACAGGTCTCTGGTCTTGGGGTTCCACCTGAGGTTTATCACAACAGGCTCACTGGAAAGGGCGAGGTCACATTGCAGAAAAGGAGATTGCAGTTTCTCTGCTTAATCTCATGTGCAAACACTTACCATTAAAGTAACCATAGCAACAACAAAAGAAGGATGGCAGTGGTGAAAGCCCAATCTTAGGGAGGGGGAGAATAAACAAATGCAGGATACAAATGCAGAGCAGCTGTAGGTCTACCAGCAAAACAGACATAAGAGTCTGTCAAACCAACAGCGAGGAGATGAGCTCTGTAAGGGTGTGCAGGGTAAGCATCAGTGGGGAGACCACCCTTCCTGTGTTTGGGGCTTCCTGCTGCCCACAGTCAGCCTGCCAGCACAGCTTCCTCCAGCACCTCCTTCCTGAGGGGCTGCTGACCTGTAAAAACAGCTCCTGCAGCCACCTAAGGCTGGCTGGTAAAGGAGCTTCTTTAGGTCAGCTACATGCCAACAGTGACCTGTTTGCACAAAGTATCCTGAAGGGTAAACGAAAGTGCATTTCTTACCATCAAACAAATGCTCACTGCCCTCCTTCAGCAAGCAGCTGACATTGAGTGGGATGAAGAGCTGAGCTCGAAGGGGGTCCCCATACAGGTAACTGGGCAGAGCAAAGGGGCCCTCCAGGACTGGGACCAGCAGGAACCCACAGGACGTGGCTTTGCGGTGCCAACCCTGAACCTGAGAAGAAATTCCAACAATGAATCATGGCACACATGCCAGCTGACAGAGGGCACTTCTGTGCATGAGAGCAACTCATTCCCCAAGAATAGATCAGACATGCTCAATTCTCCACAGGCTCAGCTTGCTCTGCACGGCAGGCACACCAACATCCTTGCAAGCAAAGCAGTACAAGCACAAGACATCAGGCTTTCCTTTTTCTGAAGTGCCCCATCAATCAGAGAGCACTTTAAAATAGGACATTTTTCAGGAACTGATTCAGCCTACTTATCACCAGTGGCAAAACACTTCTGCTTTACTGGAACAGTGCAATTGATTTTAAATAAAAGCAAAACCAGCCACCTAGTGCTGTCTGGCTGGGTGGGGTAAAACCTGGTGTTAAATAATTCGAGTTTTACAGAAGCTACATTAGGCAAAACAAAAAATCTAAAAATTAAAGCTAAAAATTTAATCTAAAAATTAAAAACTGACATGCTTTCAATTCAAAATGTTTTCAGCAAGTTAAAAAAAACCCTAAAACATTCCTGAGCAGGAAGAACACATTGCCTGGAAAAGCCCTGTTATGAAAGCAATTCCACTGAGATTTAAAGTTTTAAGGTTTGGGGATAGAAGGAATGTAATGTGAAACAGATTTTTTTCCAAAGACCTGGCTGAGGGCTTAAAATTTGCCTAAGGGGGACTTAAATTTATCACCTTGACCTGTGCTGATCTCTACATACTGTGCATAAAACCCACTAAAAGCAGAACACACCCCTGCAGACAGAATGACTATAGATGGCGTGATAAATGCTGACCAGATGCAGCAACACAACCACCAGGAAAATTACTTATGGAAATAAAGGCAGATACAAGCCACTGTCTCTCCCCCTAAGACTTCCTAATACAATGTCCCCATTTGTCTAAGGGATACAGAGGCCAGACAGGCATTTCTGTGGCTGTCACAGAACACCAGGATCTCACCATCTCAAAAAGAACAGCTGCAGTCACCGCCATCCAGTGTAACTTGATTTCAAAGGCAGCGTTGAGGGAGAAATTGCCATGGTAATAACAACTGCACCACTCCAGGCGGTCCGTGCGGTTGTTCACATCCACGTCCAGCGTCACCGTGCGCTGCTCGGGCACCGTGGCAGCTGGGCAGCCAAGGGACAGTTCAGCAGGGGCATCAAAGAGAAGGTGGCACACAGGATGAGGGGAACAGAGGAACCAAGATAAGTAATTTGAAATGAATTTGTCCCCCCATTCCTCCCCAGGTATTTTTGGGCTAGCAGAATAGTCCCAGAATGCCGCTCATCCAGATGACAAAAAACAAAAAATTCTGAAGTGTTTCTCACGTCAGGGGTATGTGCTACAGAATCACCTCCCCAAGCAGTCAAAAGACATTTCAGCTGCAATAAGGAGAGAGAACCAAGAATCCAGCAGTTAATCAACAGGCAACTGGTGCCATAATTAAGCTTGGCTAGACAACACCAGCTTTTTCATGCCCAAAACATTCCAGATATTTCTATATGCCTCCACCAGAAATCACAACAGGGTGCTGTTACATGGGGCAGGAGCATTTCAGGACTTTCCACAGCTAAAGGAGATTAGAAGTTAAACTTCTTGTTTCTTTAACCCCGTATCAATATCCCACATTACCGCACTGGGGAAAGTGCACATCCAACACTTTCTGTAAAAGCACAAAGAGTCAGCCAAGACATGCAGCAGCACTCTGACCACTGCAATAGCTCCCAGTGCTTTGCAGTAAGGGCTGGGACAGTGCCCAAGGTCCAGCTGCCTTTGTGCCCCACAGCCCAGCATCCTGGTGACAGAAACCCTCAGTATCAGGCAGGAGAGGGAGAGAAGCACAGCAGTGGAAGGGACCTGGTTGGTGTCACACAGAGGACTGCAAGGCTGGGGACAGAACCCAGAGCTCCTGACTTGGAGACCAAAGTCCTGCTATGAAACACACCATCACTTTCAACTTTTCTTTAGACAGATATATAACTTAATATTTCTGTAATGTCAAAAATTGACAGAAAACAATGGGCTGCAAGGCTTCTATGGGAAAACTTCTGCCCTTTTATTATTGCATGCATGAGGAATGGGTGTTGTTACCTCTTGCTGAAGTAGATGTGCACCCCTTTATAGGGTCAGCTTTTAAATTATCATTTGATGCCTTGATGGTATTTAAAAAAAAAAAAAAATTGAAATCCTTCCTCAACATAGATGGAAAGTTCCCACTTTCACTTATAGTGCAAGTTACCTGGAGGCACTTTCAAGGTTATAAGGAGATCCTTTACATTGCTATTAGTGCAGCGCAGAACATGAGAAATAAAAACACAACAAAAATGAAAGAACATCACCCAGTTTTGTTCCATAAATAACACCCATTTTTGTCTTTGGGAAACGTGTCATTTGCAATTTCTGAGTTGATCTGGTATTGTCAGACCAACACTGTGACAGTTTCTTTTTCTGTATTGTGAATACAACACTTGTACTCAGGAGGTTATGGTGCCAATTTTGTAACAAAGTATGTTGGAAAACAACATCCTGGAAGCTGTGAAACCAAAGCAGCTCAGTCAGGTAGGTGTTGGTCATTAGCCAAGAGGTCAGTGATAACACCACAGCCCAGTGTGCCCAAAGTAGCACACTGTGAAGAATGAGCTCCCTGCTCCCTTTAGACTGTTGCTTTTCCCAGAGAGTGCAGACTCCCTGTTAGGGCTGGACTGTCTCTCTCTGCCTTGTCTGCAGCTACAGCTCACAGGCAAAGCCAGAGGAACCCAGTCCAACACGGTGAGCTAATCAAAAATACATTAAACACTGATGAGAAATGTCCACGTGTCTGAATTCAGAAGCTTCTGATTAAAACCAACATGTTTTAATACAATATACTCTGGCTTCTATAGGTCAGACTTTAAGAGGACTCACCTGCTTCCCAATTGTCTCTTCTACAATTGAGTATTTAACTAATGGTTTACTAAGCAAATCGGAGAGGAGCAGGCAGGTTATTCTCCAGTCACAGACTCCACTACATACATGACTACAGTTGCTAGTGCATGCATTGCTATAAATCAAAGGGACAAGATTAGCTGTGTCACAGGTCAGACTTCCACTGGGAAGGGAAAGGGGACAGCCACTGGGCAAGTGATTGGGAAATTGGGAGGGATAAAGATTTGAGAGATACATGGAGCTTGTTCCAGAGCTCCCAATGCTTGCATGCAATTTTATGGCACAGCCTGACATTTAGGGAAGGTGGGGAGGGGAAGAAATAAAAACCACAACCTAATCAAGACCAAGAGAGGAACAAATGAAGTCACGTGGACCAGGGGTCATCTGGGTTTAGTAAAGCTCTTTACCTCAGATGAACTGCTGAAGTTTTTTTGGAGTACTGTTTAGAAGAGGGACAGCACAGAAGCATCATTTAAACCAGTTTCTTTGTACGAAAACACTTCCACATTCAATTTTTCTACAAGAAACTATAATTCCTGGAAAATCCAGATTGCATGAGAGCAATTTGAAGGCATTTATCGCTCATTCAAGAGCTGCAAATTAGTTAAATAGTAAAATGGACATAATCCCAACTGAAAGGAAAAGGAGAGCTCCACAGGTGTGTAATACCCACATGCTGCAGGAAGACACTTTTCCTGGCTGGTGTTAAATGACAGGTGAGGGGGACAACTGAGGCACACTTCTACTCATCTCCATGGATGCAGGCCTGCTGAGTCTCAGCCTTCTCAGCTCACAACAGAGCACAGACAGAGGAATGTGAACTGGTTCTCTCAGGCTAAATAGTGAGTAAGAGATCAAACCATGAACAGGATCTGGCCCCAGTGCCTCCAGCCTCCACAGTACTTTCATGCCAGCCTACATTCAAGATTCAGCTCTGGCCAGCCACTGAGCTAATGAGGTTGGATAACAGCCAGGGCAGCAGATTTATCGTGTGACAGGGAAAATAACCTGCATATGTTGACTTCAGGGAATTAACCATTAGTTCAGACTTCCTATCCTTAATGCTTTCCCATTTCTGGTGCTGTTCCTCTTCAAACAAGGCTCTCAGAAATATACAAGGATTGCTGTGACTTCAGGTTTAAGAGATACTACACCAGCAGTAAGGCACTTCTCTTCAGAAGGTCAAATATACACAACAGGAGAACAGCAAAATTTTTCTTTTTATCCTTAATTGCTAGGCCTTTAACAGATGCATCTAAATAAACCTGAAGCTGCAGTTCCATAGCAATGATTTTTCTCTTAAACAAGGAAAGAAGAACAAAAGCAAGTGACTCAGGCTGGCCTGGAAATGCAACAAGAAGCTGACAAAGCAAAAGGGTCAGTCCTGAAGCCAGTGTGTTTCATGGGCTGCTAGAGGCAGTCAGTGTTACTCTCCACACATTACAGAACATTAGATACTAATGGGATCTTGCCCAGCAGCAAGATCTTCCTATTGCTTCCATACCACAGGGATCATCTGCAGCTGGGCTTCACAGACTCATTAATGTAAGGAGTCTGGTTCACATTAGCTAAAAAGCCTCCAGCACACCACAGAAAACTTCTAACACATCTGGACCTCACTGTGGCTTTTGCCCCCAGGAAGCAATCGGATATGTAATTTTAAGAACAGTTTGGTTGCTTTGCCATTCTCACAACTTATCCCTCTATACTCCTTACAGGTTGTGCAGAGTCTCTCTGGCTTTGCAAGGAGACAAAGTATCTTCCTCCCTAAATTCTAGAGGTTCAAGAAGAATGAATATTTTAAGAAATACTTTTTATTGTATTCCAGTACTCTGAACAAACGTTTCCTGCCCAGCCAGTGAAACACACCTCCAGCATATGAGAACGAGTGCACGTGCAAGACACTAAGGCCAGCATGAAATTTGCAGCTTTACTGCTGGTCCACGTGAGATCATACCCTTGGCTGGCTGCTCTTCCCCTTTCAAACTATCCCCTTGAACTTCCCCAGCTGTCACCTGTGCTGTGCATCTACCTAAGAGTGCAGCTGCCTGGCTCCGTCCTCCGAAACTGCGGCTAAAGGAACTGTGCCTACTTGCATAGGAGGCGGGGCGGCTGGGCAGCCAGGGCAGGAAGAAGGCCGGGATCTCCGAGTGCAGGAGCTCTTCTGCCACAAAGGCCACCTCAAACCATTTCCTCTGGAAGGCCGAGAAGTCGTCCATGGCAGCCGTGTGCCACATGGCAGGCTGCTGCAGCCCCACTGCACAAGGGGAAAGGGCAAGTCCAGTTAGAAACAAGTGGACAAGATTGAGACAGAAAAGCAGCTCTTGATGAAAAATAGGCAGGATAAAAGTTACTTTGTTATCTGATTTTATTTTTTTTTCTTAACTTTTTAAAAAGGCCGAATTTCTCAGAATCTCTTGAGATCAGTGGTTTTGGCTGCTCCCAAAATGCATTCCTGCTGCAGCACCCCTAAGAATCAAGAACAGCCTAGTGATTATGCAAATGGATAGTGAGGAAAGTCTTGTAATAACAATGCTGACCTCGGTCTGGTTCTTTGTCCACAACAATCTTGTAAAAATAAAAGCCATAAATGAAGGTTCGCAAAGCTTCTCCAGATGCATGGACAATAAGCTGCTCTTCTAACATTTTCTGAACAAGAAAAAGAAAGAACAGAGCAAACGTGATAAAAAAGAAATCACTCTTCCAGCTACATAAAAAGGTTGCTAGAGAACATTAGGAAGTAATTTTCTTTTCTTTGACATCTTTTTGTCCAGATATGTGCCTAACAAGAATACTGGCAAAGTTATCTCTTGATATTCAGTAAATGTAGCAATTTCTTATCTCCCTGAAAAATTACATTTGACCTTTCCACAGATGTCTGTCTTCCTCCCATACCCTGCTCTCATTTTATAGATGGATTTATAGAAGGTAAGAGTTTGGAAACATTCTAAAGTTCTCTGTTAATTGATATGGGATCTCAGCAGAGGAATGAACTCCAGAACATTTCCAACCTTCTGCCCCTGACATAGTTCAATACAGAAAAATCCCTTGATGAATACAAGCAGTGTTCCTGCATAAAGTGTGTCTGCTTCAGCATCTGGAACAGAAAGGTCATATGCTGCTTTCATTACAACTTTATTAACTAATTATGAGAAAGGAAAACCAAATCACAGCACAGTGCCTTAATTCCAACACAATGCAGAGCACGTTCTAAGTACCAGCTAATTGGAGATTATAAACAGAACCATCATCATGTAAGTAGAAAAAAAAAAAAAAGTATTACTAGTGAAGAATATGTTGCTGTTTTGTGATAGGGAATCCAAAAAAGTCATTATTACCCAGTATTCTGTTGAGCACTGCTTTCAATACTCATCCATACGAGGATTTTAAAAAGTAACAGAAATTATTGCTATGTTTTGCTCTAAAACTTTACTTTCTTCACAGAGTGAGGCATTTCTGGCCCTCCATATGTTCTTGGATAGTTTCCTTACCTGCATTATGTCAATGGCCATGGCCTGGGTGTGCACCCCTTCCACATTATTCACCAGCCAATGCACAACTTCAGCACTGATGAAGCAGTAGGGGGAGAGGCCCTTCTGTTCAGAGAGCAGCTGGATCCCTGTGCTGAAGCACAGAAGTCACACGTGTTAACACAGGCTGATTGAGAGCTCTTTAAAGTAACAAAGACAAAAATCACTGGGGGTAAGAAAAAAAGTGTAGGGGGGAGGACAGAATTCAGGAACAAGAAATGCACAGTGCCCCTGGACTGATGTCTCATTGGCTTTTGGTAACAAGATGAAGAGCTGACATTGACAGCCCTTTAGTGATTGGGAATTCTTGATTTGACAGGGTTCTGGGACTCTAATAATTGAAGTCTTTGCTTGTATCTCAATTTCTATAAAATTCCTAATTAGAGAGTCTGGAACTGAATAACAAAAGGAAGTTTAAAACTCTTCAACAGCTGACATGGGGCTCTCCCTTGAGTGACTCCACTTCTCATGTCCTCTTATTAAACATCTCATCAGATGTTAAGCACATTGATATTAAAAACTTACGTGGGGTGTTTCATGGCTTCAAGAATCTCTACCAAAGTGGAGGAGGAAGTCAGAGCACTTGTTGAACACTGCTGAGAGCTGGGCAGTAAACAGAAACACATTCAAAAATCATGGAAGCTGCCATATTTGTTCAAATATCATTAAGAAAATTGCTCTCTCTTCTCAACAATGACTTTGCCACATTTATTTCCTATTTCATCTCAAGAAGGATAACTAAAAGCATCAGATGATTATTTCCCCCCTGAGGTCACCAGGACACTGCTATATGGACACAATGTACAATATGTCACATCCAGCTGTACTCTGCAGCAATTGAGAGCAAACGTTTTCAAGCTGGCTGATTTTCTTTTTACTCTAATATACAACCACAGGAAACAGGTGCTAATAAAGTTTATTTTCAACATTGCTTCCTCCCCAGTGTCTTGCTTCCAGGTTAGAACCTCTTGGATTTCATCAACCTATACCTGATTCAATTAGCCCTGCAGGCCCCCCCAGCCCTTGCCAAAACAGACAGAAGATGGCAATTCAAAGCCTGGTTTCCTACTAGCACATTTCAGAAATGGAACTTCTTCATTTCTTGAAGAATGAAGCCCTTCTTGTGGGTGGAGAAATCAGGCCTTGTGTTCATTTAATTCTGGAAAACTGGGTTGCAGGGCTTATTTTACTACCACTCTCTCTGCACGTGGAAATGCTGCAGTGAGGTCTTGTGACAAGAGCCTGCTCGTGCTGACAGGCACAGCACAGCCTGTTCCCAGGCTCCTGTTTAAGTGCCCATTCCCTGACACCAGAAGGGCTGGAATTGAACAGCTCTGCAGTACAGCACTGCTGTGCCTCTCCTACCTGCCCTCTGCAGCACCAGCTGTGCTGTATCCCAGCTCTGCAGCATTCTGGGTGCTCCCCAGGGCCTGGGTGCTGCCCCTGTCAGGGACCTGCCCCGAGAGTAGCAAGGTGCTGCCATCTGAGGATGCAGGAACTGATTGATCAATAGAGACCTGGGAGGAGTAAACACAGCAACATCTCTATGAAATTCATCATGTAATCCATTTCCCATCTTCTCCCCTCCCCACATCATCCGTGCCTCAGCCCAAGTCAACAACAAGCATATGCAGAAGGGATAAATACACTCTTATTTTGTCATCACTACAGAGCTCCTGACAAACAACAAATTCAGACCCAAATAAAGATGAGGATTAGCAACCCAGCAACAACTGCATTGAGAGAACTACTGGCAAACCAGCAACACCAGTCTAAACCTGACATTTTCAACCCAAGTGAATAACTATGATTATAAGCACACAATACACAGAACAGGAGCCTTTATCACTATGGGAAAGTAGTAAGCATTTAGCAAATACAGTTTCAAGTCTAACTCTCAAAAATATGCAAATGTATCACACAAATTCATGTTTCATAATGCTCAAAAAAAAAAAAATCAGCTCCTCTTCCCTCCTTTCTCAGGGCAGTATGAGAAGGCTGGTTGACACCCACCCACACCTATGTCGCCAAGACAACAGGAACACTTTCCTCCCGCAGGAACACTCACACTATTCCAATGGTAGACTGAATAGTTCACAAAATTAACATAAAATCATTTCAGAAAGAGCATGAATGCTGAAGGATTCAGCTAAGTACAGGCTGTAATTGCCATCTGTCATTAACACGTATGGTTTAGTAAAGGCACATTATGTAAAAGCTGGAGAGGTGGGGGAGAGAACACGAACGGCAGAGTAACTTGAACTCAAGCTGGTGTAAATATGGGGGCTGCTCTGCAGTGATGAATCCACAGCACATACACAGCTAAAAATCACAAAGCTGCTAGCTTGACTTAGGTCTGACAGCCAAGAGTCCTTTATTCATGCCATTTCTCACATCCCAAGATTCTCTAATGGCAGATGTCCCCTTTTTTGGGCAGCCAAAACCAGCAGATGCTTCAGGGTCAACTCTACAGTGCCCACAGCCAGCAAAAGCCTCTCTCCCTTGTCAGGGCTCACTTCAAGCAGCAGCATTTCCTATGGCCACACTGTTACTGCTAATTCCTAACTGGTGTTAAGTGGACAAATGACTTCTGTCACAAGGACTCTTTTAAACCAAGATGATATTATATATTTTCAGCCTCAGTTGTTTAGGAATCCAAGGACAAAATTTGACTTGGATATCTCCAGAGTCACCTGTCAATCAAACACCACAGAAGAAATTTAGCCAAGAACCAGACAAGTGAGCTGTTGCCATTTTGTTCAGTGAGGGAAGGTGGAAAACAAGCACTTACTGAAAAACAAAAAGAGCAGCTTTAGTAGTTGTCAAGACAGTACTGCAAAGGACAGTGAGACAGGGCACATGAACATCCAAAACACAGTATAAACATTGAGTGGTGGAAGAAATGGTTGCACCTGCCACTTTGTCCTGCCAATGCTTGACATCTCACTCTCAGTGAGAGTACCTGGAAGCTAACACAGATTCCCAGCATGGCAAGCTCAGGACACAAATGCTGTCCACCACCTCAATCCCAAAGGCAGAGATGACAACGACCCAATCCAAACTAACCTGGGAGTAGAAGGTTGAAGCTGTGCGTGGGCTGCGAACAAAGTCCATAAAGAAGGCCCCATCCTGAAGGCATCAGAGGAAGCAGGCCCATAATGGCAACAGCAACAGGAACAGGGAGTCGAAGAAAAGCAAATACAAGGTTGTGCAAGTATGAAATGACCACAGAGAGAAAGTATGAGGAGAATGCAAATCCCAGACCCAGCAGGTCAGATGCAGCAGAATGCACAGCATCAGGAATTACTCACACACACATCTTTACTTTCTCTCTCTGTAACAAGACATTGCTCTTCCTTGGCTTTCCCAACATTTTTAAACCCACACAGATCAGAAGCCAATTGAAACTGCAGCCTTCCCTCCCTACTTCAAAGGAAAAAGTCTTGAGCTCTGAAGTATGGGGGCTTCCATCCCAAATACAAAACTGAAATACAGAAACCACAGGTGTAATGACAAATATCCAAAGACAGACTGCTTTTTTTCTAATCTGTTGGACATTCAAATTATAAAAGTGGGAGAGGCAAAGGAGCTCTTTCCAGGAAGCACCCTCTTCCTCTTAAATGCAGGTCTGGTATGGTGCAAAGGAAAGGGAAGAAAAATTAATGACAAAGATCCTTCCAACACTGTGTTTAATACTTCATGCAAAATTAAACAGACACTGCCTGTGCTATGCTCCTGCCTACTTATAAACCCCGGTGAATTTATCCCCAGCTGCTATTCAAAGATGTGTCAAGATTCTCTTATCACACAAGACAATGCAGTGGAACTCACCTAGATTTTCATTCCCTATTTGCAATTCTTTACTCTGCTCCCTCGGCAAAATATTTTTGTCTAACCTGCAGTTAAGACGAAGCTTACCTTGGTACATACATATAAAATATTTTCTGGAAAGAATCAATGTCAGGGTTACATGACTGGCAATTTCATAGTGCAGAAACAGATCCATAAAGGCAAAGACTTCCCAAAGATATCACGGCTCAAGGGAACTCACTGGGTTAAAACCACACTGTGCTGCCCAGTAGCTGGCTGAAGTGACTCGTCAGTTCTACAAAGCCAAGTGAAGCCAGTGGCTCAGTTTTGGTCTGGAGTAACTCAAGCACTGAAGAGCATCTTAGAAAAGCATTTGCTCCCTTGGCTGCTGGCAGAGCCCTCAGCTGTGATAATTTATCAGTTCTCTGGCTGCAAGTGTGTGGAAAGCCCGACCTCCCTGTGCAGAGGAGCCCTGCAGGGGCTGTGACACGAGGCACACACTTGCTGCTGCTCCCAAGTGAGCACAATGCTGCCTGCCCACTGGCATCCTTCCAACAGGCATGAGCCATCAATTAGGAGATTCCAATTGCTTGTCTCCCAGTCCCTGTGTGTAAATATTTACAGGAGTGTTTACTGCTGCAGCATGAAAGGCCTTCAATTGACAACAGACTCTTCCAGAGTCTCCAGTCAGCCTTCCAGAGAGGCTGTTGAACATTACTTTTAACATTATTCAGGATGGCATTTTCTGGTGGCACAAAGTCTGCCAATTTGGTCCCAGCACACTCCTGTGCTACTGCTAGGGAAGCCCACTTTGCCTTTTCCCCCCTCTGCCATGCAGAGCAACTGGACACAACATTCTTCTCTCCTGTATCTCACATGGAATTTTCACCAGTTTTACTGGCAGAAAGGGACATTTAAGATTTCTGTATTTAAAGAGAGAAGCTGATTTTTCAAAATCAGGTAGAAGAGAAACATGCAAAGCCTGAATTATGATGTGGAAATTTGCAGACACGCCTCAAGTCAATTTGAGCACCTCCTGCTTCCAGGCCTAGCACACTCCAGACTCTCATCTGTGCTCTCCAAACACTAATACTATGAGTAAGTGTCAAGTACTAAGGTAATCACAGTTGTTCTACTACTTCAACTTTAAATATCTACGTCTCCAGGATAATACAATACTTGCTCCTGATGGTGGCACAAAACATTGTGTTGAAACGTTAGCTGCTTAGAGAAAAATGCTAAAAGAAGTGGTTGATAGTGGTGAATCTGAGAAGTTCTTCTTTGCAATATTTGAACTGTTGAAACCAAAGACAGGTCACATTTAAATCCTCTATCTTTATTCAGTTCCTTTTTACTTCTGTTGAAAGACCTCCATGTCAGAACACAGAAAAATAATCAAATATTCCTGGTTGGACTGGGAGGTGGAATTCCTGCTCTCACAGGACAGCTGACAGAAAGGCTGAGGGATAGCACAGTCTTTTCTTTAAGTGTCTCAAGAGAGCTCCAGGAAGACCACCTTCTCCAGCCTGGAGTCCAGCCAGAAGGAATGACATCTAAATCACTTCTGAGGAACACACCCCCTCCTCTAAACAGAGGCAAGAGACTCAAGCTCCTGCTGTTTAGATCCCACTCAGTGTTCACACAGTCACAATCTAGAGGTTGATTCTGCTCTCCAAGACAGCCTGCACACAGATGCACTCAACACTGTACTGCTACACCCAATAGTCAAGCCATGACTGAAATTAAATGTGCTACCAGCAAAGGAAATGCACTGATTAGCAAACAGCACTTTAGATCAGCAAAATGCTGAGACGGCATCCCAGGGATTCCATACCATTGTCACACTTAGAGAATTCAATTCCTCTGCCCTTGCACACAAAGGGCAGCACAGGAGCAGCCCTCACTGGATTACAGAGTAAGATGGGCTATGATGTACCAAGTGCTCAGAGAAATAATCTTTGATTATTTAAGGAATTCTTATGTAGAAACAGCAGCGAGAGTAAGGCCAGGAAGCCCTTACCTTCCGAGGGCTGTCCATGTAGGTGGGTGTGATAGCAATGCTCCCACTCTCTGAAGGTTGGCCAGAGCTCTTCCCAGAAAGCATGGCTGCTTGCTGCTCCCCCAGTGTCCTAAAAGAAAAGGAAGGAATGCAGAGTTTATTCAAACATACTTTGTGCCAGCTTCCCACCAAAAGCAACTGTTGCAGAGGGGTACTGCTGTATTTTCAGATATTTGCTTTCCCACACACTGAGGCACAGATCCAACATTCCTTAAGTACCTTTTACCCATCACAAACAACATGGACCCTTGAACTCAGTTTTAATATGCACGAGCAATACTAATTTAGCATTAAAAATATTTATCTCTTATGTATTTAACAGAACATGAGGCAAAGTTGCCCAAAAGTGCTTTAGCCAGCCCAGGTGCAATATGCAGGAAGGATGTTCTAGGCTCTTCACACAGCCTGCAGAGACTCACTTCTGACTGGCTTCCATCTGCAGCAGAGCTGACAGTGCTGAGGTTCCTTTTTTCCCAATGGGAGGCCCAGACTGCTCCAGAGAATGAGTTGGAATTGGACCAGCAATCTGCAAACCTTTCATAGCAGACCCTTTCTAACAAAGAAGAAAATGGAAGCACAGACTTAGTCAAGCTAGGCTTAACTAGTAAGCAAGAACACACCACCTCATGTCAGCAGGGCTTTATTGAGCACACTTTAAAAAGGGAGTCAAACCATTGGTAAACAAGAAGTGAAATAGTCAAGTGTCTTGTGTGGATGCTATTCTGAAAATAAAATGTTTGTTATTCTGGAAAAGGTGAATTTGCTTCAAAATAAATTACCCATTTACTGTGAGAATGGGAACAGGATTTAATACACCTTAGGCAGTTTCTCTTCAGCCTCTTGAAACCACTGCTTACCAAAAAATTCACTCACATGTTTCTCTTTTCCCAATCCTTCTACTGAATCTGCAGCACAAAACCAATCCAAGTTAACCCAGAAGTGACCAGCTTAACTACCTCAGACCCCTTTGGATGAACTGTGTGCATCAAAGGGCAGAGGGTGCACCCAGGCTAAACCCACCTGCAGCACAAAGAAGAGCACACCTGCAAAGAGGAGGCATCAGGCTCCTGGGTAAGAAAGGGCTGGCCACGGTATAAAACAGAGCAGTGCCAGGCTGAGATAGTGTGGAGGAGCCTGGCTTGTCCCTGAGCCTGGCTTGTCCCTGAGCCTGGCTCCAGCCACAGCAGCATGAGATGCTCATCCCAGGAAAATTTCCTTCGAGCTGTTCCCAAGCCCCACTGTGTGAAAACTGACCCAGCCCACGGGTCAGCAGTGTCCTCTAGGGCTGGGTTACAGGGACACGGCATGGGCTGGGCTGTCCCTGCTGTGACAATTGATAAAAGATTCGTGTTAATCACAAAAGCATTGGGGTTTGTATAAACCAGAATACTAAGCTCTGAAGAATGGACACTAGATAAAAGAAATTATATGATTAAATAATTCTGTTTAAAATCACCTTGTTATGTTATATTATGTTGTATTATGTTACATTATAACATGTTATGTTTTTCAAATAAGTTGTATCGGCTACCAGCTTGCAAAATCACACTTCCCAAAAAGCCCTTCCTGCCTTTGTCTGATCAATGCTGCCTATCCCAAAAACCAGACTCCCAGAACTTCTCTGGTGGTCATCTCCAAGGACCGGATGGCAATCTGTGACTGATGATCACCCAAAGGCTTTGTGAATTTGTGTACAACGAGAAACCACAGTATAAGAAGAGGCTGCAAACCAAGGTTGGGTGGAGCGTGGAGTGGGCGGTGACCCCTCGCGGTCCCCAGTGCACTGCTTGCTCTTTCTATATCAAATAAAACAATCTAAATTTTGCTGAATATCGAGATTTTTGTCTCTCATTTATAACACTGCCCAGGCCTCCTCAGCGGCTCAGGTGCCAGCCAGCCCCCGCGGGGCCGGGCACTCACTCGGATCATTCTATCGGAGCGGTGGCGGCGGCGGATGCGGTTCAGGCCCTCCACGAAGCGGATGAAGCCATCGAGGAGCTGCCACTCCTCCTCGTCCGAGCGGGGCTTGTCGCCGTACACGTCGCAGTGCGCCTCCCCCTCCATGATGCGCTTGGTGGCGCTGATGCAGGCGGGCAGCAGCAGGAACCGCGTCCTCCAGAACTTCAGCGACTCGATGAGGCTGCAGCAATGGGAAAGGCAGGACAGAGCTCAGCAGTTTCCCGGGAAGGGTTTTCCAGAATCTAAAATATAAATCTACCTGCTGCACATTTCAGTGAGTGCAGCGACCACCTGAGACAGAATGAACACGCGTGCAAAGGAATGGTCAGCAATTTGAATGTCACTGGCAACAAGGCTGTGCTCAGAGTCATTGTCACACAGAGATATGCTTTCTTTTCTGTAAAAGATAGGCTCTAAAAGCTTTTTCTCTAAAAATATGCAAGCAAAAAGGAATTTTCAAGGTGCACATTAGCGTAGGAGGTATTTTGACTGAGACCTGAAAAGTAAAGATGATAAAGACTGGTTGTGTGGAGAGAAAATATCAAAAAAGCTATTGATACTAGTGGAGATATTCCATATTTCTGGTAAGCACTTGCTCCGCAGCTTAGGAGTAGGACTGCAGTCAAGCACAGCACTGAAGAAAACAGCAACAGCTTCAAAATAAATGGAAGTTTTGAGTCAGATCCAGAAACCAGTAAGAAGCCAAGAAAAGCATCTGTGTGGTACAAAATGCCATCTCATTTCTTTGCATTCGTAGCAGGGGAAAAAAAGTTCATGCTGAATTTTGAGATCAAGAGTCTGTATCAAAGGTCAGATAATGCAGCAGCAACAGAGAGCAAGGTTCCCACAAGGCAACAGCTGCTGGGAGCTGACAGTGAAAGCAGGCCAGATATTCTCCCTGGAGTACTGAGCATTCGTGGGTTGAACTTGATGATGAAATTTTAGGTCAAAAAGGAAAAGAGGCAATTAGGACACAGAACAGTCTGGATGGAAAAGGAGCTCTCACCTGAAATCCTCTGAGCCAGCAGAGCAGATATACTGATCCAGGTAATTCCACTTGTACTCTTCTAGTCTCTCATGGGAAAATTCTACCCAGCAAGAGACAAATTCAGAGTCAGAGTGTGAGGGGCACAAGCTGTAGGTGTAGTTTATCTGAGCAGATTCATACGGATACCTAAAAGACCAAACACAAGCATTACTCTCAGTATTACTGACACTGGTACTTCTCTTTCTCCTCCTAAAAAGAAAGGTGGTGTTCTTTCAAGCAAGCACAGAGCTGGAGAAGAGTGTTCATCTGAACACTGACAGCAAACTGCTCAAGCAGAGAGATACTCACTTTGGCAGGTACCGAGTCACAGTAATTATTTTGTCTTTTAAGGTGACTTTGTGGAAAGTACGGCCCATGCTCAGCCAGTACTGATCCTCTTCCTCAGGTCTATTTCTTGACACAAGACCTAGTTGTAAAAATCAAAACCCTTTCAGCTTACTGCAGTACTCAGAACTTCATCAATAAACTGTGCCTGTAGAAAGAGACTCCAGAACTGGAGTCCAGAAGTGGCCTTCTGAACTCAGCATAAGCTAAAATCCATCTTTCAGGCCACACTTTTAGGGAGCAGTTGCACAAGGAGTCTTTTGTTCTTACAGTTAAGATTTGCTAATATCATAAGCAAAGAAGAGCACTTGAGATTCATACACCACCCATTCAGAACTTTCATGGGCAGAACCACCACAGGAGAGCCAACAAAGTGTTGAGCAATTGGTGGATGTGCCTAATTTGAGGTTTCTGGGACTGGCAGAAGGAAAGAGAAAAGCCTGACTTGTCAAGCCCAGGCCACTCACCTCTGCTGTAGAGGGGACTGCTGCTGAGAGGGGGTGGCACAGCTGGGGCTGGCTTCTGTGGCTTGGATTGCACAATAATCTGATAGCCTTGCATGAGACGCTGACAAATGAACTCCTCAAACACCTGCTGGGCTGTCATCTGCACTCCTTCCTCATCCCTCCTGGACACAAAGGTTAAGCAGACTAGAGTAAGGAAGTGACCACACAGCTATTCTCAGCTCTGCTCTGGAACACTTGCCTGTGGGAGCAGGAGGGGAAAGGGGCACCTTCTGACACCGGGTGATTAACTGCCTGGCAATACTTACTGCTGCCTTTGAAAGCACTTTGGCAACTAGTAACAAATTTGCCTACAGCAGTTGTGAAACAATAAATTCCCCAAAGATGGCTTTTTTTGAGCACTTTGCAGGCAGCCTCAGTGCAGTTTGTACATGTTCAGGAGAGCTCAGAATGCCAGAGGGCAGCACTGCTCCAGCCTCTCCCAAAATGGGAAGTGAAGAGCTGGGAGGGATTAGAGGACAGATTCATCTCAGTGCAACTCCTGCTCTGAACTTTGCCTTCCTACTGGCATTTCTTTCAGGTGTTTCTTCATTAATCCCATGACCTCCTATGTATTTCAATCACCCTGATTAATAATTCAGGGGGTTTTTATTCCCATAAAGCAGCAACATGAGCAGGTCTTTTGATGTCTTGCAAGTTATGGAAAGACTGAAAAAAGTTCAAGATAACAAGACTGCTTCAATAAAAAAAAAGCAAACTAACCCTATTAAAGAATAGCTGCCAGAGACCTCCAAGACAAGCAGAGAAGTTCTGTTTGTCCAACTAACACAGTTTTTCATCAAGATTCTATAAACTAAATATCCTTTAGAGTGAGGATAAGCACCTTAAATACTGTGTCCACATGCATTTGCTCATTAGTGTTTCCAAAACACTTGCTAGCAAGTTGATTAACAGAGATGATGGCTTGAGATTGAATATTTTGATCAAAACACAAAAAAGAGACATAAAAATTTGTATCCAAACAATTTCTAACATAAAATCTACGGGGCACACCATACTGTCAGGTGGGAACATCAGAAAAGGTCCAAAGGTATCACTGGAAAAAAAAAAAAACCAACATAAGTATTCTGCTGCTCTGTTAGCAATCCATCATTCCCTTGTACACAGTGCAGTGATCCTCTTCCATCACCTGCTCCTTAAGCACGGGACTGGAGGGAGGAGGTGCTGGCCAAACCTGTCCATGTCAGCCTCTGGCAGCAGGTCGTAGCAGCCCTCGGTGTAATCGTTCTGCAGGCTCTGGCGGTCGGGGAAGTAATCGGTGGTGAGAGGGAGGCAGGCCGGGGTTGTGAGGGATTTCCAGTCCACTCCAACTGTACAACAGAAGCCTGGCACTATGGGGGGAGCAGACAGCGTCAGAACTGCCTCGTTGTGTCATGGGGGCACACAAGGGGGGACACGTGTGGTCACCCGTGGAAAAACAGGGTGCAGAGCAGGATTAAAGAAGTGAGTGGAGAGGAGAGTCGAAAAGAATGAGAGATGAAAAACAGAGTTGGCATAAAGTCAACAGGGACAAAAAGGGGCGTGGAATGGGAGGGGAAAAAGAAAACAGGATGGGAAGAAGGGAGGGAGAGAAAGAGACAGAGTTTGTTAAACAATGCAGTGCACATGCTGATTCAATCCCATCATGCAAAAGGCATTCAAAGTTAATACATTTAATTTCCTCTTGATTGAAAGCTAGAGCTGACATAGCCACTGCTCTTCCAAAATTACAGCAAGTCAGGTGCAGTTACTGATTATTAATAAACAGATCAACATTCCAAGTCTGAACAAGAAAATCAGACCAGTTTTGCATCCTAGACAACTGCAGAAAGAGCTGGAGAGAAGGAGAGAAAGAATGACAGACCAGCCTCTTTCTGGACTAGTACAACAGCAGAAAAGGGAGTATTTCCACAGTTATAAAAACAGAAGATATATCCAGAGGGGTGGGAAGACCAGAAAAATAGTAACTTGGAAAGCAATCTTTTCCCACACCCTTTCCTAGAGTTATGCTGCAGTTTTGAGATTACAGGGATGTAAAACTAGACATTGAAAAGGAAAAGCTAACTAGATTATACCAAGTCATCAGCTCACCACTGCATTACATTCTGACCCAATTCAAACAATTTGTATCACCTACTGATGCTTAACTTCTTGTCACAGAGATCCCACAGACAGAAATTTATTTTACTATAGAAGTGTTAACACCAGTGGCAGGAGCACTGCACAAGAAAGTAACACAGGACAGACTGCTACAAAGATGCTTTCTTAAGCAGTGACACACTTGTTTCTCTAGGAAGTGAAGGCAGATACTTCTCAGTGAATGGTACCAAATTCAGAAATTGACTGTACTAATTCTACTTCAACAAGCTGGTACCAAACAAACTTTTCATACTGAGAGGCAGATACAAGTTCAGCAGCTTTAGCTTTTTGCATAATAGTGTCTGGTAAGGAAAGGATTTCAGCTGTAACACAACAAACAGCTTCACATGTTTTTAAGAACTACAGAACTGCAATCACAGTGAGACAGTACAGGCAGATCCTGCAAATTACTGCAGGCCAAAATAAACCACTGCCAAAAGCCAAGGAGGCTCCTCAGTTTTTTGCCTACCACCTCCTGATGCCTCTATATATGTACATGCCCCTTCCCTCCCCACCTTCCCACTTATGCAAACTCTCTTCCAAATCTTTCTCCTGCTTACTTGGATCTGGAGAATTAGAGACAGCATCTTCTAAGGAATCCTTGTTCTGAGTTTTGAGGTTCACCCCTACAAGAAAGTAATGCGTTTTATTTTAAGCAATTATGCACTTCTCTTGAATTTCAAATAAAAATAAATCAGAAGCGTGATGATGTTTTAAGATACAGATTTTTTCTGCATGGAAAATCTCAGGATTCTGCACAGCAGAAAAAAAACACTAAGCCAATTAATGAGGAAAAAATACATCTTGGATCAAACTTGAACATCTGACTAGAAGTGCTCAGTAGCTAAAACACAAACAAAATCCTCCTCCTCAAAATGGTGAAACATCTTAAAAAGTAGATGCTGTAAGTTCCTATCAACACCTGGTATGGCACATGAAAGAAAGAGCTGCTAAGGAGACAAAACTGCTGCCTTTAAAGCCATTTAACAAAATGAAAATTTCAGGAAGCCTCCAAACATTAGAAAGGATCTATTATTTAAAACTGGCTTAGGTAGATTTACCCAGGAAATTGGTATCAACACCGTAGCTGCTCCCCTGTAAGAGGAAGGGCGGATATGTGCTCCGTGATGATGCCAGTAACCCTCGGGGGAGCCGGCTCTGAGAATTCACCTTTCACCAGCTCCTCCTGCCATCTGCCATCCACACCGGGAATTGCAACAGCATTCACTCGTCTGAGCCACCACCTTCATCTGCGGGGCCACAGCGACAGCATCCCAAACGCCAGGGAAATAGATGGGGTCATGTTTCACTCTGAAGCCCATGACGCACCAAACTATGCTGCAGGCTCAGTAAGAAACTGCATTTTTGGAAATTCGACAAAAACACAACTGCCTCCCAAACTGTTTCATTCCATAGGTGACTCAAACCATAAGGGAGAACTCTCAGTCCAATCACTGAGTACCAGTGTGGCTCCTCTAGATAAGTGAGGGTCTACAGACACAAAGAAATTCTGTAAAATGCAGGCATGTTTATTGCCAGGACATGCTCTGCATTTACACTGTGCAAACTGCATCCAGCTGAAATGCAGTTTAGCAAGTGCAAAAACAAACGGAGCCTATCTGGAAGCCAGAAAATACTAAAAATGTAAAGCAAGAAAATTAAATGTAATCAGATGAAATCCACAGAAGGAAGCAGCAGAAAATAATTTTTAATGTGACTATGTGAATGCAAGATGAGGCCCAAGAAAATTAAGTCTACTAACTTCTTTATGGCTCTGCAAGGCATAAGGGAAAACAAAATTGGCTTAATCCAACATAATTCAGGAGGGCAAATTTAGTCTCATAAAAAATCTTTAAATGGGTTTTGAGCAAAGAACATAAGTCTTAAATGCTCTAGTCCAAAAGTTTAACTTTTTTCCGTGTGCCTAGCTAAAATCCACAAAAAACCAGACAACACAGTAGAATGCTTAACATGGCATGTTGTCCCATTTACAGGGCCGAAAAGAAATGTTGAGAATTTCCACTAATTCAGGTGTCTGGGCAAATTAAAGAAGATAGAGGTAATCTCCAAGTGGAAGTACAGACATGTCTTGTCTCTAAAGGATAACAGCTTAAGGCAACTCCACCAAGAAAAAAAAAAGACTTCTGAATACCAGTGCATATTTAATTATTTTTTGTGTCTGAAATCACTGCTTTGTTATTATGGAACTCAGTTACTGCCTGAGAGCTTATTATCAGTAAACAATGAGCATGTTTCTATAATAAACTTTATAAAACACACCTAGAGAAGTAGAGAAACATTGAACAAAACCAAACTAAAACCAACAGAGCAACCCAAAGAACTACTATACACCAAGAAGTCCACATAAGTGCACTAGCAGATCACTGTTTTCCCATTTTGGATTTTTCCTGCTTTGCAGTGCCTGTGTCCCCAGCCCGTGTCACAGTCCTGCCCCGTGTCCCAGCCCTCCCGGCCCCGCCCCTGCCCGGTACCTGCTCCGGGGCCGGCCCCCAGCCCGTTCCCGAACTCCTCTGCCCCGCCGAAGCTCAGGAAGGAGCCACTGTCCCCTGGGTGCCGAGAGCTGACGTGTCTGCAGAGAAACAAACCAGCCTGCTTTGTACAACCTTCCTCACTCGTGCCATTCCCTGCTCTTTGCAAATGTAACAACAAGCCCTCGGGTCTCTTCCCTCAGTGCTGTTGGCAGAGATGGGACAGTAGAGGGGAGCACAGAGAAGGCTGTGACAGCATTCCACATCCGTCCATACTGTTTGTTCCTTGCCTCCAGCAATAACCAAAGCACTGCCTTTGCAGGACAGCAAAGCACCAGCTACTCACGTCCCCTCAGGAGAGAAGTAAAGCTTAGCTGGCTATCTACAGACCTGATTTCATGCTCTATAAACCCAACACTCAGGACTGAGCAATGGCTCACCTGCCAGTTGCCTCATGGTAAGCCAGTTCCAGCAGCTCTGCCGAGGAATGTGTCAAATCCTGCTGCCCACTGCCCTGCATTTCTGCCATATTCTGCCGGGTTTGGTGATGGATCTGGATAGCTTCTCCTGAGGGACCTACACAGTTACAATTGGATCATTGATCACCACATCTGCACTGGTTCCTCAACTGCCTGTAGCCCTCTTTTGCCAACAGCATAGGCAATGAGAGCTAATAGACATTAAGAAAGCATGTTCACAAAATATTCAGAGCCTTGAACCTCTGCCATCTCCTCTGAAGCAAGCAAAGCAAAGTATTTTTAAAAACATTATGGAGGGCCTACTCATAAGGCAGTAAACAATTATGCAAACAATTCAGCATCAGAATATCAACCCATACTGTAGTTACAATTCCCTTCAACAGGGAATTGCTCTGGACCTGTTGCTGCTTGTTTGCAAACAGAGGTATTTCCCAGCGAGGACTGCTCAGGCCTGCACACTCATTTGTGAGCCAAGGAGTGCAGCGTGCAGAGCACTTCACTGGAGCTCTCAGCTGCTCTCCTGCCGTGCTAATCGCGGACAAGGACAGAGTGCCGGGGGCAGGGAGGTGTGTGAGCAGCTCACCCACGGGGAAGGTGTGCATCCAGCGCCGGCGGTTCGAGGTCAGCTTCATGGGCATGCGGGACGGGGCGAAAGGGTTGATGAGGGCGCGCTGCGGAGCGAACCCCCCCGGCCGTACGTGCAGCAGGGACTCGGCGCTGCCCACGTGGAACCGGCCCGGGGCGCTGGAGTCGCGCTGCTGGGACTCCAGAGTGTTCTCCAGGAAATCTGCAAAACACAGCCCAGCCACAGTGAGATCCTGCAGGAGCCGAGCACCAGAGAATTAACTGCTCACAGATGTAATGATTGCCCAGGGTAAGGGGAAATACGGAAACCTAAGGAATAAGCAGGCAGAGAAGCTGAAAGCAATTTCTATCCAGCCTGAGAGTTACAATGTAAACAAGAACCCCGAGAAGAAAAAGCATTACCCCACAGCACTGCTGTAAACTGTAAACTTCTATTAAATGAATCCATAAAGAAACCACTTGCTAAGACAATCATGAAGAACTACTCAGACCTTTGAGAATTCTTGAGAAATCAAAAGACTGACATAACAGAAACTTCACGATGAGTACCAAAGACACAGGAGAAGTGAGAGCTGAGCCTTGTACACATGCCTTTTCTGTAACAGATCTGAGCACTGAAGTCAGGGATTACCCCCAGAAGACACGGGACATGATCTCCATCAGATACCAGTTAGTTGTCACTATTCAGTGTAGAACAGAGGTGCAGTTATTTAGAAATAGGAGAGGAAAATATACCAGATAGATAAGTAGCAATTACTCTTCCCAACAAGTGGAAATCACAAAGAGAAGGAAGGGTCTCATTTACCATTCTATATTGTAAAATACAACATGTGATAAATCTCCATTTCTTTGACTCTTCCCTCTCTGCCAGTCCTAATCCACACACATCCTCATCCTGCTGAATACCTTCAACTGGGTCACACAACTATCCTTCAAATTAAAAGAGTAACAGAAATACCAAAGAAAGAAAAGAGTTGTATTTACTGACAGCAGGGGAAAATATGAATGGTAGATGTGATGTCAAGTACACTGTGTGAGAGCAGCTCCACACCAGTAACTGCAATTCCTGTGATAGGATAGATATGGTAGCAGGGTCATACAGCATGGCATGATAAAACCAAGAAAAACCTTCAGGGATAGAATTTTATAGAAGATGAAGCAGTTGCAGGAGGAATACAATTTACCTGGAAACGAACTGAGTTTGTGGAAGATACTGCATACTGCCTGAGAACAAAATTATATTGGAAAGGAAGAAAAGGGGAGTGCCAGCACTGCTAACACACTGAGACAGGTTCAGCAGTACATTGTCAAAAAGAAGGATCTAGAAAGTGAGTCTTAATGACAACAAATCCCCACAGAAAAATGTTATAAGCAGGGTCCCCCAGGACTCACTGCTAAGGCCAGCTCCCATTTGACAGATTATAGGTGACCTGGATAATACAAGCTCCTTGTGAATGTCCACACCTGCAGGCAGGCACAGGAGAATAGTCAAGTACTAAAGAAAGCAATAGGCAAGGGAAAAGAGCAAATCAGTGTCAGGACACTTCTATTTAGGACAAGCCATTAAAAAAAAGCAATGGAATTGGACAAGGATGACAAAGGGAGAATGCACAGGCAGCTGCAGCTGGAGCTATGGAGAACTTGTACCATGAGTGCCAACACAAGCACCATCTCCACTGTGCCAGCCTGGCAGTGGCCAACACAAACTTCTCCCTTCCCACCTGCCCCAGGCTGACCTCTGGTGCTGGTATAGCCCAAGGAGCTGCTGACTTCACACTGGTGCAGGTGAGGCCGTGGGATCATGAGGATGTTGGAGATCTTGCCCAGGGAGCTGTCGTCAGAAGCCTGGCTCCTCACCTCCTCCGGGGGCAGGGTGCGGCTCTGCAGGGAGGGGCTGCACGACACATCGTAGGAGCTGGAGCTCTTCCTCGTGCGGCTTTCCCTCTCCCTCACTGACCTGCTGAGAGGGATGCCCAGTGACAGCAAAGACAAATTTAATCTCCGGGTTATCAGTCATGCAAGGGAATCAGGCCCAAGTCATGCAAAAGACTGGATGCTCGGCAGGTGAACTAAGAACAGCATTACAGAGAAGCCATCACTACCTTTTCTGACTGTTTGGGTAATTTATACTTCTGTGCATCACACAGCACAACAAGAACACTGCAACAGTTCCAGCACAAGGGCTGTGAAAGGGCCTGCTCACCTCCCCCTGCAATCCTACAGACACCACACCAACCTGGTAGATATCAGACCTCAGCCTACAGTGCCAGGAACATGTAGCAATAGGGAAACTGCTTGGAATTATTTAAATTGTGCTGGCATCTTTCAGCATGAGTTCCTACAGGCTGCTCAAATTAACATATTAACAAGTGAGTCCACATGCTCTGAATTAGGCAATAAAAAATGTACTTCAAAGCAAGCTTCTCAAACCTGTATTTCTGAAAAAGCACTGAAATTTATAGTTTATTCAATTAATTTGGCCAGGACCTGAGAACAATCAGCCTTTCTCCTCAGACAAAAGGACATGGAATAGTTGAGAACCTGCACCCAGCTTTTCTGCTTCTTCTCTCATTCAGACAGGCATCATTTTCAGGGAGGACTCCTTATCACTCTAAGTTCACCAGTTACTAAGCAGTGTATCAAACAGTCTGTTTATTCAACTCTGTGCAAATCTAATGTGCAAATACTTTCTTAACCCCCTTGAAAAATCTGCTAGAAAGACTAGCTTTATTCCACTTCAAACAAAATTAAAGATTTAAGGGAAAAATATATTTATGCCTCTTCCTAAACCCCACATACTATTTTACAAGTAAAATACCAGATAACCAGTCATGAAGATCAGGTACAGACAGATGGAAGCTTTTTGTTCAGCTGTGAGCATGTGTAGATCAATTCTTCTTGTATTTCTCCAAGTATTTTATGTGTCAAGCACACATAACATGGCTACTCTAGAACCAGTGCACTCCCAAGCCTCTCACCTGAAAGTGGTACAGCGCTGGGCTCTGGCTGGGCCTGGCAGTCTGAACACCTGGGCATCATAGCCATCATAATCTACCTGGATAGGCAAAGCATTCTCAGCATCCTTTGGAGCTCCTAATGCTGAAATAAAAATCACACAGTACTGGAATGTAAGAATGTTCAAGATTCACAAGTCAGAGTATCCACCTCTCACCCGTAAGGGAAGTATCTATTCCAAAAGAAATCCCAAAGTGTCACGAGCAGAGCAGCTGGAGCAGCTCAATTATCCAAGCTGGTGCCTCTGAATCAGGCTGGCTGAGCCCATAATGTCTTTCCCCCATATATCCTAAACACTAAATGAGTAATTGCCAAGATGTCAACTGGCACATGCACATTAGCATCCCAAGTAACAGATATGAGAAATACTCAAATGGTTTGATGGTTTTCTGTAACAATTGTCCCTTCCTTGTGCTGAAGTGTCATTGTGTTACTGCAGCTGTCTGTCAGTTTGGGAGGCAGTGGGACAGATCATTCCAGAACAGAATTACTTACAGGCATCACGATTACTTTTTGCTTTCTCCGTCAGTGGCTGGAAGGTCCAACAAAGGAAGGGTGAAGTGACCAAAAAAACAAACAAGGGAAAAAAAAAAAAAAAAAAAAAGGGAGCAACAGGAAAGACAGAGGGAAGGGAATCAGTCAGCATGTTCTAAGGAAACATCCCCAGTGGTGACCAAGCAGATAAAGTTTAGCTTGCTGACTCAGTGAGGCAGCCAGACAACTTCAGAAATACTAAATGCTGATACTTGGTCACAAACCTGTGTGAAAAACATAATTCTCAAAACCTTTCTTCCTCTCCATAAAGTTCTTTGTTACAGAATGAAACTAATTCTTATGGTGGCTAAAACATTTCTTACCCAGTTTTATCTAGAAAGGAAAGACCTAGAATCTAGTCCCTCATTCACAATCTCTACAACAAACCTTGCAGCTTTGCTTTCACAGCCTTTTAACACAGAAACTTAGTTCCAGCTGATGAAATACTGGTGATGCTTGACTGGGAAGAGGTACTGGATGAGCTAGTAAGAAAATATAAATCAGAAAGATTCCCACCTTCCTTCCTGCCAGCTTGATCCGTGGAGTGAAGCTGTTACACAGGAGTTGGCTTTTGGATGTGTAGAAACTGAAAGAAAAAACAGTGTGGCTTTTTTATTTGTTTGTTTGCTACACGGTTTAAACAGACCAGGAACCTGAGTCAGCTATTGGATAGAGAATATGGGATACCTGTCTGTGCATAAAAAAAATGTATAGAAAACACGGAGGGATGGTTGAGACATGCTCCTCTTTGCTTGTACAGCCTCAGCATAGACACCTGTTAATATGCTTAGCACCTGCATTGCCCAGTTCATTTTCTTTCCACAGAAAGACATACACTTCTACTGTGCCATATACAACTCTTTCTGATTTACACAACTGTAGTGATTCCCACCAGCTGTTTGAAAACCCTGTCATTTCTGTTAGGTTGCATTAATGCCCAGAGTTCTGCAAAAGTAATGTAATATTTCCTTTGCTTCACAAGGAAAGCAGAGGAGGTAAACAGTGAAAGAAGAAAGGGGATTAAAGAGATTATGAAGAGTAAAGCAAAGCACAAGTGTTTAGCAAAAGCTGACAGAATTCACCTACCTGTGATTTATCCAGTGTGGGATATTGTAGTCATCACCCATTCGTGAGTCACCAGGGCCACAGCGATTATGGAGCTGGAAGAGTAATTCAGAAGCAACTAACTGTATCCAGCCAGTCACAAAATAAGGTTCGTAGCAGGAACAGAGAGAAGGAGAGCAGCCTTACCTTAAAGAGTGGCACAGCATGCAAGGGTTGCTCTCCCATGCATACCAAATCCACACCTATCCCTGTAAACAGACAACAGTGGAGTTCAGCTATTGACCAAGCAGGACCAATATGCTAAGACAAAACAGATCATCAATTTGAATTGAAGACCCAATATGTATTCACATCATATTATAAGAGGCAATAATACTGAAAATGGTAGTTAATGGTCCCATGGTATGGTTACAAATCACCAGTACCTGTGGCGATATAAGAAACGATTTTTCTAATCTAATGCAATTTGTGCAAGATTATCCTTTAAGAGAAAGGTTTGCACAGACAGGTGAAGTTCTCTATCACAAACAATAGAAATGAAATGCCTGTAAGTACTCTGAAAATCTGCTCATTTCAATACAAAGTGCAGACACAAGTCTTGCAGCTGTAACCCTTCCTCCCAGAGCACACAACTTACAGTAGATACTTTTTCCCCGCCTTTCCCAGAGCGCAGGCAGTTGTTTACCATTGTCAATCATGCGCTGCTTGGTGAGGATCATGAGCAGCCGATCCACCTCGAACACGCCCACGCCAGGGGTGATCACCACCGACATCTGCCCCGTGCGGTCGAAGTTGCGGTTGATGTAATGCTTGTCAAACACTGCAGACAGAATGCAGCAATACTTGCAAAGTGTTTCTTTTCAGAGCAAGGCAGGAGACCACCTAATCTTCCCCTCCTCTTCACAGTGTTAAGGAAAAAGCAACACAAGTCCACAGCCATTTACTGCTTTAATGGTTCTTCCCCCGTATTATTTTTATCCATTGTTCATAACTTACCATTGAATGAAAGATTTATAGCCTCCAGGTAGTTCCCTTGTGCTGAGGTAGAATTGTAACCCGGAGGAAAGCCCTCTGGAAAAGTATTCAGAAGGGCGAAAAAAAAAAAATTATCATTCCTGTATACTAGCTTTATACAATAAAAAACCCACAGAAAAATACATCTGTACTAAATACTATTAATTCAAAAATTACAGGCAAAATTGATGCTGTTAAGTTCCACAGAAAGACCAAGGCAAATTGCCCAGCCAGGAGAGCACTAAGTAGCATGACACCAGACTCCAACTGAAACTGGATAGTTTACTGACAAGCTAAATTAAATTTTTTAAAAAGTAAAGGATGAAAGCAGAGAAAAGAGGATTCATCTACCTGCTTGCTCAAGTCGTACCAAAACAGGATATTGGATGAAAAGCTTTTTAATGGTCACAAGCAAGGAGGTCCACTCTTCCCGCCTCTCATTCTGAACTACAACTCTAGGAAAAACACAACCTGATGAGGCCCATGAAAGGAAACTACGAGGGGAAGTAAGAAGGGATGAAGAAACTATGAAGAAATGCACAAAAGTGTGCATCAGGTTGCACAGATGCTATGGGACAAGAGGTGAAAAGAACTGGGAGGAAAACATACTTGTAAAAATCTTCATAAAATCTTCCCTCATGATCCTGCCGAATTGATGCACGATGTGTTTCAGGAAACTCATCTGAAGTTGAAGGAAAAGCATATTTCATCCCATGCTCATGTATAGAAATGACTCATCTTTTCCAACAAGAAGCTGTTACTTCCATTAAAAATAAACAAACAAAAACCCAAAAAAGCCCCTAGCAAGCAAACGAAAAACTAAAGTATTTGGAGAAATATCAGACCTCCTATACAATATAAAAACTGCTTTTAAACCAATATAACAGCTTGAGTATGATGAGGAAAATTTGCAACATTCTTCCATGCAAAGTTTTCACTGCAGTACTTCCATAACCATGGCTATGTACCTACTGTGCTTGACAGAGAATACTTTGAACATGGCAATTAAAAAAAGAGAAAAAGTCTCTGTCAGCCTGTGACCAACTTTCAAGAGATGAGATAGGTTTAAAAATGGAAACATGAAAATGGAGAATTTGCATACCTATAGATTTTGCTTCATAAAATGTTCTTGAAAATAGAACCACTGTCACTTCATGGCTGCAATTCTTCTCCTGTCCAGGAAGAAAAATGCAAAAAGACAACCTTAAAAGTCACACTTGGTAGAAAGTTGTGTATACACACATACAGTAACAGCCTCTGCTCCCTCACACCCAGAAACAAAGGTAACTAACAAAACCTAGACTGCTGCATTAATGGATCTGCCTGAGTGCTCCATCTGCCTCTCAGAAATAACAAAATGGTCTGTCCTGCAGATTCTGTGCTGCTTGGCTACATCACATTCACCAGGAGCACTCTCCACTAGTCTCTAAAGAAGCTCCTCTCTCTAGTTGCCAAGATTCTTGTTAAGAAAACAAACAGTTGACACAGTTTGTTTATACCCACAGCAATTTGATATTCTGATGTGTAACTGTTCAGAGAGATACCCCTAACAATTCCACAAGAAGTAAAAATTAAAACTGAACTCAATCAACTATTTACCTTCCATTTTGTGAAGAGGTCAGCAAGGAAACCATTCACAGCTTTCTCAAAGTATAGATCCCCTGCAAAATAAAAATCTCCCAAACATCAGATAACAATAGTTACTTCACCTATGGGGCATAGCTAACCCTACGATTCTATGACAATTACACTTATTAAAATTTGAGCAGCTGTGTGCATAATAAAGGACAATATCACTAAGATAAGATGATAAAATGATTAAAAAGCATGACTGTTTCATGATAAGAAGATTAAAAAGCATCATTTTTTCAGAGGATGTAAACATGACTCTTACTGCCAGAAGGATCTGACCTTTAATTCATTTTTCCAACACATTTCAAGCATGCTGGGAAAGCATCTGTACTGTCTTTAAGGCATAGAATGCACAACTGATCCCCTGCCAGACCTGATTTGAATAGTGGCCCAGTTCCATATGCCTAAACACATGGTCAAAGGAAGTGGCAAGAGGTTTGCTAAAGAATTAAGCCAGAAAAAAAAAAAAAAAAAAAGGATGACACAGAGAAGTGACTCATTCTTAATGCCTAAAGTTGTAATACTTCCAGCTGAAGTTACCAACTTCAAGCTGGGCTAAGACAGGTTTCACTTCCTCAGTAAGCCAATGTCAAGAGAAATCTAAAACATCAAGGTCCCCTTTACACAGGACTTCCACACATTTCTGGCTTCAGGATTCACAAAAAACTTGCACCTGCCCTCCTCACCCAACATGTCCATATCCACAGAAACCTTTCCAATGCTCACAGCGATTTTGTGGCTGAGATAATGGTAGCCAGGCTCTACAGAGACAGGAAAGGGATGGCACAGTCAGGGACAGAAATGGGCACTGCAAGGAAGGATCTAAGGAAAGACCACAACACACCCTGGAGCACTGCTTAGGCCAAAGGCAGGATATTTTAGTTTGCTGGTAGTAGCAGAAAAGAATAGCAGAGGCAGTTTTCTAGTAGAGGCAGAAAGGACAGCTGCCACCATCCAGTCACAGGCAGGTCAGTTACACACATACCATAAATATCAAAATCCCACATTTCACAGCTCATCTGGATAAAAATATAAACCATGGCAGAAGTGGAGCGGAACACCACCTGCAAAGGAATGCAAGACCTTATTTCAAACCAAGCACATTCATTAGAAGGCCCAAATGAAGAGGTTAACTACACAGCAATTAACACAACAGTGGCCCTTGCACCACAGGGCATTTCCCCTCTAACAAGTCATTCCTAGTGCTGCCAGCACAGCAGAGCTGAAGTTGAATAATGATTCATTGTCCTGAACTTATATTGCCATTCTTCACCTTACAATTACAGCCAATTCCAATGATCCATACAAATCTGCAAGCAAGATAGAATTACAAAAATCCTGGCAAGGAAAGGAAGGGAAAAGCTGCTTTCCCCCTGTTTCCTGAACTCTTACCCGGGTGTCTTCACTGATGTATCCACAGGTGACTTTCTCACTCTTTACCCACAGTTCACCTGCCTGAGCCCTGGAAGAAAAGAAGTGCAGAATACTTGAATATGAAGATTAAAGAATCAGTATTTGAGCAAGTAAGATGCACCAAAATCTGCACTCAAGGATTACTTATTTGGTTAAAACCTGATGTTTAACCTAAAACATGTCAAACAGCCATTTCCCTCTGCATCTGCACATTTTCTTGTCCCTGTGCCACCCCAAAAGCAACTGAAGTAATCTCCTCCTTGGGAAGGACGAGTAGATATTCTAAGAGATAAAAAGAAAATTATTTGGCCTTCATCAGAGGCCATGAGTGTAGCTGGCTGCCCTACTATTAGTTTCTTTTACCCCAAATCAGATAGAAGCCTTCCCCCACCCCATGGTACAGACAGAAACCTGTAGATGAGTAAGAGAACAATGAAATGTAAAGGATTTTTCAGAGAAGAGTCTCCAGTTGGATATTTAAAATTCCTGAAGCTAAAGCAGTAACAGTAAGCCCTCAGAGGAGGCACTGACCTGATACCTGCAAATTCGACTTTTTGGGTGACATATGCACATGTGCTGACCTAAGAAAGAAGGGTTACATGTGTTAGAAGAAGAGCAGGCTCAGAGTGAGAAGAACAATGTGCATAAAAACCACTTGCACTCAAGCATGATTTTTACAACAGAAGTCACAAAATCTATTCTGTGTAGTTGCCACTAAGAGCTCAGCCAGCAGAACCTCTGTAAAAGACAACAAAAAATCCCTTTTTACACAGCTGAACTCTAACTGGGATCATTTGCCTAATTCACTGCACTTAGAAGAGCTGAAGACTGCACTTCAGAGATACAGGCAGAAGATATTCTAATAGCTGCTTATTAAGTGGTACTCTCAGAGAGGGGACACTTCAGCATACTTCTACTTGAAAAACAGTTTGATTCAATTCCCTCCAAATGTAGTAAATTATTTAAATCCAGAACATAAGCAAAAAAACTCTCAACAGCATTTTCAATGCCCAAGGCAGTAATCAACGTTATAGCAGTGGAGTAGGAAATGATGGGATTTGTTTTTCCACAACTCATTTACATCCATTTCCCCAGTTCTGATGTGCCACTCACAGCACAAGATCCTCAGGATCTTTGTCTTTGGTTCTCTGCATTTTGTAAAGCACTTCTTTCACAGCAAGCAAAACACAAGGTTCATCACCTGCACCCTGCCCAGGGCCAGCAGGGGCCTTACCAAACTCTTCTTCAGTCGCCACATATCCCCACGGCCAATGTACTGATCTTTAAATGTCAGCTCCACCAAGTCCAAGGTCACCTCCTGGGAAACGGATGAAAAACACTGCTTAGATTTCACTGGTTGTTTTTAAGTAGGGCCGACCAATCTGTTCATTTAATAACCAGATGTTACAAGAAGGGTCATTCAAAAGGAAGTCAATATCCCTAAAATTGCAGGATAAGGGGAAGCCCATACAAATAAATACCAAAGTTGTGCATGTACCACAACTACTGTGAGCTGCAAAACATTGCACAATGTGACCAGAAAAAGCTCAAGGATTAAATTTGTACTACAAGTCTCAGTGCAGATGGGAAGCTGAATTAAAACAAATTACTGCCATTGGTCATGGCAATAAGGAAGACTCATCTCCTGCAGATTTTTGTCTTGTGCAGAATGTAAGTTCTGACTGCAGCTCTTTTAATAGTTGGGTCATTTACAGGAAATGCCTCTCTTTAAGAGGCTCTGTGGTATCAAATAATGCAAATCCAGACTATGGCTCTTCTTTTGACTAGGCTACTTTCTGTTTTTCTTTACTGTGCCTGGTTCTCATGAATTTCTAAAATTTAAAAATATGTGAAATGTCTACATTTCTACCAAGCTCTGTTGAAGCAGGATCATAGAGTTCAAAAAGAGAACAGAGATGGCAGGGAGAGAAGAGACATATAACAAACCAACAAATAATTCAAAAGTCTGAGGCTCATTTTCTCAGCAAAGAAGACTAAATATCCTTCAGTAAAAAATAAATGATGTTTTTTCCCCCAGACTAATGTAGGTGGAAAGTCACAGGGTTCTGATTTGAGTCAAGTGATGGAATGGATGGAAACAAGTGGCCAAACCACACACCTTTGGGTCAACAACATTGACATGGACATCCTGGTAGGGCCGCAGGCGGAACACTTGTGCGACTGTCTGATCCACACTGATCGTTTCTGTGCAAGAACCAGAGAGGACAGCAGAGAAGTCAATGTCCCCTACAGGTTTCAAGTGGTTTCCAGGTACAAAACCAACACAGTGAGACTGTCATGAAATACAAATTTCAGGCTAAAAAGCTCACATTACTCAAACAAAAGCAGATTTAGAACTAACAGCCCATTTTCTGTTAAAATTCTAATCCTTGCCTTGCTAAGCAGACAAAGCATTGATTTTCTCATGAAATTAAAATACACACATTAGCCAATCACTGGTACAGCCCAGTCATGTCACTCTTCCGATGATTTTACTGTGCATAAGTCTAGGGTTTTACCTTTCTGCAAATCTTCCTTAAGTGACTTCACTTGTAGAAGCAAGGGACTAGCATGGAGAAGAGAAAAAAGGTAGACAAGTTGAGATACCAACAGTCTCTCTGGTAAATCACACACTCAAAACTATTTAGTAACAAGGACCACAGGATAAGCTAAAGAGAAACATTATTATTTTCTAGAAAGCTTCATATACCATCCTCTCCACCTGTCTCTCTGCCTTGCTCTTTACACTCTTCAGAATTATAAGGTACTCTTGAGGCAAAGATGGTACTACAAATGGGAAATTAAGTCACACAGGAGAACTTCTCAGATCCTCACACAACTGTACACTGCTGCTTTTCAGATACAGGCTGCAGGATAAACAGGTTCATGCTACAAGGCCACAAAATTTTAATTTTGCCTAGGATCTACTGTAGGATAGGAGAATAATCCTTAGGTAACAGCAGATCTAGGAAGAGGATACAGACATTGTTGATTCTATATTCAGGTGCTACTTGGCCTATGGAAGATCAGCAAACAAACACCAAACACAAAGAATTCTATAAGTTTTAAGGAAGCACTCTTAAAATTAACCTCTTTACTTCTCTTTAGGCAGAAAAATTCATGGCAGCATCCTGAAGCAAAGTTATGTCAGCCCTAAGAGCCTCTCACTCTAGAAACCATTACATATGAACAGATCCTTTCAGTGCTCCAACCTCACTGACATCAGCAAAGAGAATTCACCTGTATTCATCATTGGGATGTGCAATTTCCACAACATCTCCCAGCTTGATTTGAAGAAACACTTTAGGATTCACCACCAGTTCATCATCTACAAGACATAAATGAATGAGGGCAGTGAACAGATATGTACTAAACACAGACACCTGCATGTTTGCATACAATAGTTCAGCATGCATAAATACACGAAACCAAGATGAACAAATCAGCAAAATGCTTTCTAAATAACAGAACTTTGACAAAAGAAGTGTTCAGCAAAAGACTGTGCCTTGTTCAGGCAGCCAGAATAATTTTCTGTACTTTTCATACAACAAACACCAGCAGTGATGTAGACAGCTATAGAATCTCAGCAAGAATGATCAATGTGCTGTAAATCTAGAAGTAGGGAACAATCCAATCAGTGCTCAGAAACACATCTATGTGCAGTCATAAGTCACTGACATATATGTCACTCATTAGAATGACTGAAATACCAGATTAACAGAAAGCGTTGCAATAAAAGGGGAGAAAGTAAAAATAAAGCAATTTTATTTTGAGATACAATCTTGGTCTCTTCCAATAAACATTCATTTATTTTGCTGTATCCTGTTATTAGAAACTCTAGCTGGCAATACTGCTTTGTTACATCAAAGTTCCATCTTCACTCTTTTGTTAAAAAGATCGCTAAAACAATTGCTTTCAATTAAGTGAGTGCTGGTCTCATTCTTATGAGCTAGGAGATACTGACCACTGCCTCCAAACCCCTTCTTATGTATGACGAGCTTGTACACTTTGTTGGTTCTCATCTTGAGCTCCAGTTCCTTTCAGATGCTTCGAACCAAGACAATTAAAGGCATCTTGCATATCTAACGTAGAAACGAAAGCAAACACAGATCTCTTGTCAATGCAAAACGATTGTGTATGTTCTGCTAGTGAACACTGCACGTTGTCCCGGCCGACTTCACCGCAGCGCGGCAGAGCTGAGTGCGGACAGCTACAGGTACAAGGAGAAAGGGATGTAAAAGTGTGCTTTTCAAATAGATTAAAGGGTTGGGCTTGCAAATGTGCTTGGCAGAAAGTCAATTACCGAGCTACAGAATCGTGGCGGGAAAAAAAAACCACGTATACCCAAAATTTGTTAAAATAAACTGTCTCACTTGGAACTGATGCGGGTCTGGAAAGAAGCGCCGCTTAGCGCTGCGAGCCGGCAGAGCCGCACCGGGGACGCCAGAGAGCAGGGCCGGAGCGGAGAGTAAACAAACGCGAGCAGTTACAGCCCGCTACCGTGCCCGCAGTCATCGGGCAGCTATGGAACCGCTGCGTCCACTCGGCCCCTCGCTTATAGGGAAAGAGAAGCCCATGGAGACACCCGAGTTCCTGCCCGGAGCAGCAGCGAGGGGCGCTCTGGGACACGGGCCCGCCAGGGTCCTTACCCACACGGGGAGCAGTAGCGCAGAGCGAGCAGCGCGGCGGCTCACGGGGGAAGGACACCGGGGAGAACGGCGCTCGGACCGAAGGGAGCTCGGAAGCCTTAACGCTCCGTGCAGGTCACAGCGACACGGTGCCGAGCCAGTCCCAGAGGAGCGCGGCGGGGCCGGGGCCAGCCGTGCCGCGGCACAGCGGAACGGAGCACAGCGCAGTCCCGGCCCTGCTCGCGGAGCGTCCGAGCGCGGGGCCCGGAGCTACCGGCGCGCGTCCCGCGGGGCCCGCGAGGCACTTCCGCGTCCGGGGCCGCGCGCCACGTGACACCGCGGGCAGGAGCGGTAGGGACACGCCCACGGGGGGCGGTGGGACCCGGCCCGGTGCGGGGGCGTGCCCACGCGGGGGCGGGGCGGGCGCTGCCGGAGGCGGGGCCACAACAACGGCTACCGGGGCCGCGCGCGCCGGCCCCGGATGCGGAAGTGATGCGCGCGAGGCGGGGCGCGGCGCGGCGAGCGCGCACAGCGGGGCCGGTGGCCGCCGCCGCTCAGGTAACGGCGCCGGGCGCGGGGCGGGACGCGGGACGGGGCGCGGGGATGTCTCTGCGCGGGCCCGCCCCTTACGCCCGCCGCCGCCGACTGGGTGTTGGAGCGGAGCCGAGTGGGCGGCGGGGGCCCTGCCCAGCGTGGGCGCGGGGGAGACACCGGCGGTTGTGTAATTACCGAGAGCGGCGATCTCCGGTGCGCTGCCGTAGGGAGGCTACGGGCCCTCGGGGCCGGCCGGTGCGGGCGCTGCTGCTGCGGAGAAGGAGCGGGGCTCGGGGCCGAGTCCGTGGGCGCTGCTGCGGTGCTCAGAACAAAGGGTCGCCCCCGGTCCTGCCGCGGCGGGGCTCGGGCGGCATCGCCGGGAGGGTGATGCTCTCGCAGGGACGAGAGGCCTCGCGTGTTCCCAGGAGGCCGGCGCGAGTTTCAGCTGTTCCTGTACAGGCTGCTCTTGTTTCAGGAGCACCGATCAACGCCCGGGTGATCAGCCCGTGTTTTGGTAAACTGAATAAACGATGCTCCTCTAAAGGTCTGGCTTAGCCCGTTCCTATCCCTGAGCCTTCAGGAGCGATTTGACGGCGGCGTTTTCCCGTCGGGGTTTGCCGGTGCCGGCAGGAGCGGTGTGAGCTCAGCTCCTGTCCGTGCTCACGGAGCAGCGGCCGCGCACCGCGGGTTCGCTTCGGGCCGAAGAGGATCCGGGAGCGGGGCCGTGTCCTGGCACGGGGCATCCTCTGTACTGCGTGTCAGAGAGAAGCTGAGAGGCACAGTCTGCTGGCTGATGGCTTAGAAAGTTCGAGAGAATGTGAAGAAAAGTTGGAGCTTTTTTCTAAAGACAAGGAACTCATGAAAATCCCAGGAAATCAAACGATGTTTGTTTTAGTGAAGGAGGAGGATGTTTGATACGAACCCCAGTGATTTGTTTTATAACCTCTTCTCAGGTTTTTCACAAGATGCGGTTAAATCTGCAGGGAGATGTTTGAATGTGAAAATGAAGCTTGGGAATATCTATTTGCCTTTACTCTCTTCTTTTGTTCATGAAGCATTTCCTTAGATACTCAAATGTTTCTCGGCACCTTTCTTAAAGACATAATTGGAAGTATCTTTCTTAAACATATATACTTAGATCTTGAGGAACTAAGCTTTTCCTTTTAATCTAGTCCGGGCGTTGGACTTCTGTGATCCTCAGGGGTCCCTTTCAGCTCAGGATTTTCTATGGTTAATCCAATGTACGTTGATTTAACATTGCTTTTATTTTTAGGATAAACTGAAAAGCTCAGGGCAACTGATCTTCAACGGCCCTGATGCTCTCATCTGGGGTGGAATCTCTGCTTGATTCTCCTGTGTCTGCTGTAACAGAGTTGTTCCCTGGCCTGCCAGAGAGCATCTCCCCGGAACTCATGGCAGTGCCGGGGCCCAGCCTTGGCTTAGATGCACAGACTGATCAATCTGATGGGCCAGTACCTGTGCTGGCACACAGGGATGGGCCATGGACTTCTGCTGTAGGAAACTTTTGCCAGAAGACAGAGGATTTGGGTGATATGCTCCAGGTGATTTCTCATGGGCCAGGAGAATCCTTTCCTGAAGGATTACTGCAGGCTGGAGACCTTGCAGAGAAAGAAAAAAGCAGAAAAAGACACTTTAGGAAACTAGACTGCTCTAGTGATGGATACCAGAAGGAAGATGAAGAGGCACAAGCTGCTGAGGAGCATCCTGCTGAATGTTGTCCTTCAACTCTGGAGGAAAGGTGGTCAGAACAAGTAAGTGAATGCAGAAATGAATCCCTGTGTGATAATTTGAATTTAGGGTTAGAGCCACTAGGCAGTGGGTTTGGCAGTGGGCTTCCTGGTTCTTTTTTGTGTCTTCTAGTACAGAATCATAGAATGCTTTGGGTGGGAAGAAGACCTTGAAGGTCATCTTGTTCCACCCCCCTGCCATGGGACACCTTCCACTAGACCAGGTTGCTCAGAGCCACATCCAGGGTGTGCATGTGTGTCAGTATCTGGATTACTGTGGGTCCAGTGAAAAATCAGACTATAGTTCAGTAGACCAGCAGTATTTTAAAATCGATGTTTCCACTTGCTTAAATACTATTGGAATGGTGTAAGGCAGATATGTAACTGAAAAAGATACACAGCTGAGTGTTTTACCTTAATTATGGGGCGTTGCATAATATTAAAATAATTTGTATGTTTAATTCCAAATTTTGAGATCTTTGAGTTATCTGAATTTTTTTTAAATTGATTTATCACTTTTATGAAATTAAAATTACTAAATTCTTTATAGTCATTCAGTTTTCCAAGATGTATTTTCACATATTTCTAAATGCAGATAGTTTGGTTGTGGGATCATGGTTTGGTGGTTTTGCTGGCAGACCTAGGTCATCTGTTCTGGGTTTGTGGTTTTGAGCCCAAGGAATAGGAGAAGGCAAGTTCTAATAGAGACAGAGAATGCCCACATCTTCCCAGAGGTCTGGTGGTAGTGGTTTGGGGGTGTGAACTAGACTTGGAGACTGGATTACTCTTCTCATTCCAATTTTCAACAGTTTGCATTTTAAGCCACGTACTTATATTTTAGCTGCCACATCAGGGGACTTCATTGCTACAAAATACAAATATGGGTGTTTTGGGGATACATCCTCAGTGTTTTTGAAGGCCTTGCAGTGCAAGGCTGCCTCTGGCCAAGGCTGATATGTCTGGAGGTTTCTTAGTGACTTTCTTGTTCTGAACTAACCCAGCTGAGCAGATGCAGTCCCTGAAACATGACACACCTCAGAAAATGTAACCATTTCCACTGCTGTTTCTGTCTTGTTTCAGGAAGACCCTCACTTAAACAAGCAAGGGGCAAAGTCTTTGAGAACCTGTTGCACTGAAATTGCAGGATCTCTGAGGAACACAGGTAGTTATTTTAGCTGTACATTTCTGTCCAGCCCCTGCTTCTCTCCCAGTTATTTACTGTTGATTTAAAATGGATGAGTGATTGTGGGATGGCTTTTTTATATTGTTTTATGGTAGAAAGTACTACCCTGGGTAACTATAACAATGTCAAAACTTAATGCTTTACTTTCTCCTGGCAGGCTATGTACTGGCCTCAAGACCTTTTCTGTAGAAGATGTGTTTTAGTTATTTGTTTCCTAAGCAGAAGAAGTTGTTAATAGCAGATGTTTTGCATTTCCTTTTGTTTCAAAGATGGAGTGTACGAGAGCAGTAATAGCATCTATATATATCAAAAAGTATTACTCATTCATTTTTGAGTGTTCTAAAAATAAAATTAAAAGTGCAGAATCCAAAGAAAGAGGACAGCTAAAGTAATTATTAATTTCATTAAGACCCTCCATAATCTTCTAGCTCAAAGTACTTTGGTCACTTTGCCTGCATTTAGTAATTATTTTTTTTTCCTCCCTGCTAGTATTACCTAAACTTGTGTTTAGCTGACAAATGCCATCTAGTCTTGGTGCTTACTAGAAAAAAGGGAATAGATCTGCAGAAATCTGAGTAAATATGTTCCCTGTAAAGTTTTTAGTATGAAGATATTCTACAGTAACTGTAATTTTTAAAATTAGCACCTTCTTTGTGATTTTACAGAAAAAGTTTATGAATAATCCAAATTGCTTGGGCAGATGAGATATATCTTGTTTTCCTATGGATGAGTTACTGACAGACATGTCTTCAAGGAAGAAGAACTGGAAATGGCCCCACGATGCACAGCCATATTTCTAGGCTGGAGCAGATCAAATCCCAGCCTATGTTGAATTTTGATGTTACAAATAAGCATTATTTTAATGTTGGCCGTGCCTTCCTATGTGTTAAGTTACAGGACCTGCATTCACCTCGATTGATATTAGAGGAATCTGAAATACACAGGACTTGGAATGCCTGCTGCTCATGGGAATGTGTATTGAAAAAGATTGTTTTTATTGCCTTAGCTTTGTGGTGGAGTTGTTTGTTTTTTCCTCTAAAGACTTGTAGTAAAATTGCTGGCATCAATTCTCACTTCTAAGAACATTTTGATAACCAACACTGCATGGAGTGCAAAAAAAGTACTTAATAAGCTGAATGCCTTCTAAATTTAGCGTATGGTTCTGATTTGCTTTATTTTTTTCTTATGCAGAAGAAAACCAAGCAAATGTTCAGGTGACAGCTGAAACTCTGCCAAAGCTCACTGAAGAAGTACAAGGTATGAAGGCTGATAAGACTAGGATATTTAGTAAAGCAGGATACAGGAATGCCAGAGTGAGTAAAGGTCTTCCACCTGAGAGCAATCAATACCCGGATGTAGACACAGTCATGGCCAGAGCTGGGGTTTCAGAAACCAACATCTTAGGTTTTTTAGAGCCTTTAAAAGTCATGGACATTGGAGCAGCTGCAGATCATCCACGAGAAACAAGTGACTATAGTGGGTTAAAAGCCCGTGCTGCCATGCCATTGAGAGCAGGGAGGAGTGGTGTATCTGGTTTGGAGATTAGAGAAGAAAAGTTACCCAGACGAAATCCTCTTAATGAATTCAGCACGTCATTTGCTAATTGCCAGACTTGTCAGCAGGATGAAGAAAATGACTTCTTTAAGCGTCCTGTAGCCGAACAAAATGAACCTCATGAGTTGTTCTCAGCAGAAAGCTGCAGAACACTCTCCACACAAAGTTCTGAAGTTTTATGTCCAGTTCTGAAAAGCATCTGTTATCTGGACTTTGGAAATATGCCACTAGAAAGCAGTTCTGCAGTTCATGGAATTACCAACAAAACTCCCCCGAAGTACCTTCCCCAGAACATCAAACATCACACTCTTTATGATCGTGGAACTGGGTTTTTAGAAAACCAAACCTCCACATCTCTACCAGTAGAGCAGATCTCAGTGGTAAGGAACAAAGGATTATCTAGTGCAAAAACTGATCCTAGGGAATTAAGTGCTACTCTTGGAAAATCATACAGCTCTGAATCTGAAGAGGCTGCTGAAGTCTGTAGAAGAATTGCTGTGGGAGATAACATTGAAATTTGTAGCTGGCATGAAGGTCAAGAGGCTGCTAATTCTGAGCATTGTCATTCTCCAGCTTTTAGTTCTGTTGTTTCATCTTCTGAGGAGGTCTCAAAAGAAAAATTTAAAATATTCCCATCAGAAGGTGATAAGTTGAAAAAGGACTGGTGGCAATTCTCTGTCAGTCACCCATGCAAGAAGGATATAAAAGAAAATCGCTTGTGGGTGGAAACAAGTAACATTGCTTCCCATGAAACTGGGCAGAGAGACATACGCTTTTGTAGTACTGCCAGTAAAATTCCTCTCAGTAACCACAATTGTCTTGATCTTAGAACCAAGCTAGAAAAGGACTCACTCAAGGCACAACTATTTGAAAAGGAATCTAAGAGCAATACAAGGTCAGAAGAGTTGGCTGATGGTTTAGTTGGAGCTGCAGGAGCTGCTAGTAGCAACAGCTTATCCACTGGGAACAAAACACTAAATGTAACTCTACCTCCTGTTTTACAAAAATCAAGAGAACCTCATTATGATGAGTGTCTTCCTTGTACTGCTAATGAAGTTTCATGCAGGGATAAGGCTTGGGATAATCTGTCTAGAAAAAAAGTAATTGGTGCTTCTGGAGCAACAGCAGAACAAGTTGCTGAAGTTTTGCTTCATAAAGACAAATTCAAGTCTTCTGTAAATTCCATGACTTTTGATAACCCTAAAACAACAAGCAGAGTATCCCAAATGAACATAAAATCTTCTGCAGGAAATACGGGGAGAGTGGTCACTGGTTTAGAAAATGAACATTGTCACAGAAGGATTTGTAATAATCAGAGTATAAAGAAACAGGGTACAGCTGCCAGTACTTCCTGTGTTTTATCAGAGAGTACATGTGTGGATGAAGTTTTCCTGAACAGTTATTCTTTTGGTGTTGAAGTTGGTAAGATTGAAGAAAATGATAATTTGAAAGGAGAGTCTTTATCAGGATATAACAGTAAAGAGGCAATCATCTTTCCAGAAGCACATGCCCCTTTGGCATGGGGACCTCCTCTTTGTGAAAATGACTGGGACAACAGAGGTATAGCTCTGCGTGGAATAAATGACATTCCTACAGGAAAAACCATGTATTGTTCAGCATATACTGCAGAGAAGTCTACTGCTACCTTGGCAAGAGATGAGATTTCAAATAAGAATAGGGAGGTTGTGGAACAATTTGATCATTGTAAAGTGATGGGCAGTGAAATTGTTTGTGACAGACATGAAGCAAAAGAACAGACTGGCATGTGTGCTTCCCAGACAGATGAATTTGATAAAACAAGAGCTGTGGATTCCCCAAATGCTCCTGAAGGCAAGCAGAGAAATAAGACTAGTGAACAGCTATTAGTCAGATATTTGAACAAAAACACCTGTGCTCATAATTTTCGATTTTACAACTCTCTGTTAGGCCCATGGAAGAGAGAACTCGGCACATGTGAGCAGGAGGAAATGCCATTGCTCACAGCTGGTCCCTCTGAGTGTAGCACTTCAACCTGGGACCCACATCCAGCACTTGCCAGTGTGAACGTTCCAACACAACATGCTGGCCAAACAGAGGAGACCCTTTGTCCAAAGGGGAATCAGTTTCATCCATGCCAGAGAGAGTGTGATGTCCCAGTGCTGGCCAGTGAGCAACATTCAGAAAGTTTAACCAACCAACCAAACACTGGCTTACAAGCCATGGGTGGTTCTGTGGGAAGAGATGAAACTGCTCCTAATCACAGTGAAGAGGTTCTGCTAAAAACAGGTGGTGACCTGCCTCTGTTAGACCATAAATTTGCAAGAGAGGCCAGGTTTGAAGGAGCCCTGCAAGAGAATATAATGGGTTTGGACTCTTTAACTGGTGTGAAAAATTCTTCAGGATACATGGACTCCATCAGTGATCTAATTGAAGAGAAGACAATCAGGCTACAACAACGTGAGAATAGATGTAAAAGAAACAATAAAGGAACTCTTAAAGAAAACTTTTCTGATGACAAACCACATTGTTCACAGCAGGCTTGTTTCATCAAATGTGCAAAAGAGAAAGAAAAGCTGGTGTTTGCAGGAACCAAAACGCAGCAATCTTGGCCAAAGATGAAGTGGTTGGTGGAGAACCAGGAAAACAAAATTAGTGCTCAATTTCTGCCCATTTCATCAATTCATGGGAGTCTTTCATACAAGCCAGAAAATAAGAATGTGCTTTCAGATACAGAAAACAGAGAAAGTCTGAGTATAAATCCTATCTTAAATAACTCTCACCCACAGTTAATTTTTGAGCCTCGTAAAGAAACTGATTCTCAAAGGGGCGTTGGTCCGTCTCATTTTGAAAAGTTTGACACCCAAGAATCTTGTGTTGAGACTCAGGCAGATTCAGAAACTGTGTCAGCTCTGAACTCTCACATTTCTCTACCTGAGAAAGAAAAGCTGTGGATGTCACCTGAGAGTACACAAAGAGATAATTGTGATTCATCCTCAGCTGAAGTTTTTAGCCAAGATACTTCAATGACAAAAATTCTTTCTGTAACAATTTCCGTTAAGAAAAAATCCAGCAATATTGAGGTTCCATCTTCAGGGAATGAATCAGCAGCTGGTTCTCTGTATGGTGCCAAAAGCTCAAGAGTTTGTGCCCACAGCAAAGAAAGTCTGAAAGGAGAGAGGCTTTGCACACCAGCCATGAAAGACGTGGACATGAGCTCACCAAAAAGTTCTCCTGGTGAAGAGAAATGTAAGAATACAGATAAACCAGAAAATATAAATGTGCTTTCAGATAGAGGAAACAGAGGAAGTCTAACTCCTATCTTAAATAACTCTCACCCACAGTTAACTTTTGAGCCTGGTAAAGAAACTGATGATGAAAGGGGTATTTGTGCATCTCATTCTGAAAAGTTTGACATCCAAGAATCTTGTGTTGAGACGCAGGCAGATTCAGAAACTGTGTCAGCTCTGAACTCTCACATCTCTCTGCCCGAGAAAGAAAAGCTGTGGATGTCACCTGAGAGTACACAAAGAGATATTTCATCTTCGGACAGAAAAATTAGCAAAGATACTTCAATGACAAAAATTCTTTCTGTAACGATTTCTGTTAAGAAAAAATCCAGCAATATTGAGGTTCCATCTTCAGGGAATGAATCAGCAGCTGGTTCTCTGTATGGTGCCAAAAGCTCAAGAGTTTGTGCCCACAGCAAAGAAAGTCTGAAAGGAGAGAGGCTTTGCACACCAGCCATGAAAGACGTGGACACGAGCTCACCAAAAAGTCCTCCTGGTGAAGAGATATTTAATGCTTGTGTAGAAGAGAAGATAGGAAAAGAGGAAGCCCCCAGAGGAAGGTTGCCCAAAGATTGTTCATGGGCCTTGTTGGAAGATTCTCGAGAGCCTGGTAGCAAAATAGTCCCCCTCAGGACTGAGAATTATGGAAAGGTTTTTGAGGAAATCCCAAGATCTAAACTAAATAATCTCTCAAAAGAAAAAGAAAGACGAAATGATAGAAAGCTCCCAAACTTAGCAGGTAGCAGTGTACTTTCAGAAACTCTGCATGATTGTCAGGCTGGAGCTGTATCTGACACAGGGGCTGCCCCAGAAGTGCAGGATGATACAACGCCCACATTTTCTCCACCTCTGAACCCACTATCAGACATTTGCAAAGAACCATCCCCAAGCTGTGTGGTCTGCAGTGAAACGTGTGTGCCTTACAAGTTAAATGCACGAAACAAAGATAATGTAAAGGAGGTAACAGAAGGCCAGGACAAAATACCAGCTCATGTAGTTTGCAAGGAAAATGGGGCTTTAGGTTCAGAGAGACTTGATCAAATACAGGAATGTCAAGTATTTAAACAAAGGAAGTATGGAAAGGTGGAGGCACATCAGTTGGGCACGGCACAACAAGAATGGAAGTTAGAACATCAGGAGAAAGCAAAAACCATATTGCAACCAAGTGTGTTGCACAGTTCTGAACTCCTATGCAGCTCCTCAGCTGAGTTGATGACATCTACAAATGCAAAGTTTGGAGGCATTTCAGAGGAGATTTGTGCTGTAAGAGCCAGTGAAAGTAAACTATGTAGCACTTTACAAGAAGTTAAAAGGCCAAAGATTACCGCAGATTTTATTAGTTCACAGTGTTTGAAGACTCAGGATTCAGAGATGGAAAACCTGAACCTTAATTTAGGGTATGATGAGATCCCTGGTGCCTTTGAAACTACAAATAAACGAAGAGGAACTACAAATAAACTAAGAGGACCTCTTCCATTAAAAATACAACCTGAAAGGACATGCAAAAAAGTTCCCACGTTTTATCAGCGAAAAACCGTAAGAAAAATCAGAAAAATTAGAAGTTCACCTTTCTCTGAGATTCCCCTGGAAATATTCCCTAAACAGGAAAACACGCTTCTGGAGTCTTTGTACTTGCCATGTAAACCACCAACAGTGGAAAAGGAAACGGCCCTGAGATTTGTGCATATGCCAAGGCAGAGGGCCAAGAGGTGCAGTTTGTTGAACAGCTTGAAATCTAGAAAATGTACCAAAGAACCAGCATTGTTGAGCAAGTTGTCTGCAGTGGCCAGTAAGCTCCTGGCCCCTGCCAAAAGCAGCCATAACTTAGAACCTCTGCCATATTCTTCTGAAATTCTTCCAGTGGGTGACAGGTACAGCCAATGTAGATCTAAAAATCTCTTGGAAGCCTTTTCTTGCATTAACAGGAACGTACACTCACGCTGGGCTGGCAGCTGGTGCACCAAGATGTTCAGCTTTCAGCCTTTGGCACTTTATCCTGCAGAAACTACCAAAATACCTTCTTCAGACTTAAGCCACAAGCCTCCAACCTCTTTCTTGGACACCTCAGTTTTCCCAATTTCTCTTCACGTAAAATTGGACTCCAGTCCTGTGACAGACCTCCGAGGGATTACATCCCAGCACTCTGTACATCACAGCCCAGCTTTCAGAGAAACGCCAGCACCAGCTTCAAGGTGGACTTTTTCTTTTCTCCTGTCTCAGAGCTGTTCAGATACAACAGCTTTCAAGGAAGATTCCAGTGTAAATAATGAGCTTCATTCCTCTCACTCCACGTCAACCCCCAGGACTGTTGCTGTTCATCCTGACCCTGGAAGAAATGCTGTAGCTGGAAGAAGAGGAGGTTGTTCCATGCTTGGCCTTCACACAGTGTTAGCACTTTCTTCCTCTGGATGTTACAGGATTTGGACAAGAAGAAGAAACTTAACCAGTCATATTCCTACCATCCAGAGACTCTTTATATCGCAGCTGGCACAGGGTTTGAAAGGGGACAGGTACCCAAGGTGTGTATCTGGTGACCTCGTCTCCTCATTGCCATACTCCTTGGGCAGGGTATTGTCCATATGGAGCCAGCATGGTCCTTCTGCCCGTCCTTCTGAAACCACTCCTCTCCATTCCAATCACTGCAAGTGGCAGCCAAGTGTGGGCTTCGAGAACAGGTAAAACCCATCAACTTATTTCTGAGATGAAATGTGTGCAGGGTATATACTCGTTTCTTTCTGGGAGGGAGAGGGTGATTGCAGCTTGCACTAGAGGGTCAGTTTCTCCTGTTCCAGATCTTCACATTCTGCTCCAAGAATGGCTTAACGTGGAAGATCCTTTCTTACAGAACAATAAGAAGTGCCCTGTTAGCTGAATTTAAATATATTTGCCTTCACTTCTTTAATACTATCCTGTTTTGGCAGAATGGCTAACTCTATTTTCTTCTCCCTTGCAAAATATACACACCATGCATCAGAGTATATAATGCAAAAGGTGAGCTACTTCATTAGGTCTATTCAGAGTGACTGCAGAGGAACTGGATTTCTGAGGTAGGAGAGTTTTTTTCAGAGGTCTGAGCCACAAATACCCCTTAGAACTACTGTAAAATGCTCAATATCAGGTTAGGAGGAATTAAAGGGTGGGGGGGTGTCATTCAGTAACATTTTCAATTGTATTCCATGACCATTCTATGCTAATTGAAACCTCTTTATGCATGTTGTGGCTTTTCCTATGTGATGTTGGCAAAAGCAAATGTAGCTCCAGTTAACGTTGGTAATGAATTTTTCTCTGTGTGTCAATCTTGTTATGAGTGCGAAGAGGACTGAAATCGACTTTGCATATTTAATTTTACTTTGCTATGAGCATTTAAAATAATTTTTCTAATAAAAAGAATGAAAGGACTTCCTAGCTCTGTTACAGGATTTTTGCATGCTCTTGAGCAAAGATTTTGCCCTTTATCCCTCATACATAGGGCAGTTCAGTCCCTGATTTCATCGCCTTGCAATTCCTGGACAGAGAGCTCATGAGCACTGTAGCAAAGTCTGTTTAATTAATTGTTTTGATTAGTGTGGCACTCTGTAGAAAGCTGTTGAATTTAACCTATGTCACAGATTGACACAAGTGTAACCAAAAATCTTGCCAGATAACCAGTGCTGCACTTTGCTTTGTATAAATGGGTAACACACCTAAAAGTTTATCACTTGTTAGTATCAATTCTAATGTCAGCCAAAGGTGTGAGTGAGATTATGAAAGCACTGCTCCATTCTGGAGTTGTCTGCACTAAAATAATTAAGTTGAATAATGGCACAGAGATAACTTGCAGCACGTTCTATGGGACTTGCTTCCATTTTCATTCCATACTCTGAAAGTGATCATACCAGTAAAGTACAGTTTGAGCACTACACTTAAAAATACCACATTGTTAAGAACAAAACAAACATCTTTTTAAAACTTAGTTGTGTGTATGAGGTGAATGTAGTGTTTTGTGTTGCTGAGGCATGCTATCCTTGCACTGGGAGATGAGAACTTGGGGGTTTTCCCACAGCCCTAAGTCTGCAGGCTCCCCAGCAGCTCGGCACAGCATATCCAGTTAGCTGAAAGAGGATTTCCTTCCTGATGGAAAGAGTAATTGAATAACTGCAGGCTTTGCTATGAGTGGTCTTTTTCCCAAAGGGAGAGTATTCAAATCAAACCTTTTCACTTCAAGTGAAAAATAATGCAGAGTTAAAATATCCTAAAACTCAGTTTGTTTTTTTTCTCTAAAATACCTAATGACTATGTCTATGAGGCAGCCATAAATCTGTCCCACACAGATGTTTGGTATGTAAATATAACAGGTATGTTTGGTGTAGTATAAAAGCACTTTCAGCTCCCACTATGACAGAAATCTTTGCCTGTTTTAAGATAATTAAAAATCAGAAAAATCAAAAAGTTCCCTGCAGGCCATTTTCATCTGGAAAAGATTTGTTCTCTTTAAAATATTTCACTCACAGTTAATGTTCTCAATAACTAGGAGAACAAGGAACCAAAGTAGTTGCCCTACCTAATTTCCACTGTCCTTTCCACTGTCAATAATGAAAGTATTTATTTCAGTGAAGTTTTTTTCTATTTAATACTTATTTGTATTAAAAATTTCTAAAGTGATTTCCTTCTCTCCTTGTAATTTTGTGTTATTATTGCATAAAACAAGAAGCTCTGTCTCTAACAGAGGGCTCTGTTGCAGTATTGATACAGGTTCCAGTAACACTGGAATAATGAGTGGAATGTTGAAACAAAATGTTGCAGTTCTGACATAAGTGATAAACACAGTAAGTGGGTCTTTCTGACCTCTTTATGTACAGTTGGACTTCCCTGTGCTTCCAGCATGGCTGGTTTTCATTTCCTCTGTAGAATTCCAGTCTGGCTGTAACATCTTTGCTTTAGAACAGTGGAATGCATTTCACTGTTGGTTTGAGAGAACAGCAAGTACAAGATTTGCTGTTGAATGGAATAAAAGCTGTCCCAAGTGATTCCCTGCTGAAAACAGTATGGGGCACAAAAGTAAAGCTTAATATTAAAAGACTTAGAGCTGCTGTGCTGACTTTTAAGCCATAGAATTCTGGTAATTACCAACCCTTATGGAAAGGCATTTGGTTATTCTAATGAAGTGAGGTTATTGCAGGCTGTGGAAGTTAGAGACAACAGGGATTTAATTTAATGGAAATACTTCCTTTCAACTGTTACTGTTGCCATTATGCACTATTTTCTTTAGTTAACCAAATCCTTTAAGGTTTTTGGTTACTTTAGTTGTAAAAACTCGGGGTTTTGAATAAGGAATATAGACTTTCATAGAAAGAATTACAATCTTCAGACTTTAATAATTACGTAGAAATAATTATGACTTTTAAGTATTACTGTCTCACTCTCTTTCTGTGCCTTTATTTCCTTTCCTCATTACTACCATCTTTAAATGAAAACAATGAAATCTGGTGGCCTAAACAGCAGATGTGGCTTTCTTTTGTATCATTTTAGTCTTTCATTCTCATTCCTGATATAAGCACCTTGTCTTACAGTCCAGTTTATACTAATAATTTTTCCCTCGTTTTTTTAATAGTGTAGACCTAATTTGTGTCTGTCTTGTTTTGTTTTGTTTTTTCATTCCTCTTTTGACCCAGCTGTGCCATGTTACCACACTTACCTGTGCAGAGTATGGGAGCACTGCAGACCTCAGGCCATGGCATACGGTGAGTCTCTGGGATGTTGGTATTTATTCTGAGTAGTGGGAGCATAACCTTCCTCAGAAAGCCATTGCTTATGTCATTTTGGCTTTCAGCTTTTGGCAGTTCACTCCCAGAACAGCTTTCTGATTAAGAAATGGGTGAGGTAAGCTGACTGGGTGATGTAATGGAGAAGAGTGAGGGGCAGTTATGTAAACACCACATAGATTATTACACAGAACAGTTCTGTTACTTTCAACCATGTTGTGCCACTTCTTAGGAAATGAATATGTGAAAGTATAGAAGTTTGATTCCTTACTTGGATAGGAATTTGACTCCTTACTTGGATGCAAATCCTTTCTGCTTGAGCAACTGGATGATAGGTGCTGAAACTTCCTTCTGTTCCTTCTAAGTGTAGGGATGGCAGGTATCAAATCTGTATTTTATCTGTAAACAAAAAGTATGATTAATAGTTGTGCCAAAGAAATTTGCTGACAGGAAAGGAGGATTGATCCCTTTCTATCAGGAGTTGATAAACAGAGCTGTATGAAAAGGAAAAGAGTGGGATTAAAATGACACGTTCAAATACTCTGGCAGTTTAGTGTCAGTATCAATGTGGGATGCAGGAGGGTTGGACTGTATGTGTGTACCAGAGTTCACTTACTTGGGCAATGTCTGTGAACTGTGTTGGCTTTTTGTGCCCATATTGCAGTTTAGGACCATCTCCTGAGAGCTTGGAATGCTGTTGCATTATCAGTTGGATATCAATCTACACTTTCTTCCTCTGTTACAGTCTGGAAACTTCATTCCCTGTTGTGTTACCAAAGTCTTGTGCAGTTCCAGAGTCCTTGCCATCTCCTCCCAGGCTTTCAGCATCTGAGCTCCAGATCCCTGCCCTTGATGAAGCAGATGCTTCTGTTCCAGCCTGTCTGAGATCCCAAGATGAAACAGAACTGAAAAAAGTGAGTTCATTTTATATTTTAGACTCTCAGACTCTTGGTTGTCCTGAAGCTGCTGCTGTTGGATATTATCAAGTAAGTGTTAAAGATGAGAAAACAGGCTGCAGATCCTGCTCTGTGCTGCTGCTTGCTTTCATTCAAGCAGAAGGAAGGTGGCAAACCAGGGAGAAATATTTATTCTATAGATAACGTATATTCAGAATAAAAGGGAATTCTGTTGACTTGTGTGGTTTTAATTTCCTTGATTTTAACTTTTCCTCCTTTCTTTCTTAAGACTGAGGCAGAAAAGAGGCCAAAGAAAGTCTCACAGATCCGAATCAGGAAAACTGTTCCTAAGCCAGACCCTAACCTTACTCCAATGGGACTACCCAAACCAAAAAGGTGAGCAGTACCTCTGAAATGGACTCAAAGCATATGAGTGTAATAATTTCAATAAATGCTTCTCTTACCACCACTATTTTATACAGCCCCAGCTGAGTGATATCTGATGTTTACTTCCTTTACAAGAGATGATTGACACAGCTCTATCACCTGGATCAAAACTACTGACTGGAGTTTAGGCAAAATGTGAAAAAGCAAGCTGCAGTGCAGTCATCTTTCTAAAGAAGAAAAGTTTTTATTGATAATTATAAAGTGAAAATCAGTCAACTTGTAGTGCACAGTGAGATGAAGTGATCTATTAAGAAGTTCTATTGATGCAAATTGTGTTGGAGTTTTTCACAGTTCTTTCTTTGTTTGGGGTGTGATCTTATGGAAGCCTTAGTTCAGTGAAAATGTGGGGAATCACAGTGCCAGATGTTGATAAAGTTTTCCAATCTAGTGTGACTGCTAGTCACACTGGTCAGATTAGTCACACCTCATCTAGTATGACTTCTGTTCTAAACTCAGGTACCACCTTTGACAAAGGAATGCATTTCTTCAAAGATCAGCTTGGTATTTGTCAATGACTAAAATCAGTCTCAAGAGATGAAGTATTAATCAAACTGTAAGACTTTCTCTCAGCTTTCACAAAAAAGTGAAGGGGATTTCCCCTTTTGAGTGTCATTGTTTCAAAGCATCACAGAATGCTGGAATACTGATCTCTGCAGAAAGGGCAAGTCTTGACACCAGCCTTATAAAAAGACTGTGTGAAATTATGTACTTAATGAGTTCATTTTTCATTCCTCCTTGTCCCCAATTAGTTAAAGCATAATTAGTTACTTGTTTCTTGTAAATCTGCTTGCTGTGAAGAGAGGTTGTTTTGAGATTGTTCCTTCTAGATTGATTTGTCATTACTTTTTCAGGCTTAAGAAGAAAGAATTTAGTTTAGAAGAAATTTACACAAACAAGAACTATAAGTCCCCTCCTCCTGCCAGGTTGGTTCTCGTTCCTTATAAGAAAACTTAAGATCAATGTAAATTAATTGGTGGGGGGAGAGAGGAGGTGAAAGGTGCATGAAAGGTAAGAGGGAGATAAATTCTTAACATTGGTCTAGTTTAAACTGCTAGAGAAAGTTAATTTGAAAATAATATATTTTACTGTTTGGATGGGAAAAGTGAAATAGAATATGAACTAAGAATTTGCAGCTGGTTAAGTATGGATTTGTAGGTTTTTTCATCTATCCATTCATTCTAGTCTCCAGCAAAGTACAGTACTTACTTTTCAAAATTCAAAGAGAATTACATGTTCTTTATAGTGCTAACAGTAACTGCCTGTCATCAAATGTTCAAACCTATTTATTCTGCAAAATCAAGATTTTATAATTGTGCTTTTGAACAGAAATACAAAGAGATTCTACCCAAATGTCTGTGCAGCAATAACAGCTGGCAGTAATGTGCATTGTAGAAGGTGTGAGCTGTAGATAATATTGCAAGAGGTGTGGAGGGGCTGTAAAAATGTAAAGGTTAGAACTGTGTGTACTTGGGTTATGAAATCCCCCAGTCTCCCTTTCAGTGTAAGGTGGCTACTGCTAAAGTATTCATGAGTTCTGTTCTTGATTTTACCAGGAGCTTGGAGACAATCTTTGAGGAGCCCAAGGAGAAAAATGGACACTTGATCTCTGTCAGCCAGCAAAAGAGAAAGCGGATTCTGGAGTTTCAGGACTTTACTCTTCCTCGGAAAAGGAAGACACGAGGCAAAATCAAAGCAGTGGGTAGTTTCACCCGAGCAAAAAGAGCTGCACTGCAGAGTGCAGAGTTAGATGTTCTTCTGAGTCAGAAGCTAATGGACCTTGAAGCCTTTTTTGCAGAGGAGGTTGAGCAGGAGCAGGCCTCCAGCATCTGAGGGAGCCGCTTAGCTGGAAATGGTCCAGTCAGCTTCTTTAGTATTTTCTTCTTGGGAGAAATCCACTGACTTCTTCATACCTGACTCTGCCACTCTGTTCTAACATCTGATAATCAGTTTTTGGCTGTGACCCTCTTTAAGGTGCTATTTTTTTTTTTTTTACTTGCTGTTGGAGGGATTCTTATAAGTCCCCGTTTGAGTGTAACACAGCCACGTGAAATTTACCCTTCCTTTCTCAACCTCTGGAAATTACTGCTTATATTTAATTAATTATGTTTAAATATCTTTTGGGGGTAGAGTAGGAGTGTCAAGGAGGAAGTAGTGCACCTTCAGTGATGCTAGAACTCTGTACTCCAGATGGTTTGCACATTTGAGTCTACTGTTGTTACTGTAATGGCTGTTTTTAACAAGCTGATAAAAGAGATATGGTGTTTGATAAAGAAAAATTCTAGGAAACACATTCTTGATATACCACTAACCTTTTGATAATTAAAAGTAGCTGTCTAGGTTTTTATTCAATTGTTTCTTCCTTCTGTTAACTTAGAAGGTTCCTTCTATGTTTCTTTGCCCTTCCTGGCTCCAGGCAGCAGAAGCCCCACATAATTAGACTTTAAATAACTTGCACTTTGTATATGTTTCTTTTAACATGATTCAACTCAAAAAAGGTAATGTATTAAGGAAAAATGGTGCCCAGTACCATTTTTTCCCAAACTGCAGATTTTTTTTACTTATTTGGCTGATGCCAACCTCTTTTCCAGAGGAGAAAGTAATTGGTCCATGAGGATGTTAAGCTGCAGGATATATAGGCAGAGATTTTTAACTGAGCTGAGCTGCTGCATGCAGGGAACACCAGCAAAATCTTTGATACTTGTTTTAAAGTTATTTTAATTCCATTCATACTAACTTGATTTTAATGTTAACAAGAAGGGGGTTTTTTTTATCATTTTAGATTTACAATTCCTGTAGCTCATAATTAGATATTCTCTGTACAGCACTCTTGTACATAATAGCCAGTGTTGTACAAAGAGCCTCTGAGTATCTGGACATTGTTTTCATTATGTAAGGCCATATGTAATTATCTGATGCAACACTGGGCAATTTCTCAGCTCTACCTTTGGAAGGAAGAGAGCTCCCTTTTGGCATAACTTGTGTTAAACTTAACTTGAAGCAGAATTCCAATGCTAGCTGCAGTTCAGGTAATTTCTGTCCCTTAGTGCCTAGAGAAGTTATTCAGGCAAAGCTGTCCTTGCTGGGCTGCTCAAATTTAAATAGTTTGTTCTTTCTTTCTTTCACTTGTCACTTGAACTTGCACTTTCTTATTTACCTACCCATATAATAGAGTTTCTATTTACCTTCAAATTGAGCATATATCTAGTGGGTGGGTATTTTTAATAAAGTCCCAATAAATGCAGGACTGCAAATACCATCACTATCTTCTGTTGCTCTACCACTTCTGTTACTGACCAAACAGAAAACTAAATGTTAACAAGCAATCTGTTGAATTTCAGAGCTTTGAGTGTAGAGAAATGGAAGAGAATTATTACACTGTGTGTGCCTGAGTCTTGAAAGAAATCTAATCTGGGTTTGTTTTGCTCCCAGCTTATGTGCTGGGGTTTGTAAAAGTTTATATTCTTGTTTTGAAAACTAATTATCTTTAATCAGGAAGACTGAAGAAAAGAGAGTGCACACTTAGAGTAGTAGTGTTTGGAGTTTGAGGGTAAAATAACAAGGCAAACTTTGAACATATTGACATAGTATTTTTCTGGTGAACCTATTGGGCTGTTGTAGAACATTCTAATTGATCCTCTTTATTTTTGTAAAAAGAAATCCCTAAAAAACAAAGATCAAATGCCTCCTAAAAAAATGTTTGAAAGTTTCCTATTTTGGCTTATGAGCCCAATTATTGACTAGTTGGAAGCGGTAGCAAGAGTGAGAGATATATTTTTATGGATTTATGCTATAGAATGGGATTGTTACAGAGCATTCATTCACCTTCTATTAATATGGGAGGCTTCCAGTGCTGTGGCACAGGAAGCTGTAACCTTACTGGGGCTTTCAGGGAAATAAAGACTGGGGGGGAGGGGAGAGACTCGGGTCCAGGAAATGTTCGGACCTCTAATGTGCTTCAAAACATGCAATGTGTTGAGTCTTTTCCTTTGGGTTATGTTGGGTTTTGTTTGTTTTGTTTAGGGTGAGGTTTTTTTATTTTTCTTCCCTGCTCTCTCTTGTTTCTGACTGCATTGAAATAAGATTTCGTAACTTTTTTTTTCTACAAGCTACAGCAGAGAGAGCAGAGCAAAGAAAACACTCAAATTCTCTTTGGTTTACAGTAATTGGAGGAGTTACAAAATTATAGTGCAGTTATCCAGCTTCTCCCAGACCTTAGTTTGTGGAAATCCAAATACACAGCATTATTCTCTTTTGGTTCAGTGTTTGTATGACAGTGTAAGCTAATAGAGACCAAGCATCTCTTCCCCCCTCCAGCATACAGGTGTCAGTCCAGCTCGTGCACTTTTTTGTATTTTCCTTTCCCACCTCTGTTCCTGTTGGCAGCACTCAGGGAACAGCCGTGTTCCTTGTGGCTGCTGCTTGTACACTGGGAGTGATGGCTGGGCAAAAGCTGGGCATTTGCCATTCTGAGCTGTTTCTGTCACAGCTAATTGAAAGAAAAAAGTGTAGAGGGTTCATCTTTTGGGGTCCTGCATACATCCCTAGAGGAGGAAATGTACACTTGCCTTTTCATTAAGTGAACCCACTCCAGTGAGGATGTTTTTGTAACACCATGAAAAGTACATCACAGACTGATGACTAGAACAGCTTGAGAAGGATTGCAAAGCTTTTGCTATGTCCTGTCTCTTAGTACTAAGTTATGCAGAGCCAGGCAGTTCTTTGCTAAATTTGCTGATTGTCAGAGATAGAAAGATCACTTTCCAAAAAAAATTTTTAAAAAATCATTGTTTTCATCATGCTGTGACTGGAGCAGCTAAGGCTCCTTAATGTATGGTACAGCATTTGCCTGGCTGGCTTGTGTCTGCATACATTTGAGTTCTGGTGCTTGCTGGATATGATTTCCTGCAAGCAGTTCTCAGTCATTGTATTTTATTTCAGGTGGGCCTTTGGTATATTATGTTCCAGGTGCTTTTCTAGAATATGGATGGTAACTGTGGATTAAAAGTCTATATGATGCTATCAAGTTAACAAATAGCTCAATGAGAATTTGTACACTTGTGCCATTAGCCTCCATCATGCTCTTGGCATTTGGTTTCTGTTCAATATTGTGTGAATCTAAAATTTTACTGTTCCTTTTATGTGTGTTTTTAATTTATGGAAATAAAATTTTTTGAGAACTTTTCAGGTTTTTAAGGCCTTTAGGCTTGTATGGATAAATATGCATGATAATATGTCTTACATGCAGGGAGGAAAGGTCAAATCTCCAGAGATCAGCACTGTTAAGGAACAGGGTGTGCTGTTATTGAGGCACAGAGCAGCAGTTCTGCTGTTCCTTCATCCCAGCCTGGGAGCTTTTAGCCATGATCTCAGCTACTATTCAGAGCACTGAAGCAGCACCCATGTCTCCAGACAGCAGAGTAGCAGGAGCCAGGGAGCACAGAAAGCACAGAGTTGCTGCTCAGCTCAGAGCTGAGATTCAAGGCTGAGGCACGCTGCTGTTTGTGAGTCAAAGCTGGAGCACAGGATCATCAACAAGGCCTAGTAATCACTTGTAATGGCTGTGTCAGAAAACAACATCCCTGCCCTTCCAACCCATAAAATCTTGTGTATAACCCAGATTTTTAATTTATCCCTGATCAGCTGCATGCTGCTCTTGGCCAAGTTAGGCTGCCAGATGCATTTCTTCACCGTGTTCTCAGAAGTCCCTTCTCCTGAGTGCAGTGTCACACGGATCCCACAGATGGCAGGGAAGCTCTAGCAAAGAAAGGCAGGAACACCTGAGAGGCCTCAACAAGCATCCTGCTCTTTCCCTGCTCCTTCAGTGCTGCAATTTGCTGGCTGCAACAGCATATGAGAATTTGGCTCTGTCACCACTGGGACAAGACATGATACAGATGATGAACAGATGATTTCTGTTCAAAAGGCTTCATATCATGTTCAGGCACTTTCTGCTTGTAAAACTTGTGGTGTTTAATTGGTAGATAATATTCTGACATTTCAGAGACTCTTCAATTCAAAGTGTCAATATAAAATAATGGTTGGAGGTTTTCACAAAGAGGAATATCCATTGCTGCAAGCATCCAGTTCTGCTGGCTATTAAATGTCTTAATATATTTATTGGTGAGAAAAAATGTTTTGATTTACTAGTAAAAATAGTTGGTTAAAGAAGAAATACATATGTGCATTCAGCAGGGACTATCTAGCTGCAACCAAAATCTCAGATATAGGAAGACAATATTGCAACTACCACAATGTTAGTTGATTGGGGTTTGTGCATGGAAACTGTTTATAAGACAAACAAGGCAAAATGCTACCAACTAACCTGTGCCACTCATACCAGTCTGTATCTTAGTCTATGGTACTGGCCCTGCTCTTTCCACAATGCTGATCCTAGTTCTGTGCTTGGTTGTGCTGTTCCCCATGTTGCCATGCTCCAAAAAAGAAAGGGGTGACATAGGAGTAGTATTACATCATCATAAACATAAAATCTGCTGAAAAAAAAGACAAGAAGGTGTTCAGCACACGTTTCTAGAGATGACTGTTTCCTTGCTGATTGCTTTGGATTGGTTGGACATTGTTCTCTTCCTCGTTTCCAGCAACTGTGCCCTGCAAAGCCTCTGTATGAGCTGTCAGTTGGATGAGGATGCACAGATATCCTGCTTGCAGAAGTCCAAGATGCCTACAAACCAGTAAGAAAGTATACACTTAAAGATGCTATCAGCTTCAAAAATAGTAAGTTCTTCAGATAAAACAGCAGAGTAGAGGTCAAATTCCCCTTTTGAGCTGCAGTTACCAACATAGTCTCACATGAATCTAACAGTCTCTTCTCCTTAGAAATTTGTTACAAACAGGATTAGGTAGAAGATACTTCTCCATGCAGTCTAAACAAAAGGGCCAGAGCTGTGCACAGAAGGCTACCTGCTGCATTTCTCTCTAACTCAGAATTAAGAACTTGACTTTACCTGCAGGTGTGCAATTAAAAACTGATTCTGCCAGCTGCATGAAAGACTCTCCAAGGATCTCCTGATAGCTCAGGTGACTTGCATGAACAAGATACTGAGCAGTGTCTTTGAAAAGCAGATCACTTTCACCATACTTCCACGACTGAAAGAGTTGGAATTCAGAATCCAATTTGCTTCCCAGAGATTCCTGAGCAGAAAAGAAATGAAAGTTTCATTCATTTCAATGAAAGCTTGGGTCATTAATAGTATTTTTCTCTAGCACTGTTCTTAATAGTACAAAAAGACACACTTTTGCAGTGCCTTATTTCTCAGCAAAAGTATGGCCTCTGTGGAATGGGAACTGGTGCCAAAATACCCCTTAAGAGAATCCAAATAATTATTTTCTCAATCTCTTATGCATATTTTTAGTTCTTTGGTATTAGATCTGAAGGCACTAATATATAAAACTTTTCATCTTAAAAGGGTTTTCAGCAGTTGTACATAACAAATGGTAACATGCCAAGCTTTTCCCTGTTACCTGTCATACCTGAGATTTCAGCAGAAAGTCAGAGATTTTAGTGACAGTGACTGGTCGAGTCATGACTGCGCTGGGGGGAATGGGGCCCAGGTGACAGCCGGCCCATTCTGTGACTGCAGCACGTGTTCCGTCCGGGCACAGGAGTTCAAAGTCAAGGGGGCTATAACCCTTTGCCCAACCAGAGCTGCCCAGATCTGAAAAGAAAATGAAGTGAAAGGTAATCCTTTAGAAAAATTCAAGCAGAAGAGAGAGCGAGTCTCAAATAAAATGTTACATTTGAGAGGGAGACGTTTAGTCACTGTGTTCAAAACAAACACAGCGTGCCATGTGGTCATTTCTTAGGAATGCATAAGGAGCAGAGTAGTGTTTTCTCTGAGGTCAGTGAACTTAAGCTGCACCTATCAAGTAAATTAGAATAATATCAAGGCATATGAACAGCATATCATGTCTCATCTGCATCTGTAACCAGATCCCTTCGTGGAAACAAAGCAATTGAGCCTGCATGCCCTTTCCTTCCCCAAACTGCTAATTGCTGCAGGAATTCCCGTGGGTTTCCAGCCCCTTGTACCTTCATTTGATTTTAGAGAGATTCCTGTCTTAGAAATGTCTCTTCTCTTACTGAAATTGTCTAAAATAGAATTTTATTTTGCTTTAATGAGGCTTCCTTTTCTCCTTGACTCTAAGAAAAACATATTTTGGTTTGCCTTTTAAAGCTTTGAGCTTTCCAGAAATTTAGTGCAGTCTCCAAGGACGATTATCCCAACACACATCTTTGCACTGGGTGATTCTTGTTCTTTCCTCTCTTTCAGTATCTGAATGTTGAGCTTTACTGGAACACCTACATGTAGAAAGCTTCTAGCAAACTTCCATTTACAAATACAACTTCATGGACCTAGATTAAACCTGTAAAAGCTGATCCTCACGAGTGATGGTTGCTCTGTGGGAAGTAACTGACATTAATGAACATTCTCAAAGGAAAAGAGAGTATCTGCATTTTACCCTCTATGTTCTGGAGCAGGTTTGAGTGTTCCAGGAAAGCTACATCTCCAAAGCTTCTTCCACTGGGATTGCCAACTAGGCACCTAGTGCAAGAAAAAACAAGTGATCAAAGACAGCACTACATGGTGGCTGACATTTGGATGGTCATCTGAAGTTAAAATATGAGTAGCTGGAAGTATCCCTCCTATCTCTAATCCCTTGGAATATGTTGGTGATCTCAGCATAGAAATTTGCTAAGACAATCCTTTTCATCCCTTACAGCAGCTCCCAAGTCAAAGCCACTGCACGATGTGCACCTTCACCCATGCCTAGGCAGGAAAGAAAACAGAATTTAACTGCATTATGTATATTCCATAAGAGTGCTTTCACCTTTAATAGTCTTCTCTGCCTCTGTCTTACACTATTTTTTAATATATCTCCTGTATGCTACACTGCTTCTTACCACAGCACCTCTGTTCTCTCATCTTCTTTCATCCCTTTCTTTTAACGAGTCAGTACCAATGTTCTAAGCCTTACATGTTTGAAAACATTGCCTTGCTCTGGAAATGGTTTCATGACCATTTTAAATCATCAGTCAGCTGAACATCCCATAGCAACTGCAACCAAAACAAAATACACACTATCAAAAGTTTATACAGCCAGACGGTTAACAAATGGGAAAAAAAAGCCCTTCCAAAATAAATAAAAATCAGCAAAATAATAAGGCAATTCTGGCTGCTGTTCTGCATTTCTGACTTTCACAAAAAGCTCACCTGAGTGCTCCCATATTGCCATAGTAACGTTCGTTGTGACTTGCAGCACATCTGCTGGACACTCGAGCTCCTTCCACCTCACCATCTCCAATGCACACCTTGCACAGGTTTCCATCTGCTCCTGGCATGCAGCCCTTCCAAAAGTAACTCTGATAAGCTGAGTAAAGAAAACTGAGATGAGATTAAGGCAAGGTGTTTCCAAGCCTTTTCACATATGAGAAAAGACAGGAAAGGAATCCTAACAACTAGCAAGAAGAGGGCTAAATAGTGTGACACAGTCAAATAGGAGGGAAAGCTGCTTCAACACCCTCTGAAACCGTAGTCATCAGTTTTTGGTTGGATCCTCATGGCCCCCCTCTCTATTTTACTCCCAAATTTAGAGCTTCAGATTTTCATGGTCTAGGTAAGAGATAACCCAGAGCAGCCCTTACCAGAGGCAATATCACAGTTCTCAGTGTCATTCTGCCGAGCTCCCACTGTGTGTCTGGACAGAAGCAGCCATCCTCCAGGACTGTACAGGTGACTGTGGCAGGATCGCCTTCCCCTAAGGTTATGGATGTGAATCTGTTTGGCACTTTTCTTAGCTAGGGCAACAGCATAAACTGGTGGTAGTGCTGTGAAACAATGACAACAACCAGTTATACCAAGGCTATTAAGTATTCCAGAAGGGCACAGCCCCCCTTCTCTCCTTCATCTTGTCACAGTATCTTGAGTTACAGTACAAGACCTGCACTCTTCACTTAGCCACAAAGCTCTTGTCCTTACACTGAAATTTCTACACAAACATGCAAGTACATTCTTAAATAAATCCTAGAGCAGTGTCAGGAAGATCTAGACCTTATGCTCTCGGAAAGTTTTTATTACCTTTGTGCTTAAGATGAATTAGTTTCCCTGTTTTCTCCATGGTCTCAGCTGCTGGGGCACAATCTCCCCCTGGAAGGAGAGATAAACATTAAGGATCTTGCAGCTGCTGTCATTCCTTTTACATGGCAGAATTCCTTCAAAACCCTTGTGATCCTCTTCAGCCATGTCAGCACCTTTGTACCTTTAACTGAAGTGTTAAAATAAACAGAACAAAAGCTAGAGCAAATTAGTGGAAGAGTATTTGGACATTGATACTGACTCCTGCTTCCATCACAAAACATCATAAACTATGGAAATTTAACTATATTCTTGACAGTACTTTTTTGATTCCCTCTCTTCTTGATAAGGTCACATGAGAACTCACCATAGCATTCTGCAGCTACAGGCACCAGTCCACATCTCCCTGCAATGTACACGTGTGTTGCATCCAGGGTAACCGCATCAGCCTCACTACTCTGCCAGCAGCATTAGAGAAAATAACAAAACCAGGATTTGCATGAATTGTGGATCCAAGCAATAGGATTCTTCCACTGGCTGGAAATTTCCCTGCATAAATTTCCTCTCATACTCACTTATTCCTCAAGCTAGTTTTCCTCTCTTTAGTTCAAACAAGACATACACACCCTGTGCAGTCTTATACCCTGAGCAGAAGGAGTCTCCTACCTTGATCATTTCAATGCATTTGGTCATGGAAGTTGCTTGGACACAGACTAATGGGTCGGATTTGATGTTGAGTGCCCACTCCTCACATTTGCGAAGCTCAGCATCACTGATGCAGCACCAGCGCACAACACTGTTGTCCAAAGAGCTTCCTGAAATGGAAGCAGATCATGTCACCAGTCATGTCAGGTCACCAGTGCACCAATCTGTTATATGTTAAGGGGATGCTCAGGTAAATGTATCTGTGCCTGGAGGGAGGAATAATGTGGAAAGAGAACTTTCTCTTCCCTTTCCTTAGCTACAGTCCTCTGGAATGGTTCTCACCTTCATGGCCGAGTCCCTTAAGGAGAGCTACATAATCCAGACCAAGCACATAGGCAATCTCCAGCTGCTCCTCGAGAAGCTGCAGGTGCTGAGTGGCATCTCGGAACAGCAGATTCTTTCCCCCAAAGGATGCTGAACTGAAGAGTTCAAATCTGTCTCTTTCCTTTCCTTTACGCCCAAAGAGGCGCTAGGACAAGAACAATACTTTTAAATTGCAACAAATCTGCTCATTCTTCCAGCAACAGGCAGCCTCAGCCTTCCCTCCCTTTGTATCAGTGGTCAAGATATCAAATACTATTTATAAGTTGAGAAAAAGAGATGAAGAAAAGTGAGCCTTGCCTGAACCTATGAGTCTCCCTCAGCTACATAAAAATTGATTCAAGTTCTATGGCAGGATGAACATCATTAGCCATTTTCCAGTTTGTGTGTTAAGGCATCTTCCCTTTCTTTACTGATTTATTCCCAGCCTCCTACAGAAGAATACTTCAGAAAAAAGCAAAACCTTACGCAAGCCAATGCAAGATCCTTCCCCAGAACAAACAATTTAGCACTTTATTCACACTAACTATAAATTTCTCAAGAAAAAAGGGAACATGGGTCATAATTGCCACACAAGATGGAAGAAAAAACTGTGTCTGGACATAGACAGTTTATAACATTCACTCACTTGGATCATGCTCAGAAATTTGTTGGTGACCTTCTGGAAGTTGTTGCGGGTGACGATGCCACGGCCCGGCCCCTTGCCCAGGTTACAGGTGCTGTATTCGCTCAGCTCAGCTGTGGACCCATCAGGACACAAGAGTTCATATTGCTGCTGTTCTGACTCTGGAACGAGGAGACACTCATCAGACTGTGACAGGAGCCATGGCTTGGCAGCAGGCACAGAGATGGAATGTATAATGTTTTGCTAAAGATGATGCGGGCAGCACAGTGCACCAAGCACACTTGGGAAAGTTGTCTTTGGTAAGTACTTCTCTTCACAAAGAGAGGGACCTCAGCCAGAGCTGCTCCAAAATACTCTTGAAGGTGTACCCCTGTAAATACCCCTGTTTATTTAGAAATACTACCTGCAAATACTACTGCTAACCACCTCTGTTACAGAGCTCAATTGAGTTTAAAAGTACAAGGAAGGTGTACAGGAACTTCACAGTTATGCAGCTCAATACACTGAATTTTAAAAGGAATCTTGTAACTCAGGCAAAGCAAGTACTGACAGCTGTGTCAGAGACACATCTAATGAAGTCACCTGCCTGCTCCCATTCTCAGAATCTCCTGTGAGCAATCATTGCTCACTCACATCTTCCTGTTCTGTTTCTTTCTGAGTTACGTGGAGAACCAAGAAATACCCCTGAACTGCTTGCAGGGATTGAATTTTCCCTGGAAACAACAAAAATATAGGCATATCCCTCAAATACCTGTGCAGGAAAGAGCACAGCCAGAGATTAAAAGAAAACCGGGTTTTTAAGATTACCTGTGGCACTCATAATTCTTAGATGATCTAAAAAGGCAACATCTGCCACTCCATCCTTCAAGCACCTGCAGGAAGACAAATGCCATCCTATTAACATTTCACCTGGCTTTCCTACCTTGTAAATCCTTTTTCCCCCAAAAGTGAATTCAGCCTCAGTGTCCCAGAGCTCACCTGAAGGCTCCCTCAGAGTCATAGAAGGGTTCATTATCACTTGTCTCACAGAAGTGGTTCCTGTCTCTGACATAGGATTTTTGTCCTTTGCAGAGAGCACACAATCGGGGAGCAGCAAGACCAACCCCAGGGATGCAGCTTGCATTGAAATACTCACTAATTGCTGCAGGTGTATGAGAAAAAAACAGAACAAAATGAAAGAAAAAAGTCAAATGGGAAAAAAATCAGAAGAGGAAAAGGGACCAAATATATCATGGCCATAACTAGTTCTTCCTGCATCTGCTGCCATTTCAGTTACCTTCTCTGTGGCCAGAGGTAGCCCTATGGCTCCCATCACCTACCTTGGCTCAGAGGTTGTGCCTCATCCCAGGAAAGATAATTTCTTGCAAGGAGAAAGCCAAGTGGAATATTCCAGCCCGATGTCCACCTGGCTCCATTGTGACAGCTGCGCACCCCTCGTAGACTCTGGATATCCAGGGTTCCTCGTTTGGCAATGGCCACAGCAAACACACAATTTCCTGCAATAGCACAAAATGTGTAACAGAAGAAAAAAATCTCAATTCTGGAGCTTCCATCTCTGAAGAGGAGCTGAACTACTTCAGCGAACACAGCTAAAGAAGAAATGATCTTAGGCCTATTCAATGTAGGTACTCATGGCAGGAACTTAACCATATACTGGCTACGTGGTACCTTGTCAAACAAACAATGCAAGTTTGTCACTACCACAGGCAGAAAGGCTACTGGCTACAAAGCACTACTGGTATTTTATTATTATCATTAAATATTTTAGAAGCAATTGTTAGCTACCTCCATATTCCTACAAAGTTAATAAAAACATACTGACTTTTTTTTCAAGAAATCTAGAGCCATTTCTTAGCCAAATCAGAAGTACAGTTTATTTTTCAGCTTTACCAGCCTACCTTGATCATAGATCTCCTTTGCCACCACTGCCAAACCGTACAGCTTTACAGCAGAGTAAACATCTCCAGCATCCAAGGAGGCAGCATCTGCTTTATTTGCCTTTAAAACAACACCAAAACCCTCAAAACAAGTGTGTTTACAAGGAAACAAACAGAAGATTCAAGACCACAGTTTCTGTCTGAATAAATTTTAATTTAGTAGTTTGCTTTTGTCTATTTATTTCCAAGCAGCTTTCTCTATTTCTTGGAGATTTCCAAGACATTAGCTGGGGTAAAACAGTACATCAGTTAGAATGCTCATTAGGATTTCTTGCCTCTCAAGTGACTGTGTACTTTGTCATATAAGCAGTTCAATTATTTCAGTATCATTTTATTTTCCCATAGTTTCTGTTTACCAGTTACTTTCCAAGAGGGCTTGGACACAAAATCAGTTTTTAAAGTCTCTGTGAACTCACCCTGATTTTATCAATGCAGTCATATGTATTGTGGGCTCTGATGCAAGAAATCCTAGTAAAGGAACTGGCAGCAGTGAGGGGAAGCACAGCCGTTAGCGCTTTGGAGAGCTCAGCACACTTCCTTTGTTCCAGGTCAGAAAGGGTGCACCACCGGAATTTCTTCCCTGTAGGGTCAAAAAAGAAGTCAAGATTTGTAAGGTTTCATGAAAAAAAACCCTCAGTTTAACAACTTATCTCTTAAGAGAGAGGTTACTCTATTTTATTTAACTTCCTAATAGCTTGATTGTGCTCACTCACACACACATACCCACACACTTAGAGGCACCAAAGAGATGTGCCCACATGTGACCAAGGTAATTTTTGCCCAACATGAGAACATTTGATGATGTTTAATACGTCTCTTTGCTTCCTCTCGACTGAAAGCAACCAAATAGTTTTAGGCAGATTTTTCAAGAATCTGCAATTATTATGGCAAGATCTTTTGCCTCAGAATCTTCCTTAGTGAATTTTAGGTAAGGTTGCCACCCAAGATTAGGAGGAACCAAAAGTAAGGATGTGTTTATGGCTATGGCCTGTTTCCCTGTTGGGATAGCAAGACATGGGATGGCACTTACAATGCAGAGTAACCATTCTTCTGTTACCAGAGTGCAGTTTTTCTCCTAACAAGTCAACTGGGATGTGACTCTATCACAGTACAAACCTTCTCATCTTGATGTAAACATGTATTCTCCGGGGTTTATCTGTTTTACTGCTGTCCTTGGTTATCAATACAAGCCATTCTTTTAACCTTTGCTCTGCTGCTACTTCTGGTGCTTTCACACACAGAAAAGATGCATTTAAGGGTGGAGGTGAAGGTGAAACTTCGTTTTTCAGAAGGACTTGGAGGTTTGGTGGGTTTAAACCAACTATAAAGCTACATCTTAAAGCAATCCAGATATGCCAACAAAATGTCTTCTTTGCCTTAGGCTGCAATTATTCCATCTAGTATTATTCCTCTGAAATGCATTCTACTTTGAAATATATCACCATATGCACCTCCAAGAAGATACTAGACATTTAAGGAGGGGAAAAAAGTGATTGTTGTTCACAAAAATAGCATGCAGTTATGTAACTCGAGAGACTCTTAAGCCATGTAATGAAAACCAGGACTGAACACACAGAAAATGCCACAGTATCTGTAACATTGTCATTTCTAGATGTTCAAGGATTTGACTCTCTGGGAACTATTAATACTAGCAATGTGTACAATTAAATCATGGAAGTTTTTATTTCTTTGAGCATAGCATCAGGCATTAGTCCTCCACTTGTTTTGTTGTTAATTCAGCACAGTTCCAAGAAGAACCCGTAGTGGTTTTAGAGGGGAGGCAGCTTGAGGTCTACTGCTTCATTCTGACACTGCTAATGAGAATGCAGATCTCAACTATTCCAAGGAAACAAATCTTCACTGAATTATTAAGGAAGTTGTGTATCAAACGGCTTCAAAACTAGCAGGGTCACCATCTGCCAATGATCAAACAGAAAAAATACAGGCACAGCTCTGACTGCAACTTCTTTCTTTGCACAGAGGAAAACAAACCCGAAGCATATTTTAGTTTGAATGTCACCCACCCAGAGGCAACCCTTCTCTCTCCCTCTCTGCATCAGCCTTACCTGAAGCCAGCAAAGAGAAGGTGATCAGGACAATTAAAATCACTGTCTTCATCATTACAGCAGTTCAGCAAGGATCTTCTCTCTACCCTGACGCTCTGCCTTCTCATACCAGGAATTCCACAGAGATGACCAAAGCTTCTGGAAGATAACAAGGGGGGTTTAGACATCAACGAGGATAAATCAAGATTTAAGGAAAAAGACGAACTGTCAGAGGATGGTATATCCTTGTATGCAAAGGAGAAAGGGACAGTGTCCCTTTCCTACCTGCAGATGGAAAATACCCATGCATTTTCTGCTCTATTTTTATCAGACATAGAAAGAAATGTAAGCCTCTGCTTTAGAAAGAAATAGTACTTCTGCAGCTTCAAAAGGCACCCAAATGCCTTTGGGAGACAGGCAAGACTTACACCTAACTTATAAAAAAGATACCTAAAGCTAAGTGAATTACCCAGACTACTGACCATATCTCACTACACAATACTGAAGTGTCCTTCTTACCTTGGTTTTTTTCACCTGATAATGGCTTATCTCCTGAGTAATTTTCAATAAAAAGTAATCCTATGCCTCCCTAAGAATTCAGAACAGAGTTAGGACACTGCTGACTGTCTTTGATTCTCTTCATTCCATTCCAGCCCAGCAATCTCATCCAAACTGCCTTATTCCCCTATTTTCTAAAGCTTTGCCTGAAGTATTATTACCTCTTAACTACTCTACAGGAGCTATTTACATCAAAAATTCTGTGGCAGGGAAAAAATACATTTATTTATAGATTTTATATAAGCAGAAGTGTCTGATGATGTATAAGATATTGTTAATATGGTTTCATCTTTCCTGTTTAGGAAAGAATTAACTGTTCCAAGAGTTCTGGAGGAATAGAGTCTTTATCCTATTTTGTTTTCCTTCTTCATTTTACAGATTTCCCTGGTGCTTTGTCTACTTCATGTACTTTTGCAGACACTTTTCCCAGACTTCTTTTGTTGCCTCATGTGCTCTTTCCTAGTGATTCAGTCATCATTCCTCACTTGCTTCTTTCACACTCAGGTATTGCTTATCTGTTGAGTTCCACAAATTCCCTCTCTAGATCTGCAACATTTGTTGAGGTGTTGTTTCCCACTGATCTGATGACAGAAGTAGTTACACAGAATCACAGGATGGTTTGGGTTGGAAGGGACCTTAGAGCTCATCCTGTTCCACCCCCTGCCAAGGCCAGGGATGCCTCCTATTAAATCAGATTGCTCCAAGCCCTGTCCAGCCTGAGGCATTTCCCATTTCTTCCTGCACTCCCTGAACAAATGTTCTCAAGCCCCAACACCTCCATTCTCTCCTTTGTGGTAGGAGCTGTGATATTAATCCCCTCTTGGACTTGGCTCAGCTGCACAGGCCTGGCACAGCTCAGTACCCTTAGGGAGTTACATTTTATCCCTCAGTGAATGCATGTTAGAATGATGTTAAAAAACCATGATGTTAAAAAAAACCCTAAATGTAAGAACAAGACACATGATAAAAGGAATTCTAAAATAGTTTCATGTCCACATATTTACTTTTAATTCCAAGGAGAAAGATTAGATGAGGACAGATTATTAATCGGTTTAGCCTTGTGACGATTATTTTACACTATAAACAAGAGTGTTACATTTAACTACACCTTCACCTCTGAATCACTTCTCAGTCTGTTCTGGGGAAACTTATCTGTCAGGCCCACCAGTGGGGTGCACTTGCACATTAAAGCTAATGGTTCTTGAAAGGCTTGTACCAAAGCATCTAACAGCATCAAATCCCACCTTCTTTGAGGTTTTACTTCCTGCCAATCCCACCATTATGTACAGGATATGTAAATCCCAACAATTCAGTCATGTTTCATGAGAGCTGTATCTGGATTTCCCCTCAAATTTTATATATTTAACAATGTAAGGCTTTCCTGTACATGTCTAAGATACTTATACAGATACTACTGCCTATGGTGATGTGAAAAAAAGGCAGAATGACGTGAAGGTGTCGTAGATGTCATTCAGGCCTGGTCAGGAAAATAAACAAACATAAATCAGGAATTTAAATTAATGAGCTTGCCTGAGGACCATGTCCTAAAGCAGTGAGGATGTAGAAACACAGTGCCAGGATTCTTGAATTCTTTTCCTACTGATTCATGGTACGAAACTACCCCTCTGCCACCGTCAGAGAAAGGTAATTAGCTACTTCCCAGCAGTGTAGCATTTATTCATCTAAGAGAGTGGAAAACCAAATAATCTCTATAAAATTCACCTGGGCAGCAGACAGCCAGGCAATATCCAGGCAAGGGACACGAGAGGAGGAATAGGTGTTACCGCACTACCCAGCCAGACATCTCACTTGGAGGAACAGCATTGTGTCTGTCCCGTGTCGTGTGTCCTCTCCCTAAAATCCCTGCCCTGATATTCCTGGTGATCCCATACCTGGGGCAAATAACTTACCTTACCTGTCTGTCAATAGCAGCGCTGGAAAGCAGCTGAGCCCCTCATCCTCATCCCCAACAGCAGCCCCCTCCTCCCACTGGGCACAGCCCACAAGCCCTTGGTGGAGCAGCTTCATCCCCACAGCACAAACCCTCAGGAACCACCACCCTGTGCCCACTGTACATCCCCCGGGAAATGTTCCCACATTCCGTCCCCTCAGGGCCGGCCCTATCCCCACTCCACACCGCCTCAGCGACCTCCCCTTTCCCCCCCCGCACCAAGAGAACAGCCCTGCCCACAGATCAAACCCCCTTGGAAGAACACCCCGCACCCGTATCCCCATGCCGGCTCTCCCCTCAGGAATGAACCCTTCCCTCGACGCCGTGTTCCCTTAGGGAATTGCAGGGGACGTGTCCCTCACAGCCCCGTGCCCGGCACTGCCCGCTCTCCTCACGGCCCCGCGCCCGGCACCGCCCGCTCCCCTCACGGCCGCGGCCCCGCCCCCGGCCCCGCCCCGCGCGCTGTTCCCGGCCCCGCGCGCGGGACGCGGCAGAGGACGCGGCGGCGGCGGCGTGGGAAGATGGCGGCGGCCGCAGTACGGAGCAGGTACGGGCACGGCGGGGCTGGGGTTGCGACTGTCACTGTCCTTGTCACTGTCATTGTCCGGCCCCGGCAGCCCTGACAGCCGGCACCCCGCGGGGGAGGAGGAGCCGGGCCGGGGGCTGTAGCCGCCCCCTTCTGTCCCCCCTCGTTCGCTGACGTTTCCCTGCCGGCGTGAGCGCGGCTGTCTCTGCAGCCTTGGCCCTGCCCTTGGCATGGGTGAGGAGCCTTGCCCTCCTTCTCCAAGCTGGAAAGGAAGATAAGGGGCTTACGTATTTTAAGAACGAGAAGCGTGTGGCCTTGTATAGTTTTGACTCGGTTTTGCAGTCTGTAGCTGTCAGTGTGTAAGTACTCAGTAGGAATCGGTAGATGGGCACAGATACAGCCCCTCGGGTTATGCAATGTTGGGGGGCGCCTGAGAGGAGAAGCCCCTGGCCGGGCACTGATACTCCTCTACAGGAGATATCCTCTTACAGATTGTGCTTTTCATAGCAACCAAACAGATTAATGAGTGTTGTTTCTCGGCCACGGTTCTCTGTTCTTGGATAGAACACACAGTCCCCGTATTTTCCCTTCTCTCTCAAAACCTGGAGGACATACCTTGTGCACAGAGTGTTCTGTTACCTCCGGCCTCAGTGCTGGCAGCAGAGTGATGTCCCTCGTCCAGAGATGGCTGAAGTTAACATGGGATTCCTTGGCAGTTCCTTCTCCATGAGCCTCCAGTCGGGTGGGAGAGGCAGGAGGTCAATACTCCCACATGCATTTGTACCCATCAAGGTCAGGCTGTCGGGAGCAGGGAAGGTGAAAATGTTTCGTTTTGCCGTCTTTGCCTGTTTTTAGGCAGATTTCAGAGTAAGGTGGAGACTGATTTTCCGGTGTTGGACACCAAAACCAATTTTGGTAGGAGTTTAGGGTTAGGTGTTGTGTCCTTCCACTACCTGAGGAAATAGCAAGTCCCAGGTGCCTTGCCCTGGCTCGGCAGCGTGAGCAGCTCCTGGGTGCTCCTCGTTCTGTTCTGACTGTGCATTTTTGTATAGACTGTTATGTAGGAAGGCTAATAAATGTCTCAAATACTAATTCTTTAGGTGCAGTTAAGTTTTAATAATTTTTTCCATTACTTTTTTGGATTTGAAAATTCTTCTGGTAAATTTAAGTCTAATGCTAATTCGATTAGTTCTTTACTTTTTGAATCCCTTAGAAGTAGCCCACAGGCTCCCAGCTAACTGATGAGCAAGTGTTCCTTTTATCCCAGGTGTTTTAATATGTTGTAAAACAGGCCTTGTAAGTCCACAAATTAGTGTAATTTGAATGACCCAAGAGCATCAGGTGACCTCGTTGTTCATGACAAATTACAACGTGTTGCTCTGTAGAACATACAGGTTCTGCAGCAGTGGGCAAATTTCTGTCTTGACAAGGAAATGACATCGTGGGAGATGATGCAGTAGTGGGGCATGTTTAGCACAGTTACAGGAATTTGGGGCTTGGGGAGGGTCTGTCCTGTCCCATTTGGGTTAATACAGGGATTTTAATAGAGACCAGGAAGCTGAAGGGCAGAATGAGATATTCTGACACTGTTGCTGTGGGGATAAGAGAAAACTTTAGCTGGTCCTTGGCTAATGTTAAAGCACAGTTACCAAGTATGTGCTGGTACAATGATGTGACTTCTAGACAAGAAATCTGCTATTTGTAGATTGTTCTTTGAAATATCATGTCTGTATGTAACTCAGCAGACACCTGAATTTAAGTCTTTATGTTCTTAATAATCACTTCCTGAGATTGAATGGCCCCAAATGATGCAATAGCTTGTAAGCTACTGAAGTAATTGTGTTCTCTGAGTATCTGATCAAGAAGATGAAAGGCCAGAGGGCAGATGAAGACATACCAGTTGTGGCATTGTCTCTTGGGAAAGAGCAGGTTGCACAAAGATCTGGATCTTCCTAAGGCCCGGGCCTGTTGGGGTGAGAACACCATCCCTCTGCTCCCTGTGATCCTGCCTGACAGCAGGATGTTGCCTGGCCACAGTCAAATACTTGTTTAAACGTGCTTATACAGACTCTGAGCAGTTCTTGAACAACTGGATGTCTTCTTGTCAGATTTATTACGAACATGGAATTAAATATTATATATTAAACACACGAAAAGTCCTGCCTGAACCTTTTCTCTATATTGGCCAGTTCCAAGTTTATTTTGTGTATTTTCAGAGGGGCAGAACCACTGTCACTGCAGTTCACCAGTGATCAGAGTGGTAAGGTAAATTCTAAAGGAGAGCTGCTGTGCCTGGCAGCCTTTTTACTTTTTCAGCTACACCACTTGGTCTAATAAAAGCTAACTTCTTCATAGAATCCAAAACTTCTCTATGTACTCCTCCTCCTTCCCACCAAGATGGTAAAACAAAACCATGAACCAAATCCTAAGTGTCTCTCTGGGCAATTGCTGCTGTAGGACATTCTTGAATGACACAGTTGTAGCAGCCCAGTGGAGGTGGAATAATCCCAAGTACTAAACGATAATTATAAAATTTACCACTCCCATTTGCATTTTAGAGCTCCAAAGAGGCCAGGATACAGTACATGCCAACAACATAAATAGTTGCCTCTAAAGGGCTATTGGAAAGATCAGCATCTACATTACTCAGAAAAGTGTCACTGTTACAACAGCCCAGGAGGAACATGTCAATATTTGTTAAGAAAAAGAAAATTTAAAGATGCATCATTAAATAAATACCTGCAAGAGTAGTTAGATTGTCAGGTTTTTCAAATATTTTTTAGGAAAGGAGTAGACCACTAGGGATGAGGCTCAGTGGAAATTTTATGATAATTTGAGCAGACTTTTCCCTCTGTTACTCAGCTGATAAACATTAGATTGTCACTACACTGAACTGCTGACATTTACATTATTAAACATTTGTACTTAAGCAGCCACTTCTTGTTTGTTGTATTTGCAGTTTGCTGTGCAGCTGTAACTTGCTGGTGCATAAAAACCTGTGTATTAGAGCTGGAGTCCTATGGAAGCAGCCTCCTTCAAGGACGTTTTTCAGTGGTAAGTGATGGGCTGTACCTACAAGTGGTTTTAAATTCAGGGTCACTCAAAGTTAGGCCAATTGTGGTCTTATATTGGGGAAGATTCATTTCTTGAAATGAAAGGAGTCCAGCATCAAAGACCAATTCATGGCAGTTCCTTAGACACAAGTTTGCAAATTATGTTTTCTCATAGTAAAAGAAGCATATTTACCTTTTTCATAAGATTCATTATGAGCTGTTGTTATTTGTTGCTTTCAAACTTCACAAAATATCTGAAAGTTTTTCTAGTGAAGATGATTCCTGTTTAGCAAATTAAAACCCATTAGCCATAGGTTTATTTTTCTTAAATAATGTCTGCACTTTAGTTTTCTCAGGAGTCTAGAGTTCAAAAAAAAAGTTTTTAAAAACGCAGTGTAATTTATCAGAAAGATTCATGTTTAAAAAGAAAACCACTTAATTTAACATGATGAGCAATAATTTGTGTACTTTCCACACCTACTGAAGTGACTGACTGGGAAGGGCAATATCAAAAATATTCATATTTATGCAAATGTATTACCTGCTTTGTAGTGTTACTCCTACCAGGTGTTCACCTTGAAAAGTCTGAGAGATTCAGATTTCAGCAGTTTAACAGCCCTATAAGAAAGAAAACATATAAATATCCTTTTATATTTCAATCTGTACTTATAATTTTAATAGATCAGAAAATCAGAGTAGGTTTGCATGAAATGTGTAGGACACGGTCAAAATGGTACTTGCACTTGATGCTTCTGTATCTGGGTAATGCTGTGAAGATCAAATATTATTGTTTGTTTTTAAGGAATATTTGTAAACTTGTAGTATGTGCATTGTCATATATTAGTATCTCAAATAATAGTCTTCAATTTTTGTTTCCTTACCAGCTGAGCTATTGGTCCCATTTCCTAAAATCTTTTCTTGGGGTTAACTCACCTGTCCAAATGCTTTGTCTGGCATATCATACATAGATATTTCATTATTGAAAAATATGCTTACACAGATGAATAGAAGCAGCAACTTTTTGTTGTCTATAAATCAAAGTCATTACAGAATAAAAATCTTGGAAGGTGAGACAATGCAACGTTGTTGATCACAAGGAAGAAAAGATAATTTTAATCAAAATTAGCTTCGAGTTTTGAACAAGTCAACTTTTTAGCCTAGCATTTTCTAATTCATTGATATTTCAGATTCTAGTTTGGATTTAAATCTAGATGATTTGCACATTATGTCATTAGAAAGGAAAGATAACTCTTCTCTAATTGTATCTCTGCCCCTTATAATGGTCTCCTCTAAGTGTTTGTGTCATGTCCTAGAAGAAATTCTTGATTTGGTCAGAGCAATGAAGCAGCATTTATGTTACTGCATCTAACTGCATAAACTAGAGCACTCCTGCCATTATTCAGTTTCCTTTCTCATCCTGAATTTTCCAGCATTTCTGAGGAAATGTGTCTCCTTCACCTGTTCCAGAGAAGGAAACTGTTACTAATTTTTATTCTCATTTGCTGAATATACTCAGTGTTTAAGAGAATTCTGGAAGAGGTCTGCTTTATCTGTGAGGACTTCAGATTTTGGGTAGTATCTAAAAATGTTATTAATACATTGACAGTCCTGCATCTTTTTCCTCTTGCCCTGGACTTGTTTCTGGTGGCTCTCGTGCCAAGGTGTGAGCTCTGCACACATTCTCGTGCTGCCTTCCAGGGAGCAGCAGTAGCATCATTAGAGAACAAGATGTTCAGCTGAAATCTGAGCAATGCCAGCTGCCTAAACCTGGATCCGTTGCCAGAATCAGTAACTGGTGTTCTTGTCTTAGAATTTGTAAACTTGTGTGAATTCCACTTGTGTCTGAAAGGTGTGGAATTCTATTTTGTCAGGCAAAAAAAAGCTTAACAATGGCATGTTGGATGCTTTTGCAATGATAATGTTTTGGAGATCAGTTACAGAAGTGCTGTTTCATTAATCCTGGAGATGGGGAAAAGTCAACTCTTCATGTATCAACAAGTTAAGTTGTGTTTGCTGTGACTTGTGGAGCACCACATGGTTTGGTCACTGTTACAGGAAGAGAAATGTTCACATGGGTGTAATCAATGCTCTTGAAGCAGAAAATGCCTCTCTCTGGATCCAAACCAGAAAGAGCTGTTCCTACTGAGGGGTTTCAGTTTGGGAATTTGTGAAACTCTGCTGAAATAGCTGAGCAGCTTTGCTAACTTAGAACAGAAGATGTGGTGGAAGGGAGTTAAAGGCTTTAGGGCTAAAGAGTATCATTGGTTGTGTACAGACATTTCTGTTGAAATAGTGATGCAAAGTTGAAAGGTTGAAAAGTTGAAAGAGTCTTTGTAAATTCAAATAAGTCTGTCTTTTTAAACATTCAGCTGTTCTGAATGATCCCTGTCCTTCACTGAGCGTTATTCTTTAGGAAAGAATAATTTTTAGAATCTTAACTGTAGTTGCTGCCTTGTTTGTTTATTGAGTTTGGTTTTCTCCGCTAGAAAAGAAAACACTTTTTTTTAAGGAGGAACAAAACTGGTTTTGTTTTATGATGCACTTAGGATATATAGTTTAAACAATATTTTAAATCACAAGTATAGGAAAGAATTTATAAACAAATATTTTTTTGATTAAACAAAATGTGGACAAGAATTACTTTTATTTGATATCTTTTTGCAGCATCATGGCTGAATGCTTCTAATCAACTCAGTTCCTTAGAACTAAAGCTCTCCAGACTTTAAAACAATTGTGCTTTGTCTCTATGTGTGCCTAGAACTAGAGTTGGTGTTGACTGAATTCTTTTGGTTGCTAATGCATCCTTTCATAGTCAAACCCTAAGAAGCTGACTTTGATGGAGCAAGATAAAGTTTATTTGGTTTGATTCTGGCACATCCAAGTTAATGATTGCTGTGGAAATGACAGCAATCAGTGTCAAGAATTGGTTCTGGGCATCTTCTGTCAGGTAGTGACTGGTACTCATTGCTGAGAACTTCTGAGTGACTGGCAGACAGACAGGAGCAGCACAGCCTTAGACTTAGCCCTGCACAGATTTGTTTTCTCTGAAGGTTTTGGAAGGGAAATAGTCCCACAGCTGTGCCTGCCCCACGCTTGGTCTGTTGCCTAGTGACCACGCCATGTCCTTGTATCTCACAATGCCTGCAAGGCAGGAGGAGCTTGGTATTTACTCAGTAAAAGAACAGATGTAATACTACACATCTCTTTGTTTCACGTGGTGACCTGTATTACAGCAAGGCCTGTTTTCCTGTTACCAAGCCTACTTTAAAACTGGTCATCATTTCCTTCCCTCTTCCAGTTAACTGTGTACAGTCTGGGGATTCTGTAACTGTGGTGAAAGCTTTAGTGACTCAGAAGCACGAAGCTTCACAGTACTACAGATTGTTCTCCAGAAAATGATTATTCCACGTAGTACCAACATTCTCACAGCTGGGAAGTATGATAGTGCTGTCAGATACTAATTTTATGTATTGCTCCACAGATCTTTCAGGGAGCTCGATTTATACATATTTTGGGGAGAAGAATGTTGGAAGCATGTGGGGTGGCAGGGACAGGGATGAGGTTATAACCACAGATGACCAACTAGTGTTGGTCAGTTGAGTTACAGTAACTTGGTAAACTGCAATAACTGGAGTACTCAGGAGCACCTCTGCTTATCTTCTGTGTCATATTTATTTTCTAATCACATTTTCATCACCCAAGCTCATACCCTCAGTGCACAGAGCTGCTTTCTCTTTGCTGTGTAGCTGTTCTCTTTGCTGAAGTCTGGGATATTTTCTGTCACAGACAGGAAGAAGCTTCACACTGCTCCGGTGGGGCAAGTCTTCCGCCTGCGGCCCTTCCATGTTCTGGTAGCTACAGGTGGAGGATATGCAGGATACAGAAAATATGAGGATTATAAGTTGGAACAGCTGGAGAAGAGGGGCATAGAGGTACCTGTGAAGCTTGCAAGTGAATGGGAGGTAAGAAACTTGGGACAATTTTACTTCTACCACATTTGAGACAAAACTCCTTTGCTTCCATTTTGACACAGGAATCTTTAATTTGCCTCTACCGAGACAACATGTTCTTGACAACTCATGGAACTAAAATTTCTGTCACTTCAGTAACTCATTTTGGATAAAGTCATGATACATTACATTGCCAACAACTCCTCCATCTTTTACTGTGGCTGACACCTTATGTACTTGACAAGAAAGCTGAGATGGAATTAATGGCTGGTTAATAAAAATCTACCTGTTTCTTGTATGAATATACAGTAAGACCTTTTTTCACAGGTAAAACTTAGGTCTGTAATTCCTCTTGATCCTGACGGATTTTTGCCTCTTTTTTGTGGATTCCAGGGAGTTGAGAAATTACTGTGGAGTTGCTGTGTGTGTGTGTATATCAGATTCATAGGTCAAATACCCATTGCAGCATTGAAGTAAGAGATACTTCATGACTTCCTGTAACTGCTGTATTGCCTTTGAAGTATTAAGTATATTGTACAACTCCATGTTGGACAGTTTAAAACATATGTGGTATTCTTCCAAAAAGCCAGGTGAATGCCTGCTTTCAGTGCCACTTCTGAAGGCGAGGAGTTAAAGATTCTAGGATTGTAAGGTTGTGTAGGAGATGCTTCAGTGTGACCTTTGACACGAAGGTTTCTTTGCATTCCTGAGCACACTGCCAGTGTGTGAGTGATTTGGCCACATGCCTGTGGGGGACTAGGCTGGAATCTTTAAATTTATTTTCAGTAGTGGCCCAAACCAGATATGATCCAGACCGTCCAGATGCTAACAGCTCAGCTATGATAGCTCCTGAGGAATCTGTCTGGAAATCTGTCTTTTTGTATATTCTTTTCCTGCTGAAGTTTGTTTCATATGAGTTCTGATTAAAAAAGAACTGGTAAGTGTCCACAGAGTATTTATTTAGCAAGTCAATGTCAATTCAATTCTGATACTTGAAAACAAATATTCTTTTGTTATTGTTCATACTTTTTGGTATGAAATTGGGTAATCCTCTTTTTGCATTTGCCTTCTGTCATTCTACTGATACACCAGTTTGTTATTATTTGGTGAAGCTAGGAGTATTTCTGGTGATGAAACAGGTCTAAAGGATTTGTTTTTTACAGTGGGGAAACACACAAAGAATTTCAAACTGATAAGCAGGGCCCTAAATGCAGCAGACCCTAGTAGGAGAAGCTAACAAGATGTCCTAGTCCTTCCTGATGTGTTTAAGTCCTGTTGGATACTTCTGTGGGAGGGAAAGGAAACTCAGTAGTTATGAAGAAAAAGAGAAACTATAGTCAGACATTGCAAGCAATATTCCAAACAATGAAGGATTCAAGAAAAATAAGAGCTGCATTGTTCCTTTTTATTGTAAAGTGAAGTGGCGTTTTTTGCTGACCAATCATTTTCCTTTGTTCCGGTTTTTTGCATCACTGGACACATGCTAAGGAGTGTGGAAGGGGGGGTCCTGTCTTTTTTAGGGCAGAATAAGCCTTTGCATAGGCAAAGAGAGACCAAGTGTGATTGAATGGACTTTGAAGGAGTAATGCAGAATAAGAAACTGGTGCACATGCCCTCCCTGCTGATCCTGCTGCTCTGAAGTGCTGATTCCACAGTACCAGCCTCATGTTCCTGTGGGAATGTGGACCATCCTCCACCTGTCAGCTCTGTGTGTAAGGCAGATTCCCCTGCTTCTGAGCAAAAGACAGATATTAAATTGGTAATCCTCACCCTGTTGAGCTGGCAGGGAAGCTCTCCCTGTAGCAGAAGTACATGCTGGGATCCTCTTTGAGGTGTGCTTCATTTTTGACTGAATTACAGAGTCAGTACACTTCTGTATGGTTTTGTTTTGCTTGAGCTTCATAGAAGAATGGGGGGGAAAATTGAATCTGGTGCAAGTCAAGTGTCCCTTAAGTTTCTCCACAGGGAAAGACAGTACTATTGTTTCTTTAGCATAGGCCTTTTCTTTCTGTAATTTTCTTAGAGACATTCTGTCGCTAATAGCTTGAGCTGATTAACGCCTTAGTGTCTCCTACAGTGAATACCAGTGGGGATCAGCTTTCATTTAATTAGATGAGGTAAAGCAGAGTGCTTGGAGGGAGACAGGTAGATGTTTATCAGCTGGATGGAAGCTTATTGTTCCAAATCTTTGCTGTCACAGAACATTTCCTGGCTGGGATCTGCATGCATGGCATGCCATTCATATGCTAACTAGAGGCATTTTGCTGCTTCTTACCTGGGCACCAGAGCACTGTTGATACAGGATCAGAGAATTACTGTGGGAAACCTTGGCCAGAGGAGGAATTTGGAGGAGCAGAGTGATCAGATGAAGCAGAGTTTTGAGAGTGGAACTTGTAGGTGGCCTTTGCTCCTATAGTTTGTTCTGTTGTGTGTAAGGAAAAAGCAGTGTGTGTTGGAGTGACGTGTGCCAGGACAGCACAGTAAAGTCTCTGGAAGTGTTCAAACTGCAGCTTATTGTCACGGGCCACTTTTTAAAAACAACTTAATTCGCCGGGAAAGTGCTTGAGCATAGGTTTAGGATTTGGATTCTCAGAGGTAACAACAACACAGCCTTTCCTACTGATGTTAGAAAGTGCTTGTATTTGTGTAACAGAGGATGCTGGAGCTCTTATGGCTCAATACAGAAGGTGCTTTTCTTGGCCCAGAGGAGACATTTAGTATTATGCTAAGAGGTGTGTTTCAAGTTCAGGAAAGAGCTAATAATGGAAGAAGATCTGATTTTGTTTTTTTAAATCCAATTTCGGAAGAAATGTAGTCTCCAGTTGGTCTCTTATTCCTCATTCTTGCTCGCAGATTCTGATGCTTGGAGTTTTATTGGAGCATATATGCAATTATTTTTTAAAAATCCTTGTAAAGTGGTCAAAAGTACACATGAAAGATGGTCAGAAAATGTTATAACCAGTGACATTTCAACAGCATCAGATTGTGTAAAGGGTGCGATAGTGTAAATGTTTTTCTCGGTTGTCCTGGAAAATGGAACCAAGTAAAAAAGTAAGATTAGTTTGGGTTTTAAAATCTAGACAGTGGGAAGGCTTTTTGACTAGATGGATCGGTTCTGTCTAGTGCAACTTCCTGAGAAGTTTCTTGAGCATCTCGCTGGGCTTATGAAGCAGTTTATCAGAGCGTTTGGGAAGCAGTTTGTGAGACTGGAGCACACTTTGCTGCTTTGGCTGCCAGTGCCTGTGTGGGATTGTGTTCCCGCACCAGGACACGCGGTGGGAGGCTGTCTCAGGGAAGCTGTGCAATGCACAGAATCCTCACCGCTGCCTTGCTCCCCGTCGTCCGGGCCAGCGGCTCTTTGGGAAGCTGAGCTCTGATCCCCAGGAGTGCCCGACCCTCCCAGGGCAGCCCCTTTTCCCGCGGGCCGTCGCCGTGTTCCGGAGTCCGCCGGTCTCGTCGCGTTTGTGCTGCCCTGGCCCCTCCTCCGAAGGGGCCGGGGTGCTGCGGGAAGGAGCCGCCGAGCAGCGCCAGTGGCTGGAGGCGAGGCGGGGCAGGGCCGCGCCGCTTCCTTAAGGCCGGGCCGGGCCGGTACCGCCCAGCGCGGCGAGCGGGAGCGCGGCCGGGGAGCCGGGAACCGGGAGCCGCGAACCGGGAGCGGGGCCAGAGGCGGGAGGTAGGTGCGGACCTGCCGGGTTGGGGGTGCGCTGTGGCCGCCATCCGCTCCCCTGCCCGGCCCGAGAAGGGGCCCCGGGGCGGGATGGCTGCGGCGCGATGGGAAGGGGGGGTTCGCAGTCCGCTGGACTTTGTTCATGTGTCTGAAAACTGCTTTGAAAGGAAGGGTCGGTGTCGTATTTCGGCGATTGAAGGCGGAAAGCCGGGACCAAGGAGACTCCCCTGGGCATCAGGTAAGGGCTACTGGACCGCAGGGCAGATGTGCGAGGGTTGGCGGCCAAGGGTTGATTCACTCTGGCTTGCTGGAATGTGATGTTCCAAAGTCGACTCCTGAGTAATCTCTGAGTAGATTTAAACAGAATGAGTCCTGGACCAGCCTTATCGGAGTCCCGAGTGGGAGGACAGGGGGCCGAGGAGGCGCCGGAGCTTTTGCGCAGCTTCCGCCGGGTGCTGCTCTGTGGGGAGGATGTAACGCGGCTTATGCTTCCTTTAGAGATCGTTTTTGGAGCTGAGAGTTTGCTCTACCGATATCTTAAGGTAAAATAATGGGTCGATGGTAGGGGCTGGTACTGGGGAATGTTGTTTTAAACCATTAATTGGAAACTACTACTACAAAGTTTTAAAGGGGTGCCATCAAATTTCATGTCAGTGTAAAATAGATAAACCTTTATCTTCTTGCTTCACAGAAGATCTTTGAGACTGTATAACTGGCTTTTGGCACAGAATTCAGAACCCAGTCGTCCAGTTGGGCTATCCTAAAATATTACTTTTTCTCTCTGCTCTATTTATAAAAAAACAACTGAAACAGCATTGTAAAGCTAGGGGAAAACAAAAGGTTTTTTTCTACTACACGAAGATAAAATGTCTAGAAAGGCTTTTTCAAATGGAAACTAAAGAATTTCAGACAGTACGGGTGGATGCAGCCGAGCACGGCACGTTTCATTTGCCAGCGCTGGTAAATCCGCCGAGAGCGGTCCCGTTGGAAAACTCCTCCCGGAGCAGCGGGGCCGAAGGCGCTGCCCGGCAATCCCGTGGCCTTGGCGGACGCTCAGCGTGCGCTCGGGTTTCCCGGCGGCATCACGGCACTTCTGGTGTGCTCTCGGAGTTCCGGAGCTCTGCCTGGGTGTGGAGGATCCAGTGTTTGTCCTGCCGGGCCGCCCGCGGGGATGACGTGTGTCATGTTAAACAGTTTCTGCTGGGAAAGGAACGGGACCTTTAACAACGGTCACCGAGCACCGCGCCCCGGGTGCGAGACCGCGGCTTTTGCTGGCGCTCCAGTCCAGCACTGGGATGCATTCGGTGCATTTTTTAAACAGTAGTTCTGTGACCAAATGTAGAAAGTTTGACCGGAGGGCTTTGAGCACTGACCCGCACATTCCAAGCCTAATGATTCATGCTGATGGTTTAAAACCGAGGCTGCAGGTTTGAAGTTCAGTTGAATATTGGTCTTTCGCGCAACTGCCTTGCTGTGTCGTTTTTTAAAACTTGAGAGAAGGACTTGAGCAGTTCACTATTTGACAAGTAATTAAAAGAGGTCGCTGGATCTGATGCTTATTTGAGCTGACAGAATAGAAAGGTGTTGCATAGCTGGCAGATTAGTAGTTCTCTGTGAGATAATAATTCTCTATGGATTGATACCTGCTGGTAACCGCTGCTTTATTTGCCCAGTGTTGATTCTGGGTGATTTCAGACAGGTGAGGGAGTTTTATACTGGTGTGCAACCCCTACAAACCAAAAATTTTAAAGATTTTTGTCTAAGCTGATGATGACACAGGCTGTGGGCACTGCCTGCATCCCAAGAGATCCAGCTGTTGAGATACCATTATATGAGTTCCTCTGTCAGGAGCTGTTTGATGAGCAGTTCTTGTTCCTTTCCCCATGGAAAGCAACTAAACTCCGGGTGGATTTTTCATTTCAGCCTTCTTACACTGTAGGAATTGTATGTTACTTCTGGGGCAGCCACAGCAGGGATGGCAACTGGCCAGGCACATCAGCATCTCAGCAGGACCCAGGTATTGGCATCCTGGTGAATATAATGAGGGCAATAGAACTTAAAAGAAACTTCTTACTTGACTATGCACAACTTTTTTAAGAAGTGGAAAAAAAAAACCTTTTAACACCTGTGCTTTTTCCTTCCTGGAGAGGAATCTCTCTTGCCCCACGTTTTTTGTTTGGACTGAAGGGTGGTACTACCCACTGCACCAATCTATGGAACGTTTCAGTGTCTGAGTTTCTTTAGGGAGCAGATCAGCTGTTTAGCTGGGTACATGCTTCCATAGAATCATGGTTACTCAACTGAGAATATAATAATTCCTTAAAAGTGTTTTGAGGGATAAAATTGAATTTTACTGGTAGAGCTCTTGGGTTACCTCCCTTATCCCTTATCCTGAAGGGAAGAGCACTGAAGTGAATGTGATAAGACGTGTTTGCTGTGTCTCTGCAAGGGTGAAGGTTGCTCAGGAGGAGATGAGATGGGGAGCAGGGCTCCATGCTGGCTGCTCTTCCACTCCTGCCCAGCTCCACCAGTGCCAAACTAAGTGTCCCCACAGTTCTGTGAACACACGTGTTCAGTGTGAAAAATAATTTTGCCTTGGTCTGATGAAATTTTCTTTTGAAACAATGTTATCGATTTAGCTTGTTGCTGTTCAAAATTAAGTATTTACTGGTGGTAATTTCTAATTTCACTTCCTGGTGAATCGAGAAGTAGCTCCCCTGTACTCCTTATTGCTTTTCTTTGAATTTTGATATGATTTTGGCTAACTGCTTTCAGCATTTTACGATACAGATGGCATCATTTTTGTTGTGTAGGAGTTTCTTGTGCCAGCCAGAGAAAGCCTAAATGATATTTTAAAAAGGAAAACAGAGAGTTGGCACAAGGTTCAGGGAGGAAGGAGTATGTTTTGAGTGCTTTCATTGATCTTAAATTTCCCTTCTTTCAATTAGCTGGGGTTTTAAAGAATATGCTGTTGTTTAAATTCAGCTTAAACAACATGCACACAGGTCTTGGAACTTCCTGACACACAAGACCATAAAGAAGTTTTCTTCCTGAGAAAAATACTCTAATGCAGGATCTCCAGAGGTGTTACTAGGGAGTATCTGTAATATTTGGAGTTGAAGGCCAATCAAAATACACAATTACTGCTTGAATATTTTCCTTTTGAGGCCTGAGTGGGATGCCATCAGCTAGTTAATTCTAGCTTTTCCTGCTGGTCCTCCCACTCCTTCTGCCTTATTCCTATTACAATACAAACCTTTCCCTCAATCAGAGCAACAGGGCTCTTTTTGATCTACTCTGTTAGCCACACAGCTTTCATGGTGCTTAGAAGGCTTTGGAAACAAGGAGGGGTTTTTTTGCTTGTTTTCAACCCAGATTTAGCAGAAAGCAGAAGTGAAATGGAGCCACTAGAGAGTCAGCCCCAAAACTGTTCTGAGTATTTGCTTTAATCTTGAGGTGAGATGTATCTGACTTCCACCTTTTGAACCAGGGCTCCATAACAATCCAAACCCAGTCACAGGAGATTCGGAGAATCTGTGTTTTAGGTGTGTTCTGTAGGGTTAAAGAGGGCAATTTCTCTTAACATTTAGAATGCTTAGATAGAAACATTGCAGCTTTTGGTCTTTAAAAATCAAACCAGCTTCCTTTTCTCCTGTTTTGTATTTGAGTTCTACTGGACATAAAAACTATGACAGTACTGAAAGTCACGTAAGAGACACATAACACCTCTTTTATACTCAGTTCTTAAGATGGCCCTAGAACTGGTTTATTTTGTATGTGTCTGGTTATTTGTGGAAGAATGTCCATTACCTGTTTCCTTGAGTGAGTGTTTTGAGATGGAAGGAGACTTCCACAGATGGATGTTTGTGTCTGGCAAGGGTTGTAAAATAGAAAGACGTTCCTTTCTGTTTTGTTCTGGACACTAAGAGCAGGAAAGGGTTTTTGATGCCAAACAATCCAGAACTCTTAGCAGCAGCTGCTGCACTGCAGAATTGAAGCTGGGAGTTATCTCCTCCTCCTCTCCGCCCCACTCCTCCTCCCAGCTTTGCATTCAGGCTGGCGCTGGGATGAGCTGTGCAAGGCCAGCTGGCTGCTCCTCGCACTAGTGCTTCGCTGCCCAGCAGCCTGGGACAGACTGCAGGGTGTTTTTTGGGGAGTTGGGTTTCAATGGCCACCCGGACTAGCAAGAAGCAAGGACTGCTCATGTGGACAGCTCGTTTTTATGGTGTGCAGAGTCGGCTTTGTAGTGGGATGTTGAAATGTGACACGATGCCTGTTTGTTTGCAATAGCTGCAACCCTCGTAGCAGAGATTCAAGTGAGAGACAGAGAGGGAATCCAGAGACAAACCAGCGGGGGATTTAGGAACTTGTGACGCCGTGTCCTCTCTCCTATGCCGGAGCAAGCAAAGGAAAGAGAGGTAGAGGAAAAAAGACTGAGCCTTGCAAGAGCCGTCACCCTGACGATGTGTCAGTCAAACACCCTGCAGGGACCAGAGCTCCACACAGGGAAATGGTGAGATGCTACAAAGCTTTATCTAACCCTCCACCCTCTTGCTACAACCTCCACAAAGTTAAAATTCATGTCCGGAGGCTGCGTTCAGGGAACGGCGGCAGCAGCAGCTGTGCCGGGGACCAGCACCCACAGCTGGAGAGTCCGGGCCCAGCTGGCTCTGCCAGTGGGACACCAAGTAGGAGAACTCGTTTCAGGTACTGTTCAGTATTTTCTGCTTTGCAGGAATGGTGGCTGAAGCAGGAGGGAGGCTGGGAGGGTTTCTGGGCAGAAGGAGCGGGAGCCATCTGCGAAGCTTTTGTTTGGCCTAATTACTATAAAGCTCCTTATACATTGCATTGGCAGAGAAGGGCATGCTGTTCCATGACAAGGGGAACGGGGAAGCTTTCTTTCCTTTCCCTTCTACTCTCTATCACTAGGAGAATGGAAAAATTAGTTGAGGGGCCGCTCTGAAACCAGGCCAAGGCAGTGAGAAGCCCGAGGGCTCCAGAGCAATGCAGCTCTGCAGGGATTGGTCCAGGAGCGACTGCAGTGAAGGGGGGGAGAGCAGCAGGAGGGGGAGAACGGGACCCAACCCGGCTCCTGGCCCGCCAGCCCTTGCAGGCTGCTGGGTGCTGGGGATGGCAGGGAGAATGTGAAATGTCCCTTCCTATTGCCATGTCGAGTCAGTCCCACCTCCTGCTGAGAAGCCTGCATTAACTCTGCTAAGACAGCACTTCTGCTCAGGGTTCTTTTTCCCTGTTGCATTAAGATGCACAGATCATTCTCTGTTTATTTATTAGTTCTTCAGAGGAAAGAAGTTGTGTTCACTGCAGAAAAAACATCTCTGAGCCAAAAGCACCATCTTGCATCCCAAAGCGGTGACAGTTACACCTGTCTGCCTGATATTTTAATTCTGATCCAAGTTTTGAAAAGAACGAGTTGGCAAGAAAATTTCCTTTTAAATTCTCAGCTTCTTTCCATCTTAGACATACGCAGTATTTTGTAGTTCCTCTTTCCTGTCACAGAATCCCTTGAGAGAGTGAGCTGTTGGGAGCAGCCAGACTGTGCCACTTGAGTGTGTGGACACATCCCTGTGTCCTGGTTGCAGAACAGTCTCCTAGCCAGGAGTTCAGTCACTCATTTGAATAGTTTGCCCTCAGGTAGACAGATTTCTGTTTGATAATGGGACCTCGGAAATGCCAGGTTTTCTTCATGAGTAGAAGCCAAAGAATAAATGGGGACCTGAAAGGTGTTGCATCCAGACCTCCTGCAAGGGTCTGAACTGAGGCCCTTGATGTCTGTCCTCTGCTAAGAAGCTGAGGAGCTTTTCCCTATGAGAGTGAAAAGGTCAGATTCTCCCCATGGCTATTTGTGCAAAATGAGATCCCTCTCAGTCAGGACAACCACGTAACCAAAAAAATCAGAGATGTAGCTGGTTATGAGGCAAGAGAGTTGATTATTGTGCTATGGAGACTAGATTGTTGTGCACTAGTAGAAATACTGGTTTTGTCCACACATTCCCTATTCAGATCCAGGATACTTAGTGAAGGTTTTAAGACCTGGAAACTGGTCTTACCTTTAATTTTTGAGGGTGTCATTCATAAAACATGACCTGTGAGGGTGAATACCATTATTTGGACAGAGAACCTTTGTTTTTTTAGATAAACTGTTCTTCTATTTTGGGATGGGGAAGAACTGATCAAAATAAAGGAGCAAAGCCTTGTAGTATCAACGATTAAGAAACATTTAGCAGGAATAACTCACCCCAGCTGCCAGAAGCTGGTGGCTCTGCAGCTGAGATGCCTGACCCTCTGATGTTGTGTATGTAATCTTTCAGGTTGCAATTCCCCCAGCTGGCCCTGAGGCGAAGGTTGGGCCAGCTGAGCTGTATGTCTAGGCCTGCTCTGAAACTCCGTTCTTGGCCTCTGACTATTCTCTATTACCTTCTGCCTTTCGCTGCTCTTAAACCCTTGACCAGAGTGGGATGGAGGCCTATGAGCAGGGTAAGTGTGAGCAGGTCTCGTGCCGGTCTGGGAGCTGTGTCCTGGAGGAGCTGGCAGCAGCTGGGGGGAAGAGTTGCTTCATGCAGGACAGCCTAGTGATCATTGGTGTGAAAGCAGAGGTGCAATTCATGCTTCTGTTTTGTTTTTACTGCTCATGGTTGTGTTGATTAATTGCCTCACAGACAAGTGACTTTTCAGGAGCAGAATTACTTTGTCCTCTAACAGTCAGGGAAAGAAAGTCAACAGAAACTTCTGAAGGAATTCAGTCACCTCACAGTATCAGGGCTAGGACAAGGAAGACCAAACCTCTTGGCAAGTTCCTTTTCCTGGTCCTGTTGAAATGGTCTCTTGGTTTTTTTTTGTTATTTTCACACCAAGAGGGTTTGTTCCTCAAGTTCATTGAGCGTTTGTAGTCCAGCATGTCCAAACGATACACAAATCTCTGCTCTGCCACTGTTGAGAGCAGAGTATGGGATGCTTTGTACATAGTAATTCTCCCCACAAATCATGCAATTTCAGAATCCAACAACCAAGTAAGTATTTTGATTGGAAACAGGAACAAAATTGCCATTCTTAAGCCTATTTCATTGAACATCTGTTCTGTTTGATCCCATCAACTTGAAAACCAGGCTCCTTTGAAGAGAAGGGGCTGCTAGGAAATACCATTTTTGACAATTTGTGTGATTTTATAGTTGTATGTACGTTTTCTGTGTTGGTGGAAAACAGCAAAGTTAATGTTCAAAAATTAATGCAGTATAGAGCATGCCAAATAAAATGGCAACATCTTTTTCTTCAGTATTTCAGCTTATATAACTTGAAGTACTGTTCATTTAGAAGGTTTTATCTGAAGTAAGATTAGGTTGGTACTTCCTTTCTGAAATATCCCTGTATGTACACAGGATGGTGATCTGTAAGTGAAATCTTCATTTGCTGTATTTGATACGATGGAGCCAGTGTGTACTTCTGTTTGTTCATGGCTGTGTTTTGCAGTACTTAATCATGAAGGATATGACTGAGAACAAATGATGACTCTCACTAAGCAAAAAAAACCAAGTTTTAGCTGCAAGTTGAATGTAGCTGTTCAAAAGCACCAGTCAGCAGATCACCACTTCCTTTGCAAAACTGGTTTCAGAGTGTTCAGTTCCCTTGGTCCATATTCCCCAGCTCCCCCCAATTACATCATAGCCATGTGAGCTTCCTGGCTGACAGCAAGTACCACAAAGCCCAGAAGAGTTGTCTGCTGGAATTATCAACAGAAAGAGGTTGTCATCTGTCCACTTCCATCAACAGAAGATACCTCTTGCCAATTTTGTTTCATTTGTTTTCCTTGCTAAAACTTGGGCTTTGGTGCAAGTCCAAAGGTGTATTTGTACAGAAATAAAGGCACTGTATATTCTTGCAATTAGCAGCTCCCATTGTCGTGAGAGGAGTAAGGCTGGTATAAATTTACACCTGTGTGGCTGCATCCAGTGGGTACATTTCTTTGATGGGACTTGTGTCATCTGAGCATACACCACACAGTACTGGGTGTGGGAACACCCTCAGTAGTAGCTGCATCTGAGGAGCATGTCATCCAATACTGAGAAGTTGTTTTCCAGTTAATTTTCATTTGGTTCTTCACAAAAATTTATACATTGGTAACATTAAACCTTTCTGATTAGAATTCTACTGGAATATGTGCAATGTCTTTTTTCTGTAAGCCTCACAGTGGGCAGTTTCCAGTAACTTCAATATGGAGCTTCAGCCTGCAAGGGAGTGGAAATTCTGGCTTCACTTTAAAGTTCTATTAAGTTTCATCCTGTCTCTTATCTACTCTGGCCAGAATGGAGGGAATGAGGATGAAGTGCAGTGTAAACTTTGCTGCCTTAAAGACTACTTGTAACTCATGGATTCAAAGGAGGGGTTTGCAGGAACAGTTTGATCTTTCCTGTGTTAAGGGGAGAGGAAAGCAAGCCATCAGTGGGGACAGCACTGACCTGCTGCAATGCTTCCTGCAGGTTGCCCTGTACAAGTCGGTCCCAACTCGGCTGCTCTCACGAGCCTGGGGTCGCCTGAACCAGGTGGAGCTGCCCACGTGGCTGCGGAAGCCGGTGTACAGCCTGTACATCTGGACCTTCGGGGTGAACATGAAGGAGGCAGCTGTGGAGGATCTGCATCACTACAGGAACCTCAGCGAGTTCTTCCGCAGGAAGCTGAAACCACAGGCCCGGCCGGTGTGCTGCGTGCACAGTGTGGTGAGTGACAGCGAGGGGCGCTTTACCCAGCACTGCTTCATGAGCAATCAGTGAACTGCTAACGCTTTCCATTTTTTCTCTTTGCTGTAGATTAGCCCCTCCGATGGAAAGATCCTTAATTTTGGACAGGTAAAAAATTGTGAAGTGGAGCAAGTAAAAGGAGTTACTTATTCTCTGGAATCTTTCTTGGGACCTCGCATCTCCACGGAGGAAATGCATTTTAGACAGGGTGAGTTCTGCATCAGTTTTGTATTTCTTCTGCTGAGCCCTTTCAGTGTTCTCAGAAATCATGAGACTAGGATGAAAAAAAGTAACATTTTCTTGCTTTGTCAGAAGCAAAAGCAGGTCTGATTTTTGGTTTGTTTTATTCGTGGGTACCCATGTTGCTGTTCTAGTTCTTCTCTTTCTCACCAGTGGCTTTATACAGTCATGCCTGGCTCATTGTGATTATCTGAACTGAGTTTCTTGGTTCCTGCACTTGACTCCAAGATCTGTTGCTATACCATGGCTGCAGCACTCCTGCTGTCACACTGAAATGGGCCCAAGCACTGGCTAGCAAAAACTGGATAAGCTACTCCTTAACAAGAGCCATGCTCAAGCACTACCCCTTCTAATGACTAAGAGGACTCTTCACAAATTCTGTTCTTAAAGGGTAGCTTTAATAAAATTTCTGTTGTACTGGATTTCGGTTTCTGCTCTTTTGCTTAGGGAAGGGCAAACTCCAAAAGAAAAATTTTCACTATGATTGAAACAATCCAGGATCTAATTTTCTTGCAAAGGGAAGGGCACACTTGGAAATACTGGATTCCTGGATGAAATGTATGTTTTTGTGGTCTCACCAATCCACGTGGGCTGCATTTAATCCTCTGCTATTGCACTGGCTCTAACATAGACTGGCTATGGTAGATGACTTCAGGAGGAATATCTTTAACCTCTTCTTTTCCCTGCTTTCTCTGCAGCCCCAACTGGTAACTCTTTTCAGCAACAACTGGTCACAAAGGAGGGGAATGAGCTCTACCACTGTGTAATTTACCTTGCACCAGGGGATTATCACTGCTTCCACTCCCCCACGGACTGGACAGTGTCACACCGACGGCATTTCCCAGGTTGGTTTCCGTTCCTAGGAAACAACTGCAGAGCAGCTGTGGAGGGAAGCACTGCTATGAGCCACTGCAGAATGAGACACCACTGCAGAGTTTGTGCAGTAACGTCATAGATAATGATAGAAAAGTGATTTGTCTTAAACAGTAATGAGTTTTGCAGCTGTATAGTTTACCAGAGCAAATCACATATAAATGGTGAGAACAGTAATACTGCATTCAAACTGTTTGAGTTCTTTCAAGTATCCCTTGATGCATGCTGGCCTGATTTGTTTCCAAACACTGTTTATTCAGTTTGCACCTGAAATACAGATAATTCTGCAGATTACACCAAACAGTAGCCTAAAGTATGATCTCTCCTTGTGCTTGGCAAAGAAAATGCAACTGAACATTACACTACTGGAGCTGGAATCGGATGTTTTTGCAGATAAAAATATTTTACTTCTTGGTATCTAGCAAAAACCTAAGTATTTGGATTTGGTTTCAAATACCATGAGAGAGAGATTGACCCACCACACACATCCTTCTGTGACCCCTTTGTTTTCAGCACAGACTTCTTTCATTTGCTCTGCCTGGCACTTGCCTCTCTTCCTACAAATAACTGACAGAGTTTTTTACTGGACCAACTCCAGTTATACTAAAAACACCACCTGAGTGACATTACAATATTGCTACAAACCAGACAGCCTAACCTGAATATTTTTTCACTTCCTCAGGCTCTCTGATGTCTGTCAATCCCGGAGTTGCTCGCTGGATCAAGGAACTGTTCTGCCACAATGAACGGGTTGTCCTTACAGGTGACTGGAAACACGGCTTTTTCTCATTAACAGCTGTAGGAGCAACAAATGTGGGCTCCATCCGCATCTACTTTGACCAGGTGAGCAGGATCATAGCAGGCACCTTTCTGGTGTTAATGGTTGAGGTTGGTGCAGCATAACAAAATTTTTAAAAAATCTTATTACCCTGAAATTAGGGTGTTTCACAGCACTGATATTCTAAGACTGATTTAAACAGTGTTATCTCCAATATAGACAATTTTTGAAATATTCCTATTGTGCCTTTGAGCTGTGAGTTCCTGCATGGAAAATGCTGGAGGATGTAGTCCACAGCTGTGGTGATGAATGAATACAGAGCACTGAAATCCTCCAGTAAATCCTTCTCTTCTTCCTTCTCTCTACAGGACTTGCACACGAACAGTCCAAGTTACTCGAAAGGTTCCTACAATGACTTCAGCTTCATATCCAACAACAACAAGGAGGGAATCCCCATGAGGAAAGGGGAACATTTAGGGGAATTTAACTTAGGCTCTACGATCGTACTAATCTTTGAGGCACCCAAGGACTTCAAATTCAACCTCAAAGCTGGACAGAAAATCCGCTTTGGAGAAGCACTGGGCTCTCTATAGGAAATGTCTTAGCAAGAAGATTTTCTATAAAAAGGGACTCTTTTCACACCACTGAGTGTTTCACTTACCAAGTTTGTATCACTCAGCAGGACCTGGGTGAGGAGAAAAAAAGATGTCACTGCTGCGTTAAACTTGAAAGTATTTGGTCTGCATTTACCTGCTGCTGAATGTAGAAACTGAATGGAATAATCATGGATGTATTGGGTACAGCTGCCTTTAACGATGTTGCCCATGGTGGTTTCTGGCCCACCCTGTGCCTGTAGTCTTTCATGTTCTCTCCTGAATGTGCCACAGGATAATTGTGTTCTTGGAGCCTCTAAGTCCCTTCTGAGCCTTCCTAGGCAGGTGCAGTAGGAAAGGGTGGAGGCAGAGATTACCTGTATTTAAAGGGACACTGACAGGCTGAGTCAGACCTTGTACCTTGTATCTGCTGTATCTGTTTATCAGATCTTGAGTAAAGAATATTGTCTCATATTTATTTTATTCTAAGTAACTCTGCCCAAATTCTTAGATAAAAGCGGTCTCTGAATGCACAGAGGGCCAAACAGTGAATTTGCTGATGTGGCTTCACGGCCCAAACAAAGCAAAATGTGCAACAGTCAGTCAGTACAATGAATGACACTCATCCTGAGTTTTGTACTGGTAAGACAACTTCAGTTCTTTTGTCTGACATTGTCCCTTTAAAAATGGATTTTGCATTCTATTTTAAACCTGAAAACAATGTCTACATTCCAGACAACAGAACTTGTCATTTTGCGATTTTCTTTCTTCTTCCTTTTAAAGACAGACAAATATCTGTGTCCTCTTCCTAATCCATGGGTTTATTTTGCTATTCCAGGCCTTAAAGTTTTTGTCTTTATGAGAGACAATTCACCTCTTGGATTAAGAAGAACAGGGCATATTTTTCTTGGGTGATGTGATGGCAACTAAAGTATGTTTTTACCTTCTGCTATGTATCTTGTTTGTCACTAAATTCTTGAAGAATTAGTTCCTCTGTTACTGGACAGCTTCACCTACTTCAGGACCAATTTTTATTGCACAGAGTGAAATGCCCTATGCACTGACTGTGTTTAAAATATTTATGGATCTTTAAAGAAATCCCCTGTTGCTTCCCAGGTGCCAGTCTGGTCCTCCCTTGACTGGCAACAACTTCATCTTATTCAAAGCAGAAAACAAAAAACCACACTGGCTCTGACTTCTGCCCTCATACTTAATGCTAGGAATGTGCTGGGGGCAGAAATCTTTGTGCTGAAATTTAATCCACTGTAAAATTTTAGAGCCTCTTTGTGACTTCACATCAAGAAGAGTTAAAATCTAACACCTGGGATCTACTGCATGTGGCACTGACAAAAAACACTGCCAAAGTGAAGAGGAATTGAGTTTTAAAGCAATGTATCAATTGATTTTTGAGAATAAACTTGTTTCAAGTCCCAGCACTCAAGCATTTAGAACTGATTGTGCTGTCCAGAGCTTGTTGGAGTGGACACGCTTATGAAACCTGCCTTTGTGCTTTCTGAAAGATTTCTCACACTACTTCCTTGCTTGAGCTACTTTTCTGCTACTTCAAGGAGATGACAGGCTTTGAGCAGCTCTGATCTCCTAGAGAAACCCTTCTTTGTATGCACTGCAGAAAATAGAATATAATTTTGTTGTACAAATGTCCAGTTTGCCAAGTGCTGTATGCTTAGCTTGTCATCGGGAAGGAAGGGATGATAAACTGCCCAGGCATGAGTCAGATGAGGGTGGCTGTTTGGGTGACAAGCAGGAGAAAATTCATTTGGCTCCAGGAGTCAGTGTTTCCTCACTTTACACAGGGAGGAGTTTGAAAGCTTGAAGTGGCTCTCAGCCACCTATCTTGTTAAACTTCTAGGCATTAGCAAGTTTACTCCTGCAGCAGTATAGTACCAGATACAAGTCTTTTTAAACCTTTGAGAGTGAGAAAAGAGTAAGGCAAATATCAGCCCCAAGAGGATAAAGTTTGGGTGAGCTTTTTGATTAAACTTCACTGTCACGTTAACAAGAGAAAGCAAATTTCTTCCAGTGGATGAGACAAAAAGACAACTGAATATTTTCCTTCTTTTCCACTGGGATCTGTGACATCCAGACAGAGCCAAAGGAAGTTTAAGCTTTAATTTCTTCCTACTCAGCAGCATCATCCATAGTATCTGAAGGTAAATATTATCCTAGTGATGGAGGATGGGTTGCTTGATGTTTGCTTTATTAGAAATCTCAGAAGGAAGGGAGGATTCAGCATGCAAGTGGCTGTTTTTAGGATGGTTTTAATACTGTGCAGAGCGAGTTAATAAACCAACATTGCTTGTGATGCAGGGGCCAGCAACACACCTCAGGAGTGAAAACAAAGTTCCTTGAGGGTACTGATAATGCTGTGAATTTCTCCTGCATGGAGAATCCATTTAATTCAACTGTATCAGTAGCACGGTATTTTTGTATGTCAAAGTGTATGACTTACTGACATGAACTCATTTAATTGCAAACATTTTGAAATAAAGAGTCTTATCTGTGTTGCTTATCTTTGTGGCATGACAGGTAACCTAAATTAGATATTGGAAGTGCAGCATGAGGTAGAGTAACAATAACAAAAGCAAAAATTTTTGAACTTCATTTATCAAATATAAATGCCATACATAGAATTAAGTGAATGGATACATCTCTTCCATCATCCCCTGCTATGAAAGGGGCAAAATGTCCTACCCCTGAGCTGAGGAGGTGGCAGGTGCCCTACAGATCCAGGGCAAGCTGGATGTCTCGCAGGCGGGCAAGCAGGGCCTGCACGTGCTGTCTGTCAGCCAGCTGTGCTTGGGTCAGAGTGCTGATCCTCACCTGCAACTGAAAGGGAACACAAGTGCATCAGCATAAACACAAGTTTGTACAGTGAGACAATATTTAGTCTTTCTGAGAGCAAGAGCTGCTTCAGCAGCTTTTGTATTATCTCACTTGAGGGCCAATATGACAGATTGTCACTCAGGAACAGCTTAGTACTGGCTGCAGTCAGAGCTACCAGTACCCACACCTGGCTGTGTGAACCTGGGGTCTGAAAGCAGTGGGGAATTGCAGAAAAAAAATGGAGATTGAGTCTCTGAAAGCTTGATCAATAGCTGGGAAATAGCCTCAGAAAGGTCTGCTGGAGCAGGAGTTATATTTCTGAACAAACAGGAAGATGCATCTACACAGCCTGTTCTGCTCCTCAGCCTACTTCTGACTACAAATTTCCCTTCTCTTGGCATTTTACTAATGGTTTACTACACAGTTCCTCACAGCTACCATAAGTCTTTAGGCTAAGTGCATGGCTGTGATAATCACTTCAGTAGCTTCCATTTAAATGCTGTGTACACACCTGACCCAATTCTTCCTGAACTCCTTGCACACCATCTTGGGCTCCTGGTTGTGTGCTCATTTCCAGCCACTGCTGCAGGATCTGTGCCTGCTGCTGACAGCACCTGATAAAATGGATTACAAGGATTCTTATCCCAATTAAGAGCTCAACAGTCTAAGCCATCTTAGACTTGCAATTGATACTTGCAATAAGACCCATTTTTTTGTCTCAAACCACTCAATGGTTAAAATCTTTTTTAAAAGGTAAAAAAAAAAGAAAAAAAAATGCTGGAAAGCAGAGGAATCTGAAAACTGTTGTCTTCACCTGCTTCTAGTCTGTGACTTCCCCCACAAGCCCCATTTCTTTTGAGTATTTCTGTTTTCTTGTTCTAGTAGAGCAATTATCAAATACCAGCCATGTTTAATTTTTTAAACTGAAAGCTGGAAAAGCTCAGTCCTCACTCCTCTTGATAAAATAACTAAAAGCTAAATTTCAACTGCTCTGCCCAATCCATTTGCACTGTCTTCAGATTATATCCAGTGATACCTCTGACATGCTTCTGCAAGAGCTGCCAAAGGTATAATTAAACTACTTGGCTGACTACAGAAGTAGTTATGCACATATTCTCCTTCACCTGGACTGAACTCAGAAGGAGAAAATAAAAATCTCTGGGACTTTTCTCTGTTTCATTCACAGTTCTACTGTGAACAGACTGATTATTTCCAGGGTAGATGCACAGAAAAAGTGCAGCAGACAGGACAATATGAAAGAAGGCTGGCTAAAGGGGCATTACTTGAGCTCCTGCTTCCTGCTGTAGTAGTACTGCATCTGCTGCTGGATCTGTCGGAGTTCAGCTTCCACCTTTCTCTCCAACATTTCTTCTCTGGAACTGTGCTCCCTCTTTTCCCCTTCAGCTGAATGGAAGATACAAGGCACAAGCAATGGAGGTAAGAACAGACACACACTCTTTCTTCTTATCAAAGAAACAAGAAATATTTTTAATGACAGGAAAGATGGAACCCTTCTGACTCCTTTTCATGTGTTTTGTTACCCTGTGACAGGTACCTGTTCACCCCAAAGGATCAGGTACAGTGAGAGGGCAGGACTTCTGACAGCAGTACAAGTTCTTGAAGACTCAGTCTGAACACACAAAACGTACAAAATGTTCTGGTGGATGGTTCTAGTGCTACAGATTCTGTTCTGGCCTGTTCAAGATTTAGTCTTCCACATTTAGTCTAGAAGTAATTAAGCACAGTAGTCCTGCAGAACACATTTCATGCTCTGATGTCATTAAAAACACCACAATGAGAGTGCTCAGACACCATCTGTCCCCTTTACAACCATACTGTAAGTACAGCGAAATCTCAGAGAGCTCTACTGGGTGAACTTTCTTCACCCCAGCACCTGGGCACATTCTTGCTAAAAGGAGCTGGCCTCTAGCAGTTCCCATCCTTCAATGCCTAGGGCAGGGCTTTAGCCCCCAGACCCAGCAGAATCCATACAACTGCATTTACCATTCCAGAAAGGAATACTGATACCCTTTACCTCCTGATGCTGGCACACAAGATTGCCCTGTCTCCCATACTTTTTGTGGCAATGACTTGCAGTCTCATATAGATAAGAGAGGAGGATGAGCAGCTGCTACAGTTTAGATCTGAGGATGTACCTGCAGTCTGGTGACTCCCTTTTCCCATCAAATCTTCAGGTGACAGCAAATGTGGCTGCAAATTTGGTCGCAACTTTTTCTCCACAGAATTCTGTTCAGAGTCTTGGGAATGGGCTCCTTTGTGACAATTCACAGGCTGACTTCCTCTCTAGAAGGTCAGAATGATATTGGGGTTTTCCTCAAAGGGTTTTCTTAAGTAAGCCCTACAAGTAGGATGTATCTCACCTACTTAGTCCTACTCCCACTCAGACAACTCCTGCAGGTGATGAGCCCCTCTCCTAAAATCCCACAGAAGAAGCAGAATTTAAAAGATGGGCTCTTTGATATCTAGCATGGAGATATTTCACCAAGATGAAAACTTCCCGTTCTGTGTGGAACAAGGAGGTCAGAACACAAGCACCTACTTGCCGGTTAAGTGAATTTCAATTTTTTTAGGTTCTCAGACACACACACTGCTCCTAAGCTGAGTTTCTCTTAAATCCCTGCAATCTGGACAGCAAACTGTAACTGCTCTGAACTCTGAAGAGGCAGCACCCTCACGTTACTTGCTAGGAGAAGATCTGGCTAGGAAGACCACCAGGAAAAAGGCATGAAATACAGAACAACACGTGTGGGTGGATAGGGGTGAACAGTTCCTGGGCATTCAGAGGCAGTTCACTTGGTCAGCTTTAAAGATGACAGCTAGAACAAGTGAAAAACAGCTCAATATCCAGGTGGGAAGTTCAGAAGAACCACAAGAAAACACAGCAATAAGCAATGGGCCTGCTGACAGCAGCCTAGCACACACACTAGTTGTTCCTTCAGCATTTCACTCACCTCTTCTGAGCCAGCTTTAATTCGGGACATGAAAGATGCAGGAGACCACAGCTCTGGCCCCTGCCCAGTTCGGTGCATGTCCTGTGTCCACAGTGGGAGAGCAGCACAAGTGAGAGAGGGATGGGGATGAGCAGCATTTCCCATCTGAGACAGACATTTACAGGTACTTTCTTCTACGTGAGGTGTCAGCATTAAGTTCCCAGTCTGTGCAGGACATTTATTCACAGATGTTAGCTGAAAGGGCACCTCTGACCTGTACAGGAAGAGGGATAAGGTCACTATACATTGCAACCTGTTGGTCTTGTCCTTTGCAGTCAGTGCAAAAAAGGGGAGTCTCTTGTCATTCCCTCACATGCAGCTCTCCAATTAGCTGCTCTACTATGCCCACTCCAGGTCACCCCTTTTTTCTTTACTTTTAAAATTAGATTTTCTACCTAGTAAAAGGAGGTCCCAGCAGTTCCTTGCTTTCTAGAGATTCTAGAGGGAAATCAGATTTCTGTGGTGGTAACCTGGCTCATTGTGAATGGCATTTCAGAAAAGAAAAACAGAACAAAGAATATCCCAGACTTCCAATTATTGTAAATTGGCATCAGCTGGCATTGCAGCTAAAGGAACAATCCTGTTTCATAATTCATCCCTGCTCTGCAGCATTCTCCTTGCAAGCAATCATTTTTCTTAAACATTAAATTTCAACTGTATTAATGTGAGAATCTAGTTTACCATGTGAATGGCTGTGCCAACACAAAGAACGGTGGAAGTGACACAACTGAACAGGGCAGAAATTCTTCTTTTGGCAGCATATACTTGCTTAAAGTAATGTGAAGTAACCATCTTACTTCCCTGTAGGATTCCTGTCCTGCACTGAGAAGCTTCATAGACAATTCTTCCTTGCAACTGCCCCATGATCAATAGGAATTTTTTAAGGAATAGCTTCCTCAGGGAAAAGAAAGGGGCAAGAAGAAAGTTCAGCTTCTGTACACCAGGATCTTGATGTTTATCATTTCATCAGATGACTTCAGTGAAAAAAACAAGAGCTTCAGTGACACTAGATCATTTGGGCAAGATAAGCTCTCTCAATGGCCCAAGTCCCATCAAAGATATATTTCAATGATTCTCTTTGTAACTGTTCCCATGACAAATGGCCAATGCTCCACAAATTCAGTTGTATCTTGAGAAACACAAGAGGAAGGTCTATAGCTGAGCTGGTTCTATCTGTCACTGGCAAGCACAGTCACAAATCCTTCATTATGTGTGGGCTGATGCTTGTATTACACAGCAGCTCCTGTGTAACTGCACCACCAGCCACATGATACAGAGTCAGAGTTAAGGTGAATGCATGGAACTAAGCCATCAATGAGAAAACTTGAGAACACAAAAATGAGACATGCATAGAGAGATTACATGTATGCAGAGCTACTTATATACCAGAGAAACAGGAGAGGGACTGGAAATTTACACTCACAGGTCTCGGAGAAATGAGCCCCCCTCAGCAGGGTGAAGTGGTAGATGTCTGTATTTTGAAGGCCATGGCTCTTCCTCTGATGAATCTCCTCTTGTCTCAGGACTAACATCAGGCTTTTTAAATGTCACCTGCTTCTTCGGAGGTGGCAAAAAAGAAAAAGGCTTATTTAATTTCTGGGAGAGATCCTTCTGTTTCATGGCACAACAACACCCTGACTGGTGAAGACTGCAGGCTGCCTGCCAACACAAAGAATAGCAGAGCATCTGATGGCTGAGAGCAGGAAGCACCACATCACCTACAGAGAAGGAACCAAGATTTCTGATGCCCTCAAAGCCATACCAGCTCTCCACTAAATCAAGCGGTCCACTGTGGGAACATTTGGGTGAGGAGAATTAAATGGCTACTTCTGCATCAAGGCAAGCTGCACATTAGCAAATGGTTTTTCCTGAAAACCCAGAAAAGAGCTGGGAATGCTGCCCAGAAGCAGGAAGAGAGCAGTCAATGCAGGCATCCTTTTCACATGCAGGCCTGGGTTGATAGTCAAAGGTAGAAGTGATACAAGCCCACATATGAATGTATAAGCAGGGCTAAAGCTAAGACAAGATCAGATGTAGTCTCTAATGCTTCATTCTAGCACAGAATTTAGAGACCTGACCCACATGCAAAGGTTTCAATCAGGAGTATTGTGGATGGCAGAAATTGGCCAGTTTTAAAATAGTCTTATTAAGAAAGGTTCCCAATGAATCTGAAGTCCTCTAGTCTCAGCTGAATGAAATGCTTTGAACCAGAGATAGAAGTGTATGTAGGATGAAAACAACAGCTGGGATGTGGAGCTTTAAGATACATACATGCACATAAACACAAAATACACATCCCACACACAGACAAAAGACCAGAGCAGCCCAGTTCTGAATATATATCTGAGCAAACATTTTCACCTCCAGCTGGTGCTGGGTATGGAGCTGTCCCTGCAGCTGTTCGAAGCCAGCAGTGTTTCTCAAGGCTTGGGTTACTCCTTCTCTCAAAGGAGTTGTGTGGTGAACTCCTGTGACTTTTTCAATGCCATCTTTCCTCTCCTGCTGTCCCTTGGCAAACCTGAGCCAAGCATCAAATACCTACAACAGGAACAATGAGAGCTGTGAATATTACACAGACAGGCTCCAGGCCAGAGACTCCCCCTGCAGACACCAACACTCTCTCTTCCACTGGATAGGAACAGGCAGAGCTACAGCAACAGCAGGGCACTGCCACAATGACAAAGGGACAGAGATTTAAGTCAGCTAAGGCCAGATGGGGAAAAATGTGCGTATTTTTTAATCAGCTAAGAAATTCTGGGGAGTTTTCCAGCATCCCAAAATAACATAGAGAACCCAAAAAGGAAAGGAAACAGACGTGCACTGTGCAGTCTGCTGACTGCAGTCACACCTGCACATGACCTGCACATCTGCAAACTCACTTGCCTGCCCCTGCCCAGCCCCTTACCTTTCTCTGCACTGAAAGGGACCAGTGCCATAATGCTTGCACTGTCTTCTGCTTTTCCCATTGCTGCTGCAACAGCTATTAGGGGAAAAAAATACACAGCAACCAGGTTAGGAGCTCACATACCCAGCACCAGGAATTCCAGGCAAAGCACCAAGCAAGGAGGAAGTGACGGAACAGCCAGAGCAGAAAAACCCACTCAGTTCACCCCATCTATGCCAAGCTGTCTCTTGTGCTAGCTGAACCAAAAAATTCTGAAAATGTTTACATAAAGTCCTTGGTCCTTGTATAAACAGAGCATGAAGTAAAACGGAGAATGACTAGCAAGGAGCTAGGTGTCTACCCAGGAGAAAATTCCTTACCCGAGTTTTCCAGCAAGAGAAGGAAGCAGAGCAAAGTCTATGAGTCATTAGTTCATCTCCCCTTCTCTGCAGCAGCTGCAAGGCAACCAAAACAGTGAGTCACTTGCAGACAAACCCCATTTATCTGAGCCAAATGCTATTAGAACAGCTAGCAAACAGCCTTTATCACCCTTTCTTTGCTCTGTTGAGGCCACCCTCAATAGCCAAGTGCCCTACAGTGTAACCCCACGTGCACACATCTAGGAGCCCAGCAGGGATTTTATTCACAGTAAGCTCAGGTTGTCTTGTTAAGTCTGTTACTTGTATCAGTTTCTTCAGGCAAGACACAGCCATGCTCTTTCCTCCTCACTACACAAAGCTGTCATGCTTCTCCTCAACCCAGACTGCCATTCCCTTCACCAGGGAACACAGTGTGTTCCTCCACACCTGTAACTTCTAGGGAGTTACTTCTGAGGCTGGAGAGTTTGCTGATCCTTCTCACCTTTTTCCCAAGGCACTGCTGATGATAATTTTTCCATTTCACCAGGTACTTCTGGAGCAGGTGCTGCTGGTGGTGTTGTGCTGCCCTGTGGTGCTGAGCCCTCAGCACCAGAGACTCCCTCATTAATTCCTTCCAGTGAAGAAACAGGCTCTGTAAATGCACTGTTAGGGGAAGATAAATTAACTCATGTACCAAAAGGACACTATTATCTCAGAGTATCGAGTGATGAGCTACTCTTCCCAGCTGTTTCAGCAATACTTAACTTGGACAACACTCGGCACTGACAGTATTCAGTATAGGAAGAACTGTGAAACACTTCATGTAACAGACAGGGAGCTGTGACTTGCAAGTCTTCCCTGCTGCCACTGTCATTCTTTATAACCTTTAGGAAAGCCCTTTGTGCTTCAGAGTCCACATGTCAAGAATGTACCATGATACCATGAAATGCTTGCAGAGTTTGAGGGTCTTTCAGTACAAATTACTAGAGAAAGACTAAAGCAGTAATTGATAATATTACTTGCACTGCCTTCAAAAGAGATGTCTGAGGTTCTCAAAATTAGTAATGGAAAATTCCTTTGAGGAAGGAAGTGTTGCCATCCGTTATACAGTACAAAGAACAAACAGAGAAACAAAAGTAGCACAAGCAGCATTCAGCAGATCCCTGGAATCTCAATTCACTCTCCATTCTGTGGGGACATCCTTTGTAAGCCAACAGACCATCCAGTCACTTCATTTGTACAGGTGACACAACACAATGCCCTTGGCTCATTCACAGACAATGAGGACTTTTGAGAATTCAACATCAACATCAACTCACCTAACTCCAAATGTTTCCTGGCCTCCACCACAGCTGTCACCTTCAGATGGCGGTGACACGCTCGTAGCCAGGCAGTGTCTCGCCACTGCAGCAGCACCTAAGGATAAAATGCAAACAGGAGACGGGACAGGCTGGACTGCAATGGAAGGGGACACAATGGACTCCCCCTAATGGTAACAGAACCATTTCCACCTCATTTTTCACACAAGGCTCAGCAGACAGTAACAATTTCCTACAAATTAAATACAGAAGTATTTCAGAGGGTCCTCTTGGTATTTGTCAAAGCATTCTTCTCTTTCATCCATCCCCTCCTTGCCCCACTTCACCAGTACTACTATGCTATATCATGCTACTGGTTTTCCTTTCCTTCTAAGGAATGAGAAGGAAGAAAAAAAGCCATGAACTTACAGAGACAAGTTTCAGAGACACCTGTAAAAACAAGACGAGACTCCCACTTTGCAGATGTCTCTCAGTAGTTGCTCTTAGATTTAACTTTTTGGTCCTTCTGATTGTATTACCTGAGCCCTGTCTGAACCAGCACCCGTACTGAGACCTTGGCACCTGCTGTACAGATCCTACCTTTGACAGGATTGCTCTCCTGTAGTGCTCATCTGCTTGAGTAGTTGCCCTAGATTCATGTATAAGAGCAAGGACATTTTCTCTCCACGTACACAGCACCTGTCTGAAGGTAAAAATACACACAAAAGTTAAAACCAAACCCATTAAGAATGATTCTCACTTGTTCTTTTGCCACTTTCCTACTCACAAGGGAACCAAGACCAGCTGCATCTATAAACTCAGTGGTGCAAATCAATTTCTGACCCTTCATGTCTCTGCTGGAGAAGGCAGTGCAAAACAGAACACACTCTGAAATCCAGCAGCTTCAGCTGAGCCAATCAGGCCCTGCAAGTGACTCAAGCTGCATAGCATTAAAACAAATAAGGTAATTAAAACTGAAGTAACTACAACCAATGCAATGTGATAATATCTTTAATCACTCTCCTCGCTGTAATGCAAGAGAGGCTCTGCATCTTCCAGGCTGCTTTAATACCATAACAGACAGAGAATGATGCAGTTTGCTGTCTAATGACTCTTACAGGACTAAACAGAGATTTTAAAAACATTCAAGCAAAACAGACAGCAAACAGGAAGAGGTTAATTTCTTTTAACTAGATGACCTGCCTGCAAAGAAACAGCAATGCATGCCAGAAACAACTCCCAGCACCCAACATTTAAAAAGTTACAAAGGTGGCAGTGAAAGAAAGGAATGAATGTGACTGCAGTGCAGCCAGTCCTCTCATGCTGTCTAGGAAGAGGCTCACCGCAGCAGCAGCCGAGTGTGCTGTTTCTCCTTCTCAGCTACTTGATACAGAATGCACTGTATGTTCTGTTGGTAAATCTGAAAATAAAAATAGTCGAGAGGCAAATTTACCTTAACTGTTAACACCTGTGAGGAGAGGAAACAGCTAGAAACTGTTACTAGCATCTAACTAACTCTTACTAACTCATAAGTAGCACTGGCAGTCAAGTACAGGGGGAAAAAATACAGCCACTGAAATAAAATGCTGCTTTGCTGTGACAACCAGTCACTACACAGTAGTTAATGCCAGCTGTGATATACCATCCACCAGTGCTACCAGATTACCTTGGTTCTTCTGCTCCAAAAAGCAGTGCTAGAGCTCACACAGCCTCATACAAGAGCCTCCATTCTACCTGGCACACACGGTGTGTATGTGCCTCCAGTGAAGCAGTGTGGGAGCTCTGCAGCTCTCACTGAAATCCTCCAGCACACACAGAAAAAGGCTGTTCCATCCTACCTTCCAAGCTGCCAAGGTCTTGCCCAGCAACACATGTCGATAGTGCAGGTCTGCTTGCACCAACTTCCTCCATTTCTCACGCTGATGTTCCACATACTAGAAGGAGGAAATGGAAAAAAACCCAAAAGATATGTACACATGAAGGAGGGAAAACAAGTAATGGCAGAGAGAGGAGGGAAAAGGACCATTTCCAGTCTCTGGAGAAACATCAGTCCTTCACTGTGCTGTAAGAGCTTTTCACTCCAACTGGTGCTGCACACTGCTATGTCCCCAAAAGGCCCAGTTGAGGGGCTTTTTTTTCCCCTGCCCTTTCTAGTCCTCTTGAAGACTGATGGAAACCAAGTCAAGTCAACAGGTCTGCACGAACATAACAACTCCAACTATAAAATTTCTCATAGATTCTCAAAACGTGCTGCAAGGCACATCTGGTACCTGGTATCATGGTATGGAAAAGACCACAATGAAAGTACTCTGTGACAGTGTTTGCTACAACCTGTAACACAAACACAGGCCACACACAAAGGCCAGGTTGCAAACTTCCAACTTAAATTTTGAGAAGGACACACCCAGTACTGGGTAGGAACAATTTCATCACAATCACTCTGATTACATTCCTAGGTACATCTAAACCATACTCCTAGTCTCACCACATCTAGATACATGAACAAAAAGAATTCCTCTCCTCCCTACACAGCTCCTGTTCCACTCACACCAAACTGTTTTATCCACATGAAAAGGGAGGAGAGCTTAGGAATGATTAGTGTTTAAAATAAACAATTCAACTTCTAGCCATATGGGTACAAGCAATTCAAACAAAACAGAAAGACTTCACACTCTTCCCCATCTGTTAACTCTCTCACCTGTCTCCACTTGTTCCAAGCCTGCTGCAGACACTTTGAACAGTGAAATCTTAAAGCTTCTGTCTCCTTGAGCCTCCTATAAGAAAAATAATTATTTGTCCTACAATACAATCCATGTTACTGGACACTTCTAGAACAGATTTGAGTCCACATTTTTTTATATTCAGTAATTCACTTACTGAAAGACAACTTAGTAGGCTCCACAGCACAAAAAAGGAGTGAGCACCATTGTGAATTAAATGCTGTTTGTCCTAAGTAGGCTGCCACATGGCCAATCCAAACCATCTCTGTTTGAAAAAAATTCTTACTCTCTTTCTCTCTGCTGAGTCTTTTGTTTCCACAGACAGAAGGCCTTTAGCAGCAGCTGGTTTCTGTAGTGATCTCTTGCACAAACCAAGCCCTTCTGCTCCTCCAAACGTGCAGCTGCTCGTTCACGCCAGCAGCACCAGAAGCAGCGCAGGAGCCGCCTTTGGAAATGAAGGACAGCCTGCAATGGATGGAAAGTGGCAATGAATGCACAGCACAGGCAGCCACAAACAGGAAACAACTCCTTAGAGATGACGTGCATAGAAGTGTCCAGTGTTTGTTTTTCTGAGGTTGAACAGCAATGGACACACCACCAAAGCCCCTTTGCAGGGAGGTTATTTAACGTGCTCTGCAAGGACCTGTGTGCATGTGGATGGAGCAGCTGTTACCAAAAGCAGCAGGCCAAAGAGAGGAAAAGCACAAGCTGATAAATAGCATGTGAAGGACTCCTAAGAACCAGTAAGTTCCAGAAACCAGTCCTGTTGACTGTACAAGAACTGATATTCTCCCACCATCAATGGTGAGCCATATCTGCACAAAGACACCCCCACAGGCTACTGTCAACTTGGAGTTGTGTAAGAGACCACATAAAGGCCACAGTGGCTGCTACATGTAAAAACTCCAGGACTATATACATATATATACACACACACTCTTCCTCTCAGAAAGCATAGGACCCTGTAAAGAACTTTAAGGACACCCACCTAGAAGCAGCTAATTTCTCAGTACAACACTGCACTTCTTAAATAGGCTGAGGTTGGCCATTTAGTATTATTATAATTTCAACAAACTAACTATGAGATAGTGTGAGAGAGAAAGCACACACACATTTACAGGGTGAGGGAATAATTGACTGTACCATGTAAATGTCAATCCTTTAATAATTTGATTCTATTGTAACAAACTGCTTAACTTAAAAAAGGTGATCAGTAAATAATGGTTGCAATCTGTTTCCCCTGACTTGATCCCTCACCAGGTAAAAGGGAATTTACAACAGCCAAGTCCATCTCATGCTAACTCATATTCACAGACAGTGACTATGAAATCATCCCCTCTATTTCCTAAGCAAGGTACAAGAGTTACATTTACCTTTTTCTCTCCCATCCGATATTCTTGCAGCTTGCAGACCTTCAGTAGCCAAGTGTCAAATACCTGTCGCATCAACACCCTCCTGGCAAGCAAAAAGAGAGAATGTCAACACAGGAGAGAATTCCTTCAGTAAACTTATTGATTTTATGAATGTCAGCTGACTAAATGAACCTCAGAGCTAGGCTTAACCAATCTCCTTTTTATATTCCACAGAGAATCAGACGTAAATTGTTCATTACTCACAGAAAATGTCAGAGCAATTGCCATCAAGTCATGCCCCCAAAGGTATTACCATACTTTAAAAGAGAACCAAAGGCTCCCAGATTCCACATTTGTGCAAATCTGTATTAATATTTCTCTGCATACCTATAACGGGCATGAGCCACTGATGTTAAAGCCTGCTGCTGCTCTTCCTCCTTCTCTTCCAAACGGGACTTCCAACGGTTCCAGTACCTCTGCAGCACCTGAAATAAAACAAGACACAAACCCCCCCAAAGATATGAAGCAAGGAGAAGAATGCAAAGAAAGAAATTATTAAAGTCCTAATGAAAATGCATACTGCAATGCATTTCCTGCAATGCTTCATATACCAAACTTTAAAACTTCCTACAAGTTTTTCTGGCAAAAGAAAAAATCCACCACAAACACAAGGAAACTGAAAATTAAACATATCTAAGAGTGGCAGTTGACTCACACAGATTTTCTGTGGCTATTAGTATTTAAGAACAAAGTAATAAAAAAGTACTTTGTAGGTGAGAGTGGAAGACAATAGGACTGCTCAGGACAAACTGACACAAGAACCAAAGTGAAGCTCACTGTGACTCGATGCTGATGGGATGACAGATTTGTTCTCATCTGCTGAAGACGAGTGTCCAGGACATTCTGCCGAAGACCCTTAAGGCCAAGTTCCTGTAACAAGAAATAAACACAACCTTCATTTGTAATCCAAATCAGGTCATTTAGAACTGATCTATAATCCTAGAATCCCTTGAGTGGGGGCAGAACATGGTTATGAGAGCATCCTACTTCAAATCACAAATCATATTGCTCTTACAATCACTAATGTTTTCACTTCATGATCCAAACCAGTTTATTAGTATTCTTTTAATGGCCAGTACTGATCAAACCTTGAAAATAGCTCAGTTCCAAAAAGCTGGAAGCTTGCTTGTGGCCATCTTTCAGACAGCCTTCAGGGATTTATTTTTTCTTTAAAAAAACCCCAAAACATTCAACTACTTGTATATGAAGCAAGCTATCTTTGGTCTCATGTGAAAAGCAGCACACACACATTACTGCAGAGAAGAAAAATTAATTCTTGTAGCAAACAGCATTTAAAAAAAAACATCAAAGGGAAAAGGTAATCTCATGATGGAATAGCCAGGGAGCAGGTAACCCAACACCCTCAATATGAATCTACTTCACCAGTTTCCCAACTGGAAGACTCGCTGATCAGCAAGTTTCCCCATTTGGATTCAAGTGGCATATTCCAGAACAGTTGAAATTTAGAAACCTGGTGTATCTCCCACTTAACACCCACACAGCACTGCCAGTGTTACAGGGACACTCCACAGCCCCTCCCAACTGGCACATAACAGAGCTCTTACCAACAGGTGACACTTGTAGTGCTTCTCAGCCAGCTCACACTGCTGAGCCTCTTCCACACACAGCACAACATCTGCCACCGAGTAAAGTATCTTTTACACAGAAGCAACCTTCTCCCACAGGGGGGCGCTACATCTCCATCTAAATTTGCGTCAATGTTTGCATGTCCAGCACTGTTATCTGCAGAAGTTTTGACTACAGTCAAACTTAGATTTTGCTGGCTTATCACAATATGTTTCTGTTTCACTCTTAAGTAACAACCATAAATTATCTTCTGCAGGCTCTAATATACTCTTATACAGCTGCTAATATACTGTAATTACAACAGTTTAATGAATTGTTAGTATGGCATTACATACACCTATTTAATGACAACATGTTTGTTGTCACTCACGCTACTGCACAACATTCCTGCTTATGAACTGGATCTTCCCCCTGCGAGAACGCTTCTAACTTGTCTTTGCCAGGGACTAGACACAGATTGGATACAATGCTTCCAGTGTGCAAAGACTCTCCATAGGGCAATCCTTGCTGCTTGCTTTTCCAGGTCCCTTTGGTGAACATGCATTCTTCTCCTGCACTCCCATGACAGCTGCCAATTGCAGAAGCACCTCCGGAGCCTCTGGCTTCGGTGAAACTCCTGTGCCAGCTCTGGAAGACAAATACAAATCACTCATGGCTTGTTCTGTCCTAGGCTCATTCCTATCAGATCCTGACATCTGAGCCACTGCTTCACAAGTGACATCAGCTCTAACACTGAAAAATGGTTGCAAGAATTTACATTAATGCTCAGCTGCAGATCATATTCCTCCTATAGATCACAAAGTCAGTTTTAATGCAGTAACCTACTGTACTGACTTAAGAGAGGGAAGTTAGGACACTATTACTTGTTCAACACACTCAAACTTGCTTACATTTCGGCATACTGCTATTACTAGCTCCTACATATCCAAGCCAGATTCTTTTCCACTGCCATCAATCAAAAAGCAATTAATATAAATATCTGAACTCATTCCCATTCAAGGGAAGAAACAAAAGAACTGGTTTAATAATCTTTACCATCCTATAGGAGTTGTGATTTGACTGATTATCAAGAAAATCCACAGAGTGACTGATCAAAGTCTTGAATACATCCTTCTCACGGTATCTCAGTCAAAATATGATAGACAATATGCAAGTTTTCATCAAGGGAATTGCAAAGGTCTTTGTTTAAATCCCACGGAAAGCAGGTGATCTTCCTGACAGTTCAGCATATGAGCTGAGTCAGCCAGGCCTGTCACAGTGTACAGCCCAAGCTGCATCTCATGTCCTGGTGGGCAGAAACATTGCAGGCAGTGTCTCCTAGAACAGAAAAAAACATCACTTTGCCCTCAAGCAAAGGGGTTGAGCCCTGTTCTGTCTCAAGTCACCATTTTCACTCACCATTCTGGCGTTTCTTTACTCTGTGGAGGTTCAGGTGTCCCAGCCATGCTCTCACACATCTCCTCAATTCCCAGTGCTGATGGTGAGTTACTGCCCTGGTGTCCTTCTGCTTCTCATCCTGGGTGTATAAATACAGCTCTCGCCACTGCAACCAAGCCTGAAGGAACAATTAAGGGGCAAGGGCAGTAAGGGGGAAAACCAGACAAGATTAGGCAAGGAGAACAAAGAGGAGAGGAAGAACTCACATGCAATAGGAAATTTCATATAAATTCTAAAGGTGAAAGCCATGAGCAATGAGGTTCCCCCTAAAAAAGGGGGAAAAACTCAACAAAACCTAAATAACCCAAAACACCAAAGGAATGTCAACATAGAAAAGGTCAAAGATTTTTTCACTCTTTTAAATACTTTCACACTTTTTCTGATTAAAAAGGCCAATATAATATTTTTCTTTTGCCAACAGGCTTTCTTTCAGAGGATTTTCATATAAAAGGTAATCACATAATGAGATACTATAAGACTTCCCAAGTCACAAGTTTCTTTCCTTAGCAGAATAATGCCCTAAAACAGGTTATGTTGCATCTTACAGTGCAGGTCAAATTAAATACCATCCCTTCTTTTTAATGAAATGAACAAAAAGCCACAGTTTCAGTGACAGAAGGAAAGAAACCCATGCTGTTTTCACTTCAGCTAAGATCAACCATCTGGCAACAACACTCTGAGTCATCTCATTTAGTTTTAAGTGGTCCTGCAAGAAGAAGGAAGTTGGACATGATGAACCTTGAACTCTGACAGGTTTGGTGCTGTGACCCCTTCCCTGAGGAGTCTGTTCCAGGGACTGACCACCCTCTCAGGAAGATCCTTTTCCTTAATGTCCAATCTGGACTTGCCCTGACATAGCTTCATTCAATTTCCCCATGTCCTGATATAATATTCCAACATAAGTACTGCAATTTCCAAAGTAAATGAGACAAGGCCTAATTTTTATTTATCTGCAACATTTTCACATGTGTGCAACTTAAGCAATGGCAGTAGCTGAAGCTCCTGAGACTTACTCGAAATTGCAGGCTCTGGGCCCAATGCTGCAGAGCCAAAATATTCATTTTACGTCCACAGCATTTCTGGTAGTGTTGTCTTCTCCACACTGCCCATGAAATGCTGCCAAAACAATGTTACAGACAAGTTCAAACACAGGTGCCATAACTTGGTGCAAGAAATCATTATCATCTCACTGGAAAAAGGTATGAACAAATCTTTTCAAAGAACCACTGAATGGTTTGTGTTGGAAGGGATCTTAAAGATCATCTTGCTCCAAGCCCCTGCCCCTCTGCCCCCTTCAAGTGGGCAGAGACACTTTCCACTATCCCACGTTGCTCCAAGTCCCATCCAAACTGATCTTGAACACTTTCAGGGATGGGGCATCAACATCATCTCCGGGTTTCAGTGCCTCACCACCCTCAGAGTAAAGAATTTCTTCCTAATATTTAATCTAAATCTACCCTCTTTCAATTTAAAGCCATTACCCCTTATCTTCTCACTGCATGCCTTTGCAAATGTCAGTCTCCAGCCTTCCTGTAGGCTTCCATTGGCAAGCTGCTATACAGCATCTCTTAAATTCACAGTCTATTGGTGTGCCAGAAGCACTCACACATCCCAGAAAGAAAAACAATTATTAAAAAAAAAAAAAAAAAAAAAAACATCGAACAAAGTCACTGCAGGAAAATACAACCTAACACAGACAAAAGCCATGGCCTGATGGTGAGTGCCCCTCTGCCTGTGTGTACTCCACCCTTACCGCAAACAGCTTCTTTCCCTGAATGCCAGTGCCACACACTGCATCCCATGTTTTGTCCTTTGAGCGTCAACATAAACCAGCCAGTGCTGCCAGGTCCTGAGCAGAGTTTGTTTCTTTGCTGTGCACAACAAAAAAACGGCAGCATCTTAATTTCCCGTAGGAATCTGGCACGTCTCAACCACTCCATGACAGACCGCCCCCGAATCCTGTGTCCTCAACCTGCAGGGACACCTTGTGGAAAAGCCTGAAATGACAGCGACCCTCCCTCTGTGAGGGTGACACAGTGAGAAGTCTCAGAATCGCTGACAGCATCGCCCATGCCACTTGTTCAGAGAAGCGTGAATTATTGGATAATCGCTTTGTCTTCAGTGCTTAGAGGGGAAATAACTGAATACAACAACAGTCAGCGTAAGGACTGCACTGGGTAAGAATTAGAGGATTTTCTTTGTTTAAAAAAAAAGTTCATCAGGTTCATCGGTTGCTTTTCAAGAATTATTCTCTACTACAAGCAGAGAAATCAACCAGAAACAAGTCAACTTTATTTAGCAGGCTGGTCATGCAGCTAAAAACAGAAATGGTGTCACAAATTCCAGTTTACCACTTAGGGCAGCACACTGCATATTCTCCTCACAGCAAGCTGGCTTGTCAGAACTGACACTATTAAAGCAAAGTTATTAGAAAAACCAGTCATTGATTCTATGCTACTTCACGCACATAAAAAAACCCTTTATCAGGATTTCCTTGTGAATCAAGCATTAACCTATCTTGAAATAGGTCACCTTTTTCTATTTTTGACCAAGTAACACACAGCTTTTGCAGTAAATACTGTGGCCACACTCAGTAAGAAAGGAAGTCTGGATAACCTGTCAGTTTGTGTCCAAAGGTGCCAGTCTGTAGGACATTCTGAGGCTACGTTCATGTGCAAAGAGAGCAGTTAACTTATTCTGCAAACCAGCACAGAACAAAACCTCAGTATCATCTTTAAACAAGGGTCAACCTCCTTTCAGCAAAACATATTTCCTGAACTCAAGAAAGTTGCTACCAGTACAGACAGCTCCAGGTCAAATCCCTTGCAGAGCAAAGAACCTACACAAGACTTCAAAAGTTTGGGCTTCTTTCAATTGCAAGACACAGGCTGGAAGGAACAGTCAATAGACATAAAATAAGTGCAGTTAAAAGCACAGGGAATTACTATGCAATGTCTAGAGCAACAGCTGATAGAGAGAATTCCAGTAAAACATTCGATCAAAAAATAGCGACTAGAAAACATACTGTGATTAAGGAAAAAAAAACCAAAAAACAAAAAACAAGCAACCCCCTCAAAAACAAACAGTGCAAAATCTAGAGCAGATGGAGAGGCCCTTATGCTTTTTCATTGGCATCCCTAAAAATCTACACAGCTAGACCCCTATAAGAGACCCCCCTGCCATCTGCTCCTGCAAGCACTGCTCTACCATGGGGAGGGGGAGCTCAGGGTGCAAACAGGCACAGGGGACACATTCTGGTAAATAATTCCCGTGGAAACTCCCATCTCAGTATGTCCCCAAATATGGTAATTATCATCACTTCACTTACCATGAGACTCTGCAACATAATACTTGTTCCTCTTTCCTTGCTGTTGGTATGCATAGGCTCTCCAAGCCTTAAATATCAAATTAAGGAGTAAATGCCTGAAAAATGAAACAAGTGCCATTCAGTAAAACATGAAAATAAGCAATGAAAACATTGCTCTTGGTTCAGATGTACCATGGATGGAACTTACTGGTATTAAAAACTCCTTCAGAAAATGTCTCATACACACCTCAATGGGAAGTCATTTCACTAACCTGTAATGGTTGTCTGCTCTGATGAGGGTGAGCTTTTCTCTGCAAACTGTCCACTGCTCCTTCCACTCTCTAAAAGTTTTTTTAAGAATCTTCTGATCATAAAAACACCTAAACAGTTGAAAGATTTGGACAGGAGAAACATCACACAGGTTTCCAGAGCGACCACAAAGCAATTTTAATGATTACACCACCTCTTCTCCAGGCTTGCCTGATTAGCCTAACAACATCTAATTGCATTTAAAACCACTACCCTACTGTGACACTTTATTTGACCACTATGTGAAGTAGTGCAAGAAGCAATCATTTTACTGACTGTAAACACTTCACATAAAAGGAATAAAAGAGAGATGTTGTTAACTTGTCAAACATCAGAGTACCAGTTGACTTGAGACCTTTTCACATCTTTTATCCTCAGTTCTTGTTAACAACCAGAGAGAAGATAAGAATACATTTATTTTCCTTTCTAATTTTGTTCTTTGCTATTTTAACACAAAATATTATATTTATATAAATAAATACAAAAGGTACATCAGATTTTATAACGCTTTGATGTTTTTATCATGTAATAACAGCAGAATTAGGCCTAGAATACCTAGAGGTCTCTTAGTAAAACACATCAATCCTCTCACAAGTTGCAATTCACAGCCACCTACCCCAAGCCAAGCTGCTAAGTCATCCCAAGCACCCATGCAGAAAAGGAAAAAAGAAATGAGCTATATGTTATTTTTTTGGACTTGGTGTGTTAACTATATTGTACATGCTTTAACAGGTATTACAAATTAAAGCTACAGAGAACTGGGGACTTTTAAATCTAGAAAGGCAATTCATTATTGCTTGTGCTCCTTGCTGGTCCTTATAAAATCTATTTCCCCTAAAAAATAAGTTCAGCATTGTGCTGAATTGATAGACAGCCAAAGTAGTGCCAATTCAGTAGGTGGGACAAGAGGAATGGTGAGGTTCACAGGACAACTTCCATTTACCAGCAAAGGCAGAAACAGAATATATTTGATACAGAAAAATGAAAATTAATGACTAAGGACCTGATCTTACTCCAAATGCAAATCTTCCCACTGGGAATTGCTTCAGTTCCCTAGGGTGTGGTCAAGCAAGAATGAACATGCAAATTAATGCAAAACAAGAAATGAATATCAAAGCATGAGGTTTCAGTAGCTCACAGAACACTCACAACACTCACAGCAGAAAGGAATAATCTGCCACAGGTACTTGCAAGTCAGACAATACCAAACACATACACATATACATTAACAACAACAGTGCAAACAGTAATATTAACTGAATTTCATATTAAGAGTTGGACTCAGTGATCCATGTGAGTCCTTTCCAACTCAGAATAGTATATGAAATCTCTGTCATTATAACTTTGGGAAATAGTTACACTTAAAGCAGGTATGCCAATCACATTTATATGCACATACTGTCAAACTTTATCAAAACACAATTCCTATGAATATGGTTAATAAAAGTTTAACCATTATTATTAAAAACAAACAAAAAAGCAATAGCAAGAAAGGTACCCAAAGAAAATCTCCAAGTGATCTCAAAATACATCTAAATATTTTCGTGGCAGCCAGTACTCTCTTAGCCCAATGGTTTACCACTAAGCCATTAAAAACAAACAAACAACAAACAAACAAACAAAAACAAACAAACAAACAAAAAAACCCCACCCAAACAGAAAGAAAGAAAAAGAAGAACAAAAAGCCACTTCTAATTTTATCTACCTGGCTTTGGAAGGGAGAACTTGTCCAAATGTCATTTTTGCCCACAGATAGAAAAACTTCCTTGCTAGATATCTGGAATACAAGGAAAAGTTAGTTGCCTTTGTACTCCTCCCCTGCAAATTCCCAGGCAGTAGTCAAAATAGGAATTTTTATCCTAACTTCAGTAATAAAAGTAAGGCTCTAGCTTTCAGAGATCAATGCATATATGAAGTATTTAGAACCTGAAATTAAACCCTGTAACAGAGCAATTAATAAAGCATAAAGAGACCCAAGCATCATTGCAATTGGAGTGTACTTCTTTAGGAATGCTGGGTAGCCAAAATGCCTTCCCAGCAGCCCTTTTCCACCCAGTGATAGCACTGAGCAGGGTGCTGGCTTGCTGGGGGCCCTTTCTGAGGTTTCAGTGTGGTAACATCACTGTTTCTCCCAAGTCAACCAGCTGAGTCCAGAATCCTTGAGCTAATCTAATGTCTGGTCCCTCCTGAAGCCAGCAGATCTTCCTTCTTCCCACCTCCCCTCAGCAGTTCCACATCTCCACAAGTTTCTCCCAACACCAGCTCGGCTCACTAATGTGTTACTGTGACACCATCAGCCTTCCTCTTTTTTCCCCAATGGATTTCAGAGTTAACTGGCACACAGAGGGCCCCAAGAAGCACCAAAGGCTTCACAAGGTAATTAGTTAAGGCACACAGCCAGGAGGGGAGGCCTCCCTCTTTCAGCAGGTCTGAGCTGCTCAACAAATAATGGGCTTTTAATCTCTACACAATTACATCCCACCTTTGTCAAGATTCTTTCAACAAACAAAAGAAGCACATAAAAGGAGGGCAAGAAGAAATCATTACACCTACTGGCAGTGTATGAAAGAATATTGTTAAATAGCCATTTTTTAATTGGCCTTTGAAAATAAAGAATACATGAAATCTGACTGTCAATCCTTGTCCTCAAGTTACCACAAGGCATCTTCAGAACTGTCTGCCATGGCCACGAACTAAAATTTCTGCTGTAACCTACACTGGTACTACTGGTACTACCCAGACATTTTTAGGTCTGATCCCCTGGTCCATCTAGTGAAAAATATATTTTATCACCTGCTTTGGCATTTTTTTAACATTCTTCTTTGACTGCGGGTATACTCATCTTGGCCTGGCTTGTCATGACCTCTGTCCTGGAATTCATGTGCTGCAGACTGGGGAGCAACAGCTTGTCCAGCTGCATGGACTTGATGCTCAGGTGGTTGCTGGAATTCATGCATCATCAGGGATTTTGAACTTAAAAGGAAAGGAGAAATATTTTATGGAAAATCGTACTACCTGCAAAGAAGTGGAATTATTTCAATAGCTTGGTCTGTAACAAAGGTATCTGTTCAAATACAGAACATGACAGCTACAAAATGCTAAAACATTTATTGTTTCTTTATCAGGTGTTTTTCAGTATCTGGAATTTTAAACTTTCCCCAACACAACCAGGAAAATTCATTTCAGTGCAATCATGTCACAGACAACTCTTTTCTCCTCTGAAGTTGAAATGAAAAATCTTTCAAATGCATTTCTGTGTGCACACAGGGTGTCTTGACAGAGAATCTCTGACTGTGGTTTTCTGCCTTTTAGTCTCAAACATATCAAAGTATTCTGTCTACTGCTGATAAATTCTCTTGAGCACTAGTGAGCTAAAGTGAGAACTGAACTTTCAATTTTAACATAAAATGTTCTTTTGCAAGCTCTTTCCTAGTTTTGTTCATAGTTTAACTGTGTTTCTCCTTAAAAAAAAAAACAAACTGAAAATCTCTTCCTGTTTTTCACATACTCATCATTAAACAACAAAATTAAACATATTTTTCCATCACACAGTTTACTTTAACGTGTAGTTCTAATCTGAAAAATAACAAGTGCGTTTTTATGAATTCTAAATATTTTTTCTTGGTAATTTTCTGAAAACAAGGATAAAAAAACCCCTATGCAGATAAAACTTGCTGCGCCGGTTCCATTGAAGCTTCTTTCCCAAAACAAATGCTGCCACCACCCTGTAAATTTGCACATTAGAACCACAAACACATTCTTGAGTTCCAGAAGAGGCAACAGAACAGGATAACCTGAAATCTCATCCTAACAATCTCCTGAGTTGAGCTAGAGAAAACATAGCTGCAGCCAGAAAAAAAATATTGTTTTCACAAAGTGACTGGAACAATGCAAGTTTCAAAAATTCAGCTGAATAACCACTATTAACAACAAATCACTGGGAGGAAATACTGTATTTTTGGCTTGTTACAGCAGGCTGCAAAGAGTTAAAAAAAAAGTTAATGCAAGAAAAGAGACCTGTATTTTGTGCGAGAAATTCGTGTTCTATAACACATTATCTGAATGCCCTCTGAAAGAGGTAGGCCCTGCCCAGCAGACAAAAGAATTCCATTCACATCAAGCTGTGCAGTTAAGGCAACTCTATGCATATGTGAAGAGGAGTTTCAGGCACTTTAAAACTGATGCAAAACAGTTTCCAGCACAAGTTCTTGTACACACCTATCAGGCCCAACTCCCTTTGAAACTACCTCATCTTCCCTCAAGGTCTGACCATGTGCAATGACAACCTTACACAAAGGAGTTGAAAAAAACCAAACTTGAGGAAAACATGCAGAAGCTTTTATATTAAAGTCTAAGGTGTGTGAAGATCTAAAAATTTACCAACATATGTACTTTCAAACAGATTATTTCTCTATTTGAAACACTGTTATGTGCTGCACATATTTAATGATGACAGCCTATGTCCCCCAGAATTTATGGCAAGTGACCATGAAAAATAAGAGTCAAAGAAGGATCATTTCTCCCTCGTAAAGTTAGAAAACAAAAGCATGGGAAGGATAAGAGAACTAACATGGAGTAAATCTGTGGTTGGGCCAACAACTGTGTCCAAGTACCTTATGTTTCAGTCTAATATCTCAAGCTCAAGAACATCAGTTTTATATGTAAATGTCATGATAATATAAAGCTACCTAAAGTTGTGTTTCACGATCAGTTTGGGGGTGGAGTGTTCGTTGTTTTTAACTTTGCTTTTCAGAGGAACATTTTCTGGTTAAAAAAGTTCCATAGAGACTTATAAGCTCTTTTGTGAGAATAACTCAAATTTCTTCTGTCCCATGGAAATCTTCAGATGACATAAATATAAAATAAATTACAGTTGAGGTCTTCAACATAGTAGCTTCTTATTACTGCTTACCTGCTCCTGAATTTCTCCATTTCACTATAGTTCCAAGACTGAAGTACAAACGCACTCTCTGCCCTGCAATGTTGTTTATTAACTTTGGACAAAGCATAAATTGGTGCCTGTTACTTGTGATGAATCGATCACAGGGATCTATGCTAAATGCGTATCTGTATTATAAATACAGATAAATACATAGTCTGTATCATAAAAATGACATGATTTCCACTCAAACATAATGCAATTCCAGATGTTTAATATGGGAAGCATCTGGGTCTCACTTAGCAACACTGTGCTGGCTTAATCTAATGGTTATAAAGTTATAAGCATTTGAATCCTAAGGCAGCAATTCTGCCCACTTTAACAAAAATGTGCTAGAAAGGTGCTGTAAAAAGTAAACTACTCCAAGTTATTTGCCCCTACTTAAAAATAAATTAATAATAACCCAGGGTGACACCAACAGCAGGTGACTCCCTTTCACCTGTATTTTTTTAATACTATGTTCCTCCTCTTCAAAAGCACTTAGAAATAAAGAGAACAATGAGTTCCACCTAGCTCCAGTGAGAACTTGTCTATGCATGGAACCTGTGACTTCCAAAGTCCCGGGAAGAGTCCGAGTCTGTGAAAGCACCTGGAATTACAGCCAGGCATCTCCTTTTAAGAGCGAGATCCAAAGTGGATTTTTCTATAAGCATTGGTTAGTGTAAGACAGAAAACAAAACGAAACAAAAAACCCCAGACAATTAAAAAACGATCCAAACTTTAAAAGACAAAACAAAACCCTACAAGATTTTTTCTGGAGATTTACTGCACGAGATTCCTTTCAGCAGGTAACTATACCCTGAACGCTTTCTGTGCTTGTGGACAAACGTTGGAGATCCACACGACGCTGCTCCACAAGGCCGCCGTGAGGGACCGCGGCAGCCGCCCCCGCCGCGCTGAGGGGGCCACGGATCCCGGCACCGGCGGGTGCGGCACCGGCACACGGGACGGCCCGGCAGCAGCGGGGAAACCACCGCAAAGGGGGAACAGCGGAGGGAGGGAGCAGCGGCACACGGGACGTGCGGGCAGCAGCGGGGAAACCACCGCAAAGGGGGAGCAGCGGAGGGAGCGAGCAGCGGCGCCTGAGGCGGCCCCGCCATGAGGGGCGGGCGGGCGGACACAGCGCCCCCTTGCGGCGGGGCGGGCGGGCGGACAGCGCCCCCGGGAACGGCCCCGGTGTGACCGGGATTTACCGGGCACAGGCACGGACCGACTCGCACAGGGAAAGCGGCTGAATGCCCGTGGCAAGGAGCTGTTGCTGCACTTGCGAAAAAACTGTTTTCTGCCACTTCTGTGCCTCTGGACATTTCTGCTGCGAGCATCAAGTAACATGCACCTGTGGCAGGTGTGCCTCTGGGAGCCAAAAAACGTGTTTTAACTCACAACAGCGATGTGCACAAAGGTGACAGTGAAACACAGCACAGTTCAGGCCTTCTCAAAGCCTACAGCATCTCATAATAACCACTCAGGTGGAAGCTAGTGACCCACTGGTTGCTATGGCATCTCCTTGTGTACTTGTTTGGAAAGTACTTGTTGGCTTCAAGAGACTCGGCAATAGAGTGCTGTCTCATTAATAACGCAGCACTTTGTCACAAAAAATGGTGAGAAATTTTATTTCTCGTATATTTCTCTCATTCCATAGGTAACCAGATTTTAATTCTGGCATTCAACTTCATTAGAGATCAGGGAAGAGAACGCTTTATTCACCAGATCCTACACAGACCTCTGTGCCCACGGAGTTTGGAAACCCTGCGGCCCTGCTGGGTTGCTGTGGCAGAATGGATGCAAGTGCTGGGGACAGCGCTGTGGACAAACGGAGCAGGCGATCTCGCTCAATAAATTCCTTAAACTGATGTTGCAAACAACGTCTTCTCCTTATTAGCAAACACTGAAAGACTTTTCCGGTGCCTCCGAATAAGCCGCTCCGCTCACTGCACCAACCTAGTCCTGCTGTCCCACGGGAATGCCGGACTCCAACTTGACAGGAGCCCGGAGCGGGTTGCGAACACCGGGACGCTGCGCTCGCAGTGCCGGGCTGGGCAGCGGCGCAGGCCCGGCCGGACCGCCCCTGTCAGCCGCGGGAGCCGGGCCGCGCACGGCGGGACGCGGAGGCGCTCTGGGACAGCCCCCCCGAGCCCGCCAGCAACCACGGCGAACGCGCGTGAGGGGGCGAGGGGGAGCGCCCGCCGAGCGCGCCCTCAGCCGCGATCGCCCGGCCGCTTCCCGCCCTTCTCTCACCCCGCGCTCCCCCTGAGGCGACACGGGGACGCGGACAGCGCCGGGACAGGAACGAGCCGATCCCGCCGCCGCCGCCGCCCCGCACATGGCGCGCACCGCATCCCACCGGCGGCCGCCTCCCCCGCAGGGCTGCCCGCCCAGACTGCCTGCAGGCCCTCAGCGAGCCCCGCGCCTCTCCTCACCCACCGCGCCGCTCGCAGGGTGAGACGCCGGTTCCGCGGGCGGCGGGGACACACGGCGGGAGCGCAGCCGCCGCCGTCAGCGCCTCCCGCCGCCGATTCGCGGTCAGGCAGCAGGCGGGGGAGCCCCCGGCGCGCGCGCCCGACGCGCCTGCGCGCGGGGCGTTAAATGGGTGCGGAGCGGGCGGCGCGAGGCCCCGGCTACGGCGGCTGAGCGGAGGCGGCGCCGGGCGGAGCAGGAGCGGGAGCGGCGGCGGTGGCGCGCGGGGCTGCGCGGGGCGGTCGGGGCTGGGGGGGGCGGCGGCGGCAGCGCCGGCCCGGGGCGCGTGCGGCCCCTCCGTGAGGGCGGGCAGGGGAGAAGTGGGGCCGGCGGTCGGAGCAGGAAACGCCGCGGGCGGCGGTGAGGCCTTGAGCGGAGCGGAGCGGCGCGGGACACCCGCCGGTGAGTGCGGCCGGGCGGGGATCCGCTGAGTCACCTGCCCCGCTGCCGCCGTTCCCCCCCCGCGGCTCCGGCGCCTCGGGACGGCGCCTGGGCCTCGCTGCCCCCGAGGCGCGGGGCGAGCGGCGCCCGACCCCTGCGGGCCCCGCGGGCTGCGTGGGGGTGCGGGTCCCGGCGGCCGCGCGCCCCGGCCGTGCCCTCACACCGATGTTCCGTGTGCCGGAGCGCGGGGCAGGGCCAGCCGCGCCGCCGGAGCCGCTCGGACCCTTCAGCGAGAGCCGCCTGGCTGGGCCGGGGGAAGGGGCAGGGTTGGGAGGGGACAGGCGCTGTTGGGGAACGTGCGTCTACTTTGCTGTGCCCAAGTGCTAAATTAACTCAGGCCGGAAAGAAAATGCACCCTCTAGAAAGGTACGTCTTAAAATCTGACGGGTTGGTTTTGTTTTAATTAGCTCCGCGGTCAAAGGCTTTGAAGTAACCATGGATAAAAGAGGAGGTGCAACAGAAACTGAAAATGGCGATGCTTTCCTGGAGCTGAACAGAACTACAACTAAATACCCACATCGTTACACAAAGGTTAGCTCACTCTCCTTTCCTCCCGGAGTTGTGCGTGGAACTCTCAGTCGCAGGAGTAGAGTGGGAGGGGGAGGCTCCTGTGAGAGGGAAGCAGTGAGGTGAAAACTGAAAAGCGTTTGCCTGGATTAGGATTTGCAAGGTGATATCAAATGAGCAGCTTGTTAAATGCGATGCAGTTGTGCAATCTTGTCCTCGATATGCTTTTGATTCCCACCACCTTATTTTAATATCTGAGCATCCCACAGTATGTGCTGAGAGATTATTGTAGAGACTCTGAAATATGTTGTTCTGCTAGCTATCCTCAAGCACTTTGTAGTTCTGCTTTCAGTGGTGTTCTTTTAAGAACTTGACCAAAAACGTTTCCTTGCAGTGGATGCCATTTCCTAGGAAGGTGTAGCACACTGGATCTTATTAGGACCTCTCATGTGTTTACTGGATGCCTTTTGTAACTTTAGAATTGCTCATATTTGATTGCTGGAAGCTTAAACAGTTGTGGCTCCAATCAGTGCTTAGTGTTTAAACCTTAACACAGGTGCTTTTGTTTAACTGTGCTGCCTAAATATATGTATGCGTGGAAGAGCTAAATAACCTGCAAATGAAAAAGAAATATTATTCCAGTATTGAGTGAGTTTGATGTGCTGTGGGGTTTAGGATTCAAATTTTGTTTGGAGTTTTGGTACCACTGCTGAAAAATGCCTTTGGAAAGAGTTTGTAATGGTGGTTGATTTTTTCCCATGGCTGCAGGCTGTGGGAACAGGTGGTCATTGCTTTGTGAAAAGCTGTTAAGATACTTTGCAGCAAATGGCCTGAAGTGTGGAACAGGGTGAGACAGTTTACTGTTGCTGACTGTGTTATCTTTCTTGAGGAATTCGGAGCTGTTGGCTTTTCAGTAGGTTGTTTTTTAAAGGAAAAAAAATTATCATTGTAGCTCTGTTCTGTTGAGATAATAGAGCTCTGGCTTATTTTAAGTAGACATCAACAATAAACCACGTACTTCAGAATTGGCAAAACTTCATGGGAATAGTACAGCTTTCTAAATCTTTCTTTTTTAGAAAAGATGTGCCATTAACTTTTGAGGATGCAAAGTGTACTGTTACTTAGACCTAGTTAGTCAGTTAGTTGCTAAGTGAAAGAGAGGAGCTGTTTTTAAAGCTCCCTTGCTGAAAGTGGCTTCTGTTCTTTCAGTCTTGCTTAACTCTTCTTGTGTAGTAACTGAATGCAGCTTCAATTTCTGCTCTGCTTTTTAGGGCAATGTTCAGCCCATGCTGGTGGTGACTGTTTACTGAAACCAATGCATTTGTAGCTTCAGTTTTGTTAATTCAGTGCCTATAGTTTCTGACCATGGTAAAGTTACAGAACTAGTGCCAGAAGGTGCCTAGTCTTGTTTATCAGTTGGTTTCCAAGGAGCTAAATCAAGAAATACCAGAAATCAGTCTGTGTTAAAATACTTTGCATCATATGGTTTCTCTACGTGTTACAGCTCAAATATTTTAAGGTGGTGAAGTAATCAACATTGCAGAGCATTTTCATGTGTTCCAGTTTCCTACTAATTAGAGATTGAGGGAACACTGTTCTAGGGTACATGCTGATGATTTGGAAAACGGAGTGATTTCCTTTAATGGTTTATATTCATTTACTACCAGTAGGAAAACATCTGGCTCATACTATAAGTAGTTCTAAGCTGTTTGCTTAAAACTGTTTGATAACAGCTAAGCACACTTTTCCCCCCAGCCTGCTTAGAATGTATGTGAATTAAACATAAAACCTCACAAGTGGCAGTGCCAGCATTTATCTTCTCTGGTACAGGAGTGCTGTACAGTTTAAGCTGTGTCTTTTCTAGTTCTTAGGAAGCTGTTCCTCCAAGGGTGCACAGCTAATGAGTGAAAGGCAAGAAACAATTCAAATTTTCCTCACTTGAGTGGAAGAATTGTGATAGGATGTGAGTGAGAGCCTGTGGACTCCCTCTCGTGGCCAGCAAAACAACCCATTCCCAACCTGGTGATGGACAGGGCTGTTAATACTTGTAGTATCTGCATCAGGCTCTGATAGTATTACAGCACTGATGTTCCTCACAGATTGAGGTTTATTTTGGGAAGCTGTGGGCAGGGAGACCAGGCTCCCTTTAATGGAGCTCTTTTAGCTGAGGTCTCATACGGGGTGATGCTTGGGGTGGTGGGAGATGTGTTAAGGTTTTGTCCAGCTACCAAGTTGCCATCTAGAACAAGTGTCAAACTCGCATAGTTAATGAACTGATTTTGATCACATGGGGAAAATGATGTAAAAGTTCTGAAGGGTATTGTGTGGAGTGTTGTATTTTGGGGGAAAGGGTAAAGGGATTTTTCAGTTTGGCTGATGTGTAGTGTCTGCTGTTAGGGTTTCTTTATCCTTCCAGCTGCCTTCTGATCTCTGCACAGTTCTGAGTCACTTCAGAACAGTTGGGAGTGAGGTAGTTGAAGAAAGGGGGTCTTGGGAGAGTTAGTGTAACTAGAAATGTGCATCTTAACTGCAGCAGTTAATGTTGATTTAAAGTACTGATGGTCACACCATTAATAATGCTTTCTGAATGTAGCAAACTGCAGTGAGACTGCACTGGTTGCCAGCCAAGTGACTGGCTGCTCAGGGTGTGCAGTGGTAAACTAAGGGCTGTTCAAAGCTGGTAGAAATTGGGAAAGTACGTTATCATTCACCATTGATTTGGTGTTGGGTGGAATGGGTAACTGTGTAACACAGTATACTCAGTCTTGGAGCTGGTGATGGTCAGAAATGGCAAGCTTGTCTGGAATTTCCGGATCTTCACCAGTAAGTAGAATTGTGCTAATGCTTTTTTTATCTGCTGAACCTTATATAGCATTAACCACAGCAATTTTGATTCCTTCTTGAGAACTCACCAGTGCTGGCATCCATGATGCCTGTGTTGCTTATAAGCTGAACTGTCCAGGGAAATGAATACATAAACATTTCTGGTGTGAGCACCCTTGGAGTGTTCATGAGTTCTGAACCTGGCCTAGTAAGGCTTAGTGTTTCCAGTTAGTGTTTGGTCAGTGGCCACTGATAGAACAGCTGAAATGTAAACTTTCAGTGCTGTATTTCACAGGATATGAAACAACATATTGGGAAACCTGGGCTGTCAAAACACTAAATTGAACAAGCAGTCTGGAATAGATGGTCTGGGTATGAATTGAAACTCATGGTCTTGATTTTTAATATTTTTTTTTCTAGGAGGAACTGCTGGATATTAAAGAGCGTCCCTACTCTAAGAAAAGACCTTCTTGTCTTTCTGAAAAATATGACAGGTATTTTCTTGATTATACAAAGCTATATACATTTCTTTCAAAATAAAAGTTTAAATTACAGGAAACACTTAGCTAAGAAGTGATCTTATGTTGATGGGAGGTATATGTGCCACAAAGTTCAGACTGCTCCAGAGTCCGGTTTTCAGAAGTGCTAATCTACTGGGAAAGGCTCAATGCTCTGGCCAGGGATTTTGTTCTTTGAACAGAGATTACTTTCTGCTGGATCTCATAACTTCACACAACACAAGTCTTACAGACTTGCAGGAAAAAGTACCAAGAATATAGAGGGGTGTGTAGCACAGTCTGGGTCAGGCTGTAACAAGCTGCTTTGCTTAGTGGATTACACTCCCATGTTGTCACTGTATCTCAGTAGAAAATGGAGGTGAGTGTTCTTGGCTGGTGTTGGTAAGTTTATTAAGCAGCAATTTCTTTACTATTCAGCTGAAATTTTTGTACAAGCATGAGATTGAGGTAAAATTACCCAACTGCTTAAGAGCAGCACCATATGATCTATTTGAACTCTTTTTCAGTGTACTAGGCAAGCTTCACCAATAACTAGTTCTGTAAAATCTGATACTGGGTACTATATTTCCTTGTGTTACAGAAGAGATCCAAATACTATGTGTGAAGTAATAAACCATAGTAAGGCAGATTTAGAAGTTGGGTATGAAAGATAATTCACTTGTACAGGTTGCTAACCAGTGAATTCTAGGTTTCCAGCAGCAACATTATATGAAGTATTTATTAGACTACAAGGTAGCAAACAAAACAATCCTGCAAATTTATTTTCCTAGTGATGGTGTCTGGGATCCAGAGAAGTGGCATGCATCTTTATATCCAACTTCAGGAAGAACTTCACCAGTGGAAAGCTTTAAAAAAGACTTGGATTCAGATCGGACTTCTCTTATGCGCAGGATAGTAGGTGAGTGTGGTCTCCAGCACATGGCTCAAACCTGAGCCTGGGCTGTTGGCAAAACCTTTCTGTTGGGATGACACACAGGAGACTCAACAAGGGCTCTTAAAATTGTTTGACTGCATAGGATAGGAGTCAGAGAAATCGTGGTTGTTCCAGTTATGCTATAGTGGATTTTCTGGTGACTGTTACCTAAAACAGACTTGGGCAACAGTCAGTTATATCCTCCTGTTCTTGACATGTAATAGTGAATACATATGGAAAATGCAAGTGCTGGGACAATTTCCCTGCAACTAAGGCCTGAGTGCTTAGGAGGTCTATAGTGGGAAAGCAGGTACTTCCTAGGAGACCACAACAGTTCCTCAATACCCAACTGTTAATTTTTTGTTTGCACTTCCTGTGGTCTCAGCTAGGTCAGCTTCACAGAAATAAATCATGAGCATTTTCCTTTAAAAGCCCTGGGATAGCAGCAAAGCTATGCAACAGAAGGCTGCTATACAGACAACTCGCTTGTCTTTATTACTACATTAAATTTAGTGCTTTTTGCGTTGTCTTTGACTTGCAGATCCAAGAGAGCGAGTGAAAGAAGATGACTTGGATGTAGTCCTGAGTCCCCAGAGGCGGAGCTTTGGAGGTGGCTGTCATGTGACTGCATCTGTCAGCTCCCGGCGGGCAGGGAGCCCCCTGGAGAAGGACAGCGACGGTGTCCGTGTGATCGGTGGCCGCAGGATTGGCAGTGGCAGGATCATCTCCTCCAGGAACTTCGACAAAGACCATCGTGGTGGGGATTCCAGGGATGCAAGAGACCGGGATCGTGACAGGGACTACAAAGATAAACGCTTCAGGGTTTGTTCCTTCTTTTCCTGATTGCATGTTAAATGCTAAAAGCACCAGAGGCAGGTGAGCTGCATGCAGCAGTTAAGTGTTCTGTGCAAGCAGCCCCTTAATTCTTAGGGTGTGAAGGGTGAGCACTTGATGCTTCAAAACTTAGTTACATTCCTTCAGAGAGCTCCACAGGGGTGCATGTAATACTGTTTATCAGACAAACCCTGCCTGTGGCTGACTTTTACCAGCAAGAGATTCAAAAGTCTAATAGTTCATTTGTTGTTCTTGACCCCTGGCAGTTGTCAGCAAGCACTGTCTTTAACCTTAGCAAATGGGAGCTTTTCATGCTTTCTGGCTTTCTTTAATACCTTTTTTTTTTTTTAAAAAAAAAAAAAACCTCTCAGGCTGCAAAACTGAGTTTATAGAAGCACTTGCAGATCAATAGTTTTTGGTGTCATGAAGCAGAAATTCAGCTGTGTAACTTAAAATTTAAAAGCTTACAGAGCATACAGGGAGGTTGTATACACATTTAAAATACCCAGAACTGGTGTGAGTGGTGGAAGTTGGGGAAGAATCTTATGAAGCAGCATTTTATTAATGCTAATGATTTTAATGTCCTCCTTCAGAGGGAATTTGGTGACAGCAAACGTGTCTTTGGGGAGCGAAGAAGGAATGATTCCTACACTGAAGAGGAACCTGAGTGGTTTTCTGCTGGGCCTACAAGTCAGTCTGAAACCATTGAGCTCACAGGCTTTGATGATAAAATTTTGGAGGAAGATCACAAGGGAAGAAAACGTACAAGGCGACGCACAGCCTCACTGAAAGAAGGTAAGGGCAAATTGGGGGAGACACAGCAGCAGCTGTTCACTTCCTGCAACAGCTCTATGTGCTTGGTGTGCTATAACAGCCCAGGCTGATCAGGATGCAGTTGTTTGTGCACAGTCCAGTGGCAACTCTTATTTTTTGGAGCTGGATAGTCTTACCAGACTGGAAGCTCTGTGCCAGGAGTTGTAGTGGGTGCAGTTTTCTCTTGCAGGAGCCAGCACAGTGTAGCTGATGAGCTATCAGCTGGGGGCTGGCTTCCTTAGGCCTGTGCTTCTAATCCCTGGGCAAGTGCCTTAACTGTCAGGCACTGTTCCCGCAGGAAATAGTCAAGTTCAGTGATTCAGCAGTCACTTGATTTTCTTTTTAAGGCATAGAATGCAATGGTGGAGTGGCAGAAGAGGATGAAGTGCAAACTGTCCTTGCCAATGAGACTCCAGCAGATCAAGAAGTTCCTAGAGAAGCCGTTTTACAAGAACCAGCTCCAGGAGAGTTTGACTTCAATGAGTTCTTTAACTTGGATAAAAGTGTTCCTGGCCTGGCTTCAGTGAGTTTTCTGGGTTTTAGGACTGGGTATATTAATGAGAAGCATTTTTGCTGCAGCTGCATTCTCTGAAAGCTAAAACTTCTTGCTTTGTGGAAGTTCCTTTATGAAGTGTGTAAGTTTAAGATGAATTTGCAGAGATTTAGCTTTGGAGTGTTAGGATGTTTCTGCCAAAGTGTTATCCCTGGGGCTGGCTCCATCTCCAAAGTAAGTGTTGGAGGCAGACCAGCTGACTGTTTTTCCTTTCTTTTGGTCACTACTTGAAGGCTCAAAATTGGCATTCTGAATGGATCTTCTTTGGTATTATTAAAGATATGTTCAGAGAAGATTCACTGTACAAATTTAGTCTAGCTGAAAACAACCTTTTCTATCTAAGTCTGGGAATTGCAGCAAACAGTTCTGTGCAGACTTCTGGCAGGCAGTGAGCCTGGAGACACTACTGGTAATTGCCTGAAAGGATGTATGTCTGGAAGGGTTTGAATATTTATTAAACCTTTAAGAGGTTAATTAATTTTTTAGAGCTATTGCTCCTGCGTTAGATGAACACAGCCTACCAATTCAATCAAAAGTCAAAAATTGTGTTTTGATTGCAAAGAAACAGACTCAGCATGGTTAAGAGATGTTGAGGTTTAAAAAAAAGGATTTCTGACCTAATCTTTAATGTGGACAAATTGCTTGCATTAGAAAAGAGTCATCATGTGGTGCCAGTAATTTGACAAATACATGGAGTTCATTCTCCCTATAGAAGTTGTAAATGATTTCTTTAGATTTGATAATCTGATTTTCAGCATATGTGCAAGGTGGTGACTCCTTTCAAAAGCAAGAGCTCCCAGGTGAAAATACCTGCTGATGAAACAGGTGGACAGATGTTATAACTTGTTGTAGAAGTGAGTTTCTTCATACTGGTGATGTCTGTGGCAATGTGCAATCACAGATTTGTTTGTTTCTTAATTCTAATATGTTAGAGTCGAACAATCAAAACCAAATGAAGCAATACTATTAATTTTCTCTGTTGTAAATAGTGTTGAGTACTCCTTGTTTCAGAAAAAACAATTTCTGTGAGAGGAAGAAGCTGTTCTTCCTTTTGTCTAAAAGAAAACATGCTGCCTGAAGCTGCATCTGTGCCTGTTGAGCCAGGCTTTAACTGGGTACTGTCTTGCAGGATAGGATAGGAGAAGCTTTAGTTTGAGTTATATTTTTCTAATGCACTGGTTTTTAAATACCTGGGGCTCTTTTGACACTTCTTCTTTAAAATGGTGTAGTTAATGGTCTTTGGGTGCTCTGATTGTGCTTTTTCAGTTACAGTTTTACTGTGAGTAAATATTTGGTGTCAGTCAGATATGTACACAGGGTTATGTTAACTGCCTGCAGGAAAAAAGCAGATCAAAGTTTTGAAACTCTGGGAGCAGTATCTAGTTGTCTGTAGCAGAAGAATCTTGATTGCACAGTAAAGCTTCTCAGATGTTGCTGATCTTGCTTATGTTACAATTTTCTTTTTTCCCCTCCTGTAGATGATAGAGGATGTGCTGGGGGAAGGTTCAGTGTCTGCTAGCAGGTTCAGCAGGTGGTTCTCTAATCCCAGTCGTTCTGGAAGTCGGTCAAGCAGCTTGAGATCTACCCCTCATGAGGAACTGGAGAGGCTAGCAGGTAAGGCTGCAGGACAATGCAGGGTCAGGTAGCCTCCTTCCACATTCTTTCTTACTCATTCAATAAGAAGATGGCAGATAAGGCTTTAGGACCTGAATTCTCTCACAGTTTAAGCACTTGGCATTCTTCTGGAAGCTCTTAGAGTAAGCAGCTGTAAGTTCTTTTTTTAATAAATGTTCCTGTCAGTGCTTCCTGATGACTTTCCAGCTGATCTTGGGCAAGGGGTGTGAGGCATAGCTTTGCAGTGACATGCTGAAGTTGGTTGCCAGTTTGTGTTCATCTTGAGCCATTGGGTTGGTAAACTGATGTCGCAGTGCTCCTGGTTTTGCTGTTTCAGGTCTAGAGCAAGCCATTCTCTCCCCTGGCCAGAACTCTGGAAACTACTTTGCTCCCATTCCATTGGAAGACCACTCTGAAAACAAAGTGGACATCCTAGAAATGCTACAGAAAGCCAAAGTGGACTTAAAACCTCTTCTCTCAAGTCTTTCAGCCAACAAGGAAAAGCTTAGAGAGAGCAGTAAGTGCCTCTTCAGCTATTGTCCAGTTCTTGTGATGCAGTATCTCCCAGCAAGAAGCTTGGTGTTCTGGAAACCTCAGCTGCTAAATCCAGCAGTAGGCAGTGCTATGGAGTTACTTACAGTACTGAAGACTCAGTATTCAGCACCTCTCAGTGGTGTCAATATCATCACTGACTCTTTTCATCCTAATCACAGGATGACATCAGGGCTTTATCAGACTGCTTTAGTGGCCAGAAACAATTCTAAGATGGTGCAAGTCTTGATCTGAGTTTCCAGCTTTGTGTATGGCATTTGCATAAATTTTTTCATACTGGTGACTGGTAATGTCAGCTCTGAAACTGTGGCATTTAAACTCTGGTTTTACCAAAAACTGACAGTGTAAGTCATCCTTGACAGTGTCTGTAATGGATCACATTGATCCATTAAGTGCCAGTATCCAAGGAGTTGAACAGTGGCTTGAGAATGTATTTTTTTTTTTTCAAGGATGCCTCTGGCTTAGGGATTTGCATGTCTGGGCCAATAGCATGCATGGAGTGTACAAAACGCATGTGTTCTGTGAAATCTTGAGATCTAATTCCACATGGGTTTCTCTTTGGCAAGCAGCATGTATTGCCATGTAAACTGCACTGAAGAACAAGTGATGCCCCTCTGATTAGTGTGAAGCAGCTAGGAAGGAAAGCATCTAAGCATTACAAATGTTCTTAAACATCCAGTCTGGGAACAGGGAGTGTTTGCTAACATGTGGAGAACTTTCTTCATTTCACTTAAAGACTTGTAGTTCTATTTCTGTTCTGCTTAGTCTGACTTTCCTACTAAAAACGTTTTCAACTTTGGTCCTCACAAACCAAGGATGCAGGAACAAAAATCTGTGGGGGAAGCTTCCATTCACTCTAATGTACCTGATGTGGGGTTCTGCATTCCCATAAAATGCTGTACAGCTCTTCAAGTGTTGTGGAGTTTTGAATTCCTCTGCAGTAGCATCATGTTTACTCATGTTCCATGCTGCATGTCTGCATCATTGTTTCTTTTCTCCACCTTCTTGCCCAAATCTCCAGTAAATCTTATTTCTTTGAGCCAACATCTGCAACCCATGGCATGCTTCTGTCTCTTCTTCCTTTTCTTTTAAGGTGTCATACCTTGTGATGTGTGTTAGCTTGTCCATAAAGCATGTTTAGCCTTGATGTCAGGCACCAATAGGTGTTTATATATGTGTATGTATATGCATATACTGGAAAAAAGTACTGCTAAGGGCACTGTACCTATATGGTGGTTATGACAGTGAAATCTTTCTATAAGAGCTTTAATTTCTGAGCAAAAAATCTACTTCAAACTTTATACACACTGACCTTAAGTGTGTAACTGAGTCTCTAAAGTATGTAGATTTTCCAGGTATGTATTCTTTCTACTTATGATAGCTTGCACTGTGGCTGTAAAACCATCTGGTCTCCTGGAGATGAATGAAACTTTGCTAATTGAAAAAGAACCAACTCAATAGTCACGTGAATGTTCTCTGTTAAAGGCAGGCAAAGATGTAAAATGTAGTAACAATGTTTCTTGAAGGATAAATGAAAGAGTGAGAATTGAGTAGCTGAAGCCTAAACAGGTTCTTGTGGAGTCTTACGTGGCAGTAGTTGTGCAAGTCAATTCTCTGAATTTAGATATATTAGAATGTCAGTCTAAACACAGGTCAGTCATGGTTTGACAGCTAGTATCAGTATCAAAAAATAAGTTTTTGGCTATTCCTAGTTTTCAAACAACTTCTATTCAACACCTGCACAAGAATTACTAGTTCACTTGAGAACAGAACTCTGGTTTACCTGTATTTTTATTGTATTTCTCAGCACATTCAGGAGTTGTACTTTCAGTGGAGGAAGTTGAAGCTGGGCTAAAAGGTCTAAAAGTGGATCAGGAGGGGAAAATTGCCACTCCCTTTATGGCTGAGCAAATGGAAGAAGCCCTGAATGTCAGTGGCTCCAGACAGATGAAGAAGGATGGGGATATGACTGCATTTAACAAACTCGTCAGCAGCATGAAGGCAAGCGGGACTCTGCCTTCCCAGCCCAAAGTCAGTGTAAGTGGCAGCCAGTGGCTCTGGTGACCTGTGCTAACACAGGGCTAACCCCAACCCTTACCTGAAGCCCAGATGTTTTTAGTGACCTTTGTTTAGTAGAGCTATGTCAGTGAACAATCTATTATTTTACACTTCTAACATTACTTGTACTAAGAAGTAACTGAAGTTGAATACTTGTTAGCTGGAAGATTAATATTAAACCACAGATGACAGTAAGGTTTAGACTGCAAGGGGTTGTAGGATGAAATTTCATCCTGCCACTAACTGCCTAAACAGTATGTTTGACCCAGAAGCTGTCAGTAAATATTTCTGGCACCAGCAGATACTTCTAACAACCGAGTAGCTCTAAAGCATGTGTTTTCCCTGCCAAACTATGCCCAAGGACTTCTAGATTCATCCCACTTCACTAGAAGATAGTGAAGAATATAAATCTGCCCTGTGAAGAATTTGCAGATTGATCTCAGACTTAAATCAAGACTTTTGCTTATGGTGTCTTTTTACATTAATGTGCAGTTTTGATGCACAGAAGAGTATCTTAAATAATTTCTTTAACATACAAACACTTAAGCTTGTACATATTTTCAGTTAACCAATGTCTCAGTATTCCATCTCCAGTTTATACAATTACATAAATTCATATCTCTGACCCAAACTTGAATGAAGTACAGTGGGATATCTGTATGCAATCTAGCACAGGGTGTTTTTCTTAGATGGGGGAGATCTGTGAGCCAGCTCAGCTCTTAACTTTGCTGAAGTTTTATTTGGCTGATGTTCTAACAGAAAAGATAAAATTATTTCTGTCACTGAGACAAATGTAAGTAGTCTCTTAATGAGCTTGGTTGTATCTATATCTAATTTACAGTGTTTTCATTTTCTTAGCAGAGCCTTGAAAGTCACTTAATGTCACCTCCAGAGATGTCAGGCCAGCCTCTATCAAAGAATATTCTGCAGGTATTCTTACTGGGGGGAGGGAAGTACTTAAAAGCATATCCCCAATGGGAAAACAAAAATTATTTGAAAATAAGGCAATTATGGGATCGGTAGTCAGACTAAAGAGAAGAGCCAGGGACTAGATCAATTTAGCTAAAAATTTGTCTTGTCATGTTATTTCCTGTAATTCCAACTTGGAAATGAAAAGCTTGCTGAGTTCCTAGTTCTGGGCAAACCAGGATTGATGTCTCTAGTTGCACAAGTCCCCCTTGCCTCTAAATTGCTGTAAATAGGGCAGCCTGTAGTGTAGCAAAATGAGCTTGCTTGTGTAAATTTGTCATATTTTGAATGTTCTTTCTTTACTTATTCTTAGGAACTTCTTGGTCCACCCATTACCAGACCTGCTTCATCGAATGTCCTGAGTGGCCTGATGGGGGGTTTGGAGCCTGCAGCCTCTCTGCTGACACAGAGAGCCCCTTCTCCCCCCATTCCACCTGTGTTCCCAACACGAGCTGCTTCTGCAGATTACCTGCGCCATAGAATATCTTCACCCATTGGTGAGGCTGCTTGCAAAGTGGGGTTTTATTATTTAAGGGTTTTTAAAGACTGCTTTACAGAGCAATAAGAACTTCCTGGCACTTGGTGGGCAACTAGGGCAGTGTCTGGCTTTTGAGTGCAAAGTACCCTTTCACTTATTAATGTTAAATTTATCACCCAGACCTGACAGTGAGTTCTGGTGTGGAATAATATGCTCAGCTACTGTGTAAGAATAACTTTCAAGGACTGCTTGGCCATTTGTACTACAAATTACTACCAGCAGCCTCCTTTGTAGCTCTCCAGCTCTGTGACAAGGAAGAGATGTAGCTCTGTGTGGATTTAAGGGGTGAGCTGAGAGTCTTCACAAAGAATCCTTAATTCATGTAGCATTATTTTACTTCGGGTTATGTATTCTATGTATTTAAAGAAGCTGTTAGTACTTTTAAATACAACTGTTAAATATTCTTTAGGTTTTGGACAAGGTTCTCAGCAATTGCTTGGTGATCCATTTCCAGGTGTAAGGAAACCCATGAGCCCAGTTGCTGCACAGGTTAGATGACATACTTTTTGCTTAATATATTTGCATCTCTTTGTGTTCTGTGGTCTAGAACTAACTTGTGGAAACACTTAGCTATTGCATCCAGATATTTGTGCTTTGTTAAGTTTACTCTGAGTGTGAGGATGCAAAGTCTAATTTAGTACAGTCTCAAAACCTCATTGCAATTTGGCCCATCTTAGAATACCTCAAGTACAAGATTTTTTTGAAGCTGCTGTTCCCCATTAATAAAACAGAGACTGTTGATGGGCAGATGTTGGTGAAGACATTAGTAGCTATAGCAATCAATCTTCAATATCTTAAAAAAACCCCAACCAAGTACAGGCTTTGACTTGTGTGTTTTCTATGCAACTCTACCTCAGATGAGTCCCCTGGAGATCCAGCAAGCTGCATTAGAGGGATTGGCACTCCCACATGACTTGGCCATACATGCAGCAAATTTCTATCAGCATGGCTTTGGTAAACCACAAATGGACAAAAGCAGAGATGGCTACAGAAACAGGTGAGCACCTGACTGCAAAATTTAAGGGGTTTGCTGTTCACTGATTTTGCGAGTTATGTGAGTATTGTCTTTCAGTAAATATTAGCACTAGTCACTCAGGATTGCATTGGTTCTTGGCAGTGCTGCCTTAGAAGAGGCTCTGCTCTTAGCAAAAAATCTGACTCCCTGTCCCTTCACAGGCAGCAGCGAGTGACCAAATCCCCTGCCCCAGGACACAGAGGGAATGCATCTTCTCCAGCCCCTGCAGCATCTATCACGAGCATGGTCAGTACCTGATGTTCTGAGGTTGCAGGGAGAAGTGTGAAAGTGTGTGTAGTAACCAGATTATAGCAATGGTAATCGATGGGAGAAAGGAAGGCCATCATATTCATGTTGTATCTGTGGCCACGTGCAGGAATGCGTTTCTCTTCATGCTTAACTGAATGTCTTCACCATAGAAAAGAACCTTCTCTGGCCACTCTCTTATCTAAAACTGAAGAAACACCATTAATGTTACCTTGACGTCATATTTTGAAACCAAATGAAGGTCATTATGAAAACTCAAGCCGTCATATTTTGGTGCTTAAATTTTCAGAAGACAAGTGGCTGAAAGCCATGAGATGCTTCAGAGAACACTGGTGTTTGGGTATGAATTGTTTGACCTAAGTGTCTGTGAGTTGAAATAATGCCTAGGAGCTTCAGGGTCACTTTGAAAATGAGTAACATCTCAAAGCCAAGCTGTTGCCTCTCTGCCTTCGTTACTGTGTAGAATGCAACTTTAATCCAAATTTTCCAATTAATCGGTCAAGTACTTGCAGCTCAGGGCTGACACAGACTATTACCTGCCACATGAAACAAGTAATACAAGTTTAAATTCCAAATGAGTGACTTCCACAGGTACTATGGAACTCTGAATAGGGGAAAAACCCAAATGAGGCAATTGTTCTCTGCAGAACATCAATCCTGAGTTAATGCAGAAAAAGCGGCTCTACAGGAATACCTATGGAGCTGTTCTTCTGGTCAATAGCAAAGAGAAAACTGTAACTTACACTACAGCTCAGCTGTTTTGTTTCAAGCTTGTTAAGGTGCATTTAACTGAGAACAGCTGCAGATTTTGATACTGGACTTGCAAAAAAGGTCTAATGAGAAATGCTTAAACTATAGAATAAAGCTATGAAATGAGGTGAAGTAGAATCATGGGCACACAGCAGCCGATTCAAAGGAGCTTTAAATGGAAAGGATGTGCTAGAATTGGTGTCCACCCACAACTGAGATATTGTGGCCTGGATAATGAACACTGGGTGAAGCTTTGCTTGTTACTGTGTTCTCTGCAGCTGTCTCCTTCTTTCACACCTACCTCGGTGATTCGCAAGATGTATGAGAGCAAGGAAAAAAGCAAAGAGGATCCAGTTTCTGGGAAAATGAAAATCAGTGATGTTAAAGATGAAAATCAGAGACCAAATGAAGGTATTGTAATGGCTTTAAAATACCACAAACAAAAGGGATTTGGAATAGACTCAGGTTGTCTCAGCACATAACACACCCTTTAGACATTCCTGATCTGTGGAGATGAGGAGGGTGTAGAAGTGAGGGGCCATATGGGAGGAGGGGGTCAGAGCTATGGAGGGGATACTCTTCCAATAGTGCTGGGGCTTAATCCCTATTTCTTATCAACTTCTGAGCAACACAAAGGGGGCTGGACCAAACTTTTCAACTTCGATGAACAAGCCCAGTGACAATAATGCCTCCATAGCTCTCTACACCAGTAACTGAAAACTTAGAGTTGTCTTGAGATAACTGAACAGTCAAAGCTGAGACCAGTTAAGCTCTGAAGTGTAGCAGATCGGGGAAGCATTTTGTCACCCAAACTGATGCAAGAGGCTATTAAAAGGAAATGCTCAGCACCAGTTGCCTGACCTAGTCTGACTGACCTGGCCAGTGGCCAAGGCATTGTGCTTCAGTGCTGGTAGCTGCAGAGGCAGCTTGCAGTTCGTGGTAGCTGTCCAACTGAAATACCTCCGCTGTAGTAGTTGATGCCAAGGTATTTTAGGCTTTGTCTAACTCATCTGGACGGTCTGTGGAAGTGGCTTCTAGAGGTGCTTTAGTGTTCCAAATCTTGCTAAGCAGGTGTCAGACATAGAAAGCTGCTGTTAACCCCCAAACACAACTAAACTGAAAAACCACCTTTGGCCAGACTTCTGGCATAACTCCAACTTATAAACTTGTCTAGGGAGGATCTCTTGTACCTCCCATCACCTTTGGCACTGACTTATCCATGCTGCCATTTCAAAATTCCTAAGAAAAAGGAAAACTAAGAATTAAAATTGGAGTTACTGCTGATTCTGATCTAAGTTTCCTGTAAAGGGATTTCTGTGGAACATACTGCTTCTCATTACTCTTTTAAGTAATTTGGCCAGAAGCATCCAGAAAAAAAGAGGCTTGCTATTAAATCTATACAATTACAGCTCAGCTAGTTCTGGAATCTACCTATCAAATCCAGTCATTAGGCTTTAATTTTCATTAGGTGCAATCTCTAGCTGTGGACTGTAATAGCTGTATTCAATTCTAGCTACAGATAACCTACTGTCTAGTTCTGTGGAGAATGCAGATCAAGGAACTTTGCCCACCTTAGGTACCAAACTACCTGCACTGCAACGCTCTGCATGTTCCACACCTCTTACCCAAGCAAATCGTTGCACCAAAGAGCAAGACTACAGGCCCAAATCAGCTGGTAGGAAGACTCCTACAATGGCCTCCCCAGTACCAGGAGGCCCTTTCCTTCGTCCTGTTCATCAAGTACCCCTTGTTCCCCATGTACCACTTGTACGACCTGCTCATCAACTGCACCCAGGATTGGTCCAGAGAATGATGGCACAGGGGGTCCATCCGCAGCATCTTCCTCTGCTGCAAGCAGGTAATCCATACTCTTTTTTCCTGTTCATGCATGTTCTCTCTGAGACTGGCTTTGTGTTAGGAACAGCACAAACTGATACTACTAGTAGTCTTTATTATATCAGAACTTACCTTTAAAATCGGATAATAAATTCCAACCCTTCTAAATACATGTATTTTGTTTTGCATTAAGTTCCTTATGCTTATCAGGTAAGAATTTTTCTTGCTCATGTTCAACAGGTATGCTTCCTCCTGGAGTGGACCTGTCTCACTTGCAGGGAATATCTGCTCCCATCCTTGGCCAGCCTTTTTATCCACTACCAACAGCAAGCCATCACATCCTAAATCCACGCTCGGGGACACCTTTGCAGCTCGCCATGATGCAACAGCAGCTACAACGATCAGGTAGGCTAAGATAAACAGGAGGAGTGTGAGTTCTAAAAGGCTGCTTTCTGGGGTGTTGAATGCACTGTGCTAGCAGGAAGCTACTTTAATTTAGTTATTCATGATCACTAACCTTGTGTGGGTTTCAAGTAGTTTGGGCCACTGCAGGCTGTTACGCCAGAACAAAGTCCAAGTGAAGTGTTTGGTTTCAGAACATGTGTTGCTACTGACAGATCTGACTCTTGCAGCACGTGTGCAGGCTTTCAGCCTTCCTGGGCCACAGGCCACCCACCTTCTCCAGGGAAATGCTATTTGATCCTGGTCTTCCCTTCAAACCCGCGTGACACCGTGTCCGGAACTGGCAGTGTCAGGCCATTTATGGGAGTGCTAATGAAAATAAACACGTGGTACCTGGACTTCCTGGGGCTCATAGAATGAATAAAAGCCACATTCAGCTCACATGCCTTATCAGGTGATAGCTCGAGGGCAAATCTACGCTGGGTGTTACTCCACCTCTAATAGCTTTACATTTCACAGGCTCTGGAGCACAGGGATCACCTGCTGGTGCACAAACAGCCCCTCAAAACGTGCTGCCTCGGACTGGATTATCTCACGGGCACACACAGCTTGACCATCGCCCCAGCCAGAGAAGTGGCTCTCCCATTGGCCTTGCAAAATGGTTTGGTTCAGATGTCTTGCAGCAGCCTCTTCCATCCATGCCATCCAAAGTCATCAGTGTAGATGAACTGGAATACCGGCAGTGAACAGTGACCACTGGGTGGAACACTTGTGATTCTTTAGACTGGATGAAAATGTCCATAGTCAGGACTTCACCTCTGTTTGGTTTTTTGAGGCTTTTATTTTTAGCACTCTGTGCAAAATTTCCTTTTGAGAGACTAAAGCACATGGCACCTGTTCTGGTCTCATGTCTGCATCAAGACTAAAGGATCCATTATGGCTTGGATAGTGAAGCCTGAAGAAATTTAGATGCACGACAAAGCCAGTTTAATCCTGGAAGTGTCTATTTTTTTTGTTTGTTTTTGTAAGATATGTGAATGAAGTGCTGATATTCTCTAGTGTAGAGGTAGCAGCTATGGATTCCTTCTGCAGAAAACTACATGTATAGACCCTTCTGTACAGACTTGTGTATAAACAATCTTTTGTACATACACACCTAGAATAGCCTTTTTGAATCTATACAGCTGTACATAAGAGTAGCTGGTTAACAGTTGAGCTTTAGTTGTGCCTATGGTTTGGACCTTTCTCCATTGTACGTGTGGGACTTTCTTTAAGATTAAAGTTGCATATCCTGAGTGTGAGTGAACAGGATGAAGTTGCTTTGCCTTTTCTTGCTGCTCATCTCCTCTAGGTCTCCCTCTCACATTTTTCTGTCACGTACTGTGCACTCAGTGTAGCTAAAGTGTCAAAGTAAAAGCCCACATCTTGCTGTCTATGTAACAAAGGTCTGATTCCCTGTGACTCTTGCCACCAAATGAGAGAATTGTTTAGTCTTCAGAAGCCTTGAGGATGGGACCTGGTGCAGTCATGATAAAGCCAGATGTTCAGTCTGTAGGTACCTACTGGTTGTTGCTCTTTCAAGAGGGCTGGTGCTGGTTCTTATTTAGCTGCAGTATTTTCCTTGTTTTAATCTTTCAAGCCAGTTACTAAAGGTCATCAAAATGGAGCCTTGGAATCCTCACCCTTCAGCTCCTCAGTCATAGCTGTGGATATTCTGTACTGCCTTCAGTGCTGTTCATAGAAGGGAGTCCCAAGAACTGTCCTCAATCTAGTGTGCATCTGGTGATGCCATTACTGTGAAACTTGCCTTTGGAGTCTTGTGGCTTGAAAGGGGGAGGATATTGGGGTAGTTTTGTGATCTTACTGTGTATATTTGGTTTTAAAATACTATGTTCCTTTTAAGCCTGTTTCACTTCCCTGAACAGTTCAATGTTCTCTTCCATCCTTCTGCATGGTTGCTCACTTCACTCCCTCACTTGTGTTGAGTCTAGTACTGCTGTCATGTCCTCTACCTAGCTTAGGCCATTGTGCTCTTTTAAGAGGTGAAAGTAAAACCAGAACTCTCACAGACTTGCTCTTTCTTAGGTCTCACTGAAAGCAAAACCAGCAGCAGGAAGAAAAAAAAAAATCACTTGTCTGTATTATATTATAACCCTTGCCAGCGTGCTGTGGTGGTTTGTTTCAGTCCAGCAGAGACAGAGTTGTATGGAAATAGCAAGCTGAAATCTCCAACGTGGAAGTGTTGGAAGTCACCCATACTTCTAGTGGTTGTTCCCAAAACAATCCCTGTAAAACATGCAATCACCAGCTTGTCCTTGTAAGATTGTTTTCATACTTTTTTAACTTGACACTTTCCCAGTAACATTCTGTAAATAAAGTTGATTCTACCAGCTCTCTGTATCAATTGCTCTTGTACTAAATTGTCAGTTTACTTTTCCCCCCCCCCTTCTTCTGTGTAAGATGGAACTGGGGTTTGAGTTAAGATGCAGAAAACTTCAATTAGTCCAGGGGTGGGGAGGATCAGTCTGCTTTGGTAAGAGTAACTGGCCTCACTGATATGAGCCAGGATGGAATTGCTGCATTCAAATGTCATGGTTGAGTGTGAGGAATTGGGGCTCAGTGTATTAGAAGCTGTAAAACTAACTAGCTTTAAATGCAGTATGAATGTGAGGAAACAGCAGTAAAACCCCATCTGAGTAACAGCCTCATCTTCTGCCCCTTCCACTTAGGCTCATAAACCAAGTACACCTGCAGTAGTTCAGCTCACTTATGCAGAGATCTAGAAAAAGTACAGGTAGAAATGCCTGGAGTAGAATCAAGGCTTGGCTGTTTCCTTACCAGGCTGAATAGCAGCCACTGTTCCATGGATTTAGTACTTGAGTGGGTGTCTCCAATCACTGTCTTCTTGAATGTATAATAACATGAGGGGGAGTGTTTTTTGTGCATCTAAATAAACACCCCTATAATTAAACACCCCTACTTCCTTTTTGTAGGAGAGCAAATGCTGGAGGCTGATGCATTTGAGAAGTGCTCTTGACATGAGCTAAAAGCTCATCTCTGTTAAGCAACAGAACCACTCTAAGAGCAATGTGCTTCTCTTGGGCACCTTACTTCTTTATCTGGGCAGGAAATCCTTTTAAGAGAACTTAAAAGCCTCTAGTCATACAAGCAGCTAGCTCACTTCCACGAGTCTAAACAATTGAAAAGCAACTGCTCCTGAGCAGAACTGCCCTGTTTTTCCACAACTGCAGGACTATTTATAGCCTTGAACTATTCCAACAAGAACACTTTCAGATAAAGGCAGCTGGAACTCTGTCCTCTAGCATTGTTTCATAAGATACAGTTCTCTAGCCTTTGCTTTTCATGTTTTGTTCTTAGAACAAAATAATTCCTGATGTGTGAACATTTTTCTAATTTAGAAAGACACGTGCATGCAGCAAAACCTTATCCCTGTAACCAAAGCTACTTGGAAGATTTTGCCCTTGTGAAAGTCACTTAACCAGAGTTTTTCATCTCTAAGTTCTGCTGGAACAAGCCACTGCAGTGTAAGTTAGCCAGAAACATCACTTTTACCATGCAGCAAAGCACTATAATAAAAAGCCATTTCTAAATCAAAACGGGGGGAGGGGGTTGTCATTTACAATCAATGACATATTTCAGGCACAGCAACAAACCATGTAAGAATAAGTTTATTTCTTCACAATCTGAATAACGTCCTCATCTTCAAGAGTATGGTCTTTACCAACTTTTTGAGGGTTGTGTTTAACAGATGAACCCCAGACCAGTGCACTGAAAGAAGAAAAATCAAATTGAAGAGGCTCAGAAGTATGATATGCAAGCAGAACAGCAGCTATTTCTGTCACAAAGCTAATACAGAAAGCAATGCTTCAGAGCTATTTTTATTCTCCTGTAAGTACCTGGCTGAATGGTTAGTGTGAACCAGGGTTAGAAGCAGATCAAAACAAAGCCTGAAGTTGTCCTGAGTACCCAAGTGCATGGGACAGTGGCTTGCAATGCTGTGTCTAGTGCTACTTTTAAACAGCAAAATAAATTTTTCTCCACAAAGGAGACAGTTGTAGGAAAGAGCATGAGAACATCAAATACAGTAACTGAAGTACTAAGTTTGATTATCAGGCAGATTTCTTCAAATTAACATTAAAAAATATCCTGGTATTCCCTTTTAGTTTAAAAGAGGATGAAATAATATACCTGAAGGCAAGTTATTTTCTATTCTATATATTCTTTTGCAATAATACTTACTATTTAAAGTCTTTTATGAGATTTTTGTGGATCTTCATGCAAAAATCCTCCACTGTGGTCTTGCAGGAAGGTAGCACCACAGGAGAGCTGTAGTCTGGGAGCTGCCCTTTAGGTTTGGTGTAGCTGTAACACAGATGGAACCATCAGTCAATACCAAAACTTTCTTTTTTAAAACCCATCATGACATTTCATTAGTGATTTGCACTGTCACCCTCAGTGTGTGGGCCAAGTCCCACTACTCCAGTGGTGACAATGGGTACACTCTAAAACGTTTGGTGGACCTAAGCTGAAAATGCATCTGGGCAGCCAGTGGCTGCAGTGGGCTCTCCCTTTTAACTGTAAAGGCTTCTCACTTGTGAGCTTTCTGAAGGTGCTTTTAAAAAAGCCAGATGGCAATAGTTGTTGGAAAAGAACATCTTTAGTATTATGGTTCCAAGTTCCATTTTTTTTTCTATGAAAACTTCAACATCTATTCGAAAAAGCACCTGGTGAAGTCTCTAGCATAGATACCTAGACCCCACATACAAGGGATTGTGAAATGCCTTTTCACCATATATTCTATATTATTACAAGATAGATATAAATTTAAAAGACAGTAATTATTATGTGTAGTAGTAAATTAATTTTTAAGTTCATCCAAAAATGCCTAAGAATTATGAGAACCTGGAATAACTTAAAATAGTAAAAATTATCTGAAATGCTAGATGAAAGTTCTGTCAAGAGAGCTGCATCCATGACAGACTGGAAAGATGATTACACCTGGAATCACAGTGTTACCACGAAGTTTGACTAGAGTTCCATGTTTTCAGGAATTTTTTAAGATGTGCTTTTGTCTTGGTTTCACAAGGTTCTCATTTAATTCCCCTACAAATTCAAAGCAGCACTTGTGGCTATCAGACAACAGCTAAGACGAGCACAATTTCTGGGTTTAAAGCAAACACTAGTCAGCAGAAAAGCATTATAAAATGTTCCTCATCCACTCCTGAGACCTTTTTCAATCTCAGCCACACACTTAACTCCACAGAAAGCAGCAATTTTGACTCACATTCGGACTAGTTTCAAGTAGTCCCAGATTTTCTCCAGCAGATCATCAAAGTTCCAGCGATGATGAGCAGATATCGGTACACAGTGGGGTACTTTGTAAATGATATCTAGCTCTTCAATGGAAATTTGGTCAATTTTATTTAGGACATAAATGCATGGGATGTAAACCCTGCAAAGAGAAAGAAATTGTTAGAGCAACCTAACAGCAGCACGCTGCTACCCGCACTGCAAAGAAAAAATGGTTTTAGAAAGCTTATCCTTATGTTGATGCCACGTTGGTGGCTCAGCTTCTGTGGGAAGCAAACCCAAAAGCCAATTATTTTCTCTGTAACACAGACTGCACACATGCCACAGGCAGGGAGCCAGGAGTACCTGTTTCCTTCCACAACGTCAATCAGGTCATCGGCAGTGGCGTCGCTGCGCAGTGTGACGTCAGCATTGTGGATTTTGTACTCTGCTAAGATGCTCTTCACTGTCTCAGTATCCAGCTCACTCTGAGGACACTGAACAGGGACAGACACAGTGTTGAGGAATGGCACAGCTAACAGCCAAATCATGTATTACAATTAACCGTGCTGTCACCCAGCAACCACCTAATATACATTACTAGAAAGAATAGCTGCATTTTAAGTTACTGGACATGATTGATTTCATCATAGCTGGTCTGACCAGAGGGAAAAACAGACTTAAATCCTAACAGCTTCATTTTTATTAATGCCCCACTGAGACCTGCAATCAGACATTTCAGAAGCAGTGTTTCCTTTCAGTTTGGGACGAGATGCAACACAAACCCACGGATCTTCTAGTTCAGAGCCCTGACAACTACACTTTAGGTACTCAGAGCACAGCGTTCTGACTTTTGGTATCGCTGGCTATTTCTGTGCTTTTAAATATTCAGGGAAATGGACTGCAAGGCCTGAAACTCTGAGCAATACTCTCTGGAAGAACATTGCAGCCAGCAAGTAAGAGGCAGGTTTTGCACACTCTCCTTTGGATCTCAAACGTGTGATGTGTGGAAAGCAACCGAGGCTCTGTTTTGAGGGCAAGAAAGTGATCAGGCTCCAGGAAAGCTGTGGATGGCCTCTAAGGAAAGTATCTGACTGCAGCACAGCTGCAGGAACTGCAGGACAGCAGTTCAGCTCCTAAAGAAATCCCAACACAGCATGGTCCCAGACACACCATCAACTACAAATGCCTCTTTCTTCAAGCAATTTGTTTTTTAATTTTGGTTAAAGAAAACTTCCAACTTACTGTGGCTGTAAGGTTAATGCCTCCTTTATCCTTTTTTTTAAAGCCAATATTGGGGGGCTTACTATTCAGACGAATTCCAAATCCCTCCAGTTCATTCTCAATTATTTTCTTGTGGCCAAGAGGTTTCAGCACGTCCAGAACAATCAGAATGAGATTACAAGTTCGAGCAACTAAGAATCAGAAAAAGAAAGCCACCTCTCAAAATGCATGCTCACACAACCTGAGACAAACCAACCACAATATGGCTCAGTGGAGTGATGGCATTATGAAAGCCCTGAAGGCCAGCATATTGGTTATTTTTAAATACCAGTGTAGGACTGAAGTTTATTGTGCTGGCCAAGCATCACTGATAGAGAGATCTTTACATGCTGTAAGAATGACAGAGGCTGGAAAAAATCTTCCTGTCTCCATTCAGATACCAGACTGAGGACAATTAACTGGGTGAGGAAATGAAAACAGCAGCCTTGTTTAGGATGGGATCAGATCTGCCTGCAAAACTGGCAAAGTGTTTTCACTGAAGTGTCAGTGCAAAGCACAAACCCAGCAAGTGCACAAAGCCAGAACAGAAAACAACAATATGAAAGCAGCTACTGCCTCTCAGCAGGCAACTCAAGTCCAGCAAACAATCCAGCTTTTTTAGGAAACCAGAAACAGTGATTCAACCCTCCATTCTCCTGTACTGTCTTAAATGAACCAGTGACAGGCTGCTGTCTCCAGCTCTAACATACTCACCTGCAATGACCTGCCGTCCTCTGCCTTTACCATCTTTGGCACCTTCAATAATTCCTGGCAGATCAAGCAGCTATTTGTTCATAGGAAGGAAAGTATCACATGAGAAAAGTATTCTTCATTAAATCAATCCTACTTTTACCCTTCTAAACCAGCTGACTCTACTGCAAATCTGAACAGAGTATGACATGACTGTTTCCCATTTAATTGTTATATATTGTATTATCCCATGTGCCCTATTGGTACAGTGGAGCAGATCATCTCATAGGGAATAATTAGAACTACTGCTGAAATTCTTCCCAGAGCAAAGTGAAAAGCAGGGAAAAATCCATACCTCATGGAAACATTTCCAAGGTATTCTCAAATACTTCTACACATCACTTTTAACCTGCAAATGTCAGGCCAGACCACTCAACCCTAACAGCACAGCATCTACAGAGCCCAGCTTACTCTCACAGACACAAGATCTCACCTGGATCTTTGCTCCTTTGTATCTAATGACTCCAGGAACAGTAGTCAGTGTAGTGAATTCATAGGCTGCCACTTCAGAATACACACCAGCAAGATTACTTAGAAGAGTGGATTTCCCCACTGATGGAAAACCCACAAACCCAATGCGGGCATCACCCGTCTTTGCAACATCAAAACCTGTAAATAAGGAGTAGAAGTATTTGTCTAATGATTGACATTTTCTATCTTCTAATGTTCTGGACAGCAGATACACTATTATTTTTAATACTGCCTGAACAAAAGCCAAGTAAGCTTTCCTAGAAGGATGAGGGTGGGAAACAGATTGTTCACAATCTTTATTGCCTTGCACCACCTTGTCTCTGTAACATTCCATGACATAAAATCTTGGCTGCAAAGCTTCACAGTAGACTGTATTCGACTTGAGTGTAAGTGAAGCATTCCCTTTAAGCACTGCAGCTTAGAAAATCCACAACTTTATATATAAAAACAGGTGGCTGCTGCAAAGGTGCTTCTTCATGTAAAAGCCTTAAGACTTCTGCAAACACAAGATTATATGAGCCAAAATATAAAAGCACTTCCATCTACACTTCAGGCTCCAGCCCAGTCCTAGGAAAGGCCACTGATCATGGTTAGAGGTCCTGTACCGGGTAGGACAAGAGGAACTGAGGACGGAACAAGCTGCCCAGAGAAGCTGTGGCTGCCCCATAACTGCAAGTGTTCAAGGCCAGGTTAAACAGGGCTCTGAGCAATCTGATCTAGTGGAAGGTGTCTCTGCCATGACAGGGGTCTAGAACGAAATGATCTTTAAGGTCTCTTCCAACCAACCCCTTCTGTGATTCAATGACTGTTTAGCAGATAATCTGACACGATTTATGCGGACAAGAGCCCCCAGCTAGATTGACTTCCGTCACACCTCCCGCACTTCGGCAGCTCCTGCATAGACAACGCACCTTCCCCGGGGCCGCCGCCGCCGCCTCCCTTGGGGGTGATGAGCTCCCGGCGCAGCTTGGCCAGACGGGCCTTCAGCAGCCCCAGGTGGTGGGCGGTGGCCTTGTTCTTCTGCGTCCGGGCCATCTGCAACGGCACAGGACCGAAGGTTCGCACCGGGAGAACCCTGCCGCCCTCGGCCCCCGCGCGACGCCCGGGGACAGGGCCCCGCCACCCCTCCACGGCGCGGCCCAGCGGCCGTCCCCCTCCCCGGCCCGAGCCCCGCGTCCGCCCCGTTCGGCGCTCCGTGCCCGGCTCATCCCGCGAGAGGCGGGGGGCGGCGGTGCGGTACCTCCGCCTCAATCTCCGCGATCTTGGCCAGGGTGCCGCTCATGGTGGCGTCGGGCCCGGCCCTCCCGGCCGCCCCTCAGCGCCGCCGCTCCTCGCGCACCGGTCGCGGCCGCGCACGCGCACGGCGACCTCTCGCGAGAGGCGGCGGGCGGGAAAGGGCGCGCGGCGCGCGCCGCCGGCTTCGCGCGCTGCCCTGAGGGGAGGCGGCGTAGCGCCCCCTGGGCCGTGCGCAGAGCGCGCGCCGCCTCAGAGAAAGAGCCGGCAGCGCTGTGAGGGGCGAGTGTGAGGGAGAGGTGCCCCACTGTGGGATCGGTGTGTGTGAGGGATCGGTGTGTCTGGGAGATCCATGTGTGAGGGATCCGTTATGTGTGAGAGATCCGTGTGTCTGAGGGATCGGTGTGTCTGGGAGATCCGTGTATGTGAGGGATCCTTGTGTGTGAGGGATCCGTGTGTGGGGGGGATTGGTGTGTGTGAGAGATCCGTGTCTGAGGGATCGGTGTGTGTGAGGGATCCGTGGGGGGGGGGGGATTGGTGTGTGTGAGAGATCCGTGTCTGAGGGATCGGTGTGTGAGAGATCCGTATGTATGTAAGGGATCCGTGTGTATGTAAGGGATCCGTGTGTGTGAGGGATCCGTGTGTATGTGAGAGATCGTGTACCTGTGAGATCCATGAGTATGAGAGAGATTCGTGTATCTGTGAGATCGGTGCCTGTGAGGTCCATGTGTGTGAGAGATTCGTGTGTGGTATCCATACACATGTGATCTGTGGGAGATCCGTGTGTCTGCCCCGTGTCCGTGTGGTGTGTGCGAGGCAGAGCGCGGCTGTGGAGGCTGCGGGGCTGTCGGAGCCGGCTTGAGCCGGGTGTGCGAGAGCCCTGACGGGGGCCCGGGGTCGCTGCTGGCGAGGCTGAGGCGCTTGGCCGTGAGGGGCAGCCGGGCTGCGGCGCCGAGAGAAGCCGGCGTGAGGCGATGGGCGCTCGGCTGTGTGAGCACGGTGCGAGCGGAGCCGTGCGCTGACGCAGCGGCCCCGCAGGTGTGAGCGGAGCTCGCTGCCCGCGAGGGGCGGTGGCGTGTGCCCTTCCCCGGGGTTAAACCGGAGCAGCCTCTCCGCGGTCCTTCCCCAGCCTGCTCTGCTCCTCGCCAGGTGTGTATTTGTGGCACTCCGTGTTCCGCAGCGCTGCCGGAGCGGGCGGTGCTGCCGCACTGCCCGCGGCGGAGCCTTCCCGAGCTGCTGCTTTGTCAAACCGGGACTTCATGCCGGAGCTTTCTCACGGCTCCTTTCAGCTGAGCCCTGGCCGTACCACTTTGCCCCAGGGACGTCTGTAACTCTGCACTGAATGCAAGCTAATTAAATAAAGGATTTTTTTTTTTAAGGCCACTTCAAACTTTTAAATGCCAAGTATTTCCAGCGTTTGGCTGTTTCACAAGAAGACAAACAATTGGACTTCAAATGAAAAGTATTTTTATGACAAGGAAATACAATTTATTCATTGTTCAGGATTTTGGTTTCCAAGTTTGTTTCTGTGTCATATTTTGTCTGAAATCGAATATTTATAGAAACCTTTTTGTCCATGTTCAGCATCTTTTCAGGAAGGCTCTTCAACCAATTTATTGCAAAGTCTGTTTTTGTAGGGTGTATCTAAATGTAAAACTTGACTTAAGAAAAACCTAACCAAACAAAAATACAGTCTCCCCGGCCCACAGTGTGAGCACTTAGACACACCTGCCACATCTTCAGACAGAATTCTGAGTATGTTACAACTGACAAAATTGAACTAACCTTACAAGTTTTGGTAATAGAATAGTCATGTAATCATTAGATCTTCTTTAACTTACAGTGAAAAGGAAAAAGAAGTGCTAGTGCAGTGGGAACCACGCTGCTTTTTGTGGTCTCTTTCTGCTTCTGCATTTCCCTTTTTGTCTCATTTTAATCAAAAAAGCAGCCTTTATTGTCATAAACTCTTTATAGAAGGAACTGTCATTAATAGAAGCTTATACAGAGCTTACTAAAATAGAATCTCAAATAAAATGGAATTACTATTCCTGGTAATGTTAGTTCAGCTAAGCTAGGGTAAATATAAATGCACCTACCCACTGTATATTTGTTCATGGTTTTCTAATTATTCCTTGTGAACAATATCCTTTTCCAACATGGGACAGAGATTTGACCCTGGTATAAATTTTTTCCTACTTACTTCAGATGGAGTTGGACTTGTCTATGCCTCAACTGAATTCAGCCATACAATCAGTCCACATTTGTGGTTCTTTTTAGTAAAAGGAAAAACATTGAGAAAAATACAGATTCTGAATGCTCAGTCAGGGTTTAAGACCTCTCTTCTTTTGTGCAGTAGATTATGGTTAACTTCAGAGCTAGTAAGAGCTAGTTGCTCTTACAGACTCACTCCAAATCTCATAAACTAACTTAAAATTATTTCTCAAAGTGGGGGCTGAATGAACAAAGATGTCAATAAAATACATGGTGTGAAAATTTAGTTATTGGCTGGTTTTTGTGTTCCTGGTTTATGTTTCCGTAGTGTTCTTAATATACAGCTGCTCAGTAAGCTCTTAAATTCTTTATTCTCAGAAAATTACCCAAGCAAAGGCTACAAGGAATTTAGGCACCTAAAAATTTCTTTGTGTCGAGTATTGCCCTTAATTATCTGAAGGGAGAAATAATTTAATTAATAAAGATAATTTGATAAGATTTTTGGTAGCCAAATTAACTCTTTCTAATTGGTTAGGATATTTAAAGTAGTTTATATTATAACAGTATATATTGTAACAGTATATATAACAGTTTATATTATAACAGTACCATCTTTTAAACTTCAGAAAGGCTTGTTCAACAGAGATTGTTTCCAGGTTGTGAACAGAGTAACATTATGTTTTTTTATTGTGAATATTGCTGTGAAATTGTTAATATAAAAATGTTTTATGTGATATGGTGCTTAGAGAGCAGGGAGGTTCTGACCATAGGAAATAAGGTGCAACAGCTGGAAAAATGATGAAGGATGGGTGACTGGGAATGGATAAATTATGTCCCCTGAGGACTGCAGTCAAAACTAGAAAATAGAGTGCAAATGATAAAATCTTATTAAAGAAAAAGAAAAAAATCAGTCAGAGAAGGGAAAAATCAAAGACAATATTAATAGAAAATTGGATATAATATCAGGAGAGGAAAAAAAGCCCCCAGTAGAACCGGAGAGAAAATGAAAGGAGATGCAAGAGACTGAGATCTACTGGAAAGGTTAATTGAGCTTTAGAGTGGGCACTGATGGAAGATGGAGTATGTGAATTGCCATCTTTTTTATTAAAACGTGTATGTGAGTTTTTTAAATTGCAATCGTTCCATTTAGGAAATCTAGATGAAGTGCAGCAGGGGGAATACTTCCAAAGGCTGTAACTTGCACAACAGTCAATCTCTCCTGGGACCAATTGCCTATAATGTCAAATGACACAGAATGAAGGTTCAGATCTGGAGTAAAACTCACAAATGATTAAGTAGTCATATGAATGACTAACTGATAAACTGGAAGTATATCACTTCAACACTGCTTTAGTAATATTCTTAATAAGATAAGGAAAGCAATATACTAAAGGGTATTCAGCAAGTGGACAAAGACTGCATCTGACATAAAGGCTATCTCATCAAACACTTAGGGAACATGACACAGTATGGAATCAGTGATTGGGAAAAAACAGGAGTGTTTGTTTCACCAAGCTGCAATGACAAGAATGTGACTGAAATGACACATACCTCATCAGCAAGAGCTGAATGGAGGGCTGTAGAAAAATGGGCTTCAGAAATTCATCTTCTACACACTCCAGTCCTGCTGACGCTGATTTCGAGCAAGTATTTTCCTTTACTTGTGCCTCAGTTTTATTTTTGCACAACAGGAATGTGCAGTTGCCGCAGAATGATTGAAACTTTCACGTTTCCATAGCATTGCCCTGCAAGTGTGGTAACTGTAGCTCACTTCCATAGGAGAGCTTAGGAGCTAATGCACTTAGGTTTTATGTCAAACTACCAATTTTAAATAAGCTAGTTCATTATGGGTCAAATTCTGAAATTCTTTCTAAAACAATTAATATTTTAGCTTGAGTAAGAGTTTTACTTACATGAGATGGTGAGATGCAAACAAAGTATATTGAGAAGAGGCTTGCAAGTCTTTTGGATAACCATGTAAAATGTATCATTGTACAATATATGGTAAATACTGTGAGTATGAAATGAATTGTGATAACTCATGTATGCTTTGTTAAAACCACATAAAGTACCTTGTTTAAAATAAGCAGTTCATGCTCACCTAGTCAGGTTTGAGGTTTCCCCCCCCTCCCCCTTTTATATTCTAATAAATAACCCAAATACTTGTGGATATCAAATTTATTCACGGTGCACTGAGAAGGTCATTTTAGCTTAAGAGCCACTCTGGTAGTACAGCACTTGTGGTTTTGGTAATTCATCTCATGCCAGAAGCTGCAGACTATACTGGCAACCAGCTGATGCTCTGTGTTTGCAGGCTTGCTATGGACTGCATTTCTAGATTAGTGGTGAGATTTCTGCAAGATTTCAGAAAGTGGGGAGAAAGTGACAGGGAGGAAATGAAATCATGATTTCAGGTGAAGCAAGAAACTTGAAATTTCATATCCTCTCAGAAATGATCACCAGCCCAGTGAAAAATAATCTGTATCAAATGGTAATGGTGATCTGAATGCTTATGGTTTTAAGAATTATGGGTATGGGACTGTAACCAATCTGCCAGAGTTTCCTCATGAAAAAAGGGTAACTGCAACTTAAGGCATATAAAGGATTGGTTCATTTTAAGGTGGTTTTTCTACGGGTTTTTGTTCAGTTTATTGTTTGGGGTTTTTGGTGTTTTTTTTTTTACAGTTTTGCAAATTTACCCTATGAATTGTACTTTGATTTGAGAACTGGCTGCTAATTAACCTTATTATTGTATTTGAAGAGGAGACAAAACTATAATGAGCTGTAATGAGTTGACTAAGGGCCAGCTTCATGCCTGTTTGGAGGAAAGAGATTTTGAAAACTCTCTAACAAAAAGTAAGATTTTTTTAAATCCATAGTGCTGAATCTTCAATGGAAGCATAATGCTGATTGCCTGAGGTGAAATGACTCTGAGTTGATGCAATTCACATCTTAATTAACTCTTGAGCCAATAGACAGAAAGTTGTGTCTCTTTTGAATGTTGTAAAATGTACAGATGTAGCCATTCCTAGTTGTCTTCTAGGATTAACTTTTTTTAATGCCAATTTGCTTGTTATCTAGGTAGGAGTTTTCCGGGGACAGCACAGTAGCTTAGCTGTTAATCTGTAAATACCAAACCTTTGTTGCTTGGCTTGCATATTTAGGACTGCATTGTAATGTATATTTTACGAGAAAAAGTTGTCTGTCAGGTTTGCTTAGGTAGGCATGAATGCCTAGTTCACTGGGAGTCAACCAGATGGAATCCTAGGCTGTATTTCCACGTTGCACAGATCCCTAATGTGGCAATCTCGTTTTGAATGGATCAGGTTGCTCTGGTTCCAGGCAGTCTAGAATGAGTTAAACTGGGCAGACTGAAGAAATGAGAGGAACAAAAGGGAGATTAAGTATCAAAGGTTGGCTTCCAAGACTGTGTAAAATTAGTGTAACAACTAAAAGTTGTATAGTTTAGCATCAGCTCCCCACACTTTGTCGTGGACGGCCATGCAACACAGAGAGTACACAGCACCGGAGTGCAGTGAGGAGAGTGACCAAAAAGAGGAAAAACAAACAGTGCTGTTTTCTCTTTTTAAAGTAAGTCTTTCTGTCTACTTTCCACAGCAGCATACAGCAGCATACAGCATCCTATTGCTGTCAGTTTTGTGAGAGTGCTGGGTACTTTTAAAGAGTTTTCATCTGCTTCTAGAGGAGAAAGCTGACAAATCACTAAACCCACGTCTGAGTTACAGAGGAAACTCTGCTGTCTCCAAATCTGAGAATCCTTGCTGCTAGGGTTGCCACTCTCATGGGATGATTCCCAATAATAAACTGAGTAAGCTTTAAAAACGAAATTTAAGTAATAACCAACCTAATAAGTAAGGAATGCTGAATTAATTTCTTGTTATATCAGTAGCAATTAATTAAAATACCAGCGAAAGCTCAGAAAAACTGACAGCTACTCACTGAAATTGCAAGTGTGCCATGAACTGCACAGTGTTGTGCATTTCTGTGGAACATGCATAGAAAGGAAACGGTTCATATGACTGATTAGCTGGCACAAGTGCTATGCACAAATGTCTCTGCTAATATTATAATCCATTTGAAATAGTGACTAACCTTCTTAAAGAGTATAATAATGGGACTGAAATTCTGAAAAATTTCAGTAGCCTCAAGACCTACACAGATTCACGAGTTGAAAGCGTTGAACAAATAGGTATGACTCAACTCTAATTAACATATACCCAAATATGTTTGAACAGATTTGATTGTAACAGTCTTTTGTTACCTCCTATATTTGCACACCAATTTAAGGTCTGCACTTCTAAGTAAGGCCAGTAGCAATTGATCTGCAGTGAAGCGAGCAATGTACAATGTGGAGTCCCAAATGGTACACACATGTTTGGAGAAAAGGAGGATTATTAATACTATTGAAATACCAATCAAAGTGCTTCAGCAGGCACCAGGCAGCTGTAAAACATTTAAGGACACCTCAGGAATTCCCTTGAGCAGAAGTGAGACAGGAAATAGTGAGAAGCTGAATAAAGTAGCTGAGGAAAATGCCTTTATTTAAAAGAGAGATGGATTCAAAGGAAGTTCAGCACATTCTGCTGCAGAAGATGTCAAAGAACATTGGTTAGGAATCATCTGAAAAGGAGAGGAAATATTGGATACAGAAAATGTAAATTTTAAAATTGAAATTTTAGACTTTCTTTTACATTATCTGGAACTTGGTCTTCAAAAAGTAACTTGCTAGTTGTGATGGTAATTGAGTTCAAAGGTAATCATTCCTGCCTGCTTACACAGTCACGTATGGAGAAATGCCTTTTAGTCATCAAAATAAATTTAGGGAACTTCACTTTGCAAGTCTGTTCGTAGTGAAGAGCCGAATTTTTGCTCAGTGTGTTTAGTACCTGTTCATTTTCAGAGGAAATTCGGCAATGTTGTAACAAATGCCGGTTGAGTGGCTACTTCCATAGTCCCATATTCTGAGACAAGGGTCCAATAAACGTCCCAAGCAGCAGTCCTTTAAGTGTGTTGGTGGAGCTATAGGGTGCGGTAAGGCAGTGCAGAAAGACTGGAAGTACCAAGAGGAGAGCTGCAGCCACTGCCGTGGCAGAGTGCTGAGGAGCCAAGGCTAAGGGCTGTGCCGGTGTCCTTGTGATTACCCGGGACTGCAAGGTGCTGGCAGTCATCTTGAACGAGCATCCAGCAACTACTCAGAGTGTGAGCTCCCAGTGTGCTGATTTGGCATCCTCGTGGCAAGTGTGAGTGGGTCACTTGCCAAGAAACAGCCATGCTTTGGGGTTTTTTAGCTTTTACCCAGAGAAGCAGGCAGGGTGTGTTGGATGGTGCCTTTTAAATAGGAGGGCTGGAAGTTGAAACCAGAACATTCCGTGGCAACTGGAGAAAGTTCTGAGGAAAGTGCTGTGAGAGAGGCAGGACCCCCCTCCCCCTGCCTAGAGGAGAGACAAAGAACAGGCGAGGAGGGAACTGAAATAGGAAGCAGGAACCATGTCAGGAGGCTGGGGGGCTAAAAGAAAGCAAATTAATAAGCCACTGGGGGAAAGGCACATAACTGTCCAAAGCCACTAGGAAAGATAAGCAAATTCCAGATTCTTTAACTTCTCTGCGTGTGTATGCTTGCAGTCTGGCTCGTGAGTTAAATATAATCATTTTCCTCACTGTAGCAAGTACAGCTTGTGTGTCTGTGGCACACAGACTTAAGAGAACATGAGCACTGTGTTATCTATACAATAGGGTGTATTTAAAGCTGGGTTTGTCAACATTGCTACCACTCCACCTCGAATTTCTCCAAGTATATGTTCATGTCAGGGTGTGTGCACACACAGTGCAGTAATAAAAAGTTACTGGTAATATTCTGACTGCGGTACAAACAAACAGTTCCTATCGAAAGCAGGAGAAATCTGGTGTACAGTCTGAGGGCACTGTGTGGCCTTAAATGTTAATGTAATATTTTGGAAGTTGGAAGCTTGGTGCGCTCATTTGCACATCAGTACCCAGAACGCTTTTTCAGCTCCACCACTATTTAATTCAAGTGCTGGGTTTGAGCTTTTGGAAGGCTATGTAGTTTGTGATGCCCTCACATGCGCCAAGTTCACTATTTCCCACAGAATAGTTTAAGTAACGATATTAGACCGCGAATAGGTGGTCCAAGCATTCTTAGTTAGGCTTGATGTTACAAATGCAAAAAAGTGTCCTCGAACACTTTTTTCCAAGCGTTGTCTTTAACAAAACAAAGAACTCTGTTTGGGGAATGTGTGTGATGTGTGTGGGGGGAGATGTTTCTTCAAAAGCAGAGAAAAATTCCTCTCTGAGACAGAAAGCAGATTTCAGATGCAAATGTGTAATGATGATGTTGAAATAGCAGCTCTTCATAGAGAGACCTCGAGCACACAGGGAAGATTCAGCACTAGGACAGTCCAGGCAGCCCCGAGCAGTGAATTTGGCAGTGCATTTTGGAGCGTTTAACCTGGGCCCGGGGAAGGGTAACTTGAGGGAACGGGAGCCTCTCCGCGCTGGGGCGTGGGGCGCTCCGGGCGCCGTGGGAACCCCGTGTGCGCGGGAGGGGCTCCGCGGGCAGCAGTTTCCCCAACATGGACGCACTCGGGGCTCTGAGGTGCCCGTGCCTCCCGGAGCCCCCGGCCCGCGGGTACCGTTCCTCCCGACCGCTCCCGAGGGGAGGGCATTTTCGTACTGGAAGAATTCCCGCTGTACCCCTTCCCTCCCCCACAATGCCGGCGCCTCGCTCTTCTAGCGAGGCTGAGAGTTGATCGCGGTACGGGGGGTGGGGGTGAGAAATGCAATGAAAGACCGGGGGGAGGCCGGTCTGCGCTGCAGCCCCTGGCCCCTCTGGGATCGGCTCTCCTCAGGCGAGCCGAGGAGGTGGGGGCCGCTCTGCGCCTCTGCAGCTCCGGGAGGGTTTGCATTGGACGATTCGCGCCTGGGGAGGGGGGAAGGTTGCCTGCAGCCCCCCCCGCCGGCCCCTCCTCCTCTCTCTAGCGGGAGGGGGGGCCTGGGGGGCGAGCTGCAGCCCGGATATTTGGGGGAGGGGGCGAGCGCAGCCCCACCACCCCCATGAGCCGCGGGCGGGGGCCTCACTGCCGGCTCGGCATTGGAGGATCGGTGCTGGGGAAGGGGGAGACTGCAGCCCCCAGCCCCCGCGGACGGGCGGGGTGGGGGCCGGCCTGCTGGCTCTGGCTGCTCTTGCATTGGCGGATGCGGGGAGGGAGGGGGGCAGGAAGCGGGGGGGCAGGGGGGGAGCCCGAGTGGCTGGAGGGGGGGTCTCCGTGAATAGGGTGGGGGTCTTCTCGTCCAAAGAAGAGAGGAAAGTTTGCGGCGCCGGTGGTGAGGGTGCGTCGAAGCGGGCGGGGCCCGGACCGGGGCCGGCGGCGGCGGCGCTTGGTCGGGGAGCAGCAGCCGGGGGGCCCCCGCTGGATTTTTGTAGGGGGGGTGGTATCGCCCCCTCCTTCTCCTCCCCCCAGGGGTGAAAGTGCAAGAGGAAGTGCAGCCGCTGCCATCTTTCCTCCGCTCCAAACACACAGGGACGGACGGAGCCGGCAGCCCGGAGCCGCCGCCGGACCCCCGTCCCTCCCGGCTGCCGCCGCCGCGCCGCGCACGCCCCTTCCCGCGGCGGCCCCGCGGCCGCAGCGCCTCGTGGCGGCCGGGCCCGGGCGGGGCTCGCGCGGCCGCGCGCGCGCCTCGGCCGCCCGAGCCTTTTGTCTCGCCCCCCCGCGCCGCGCGAGCCCCTCGCGCCGTGCAGGGAGCGCCGCGCGCGCGCCGCCGCCGGCCCGGGCAGGGGCGGGGAACGAGCAGGAGGAGGCGGCGCGCGCCGCCGGGCGGCCCGAGAGCGCGCGCGCCCCCTGCGGGCGCCGGCGGGGCGGCGCAGCCCCCATGGAGCGGGTGAGCGAGGCCGCCGCCTGCGGCCCCTCGTCGGGCTGCTACACCTACCAGGTGAGCCGGCACAGCGCCGACGTGCTGCACAGCCTCAACCAGCAGCGCAAGAACGGCGGCCGCTTCTGCGACGTGCTCCTACGCGTGGGCGACGAGAGCTTCCCGGCGCACCGCGCCGTGCTGGCCGCTTGCAGCGAGTACTTCGAGTCGGTGTTCAGCGCGCAGCTCGGCGACGGGGCAGGCGGCGGCGGCGGCGACGCGGAGGGGAGCGCGGCGGAGGCGGCGGCCGGCGGGGCTGCGGCGGCTGCCGGCGGCGCCCCCGGGGGCGGTCGGGAGCTGGAGATGCACACCATCAGCTCCAAGGTGTTCGGTGACATCCTGGACTTCGCCTACACGTCGCGCATCGTGGTACGGCTGGAGAGCTTCCCGGAGCTCATGACGGCCGCCAAGTTCCTGCTGATGCGCTCTGTGATCGACATCTGCCAGGAGGTCATCAAGCAGTCCAACGTGCAGCTCCTCGTGCCCCCCGCACGCCCTGACATCATGCTGTTCCGTCCGGGGGCTGCTGACCTCGGCTTCCCTCTTGACATGACCAACGGTTCCACTTTGGCACCCAATGGCAATGGCATCGCTGGCATGCCTGAAGACGAGGCCACGCGGGCAGCGCTCACCGCTGCGCAATCCTCCCTGCCTGTCCTGCAGGGCGTGGACCGCCTGCCCATGGTGGCAGGACCTCTGTCCCCACCACTGCTGGCCTCTCCCTTCCAGAATGTTGCTGCTAGTGCCCCCACTCTAAGCACCAAGAGAGGCAGAGGGCGTCCCCGTAAAGCCAATCTCTTGGATTCCATGATGTTTGGTACCCCAGGGGGCCTGCGAGAGGCTGGTATCCTGCCTTGCGGTCTCTGTGGGAAAGTATTCACGGATGCTAATCGTCTTCGGCAGCACGAGGCTCAACACGGGGTGACAAGCTTACAGCTCGGATACATAGACATCCCACCCCCACGACTGGGTGAAAATGGTGTTCCTGGTCAGGATGACCCCGATGCACCTCGAAAAAGAAGCAGGACGAGGAAACAGGTGGCCTGTGAGATCTGTGGCAAGATTTTTCGGGACGTGTACCACCTGAATCGGCACAAGCTGTCACACTCTGGCGAAAAGCCTTACTCTTGTCCGGTGTGTGGCTTGCGGTTCAAGCGAAAAGACAGGATGTCCTATCATGTTCGATCGCATGATGGCTCTGTGGGAAAGCCCTACATCTGCCAGAGCTGTGGAAAAGGCTTTTCCAGGTAAGGGACTGCTTGTGTGGACCATTGGCACAAACGGAGACCTAGGAAGTTGACTTTCCTATCCCATGGAAATGTACTTAGGATAGTTTGACTGTTCCACTTAAAAAGTTTCAAGGAATGAGACTTCCATCATTTCCTCTGGGATGCTATTCTGCAGTCTCTTGGAAGGGTTTAAAAGTAATTAAGACATTGAACTGGGAGTCAGCTGGCTTCTGGCTGACGTTCCCAGCTTTGTCCCAGAGTTGCTTGTATGCGTGTCCTTGGGCAAATCAGTTAGTCTCTCCCTCAAATGACTCTTCTGTGGAATGGGTATTGAAATCATCACCTGCCTCACAGAAGTGTCTTGAGATCACTGATGTGTAGGTAGTTGGAAGGTGCTGTTGAAGTGCAAAATAATACATCTCAAGATTATTATTTTTCTCGTATCCATTTTAAATTTTCTTTTTCTTAACTTCCCTTCATTTCTCTTAGTTCGTAATGTTTTTTATCACCCAAATGTGAAGGAAGAGGTGAGATTTCAAAGGCTGCAGCATCAAGTATCTTTTAATACATGATCTTTGTGTCCTTTGGGTTTACATCCTTCTGAAGGGGATCCTGTTTCTGCCCTGCAACATACGTAAGATCTGTGCATTTAATGTTGCTGATTTTTCGTTGTCGCTGTTTGTGGGAGCTAATTTAATAAGTAGTTTGGTACACGTAGTTGTGTTAGTGGTATCTTATAGTCTGAGTTAATGAATTTGAAACTTTTTTTGGAAGTTTGCCGCTCGCTTTGAGTGTAGAAGTAGTGGGGGGAGGGGGATGCATACACTCTGCTATTTCTGTACCAGCAGTCGGTTTTCTACAGCAGTTGATTTGCTCTAACGTGAGGGAAGGAATCGAGATCCGAAAACAATTCAAAAGGTCACCAGGCTGTGCAAATTGTGGAGCTGTGTCCCCTGCTCTCTTTTTGACAGAGGGACTTTCTGTTATTGAAATAAGTTATGAACATTTAGCCCTCCCCCCCCCCCTTTTTCTTTTAAATCGGCAGTAATTAGGGATGCATCTTCATAAGGACTGTAGATTCAGTCCTTACGGAAGGTCACAAAATGAAAATTTCATCTGTGGCTAGAAGTGAAAGTACTTTTCTTATTATAGTGCTACCTATAGCCATCGTGGGCCAGATTTTATTGGTTTTAATGACACTTAAAGATTCCTTCTGTTGCTGTATGAAAGGCTTTTGTTATTAAGGAGAAGTGAGAAATACATGTTGAATTCTTATTTTCCCCAGTGAGTTAATGTGAACAGGCGGGAATACTGTTACAAAAGTTAACAACAAAACCGTTCGCGTGCCTGTAAAACCGAAGTATGAATGAAAACTAGAGGCTCTTTAAGTTTCAGTCTTCACTTTTAGGAGCAGCCAGAGGAAGCTGGAAGCGTGATGTCTGATTTTAGTGTCCTTTCCTGTATTCAGTAGCGCAGCACGTGAGGTTGCTGGGCTTGAGGTACCCAGAGGGACCCCAACCAGTCTGTCCGGTTACACCGCTCCAGCCCAGCGCTGGGGCATCGGATTTAAGAGCCTCACTGCAAAGCCCAGCCTATTTTCTGTCTGCACTGTGTGAATTCCATCCCGTGCCCTCTCATTGGTGCAGCTGGGAAGTTGGGGGAGGAGAGGGTGGACAACTTGTTTCCAAGCAGTTTTGGTCTCATACAATGAAAAGCTTTCTTCCCACCAGGACAATCTGCAGCTCTTCAGTCCTTTCTTCTTCCAAGTAGGCTTTGCTGGTTGTGAAGAATGGTCTAATTTTTACAGCAATAATTTGCTCTTCCATTGCACCTTCTAGTTGGAACGTTCAGAGCGTTTTATTTGTATTAATGCAGTCTCCCTACAAAGTTGTAAGTTAGGAGTGTTTTTTCATCTTGCAGGTGGAAAATGTATCACAGCAACAGAGTTTAGATAGTCTTTTTTGCAAGAGGTGCTTAAAGTTGGCTTTTTACGTCTGTTTAGGACATAAACCAAAAGGATCTGATTTTCAGATATTCAGCAACTGTAAATCAAAGTGCCCTAATTGTTAAGATCTAAATAGGATTTTGGACAGGGACATGCAGGCTTGAAAACCATAACTTGTATTTCCTGTTTCCTCTGATCATTCAGTCATGATTTCTTCCTGAGAAAATGCTGCCTTTTTAGCCAGTTGGAGAGGGTACATAAGGTAGAGTCCCAGTTGTTGGTGATCTGGTTCTTGGAAAGTTAAATATCACTACATTTGTCATAGATGCAGCACTGGGATCTTTTTTTTTTATTATTATTATTTCTTTCTCTTTTTTTCTTGTTAAAATTGTAACTTTATTTTTAGTATTTGTTTTAAGTGTGCTTATGTGTATTTTCCTTTAAGGCCAGACCACTTGAATGGACACATCAAACAGGTGCATACCTCAGAGAGACCTCACAAGTGTCAGGTAGGAGCCAGAGGGGTTTAGACTGATGTTGTGGGTAATCTTTGGCGTTGCATTTATGTGTGCAGACAATTTTGAAGTACCAGTAGAAATCACACGTATATGTGATTTGGGATAAAGTTTGTAAAGATAAGTGTTCCACGGTGACATCTGCTTTACATCCCTCCCGTCCCCCCTCGCCTCATCTACGGCTCTGGTCCTGCTGCCTCCTCCCCTTCTGCCTGATGTTCTTCCCTACTGTGCTGTCCCAGTCTCACCCTGGATCTCTTACCCAGCCACCTGGGCTTGGAGTCGATGTCACTGATGATTCTCTCCCTTTTCTATTTTTTTAAATTGCAGTTGTTGCCATCAGGAGGCTCCAATGCTGACTTCATTTTTTAGAATAACTTCAATAAAAAATTCGTAAATTGTAATTATCATAACTTGTCAAGATACTATTTTTTTAAATTGCATAGCCTTCAGAACATTGCACTGAGCAAAATTGGAAGCTTTTTTTATCTCAGGGAGAATATAAATAATGGCATCACAATATCCTTTGTTTTACAATGTCATAATGTTGTCTATAGTTTTTTACAGTTAATAAGGTTTGAAAGATCAAATGAAGTAAGATATTTTGTAATCCATTTATAGAGAGATTTAAAAGGTGCCTGGAAGTATCGATTAAATCAAAGTTGAGAATCAGCTTCCACCATCACACATTGCAATCAGAGGGATGTTGGGCAAACTTTTAAAACAGTTGTTGGGCTAACAATCTCCGTGCTTGGCTTCTGAAGAAATAATTAATATTTATTTAAAGAAGCTGCAGCAAGATTATTTTCTTTTGAAGGCAGGGAAGATTAGAGGATTTTTTCTTCTAAAATATTTAACCACGTTTTATGAACCTAGACAATCCTACGTGATTGCTGCCTCCTGATCTGCATTGTTGCATGTTTTGACACACCTATTATTTCCTTCAAATTGGGAGAGTTTGGAAACATTTTGAAATTTTAAGAATCCTGAGAAGTTTTCCAGACAGCTGGAGCCATCTAAAGGTTTCTGTTGACATCCATATGATCTGTGAAAGCCCAGCACATTTGAAAGTCAGGCCATAGAGCTGTCACATTGATTTAACTGTCTGTCCTATATAAAGCCTTGGATTGGCTCAAGCTTCTTGAGATGATTTATGGATTATAGATTTATACAAATTAGAAAATTCCACTCCTGAAAGAATTCACAATGTGGGGACAGCAAGAGGTCTGTGGATGAACTGATGATGAATGGCACTCATCGTGGTAGTTGATACCAAGATTACTGGATGAACACTGTTTACAATAACACACGTATCTGTGAATTGTCCCTTGCCAGCTGATGACCAATAATTCTTTTACAGTTGAACATTGATTTAAGAATATTAAATATCAACTCCATATGAATCAGAGGATATAATAAGAGCTCAGAAGTAAAGAAACATGGAAGCTAAGGTGGCAAAGCCAAGCTCAACTCCATTTTCTGGCACACATGTATTTTGTGACAGCAGTTTCCAAGAACACTCTTTCTTACCGTGTGTTGTCTAAAGTGCCCTAATACTGTATGCACAGTTCATTTCAGTTAAAAGGTACAGGCTATAGGTTACAACCATCAGGATAGAGTTAAGATTGTCCTTCAGGCTTGGAGTGTTCTTGATTTTTGATTTCTTAGCCCTGCAAAGTTAATTTTTCTTGAATCTTAAGGCGCAGTAAATTTGATAATGACCTGCTGTTTGTCTTTGCAGAAAATGCTTTGTAATATCCTATCAGATCTAGAAAGTCTTCTTGAATATGCACAGATCTGCTGTACATTGTAGAAACCACAGAAGGGATGCATTCACTGAAAACTTGTTTCAAATTTGAAAACTGCTGTATAAATTGATAAAGTTCTTCCTGTGATTATCTGATAACCAGTTATGCATCTGTTCCATTATATGTATCTAACACAGGATCTGGCCACCAAGAAGGAAAATGGTTTAATATTGGCATGTTGTTTGCCCGTTTTCCATTCTCTTTTTCCATTGATTTTGTTTGGCAAATCAGCTCTCTCTGAGAGCAGGCTGAACAGCATCGAGTATCCTTTTTGAATCTGTTCAGTTCCTGTTGAAAATTCCTGGTTTTGTCATGCTTTATTTATGTTTACTGGAAAAGATAATTACTCTGTCAGTAAACAGAAGAGCACTCCAGAATCCTCTATTGTAATGGCATTTTTGGAATTTGTGCTCTGTTGTGATTTAAACAAACTGGCCCTTTACCTGAGCTCTTAGGTATCTTTGCAAACTGGTCACATGTAATGTTTTGTTGGTGTGACATCACAGTACACTTCGGAGTACCTAAACAAAAGTGGGAAGGTGTCAACCCAACATCAGAATAAATGAATGTATGAGAAACAGGACAATTAAAAGCTGAAAATTCCTGCAGCAGCTGTAGTTTTCAGTTCTCAGTTTGTAATCCTGCACTCATCCCCTTGAAATAATGACTGTGCTTCACAGATCTTTCACAAGTGTCCTACCTGCCAGCAGCTCTAGCACGTGATGCCAAAGTCTCGACTCCAGCTTTTTCATTCCTGTTAAGATAGACTCAGATTAGGGAAGATCTCCACAGAGCCAAAGCAGCTGAGAAATCAGATCCAAGAAGTTGCTTTGGTGCCCAGGCAAATGGCGCTCTGGATCTTTTCCCTTGGATTGTTGCACTGGTGAATTTATTTTTTTCCCCAGTCTGGCAGTTGAGTTCTGGCTGTAGGAGAAGGAGTGAGTCAGTTTTATGGCCAGAATGGGGCAGCTCAGTCACTGACCCCACGGGTGGGGTGAAGCTGTGGCCGTGTATGAAGTCAGGCTGCACTTTGGGAGCAAACGGTGATGTGAAAATCTGTGGACGTGAAAGAACAAGGGGAGAAAACAGACGTTTGCTCCTCTCAGAGACAAGACAGCTTGTGCTTCTGGCAAATTAAATCAAAAAGAAAAATACAGGTTAAATTAAAGCACAACTTAATTGGCATCCCAAGTCCAGTGCATATCCCATTGATTTCAATGCAGAATGAGTTTCTTCCTGTCCTAATTTCTCTTACTTCCTGCCTATTAGCAGGAAAATGGCAGCCACCATGGAATAAGCTCAGAGACATCCACATCCATAGAAAAGTTGAAACTTCAAGAGGTATTTCTTAAACAATGTTTTTTAAACTTTATATATTCTTTTTGATCTATTTATATACCTGTGCAATGTTTGATAGGAAAGCACTGGAGAGTTTTCTTCTATGATTAACAATTAATGATAAATACTTAGCACTCATTTAGCACTTCACATCTTTCATAAAATAAAACTTTTTTTTTCTCTATACCTTCTATAAATATTAACTATTTGAGTATTAACTTTGGGGTTTTCTTTAACCCTAGTCCTGTCTCCCATTGTTATGATTCAGCTAAACTGGTTCTTGCTTTCTCCACTGGACTTAATTATTGTTTTTAAGCTTCATTGCAGATATATTTACTATATAGCTTATCCAAAGGTGAGCTATAAACAACTCAGCAGCAACAGTGAGAAATCAAACACATAAATTATTATATTGCTTTTCCCTAAGCTTTCAACTTGCTAGTTCACTGTGGGATAGATTTGGTTTTACTTCTGGCATTGCTGTATTTGTGTGGTTTGTCTCTGGTCTGCTTCTCATCGCTGATGGACCTTCCTGCAGTTCCATAGCTACAGAGTTATTGATGATGGATCTCTTGGCTGTCATTGTTGATAGTCTAGTCATATATCTTCACTTGATATCCAGCAGATTGATTAGTATCAGTGCTGCAATCCTGCCTTAAGAGAGTGCTTACCTCTAAGAACACTTTAGTAAGTGAAAGCTGCACCTGTTTTGCTCAGTGCTGTGTACTGAGATTACAAATGAAGAGAAATTTTTCATGTTCAAGAATTTGCCTCTTCAACCTCAATACTTGTAATTTATAAATCTTTGTCTGGTGGGCCTAGTTAAACTGTGTATGTTGCAGAAATCCAGATAATTTTACTGTTGCCTTTTTAAGTTCATTAAGTCCTGATCCTCTGGGGTGTTAAGTCTTGTGCTTGCTGCAGAGCAGCCTCAGCTCCATGGGAGTTTTCCACACTTAAGCATCTCACAGGATCGAATGAGTGTAAACCTGTTGAAATTGATAGGTGCTTTTCAGGTGCCTTCAATGGTTTTTGGATTAAACTTTTGATTAACTGAATTTTATGTAATTATGTTATCCTCTTCTGTATTATCAATTTCGCTTACTTGAATTTTAATTTTGGAATTTTACTTTACTTGTTACTTTAACAAGTCTTATCTTTATTGAAACAGTGGTTTGATTACACACTGATATTTAGAAATACAGATTATACTCAGTTCCTAAGACATTGAACAGCCTCATATTATTTCTGTGGGGGTTCTGGTTATATCTCTTAAAACTGTGTTATTTTATATGAAGTTGTTATAAACAAGATACTGGACACTCTTGAGTGTCACTGCTCGGGCTTGGTCTGGTCATTCTGATGTGTGTTTGCTTTTGTTTCTCCTCTTGCACTTGTGAAATGGTTTAGACTATAACTCTAATACCTTGTGCAGCATATTACTGGTGATTTATTTCCCTTCACACATTAGAGACAGAGCAAACCTTTCAGAGCTGGCAGGCCACTGTAACACTCTGTGGGCACTGCCTGCCTGCCCATTGCTGGGATTATAAAAATGGGAGGGAGCCTTCACTTAACATACGGAATTCAGCTGGAAAGTGGGCAAATAGAATCAGTATTATCTTACACCAAATCAAGCTTGTTTTGTGGTAGTAAGTGGAATATGATACCTTGACCTGGGTAAGTTAAAAGAGATTACAGTGTCATGCAGTTATTTTGATACCTGCTCAGTTTTGAGGCTTCACTTCTACAGTTTGTCTGCACTGCTGCTGTGGTTACCAGGGTGACTCTTCCACTGTCTCTCGTCATATTGTCATCCCAGATAACTCTCTGATCCTTTATAAGTCTCCACACTCCAAAAGAATTCTGTATACTGAAGTTAGATTTATCTCATCAAGGAGTAGAATTTAGGAAAATGCCAGAGAGGACATTTGAGTAATTTAAAGTGATTGTAATGGCTCAGTGAAACAGCAGAACTTATTGTAAATGGAGCAAAGTGGTTTCTGCTATTTCTTCTGTTAAGTATTACTTAAAATTTTAGTATCTTCATCCTCAGAGCTAAAGCCTTACAAGTCTATCTTGGTGTAAGTTTTGCTGTCTGTAGTATGTCAGAGCTGTTTTCTTGCTGCTTTAATTCTTTTGAGTAGCAACATTACGTCTTGTGCAATGTGTTGGTGTTCTGAATTTTTTATCTGGGGGAAAATGGCATGTGCATCACGTCATTTTTTGTGTTTGCACAGGATCTAAGGTATTTTCTCTAAAGAATACTAAATATATTCAACAATATCAGTGCTGTTAGCAGAGTTGATGAGTCACATGGTTCTCATTATACCTGCAGACTTGTAATGCTTCCTTTGCCACTCGTGACCGGCTGCGCTCACACCTGGCATGTCATGAAGACAAAGTTCCATGCCAGGTGTGTGGGAAGTACTTGAGAGCAGCATACATGGCAGATCACTTGAAGAAGCATAGTGAAGGACCAAGCAATTTCTGCACTATCTGTAACCGAGGTAATGAAGAAACTATTTTTTATTCCAGTGGGATGGGACAGTATTTGAGGGGAGATCTAAGGCTGCGTGACTCTCTGCAACAGGAGGAGGTTATACCCTATTTGTGTACATATTCTGCTTTTCTTACTGAATACTTAACCCTGAAACTGATGGAGTAGAGGTTTGGCCTTTTCACATGGCAGACAGTTCTCAAAGAAACTCAATTTAAATCTGAAACAAATTTTATTTGCTAAATAGTCAGATCCCTATACAATAACCATGATAAGTTGCCTTGCTACTGTTCAACATACTTTTTTTTCTTTTTTCGATACCTGATTAGACTTGAGCCCTTGCAGTCAGTTTGGAAGAAGAATGTTTTTGTATCTTTGAAATACACATCAGGTTGAAAATCATACACTGAACACAAATCTACGTTATGTTACTAAGTATTGCTTAACCTCCTGGTGCAATAGAGTCAAGCTGCTTCTCCCTCTTAACACAAGAAATTGCTTTGTACTGATGTACATTTCTAAAACATACTTTGTAAAGAGCACTAGAAATGTGCTTTACCTTTGTTTGTACAAATACAGCTTTTCATAGTTGGAAGGGACCCATAAAGATCACCAACTCCCTGCTCTATTCAGCACTGTGTAAAACTAAACCATATGACTAAGCTTGTGGAGCTTTTCCATCTCTCTGTGGTACTCTTCAGTTGGAGAGAGTTGGAAATTTGGGCTTTGTGGGATGTAAGGCAAGCTGGAGAAATTATTTTGACTTATTGATGTCTTTTCTTTGAGGGATTAATTGACAACTTCAAAATGCCTTTTTGGCTCACACAGGTGTTCATAGTTAGTAGCTGTTAGAAGAGATTGCTGCTGTATTTTGAGATCTTGTTTTTTCTGATGAGTTTTTTCCTGACATGTGTTCTGTTTTCTGCTTTAAGAGAGGTGAAATCTTTTGAGAAAACAAAGCTCTTCTGTGTTTAATGTGCAGACTGTACAGGGAGCTTTTGGAGTTGATGAGTAATGAGACATTAAATTGCAAGAGAGGTGTTTCCACTAGTTGGACAGTCTGTAAATCCTGAAAGTGATGTTATCACTGTGAGTGGAAAAGGCATCTGGGTTGAAAATCTGCAGGTTTTGAAGCTCCAGGTAGATGGTGTGAAATGAAGCTTGCCCTTCTTTTCAGCTGAAGGCCTGGCTTCTGAAAAACTGCTTAGGCTTATACTGATTCTTTTTGTGATAACAACATGGAAGATACTGTTTGAGATCCAGGTGTTGTCCTGCTCTCCTTCCTTTAAACATGGTGCCAAACAGAAACTCAGATGGGCTGGGAGGAATTGTCTTGTTTCCACGACTTAGAAGCTTGAATTTCAATTTAACTACCACTGGATGTCACTGCAGCTCTTTGGAAATGGAGCCAGTGTGACAGAGACAGACCCGGCATTCAAACAATAAAATGACTAAGTGGTTTATTCACATTTTACAAGTCAAAATGTACAGTGGCAATTTAAAATAAAATATATACTTCTTTGTAGAAGGATAGGGAACCTGTTGTACAGCAAACCTTAAGCAACTACTTCTCAGAGTTTGTGTATTTCATGGGAGTTGTCAGAATTGTCTGCTCTGAATTTCAGTTTACATCAGGATTTTAAAAATGTAATTATGAATAATGAATAATGCTAAATTTCACAGGAAGTGTTAAAATTCATAGGAAAGGGAAGCTACAGACTGGATTTGTCAAACAATTGTGTTGTAAACTCGTTTTATGCTGTAAATTTTTGTTACAGATTTATGATCAATGACAGCAGAATTTTTAATTCCAGGTATTCTAGAATCAAAGTATAATGTTCATTGTTTTAAATAGTTACTTTTTAAATTGTAGAGCCTGGCAAGAAGTCTAATGGGAAATTTCTGGATTTAGAAATATCTATTTGATAGGCATTGGTGCAGTCAGAAGCCACACACAGTAACCTGATCACAGCTGTGCCATGGCTAAGGTGCTTGTGCAGGGGGATTTTGTTTATTATTCCCTTGGCTAATGTGCTGATGTATTTTTAAATTGAAACTTAACTGGTTCTGGGTATAGTAATTGTCAGCTTGTGGATATAATAATTGTCAAGCAAGAATGCCCTACCAGCTTAAGCTGCTTGTGGAGAGAATTTTGGATGTTGGCCACTTAACAAAAAAAGTGGATGAAAAGGTGACTCTTCATCCAGCTCAAATTCCCTGTGTTAATGACAGAGCTGAGACTCTCTCAGTTTATCCCAGTGGACTGAAGGCTTTTCTGTGGAACTTAGTGAAGTGTCTCGTGTTGTTTTAAAGGTTTAGTGGCTTTAGGAGATGGGGATGGAGCTCAGTGCCTGGCAGAAAGTAGTAGCCAATGGTTTGCCATGTCACGTGGTTCATTTGTTTGTCATACTTATTTCTTTTAGAATGTGGCAGTATAATTAAAAAAAAGATTACCAGCTGTGATTTGATGCTTTTTCCAGGTTGTTTTCTTACTTGAGTCTTAGAGTAATCATGGAAGCAATTGAAGTGGTTTTGGAGGGTTTTGTATTGTTTTTTTTCCCCTAGGATTTTGTGGTTTGTTTTGGTTTGTTTTTCTTTTTCTTATTTGGTTTGGTATTTTGCTGTTGGTTTAGGTTGTTGGGTTTTTTTTCCTTAAAGAATTTGTCTAAAATGTGCTTAAAAAAACTAATCCTCAAGCCTCACATTTTTAGGCAAATTCTCCTTAATCAGTTTAAATAAAGAAGACATGCTTCTGTTGTGTTGTTACACAATCTTCTGTTACCATCTTTAGGAACTTTATTTGCTTGTGTGGGCTTTTTGAAAGAATTCAAGGGATTAATGACTTTGGCAAGTCTAGAGCTGGTACTTAGTAATAACACCTGCAACTCAAAAGTTTGGGTTTGTGTTTCAAATACATACACATTGTTTGTTTCACAGAATGGAATTAGTTAGGAAATGGGTAAATATAAAAATCATAAATGAGAATTTATTTCTCACACTGAGTTCTTGTACATTTCATGGTGGACAGAGTCCATTAAAGCAAGACATATTCTCCTCAAGTTCCAGCTAAATCCAAATTACAATTTTTGAACAAGGAGCATTCTGCCATTATTTCTATAGTTTATCTCCTTATAGATTTTATCTAAGAGATCAAGGGATAGGTCCCATTTGTATAAAGGAGATAATTTCCTCTCTATACTTGTTTTTGATATTGGTTCTTCTGGTCTGAAGAAATAATCTGCCCTGCAAAGTAGAGAGATGTGACTGAGTAAAGCAATAAATACATTCCGTCTCTGAAAAATACTGGATTAGTCTGACTTTGCTCTGAAAGAGACTTTTAAGAGTGAAGGATTATGGTCTATGATCCTCCATCTTCCTAGGACAGGCATTCATAATTAAAGTCTGGTGGAGATAAAAGGCCAGTGCTAAGTGCTTCAGGAAAAAATTAGGATAAAAACAACCCCAAAAAAGTCTCCTTTTAAACAGTTTCCCATGAAGCAGTTGGCATTCTTATGGTTTTGATGGAAGTTGATGACTCACATGTTCATCTGCCAAGTGCATAAAGGGGAGCTAACACACTTTGCAGCAGTTTTCATTATATAAAACAATGTACTCTACAAATAGAACTGCAGAGTTCAGAAAAAATATTGTGTGCAGAGATTACAAGTTCAGATTTTCCTGTGTCAGTTGTGGTGTAGAAAAACACTGAATACCTGCATGTAGTCATTTTTTATTGGTTGGCAGTGAGCTTTTAATGCATTGCTGCATCAGAGGTTGATCTCAGCATGCATGTGGTTATTAGCCACGTGTGTGAAATCAGGAAAGTCCTCACAGGTGGAAGTGTCACCATTATATCTGTGCACTGTGCCCTTTTCTCTACCAGTCAAAGACTGGTTCTTTCAGATCTACAGTGAATTTTTGGTATTTGTAAGAATATATTCTCTTGTTGCCCATGGAGATTTTCAGTGCAGCATTTTGTGTCTGAGGGTAGGTCTTGCATTATTTCAGAGATAATATCCTTACATTAATTCCCCAGATGTCTTGGCCATGGTGATCCTGCTCCATTGTATTTCGAGAGTCGTGTGTTCTTGGTTCCTTCAGTTGTGATGTAGCTGCTTTTCTGTACTTTCATCTTCGACTCAGGGGTTCACAGCAACTACCTCTTGTTCATTCTCAGCAGCCTGCCCCTTTTCCCTTCAGCAGGTTGCTGTGGAGTTCTTGCTTTGCAGGTCCTGTATGTATAATTCTTAATAACCCCTGGATAGAAGTCAGGGTAGAGGAATATTCTGTGTGCTAGGCACAGGGAAGTCTCGTGTAAAGCCACATCCATTATTAAATTCAGCACCTGAAACTAACAGCTGCAGTCAGAAAATCCACCCCAGAGAGGTGTGTAGTATTTGGCTTGCAGCCTTCCTAATATATTATTCTCTATCATCAAATGTAAATGCCAGTTACATCACTACAAAAACGGCTTTATGGTAGAATATCTATTAATATTTTAAGCAAAATATTGTTGTGAAAGTTCTCTTGCAAGGACTTGTTCTGTAAATGCTATATTGGTTTAAAAAAATCTAGGGCTTGGGTCTTCTCTCTCCAGAAAGGGAACCTGCAACTTTAGTCTGTGATGGTGAACCTTGTGTTGTGTTCTTAGTTGTTAGTGGAAACTGTTTCTAACATGAAAGTGCCATAATACTCTCTTCAAAATATAACAGAAAATGAAGCTGGTTCATGGTGGTAGCTTTACTTCTGTAGGAAGTCTTTAAAACTCTCTCTTCCTTGTACCTCATATATGGTCCAAATGTACTAGTAGTAATTGCAAATCTTATTGAGGTTGAATTTAAAAACATTCCAAAGTATATGTGAGATAAATTGTTGCATTAAAGAAAAACGACATCTTTGTGAGACTTAAAAAACATTTTAAGAAGCACATGCACAAATGTAAAAAACTGGTTTGTTCAGAAATCAATTGTTTGATATATATGTTTTTATTTTCAGTGTTTGGCACTTACAGATCAGAGCTAATAAAAATGCTGAAATTTATTTTTAGTACTTTTTACTCACTGTAGACAAAATATGAGTTCTAGTATTTTTTTTCAAACTCAGGATGAGCTGACTGCAGGAAATGTTTTTCGAAGATTACTGTAGAGCAAAACTGTATACCTTAAAAAGTCAATAGTTTCAGCTTTCTGCCTTCTAGAAGTCACTATAAGTGCTAGAAACCCAAGGGGAAAGCACATTAACAACCAATGAGGATTGTTATCAGATAGCATTCCTTCAGATCTTAACAGCATCAGATCAACTAATTGGAACTATCTTCCAAAGTATTATCAGATGACAAAAGCATTTTAAATTAAAATAAATAAAACAGCACAAAAATGGTGAAGAGAGACATGGGTGCCTTTTTCTATGGTGTCTCTTCTGCCTTTTTTTCCAGAAAGTTTCCAGAAAATAAGCAAACCTGCTAAGTTTGCTTACACAGAATTTGTTTTTTAAGGAGGCTGTTCTCTCTTTGTGACTAACAAAAATCAAACTCAGTCTGATGAAAAGTGTGCATTGCATTACTGCCTGATGATGATGACAGGACTCCTACGTGAGCATGTCAGAGGGAACTGGTGGAACAGCAGCTTTGCAATAGGGAGCAGGAGCAAGAGAAAGATGAAAGGAACAGGGAAGGAAGATGTGTGTCTTTGCTGGTGGCAGGATCTCATCTCCTTTTATCTTGTTTAGGTTTCTCCTCTGCCTCCTACTTAAAGGTCCATGTTAAAACCCACCACGGTGTTCCCCTTCCCCAGGTCTCCAGGCACCAGGAGTCCATCCCGAATGGGGGAGCAGCGTTCCACTGCGTCAGGACCTATGGCATCAAAGGCAAGAGACTCGCTGCTCTGCACCTTGCTGCTCTGTGCAGAGCTTTGTGTTGTGGGGCATTGGGCTGGGCATGAGAAAGGGGGGGAGGAAGGACAGGGAAAATACTGGAGAGAAGCTTAGGGAGATGCAGAGAAGTTCCATAGCATCACGTAGGATGTAATACCTGTCATTGGATAGCCAGTTTGACAAGTCTAGGGGAAAGAAATGGACACAGAAGAGTATGTGAAGTTTTGGAAGCTTCTTGGATTTGGAAGATTGAAAGAGGCATGTTAGTTCATCTTGACCCTCTTCCTTGGAGCAGTCAGCATCTGAGTTTTGCCTGAGGGCAAGTTCATTAGTCCCACTCCGCTTGGATCTCGCGTCAGTCAAACCCTGTTTCTGGTTTTGGTAGGAGCCATACTGTACATGCAGCCAGCTGTCTGTAGCTAAACTTACACTCCTAAATGCAGTTGTTGGGGAGAAGTAAAGGGTGGCAAGGACTGGTGCTTTCTTGTTGGTTTTGACATTCATTTAACTTGGGGGGCTGGGGAGAAAAAGATGTTGTAAGCATAGCTGAGGAGTATTTAACTTGTGAATAAGTAAAGCAGTCTGTTTACCTGTGTAGAATAGTTTTTTGTTTCTTGGTTTGAGCTGTCAGTATTCCTGGTGAAAGTGAAACATCAGAAAATTCTTCAAAGCCACAGTTGTTCTGTTTTTTTTCTTACCCAGGAGAACACAGTGGGCTGGGTTGAACAAAGTCTGTGCCAGCAGAAAGCTCAAGTGGTGTAATTTTTTCTGTTGAAGCCTTGATAGAGTTACTACAGAAGCCCTTTAGTTTTGGGTGGTGTGCTGACTTAACAAGAGATTTATTCCAGCTCAGTGGTGTATTGATTTCATGCATATCCTGTTAGGTTTGTAATGCTGAGTCCAGAGCAAATCTGTCTTTTGGGTTGTGCCAAGTGGTTCTTTGGTCTCTTAGAGTTAATAGTAGGTACAGCCTGTTTGTATTCAGAGACTCCTTTAGTGAGTATGTCTGGGTTTCTCACGCTCATTCACATGCACTGAGCAAAAAAGTGTGGACAAACTTCCTTGGCATAATGCCACAGGAGAATGGGGAAGACTCCAAACATACCAATGGCTTTGCCAGGACATACATCCAAATAATGTCCCTGACCTCTCTGCTGTTTCACACTGCAGTATTTAAAGATAGAACAATTTCAAGTTGTGAAGTTAACTTCTAACAGTGTTGCACTTGTGCAAAAGAGTTCCTTGAGACTAAATGGAATTGCACTTCTTGAATCACAGTAGCTCATTGCCGTTTTTGCTGAGTGTTTCCAGGTTTCCTCACATCTTGCTGCAGCCTGTTGTACTTCGTGAAGTTTCTAGGCTCTCCCCAAAGTATCAACAGCATTTCAGAAGCGTGCAAATGAATTGCACAATTGAAAACTCATCATTAGGTCCATCCTTTTGTAGTGTCTGAGGTGTAAACATTGTGAGACGTCCTTGGGATTACATAAACCAGAGACCCATTATGGTTGCATTCAGTATCGTGACAAATCCCTAATGGAACCCCAGCTGTTGCTCTGATAGCAGCCTGGTGGTTTGGAAAGGGGACCTATGCTCAAGGGCTTTAGGATACGAGGGATTGGAAATTAAGTGTGAATCATTCTGTTGTGACAGGCATTAATGTGATCAGGTGATAACCAGTCTAATTTATTTTAATGCATGTTAAATATCTTCCTTTGGGAGCTAAGATTCTGAAAACTTTTCTCTTTTCTTTTTCCCATAGAAGGCCAGAAATGTTCACATTCGGACCCGATTGAGAGTTCTGATTCATATGGAGACCTCTCTGACACCAGTGACCTCAAGACTCCTGAGAAACAGAGCACCAATGGGTCCTTCTCATGTGACCTGGCAGTCAGCAAAAACAAAATGGAGACGGAAGGAGAGAAGAAGTACCCGTGCCCTGAATGTGGCAGCTTTTTCAGATCCAAGTCTTACCTGAACAAACACATACAGAAAGTTCACGTCAGGGCCCTCGGGGGCCCACTGGGAGACCTGGGTCCTGCTCTAGGATCCCCCTTCTCACCCCAACAGAACATGTCTCTTCTGGAGTCGTTTGGGTTTCAGATCGTCCAGTCAGCATTTGCATCATCCCTAGTGGATCCAGAGGTCGACCAGCAACCAATGGGGCCAGAGGGGAAATGAGATCAGTTGGATCTTAACAAAGCAAAGCAGCAGTCTGGCTATAATGATAAGATGATGTGAATGAAAGAGGAAATAATGAAATTTGGTTCTATAGCTGAGAAATTTTTATTAATTTTAGCTTCCCTCTTTGTCTCATGCCCTACCCCACCTTTAAACCTTCACTGGGGAGAGGGAGAAAATGCTTCTTTAGCTGATAAATTACAGAAGATGGTGGCCTTGAATAGGAGACATCACCCCAAACAAATGGAGCTTTAGAGGCTGCTGCTGGTGTTTTCTTTGTGTTCTTTGAGAGTCATCAAAAGTCACCAGCACTGGTCTGAGAATGAGAAAGTCCTAGTGACCGAGGCACCTGGGGAGCTGCAGCTACAGGGAGCTGTGATTTTGTTCTCTCTCTATTCCCCTGCCCTCCCTAAACTCCCCCAGAAAAACAGTAAGTTTAAAAAACAGACCCATTATTGAATATAAGGTTAAGTAAAATGCCCCATGGTTCCTAGCAGGTTACAATGCAGTTGTCCTTTTAAAACCAGAAACATTTAAAGAAGGTGAGAGAATTTGAACCCCTTCTGCCTTTGTGAGGCTGTGAGTGCTGCAGCAGGACTGAACTGCTGAGAAAAATCACCTTTCAGAACAGGTTGTTTTTTTTTTTACTTTTGACCATTAAACTTGCTGTCAGGTTTTTAATTCTTTATTATTATTATTTTAGGACCTGTTGTAGTGAATTGCTACTGAAAAGCCAGTGTAAGGCGATACACAGAGCACTCGTAAAGCAGCAGTCACATTAGGGTTAGTATTAATTTTTTTATTTAGATGTACTATAATTAATAACTTGGCTAGTTGGTTGTTTTAAGTCTATGAAAGAAATAGTTTTTATGAAAAAAAAAAAAAGAAAAAAAAAAAGGAAGGAAAAATACCATTACAGTCTGGTTGACTGGTGCTCATTTTTCATGTGGGGACCTAGGGGATGAACACGATCAGCTCTCGGGTTAACACTATGTACCACTGACTTGTTTAGTGTGAATAAACCCAGGGGTTCACAGAGTGATTTTGGTTTAATTGGATTGGACTCTATTAAAGAAGTTAGTATGTTACTTTGCATCCCCTCGTTTTGTCTGGTTTTTGAGCAGTTTAGCCACCTGTCCAAAAGGTGTGCAAATGAGAGCCAGTAAATAATATGTGAATCTCACTCTGCACTGTGCTGTATTCTCAGTGAACTGGGCTTTTTGGCCACAGTCATACTCTCCTGATCTGTTTCTAGTCAGGTTTGCAAAAGCCACTGTTACTCCTTTCTTTTCCAAATGAGGTGGGAATTGCAAACAGCATATCTTTGAAAAATAATTGATTACAAAATGCAAAGAAGCTGCACTCCAAGCTGTTGGACATTCCATTTAATATGAAAATACCACTTGTGCAGAAATAATGTCCTTTCTTGATCCTCCCTTTCCTTCCATGTAACTAGTCACAGTTTTATGTACCAAACCCAGGTATAAACGTTGTTGAACACAGGGTTAGGAGTTAGGAATGCTCTGAGTTTTAATTATGGTTCTGCTGTTGATGCTCAAAGTCACGTAGAGCAGTTTCCCGAACTTACTCCTTAAATTCATATCTGTGAAGAATCTTCTATATATCACAGTTGTTTGAGAGAGTTATTGAGCAAAGGTTTAAGCAGTGATTTGGTAAACTGCTTTGTGTATTGAATGTTTCTGAAGGCCACTCTGAAGAGCCCGTGTCCTGCACCAAACTTGCATCCCATGAAACAATATCTGTCTGCATCATTAATACAGTGCTGGAGCAGGACAGACCCCCTTGGGCCGGGTTCTCATTTGCTGCAGGAGATTATCTGTGTAAACATGCACAGAGACACAAACTTGTTATGCCACAGCCTGCATTGCCCAGGTGCTTCTAGTCCAGACCCTGCAGCTGATGCTTAAGTGGTGGCCCCATTTTGTTTTTATGTTAGAATTAGAGAGCCCTTTGTAAGTATATGGATTTTGGAATTATGTTCTAAATTCTACAGAGTTAGAAGACCCAAATTCCCTCTTGTAAGAAGCTACGTTTTGTACTTGCTCTCTATTATAAATCAAGGATTAATAATCAATGGCTTTCTCTTTATAGCACCAGCACTTTCTAAATTGAGAGTATGTTGCAGTGGACTTGATGTTTTGCTATTAATCTGTGTTGGGAGACTGAAGGACATGTTCTTCTCCAGTCATCTCCTCCCAGAATCCTGGAATAGGTATGAGCCTCATTTAAAAGGAAAAACCAGTGAAGCAAACAAACCCCACCACTAAAACTTCATGGAATTGCTCTTGTTGTACTGGTAACATTAGTAGACAGGTAAAAACAGAACATCCTAGAAAACTGACAAAACATTTTAAAGTATCTCCAAATCTAGTGTTGAGACAACCTTGTAAGTTGCCAAGCAAATCAGAAGAGAGCAGGCTTTCCAGTCAGCATAACAATTTGTTGGGATTAGCAAATGCAGCTACAGTCACTGATTTACTAATAGCTCATAATTAATCCACAAGGGAAATTTCTGTTGAACTGAGGCTGGATGCTGAAAGACAGAAGTTTTTGTCCCCAGTGTTCCTACATGCGCTTGGAGAAAGTGCATTAGTCATAAAATTCAACTCCAAAAACTAAGTCCAGAGTACAGGATACTTTCATCCTACATTTAGCTCCCCTGACTTTAGTGTTACAAGTGGGTCAAATTTCGGCTGTATCTATCAGAATTGAATTTTGAATGCTACAGAATTTGACCTGGTGAAACAAAAGAAAAGCCTTTCTCTGAAACCCAAGCCTTGGAAAACACTGTGTATTCTGCTTGTCAAAGAAAATGCTTACTAAGTTGCCATGAATACATTGAATGAAAACTACTTACTTCTCAGTCTAGTGGACAGGGAAACAATTAGGCAGGAGGTTAGCAATCCTGAAATGACAGTTCTAGATCATCCTAGTGTAAATGGGAGAGATTTGTACCAACACAGGAGGCTGGTGCAGGCTAGTGCCAGTAGGAAGTTGAGCAGATCTCACACACCACAGCTGTGGTGTGTTTTCAGTGCTTTTTTGCTTCTTTGGGGGCATGCTGTTCAATTCCGGACAGTCATTTAACCTACATGCAAATTCTTTCTATTCTGTACTTCAGGAAATGCCTGTTTCTCATAGAACATGAGACAGATCCAAACAGAAAACTCAGCCTCACAAGTTCAGAGTTCAGAGGGAAGTTTGTAACATGCCCTGAGCTGCAGCTTGTTGCTATTACATTTTATTTTTAATTGGCTTATAAGTGTATAGATGATAGTTCTGATTTTGGGCCACGCTCCCTTCCTTGCCTTCCCCTTTGGAGGGACTACAAGCCAATGTTTGAGTTGGTGCACATGTCAAGAAGGAAACTTCACTTCATGCAAATTTATATAATCAGACCTGTAGTATTTGTTTGTATTATAGGAGTCCCATAACCTTTCATCTGAGGCTCAGAGCCTTGTGTATTAGGTATGATGAAAACATCTTCAGTCATTCATGATCTAAATATTAAAGACAGACAAGAAAGAAATAGATGCTTATTAGAGAATGAGTGAAAGATAAAGGACTAAAAACCACTTGCATGCATGCTTATGTGTTGTGTTAAATGTGGGGGCACAAACTTCTCAGGCTTCTTTTGTTGCTGGAGTTTATAAATGTTAATCCAAAACAAATGCAAGGTAAAGCAATTTAATGTGAATTTATTCCATACTGAGTTAAATTAGGTGACGTGACCTTGCATTTGTCATGTCTTAAATGTGTGCAAACAGTTGTGTCAGGTGGCTCACCTGACACATGGCAATGTGCATGTGAGCTCTCAATCTTAAGTGATTTGCCCATGATAATATGGGAAATTGATAGCAGAACCAGAAATGGAACACAGATTTTTCCTTCTCTCAATCCAGTGCCTTAATTATAGTAGGGCAAAGTATTATATGTTGGGGGGATGTTTTTTTTGGTTTTTAAAGCCTAGAACTATTAAGATGGTGTGGAGTTGGTCTTCCTACCAATCTTTTGAATAATTGTAAATGCCCAGTCACAATTTTAGACCTGAGTGCCAGTGACTTAGGGAATATTTGTTATTTCGCATGTATTCCCTGAAATTATTGTTCCTCCCTCAACTGCTGTCAGCAGTAAGGAATGACTTGAATAGAAGAGCTGTGTAACTGAATGTCTATAACTCAACTAATTGAATTGCTAGTATGAAAGCTAACCTAGATTTTGTAGGCTCTGTTGTAACTTTAGTGTCTTGTTTTTTCACTAAATCTTTGTTCCTAGAATTCAGTATCTAAACTTATGTCTTGAGTCGGGAGTGGGGTACCACTTTCAGCTTTAATTTTTTTTAAGGTGCTTGCTTGAGGAAGTAGATGCCAAAGTAAACTTCAAAGGAACTCCAGACTTCAGTGTTGGAAGAATGAATGGAGAGCAAGAGCTCTCCTTGGGTTTCATGAGAGATAAATGGACAAAGTAAAAAACAGCCACCAAAATTTTAAATAATGAAACAGGAAAGGCTTTCCTATACCACCCACAAAAATAATAAAGTATTTTCAATTGTCACCATGGCAGAAAGTCTGAGAGCAAGTGCCAAACAACACCGTGGAATGTGCTGGCTTTTCAGCATTATGATTATACCTTAACAGCATTGTCAATACCCAATATAAATTAAGCCAGCTTAGTACTGCTCACCTTTTTCTTGGGCATAATACCTGGGTTTTATTTGAACAGAGCAGAAGCTCACAGTGAATCTCTGAGCTTAGGCTCTCAGTTCCACCTTGAGAGAAAACAAATGAGCAAAGAGGGAGGGGGAGAAAAACACTAGAAAAACTTGAAAACAGATTCTGGAAGGCTTCAGTGTCTCCTGAAAGAGCCACGCATTTTTATCCTGAACTTCCTTTTCAAAACAAGATTCTTCAGCTGTTGTGAATGAGCCCTTAGGAACAGATTTGGCTTCCAGCCCAATCTGCTGCAGCTCCCTGTCCCTGTGAGAAGGCAGCATGTTCCAGAGCAATGAGCCTGGGACCCACAGGGAGGGGGGCAGGCAGTGCTCCTGGTCTGCACCCACAGGTACTGCCACACAGTCAGCACCAGCACTGGCAAATTGTTGTCTGCCTGTTGCTTTGACCCTCACCCTCCTCACATCCTGTGCAGTGTGGTGCCTCCCTGGATGTGTGCAGCTCTGCAAATAACTGTTGGCTCTAAAACAGAGCAGGGAGCTACTTGGCTAAAAAGAAAAGAAAGCACCACTTAAAAATAGTGCTATGACATAAGTGCAGAGTGATGCAGCCCAGGAGCAGGAGCCCTGGCTGACAGGGGTTGTGGTGATGGTTGAAATGGTTATGGCACATCAGTGGGAAACCACAGCTGTGCACTGTGTGGTGATGGCCTGTTTGCCAAGAATTAACACCCTGTGTCATCTCTAGCCTCTTCCTGTGTTGTGTTCTGTCTGTAAGACCAGATGATGATAACCTTTGGGTAAGAATGTGCCAATATTTAATTGATATGCCAAATTGTGTTGCACAATTGTGCTGCTGAACTCTGTCACAAATGTTTGGCCTCGCTGACTTCAGGTGTACTGCAAAGTTAAACAAACATTTGGCCACGTTTTTCCTGAAAGGTGTGATATTTAAATTTATTTAAAGACTGCCTGGCACTGTTGATCTGCTCTCAGGGTTTATGTGAATGAAGCTTTTCCTGGGTGGCCTCCATATTTGTACTGCAGTTTTGGAGACCTGGAAGTGCTCTGAGCTGAGACATGCTGAAGGAGGGAGGTAACTGAAGTCTCACTGATGTTTCAGTGACTCCCTCCTAGCTCCTGTGTTCCATGTGGACCATGGAGTCACTTCATGCAGCCATAAATGCTCTTGAGCATCCTGCAGTCACATAGTGACCTTGGGTAAGTGATTTTGTAAGAAATCAATCTCAATGCTTGCTAATACCTTTTTGGCTGCTGTGTCCACAAACTGGTGCCTTCTCCAGGCAAATTATATGTGCCCTCTGCAAAGCTGTCAGACTGACTGCTGGCTCTTAAGGAATCAACCAAGCCTTGCTCTTGGGCTCAGAATTTTTCTTCGGTACTGTTGTAATCTGAAAGTTTGCTGCAATTAGTGCAAATACCAGAGTAAGAGAGAAAATAAAAGGCTGTTCTTAGATGTCTTGTCGAGTGAACAACTGAAACATGAGTGTGGGATGAGCCAGGAAAACTGGTATTTTTCCCTGGCTGCACGCCATATGGAAGAGACAGTGCCTTGGAAGGGAAGGAGCAGAAAAGTTTGCCATTAGCTCTGATGAATCCCAATCCTGCTTCTACTGAAGTTGTTGGGAATCCTCCCATTGTCTTCAGTGGAGCAAGAAAGGATCTTAGGTGAGGATGGATGACTCTTTCCCTACTTGAATGAAGTCTCTTGCCTATTTATGGGCCTGCTTCTATTGAAACCGAGCCTGTTTTAGCCTTTTTGGGTTCTTAGGGACCTGTTTGTATAAAGCAACTTACCTACCTATCTTTTTTTTTTCTATTGTGTGTATTTTTTGTATGTTCTGTTGGAAGGTGAAGCCTCTGTAGAAGGGGATACAAAACCTGATTTTTAAATAGTAATAAACCAAAAGAGAATTAAACTCTGCAGGCTGCATGCATTCATTTCCTGGAGGTGAAGAGTAGATACCATAAGTGCACAGAGAGATGGCCTGGATTTCTCATATCTCAAGATCTTCCCCTTTTCAGAGACACCTTTGCACATTTTCACAGCTCTGTGTGAGAATTGATAGTGTGGTGGGCAGGTTGCAACACTGTGTATCAGGATGGTTTTATTTTGACTAGGAAATCCTTTCTCTGGTACTGTGTGGTGAGATTTCTTGTTTTAGCATAAGTGGACGGAGTAACAAGTATCTGTGAAATTTGGTATTGTCCTCACTGAACGGCAGTGAAATAAAACTGAGGTCATATAAATAGAGTTTTGCTTCTGGCCTGCCTACCTCAGGTGCTGGAGTGTTGGTCAAATGCACAGTGGTTTAACTCCACACCCTTATATACTGAAGAAATAAGTGCAAGTGTTAAGAGAACCTTTATTAAGCCTTTTTTTCTTCCTGGCTTTTTGCCTCCTCACGGTGTTACCAGTTGGAGCCTTAACTTTCTAAAAGAATGGCAAACTCAAGACCAAAACAACAACAAAGGTTTGCCCTGTTCTGTAAACATACTTAAAGGAACAGTGTCTTTGCTTTTGTAAATAAGTGTTAAAAAGTCCACATGCCTATGTCAGTCGTGGAAAAGGCTGTCTCTGCATGTGTGTGACCCAGAGAAAATCCAGATTTGCCTTTCTACACAGGAAAGAAAGGGCAGCTTCCCAAAATAAACAACCCCTCCCACAGCCTTCAGACAAACTCCTGTGGAGAGTCTTTCACAGTACCTGTGTTCCAGTGGTTTTATCTGCTTTCAGGCCAGCTAACAAATAAAATCCAGAGGTGTGAGCTCTGCATTGTAAATGTCCCTGAATCCTGCACTTTATGAGGAAACAGCAGTAGCTCCACTGCAAGGTTTGGTCTCTGCTTCTCTGCTCTTATGTTGATGACTCCAGTCCTAGTCCCAAAGCCCTAGAGAGAGAAGAAAATACATGTTTGGCTTCTCTTTATGTGTTCAAGTTTATGACTTTACAGCCTTTCTGATGGCTTGGGATAGAGGTCACATGAGTGGTTGTGCTATTTGGAGTGGGAGTTTTGCATATTTAAGTGCAACTTTAACCTCATGTTTTCCACAGTGAAATCTAACTATTACTGTGGTAATATTCCATTATTATTGAAGTTTAAACAGCAGAGATTTGGGCTTTCACTTCTGTTTGACTGTGAAATTGGCTTCCATGGTGAGTGAAAGATTGGTAGAAGGATATTTAATAATCCAATTCACTGGAGGTTAATTAGAACAGATGTCAGAACAGAAATCTTAATTTCTTTTGACTGAAGTCTCCAGATGTTTTGATGCTGCCTTTTCACATTTCTCATGTGCAAATAATAAACAATTATTTTTAGATAGGCATTTTCTAACAAGAACAAATTGGGTTATCAGACTACTTAGCTTTGCCAGGTACTACTGGGCACAACTATGGTTTGAGAAACAAAGTTACAAAAGTACTTTTATGCCTTAAAAAACAACCAAACATCACATTTTCCTCTTTTAATGAATTCCTGCATTAATGCTTATTTGTACTTTCATCTAAGTCAGCACTACACATGTAGAACTTGAGAACATCTCATGCATATCTGTCTCCAGGATTCCTTTCCCTACAAAACCATTTCATAAGGTAGGTATTGGATGTCTGACGCTTTCAAAGTGCTTTGCAGGCATATAATCATTTCTGCCTCTGTGACATAAGTAATATTAACATGGGAAACCAAGGCAGAAGCTTGCCTAAGGTCAGGCAAAGACCAATTAGAAAATTGAGAGTAAGGCTTCTGTTCCTGGCTCAGACTTCTGTGTTCTCTGAGTAGATCACGGTATCTTTCAAAATAGCTTCCCTTCCTCCACCCTTAGAAATGTGTGCTCTGGTTTTTGTCAGTAGCAGCCTGCATCTGTAGCAAGAAGACAAACAAAAAACCCAGTGCAACTGGAGACCAAAACATCTTTAGACAGCTGTGCCCAATTCCTACCAATGTTGCTGTGGTTTTATGGTGTCCTGCTGAGACACACCCACCATTTCGATAGCAGGTAAAGCAATGTGCTGCAGATACCGAGACTGGAATGCTGCAGCCAGGGAGAGAGCTGAGGGATGACCCATGGGGACCTTCACAACTGCTACAGGGGGCAGTGTGAACACACATGTCTGCCAGCACTTGGGCCCTTCAAAAGTGCTGAGAAAACTGGAAAGGCACTGAGCAGTTCTTGACAAAAAAGGACCAAAAAATGATGCTGTCAGAGAGGACTCAGTGTGTGAAATTTCTTAAGTCACTGATTGCCGAAGAGTATTTAGTGCTAATCTCTTAATGCTGCAGAAGTGTGGCTGCGGTGCTTCTCCCCAATAAACAATAGGACACGGACTGCCCTCCCGAGGCCTCTGGCCTTTTATTACAGCCCACACAGAAAACGCATCTGAGAAAGCACTCGGAGTTAGTGGAGCAAACTCTGAACCAGTCTGAACCAGTTCAAATATCGCATCTGGTTGTTTTGATTCTGCAGACTTCCTTGTTAGTCCTTAGAGGCTGTGGCTGGCATTTACTTAGCAATAGCTCATGCTGTCAGACTGAAGGGGGAGGAGAAAGCCTCTCCTTGAGCATGTCAGCCAGCAGAGAGTCCCGTGGCTCCACACCGTCTCCTTTGTAGTCACTGCCTCTGTCTTGATTTTTGGTTGCACTCTGTTCAGTTTCATAAAGTCAGTATCTGATCCTTCTGTTGCAGTTCTGATGTTATTACATTCAAATTGTATCTAGGTTAGAAATGAAACACGTTTATTTCTAACTCCTACACCATTGCTTACAGAAGGCTTTTTACAGGAGAGACCCACAGTTGTTTTCATGATCAAGAGAGAGGCAGCAAAGAAATGAAACCCCTGCTTTTGTTGGAGTTGCAAGTACTCAAGTACTTAAGAGTGTTTAGTGACATTTGATGCTTGCAGCTTTTTAAGGTTAAGCACAAACTGCTCTAATATTCTGCTCATGGTGAGGCCTCAGAATTGTGCTATCATTATTCTTAAGCATTGCCATTTATGAAAGAAGCAGAAAATTGAGAAAAAACGAGTTTTGGGGAAAACTGGAACAATTCTTTTGGTTACCTAGGAAGAAGAAAGGGGAGGTTATGGGAACATGACGTATGCCCTGTTACAGGGAGGGCAATGGTCAACTTTTTCCATTTTAAGCAATCCATGTTAATTTGGCTAAGAAAGATTACTCAGATTAGAAAACTCATTTTTGTTTACTCCCCTCACTATCTTATTTGGTAAGATTAAGTAATAAAGCATGTTAGTTCTTGCATAGGAGGTTAGATGAACTTCTGCCTGGCAAGACCTGTGGCCAGAGGAGGAGGATGGGTTTGATGGCTTCTCGTGGAGTCATTCCCGAGCTATAGATCTGGGGTTGCCTCCCTTGGCACAGACTGCTGTGCTATATGTTAGATTCCTTTTTTGTTTTTTGTTTTTTTTTTTTTATCTCAAAACACTTTGCATTTTTCCACAGGTGAAAAAGTAGAGCAAAGAAACAAGAAAGAGCAGCTAACAGACAGGAGAGAGAGAAAGCAGACATTGTTCATTCTGGAACCTGTATAAAGAAAGGTACCAGCTCACAGCTGAAACTGGTTCACAATGAGTTTAGGGTGAATGTTTAATGTCTCTCATTCCTAAAAATAGTGTATATATGCCCCTGTAAAACATGGGGATGTGTTGTGATATATGTATGTGTGTATACCTACAGACATCTAAGTGTAAACTGTGTGAGGAAGTAGCTGTAACGCTATTACCTAGTTATAGTTTGGGTAGTTTAAAATCAAGTCCTAAGAAATAATGTCATGTTAAATCTCTAAAAGTGTAGCAAGAAGAGCAAACCCATTCTGAAGCAGTGGAAAGAGCAATTGAGTCTGCCTCTGACAGCTGCCACCTGGCATCCTATTAAATTTAACTCTGTGAAACTGCCAGGCATAAATCTTCCCTCATCCTGAAGAAAGCTAGAGATGAAAGAAAAAATTATGCTTAGAAGTCAGTTGTGGGAAAGGCTTTGATCTTTACCATTAATGTGAAGGTTTTTGCATTTCTCCCAGATTGCCCATTGTCCTTCTGTGGACTAGAAACTCAAATTGTTTGCTGGAACTTGGCTGGGTGAAATGAGAAGTGCAAAATTATATTGTTACATAGTAGGAGAGAGAGCTAGCAAGGTCTGAGATTTGTTTCCACAGAGATTACTGCAGTTCTTAGATCAGTATGTACAGAAGGAGGTGCTTTCTATGCTAGGTGGCATGGAAGCATTAGTTAGTCTCATGAAATGAGCAAAAAGAAATTAATTGTTCAGGTTGGCAGTCCCTCTGCAAAGGTTTGGACAGGCAGTGCCTCTGGATGCATGTGTGGCCCTGCAGTTTCTCCTGAATGGAATTTGTCCCATAAAATCTGTGATGAAGGGCTATTACAAACAGGAGGCTTGATTGAATAGCCCTTATTAAAAATTCTTGCTGACTCCAGTTAGCCTTGCCTTTACAGAGAGTAACTGGAGAGCATGAGGAATGCAGTAACAGAGTGTCTGTGCAGACAATGAGCATAATGCCACAAAGGCTGCATCTTGATGTCAGTCAGGACTGGCACATATAGTTGGATTTTGGTTTCCTGTTTTAATTTTTTTGCAACCATATTTTTTTTAATCTGACATTACTAAACTAAATTTTCTGTAGTGGTAAATCATGTTGTTAAACCGTGAGTCACACAAATGTGTGCTAAGACCTGTGGTTTCATACTTGGCAGCAGTGCTGCTTAATTGACCTGTTTCCTCATTACCCAACTATCATGCTGGTACACGTGTTTTTGTGGCTCCATTATGGACTGGATGCAGCTGATGACCTGGCTGTAAAGGGCTTAAAGTGTTTATGACTTGGTGAAAAAGGGGCACAAATTGGGGGGTTGGATCAGAACCTTGAGAAGGTTTGTTACACAATTACCTGCAGCAGCCTGACAGAGAGCACTGCCAGGATGGAAACATCTGGGAGTGGAAGGGAAAGACCACTGCTCCAGCCAGCACTGCCTTAAAAAGTACTTCATCAAACACTGAAGCAGCTTCCTGGCATAGAAATACTTTTTATGTGTTCAACAGTTTCCATGTGATTTCAAAGAACTTTAAAAGAAGAGAACTTCCCTGTCCTATTCTAAGAAGGAAGGTTTGATTGTACCTCATGTAACAGAAAGGAAAGGAAAGCAAAGCAAAGAAGTGAGGCAGGCAGGTTGGCCAAGGTCAGGAAGAACTCTGTGGGAAAGCCAGAAATAGCACCCTGTGCTGCAGGCCTGTGCCTTGGCTACAAACCCATCAGCTGGCCCAGGCTGCCTTTGCAAGCTCATTGTCGAACAGGACCAGCTATTCAGTGGCTTATTTTTCACTGGTGTAAAATAGAAACAGTGCTGAGGACTCCACATGCTTGTGTACAGGCACTGGCACTGCACTGTCTGAATCCCTTGGCGTGTTCAGAAACAGAAGTATCTATTGTAAGCCCTGTGAAATGTCTGCAGAGAGGCTTTATCACAGTGGCTGGATGCCTGCAGTAGAAGTACTCTAAACCATCTTCATGCTGTTTACCTTGTTTTTTTTCTACAAGCAGGCACAGAGAGTAAGTACATGGAGTCAGTGAGAAGTAATGGATTAGCAGAGGTGAGAATGTAAACCACTATAAGGTGGAGGTGCACAGCTTCCGTGGAAGTGTGTACCCCCCCACAACATCTCCTTAGAGCTAAGGGAACCCAAAGGGAAAATAAGGGCAGCAGGATTTAGTCCTTCATGATAATTCTCTAGTGGAGAGAGCAGTTTTAAGTCTCTGAAGATAAACACTTTTCCTGCCACAGGGAGCGTTCAAGCGTAGTTCCGTGTGGAAAGTCTCCTCTTCTGGTCTCAGACTTTTTCTGCGACTGTAGGAGCCAAGCCCAGGGACGCGGAGTTCCTCTCGAGCCCAACAGCCCCGCGGCGCCGAGCACCGACCGCCGTGCTCGGTGCGGGGCGAGGGAAGCCCCGGCAGCAGGTTCCCGGCTGGCCCGAGCCCTGCCCCGCAGCAGCCGCCCCTTCCCCTCCTGGGGGCGGGCGGCAGCGGCAGCGTTAGGACCCGGCGGCGGCTGCGGGCGGGGGGGGGAAGCGCAGCCCGGCGCTTGTTTACCGGGGAGGGGAGGGGAGCGCCGGGGCAGGTCTCGCCGCGGTGCCGAGCGGAGCCGAGCTGCGCGGCCGGGCTGCCGGCGGCTCGTCGCCCACCGCGCCGAGGATGCTGCAAGCTGTGCTGCTGCTGGGCTCGCTGCTGCTGGGGGCCGCCCGCGGCGCCGAGGGTGAGTGCCGGCCCGGCTTTGTGGGGGACAAAGGCCGGTCTCGGGAGGAGAGACCCCCCCGTGGGGAAGGCGGGTGCCGTGCTGGGGAGCGGCCCGGAGCGGCGGGGGCTGCCCGGGCCGCCCGCAAGGCTCGTCTCGTCTCTCCGCAGAGTGCCTCCGCGGCAACGGCGCGTCCTACCGCGGCAGCCGGCAAGTGGCCTCCGGCGGCGCCCCGTGCCTCAACTGGCTGACGGTGCGGAGCGGCCCCGGCGCCGCGCTCCCGGCAGGTGGGTCCGGGCCGGGGGACGCGGGGTGGGGGGGGGTCTCGGGAGAGCGGAGGGTGCCGCGACCGCGCTGACGGCCCGCTGCTCTCTGGCAGTCGATGAGGACCACAACAGCTGCAGGAACCCGGACGGCGACGCCGCGCCCTGGTGCTACATCCGAGGCGATACCGGGATCCCCGAGCGGCGATCCTGCGACATCGCCCAGTGCTCAGGTAAGAGCGGCCGCCGGCGGCCCCCCTCTCTTCCGGCCCCGTACCGCGGGGGGCCGCCTTTGTCACCAGGGTAGGGCCCCCCCTGCGCACAAACAACGCCGGGCTACGCCGGCATCTTCCTCGGAAACACCGCGTACCCAGGGCTCCCTTCCAGCCCCCGCCTATGTGTGCACATCTGCTTCCAGCTATGCCGTGCTCCGCCCCTAGAGTTTTTCCATTAGTGCTAGAAAAGGCCTGTGAAAAGCCCCCACTCCCCCATAATCCACTTATCACTATAGCGCTCTCTAGCTATGTTGCAAAAGGCTGAGGTCTGGACATCCAGGAACTGCTGAGGTGTGGGTAGACTGTTGCTGTGGGGCTTGTTACGGCTGACTGAAGAAGCCTCCTGCTGTTAAAAAGATTGCCGGCGGGAATTTGAGTACGGGGTGCAGAGGAAGAATGTGGAAAAAATGAGAACTGGAAGGGAGGATAGTAAGAAATGGAAACACTGGATTCTTCCTGGATAGTCACAGTGAGAAACAGTTTGCCAAAAGAACTGTAGCTGAAGCCTGTTTCAGGGAGAGGAGGTGTCAGTATTGACTGACACCAGAGTAACCACTTGGGGTTTTTTGAACTGTTTACTACTTTCTGAGCCCTGCAAGATGTACTCGTACCACTGTCCCTTGAGACTGCTATCCTTGCATGTAAATACTTTTCCCACGCACATACACCCTCCCCTTTTTATCACTTTGCTCTTTTTTTTGCCTGCTTTTCCCTAAAGATGAAGCAAAAAAAGTGTTTTGCTGCCAAGATCCTTACTCAAAACACTCTTGCAGCTTTAGGATCAGAAGAGTTACCTGACCTTTCAGCCATTTGCATGTTTAATAGGTTTTGTATTTTTGCAGCTCAGAGTGGGCACATTTTCATGGTCCAACAGTTCACTTTAGTTCAGTTGCCCTGGCTTAACCTAGGTGAAGTTAGCTGTGCAGGACTCCTGATTTCCTGTCTCTGACTCCCTTCTGTACTTCCATTTCACATTCCACTAAAGACTCAAAATGGCTGCAGATAGAAAATCCACATAGAGTCATTGCCTGCTGTGGGGGGAGATGCAGGTGGAGTGACTTTTCAGGTGTGGATGCATACTGTGAATAGCATTTCCAAAAAGGAAGGGGGTTTGTGTAGAACAGGTAATAGATACAGCTTTTACAGTGCTACAGCTTCTATTTAAACTATGTCATGAAAGAAGGAGCTACCTTGAAAATCTTTCAATGCTGTTGATGAAAAAGAGCATTGATAAAAAACAGGGCTGGGAAGGAACCTGTATCCTTGGGCCTTGGCTGAGGAGGAACTTGTCCTAAGTCAGTGGCTGTGCTGCCTGAGGGCTGCTCTGTCTTAGCCTGTCCTGTGGTGTCCCAAACTATCAGAGTTTGGTACACCACTGCAAAGAAGGCCAGGGAAGAAAATCCCCAGGTTTTCACATCAGCTGGAGTCTCCTGTCAAACTTCCCTGTGTCAGGAAGATTGAGGCAGAAGAGAGATAAATAGGCTCCTGGGAGATTTGGGATGGAGATTCTCATAATCTTGTTCACGTCTGTTCAGCATGATTGAAGCTGCAGCCTGTATATCGATCTATACACTAAATGAAGTCATTGTGCATCCTCTGGACTCATGCCCTGAACCTGGGTTTCATTCTGCTGTCAGACTTCTCTCATCTGTGGGGGTGCCTTGGACTCTTAGTTAAATAGGTTCATGTCAGAGGAAAGTGGGGGGGAAGAGTACATTTCTTGTCTACTTTGGTAGGACTTCTGGCAACAATTTAAGAGGGAACAAGTGTTTTTCAGTGTGCTTTGAAGGTAGTTCAATGATACCAGTCTAGAGCTGTCCCACTCTCAAGGCATATGTTGTTTTGAAGTACTCCTAAGTGCTTGGTATGTTATATATTTTTATTTTCCCCTCTCTACAGATGCTACAGCTACCACAGCCCCAGTCCCTACAGGAGAAGTTGGTGCCTCCCAGGAGGATGAGCAGGTGTTTGAACCAGCTGATACTTTGCCGTCCCGGAGCGAGGCAGCCGCAGTGCAGCCTGTCATTGGGATCAGTCAGAGAGTACAGATGAACTCCAAAGAAAAGAAGGACTTAGGGACACTAGGTACAAACCCAGGATCACGTGATGGGTCCATTCCTGCAATTCTGGCAGGACAGACCTGTTTTAAGACTCTGCAAGCAACATTATAGCTGGATCTACTGCCTCTAATTTTGTCTCTTTATTTTCTCTTTTCAAAGGTTATGTGCTGGGGCTGATCATGATGGTGATAATCATTGCCATCGGAGCTGGAATTGTCGTGGGATACATCTATAAGAGGTGAGTGGCTGTTCTTTGTTCGAAAGCTGGTGTATATAGAGCAGGAATGTCTGAGCACCTGCAGACCCAACCAGATCCCAAGGAAATGGAAGAGAAGCATATGTTTGGTTATGGCACATTGAGCAAGTTTACTTGTCAACTACTGAAGAGTTAACTCTGTTCTCCATTTCCCCCATTATTGTGATGTTCTGTCTCAGCTGAAGTTTCAAATTGCCCTCTTTATTATTTGGGTTTTTGTGTGTGCATGTGTACCTTGACATGGCTTTTTCAGACGTATCCAGGGGAGCAGGATTTTGTAAGAACTGGAAAGAGCAGATCCCAGGTGCCCTCACAGGAAGTTTCTTTTGATCAGAAAAAGAACAATCCTTCTACCAGGCCACCTGTTCCTCTGATTTCTCTAGCCTATCTTTAGAAGAAAACCAATTGGCAATTTTTTTTTTTGCTACTCATGCATTGTATCCTATGAAGCTGACTATCAGGTAGCACTTTTTTTTTGGTCAAAGTTCATTTTAACAAAGCTCCTGTATACTTTAAGGTCAGTTTTGATTTGGACTTCAGTTACTCTTTTTTTCAGCCACTTGACTGTGCTGGACAGAAATGTTTCTGTAGCTCAGCAGTGTTTGAGGGCAGTGGCAGTAGCAAGCTGCTTAGATATAAGAGAGGGCAGGATTAACAAATAGCAGTGATTGTCGCTGCAGCAAGGAAAGCCTAGGCTCCCTCCTCTGGGAGGGTTTGTTCTGTGTTTTGGCTGTTTGACAACAGTCTGACACAACCAAGCAGAAGGAGCCCTTTCCCAAGCTGGGACATGTCCTTATGTAAGTGTTTATAATAAATGCTGACAGAAAAGAAGCAGAGGGAGGTGTGTTACATAAGGGGCAAAACACAGAGCGCTGCTTGTCGAGGAATCTGATTTGAGGTGTCACTTCAGAGAATGCTGTCTTGTGTGCTGGCAGGAACGGCAGCCACTGCTGCACGCTCGTAGGCAGCTCTGAAAAGCAGCCAAAATGCTGACAGGAAACCCCAGCAGCTCTGCCTGCTTGAGATCACGAGCCTCAGGAGGAGGGAGTGGTGCCTGTCCCACCTCTCTCTCATCCTCAGCAGGAGGAACCAATAGACCAATGCTGGCTTTGTCCAAATGCAGCTTTGCTTCTCCAGTCACAGAGAGCTCACAGCAGGGCTGTAGTGCAGGTTTACTGTCTCCCTCCTTGCCTTGATCTCAAAATTGCATGTGCAAGCTGGCAGGTTTGGGTAGTAGGTGTGGTGAGAAACCTTTAATGAGTTCAGTAGTTTTTGGTATACATAGCTCTTCCGGAGACAACATGCTATTAATGCTAAATCCATTTTTAAAGCAAGGCAGTTCTTCTGCAGCAGAAATTACAGAGGTGTCCTTTCCTTAGCAACAGGCTGGAGACTGAGGTAGGTTTGAGGAGCTGATTGTGGCATTAAGCTGCAGTGGCAGAAGGCACAGAAGGCAGAGCCAGCTCTGAAGTCAGCTTTAATACTTTCTGGACAGCTTAATTTGCTGCAAAAGGCAGAAGCTGTCACCACCTCCAGTATTTATTTCAGATGTAGCAGGTTACAGAAGCTGTTTTCCACAGCAGTGGCCTCTGCACTGTCTCATTTCTCCCCTGGGGCTGTGCCAGGCAGTGCTGTGGGACTGTAAAGGATAAGGAAACATATGGCAGCTCTGTGGTTTGAAGGAGGGGCCTGGCTTTACAGTCATTTATCAGCAGCAGTGTCAGTCAATAGGCCAGTTTGAGGGAGGAACAGACTTCACTTGGCTGCTTGTTTTTCAAAGATGCTCAGCTTTGGTGCTCTGCTTACAGTAGGGAATATTTCTGGCCCTTTGTATGCAGCTGAAAACTCTGTTTATCCTAAAGAGCTGAGCCCCTTCTTCTCTACTATACCAGGTTTACTGAGACTCTCCCTCCGAGCAGCAGCACTCACCCCATGTATGTTTTGTTTTTGTTGTAATGCAGGGGGAAAGACCTGAAGGAGAAGCACGAGCAGAAGGTTTATGAGCGTGAAATGCAGCGCATCACGCTGCCCCTGTCGGCGTTCAGCAACCCCGCGTGCGAGCTGGTGGATGAGAACACCATCGAGGTGCACACCAGCCAGACCCCCGTGGGGGACACGCGGGACAGCAGCGGCCCCCTCATGGGACAGGCGGGGACTCCTGGTGCCTGAGCAGCTCAAGCAGGAGCGCTACAGGCTGAGCAAAGCCTCCAGCTTCCCGCTGTGAGTGCAGGGGTTGCGTGTGTTCATTTCTATTTTGTTTTCTTTTCGATGAACGCCGGATGAAGGTGATGCAGAGGAACGCAACAATGGGCTATTCATCATCTGTTTGAGGGGCACCTTTCAGTGCATGACCAGCTGGGGACTGGTGTGGTGGACCCTGCTGCTTCCTCCCACCTATCTCCATGGCGTGCCAAGGAGCTGGGGGGGATGAGGGGCCAGGCTTACAACTGGCCACAGGTCCCATAGCCCGGAGTGTGGGCGTGGCTTCCTCTTTTTCTGTTCTTTTCCTATTTAATGGTGTGCACTGTTACTTAAGTTTCAGCCTGGAACCTCAGGAGAGAACAGTACTGCAGGGACTGAGGGGAGCTTCATGTCAGACTTAGCTAGATAATTACACTCTGATTATAGTTCCTGCCTTTTTGCTTTAGTGGCTGAGAGCTGGAAGCACTTTCCAGAATCTTGCTACTGGATCAGGTTTTTTCCCAAGGAAGAGCTTATTTGAGGGATATCTTTGGCCAGAAGCAGTATGTTTAGCCCCAGTGCTCTCCTCAAGCTCTTGACAAATCCAGGTCTTCCAGGGCTGAGGCCACTTCTCCATTCCCCTGTGGTGCTACATGCACAGCCACAGTTGTAGGTGTCCAGGGAGTCTGTCTGTGCCTCCTGCTCACTTAGATCAGGAAAGCAAGGGCGTGTGATGGAGTTGTGGAATGAAGAAAACAAACTGCCCTTCAGTTACTTACTGCAGGTTAAACACTGAGGACAGATAACATCCTCTTTTGAACTCCCTTGGCTTCCTACAGAGCCAGTGCTGGACAGAGTGGCCAAGCTGTGGAGGTCACCCTGATCACACTGCAGCAGTTCTGGCTCTAAGGACAGAACAGGGCAGCAGTTTTGTAAGATACTGAAGTTCTGGTGGAGCTCCTGGCCCAGCCTCTGTCACACACTCAGCTTGTGCAGCAAGACTACTTACTTACAGAGCCTGGGCCTAGTAGAGAGGTTTTGTAACAACTTTTATTAGCATTTCAGGAGGTTTGGAAGGAATGGTTTGCTGCAGTGTCTCCCTAATGGCACCAAGGCAAGGCCAGTTCAGGGAAACATCTGTCCCCGCTTCAGGGGACTCAAGCCATTCAAGTAAGTTTTCCAGCCATCTGCTTTATAGCTGTGGGCCTAACAGGGAGCAGCACTTGGCAGCAGGGGTTTTAGTGTTAATGTTTGATTGAGAAAAGGGAAATATTTTATTTTTAAATGCCTTTGAATACCATTTCTTTGTAAAATGTTTTAAATACCTCATTATGAGAAGGTGCAAACTGTGCTACCTTGTATTAAAGCTTAAAAGAAGAATGCTCTGTAGACCTGTGTGGACTGTGGCTCATCTGTGCATTCCTCCTGCCCGAGCAGCCTCCTTTGCTTTGTTTCAGACTTTGTATTGAGAAGGGAAGATACCATTTGAGTTTGTCAGGCCCAAAGGTAAATCCCTACAAGCAGTGCCTGCACTCAGCACCACTGAAAGGGCATAGAGCTTGTCAGCAGCTGCCAGCAGCTGCTCTTGGACTGGGACAGTTCCTGAAAAGCAGGTGTGGGGGTGTGAGCTGTGGGTGACTCAGCAGACTGGCCCATGGGAACACACACAAGGGGTTACAGCCCCTTCCTGCACTGCCCTGGGTCAGCTCTGCTTTGGTGCTGCTCAGCAGCAGCTCCATCCCTTGAGAAGCACAATGGAGACAGAGCACAGCAGGTCACAGGAGGTACTAACAGGGCCAGGATTTTTGTTCAGTTGTTGTCTTAACAAGTGTCCCCTGAACGACATATTTCAGAATGTTTCCAAGAACATGCTGTATTTTTATCTCTGGATTAGAAAAGGAAAATGGAGAGAGGCTCCATGATCTGCTGACTCCTGTCCACCCTTAAAAACCAACCAACAAATGAACAGAACGGAACTTCCCTTTCCCTCACTCCAGGTAAATAGTCCTTCAGAGCACTGCACTGTGACTCTGCAGTTCTGTGAATGTGGCAGAGGCCACTGACGCAAAACAGGGGGTTCTAGACGGCACCTCATCTCATCTGGGCAGTTTTGATGTTGCCATTTTGTGACTACAATAGAAACCCGAGAAAGTTACAGCTTCCGGCTTTATTTAACACAGAGACCACAACAATCTTGTTCTCAATAGCATACAGTTACTGCTTTTTAATTTAGTTAGAACGTGGGGCTGTGCACATCACAGTTCATAAACCCCACCCACACATCACCCAGGACTCTCCCTTCACGGGTCCCCTCACAAACCAGCCCGGGAGGGGGGAATGAAAGGGCAAATCCTATTAACAATCCTGGATCCACTGGATCCAGTTTAGAGGCTCCTGCCTGATTCACAGCACAGGGAGTCCCCAGTGTTTCTAAAACACCACTACACAGACTAAAACCACCCCCTTTGTATACCTGATGTCAGGTGATGGCTGGCCCCATGTTATTTTACATAATACTTTAAACTCATGGGTAGGGGGAGGAAACCAAAGTAACAGCAAAGACTAACACCCATTCCCCACCCTTCAATGCTGAAGGGAGGAGGAGGGGAAAAGGAGCACACTAAAAATCCAGTTAAACCATGATGTTTGTGAGACTTACGAGCAGAACTTGATTCAGCTTTTTGTTCAGTTCTGCCAACCATGTGAGCTACTGCAGCAGTAGCTTTCTTCCTTCCTTCTCCCACCAAGGAAGAAAATACACCCCTAGCCACCTCCCAATGACTCCAAGGCCTTCCCCCCACCCCCCGAGCAGGGAATAACCCTGAGGAAAATTTCTGTTTAGAGAATCAGCTCAGGTGCTGCAGCAGCAGCTGCAAGAAGGACCTTCAAAGGGAGCAACTTGCACAGTCTGCAGGAAAGGATGAGGTAGTGGCAACTGAATTATTAGCTCTCCAGCTGCCACTCCAGGGAGAATGGGACATTCTCCAGCACTTTTCTAGTCATAACAAGTCCATCCTTTAACTAACCTTGGGCAAGTCCCCTTTTGTCATTGTCCATGCCTAAGGTCTGAGCCACTTCAAACCTTTGGCTTTCTGACAAGCACCTTCTGCCACCATTTCTGTCACCTCACATCCGCAGGGCAAGAGCTGAAGCACTCAGGAATGTCCACACCCAGTGCCTAGTGCAGAACTACACATTCAAGTTCAAATACTTTCACCTAGGTTAAGGTTTTGGGCAGGCAAACTCACTGCAGGCGCCAGGGGCTGAAAATGCTCCAGTGGCTCATTTGCCACCTGCCTCATTTGCCATCAGGAGGGGCAAGCAGAGCTCAGTCTTAGTGTTTCTAGGCAGGCTTTTGGAGGTATTCAGAGACACAGAAGGAATAAAAGCCCACAAAACCAAAACAACAATTCAGATGTGCTTCCCCAGAGACAAGGTATTTCAGGAGAGCTGCCCAATTCCTGGGGCTTTTTACTCCTTCCTCTGATGTGTGTCAGAGGCCAATATCTCAGTGGGTTGTTCTGGGAAACACATGCAAATACATACATGTGCTGTCCTGGTGGGACACATTGCTGGATGTCCAATTTCCCCAGCTTTCTGGGCAGGGCAGTCAGTGGGAGAAGCTGTTCCAGAAGTGCTGGTCCTTACCCAGGAGAATCTCCTATAGCAATTCCCTCCCTGGCAGACAGGCCAGGGTGGCTTCACAGCTTGCAGCCAAGTTCTAAGGCACCACAGTAAAGAAGCCTGAAAAGGCCAGAGAAAAATTTCTCAAGCCAGAAAAATAGTGTTCAGAGGCTTTCCTAGGTGCAGCTGGCAGGAAACAGTCCTTTTTGCTTCTGAAACACGCCAGAAATCCACAGTGAATCAGGATATCCAAGAGGAGGGAAGTTGGGTGAGGAGAGAGAGGCAGTGCAGCAGCTGCACAGCATGGTGCTCCGTTAATGCCCTGGAGGTGGCTGAAGTGCATCTCCCTCCCTGCTGCTCATCCCAGCTCCAATGGAAGTGATGCAGGCAGCAGCACGAGCGCACTAGGTAGTGTTTTCAGGTAGCTTGTCACGGTTCAGTCCGTACTGCACACTCACATTGTGGTCCAGCTCCTCCAGCTCAGATGGAAGGGGGATGGCAAGTTCTCCCAGGTACAGAGAGAGAGCTTCAAAGGAATCTTCCAGCTTGGAAAAAGGGGGCCTAGAAACAGCAGTGAGAAACATAAATAGGAAAGAGAAAGCAGAACAGCATCTGGAAAGGCTGAGCTAGTTGTCCATCTGGGTCCCTGTACCATGTACAGTGTGGTGAACAGGGCCAAGATTTCCTCCCCGTTCAGCTTCCAAGCTTCAAAGCCCTCATCTGTCTGGGCTACCCATTTTTATATCCAGTGAGTGACCAGGGAGGTCTGGCTCTTTGGAACTTACTTGGCAGCAACACTGTTCTGAAGCTCCAGGTTTCATAACTGAAATCAAATGGAGTATTTACCTTACTGTCAAAGTGTGCCCCTACTCTTGGTACCTGAGAAATCCTGAACAATCATTCCTCCTTTACTGTCTCTGTCTTGGAATTGTTTCAGACATCTCCACCATACACACAGCAGTCTCTCTCCCAAACTGTTGAGTGGGAAGTCTCTCATGGAAGCCTTTGAGCATTCCTATAGAAGGCTGGAGCTGCCCTCTGTGCAGAGCAGTGCTTCCACTATGGGAATACAGACACATCTTGCAGGCTTCCAAAGACCCCAAACCTACCTGCTCTCTGGTTCCAGTCTGCAGCAAATAGCAGCCAGAGGGAAAAAGGCTGGAGGACAATCAGCAGGAACAAACTTCTCCCAGAACAGCTTGACATTAAGGCCAAAATCCAGTGTGCGTGGGAGACAGTCTGGGTCAGCATAAACCTGGCCTATGATCTAGGGAAAAATCAGAGAAGCACTTAAGTACTGCAAAGGTTCCAGAGTGTTAATAGGGAACTTCTGCATCAGGCAGGGGCTCCATTAAAGTATTATGGTGGAAAGGAAACAACAGAAACATTGCTCTTCCTTTCCAGTGAAGCCACTGCTCATGGCACTATGTACAGACAAACTTTACTGGAAACTTTTTCAAGTCCACAGCTGTGGAGGAAGTCCCAGATGCCTTCTCCTCCTGCCCAGGGTCTCTCTGCCAGAAGACACAGCATGATGTGCCCCTCTCAGGGAGCTCCACAGTGTCTTGCAGCTGGGGATGATACAGCCATTCCTGATTGCAGGTAATCAAGGCAGCTGGCATCACCATCCCATCCCATCCCTAAACCATCTTACCATGCCATCAGCAAAGCCCCTCAGTACAGAGCCAGTCCTAAACAATGCTGGGAAGCCAACAGCACCTCTAATTCTGAGTTGTTCTGCCAGTGACAGATTCAACCCCCACCACAGCCAGAGGGCCGAGGGACAGACAAGAACAATCATAACTGACACCCAGGAGGCTACAGGTAAAGGAGAGCCAGTAATGAGCTGGCTGGACAGGGAAGCCCTGCCCCAGCATTGCCCCAGTGCTCACCACCTCCAGCACAAGTGTAGGAGGGAAGGAGCTCACAGCAGAGAGCTGTGGGGTGATCTAGACTCACAAGGTCACTACAAACTTTCACATGGAGAGAGTATTAGGTTTAAAGCCTCATCAGGTATCATAGAAGGGGTGTTATTTACAACCACACAGGCTTTTCTGTGCCAGTAACTCAGCACAACAGCCACATCCTGTAACTAGACAGAAATGCCCATTATGTATTTTGGCAGGTTTATTTCCTTATCTGTTTGAGTGTTTAATTTTTTTTAGCATCATTGTTTTGGTGACAAGAAGAATGTTCATATGCTACTGCCCTTTTATTTTCTTTTTTTCTAGATGAAACAATTGTTTTAATCCCATATACAGATTTTTCAAGTTCCTAAATCTATCACTCACAACCACAATATTCTCTGAGAGGAGGGCCTAGTGTAAACAGAGCTCCTTATGAGGCCACAAAGATTTATGCTCAGACATTTTCTTTGTCCCCTTCATCCAAATACTGAAAATGAAACTGTGCTGACATCCCCCAGTGTTCCTGCAACTGCTGTGTTACCCATAACACCCTGCCTTTCATCTGTATTTCCATTGTCATACACACCTTTTAAACTGAAAATACCTTGCAGCTTTCAAGTGCTGCTTTTTGTTCTGCAGATAGAAAAGTCTGACGTAACAGTCATACTCTGCATTGGCTCAGAAATAAACTAAGCCAACAGACTTCAGGGTGCAAGCTTCATTAATCGACCTGCAAAGAGGTTTTTGTTTTCACTTCTTTGAAGTGAAGTGCCATCCCCAGTGGAGGCCCTGAATTTGCTGAGATTATGCAGCTGATTGTTCTTTTAATGAGGCAGAAAAAGAAAAAAGCATTGCAGTTCCAGAGAATACATCTACTTTCAAATGGATACCAGGCTCAGTCAGAACCCGATGACTTTTTTTACAGCTTCTCTCAGTCCAGAAAGAAACTGGGACCAGAAAACTGCAGTTATCTTCCTTGAGGAAGCAGAGGCAGGGTAAGCTTTCTCTCCCATTCTGGTTCACTAATAATGTGCTGTTAGGTCACAGGCTGCACACTCAGATGCAGAGATCTGGATGATACCATGTGTGCACAGAGATGGTCTATTAAAGATGTCATGTAATGTCCTTGCCTTACCTCACAGAGAACAATCCCAAATGAAAAGATGTCCACCATCTCATCGTAGCTCTGTCCTGTAGGAAACATGAGACATTCAGCTCTGGAAAGAGTGTTATCCCATCCAGCTATTTCAGGAACTGCCAGTACAAAGCTTAACTAAGGCTATTCCCTGGAGAGCCCTTAAACAGGAGACAAAGCAAGGCTGAAACCTCAGCAGGATCAGTCACCCCAGGATCTGTATATACCAACTGCATTACACTGCCATTACAGATTTTAAGCCTGCTTCTCTCTTGTACTGGGGAATTACATGACAACACCATATCAGGTCTGAGCAAATGCTAAGGATGCCTCTGGAAAGCTTCTGCCCATTTCCATTGATTGCTGTTCTTGTGCATCTCTACAGTGCATGGAGCCAGTGCTCAGCTTCCCCAGCAGCCAGGGAGGCCCTGCTGCAGTGACTGCAGAGATAATAAATGACACACCGGCAGCACTTTGATCCTGGGAAAGCTGGCGGGCTCCAGCATGCCATGCTCTGCTTACAGACACACCCAAGGCAGTAGCTGGTAAACAGCCTTGCTTTCAGAGGTGATGTCAGACTATGCTTTTGCTGTTCTCTTGACAAATGCCAGGACTGAGACAAACTCCAAGAAGCAGCCTCAGACTCCTTTAGGGCTGGAGGCCTTGAGGAAAGGCAAACAGAGCAGCACACAAGAAAGCAACATGGAGAACTGAGCTGGGGGAGAGGAGCCCAGTACTCCCTTCCCCAGTAGACTGTGCTGGTCAATGCTGATATCCCAGCCATCCGAACTGCTCAACCTGGTCAGAGAGACCTGCTTGTTAGGAGGAAATTGTATCCACTGTATTTCACCTCAACACCTTCAGGGGCAACTTTTCTTCTAAGGGTCACAGCTCAACCTTAATGCAACTGAGGGCTGCATGTCAAAACCCAGATTTCCCTGTACTTGGGCTACTCCCACCTGAATCCTGAGGCTTCAGCAAACCTGGCAGCAATGGCCTCTCCCTAGATCTATGCAACAGCACATGTAAATCTCATCCCAGAGTGTCATGATTCCTTGTTTCAAGGGGCAGTTCCAAAGCATGAGACTGTAAACAAAACTTGATCTTGGGTTCAGTTTTATCTCGGGCCTTTTTTGTCTTCCCTTTTATTTAGATTGTAGCAAGTTTACTTCTGTTGCCCTCCTGAAGAATCCTGTTGTCAAGCCAGAAACATTACCTGGGCTGGTACAGAGGCTTACCAGGTCAGGCACTGCAGGACTGCAGCCATGGCCTCTGTGTGTATAAAAAACCTCCCACATTAGCAGGTCTAAAACCATAGGCTCTAAGAGGTTTGGTTGTTACTGGGGTGCAGAAGCTTTCAGTAATCCTGTCATCTCTGTACCTTGTCACAGCCTGTCTCCTTGCCTGCTCCCTGCCACTGGACTCTTACCATTCAGCATCTCTGGGGCCATCCAGTAGGGGTTCCCCACCACCGTGTAGCGCTTTTTCCTGTCGCTCTTGCGCAGCGTTCGTTTCTTGGCAGACGGCTTCTCCAGCGTGGGCTTCTTCCTCTCCTCCACAATCAGCCGAGACAGACCAAAGTCAGCCACCACCACTGTCTTATCCTGCACAGGGGTTCAGTACAAGCCACTGATTACTCTCAGCCCCTTTCAGGAGCAAAGAGGCTGCAATTCCTGTTCACTACCAACTATAGTCTAAGAGCAACTATCCACATTTCCTGCAGCCACATGAGCATACCAAGATGTCCAGACAGGTGTAAGATACCCAATTCAAGATCCCAACTCATCACTTCCTTCCTTCATTGACTTATTTCCTGTGTAGTTGCTAGCACTTATCACATCAATTTGGCTACACTTGCTAGGGGAAACCTGGACCTTTCCTTTTAGATCTTCCTCTTTTATCTGGTCAGGAATTAACTCGGACTTTCATCCAAGTGAAAAAGGGCAGGCTTGAGGGAAATGAAAGTACACAAAAATCTTGTGACCCAACATTTTAAAAAAGAGAAAACACACACATGCACACACCTACACACTTGTCTGAATTCTGAGTGCCAATAAAAAGTCAAGTGGTTAAAAGAGCAGAAACAGCTGCAGAGAACATCTCATAGTTGAGATAAGTGGCAGAGCTATACTAACTCTCAGACTTATAGGACTCTCAGACTCTTATAGGAACTGCTACCAGAGGAAGGGTGGTAAGAGAAGAGAACACAGAAATAGTGAAAGCTAGATCAGTCTGCAAAATCCTGTGTCAGAATAAAGCTCCTTTGCCTGGGACACAAAGCCTCTCTGAAATGAGTTCCACCCTGACAAAAGAGGGAACATCATGTGGAGAAAACGGAGGGAGGAAGATGCCAAGGAGAGGAGCAGCATGCTGTGGGAACTGAGGTCTAACTCACCAGCTTGATCAGGCAATTGTGTGAATTCAGGTCTCTGTGAATGATGCACATGGAGTGCAAGTAAGCCTGGAACAGAAGGAGAAAAGCTAGTGTTAGGGGTTGAGCATTTACAGACTCAACAACCCAATTCCAGTGGTCAGGCAGCATCCACGGCCCCTCATACTCCAGCCTCCTGAAGGCACTCACCCTGACCCCAGAGTCTGCTCTGTTATGAAGTGACAGTCCAACTCACCATTCCAGAGGCAATCCCTTTGGCAAAGCTGACCTTCTGCTCCCAGGGGAATGGGTCCTGAAAGACAAATCCTCAGTGGTCAGGGACCATATGACCAGCCAGCTGATGACAGCAGTTCTTTCACAACAGGGACTCTTACAGCAGTCAGAGACACACGGTACAGCCCCAGAAAGAAGAGGCTCCCTGCCTCAAGTTCACTCACAGCTACAAAGCAGCTTTACTACACAGCTCCAAAGACAACTAATAACAAGTACTTGAGGCTGGTACAACCATCAGCACAGTGAGGCTCAATGAGTACAGGTGTCCCAGGTGTCCATACTCACTGCATTGCGGAGGAAGTCCTTCAGTGTGCCCCCTTCAATGTACTCAGTGAGGAGATTCAGCTTCTTGTCCTTGTACAGCACACCAATGAACTTCAGCACATTGGGGTGGTCCAGGCTGCGCATCACCTTCACCTGCAAGACACATCCCACGCCAAAAAGTGAATGCAACAAGTCCTGACAGATCCATTCTGTGGTGAAAAGCACTCCAGTGCCCAAAGTCCTGTTCAGGGATCACAGAGAAAACTCAAACCCCAACTTTAAGGCAGTCAATTAACAGTTGCCTATTCATTTTCATGCTGTGCAATTAATCTGATCTTAGTCTTTAAGGAGAGCACCGTTGAGCTTGGCTAACTTTTCAGAGTGAGAAAATCTCCAGGGCAGGTATTGGGTCTGTGTTGTGTGGGTCAGGGCCACAACAGCAATGCCGGGAGTTGCCTTTAAGCTAAATCTGACTTTGAAAAACATGGCAGGCAGCCACTAAGAAAATAGTTTTGCTTAAATACAGCGTGAGTCTTAAATATCTTTCAGATATTGGCCCTCATCCTTTGTACTTATGCACAAGGCTCAAGGGATAAATCCTTTATGTACTGCACAGCTCAATTTGCCTCTGATTGAAGCTGCTCTTATCACTGAAAAGTTAATGAACTGGAGCTGAAGCAATGTCTATTGCCCAGCGTGAGTCACACTTCACTGCAGCAAACATTCAGCTCATGTCAGCTTTTCCCCATGCAATGTCTCCCTCCTCAGCACCTTCATTCCTGCCAGGTTGCTGGCAGGATCTCTCTCTCTGGAGAAGATGGGGGAGCTCTACTACACTACTGTCTCAGAAGTTTTATGAAATCCTGCTCCTACCTCTGTCAAGAAAGTCTTCTGTGTTTCCTCATCACAGCGAATCAGCTCTTTCATCACCATCACCTTTCCTGTTGCTTTGTGAGTCACCTGGTGGAAACAAAACCCACAACTACAGGCAAGGTTCAAGAATAAACAGCTCCAATGCTCCTGCAAATTCTGAAAAAGAGCAACATTCCCCTCCATCCAGACAAGACTAGAGAGGGGAGGAAATTCAGAGCCCAGGGATCTGCTGAAAACCACGTGAAACTTCTCCTTTTGGATTTCACCAAAGATGCTGTGTGTGAAACAGAGCCTACCTACAGCTGACACAGGATCATGCCAAGACCCAGAGCTGAAGGCTCCAGTTTGGGTAGCACAGGGCTGAGCGTGCACACAGGCTGCCAAAGCCTCCACACTGGTGCACGCCTCAAAATTCCTTTATGGAATGCATTTGTCCAGCAGGATGCTCCCATTTTGAACACAGGCTTTACCAGCTACTTTCTGTGTCAGCAAAGGAACCAATGTTCACCTGCATCAGAAATCACGCCAAACAGCCCAAAACTGCATTATAAATGCTTTGGTTTTATGGGGAATCTGAATCTCATCCACATGTAAGTGGAACTGGAGTGCACAGGCTGTTGAGCTAAGGCAGGAAGCAGTTAATTTTACCTTGCTCCTTTGGAGCAGTGTGTCTCAACCTGCAAGGAATGTCCTAGAACAGTGGAAAACACAAAGAAATCTATCATAATAATAAGGTAATAAATTTCCTGGCTCTTGACATGGAAAGCATTTCCAGTTCCTCAACAACTGTTTGCCTGTCTCCAACTAGTTCCTGGCATTTTGCTGTATTATGGACGTTTTTTGTAACCAGCTCAGGCTTGTTTGTATAGGGTGCAGGAGTAAGAAGAAAGGGTCCAAATTCCTATGAGCACGTTTTCCTGGAAATCCTCTCCTCTTTGTTTGCTTAACTTGCATGGCTCTGGCTCCCTAAGATCTCCAGGGAACTAAATAACCACCTTGCCCCTCTGGTCAGAAGAGAATTATGTGACCAGATACAGTACTTGCTGTACTCAATGTGAAGCCTAAGAAAAATGTCACTTTTTTTTTTTAAAGGTAGGAGGCAAAAATGTCATTTAGAAAACCTCTAGAACTAAAATCCAGAACACGTGACCCAGTTATAATATTTAAGAAGCTTATGAGTTCTTGCAAACACTGTGACACACTAGTTCTGTTTGGAGCCATGGACATAACAAAGCTGACACAGGTGGAATGTGAGTGCATGGAATAACACAACAGAAGCAAGAGTACAATATTCTTCTGCTCCTGTCTGAAATCAAGCATCCATACACAAGTAATGAGCCAGGGAACACTGCATGTTTCAGCCAGGGATATGAAAGCCAGGGACATCTAATATCCAATGAAAAAGGGAAGTGAAGAGACAAAGGCAAGGCTAAGTGGAATTCTTAAGCTGACATACCAGCAAAACTGAAACAAGTGTCACATGAAACTCCATGGGGGCAAACTTAACTCAGAGCATGCACCAGAACAGGATAGCCATGGGGTAATTTGAGCAGAAAATAAATGCCTTTGTGCCAGGAACTGCTGGGACACAGATGACAAAAGCATGCGACAGAGCAAAGGTTCCACTTACCTGCACCTGTTATTTCTCTATGAGCAGAGGAGAAGAGAAATATGCTCATTAGTATGGATCAAGTGTTGGGTTTGTCGTGCTGGCTCATCACCTCCCATGGATGAACATGGTGGCCGGACACCTCAAGTTTATACCAGTGTAAGGGGAGAAGTCCCATCCCATGGGGAGTGCAGTCTGAGTACTGGGGAGCTCACAGAACCCTGACAAGGCAGAGGAAGTTGCCTCTGCTGCTGTCAGGAATGTTGGGATAGGAACTGCTGGAGTATCCTCAGTCAAGATCAGAGAGCTCAAGTGCAGGAGAACTGCTATTGATTGAGATTAGAACTGTGAGAGTCATGCAAGACCTGACCACTACCCCCACACTGACAAGCCATTTAGACTGTGCCAGAAGGTCAGCCATGGTCACTACATCAGCCTAGCAAACCTCTGAACATGGCACACTAAGGGTGGGTAAGAAATGCTGGGGAGCTGAATACGCCTCATCGTAAGAAAGATGCTTGTAAGAGGTAGTGTAGCCTATTCCCCGTTCTCCCCACCTCACCCAGGAGGCTGCTGTGACAGGCACTCTGGAGTGCTAAATCTGACTCAGGAGATGAGATGTATGGTCAAGGTTGACATTCAAACGGGACAAAGTCACAATCATCTGCAGTCAGAGACACTCATGGTCAGGAAATGAAAGAGAAATGGATCTCAGAGCAAACCGAGGAAGATCTGAGACTGATCACTATCAGCAAGGCAAAACCACCGAGACTGTGGTGAAGGATGCCAAGACAGGCAGACATTGCTGCACTCAAAGTAACTGATCAATGTTTGAGGACCTCCCTCACCTTGATCGCTTGTCCAAAGAATCCTTTTCCTAGAACTTCGCCATGAATGAGGTCACAGGGCCGGAAGATTTGCTGGGAGCAGCTGGAAGAGGAGCGCAGGGATTCAGAACGACTGATGTCACGGCTCAGGAGCAGCGGTTCCTTGGGAGAGCTGGGGCCAGGAGACTTAGAAATGCTGTTACTTCTCCTGGAAAACAAGGATGACAGGAAGATCAGGACAGCTGCTGGGCAACCTTTGGTCCAGTATATCCCATCATTCACTGCTAAGGGACCAGTTTCTAATGTGCCCCAGTGTTTTTACTATCTCCAAAGCCAGATGCTCTCCCAGCACTGTGGAAGCTCCTTATGAATCCAAAGCAGCTTCCAAGACAGAGCTGCCTAACAACAACAACTTCTCCTGCACTGGCAGTCTGAGGTGGAGCTGTGAGAACAGGAGGAGGAAGCTGTGAAGACAAATCACTTGCTATCTCTAAACAAAGTACTGGTTAAAAGACTAAATGAGCAACTGAGTGCTCCACTCTTAGAAAGACTTTTTCCCAAGTCCCAGGTCTGAGCCAGATTCCCCTTAAGGACACGTTCTTCCCCAGTCATGTAAGGCTGGTAAAAACCTGACCTTTATATTTTCTGATTCTGAAACTTAGTATCTTTTCTCTGTTAACAGCAGAGCTCCTTATTTTTATTAAGGAAAATTTGTCATCCTGAAAGGGAATAGAGAGGACACATCAATAGCGGAATGCAAGGCTCTTCACGACTTCTCCAGTGGTTTATACCACGGCTCACATCAGAGATAAGCCCTGTTCCCAATCACTGTGATCACAAGGCCTAAGCTGCCCAGACAGGGAGCACGGAGCAAGGCAGGTCAGAGGCAGCGCTTCCAAGGCTTTACCTGAGGGAGCGCCGTCGGAGCGTTCCTTCCAGGTTCTCCTTGATGTCCAGCGGAGACAGGGAGCGAGGGGACATGGGTGCCTTCATGTGGCTGGGCAGGCGGGAGTCCAAGCGAAGCCTGTCCAGGCGCTGGGACACAGGGTCGTGCTCGATCAGCAGCTGAAGGGTCTGGCTCGTCTTGCGAATCAACTCCTCCACCTGAAATCAGAGCAAAGGGCAGGATAGCAGCAGGCAGGAGGAATGCAAATGACAGAAGACAGAGCAGACACAGGGAATGCCCCTCAGGAATCAGAGGAGAGAGTTCAGTGAGATCACTCCATAGTTGTGGTTTAGTTGTGTGCACCACAACTGTCTGCCAGACAAATTAAGCTGGCAGCACAGAAGTTCCTTATGTAAACCAATATTCTTTCTGGGTAGCTACAAGTAACCTATATAAAAAAAAGATGTGGACAGGCTGGAGAAGGTCCAGAGAGGGACCACAAAGATGACAGAAGTGCTGTGAAGCTGCCACGTGAGGAAAGGCTGAATAGAACTGGGTGTGTTCAGCCTTGAGAAGATTTAGGGGAGACCTTATCACCATGTTCCAGTATTTAAAGAGTGGGTACAAAGAAGATGGAGACTCCCTTTTTACAAGCAGTTACATGGAAAATACAAGGAGTAACGGGTACAAATTAATCCTGGAAAGATTCCAGGTAGACACAAAGACAGTTTTTTACAAAAAACAATCAGCCCTTGGAATAATCTCCCCAGCAAAGTGGTGGATTCCCCAACACTGGACACATTTATATTTCAGCTGGACATAGTGCTCTAGATAGTGCATTTGCCAAGAAAGATTGGACCAGATGATCCTTGAGGTGCTTTCCAGTCTGGTATTTTATGACTCTATTAAATACTTGTCTTTTTCTGAGAAGTGTTCAAAAAACTACACAAGTTTCCAGCTTGAACAGTGCTGCAAAAAACAGCTTTGCAAAAGCCACGTGGTGATTTATCTGAGAGATGCCTTGTGCTCCTTGTTTTCTCTTCAGCACCAACAGTAAATAAAACCTTCGGGAAGTGAAAGGTAATGGTGCCTCCCTTACTCTCTTGCAGCATCATCTGGTATCTGTACAAAGCATCTGCTTGTAAATACAGACAGCAAATATGTTTTTTCCAATGGAAAATGTCCCTAGGATCAGCTGGGCCCTTGTGTATTAGCAGTGCCTCTAAAAGGATCAGAGCTGTGCATTTCACCAGCAGTACATGGGAAAGCCTTCACAGCCTCTCTGTCCTCTGTCACAGCCTTAGACTTTTCTTATTACCTCCCTTCACATTTGAATGCCACAAAATCAGGACTGAATCCTAACTGCATTTCCATCTGTTACATTTTCCTCTCCAGCTGGAAGGCAGAGCTTGCCTTCATGTTTATTCCTCCTGTCAGCACAAGTACTAGCAGTGTACACACACTATATGTAGGGTGGGAGAACAGTGTCAGGAAAGAGAAAAGATGTAGGAAGGCAGAGAAGAAGGAGAATAGAACTCTACCCACCTCCTCTACCTGTAGTGTACGAATAGGAGCTCCATTGATCTCCAGGATACGATCTGCAGGGTGGATGGCGTTTCGGACATCTGGGCTGATGTGCATCCTGTTAACTCTAAAGATGGGAATTACAGCCTTTATTATGTGAAGTCGGTTTAGCCAAAATTATCAAAAATATATTCCTCTTCATATTGGTACTTTGAAATAAAACAGTGCTAATCTACCAACACAGGGAGCTACCATTGGGCCAAGTGCTTAAGTTGGAGCTGGTTTGGAGAGAGCTCTTCATAGCACCAGTGGTAAAATTTTAGTCCAAATGTTTTTGTTCACTGAAGGAGACAGCACTGAGAAATACAATTATCATTAAGGTTGTGAAATGAAGACCAAACACAAATGACTATTAGCGAATATACATCCCTGTAATGCTAAGATTCCCTCAGGACAACAGTGCTGCAGGGTTTTTACCAGCTCCCTCTGCACGGACACGTACATTGCACAAAATCTGGTCATACTCACTCTTTCACCTGGACACCAGTGGCATAGCTGGAGCAGCCACCTTCAACAGACACAGAGAACCCCCTCTTGCCATCCGTGGCTGCTGGCATGGAGATGAGGGTCAGTGTATAAGGCAGCTGCTCACGCAGAGACTCAGTGGAATGTTTTTCTATCATTGGTGTCAGCACAATCTGGTTATGGCATTTTCCACTGGAAGAAGTGAAGAAAGTCATTATGGCAATGTCCCATCCCTCCTTGCCAAACTCACATGTCTGAGTTCTCTCGCTGACCACAAGCCATAGTTTCAGTGTTGACACCACTCCTTCCTTCCTCCCTCCCTCCCTCCCTCCAAGGCAGCTTCCTGCCTGGCATCCCTCAGACTGGCATTCGGCTGAACCACTCGGAGCCAGCTGAGCTTACACTCAGCAGGGAGCAGCTCTGTGGAAAGTGCAGCTCCTCTTACCAGTAGAGAGTGGAATGTTGCACCAGTGCATAAGTGTCCCCATCTTCGATGATCACTTTGCAGCTCATACAAGCAAAGCACTCGGGGTGATACTTGTATTCACCAGCCACCTACAGACAGAAAAGGGAGTAGCTCAGGAGGGCCAAAACCCATCAGCAGATGCAGCTCCTGCTTTCCTCTCCAACTGAGGTGTTCATTCACATCTCTAAGACGAGTGGCAGTTTTTTACTGCAGAGTTCTATCATTCCCTTCTGTTTTCCCTGAACCCCATCCACAACACCTTTTTTGCACAACTCCAAAACAAACACATCAACACTCTAGGCAAAGCTTGTGTCCCAGGAACCTCTGCTATATTTGGCAGCTGTTCAACTATCAAAAATAGTTGATGGTCTGCTGCAGACTAGTAAACAAGGTATTAAACCTTCCTGTTCAGTTGCTCTTGGCAAGATAACTAATGTTACGCCTGAATTAATAAAGCTGAAAGGGCTTTTTTTCTGGCAGACAGGCAGTGCACAAATTCAGATATTTAACCAGCCAGCTGACAGAAAAAAAAGTGCAAATTGAGACATAAGTGTCTTTAAAGAGTATTTTTATTAATTGGTCTCATTAGCAGGCAATGAGAAATTGTCTGCACATTTCTCAGTATTTGAGTTAACAATCCTATTACTGAGTACCATCCTGCTTTTTATTTAGGTTCTAGAAAAATAATGGTTTTGTTTCATTATTGGCAGTTTTAAAGTTTAAATATTTGCAAGGTTCTGGCAGGAGGGGAACATTTAGGTGAACCCATATTGTGCAGGAAGAGTTCAATGCATCAAAGCAGTTGGGGCTAACAAAAACACTCTGGCCACAACCCAGGTGGGACCTGGATGGCAACCTTCCCACAGCCAGAACCTGCTGCTTATCCTGAGCCGGGTTTGACTCCACAGTGCAGTGGAAAATCACCCCTGGAGACACTGAGGCACTGTGCTACAGAAACTGAACAGATGTCCCCTGAATCACCTTTCTGCTTCTCAGGTCTGTACTTTTCAGCACCTGATTCGTTCATATGCTTCAGATCCTCACATCTCCCTCCTTTAACAGCTACCCCCATTCAAAATGAATTTTTATCTAGAAGATGCACACACAAGCTTCATTTCTAATCTTTGATTAGAGAAACAAAGAGATTATTAACTTCAGTTATTTGGTTATCTGAATACCTAAGATAACTCCCAACTAAGTTTGAGGGGATGGAGGCAGGCACGTCCTGCCTCCAGGCAGGAGTCCTTCAGTCCTTACCATCACAGGTCCAGTCATCAGCAACGAGCAGCCATGGCAAGATTCCCCAAACTTCCCCCAGTAGTCTTTGTGACAGTACAGCTTCCCATCTTTCTCATAGTACCAGTTAGTGAGGGGATCCTGGCATTCAGAGCACCTTGAAGGAAATAAAGGAACAAAGTTCCAGTTGGCAACAAGTCACAAATCAATCAATGGTCCTTTCCTGCATGGAGGACACAGACACTCAGCAGCAGCTCACCATCAGGGAGGTCTGCCAGTTATGGATGTACTAAACTGTTCCTCTTCCCAGTGCTCTTTGAACTGAAAATTAGCACCAAACTCAAGGTTTGTAAGGAGAGGTGGAGTCAAGCAGTACAAAGAAAAAGAAGCTTCCAAAGTTTAAAACAAATCCCACACATTGAAACACATCAGTAGGTTTATAAATTTTGCTTTGTAAATTTTGCTCCTCTGCTTTCTCCCTCTTTCTGGATCCAAGTTTCCAGCTACAGAGATGCCCAGCACAGCAAGGGCTCTGCTCTGTTTCTGCTTAGTGTTTTTCTATAGTATCACCCCTGTGCCAGGGCACCTGCCTCCTCTGCCAGTTTAGGAAGTGGGACAAAGACAGAGGATCCACTTCCTTTTGAAATGCAAAGCCAGTTTGCACCAGCCTTTCTGGAAAACTTTTCTATTGTTCTGTACCAAGGCCTCTCCCAAAAGGTAAACTGAAGCACTCTGCATGTGAGAGAGTTTTCAAAGCAGTTCATCCCTTGAGCTCCATATATTTACTTCCTCCACCAATTAACTGTGATGAAAGTCCACCTCTCCCAGCCGATTGCTCTCCCTTCTGCTGATCACAGTGCATGAGAAAATAAACATCTCGAGCAACCCACCAAAAAACCTATAAATAATAAAAACTGATTCTCTGATTCCATTAAGAGACTCCCCAAATCCTTCACATATCTGTCAGCCTCTATTTCAACAAGAAACCATTATTAATCGTCTATCTACATCCTTTTAAGAAACAACCTCTCCCCCAAAAAAACAAGGAAAAAATGCAGCAATTCTACTGCAGATAACTTTTTATCAAATCACAAGCAGAACCCAGGCTTGCTGAATACAAAATAATCCTGCCTCAGCAAGATGCACTGAGCAAGGGAGTTTAACTTCAGCAGCATGAAGGTGTGACTTACTGGAGAGATAAGGCAGGAGTTGCATCAGTAAGGATTATTCCATTAGCCCTGGGCAGCATGTTCTCAGACTTTAAAAGGAAAAGAAGTCTGGCACTGGCCATTTCTGAGAGCAGAATCCAAGGCAGGTTAGCCACCAGTAAGTGGTTCAAAGAAACACCTTGAGGATCAATGCTGTCATCGGTACAACGTTTTCCCAAATGTGAGAAGATGACTTTCTTCTGTTCCCTACCCCAACACCTGTCTCAGTTATTGCACCGGGAGGGGAACCACTGCAGTGGGATGGGGGTTTAGGTGGGTGTCCCTCCAGGCAGCTGGTGTCCCTCAGCACCCGGTGTGCTGGAGTGTGCTGGTGGCACAGGAGGAGCACTTTTTACAGGCTCCCAGGGCTAAGATGAGAGCTACAGTTGACTTCACCTCTCACAAGCTTCCTAAAAGCTTATTTGTGCCAAAGACATTCCTTGTAAACTCCAGCAGCTTGTAATGAGTGTGATGATATGTGTGGCTGGTCATGCTCCAAGAGAGCACAGAGAGAGTTATTTGCTCTATCTCAAGAGACTGCAAAGCAACAAGGTAAAGCTGCTTGTAAGCAGCCTTTGGCTTTAGGGAAAAACACCTCATGGAATATTCAGTGCTGCACCTCCACTCAGGAAGGTTGCTCCTTAAAATGCATTTGGCTTCTACAGTGTTTGTTCTCCCAGCTGAGGAGCATCAAATCCTGTCCCCCCTCCAAATGATGGGAAAGAACTCCAGCACATGCAGCAGACCCTGCCAATTTTGTGTGAAGCAGAGGGAAGAGTAATTTAAGATTGCTGTACGTGGTACATACATCACTAGAGCCCCAGCCTGGGGGCACTGTCATGGTTACACCCTGCTCCTGGTATGCAGGAGACCCAGAGGGCATCTCAGTGCATTCTGCCTTCAACCACTGGCCTTTGGCTTCCATTTGCAGTAAATACCCCGTGCTGAATGAGCAAATAGGTGAGTGGGAGGGAAAAAAGAGCAAGTGGAGACTAACAGCAAAGATTTCTATCATTTTGTGGCAGGAACATCTGGCTCAGCATGGGCAGATTGGATCCCTCAGACTTATCCAACTCCTCCATGCATGCCTGTACCAGTGTGTGTGCTCCAGGAGTGATTACATCTTCAAACAGGGAGCTGTGACCAGACCTGCACTTGGGATGCAGACAGTAACGCTGGAGACTGCTTCACCAGGATTTCAGGACTTCCTTTCCTATGTTCTCTCCACGCAGGTGGGTCACTTACTTGTTTTTAAGCACATCACCTTCGTGTCCTCACCCCTCTTCAATTTCACCTCCAACCCCTTCCTTTTTCTCCCGAAGTAAATGTCAAATTTCCACAAAAGCAATACAAACGACAATTCTGTTTAGATGGGCTCCACGGGATCATGTACATTTGTTTTCCCTTCATCCTTCCTCTAGCACTAAATGGCTTGATTCAACCTTACAGCACTTAACTAAGTTTGCTTCCATCCGGAAATAAGCACTGGTATCTAATTTGGAGCACACCCATAGCAAAATGAAGGTGAGGAGGTGGAGCCAGCAAGCAGTCAGTTCTCTGCTATGTAATTAAACAAATCTGGGCAGGACAAGTTTGCAGCTTAAGGCTCAGAACCCCACCCTGGGCAATGAGGCAACAGGAACAGAGCAAGCAGCCCTGGAGAGGCTGGGTGCTGGAATGGGTCTGACTGGCTGCCTCGTTAATCCCTGCCAGGAACAGGAGGACACAGGGCAGCCAAGCAGCACTTTTGTCACTTACTGTGCATTCTGTAACCTCCAAAAGGCTGAGATTTGGCAGGTGTGGGAAACTGGCTGACAGCACACAGGTATGGCTCCAATGCCTTCACCAAATGATAAAAGCATCACATGATTGTTCCAAAAGTCTCTCATTGAAGAAATATGTCAGAATTTTATCCCAGAAGATACAAGAGTTGCCATTTCTTCGTCTCCCCCCTCACTGGAGCTGTGCCCTTGCAGCAAGGTTCGTATCAGCTGAGACAAGAATGCAATTACTGCTACAAGTATTAAGGAAGCTAACCTTTGCCAGCCACCACAACCAAAAGAAAGGAGTATGCCATGCTTCTCTATCTTTTATAGATTAGAAACCACAAATCTTCTCCTAGATTATTTGCTATTCTTATTACAGAACAAACCAGGGTAATCAAGTTTCATGGAGAACTGCTAACAGCCATACCTGACATGTTTCCTCTTGCTGCCCAGCCACCATTTTCAGAGCTGCACAACCCTGCTCCGATTATACAGATCAGACATTATAACTCTTCACTTCCCAGCTTTGGCTGTATAGAATAAATTAATCTGCCTCCCACAGCCATCCTCCAGGAACCACAGGAAGCATCTGGGTGCAGAGTTCAGCCCTGATGCTCTGCAGCACAGCAAGTGCACATAGAGCTCACAAATCACTGCTCCATGGACTCTTGGTTTTGTGGGGGGTGGTAGGAGGATCAGGTCACAACAGGTAACCAGCTGAGTTTCAGCTGAAAAGCAGCACTGGTGCCTGGTGGCATCTCTTTTACAGCTAAATGAAAGCCAATACCTTCATGGAAGCAAAGCCTTCCCTAGCACTGAAGAGACAGATCCCTTGGAGAAGGGCTCATTAACAAAATGCCCCCCTCACACACACTGTCAGGCCAGATCAGTTAACGCTACACAGCCCTGGGAGAGCCACGGTTCCAACTCTGCAGGCAGGGCAGGGAGAGGACAGTCAACAGCCAGAGAGCTGCAGAATAAAGCATTACCCCGGCCTGTAGCTCACCAAAGGCTTACTCACCCGGGCTTATGTGCACTGGCTACATAAGAGACACCAGACAAGAAAGAACAGACGCCAGGAAACAGACTGCTACAAAGACAGAGTGCTTAAGCTCTGACTATGCAAAACCATTTCCACACACTCAGGAGAAGGTGTATCTATGGCTTAACATAATACCCTACACATATTACAAATAATGAGTGTCTGCTCACTTTCCTTCTTCTGAAAGCAGCTGCTGTTTCAGAAAGTTGCCTAAAGAAGCTCAGCAACTGTGCACCAGTATTTACTGCTGTTTTACCAACAGGCTCCTTACTCCCAAACCACTACAAAAGTGTTTGCAGAACAGGATCAATAATAAGCAAATCCAAGCAGAGGGGATAGGAGGGAGACAATGAAAGTGCAAGCTGTGCCTTTCCCCATCTATCCACCTAATCAGCACATCAGTGTCAATCTCCAGCCTGCCTGTGTTCAGCCCCACTGACTTTTCTCACTGTGGAGATGCAATGCAGTCAAAGTGTTGTTCTGGAACTATTGCCTTTCTCAATTCTCATTTGTTCAGTTAGACCAAAACCGAATAAAAGTTGAATTAACCAAAATATCGTGGAAGAATCCTTTCCATATAAAGGAAGTGTGCTGCTCATCCCTAGTTACCTGCAAAGTGCCTGATTTCTTAAACAGGATTATGTGCTGCCTCGCTACAGCTACAGATTACATCACCTTCCTGAACGCCCAGAGCAGCACCTCACCTCACCCAGTCACAAGGAGCTTTGGAAGAGAAGTAGCAGGAGCCACATTAATCTCATTCCTCTGCTGGTGAGCAAAGCACAGGGACACAGGGTACAGTGGCACATGGAGTGTTGTCTGGAAGGGAGCCTGTCAGGCTGTGCACACACTGGAGCTGTTCCCCAGAACCAGGGAGCTGGGAAGGGACTGGCAATAGGAATCTTCCCTGTCAGCTCCTCAAAGCAATATGGGATCCCAGTTTGAGGCTGGCTGTTTCCAGCACAGGATCACAGGACCTCAATCTCCCAGCCTCACACACTGACTGCCTGGGATGGCATCACAGGGGGGGAACCACTCTCTGGAGGTCCCCTGCTAATCCTGTGCAAGACTTACCGAAACGGATCCTTGGGAGCGAAGTAAGCTGGAGCAGACAAGTAACTTCCCATCTTCAGCACTGGATAAACCGGATCAGCTACAAACTTGTCCAACTGCCTCTGAACAGCTCTGTTCTGCCAACATGGCAGCAGCCAGTGCTCATTTACTCTTGCGCTGATTCAGATACTTCACCTCCCTTTGAAGCTGCCCAAGGAATGCCAGATCTCTCGGCTGGTCATTTCTTTTCAGATTTTTCCTGGCTCCCATTGCTGTAACCATCTTGTCCTGCGCTCAGCAGCAGCAGCACCTCGGGAAGGGCAGGACCACTGCTATCCGGGCTAGTGGGACATGCTGCTGCAGTAGTTCTGCGAGCTCGGCTGCCTGCAAGTTTTTCCTTCTCTCTGGTTCCACCCAAGGGTGGGAGGGGAGGAGGAGCCACGGCAGGCGGACAGCGGCGGCTCCAGAGCCTCAACGGGCTCGGCTCCTGCACAGGGGTGGAGCTCTGACCCAACGAGCGGCTGCGCATTCAGTGCTGAAAAGAGAGCAGCTTTGGCCAAAGAATACAAGCACATACACGTGAAAGCCGTCTTTGCAGCCGCACGTTCGAATGGAGGAGTCAAAGTCGGCAACGAGCCACATCTCCAAGTATATAAAATTAACTATATACGTTCCTAAACCCTTCACAGTGAGGGAGGTTATCATGCCTTCACAGCACCTACAATCCGTTCACTCTGCGGCAGGAGGTAACTCACGGTGTGCTTCATCCAAGGAAAAACTGCTTTCCTCCCAATACTGTTTTAAGAGATCATTACAATCCTTTAACTGAATAATCATCTCCTAAATGGAAGCTGAGAGGTACAGATCAGCACGGAGTGCCCTCCCCAGCTCACAGCACATGCAGTTGTATCACTGTGCTTGTCTGAAGCCAAGCATGATCTCCAGTGACCTAATCAGCTAAAGCTGCGGGCAAGACACTCAAAAATGCAACAAACATATGCTGCTGCACCAAGCCCGCCCATTTCTGTGCAGTCAGCAAAGCCTGGCATGCCTGAACACAGCCTGAAAACCATGCTCTGTTCCAGAGTCAAGAGCACTCCAATGTGCTTTTCCTGGAGATGCTCGTCTCAGCTGGCACACTGTTCCAGGGACGCTTGGGGCTGGAACAAGGCAGTCTTGGCTGCAGATTTGACAGCTGCTGCTCGCTCTTGAAGTGTGCAGAAACCTAGGCAGCTTTTTGTGATTTTTCTCCCTTCTTAAACATTTTTTTTTAATTTAACTTTTAATAAGCAGCTACCTTTCTGAAGAAAAAAAAAAAAAATCTCCATTTTCCCCATTCGGTGTAGTTGGTAAGCTTGGCTATAAAAGTGCAGCGAAGCCTAGTGCTGCAGAGCCCGATGTGCTTGTCAGTTCCAGCACGGATCTAATTCCTTCTGACATTTCACACAGCTCTACTGGAAGCAGCAACACGGTGAGTCTGTGTCTAGGAATGCGCTCTGGTCTCCCACATTCTCTATATGCTGCATGCTGAAAAGGGGCCAGCGCTGGCAGTGCTGCGCTTCCCTGGCTATCAGCACCTCCCCAGCACACACACACACCTCCAGCCCCTGCACACAAAAGCCTTTCCCCACCGTTCTGCTGCCGTGGGCTCCACGCCCTCCGAGGGGCATTCCACGTGACCTCATAAATCCCAACTCTGCAGACAAAACCTTTGAAGATTTGATCCACAGATGTGATAAGCAGCCAGCTAGTCTGTGAATGAAGCCAGCAGATAAAGCCGAACTTCAAAGTAATAAAAACCACCCAGACAGCTAAGCAACTAGGAAAGGATTTTAGGACTTCCTTAAAGCCAAAGGACACATAGTCAAATGACTATTTAAACAGGAAACTTCTTATCAAAATGATTTTACTTCTGCAGCAAGACCCAGCAGCAGCAGCCAGTAAGTTACTTTGGCTACACAGAAACGTCTTGTTACTTCTTGCTTTTTCTGTTGTCTCTATGACCTATTTGAGAACACGATGTCTCTGATAAAAGGGCTCTGAAAAGGTGTTAATGTGTTCATACATTCTAGATCTGAATTCCTGCCAGAATGACTGTACTTCAAAAATGCTGAAAACAGATGTGTATGGTGGGGGGGGAGACCTTTTGTCATTTTACCTATACCATCTCCGGGGGACAAAATGCACGGGAGTAAATTTCTTTTTCAGTAAGTAAAGCTAGACATCAGCAACTTCTCTCTTGCAAATGCTGACAGCATTTCCACTACAAACAGGTACTCATCACGGGGTGGGGGGGGAGCTTTTTCCCTCATTATGGTTTAGAACTGCACAGTAACTTTTGCCAGAAAGACGATAACTAACAAATGAAAAGGAACACATGAAAAACCTTGACAACGACTTACATGATATTTATCACTGAGTCTCAGCCGTTACAGATTTATCCCGAGAGAAATAAATCCCACAGCTGTTGTGATATTCTCCAGTGCTGAATGCCTTGAGCCAGCTGGGGCTGGGCAGCCTCTCGACACTCTTTGCCACACATCTCGTGCTGCTCAGTAGCAGATCTGCAGACAGATGTATGGCTCAGCACATCCGCCAGCCCTAAGATACACAAACTTATCCTGGCACAGACAGACACTTCGATATGTGTGGGACTGAGGGAAGAGGAATCTGCTTGATGCCTGAAGAGTTTGCAGCAAGCTTTTCCTTCAGCATGGGCGAAGCTTGGAGGCATTCCAAATACTTCAGTGCAATCCCAACACCTCATTGTATTTCCAAGGCTCTTAAGGTGTAACACGTGCTTTGCTGCTGCTGAAAGACAAGAGTCAGTTCCTGAAACCAATGCAGGCACTCCTGAAACCAATAATGGCACTCCTGAAACCAGCACCTCTGGATCCGCACGGGAGTGCCTGCACGGGGGTCTTGAGTAAACTAAAATAAGGACGTGAAGCTCAGCTCCATCACAGCAAATCACTTCTAAGCAGCAGCACAACTTCAGAACGACACCGTGATGCTTCTCAGTACCTCACATCATCAAGCACATCAGGAAGGGGAGTTTTTACCCCCACCACACTCACCTGATGGCTGCAGCCCTCCTGAATGTGGGTGGGCTGAGAAGCAAACCGAGGAAATTCAACCCACTGAAACTTTAGGGTTTGGGAAGCAGTGGCTTCTGCTCTGTAAATGCAGCAGATATGGCAGCAAGACTGGCTCTTACACCACTGCATCCTCACTCCTCCTTAACGTGCTGCTTTGGTCTGTGAAGCCTGGGAACTCCTCAGGGAAGGATCCTGCCTCCCACAGGCAACCCAATCCTGTGAAAGCCTACCACATTCTGAACTGTGTGAGTAATTCTAATTACCTTGCTATAATAATGCTCGATGACAGTGCCCTAAAGGACAAGCTGCCAATTCAACCAAAAGAAAGTTTGGACTGGAATTCTCCACCCCTCCTTAAATATAAAGGCTGGTCATTGATGCCCTGCATCTCATAGATTCCTCTGAGGAATTCGGCCACCTGCAAAGTGCTTCATTGTTCCTTTGAATGTGTAAATTCTTGAATGGTCTTAGTGATCTGTGTGCCAACAGGCAACTATTTCTCCCTGAATCTGATAGTGAGCTCCTGGATTTCAGTGCTGAAGAAGACACCACCAAAGGAACATTCCCAGGAGTCTGCAGGATTCCTGAAGAGTTCTCACCTCTGAGGCCCCTATCATTAACTTGCTGTAACTGCCAGGAACTGGAGAAGAGAGGGAAAAGAAGATTTTTATCTTCCTGCTTCTACCTTAATTCAGCTGCCTTTTATTACTACTGCCCTTTCCCCTGCTCTCAAACTCAGGTGTTGTGTGTATAAACCTGCCTTGTGCTCACAGGTGAAAAGCTAAAGGAAAATTCAAAGTATCAAACATCCCACAATTTAAATTCCTCCTAATACACATCTTTGCTTACATCTTCATTTGTCCACATTTGTGCTTCAAATCCTGTTCAACCATTTGTCCTTTGGGGAGGGAACTGCTTTTAGAAAATGAAGGCCTGTGCCAAAGAGATTGAACTGACGTGATCCAAAGTCTAGAAAATACAGCCTGGAAAAAAAGCTAAGTCCACTAAGTCCAGGGCTTCTGTCTTGTAAAAGGGAGTGATGGGAGACACAATCTGCTCTCTGACAGGGGAAGGTTATGTGGATGACAGAAGCAGGGAAAAAGCTTGTTTTTCATGAGCATGGCTAGAAGAAATGGATTTAAATTGCAATACGGGATTTCTGAAGATAGTAGACAGAAGGTTGTAACCCTAAAGTGCTAACAGACACTGGGAGACCAAAATCCTACAATCACTAGAGATTGTTAGATGATCAATTTCTCGATCATCCCTAAGCCACAAAAATTACTTGCTTCAAATATAAGTTGATAGTAGATATACTAAAAACAGATTTATAAAAATACCCTCAGAAATCATCTCGTTTATCCTGTACCCACAGACCAGGTTTAATTATATATAGTCTTCATACAAGTTTGCCTGGCTTGCTTTCCCCAGCCCCTAAATGTAAAAAGAATCAAGGTGATTTACTAAGTTTTGTTGAGAAAAACAATATTTCTGTACCACACAAAATATGGCATTCAGTACAGAAAAATCACATTTTTGTAAGACGATCAAATCACTAGAGCTGGGAAATTAGTAGTGTTTCTCTTCCTGTTCAGTAGGCTGGAGCTTAGGGCACCCCCTTGATCCATGGATAGCTAATCCAGTGCTCTTCGAACTCCTGATGATTCTTCAGCTTTTAATTAACTGGTTTGAGTATAAACTAAATGGTATATTTTAAATATGACTGTAAAATCACCAGTAATCCATCACCTTCTGCTGAGTTTGAAGATACACTGTGAACATTTTTTCTGGCTTTGGCTTTTGGTTGAGATTTCTGCAGCAAGCCAGTGTTGCTTGGCTACTTAAATTAGGTTTATTTTATAGATATGCTCTGTTATTTCATGGCTAGGAAGGAATTGAGCCTCAGCTGTCTTCCTTCCTAAAAAGTGCTTAAGCACTCTGCTACAGTAGGAATTCCTGCCACCATTTCCAATTATTTTCTTCCTATGCATCCATTTTCCACCTGGAAATCAATCTCTAGGCTTGATCTGAATTTGTGGTTTTCAAATAATCAAAACTGGATTTTTTACAAATATCATGTCCTTAAGATAAAGCCACACAGCTATGTCTGAGTCTTCTCATTCCATCCTACTCCAATTCAAATACACAATATCCCTTCAGAAAGTGGGGATTGTCTTTAATTTCATTTGTCATTAACCGCAGAAAAACAAAAACAACACAAAACATCAAAAATAAACACTGGTAATAATACTTTATTCAGAAGTATAATTCAAGCCATTACCTTCTATTTTGAAACATGGAAAAAAGTTGGACTGAAAACAATAAAACCAACAAGCTCTTGGTCAAAAAAGGCTCTTCCAATAATCCCCTGAGGTAAAAGTGATCCAGACCTAGGAAAAAGGCACCTTTTCACTTGTCTTTCCCTTTCTTGGTGTAATGTTTGAAGTTCTGTGCAATGCAATTTCCAAATCCAGTCAAACTGTGAAAAGCAGTGACCTCTGAAATCATATGCTGTCTCAACAGAACTCAGAGGCACAAAAGCACATTCAGAGTTAATTCACAACAGACACTGTGACAGAAACATCTAAGAAACTTCCTCAGCCAGATTAAACCCATCAGATTCAAGCCTAAGGAACCAGCTGGCCAAAGAACAGTTTAAAATATCCAAGATCTACAAACAGAGATTTGCTCTTCCCTCAAGCCATAGCAGAGAAAATGCAGGTTTCAGAGACAAAAGCTCCTGTACATGCAGTTTGAGGAAGGAGGGAAGTGACAAAAACTTAAATCCTCAGAGACGTTCATGTACGTCAGCTCCTGCCAGCACCAAGAATAAACAGAGCTAACGAGGCTGGAGCAGTGCCAATCAGCATTAGAGAAATTATGTGCCAGGCCAGGGAGTCAGCTAATCCACAGGAAGACTGTAAAAAACACTCCACAAGAGCTGCCGGAACTCACAGCTACCAGCTGCCAAAGCCTCCTACCCTTAGAGGCTTTTGAAAGTTTGGCTTTGGGATATCAGGCACAAGACTGCTGCTCAGCATGGTTTAGGGACAGCAGAAGAAAAGGAGGAACACAGTGCAAACTGGAAACTTGTTTTCGTGTACAGTCCTACCCTAGAACTAGGAAAAAGGGAAGGGCAGCTTCCTTTCCTGCAGTTTCCAACTGTTCACTGAGCACAGCAGCCTCAGAGGGTGCTCGAGCCAAAAGCCAAAAGCACAGAGCACAAGAAGTGACTACACAGCTCAGAGAAAGGTTGGTGTCATCACTTGTATAAAACAAACCAGCCCAGAAACAACAACCAAACTGCCATTATACAATATAACCTATGAAAACAAATTTTCTGTAAAGTGTCCCAAAGGCAGGATTTGCCTCCAGCTCAGCTGCTCTTCACCTCAACAGCCCCAACAGCAAGAAACACCAAGACACTGGCAAATCAAGACCCACAAGAGAAATATATTCAGTGGCAAGAGGGACAGGCTTCCCAGCACACACAGCTTGGGGTTTGGCTACTGGCACAACCTAGGGAAGCTCAACAACAGGATGCCAATCCTTCAGGGAGAAGAAAAAACCAGGATTAAGAAAAGTTGCTTCATTATAGCTAAACATGAGTACTAAAACCAACAGAAGTCCAAAATACTGAGATTTGTCATGATATCAAAGTGTAATTGTGATTATTAATGTGTGACTGTAACAGCATTTTCCTAGTCAACTGAGCCTGCACTGCTTTGGCAGCATGAGATGCTTTATTTTTTTAAATATACCAATAACCACAATCCTCACTTCAACAAAGTTGGAGTATTTTGTTGGGGTTTTATTTGTTCTTTAAACGAGGACAATAAATGCTTATTTTGGCACAGAAAACATTCCTCCAAAGCCACACTTTGGCTTCCTTTTCCCCCATTTTCTTTAACTGTATCCAAAACATTAGCCTCCCTGTATTCAAGCCAACATAGAAGCTGCAGGTTCTCAAAAGTGCAACACCTCTCAAAAGTAGAAACCCCTTCAGAAATGCGATTCTGGAGCATGAGAACTGGACTATTATTCATGGAACACCAAAAAGAGGCGTTACTCCTACCACCAGGAAAAAGCATGGCAGACATCCCTTTTTGTCCTTGCCGACAGCAGTATTATCTAAGAGATTTCCTAAGTTTGTCTGTCTTAAGAGTCTGAAAAGGAGAGAAAGGAAAAGGCAAGATCTCTCTATCTTCCCTCCTCTCTATCAGCACCCTGATAACACCCTTGCACCTACCACACATGGAAAAAGCAACAGGCTGTGCAAATTGCCCGGGCACTACTTTGGAATGCTGCAGAAAACAAACATGCAACCCGTGGCTTCTGCCACCACCAGTAAATCAGAGCTTTTATTTGCACTTTATCTGTATCCCGTTTGCGTCAGCACAGCCACACTGCCAGGCAGTGTCAGCTGCTCTTGGGACTGCATGTCATCCCTGAGGTATGGCCACAAACAAGAGCTGGGAACAGGTCAGGCACAGAGATCACTGCAGGAATTCCCAGCTCATGTTGGTACTTCACCACCAGGTCCCAACCAGTGGAACAACACAGGGAGGGTTTAAAGGCTGAAGCTTCACCTACCGGAAGCAGGAAATGTGCCAAGCTTCATTGACGGTCTTGTGGAGGCGCTGCCCAGCAGCAATGCTGTCCCCACATCCCAGACATCTCCAGACTTCTTCACCTGCACGCAGCAATACGAGGACAAACAGTTTACACCAGAGAAAACAAAGATTGGTACATCCTTCATAAGCAACAACCTTAAACTAAGTAACTGACGGGAAAGCCTTCCCACATGGAAAGCTGTGGGCAGTCTATAACCCCAGAGTGGGAGATGCCAAATCAAACTCTCATATTTTGTATATTATTTTTTCCCCTCCAGATGTGACATCTGGTCCTTTACATTCTGCAGAAGAAAAAAATACGACTTTTCACATAAAACAGTTCAGTTACAGCTCTGTCAGAGCAGAGATTTCAGGAAGGCAACACTGGTCTAGTACAACAATTCCAACAGAGAACCATGCTAGGCCAGGAAGCCACGCTACTGCTTCCCCCACACCACTGACTCAGCACATAACGTTTGCTCTCCTTTGTACAATTAACTGGATTTCCCAGAACTGAAAGAAAGGAAAGGCAAACTTTATTCAGTAGAGAACTAGACTACCAGGAAGGAATTACACTCTTGAATGAATATTCCCATAGAGACTGTACAGCCGACACCAGACTACTGTCAGACTTAGGAATGGGGAGTGATGCTACTGGCCCATTACCCTTTCAGAAAACACTTATAATAGTTATAATAGAGCTATAATAGTTTTTGCTAGAACTGCCAGAAAGCCCCAGAGAGAGCTGGTTACTTAGATGCAAGCAAGCTAGGAAAACAGAATAAAAGCTTGTGCACAAAGAACATTTGGCACACAGATAAATACTATCCAAAATCCCAAGGGCAGTGCAGGCATATTGAAGAGTCAAGAATCTTAGTTCAGCACAGGATGGCACAAGAAATGTGTCACAGAGCTGAGCAGATCCCAAACCCATTTCTTCCTGTTACCAACAGTTTGCTTGCAGCAAGGCTGCATTAAAGAAAAAGGTGCACTTAATACAAGGAAAACCACAAACCACAGACTTCCCTTTTCCAAAGTGGTACAACTTGGTAGTTGCTTAGGCAAGTTGATACCACTGTTAAGTTCCTTGAAGCTACACAAAAGAGAAGCCATCAGCCTTCCATGCACCTTTACCCCACCGCGTGGGTCAACAACGTTTAAAATTAACCAAGGTGAAGATCTTGCACTTTTTACACGAATAGCTATTTCAGGGAACAAAACTTTTGCTGCTCAGCTACAAGCACCACTATCAGCAGCAGTACCCAGAAAGATCTCCATGCAGACTGTAAGGCTCAAACGTGACAAGTGGTGGTAGTTGCTACTTCAGTTCCCAAGTGTGCATCAGTTCCACACCTGGAGCACCTGCCCCTGTGCCCTCCTGCTAACCCAGAACACCAAGAACACCACCTGAGCTCAGACCTGCACAGCAGAGTAAAGGTTGGGAAAACCTTGGATAAACCTGACCCTTTCTGAGTTGTCTTATAAAGCAAATGGCTTTTCAGCACACCAAATGGGCTTGGGAATAAAAGGCAAAGCTATGTGCCTCATTCACAGGCAATGCTCTCCTCTCCAAGCAGGGCAAGCCCTGGAAGTCAGCTGAACTTCTGAAATAGCTGCAGACCAAAAACACCAGCAAACCAAACATTCTGCAGCTCCATCCCCTCCCATTCAGTGTCACCAGCACAATACACACGTGTCAAAACGGTCTGTGGATCCTACGAAAGACATTTAAAGATCAATGACTATACCACAGCTGACTAAAAGCAACAAATTACTCTCCGACCATCTTACAGAATCTGACCCATCAGCTTCGGAACTCCACGAAGCAGTCACCTACTCTCAGCTATAGTGCTACATCTGTTTAAGTGTACCGAGGAAGGCTGATTAGCTCACGAACGGAAACGAACAGTTCTCAATCCAACAGAAATTGCTTCAGTATGCAGGAGAAACGACGGAAATGAACAAAACAGAGCAGGAAACCGTGCGAAGGAAACGCAAACGGACATAATCCATGTAACATGTCTGTCGAGCTCCCTAGGACGGGAGGAATGTGCCAGAGATCGCCAGCGAGGAGCAGCCGCAGCGGCCCCGGCGGAACCTCGGGGGCACCGCGGGACCCCGAGCGGGACAGCAGGGGCGGGGTGAGCGGCACCGGCAGGGCCCGCGGGCACCTGCGCTGCGGGACCCCGTGCCGCCTGCGGCCGCCTCGGGGCGGGACGCGCCGCGTCTGCACGGCCCTCCCGCGGATCGCATTGCACCGGGGCTGCGGAGACCCGCCGGGACCACCCGGCCGCACGTGTAGCCGCGAACCGGCGGTGCCACCCGCTGGAGGGAGCCGCGGGACGGCCCCAGAACGCTCCCCGGCCACGGGCTGACGTCCAGCCGGGGCGCGGGCTCAGGAGGCAGCGGCCCCGCTGAGCCCCGCGACACCGCCGATGAGCCAGCGGTCGCATAACGGCGGCGCGGCCGACGGGAGCCGCGGCCTCACGTACCCGCGCCCGCCCCGAGGTGGCGGAGGCGGCTCCAGCCGCGAGGGCGCGGCCAGCCCGGCCCGAGCTCACCTGGCAGCGCCTCCATCCCGCGCCCGCCGCCCGCGCCCGCCCGACGCCAGCGGGTGCCGCCGCACCTGGGCCCGCCTCCCGGCGGCGCCGCGCACCGCCCCCCGCCCCGGGCCAATCGGCATCGCCCGCCCCGCGCCCCGGCCAATCCCCGCGCTGCCCCGCCCCGCCCGCCCCGCCCTTTCCGCGCCGGTGACCAATGGCAGCGCCCCCCACCCGCAGCCCCGCCCCGCACGTGCCGCGGCGGGCGCGGCCCCGGGCTGGCCCCGCCGCTCCCGCTCCCGGCCCTGAGGCAGCGCAAAGGAACGGCGGCGCACTCCGCTCAATGTAAAACCATTTTTTAATTCTAAATCACTTTCACAACAGTGAAAATTAGTGAGGAGGGACGGTAACGCACTAACCGAGCCGTCCGGGCCGTGTGCGCTCGGGTTACGGGGCAGGGGTACATACAAAAGCACACCAGGGAAAAGGGGAACCAAGCGTTAACACTTTTTAGACTATTTCATCCTTGAATTGCCGGAAAGTAAGAGCTCTCAGTCATGTTTCTCCAGCTTTCTCTAAATCCATTATGTCTCTCGCGCCTAGATGAAAATCCCCCCGATCCATTAAAATTCTGGTTTTAAAAATGTATTATTTAAATATATTTCAGTACCTCTTGAATCTATTGCAGTCACTTCTCTATTCTCTTTATGGGATAAAGGCTTCAAAGGGTTAACCCTTCTCCTCCCCGCGTAACCTCCAAGCATAGGGTTTTTCCGTACAAAAGGAGAAGGAATCCATCCCTGACTGTCACATGAACCTTCCCTTCCCTTCCCATCAGCAGGTGGTGCTGACTGCGCAGGAGAGGAACCCAAAGCTGCGACTTTGTCGGACAACCAAACAAAACCAGCCTTGATCCTGGGAAGGGCCCCAGTTACCAAGTTATGCACGTTAGAGGACTCCTATGCCGAAGTTCAGCTTCTCAGAAGTGTCGCACAACAAAAGCTGAAGCACCACCTCAACTATAAATAGTTGAGCAATATATTCTGTCAGATTATCATCAAGTCAGGTACAAATCTGACGTGACAAAACACTGCAGAACCTTTGCAACATTCTACTTGCCGGATGGAATTTTGGAGGTAGGCAAGTTAAATTTCAGTCATCCTCTGCCTTGACACTAAAAGGGAACAGTTAATAATTACATAAATAAACTTCTATAACAATTAATTAAAGGTGTCCTGCCCAGGAAAGTCTTCCATACACTAAAAAAATCCCAAGCTGTTGAAACAAAGTTTCTATTAATTGATTTGTTTGTCAGTTTTCTATCTACTGCCAGGGACGTTACAACATTCATCTTGCAGGAAATCATTATGACTATGAGCGACCTGAATCAAAAAAATCTAAAAACAGTAAGAGAAAAAAAAATGGAATTGCCTAGTCAGAAATACGAACTGTTCATCTTGCTAGGGAATCTCTCATACCTGTTTCGAAGGAATCTACACAAATACATCAGGAGTACTCTTTAAAGCTGAATACCCAACAGGATTCCAAAGTGGCTGCAGAGTGCTCACCTTCCGAAATATCCCCTCAGCACATTAATGGTTGTGGTCTCCTCCAGCACTTCAAATTAAAATCTTTGGTAGATACTGCAGAGACTCTTGTGCTGTTGCTGTTCTGCTGTGGCACGGGAGAAGGTCTGTGTGCACCTGCAGAGAGAAGGTCTTCCAAATGTTCCCTACTGAGCATGTGCTGGCAAAGGCAGGATCTCATGTCTCCTCCCGGGTAATTTTACAGTAGGACAAGTTTTACCTCAAGACTCAGGTAAACATGCCTTTTGTTCCTCTCCCCAAACAAGCTGATCTCAGATCTGTAATAGGATTTTATCTGGAGTACATGACCTTGTGTAGAAAGTCTCAAAGCCTTGGGAAAGATAAATGTCGATACAGTGACGAGGTTGTGAGGGGATTATCCACGAGTGCAGCCACAGGTACTGCACAGAGCCGGGGAAGACAACACTGTTTGTCAGTGAGGAACTGGGCTGGCTCCAGCAGCCCCACCTGGCTCCACAGCCAGAGACTCTTCCAGTGTCTGGCTTCAGCATGCTCAGGCTTTAAAAAATTGCAGCATAAATTTATATCCCTTCTTCTAATAGCCATCAGAACCATCAGGAAGGGTTTTCCATCATGCCGGGAAATAACAGACAGAAACCAGTCTCCAGACCTGGTTCCATTTGCATCACGTGCTGTGCCCCAGAGAGTCTCAGCAGCGCTGCAGATGATTTCCTGGAGAAGGTCGGATGTTGATGGAGACATTAAATATCATCTGCAGCTCTGGCAGATCCATCGTGGTTGCAAAGCAGGAGATACTGGTCACACTGGAGAAGTTTCCTTACCTGCCCAGTCTACCTTGGGATAACTGTCTATCCCACAGACCTGGTGTCACTGATTGGCACAGGATTTCAAAGCAGCACTCCCTTTCAGAGTGCAGCTCAACGCTAGGCCCATGGTTTGTGGCAGGAACCTGTTGTACAAGATATCTGAGCTGAAATACACTTTTAAACCAATGCTTTAATTCCCAACTCTGGTGCAAAATGTGAGATTCCTCATTGTGCTGTGGTACCACCAATTCCTGAAGCCCATAGTTAGCTATGGAACCAGACACCAGGAGGTTTAAAATGGGATGGGGATGCAGTTTGTAACTGTTTCAGTGGCCTTGTTGGTCATGAATAGATAGAGTAATGGAAAAGACTTATGCAATCAACAGCCAGAACATTATCACCAGTGCCACAAACAGGAAGAGGCGGGAAAGGAATTGCTCATCCACATATTGAGGAGTCCCTGGAACAGCTGGAAAACAGGAAGTAAAAAAAACAAAAACAAACAGTTCAGCTCCTTCCTCTCCTCTAGGATTGTGTGTATTCTGAATATAGTACATTCATACATTGAAAAATATGCAAAGAATCTGCTGGGTGAGAAAGTTGCTATTTCCTACCCTCAGCCTGGCTGGCTACATGGGAAGATCAGAGGGAAGACAAGTATCAGATCCCTGAAGCAGGACCTTAGTTCCCACCCCCAACACATTTTCAGGGGACACTGAACTAGAGTTAATAGGGAAGATAATTTGATCCAAGGACAGCACAGGACCATGGCAACACTGGTGTAACGTGAAGAATGAGTTTGTTCCTCCTAACTCCTGTGCCATAGGACATGGTGGAAGATTTGCCAAGCATAACTTTTCTTAAAATCAGAAAATCCTGGGCAGCAGGTGTTCTTGTTCAAAACAGATTCAGTTTGTCTACAGTGAAGATAGGGAGTAGGTTCTCTAGGGATTACTTAATTGTTAGAGGTCACCCCTTAGAGTAACCCAACTGCTTTTTGTTAATCAAAAACATGGAAGTAATTTCACTGGAAAGTTACTTCTTGTAGAATACAGATGACTGTCTCAGAGTTGAATTCTGAAAAATGAACAATCTTTGCATTCATTATTTTGTGGTACAGAGCACCAGTTTAAATTTTTCCTTTCCATCTTTCAGGAAATGGTCCTTTCCTGCTGTTTTTAAAATCTACATACACCCCCTAGTGCCTCCTTTTTATTATTATTAGAAAGTCTAGTCCAATTTGTCTCATTTTTCAGGAGGAGTCTGCTGGTGTATCAGAGGAGACATCTGAATTAAAGGAGTCTCCAGTGCCACTGTTTCTCTGCAGTGACTGGTCTCCCAGGAGGGCCTTCAGCTAATTATATGGAAGTGAGAAACTTCCTTCTTTTACAAGTCTGTACAAAACATATCAGCCACAGACCACGTTCTCTACTGAGTGTTTTTGCCCTCATTTCGTGTTTCTATTGACAATAATGGTTACTGTTCAGCATGTTTTGTCATTTAGGTTATTAAAGAGTTTGTAAAATGTCTGTTTGTGACAGGACAGGAGAAGGATCCGTGGTACCTGGAGGAGGTCGCCCATCATTTATGTTGAAGGCTGTTGCAAATATACCAAAGGGAAACGCCCCAATTCCAAATGACATCTGGAAGCCACCATCGCCAAACCCAAAGCCCTGGAATCCCTGCAGACAACAAAGAACAGAAGACAAAAAAGGTACCAATCATTTAGAGCCCATTTCAAGAGTATTTTGTGGAAGTGCAGACATTCCCTCTCACTGGCTTTCCAATGGCTGAAGGAGGGCCACGCTGTCTGGCAGCCTTCAGCCTGACACACTTTGGGAGAAATCCCCTTAACTCTCCTGGGTTTAAAATGTTTCAGACAGCAGTACATTTGCCAAACAACCCAAAGGTTTGAGAAAATGAAAACTAGCAACTGCAGTTCTTGCTTGAGGGCCACAAATTAGGACAGTATTTCTCAACTGTAATCTTTCTCAACTTAAAGTAGTAGGTATGTGCTGATGTATCAAAATCAACAGAAGGAATTCTATTTAGAATGTCTTAACAATGTATCATGTGTTAACAGCCTTAGCCATAAAAAAAAGGTACTTAAGAAAATAATCTAAATTGATTTTTGTGATACATGTGCATCATTTAAACACTCAGTGAAATAATAAATTGCCAGTGGGATGCATAGAGCCTTCGAAGGAAAAGTACAAAAAAAATTTACCAGGGGACTCAAATTAAGGTGGCAAAATCACCTGGAGCAGGAATGCAAGACATAAGGAAAGGAGGAAAAAAGGAAGTTACAATGCAGTAACATTGAATCTGTGGGACTAAAATACCACATCAAATCAAAATATAAGTGTTCTGAACTGACATGAATCCTGTTCTGCAGAAGCAGTGTGCTGTTTGAGAACTGACTATGTGTGAATCCAGGGGCTTGTGTCATGCCTGAATGTGGAGAGCCCACAGTTCTGTAATCCACTGATCTATGCTCTCACCTCAGGATTAAAACAGTGATAACAGCTCTGGAAGACCCTCTGGTTTATCACCACCAACAAGGGGAGGACAAACATGATTTTACTCATATAATAAAAGCCAAATGCTTCTTGGTTGAGCCTTGATTTTAAGAGTTGTTCTTTTGACCATACTCTTCTCAAGCCACTTTGCTACTAACTCTGAGGGACAGCAAAGCTCTCTGTGGCAGGTACAGGATCTGAAGAGAACAGGGAAGCAGCACCTCTACTGCCCTGCCTTCATACCCCATCCCTCTGATTTACAGCAGCACCAGCTGAAAGGTTCAAGTAAGGTACAGGAGCTGATTTAATAAGGCAGCAATGCTCTAGTGAAAGAGAACAGCTGAGCTCCCAATGCATTCAATACAGAAATGCACCCTTAATCACACCCTGCAGAGTTGTTTGCTTGAAGCATGAGGGAGACAATCCTCTCCAAGGACCCTGTGCTGAGTTTCATGGAAATGTGCCATTGTTTCATCAGGTCATGCCTGCTGCCATCGTGCTGAAGAACACTGTGCTCTGTCCTACTGCCTACTCCCACCTCTGCTCCATCTGTGCCAGCTGCTGTTTGCATTCACCCTATGTAATCTCAACAAAACCACAGATCTCTATTCAAACTAACATGTATACAACAGATATGGACTATATGGATTTTCTTGCTTGTAATGCCATGGTACAGTAACATCCCATCGAAACAGGAGAAACAGGTGTCAGTATCAAAAATCTAAATTCATACGTGGATTACATATTTCAATGACATGTATGTTTTGACAGAAATACATTTGCACAAAGAATTTTCCAAGCAAAGTGTTCCTTGTATTTAAGCATGGAGAACAATCAAGTATTGAAAGCTTTTCCAGCAATACCACACTGGGCATTCATGAGGCATGATCCAAGTTGGGCTGTTCTTTGGGATGCTAAAGGGTACCATAGGAATGGAGCTCTCTGCCACACCACAGCTATCAATGATTTATGAACAAAAGCTGCAGGACCCTCATGCAGGATCTCTCACACATATTATGTCCTCCAGGATGAATAAATACCACTATCAATAAAAACAACTAAACCACTCAAGCTTGTTTGACCACTTACCCCTCTGTTCTCTGGTTCAGGTCTCTGTCCTTGGGGTCGTGGTGGAGTTTTCTCTCTGCAGGAAGTTGTGAAATTAGCTCAAGTGCAAGGACATTTTACAACATTATCTGCAGTGGCCTGGCTAATAATGCAGAATCACCACAAAACAGTCTCCTGGGGTCATCCAGCAGAGCTGGAGCAGTGTGTGAGAGAGCCAACCACACAGCCTTGGACCTCCAGCAGCACATCACTGAATTAATGCTGTACTTTTGAATAACAAATACCCATTGCAAAGGCTAAAAACTGAGGACATGAACAGTTAATACAAGCTTCTCTGGTCATTGCAACCTGTCACTTGTAACAGATAATTAACACTTGATTCAAATTAAAATGAATTGCCAGTTGAACAAGAAATGTGTGCAAACCCAGGCCCTGAAAACGCCAGAAATATTTGGCAGAAATATCAGATGTATGTCTTTTGACAAGTATTTAAAATTGTGAATCCAGCACTTTAACCTTAAGACACTAAACTAAAATTTTGTCTTTAATTTCCAAATGAAATAGTTTCATTTAGGTTTCTTACCTGGGGTCCTGTTGCCCAGTGCTACCTCTTCCATACAGAGGAATAACTTTATCTCGACTGATTCCTGCTTTGCATACGGGACACACTTGTCTGTTTGGCCTGGTCTCTAGCCACTGAAAGAAAGGAAATTATAAGAAAACTTCTAAAATACCATGAAAACAACTATGCAAACCTCATTTGAAGCCAGGCAGAAAGACTTCAGCAATTTCTCACAAAGGTCTGGAGCAAGACATTTTAGTAAGTGCCCAGTACTCCCTGAAGTGCAGTAGGCACTTTGGCTGTTGTTCTGGTGGGAACAACTTGTTGATGTGTACATATTCAGATCTGTGTTGGAGTAAAATAAGAAATAAAGAGTATGGAGCATAGGCCAAGGGCTAGTGCAGATAGCCTTCCTGTCTTCCACCTTTTCTATAATGGTAGCACAATGTTAAACACTATGTACACAAGAAGTACACTCAGCACTTAAACCTGCAAACTAAACCCTGCAAGCCTCAACAGTAATTGTACCAAAACTGCAATTACACAGGGTTTAAGAAACTCAAAAGTGGAAGCAGGTGGAACAGAATCTAGTTTTCTTGTTGCACAAAATGCAAATTGCAAGGTGTTGCACGTGAAGCTGCATGAGCAGGTTGTGATTGCCCTGGAGAGAAAAGCACATTCAAAAAGAGGGGGATACTCCAGAGAACCAAGGGCTTTATTGAGCAACTGGAGCTGATGAAAGACAAAGTAAAATGAAACCTGTCTTACCTGGTGTAAACAAGGCCAACTGTGAGCATTCCCAGGACAGTTTGTTCACAGAGCAGAAAAAGAGAGGAAAATGGAATTAGTTATTGAATTTGATACGACAAATGTGCAGCGTACAGGGATAGTGCAGCTCGGTGACAACAGAATCCTGGAATCCAGCTGGACCAGTTCTGTAGCCTCCCATTAAAACCTTTTTTGTAAGCACAGCCCAAGACTGATCTCCACTGGTTTTTTGCAGGTTACACAATCTACATTCCTAATGTGGTTCTGTGCATCTGCCATTCCCACGTCCTCATCCACACCAAAGGCCCAGACAGAGGCTGTGTTAATATTAGGGTTTATAGGGCAAATTTTATCTTCTGATACCATGAAAAGATATCCCAGAGCCAAGATAAAAATGAGCAAGATGTCAGTAATGAGACTTTAGGACGTTAGAAGATTGAGCTGAAACAGCCACATTCACAGAATCATGGAATAACTCAGGCTAGATGGTACCTCAGGTAGCCTCTAGTCCAAACTGATGCTCAGAGCAGGATCAGCTACTGAGATCAGACTCAGCTGCTCATGGCAGAGAAATTCCCATTATACAGACTAAATTGCTATGGGAAATTTAAAAAAGGTCAAAGACAAGCAAACTACAAGGTAAAACTGCAAAGCAACCATCTGTTTTCAAAATGGTCTCAATAACACCATTCAGACAAGACACCTCATATTTTCAAAGTTCCATTCTTCCAAATCCTTTTGTGCAATAATTTAATCTTATTTCATCTTAACATGCTCTAAGCCAGCGATTTTCCATCTCCCCAAATAAAATCCTGGATTTTCAGATGTTATGTATATTTGCACAGGAGAAACAAACTTTCAGTCCTCTTTTTATTAAAGATTTAGCCCACTGTGTAAAATAACTCCAACCTCCCCATATTTGGCCATGTCAATCCTTAACTTCTTAAAATTCAAAAAAGGGAAAAAATTCAATCCATGTAACCCACATCAGAAATCCTGCACATGTATTATATCTGTGCTGTACATTATTTCCAAGTCAAATTAAAGAACTGAAAAGTTCCTAACACAAGTGCAATATCATGGGAAAAGAGAAATAGCCCATATGTAAAAGCTTATTGCCTATTTTTTCTTTTTTTATGGTTGCAAAGGAAAAAAGAGCAAGCTTGTAGGAGAAACTACAATTTGGCCTCCAGAAAGTAGATTCATATCCAGGTTTAGGTATGCAGAGGTTGGAAAGGAATTTAGGTCTTAAGAACGTAGCTGTGCTATGCCAGACAGTGTAAGTAAAATAACACACATAAACAAACAGTATCAATAAGCACTGAACTGTCTGTGTAGGGCTGCTTGTTTTGTTTGCTTTTATTCAATAATCCAGAAGTACAGGGAGTTTAAGACACAGGAAATCCATTCCCTAGAACACAAGCAAAGAAAAACCTCCTAAACCAAACCCACAGTCCCTCTAGAATTACGAACATCACAGGTTTTTATGGGATCAGATAGATGGTGTTGTGGCTGCTGTGTGGGGCTGCAGCACTTACCAGAAGAGGTGCCCACACAAGCTGATAACAGCATCCTTGGCAGTGTCTAAGCAGATGTTGCATTCAAAAGTGTTGTCCTGATTAGTGTTGTCCCCAGGACCATTGCTGCTACTGCTGCCACTGGTCCCTCCAGTACTGGAGCTCTTTGTAGATGCAGAAGCCGTGGGTCCTTTGCTTGCCATCCTCAAGAACTACCCAAATAAGGTCAAGAAAATTTTCCTCTTGGAATTCTAGCTGTGAGAAAGGGGAAAAAAACCAAACAAATCTAAACATCTTATTGGCATTACAAACATTGCATTGCACTGGTAGTGATTTATCTAAGAAGCTCTTGAATCCTGTTGTTGATGGTTTTAGTTTAACGTAGCCAAGAGGGATCTTTTTTTAGAAACTAAGCTACTTTACAGTCCCATAGTATGACCTGGCTGATGTGTGACCTGTATTTTACTGTTACTGATAAGCATCCACAGCCAAAACAACCCCTCTGTATTTTCTCATAAATGCCATTTTCTGTAAGGAGAATAAGCTCACCTAGTTATACATGCTCTTCCAAAATTCAACACAACTTATAGCTGAGAGTGCAGTCTGAAGCAGAATTTAATTGTGAAGTAATTCAGAGTTTGAACAGACTGACAACGTAGAGTTTTAAGTTCAATGTTCATTAGTTTGGAGCATTAACGATAATAATGTCAAGCAAAGGTGCCTTAGAACTTGAATTATCTCCTGATCAGTATATTGCTGCTATCACAGCAATGTTGGTATGACTATCAAACATTCCTACTGCTTTCAAACTACCAAACATTTCTAATCTAGTAGTAAGGTAGTAAAAATTACAAATTACAAATTTTACCTTAATTGAATTACCTTGCTTGAATTTTACTTCCATGCTTTCACCTCTCATTAACATAATCATGTTGATCAAAGAACAGCATTTATTTTATTTCAGTAGCAACAACCTCTACAGTGTAATTCCTTGATATGTAAATTCCATAGTATCTAAAACTTTGAGACTCAGCACAAGGCATTTACATTTCTAGAAACACTTTTACCAGTACAAGATTTTTAATCCAAGAACTAAGAGAATTTCAGTAAGCTACATAAATTAATTCACTAAAACAAAAATGTTTAAAATATTCCACTGTGCTTTTCATGAAACTCTAACATCATTTGATGCTGCAGGAACAGGAATACTTCGATAAAGCTGTGAGAAACAAACAGGTGATAATCTGAACTTTTTGCAAGTGTATAAACAGTGAAGTGTTTTCAAAGGGCAACCTGAATTTTTCAGAAGGTAATTTCTTTGCAAACTTACCCCCCAAGCACTAAAGGCTTTTCTAAGTGTTGCCTCTTTGTAGCAGAGGTGCAGGGCAGCAAATCAAAGCCTCAGGATCTCCAGCTTTCTTTTTTTTTCCTATAATACAATCCCACTGCAGAGTCAGGAAAGCATCACACCCGAGCCTTGTGAAGTATTGCAGCAAAGACTCGGTTCCAGCAGGTGAAATCTACTCCTGCAGAGCTTTTTCACTCCGTTACATCATTTGACACCGTGTCCCAGAAGGGCAGGTTTGTATTCACAGATGCTGCACTTCAACACTGCTTTCAGCAGTGCTGACTCTCAGCATTTCACACCACGACTCCATTTACACTCAGTTCATGGTACAAAATTAAAATTCGTGTTAGATCAAGGCAGATGGAAGTGCTGCCAACACACAAACTGTACGCCAAAGACACTTGGATTTTTCACACATCCTTACAACCAGAATCTTCAGCTTGTCTTGCTCAGTAGTTTAAGTGAAAACTTATTAACTTGGACCTATATAAATTAATATAAAAGTTGAGAAAACCTCCTTAAAACTAAGGAGGTTTACTAACTGTAAAAAACACTGCATCCCTTTATGGAATGGTCACAAGAAACATCTTGACATATAACACAAGGAAAGGATGTGTAAAAGAGGCAAATAAATAAATTCTGAGTCCCCAGTACCAAAAAACCCCACTTTTTTTGGGAAAAAAGTTCCTTTTTCCAAATTAAATTCCAAATATCCATAAATATGTGTATATTAACACAAAGAATCTGGAGACTTGTCAGAAAGATAAAATCTGTATCTCCACAAAAACTTATTGAAAAAAACCCTCAGTTTTTAGTAACTAAAACAAATAAATAAAATGTTATGAAGGATGACAAAGAAATCCAGAGAAATATCAGTAATGAAATGGAATAAAAATGGCTGAGACAGAAGAAAGATTAAAATGACATAATGCACTGAATCTCCTTTCCTACAAGAGAGTCATTCCTTAATCTCTGTTAGGGATCGTCTCCTAAGTATTTGTTCATTGGCTAATGGGGCCCAGTGACCTGTTAGGATATAACCAATTTAAAGTATCAAAACCATAGCAAAATGCAACAGTAAAAATAATAAAAGCCTTCTCAAACATTTGCTGTTGTCCCTGGAATATCCCAGTTTAACATAACTGGGTCTGTAATGAGTGCTGCTGGGCTCTGTACATCTGCACATATACAAAGGAGCAAACGTGAAACAGCTTCCAGTGGCTAAATTTACATTTGAGAATCATATAATATGTAGCCTGTGAGTGTACTCTGAATCCTGAAGTAGGAATTCAACTGTAAATGGAACTTGTTCTGAGTGCAGAATGAGCTCAAAATTCAACAGTCACTCAAACCACTTAAACTCTGAGAAAACTCTCTAGGGAAAGAAAACCCAACAACAAACCATAAGCAAATCACGAACTAAAAAAACCCAACAACTAACACAGCAGGAAAAACCCCATTTTCACCTTGCTTTAGAGTCTGGGAGGAAGACTGAGTACAATGGAATAGAATATGACTTCTGGGGTTAAGTAAACACAATTAAGGGATGCCAGTCAAGGTTTGCTACATCCTTGTCCTTCAGATCAGGTCTCCAAATAAACCCTAGAATCATGATCAACAGCAAACAAAACAAGGGAAAGGATATAAAAATCAGCTGATACCTAACTGCAGGCATTCAGAGATCTTATCTTTTCTCTCTCTTACTTCTTTGCTCTCTACATATTTTCAGGAAAACAGTATCTTTGTTTCATAAAAGCAGTCTAGATTAGCTGTTTATTTCCTTTAAACCACGATCCCTGTGTTACATCCCAACAGGTTGTTCTGAAAATTACTGACATTTACTGCATCCAAGAATGGAGAGTGGCAGCAGATGAACGGTTAAGAAACAAGGAACTCATTTGCAAGGAGGCTTCCTAAATAAATACAGAAGTCAGGTGGAGCATGAAGACATGGAAGGGGAGGTATAGGAGAGGGTGAAACTGCAAAAAGCCAACCGGGACCTGAATGTGTCGTGACAGAGCACAGGAGGTCCAGGACAGGAGTAAGTGCAGGGGACTGGGAATGGCCATGTGCCATGTGAGGACTGGGTACAGATCTCACTAACAGCCAGTAAAAAAGAAATTTTCCTGTAGTATTTTAAAAACTTAATCTGTAAATCTCCTGGGAGCAACTGCACACCAGAAAAGCACGAGCCGAGTGGCTACAGTCCAAGATGACACTTCTGAACTCAGCAAATGACAATGACTGCATTTCCAAGGTACACTGGCCCAACCCTCAAAACACGGGAAAAACACTTCAAGACAGGCTAGAGGAGTTTTCACCATAAAAATCTGCTGGAAACAGAACATGAACATTAATTCAACCTGGGAAAGGCAGAGAGGGAATATAAATTAGAGGCTAAATTCACCTATACAAAACAGTCCTGGAATAGGTGATCACAGCATGACATTAAGCTTTCTCAAGTATTTAATTTTTTTCATGAACAATGAGAAAAAGTTCTGGTGAGGATATAGAGGTCTGGCTAATTTATTAACAAAACCCAAAGTTCGTTCCTCTTTGCCAGAACAATGAAATAAGAAGAGCAGCACCTTGAATGTCAATTCCACGAAAGACCCTTTTCCATATTTCTTTCCTCATGAATCTTATTTTAGCTAAGATTACTGAAATTAAAATAATCCAAATCTAGTTTGTGTATGAAACTAGTTCTGATTTAGTTCCTGAACCTTTTGCAGTTTAAATCAAAAAGACTTGCCAGTGTATTTTTCTTATCACTAAGGTGTCATTTTCTGACACTTAAAAATTTTTATAAAAGGAATATTAACATTAGAAAATCTATTTAAACTTAAAATTACTACTGAGAGTTTATATAAATATGCCCACTCATAAGTTTAACAACCTGATACTTAACATATCACAATTGCGTGGGCTCCAAGTACAACAACCAGGTAACCTTAGCTGAAAACTGCTGACAGTGCCTAGAAGAAAATGCACTGACTCCTTGACAGTCATTTTAGATATTCTTAACACATGACTGTCCTCCTGTTAATCATTAAATACATATTTATCTCTCACTACCTTTTTACTCTCTTCTGTCCCCCAAATATGTTACATTTTAACTCCTTGGAAACATTTCTCGAGTTCATCTTTCCACTTCTGGTAACCCGTCCAGCATTGGGCACCTGCTTTTTAGTATTACCATAAAGTGGTCTCAAAACATGAATCCCTGTGATCACTTGCTCTTGCAAAACCAGCCCCGTCTGCCTTCCAGCCCGACGTGCCCTTGCCTGGCCTGCTTTCATTAACTGGGATTCTGCAATGCACATCTGTGTTACAGTCAGTGCTGCCAGGGAAGGGCCCAGCTGAAGGGCAGCTTTGGGAGCTCTGAGGAGTCCATGTACCTTGGAAATGCAAACAGTAAAAACCCTTAGGTGATTAAAGTAATTGCTTTTTTATCCATTCCATAAAAGTTTAATATAGACTCTTTCAACAAACATTTTATCCTCTTACCTCACAAATTCCAAAGAAAAAAAAAAAAGAGAAATATAACCAGTTGGTAATGTTGCCCCAGCGATTTCCTGGTCTGCAGTGCCGTGAGAGGCAGACGTGCCTGGCTAACCCAGGTTAGCAGCAAAACGTAAAAACACCTAATACAGCAATTATTATATACAACAGACGTGATTTAAGAAGTAGCAAGCGAATCTTAATGTATAAGCAATTCTCAAAATATAAGTAACGTCGTGTCCAAGCACCGACATACCGAGGCAGACCCATCTATCGCGACAGAGGCGCCGCTGCTGGCGGCGGGCCCGGCCCCGCACGGCCAACACCGAGCAGCACCTGCGGCCCCGGGACCCTTCGGGGGAGCCCCGGGCGGCAGCGCCGGGCCGCGGGCCGGAGCTCGGGGAACCGGCGCCGGGGGCGCGGCGGCCGCAGCTCCAGAGGCAGCGGGCGAGGCCGGGGGTCCCGCGGCGTCCCCGCCCCGCTCGCTCAGAGCAGGCGCAGGCGGCTCCGGCCTCCCGGCGCCCGGGCCCGGCCCGGCCCTGCTCGGCTCGGCCTCGGAGCCACAGCCCGGCCCCGGCTTCCCCCCACCCACCACCCCCGCCCGGCCCGGCCCGGCCCTGCCCTGCTCACCGGCGGGTCCGGGCTCCCCGCAGCGCCCGTGCCGAACCGCCGCTCCGCCGGGCCCCGTCACCTGACCGCCCGGAAGCGCGGCCGGCGGAAGGGCCCGGCCCCCGCCCCTCCGACCGCGGCGGCTCCGCCAACCGGGCCGGCGGCCGGTGGGGCGCAGGCAGCGCCACCCGCCCGCCCGGGCCCCTCGCACACCCCGCGGGCGCTCGTTACCTCGGGCTGCTCCGGGGCGAACGGCCTGGGCTGCTCCGCCCGCGCTCGGCCCCCGCCGCGACCCCCGGTTCTGCGGCTGTGCGCGGCTCTGCCGCCCGGGGACGTGCGGGGGCCGCGGCCAAACGGCGGCTCCGGGCACTGCAAGGAGTTGGGACCGAACGCTCGGCCCAAGCAGGAAGGGAGGACGGAAAAGGAAGGACGGAAAGGGAAGGAAGGAAGGAAGGAAGCTTGAGGGAAACAAATTGTTGGCTTACGAGTGTAGAGTGCTAAGAATCTGAGCTGAGAAATATCTCCAGAATGGAAACAGAGAGTTTGATAAAGGTATTTGGAGCTTGATAGAAGGATTTATACAGTTGTGAGAAACTAAAAAAACTATGGGAGCAAAGCGAGGAAGAGGAGGTGAAGGAGAAGGCATGTCTGGGGGGTTTTCTCTGCTCTGAGGGCACCCCACCGGTCCTGAGGACTCCAAGGTACAAAACTGCCCAAAATTGCTTGTTCTTTTAGACAGTGGAGAACGGGTGAATCCTAAACCAAGGTCTTCCACTAAAGAAGGTGAGTTTTATGAGGGAATAGTGAAGAAATGAAGGGAAGCTAGTGCCAAGGGAGCCCATCAGAAAGAGCCCAAGGATATTGTCAGCGGCCTGTCTGCTGCCAGGTGCCTGAGCCTGCACAGCTCTAGTGTGAAGGTTGGAAGGTGCAAGCCAGAAGTGTCCAGCGGAATAAAAACAGTTATACAGAGTCTTCTGCTGCTTTCAGCAGCACATAGGCTTGGCAAAACCCACGGCAAAATGGTTATCCAGAACTCCACCTGAAATCACCAAACATTGTTATATTACAGCAGAAAACTTAAAGTTGAGGTGAAAATGTAGTATGTAACGTGATAGTGCTGATGGCATGTGGAACACACAAAGCAGTCCTACCTGCACGAGCAATGAAAATCTCCAACAAAGCAGCTTTTCTCGTTTTCAACTAGTCAGCAAAGGAGCAGGGTTGGGCACAGCTTCTACATTCAAGCAAAAATTTGTCATGCCAGTGTAGTAACTGATTAGGAAGTTACCAGGGCCCCAAAGACAGGAACCGTATCCTCCAGAAACTGATTAAAACAAGGATGAGTTTATGAAATTCGGGTATGGGCGACCTTGTCGGACTACAGCTCCCGGCATGCCAAGCGGCCAGGCTACAGCTCCCGGCATGCCAAGCGGCCGTATCACAGCGCCTAGCGTGTCTCGCGCTTGCAAGATGGCGGCGCCCAGGGGCGGCTCGGGCCCGGACAGCGGCTCGGACTCGGACAGCGGCGGTGAAGCGGCCGCGCGGTTCCGGGAAGCTGCCTGGGACTGCACCGCGCAGGCGGCGGTGGCGGCGCGGGCGGAGTCGCGAAGCGGTGAGGAGCGGCGGACAGGCCGGGCTCTGCTCCCCTCTGCGGCGTGCCCTCCCCTCTCTTCCCCGCCTCTCCGCCGCTCCTCCTGACCCGCGGGGATTGCTCTGTGCCGCGATGCCGGTGTGAGAACTGAAGGGGCCTCTGCCCGGCCCTCCTGAGCCCATGTCCGGCCTCCAGCCGGGCCCAGAGCCCCTCCTCGGCAGTCCTGGCCCAAGGGAAGTTTCCCTTTCCCCTCATAACTGTTGTCCCCCGCAGATGGGCCAGGGCTGTCTTTCACGCGTTATTCTTTCTGCTCTAACTGGTGCCTGACGGGGGTTAAAGAGGTCCTGGCTTCAGGTCTCTAAATGTGCCTTTGCTACTTTCTTTTCAGGGGGCTTTAGAAAGGATCGATTGCAGCCTAAAGATCAGCCAAGCCTGAGGTATTTTTGCTTCTGGTTTCAGACTTAATGTTTCCCTGAAGAAAATGTTAATGTGTGATATTTATGCTCCTTCTGCATTGTATCTTGTGACGCTTCATACTGAAAGGGCCAGTTCTGTTTGGGGAATTAGTCTAACCATAATCTGAAATGACGCTTAAATCTGAACAGACTAATATGTTTTTAAGGTTTTGGGTGATAGGGCCAGATGTTATTGGCCTCGAAAGAGATAATCCTTGTTCTTATTTCAAATGGGCGTGAGGCACTCGGCCGTGAGGAGGGTGACAATGAGCTCCAGACGACTCCAGAGTTCAGAGCACACGTTGCAAAGAAACTGGGAACCATGCTAGACAGGTACTGGTATGCAAGGCTAGAACCATTTGTTCTGTGGGTCAGTTACACTGATGTGTTTGTGTACTAAACTCAGGAAATTCAACATCTTGTCTCCTTCATCCCTGTACTAAGTATAGGCCTCCAATGTTCTGTGACCTAACCTTGCTGGTGTGCTGTGCCCATCGGGTCAAAACTCTCTCTGCAGCACTGCTTGTCTCCATTTGCCTTTGTGGTGAACATCTTGTGGGGAGAAAAGAGAATTTAGGTGCCTTAGCGCTTTCATCACATAAAGGCTGGCAGGAGAATCTTTGATTTGTTGGTACAACCTAAACCAGTACCTGATTCAGGGTTGTGCTGGCAGAGTGCCTGATACTGGGCTGCCACTGTCTTTCTGTTGTGCAGGCATGGCCCTGGAGAATTGGAATTCGTGCTGTTCAGAGCTAGCTTTAGAAACACTGTTTTTAAATTGTTCTTGTGGCTTGCATTGCTGAGGAGAGAAGGCCTGGTCTGCTCTGGAAACAGAGAGCTGAGGCAGCCTCATTAACAAAAAAGGATCTATGCAACATCTCCCTCTAGTCTTGTTTCCCAGAAATACCCAACTTTAGTGCAGTTTGCACAAACCTGTGTAGATCTGACTGGAGTTTTCTGTTTAGTTTCATCACTGTCTTGAAGGAGTCATCAGGACCATCACAGACTTCAGTGGCACAGTCTGACTCTGATGATGATGGTGAGTTCCAGTCTCAGCCATTGTGGCTGTTTTGTGACTGTTACCTGCTGACAGGTGGGGTGGATCCTGTCCATCACCAGCTGTACATCCAACTGACTGATAAACATTTGCACTAAAAGAATTTCTGTTGGTGTCTGTGAGGGCTGTTACTTTGCAGCTCTGACCTCTGTGCCCCAAGTCCTCCCACTTAGTCCCAAATAATTGCTGTCAAGCACTGTGGAAATGCAATCAATGGCAGTTAATTGCTTCCACCTCTGTTTTATATTCTGTCTAAAACCTCCCTATCCATACTTCAGGTTTTCGCCTCTTCTCTTCCTCTGTCCCTGGAGACTGTGGGAAACCAGAGCCTTGCCCTGCAGCAAGGAGGAGGAGGAGGCCAGTTAGCTCCAGGTGAGGTGCTTGCAGCTGCTTTGCTCCTCAGGTGCTGTTGCATCCCACATTTCAGAGGCAGCTGGGACTCCCACAAGGGAATAGGAAGCTGAAGAGCTTGAGAAGTGTGTATTTATGACTCCTATATTTGACTAGATCAGAATTTCGTTTCTTTTTTAGTGCCAGGGAACTAGAAATGTTTGTGGGAGATTTTCTTTCCCCTTCTGGTGTGTGTTAATAACATGTTGGCCTTCAGACTGGTTAAATGCAAACTGTAGGGGTGGGAGTCCCAGAGCTACTGGGTGTTTATCATGTGTCCTCATCTCAGATTACTCTGCTCTCCAAGTTTTGGGTGAATTCAAGGCACAAGTGCAACACAACTTCCTTCCTTCTTGTTACCTTTCCAGTGACACAGACAGTGACCAAGAGTGGCAAAGGTACCAGGAGGCTGCCGTGTCAGCTGCGGATATTCTGAAGCAAAGTGCTTTTCCTGCATTGTCCCAGGGTTCCAGCCAGGATCAGAGTCAGGGTAATGTAGAGCCCAACCAGAAAAAAAAGAAGAAAAAGAAAATTAGGAGAGAGAACAATATTCAAGAGAAAATAATAGACCCAGTAGAGTGTGACCAGATCTGCAAAGATTTGCCTCGGTTGGTGTCTGCAAATGGCCAGCAGGAGAGACATGACGGCAATCACAGAGAGAACTCTGTGCTGCCAGGAGCTGTGAAGAAGAAAAAGAAGAAGAAAAAAGAATGATGATTTTGCTCTGCAAACGGCAGGTGGTTGTGATGGGTGAAAGAAAACCTAACAACAAGAGTTGCTGCAGATGAGGGAAAATTAATTGGCAAAGCTTCTGTTCTAAAAGCTCAGTGGCCTGAGAGACTAATTAAGTGACTTCCTGTGCTACTGGCGTCCCTGAGGAAGGGAACATTGTTCTCCTCACACAGCAGTTGTCTGTGCTGCCGCTTGTGCAGGCCCAATCTGAAAGGATTAAAAACTGTGCCAGACTTGCATGGCAGAGGGATGTGATCATAGCTAGATTCCTCCTGGCTGTTCCTTCACGTCATGAAACCCTTCTGGAGAAAGTATATGATGAATTGAATTTGGTTTACATGGCAACAGGTGATCAACTGCTTTTTCTCTTTGCCTCCTTGTAGACTGCTGAGAATAGCTCCAGCCTATGGGAGACTCATTTATCAAAAGAATCCTGTCAGGAATCAGGGCCCCTTATTTTTTCCCTGCAATCCTCATAACAGTCTCTTGTTGAAACCTGCTGTGTTACTAATCCCTCTGCAATCTGCACCTCTCCAGGGCTCCTGCACATAAACAGTGTGTGGTGAGCTGATTTCAGGATTGGTGTAAATGCATCCTACTGTTCCAGTTGTGTCCATTGATTTTTTTTTTTTTTTTTTATGTATAGGGGTTTTTTAATGGCATCTGTTATTAAATTTTACTATGCTGTTGGACCTATTAAATTTTATAGGTTTTGTGCAACAATGGCTTTCTTGCTGTATCCAGATTCTCCCCAGCAGAGATAGAGGTGGCTCAGGATGGCTCCTTAGTTGCTGGGTGATCAATGCTGTGAAACTGCTACCAGAAGGATTTAAGCCTAATTTAAAAACCACCTTTCAGTCCTTGTTTGGGCTGGTTAATGATTTTGTCTTTCTGAAATACTGTGAGATTTGGTAGTTTTCAGTATGACTCTTTGTCTCTTTATTCTTCACTTCCAGTCTTTCAGGAAATTAACTATTGTTGATAAATACTCTATTTCTGCTTTTAAGATTCCTGGGTTTCAGTAAATCCAACTTATTGGCCCAATTCAGAAGATTAAAAAAAGGTTTAGAGAAACCAAAAGAGTGAAGTATAGCTCTTTGAGCATGGGAAATCATTGTAAGATTCTTGCTGGTTTTTAGTCAAGAAAACACAGCTGACATCCAAAAATAGAAAAGCTAAGAAGAAACTTGGCTTGTAATCTAACAGAATGTGCCAGCAGAAGTTATTTGTCTTATGTACACTTAAAACTTCAGTGTACTAAATTTTAAACCTGGGCTCACAAATGCATTGGTGGCCTAAACATTTCCTTTTGCTTTGTTTTAGGTTTATTTTTATGCTAGCTGGAAATGAGATATATTTGCAACTGATCTACAAGGGAAATTAGGAAACAATTCTAGGATAAAATTCCTCAGAGAATCTAGTTACTGAAATTGTTGATGGTATCTCGAGGAAGCTCTTATCAATGAAACTTTTCATGGACATCTGCAATTTTGACATTCCCAGGTATGATAGCTGAAGAATTCACTGCTGGGCTTTTTCTTGCAATTTTCCCTTCCAGTCTCAAGGTTTTTCATCCATTTCACAGTTGAAAGAGCAGCTCAGTTCCAGTCACAGACAAAAACCTGTTAGCTGGGACTGTTTTCATGTGTGACTAATGATGTGTCAGTGATGTGGATGTTGAGAGTAAATACAGAGGAATAATTAAAGAGGAATTACTAACTACTTCGGGACTAAAACCCTTCACTTAGTGCAAGCAAGACTCTTAGACCCCAGGATAATTATTTGCATACCAAGAACTACAAATCAAGCCTACATGGAAGGTGAGAATGAGCCATGTTCTGTAAAATGTATCCAGGCTGAGTGTTTATAGAGAAAACTGGAGGAACCTCTACTCCCTGTGGGGCATGGGAACCTCCCAGGTGCTGGGCAGTGTCAGGGATCAGTGGGGAATGCCATCCTGCAAATCATTCAGCAAGTCAGACAAGATGAGAATCCACAGGGTTAATGCAGAGAACTGGAATCTCCTTGCAGCTGTTAAACTTTAATTTCTGCATTTAAAACAAAGCAGAGCTATATCAAAAACAACCAAGCCATTTCCACTAGGATAGCATGATTTTAGAGCAGGTCGTTTATAACTGAGAATGTTTGGTATTTTGGTAGTTAATTAAGGATTTATAGCCTGTCAGTGATCCCATACTGACAGGTTTGTGCCAAGGCACTCCCAAATCTGTTTCTTTGTTATTCTCATTGCAAAGCCAGGAGCTTCCAAGGTGCTGTTATTTCTCATAGTTCCTGCTGGTGCTTCCTTGCAGCAAAGGAGAGCATTTAAAGCTGGTGTCCCTTCTTTGGCAGCTCAGCTTTGCTCTTTCCCACATGGTTTAGTGTGGTGTTGGCAGGTTTGTACAGGCCCAGCTTGATGAAAGCTGAGCTGAATCAAAGTCCCCATCCATGTCCTGGCACTGTTGGGATTCTGTCTTGGGCAGCCACAAAAGGATGTCTGGCCATTCTGAGCTGGCTCCCGGGGCTTAGGTTTGCTGGTTTTTGGGGGACGGGGGCGGGGCAGTGGATTTTAGCAGTGCCAGCATCATCTTTCCATATTTTCTGTCTTGATCCTGAGACGTTTTCTCTCCTGGAGGCAGCTGAGTAGGGGGTTGTGTGAGGCTGTGGTGGCAAACAGGGCTGGAGCTGCACCTGGCAGGTTGGCTGTGGCAGTCACTCAGGAGCTACTTGTGGTGGTTACTGGGTGGAAGATGCCATCTGTGTGGAGATGAAGGTCTCGATGACGTTGTGAGTGGATGGCAGGAGCTGGCTGTGGCTGTTGGTGGAGTCAGAGCTTTGGTACAGCACCAGGCTGCTGGAGGACACTGCCAAAGGTACAGGCAGAGGTCAATTGCAGATTCTCGTCAGTCCCCTTATTGTGCATGTACACCCCCCATTTCCAGCATGGCTGTACTGTCCTGACTTGGGGGCATAACTGCTTTTGTCTGTGTGTTTTGTGTGCTGCTAAATACCTTGCTTGGGGCAACGGCCAGCCTGAAAACATTGAGGGCAGTAATCTCCAGAGAGTTCAGTTCTAAGAATTCTAGTTGATGTCCTAGTTCTCCTCTTAGAACTGGGAAGACCCAATGGGAGTCTTCATGAGGGAGTCTTGGGCTTCTCAGCTCTGAAAACTGCACACAGGACTGGCTACTCATTGACACTGATTTTGTTGATATTTTTCAAGGTATTTTCCTTTATAGATTCTGAAGGGGCCATTTTCCAGTCTGGCCTTACATGGACTCTGCTCTGAATCTTTTCCTTGTATTGGCTTTTCAAACCCCTCAGGATACTGGCAGAACCAACTTAGGGAATTGTGAGCCCCATTTACCATTTTCTAGCTGGATTTTACAGTTGGCAAGAAAAACTAAGCAGCATGTGGCTTAAGAGCCACAATAGTAGCTGCTGCTCTTACCAGCAGGGCTCGAGGTGAGGCGTGGGCCTGGCTGAAGGTGCTGGATGGTTGTGTCTTGGTTCTGTAGATGAATTGTTGGTGCCTGTGACACTGGTGTGTGCATCCCAGACTCGGTGTGAGTCTCTGAGTCAGGTGTGAATGCCTGGAGAAAAGAGAGTTATTAGTGCCTGGCTTCTACATCCATTCTAACAGTTGTGAGAGAAGCATTGAGCAGGTGCAGTTTCTGGGGAGATGAAATCCTCCTTGATGATGCAGTGAAGAATCTGCTCTAGTCCCTCCAGTACTGCAGCTGGTTCCAGCAGGGCCAGAGATAAGAAAGATGTTTCTGCTGGGATGGCATAGACACACCCAAAAACCCTTTGACATGCAAGGAGCTGCCTGCAGCCTGGTGCAGCTCTCGGGAGGGGGAACAAAGGCTAAATAAAGACTGGTACCTGTTTAGTTGGTGTCAGGTTGGTCAGGGCACTGAGATTGGCTGTGTCTGTTATCACCATGGTTTGTGGTAAGAGGCCTGTGTGTGTGTATTGAGTCACTTCAGATTTGGGGCCGTAGAGAGCTGTACGTGAAAGAAAACAACATAATGTGGATGCTGGAGCTTTCGCTGAGTTCTCATGCGATGGGACCTGCTGTCTGTCTGCAAAATGCTGGGAGTAGAGGGGCAGGGAGATAAATGCAATAGAAAAATAATTTCATAATTAGAGTGACAATAACAGAGGAAGAAAACAGAGTGCTGTAAGCTCAAGGACCCAGCAAATGCTCCAGAATATTTATTTAGTTAAACAAACGTGGTCATGTTCTTACTGTGAGGGTTCTGTATCTGTGCCATGGTAGCCATGAAGGGGCTCTGGTTGATGTGGCTCTGCACTTGCTGCATGAGGGGCTGCTGGTAGGATGAATGCAGTTGCTGGGAGAACTGGACAGGCTGCAGGGTAGTGAGGCTGCTCCCCATGCTGTTTATTACAGGAACACTTTGGGGCTGGGTTGAGGCCAGGCCTGGAAAACAAGGACTGATGCCAGTGGTGTCCCACACTGTGGGAAGAGTGTGGCTGCTCTGCAAGAGGGGCATCTGAAACAGCCTTTGTGGCAGCTTGTCACTGCAGGGTGATCTCAGATCCTGCTTCTCAGGTGTTCCCTTGGTTCTCTTTGATTAAGAGTAGATTTCATACCTGTGAGAGCGAAGTGGAAATGTCCAAAAACAGCATAAACCCACCTCTGGTTTCCAGTGTTTGTTCCTATCTACATCCTTGTGTACCAGTATAGCCCCTTTTCCAGTTTAGTGATCACTAGGGAGGCCTTACTCAAAAATAAATTCAGAGCACCACCTCAGTGCCCAGTTAATTTACTCCTTTTTTTTTTTTTTTTTTTTTTTTTTGTAATGAAGCTGTTGGCAACAGAGATAACTAGGCTGTAGCTGTCCAGCCGTGTGGAATGGAGTTTCAACTCCTTTTGCTAGGGCTGCCAAACTAAGGAATTTGAATGAGTGAGAGAGGCAGAAGGTTTCACACCTTACTGCCCATTTCCCACAACTGTCCAGACCCTAGTCCTGTAAATCAGCAGGTCTCTCCAGCACTCCAGTTTAATTTTTTTTTTCATTTGCACAGAATTCAAATCCATATCATAATCTTGGGAAGAAATGGAAATTAGTTCACAGCTGTCACTATGGAACAAAACAAGGCCTCTTTCTTCCTGCGAAGAAAATGTAATATATATATAATGTAATATACATTTTATTTTACTTTCTCTAATGAGATGCACTTTGGCAGTAGACTAGTCTTGGAATGAAAAGAAATCTCATAAAAGTCCAGAAAAGCTGTCAAGTGAAAAATATAAAAAAATAGTAATTACTGCTGTGGATTCCAAAGGCATATGCTGCTCTTTGCAGGAAGTGGAACAGGATGTTTTGTCTTCCAAGCACTATGAACATGCTTCAATTCTCATCATTTTAAGATAGTATTATATTTATATTTGGAAAGATGAAGAGCAGCAAACCAAAACATTGGCATAGGAATAGATTGTAAAAATCCCTTACTCTTAAAACGTGGTTTTTGTGTGTAACTTAATTCTAATGTGAATGAGGAACATCTGTCCTTAATCCCACTGGTATTTGCCAACAGCGCTGCTAATCTTTGCTGACAATTTCCTCAGGTTCGTATCACTGCCAGCTTAGTGATAAGGCTTTGAAAATGGGGCAGGTGATTGTGCCGAGGAGAGGCAGCTCTTGCTGTGGAATTGGGCACTGCAGGCACTACTCACCGATCACCAGCGTGGAGGCTCCGGTGTTGGTGAAGGCGGGTGCCAGGGACGGGGTCTCGCCGGCCCCAATTGCCATGACCCCCGGCAGGGATGCCATGATCAGGTTCTGGGTCTGCTGGCTCAGCGTGTGTGGGCTTTGCTCTAGGCTGTGCAGGGCAGTCAGGGTGCTGACAGGAGGGAGAGTTCCTCCAGGAGCTGATACCTGTGGGAAAGGAGAACTCTGAACCTGCAGCAGGCAAGTCCCAAAGCTGTGATAAACACCTTTCTTTCCTGCTCTTGCCCCTTGCTAACTGGGAAGGCTTCACATATTCTTGTCTGCAGTGTCTGTGTGCTCATTGATTAACTAGCACAGGTCAGCTGTTGACATACTAAGTGTAAATCCCTGCTGGTTTTGTTCTTTCACGTTTAAGAAATCATAAGAATGAGATGAAGCCCACTACATTATGTATAGGGAAAGATCATCTTTTGTTTCATAGCTGAGGACAGAAGATGAAGCAAAGAGAAATTAAGAGGCTCAGGTAACTCTACACAGTAATTCTAGTAGCAGAGTTCAGCATGAAATCCAGGAGTTCCTCTTTCCTTTAGAGACCTGTAGTCATAGTATTGTGGAAGAGCAAAAAAGCATTCTAATGATTTGGCTGATAGAGAAAGTTAAATGCCTTATATTACACTTCTTTTCTCTCCCCTCAGACAAAAAGCTGTAAGGAATCTTCAGTAAAAATAAGCACCAAGAGGTTAAACAATAGGACAAACCACCTTGACACTGGTTTTAGAAGACAGACATAGAAGATTTTCAGGACCTCGTGAAAGGCTTATTATTTTCAGCAAGAAACCAGAAAGACTGCAAAGTGAGTGACTGATGAGATTTAAATCATACTTATTTTTAGCAACCTTAACTTTGCCTCTGGCCAGCCTGTGCTAATGCAAACTTCTGCTGACTGTTTCTCTGAAAGCAAGGACACATGTGCAGACTGAAAATGATCAGTCATGTACTTCTGACGTTTCTTTGTTAATGATGGGGGGAAAGGTCTGGTCAGATCTCAGTAGGAAATTGGCTTTGACCAGGCAATCTAATTATCCAGTATATATCTGCATCCAGGCTGTTTAGCTTCATTTTTACAGGTAAGAGAGATGTAAGTATGGGTCAGTGTTCTAGTAATCCTACTGGTCTGATCAACTCTCTTGAGATGGGTAGAGTCCAGGTAAGAGTTAGAGATGAGATGAGAATCTCTCTGTGCAAAGGAGAAGAGAATAGGGTTTCCTGGGAGGAAGGAAATCTTGGCATACCTTGAGTGCTGTGTTTCCAGAACAGACTGTTTTAATTGATCATAAGCAAATGTCTTCTTGCTTTCATGCTCTAATACCTGTCCCCACCACAGTCTATCTCTGGATTATTGATCTTACATGGTCAGTGCAGTGACTAATATATTGTTACATAATGTGTTATGTAACAATATGTTACATATGACTATGTAACATAAGAAGGTGGATTTAACTACATTCTAGAAAAAATACCCATTAATAGTTCATATTATGACCACAGGCAAATGGCCTGACACCTTCTAGTCAGCAGAACCAGAGTATCCATCACTTACCAGCTTAGTGTCTGTGCTTAGCAGGTTCTGGCTGGGCTCCAGTCCAGGGGGAGAAACCTGATGCAGGATGGTTTGGGTGGTCACCATGGAGCTGTTCCCGTGGTGGTTGCTGCTGGAGGACTCTGCCTCGCTGGCTGGCTGCTGGTTGTACCTCACTCCTGAATCACAACAGGAGGGAAACTGCTTGTCACAAGTGAGAAATTGAGAAACTTAGGCACTAAATTCAGTTTCCTTTGCAGGCACTTGCCACCAGATTTTTGGGCAGATACTTAATGGTCGGTAGGGGAGCCAGAAGAACAGGCACTCCTTCACACCCTGCCCTGACTTTCCCCTGTAATTTGGTGTAACTGCTTCCTCAAACACTGACTGGCTGTGAGTGCTGCAGGGAGCAGGAATCCACCCCTCTGGATGTGGCTGTAGAGAGGAGTCTCAGTGAGATCATCTCTTCCCAGAGTAAGAGCAACCCCCAGCTCTGGTGAAGCTGAAAAAGCTGTGCTCCTTTTGGACGGAGAATGACTTTTCCTCACGCCTGAAAACTCTGTCACAGAGTCTGATGGGGCTGGCATTGAAGGGAGTAAGGGGCACACATGACTGAAAGGGCATGGAACTGAGTTCTGGCAGGCAGTGATGACTCCTGGAACAGAAAGTTTGGGGTTGATGCCTGTCAGCTCAGTAGGTGTAGTACTTCTCACAGTAAGTGAGAAGCTTTGGCTGTGGGTTTTGCTACTGAATTTTATCTCCTTTGACATTCTAGCCACTCTCCTCACCCAGAGACATGGTCTCTTTGTCACCTTTGCTCTTCCCTTGTAACAAATCTGCTTTTTCTATATGTAGATTCATTTCCTAAAGGGCTGGACTTGGGAGACAGTTTGGGTGACTGAGTTTGGGGAGGTTCACCCTTCTTTCAGATCTCCCTGTGGTTGTTTCTTACCGTGAACTTTGCTGGGTGAGAGAGCAGGTGGTGGCTGGAGGGAGGAGGAGCTGTGGGGGGTTAGGGGAGGGGCAGAGCTGGGCTGGGGTCCACTGAAGGTGTCCATGGCCAGCTTGTGCCGAAAAGCCTCCTCCTTCCTGCGATTGGCAAACCAGTTGTAAACTCTGACCTCTGTCACCAGGTTTGAGCCCAGTCCTTGGGCCTGAGATGGGGAAACACCTCTCTGAATACACTCTGCCCTGTTGGGAAAAGCACAAGAAGAGCTTTGCTGAGCAGGGCTTAGAGACACAAATTAAGTGCACAGCCCCAAAGTGGCTGTGGTCTGGCACACTGTGTGGAAGGGTCCTGCAAGACCTGAGGCATTTCTTATGCTCTGTGGACAAGGAATGGTCAGTTGTGGCATTTAATTCAAGCGTGGCTGGTGTCAGTGGTGCCACTCAGTGCTGTACCTTTGGCCTGCCTTGCAGCAAACACCAAGAATGCAGAGGGACCCTGCTGTGCCCCTCTTCCTCAAAGACATGCACCCACCCTTACCTGTTGCACTCTTCCACCAGTGCCTCCCTCTCTTCTTTGCTGGGGTTTTTCTGCCTCTCATAGGCTTGGAACAGGATCTGTTGTGAGGCAGGACCCCACTTAAAGCGATTTCTTCTTCCCTTCTTGGTGGGCAGATCATCTCCCATGGGCTCGTCTGTCAGTATACCCTGGCCAGCGTGGGTGAATTCTGCAGGCACAAAGGGGAAAGGGAAGTTTTTCCTTGAAAACAATAGAGAGTAAGGACAAGCAAGGGAGAGCAGAAGCCTGTATGAAACTGAGACAGGAGAGCAGTGGTTGCCATACTTACGCTGGGCCACCTCTCGCTGCTTCCGGACATACCACGTGTACAGGGCTGCTCGTTTTTGGGTCTTCATGGGAGTGCCCTTGTTGAGGTGTTGGGAGAGGTGGGATTGGTTCAGACCTGTGGTGTCCACCACCTCACGCTGAGGGATGTTGTGCTGCTGGAGGTAAGATTTTACCATCTTTGCTACTCGCCAGGGATCCTCTCTGGAAGGAACAGAAAATATTTCTCAGGGCAGAGAGATCAAACACCTGCTCTCAGCAGACCTGGATTTCAAGGCAGTGCAGTAATAGCTCCTGAGGGGCACTTGTCAGTCATCACCATCATGTTTGGTGAGGCCAGAGTGCTCATTGGCTGCAGGGGAGAAAGCTGTTCCTCTGTGTGCTGCCTTGCTCAGTTTTGACTCTGTGTGCAGGGTAAAACTGCATGACATTAGAAATAAAGTGCAAAAGATGTAGCACTGGCTTCCTCTGAACTGCTGTCTGTACACACTTAGGTCTGCCTTTAGGAAGAGACTTTGCTTACCAGGGGAATTTCCCAATACACAGAGGCAGCCTCTCTCTTTCTTTTCCCTACATAACTTCTCTTCTCTATCCCCCTCTCATTAAAGCAGATGGGGCAGATATACTGAGCTTTCCAAGACAGATTGATTGTGATACTAGACTGAACTTGACTCGTGCCCTGATTCTGGTCCAGGCTGGGTTGCCCTACAATGATTCAGGAAATGGAAACAAGCTGTCATTATACTGTGGCATGACAGCTCTGTATGTATGTATATGTATATGACAAATCATCCAGAATTATGTTCTTACACATCTGCTACGTGTTACTCAAACATTGGTTCACACCTAGATCTACTCAGAGCTTCTAAATGCAATATAAAACTACTGGCAAACCACTAATCCCTCTTATTGCTCTTCTCCTTTGGGTAACAGCTGAGGGAATAGAACTATTTGAGACCTGCTCACAAAATTTGATGAACCGTTTTGGATTTTACAATTTATGTGATCCTTTGGGTTATATGATCTCCAGTTAGAATATCTATTAAGGTTCCTAAGGAAAATAGAGAAAACATGACTGTGTCTTTATGTGCATTGATTTCATCACAGCTGAAAGTCACAGTAGAAAGAAAGATGTGAAACCCATCAGTCTAAATCCAAACAGTGCCAGAGCACCTTTGCAGAATAGCTCCTGGCTCACTTTGAACAAGAGCATCCTTCTGTGCCTTCTGTGGGAAATGTCTGGAGGAAGTGGTTTGCTGTGCTGTAGGAAGACACTGGTGTCATATGCAACACCAACATCAAAGGAGCAGTGGGGAGGAAAAAGGTACCTGGGAAGGTGCAGAAACTGTCACAAGAGCACACATGTCTGAGCAACAGGCAACAACTGTGCTGTTCATGGCTTTGTTGACTCAGGAGGTTGCTGGAGGCTGCACAGTGATAAAGGAGGACAAAGTCCACACCTGTTCTCTCAGTACAAACACCCTTATCTCTGTTCCCCTGCAGCCCCTCTCCCAGGGGCTGAGTAGTCCAAGGAGCAAGCTGCACAGCAGTTAAAGTGTGACACAAACGGTGTCAGTTACAGCTTTTTGAAGAACCTGCTTAAAATAGAACATAGAATAGAGAACATTTGTTTCTTTTTTATATGGGAGCACTTGCCACAGAGGCTTCTGATTTTTACCATCTTCCCTTAACTATCTTTGTCTTTCAGAAGCCTCAGATTGAGCTGAATTTAAGAAAGCTTTTCTTTCCTCATGGTTTTGTCGTTGTTTTTGGTTTTGTTTTCTCCTACTGCCTAAACCAGTCTCCTGCCTTTGTACTTGTGATAGTCTGGCCAGCACCTGCACCCTGTGTTCATTGTCCAAGTCCCTGTACAGAGGAGAAGAGACTGACTGGGAAGCTGGCCTCTTCAGTTGGAATTCTGCCTCAGATAGGAAGAGGAAAGACTCTGGAAGTCTCTATTAGTTCCTTTCTGCACCCCAGTCGAGTCAGTTTTGTCTTCCCTGTTGAGATCCTCACTTTGTGGCAGGAATAAACCACTAAGTTCTGTGAGTCTCTTCTCACAGTGGTTTTTGTCTTCTTTTGATACAGTAGGGAGCTTTGTGATGCAAAATAGTGCAGGGAATCTTAGTACAGTGTGATTTCCTAGGACAGCTGTATTAAATCCTGGCTAGTCTGTACATTGTCAAAGGGCAGTTCTCCAAAACCAGTGCAGCAAGTCCTTTAGGCCCAAGGCCACACCACAGTCCCAGTGGTGACAGCTTGGCCAGGTGACCCCTTGCTCAAATGCACAGTTCCAACTGCAGAGCCTCCATCAAAGACATCAAAAGTTGAAACCTTTTCTCTTTTACTGGCTATAAGACTATCACTGACTGTCAGAGGGGAGGATTTCACTCTAAACTGACTTCTGCTTGTTGTTACAGTCAAACCTCAATTGTTTCAGTGAGTCAGAACTGCACAAATGCTCTCCTTCCCTATCTCCAACACTGTTTTCTGCCTTTTAGTTTCCCTTTCTCCTCAGATGCAAACTGTCTCCCCAAGGTCTTGTTCTCCAGGGTCTAATCTGTCTCCTAGTTGGTGTCACACAGGTGGCTTTTACTTCCCTCTTCTGAAGTCTTGTTCTCCTGCTCTCAGTTGCTTATTGCTATGTGGTCATAGCCCTTCTCCATGGCTCATCCCCACCACAGGGGCCAGGGTTCTTTCTCCATGTCAGCTTCCCATTTCCTTAGTTCTGAGGTCGGTTTTTAAGGGCGTTTTCACCTCCCTTTTGTTACCTGAACAATAAGTAACCCAGGTAGTTAGTTATAAACTCAAAGGGAACAAGAGGCTGGTTGATAATTTATAGCAACATCTCAAATTTAAATGGAAAGTAAATATCAAGTTGTTAGCATTAAAGAAAACCCATTCCAGAGAGCTGGAGATGTAACATTCAAGGGACCTTCTCCCTCCTTCACTCTTCCTGACTTTTTATTTTTCCTTTGTTCTTTTCTTTCTTCTGCTCTTCCTCATTCTCTCTCTCTCTCTCTCTCTCTCTCCTTCTTTCCTGTTCTGATTGTCAGGTGGGAGAAGCCTTCATTTCCCTGAGGTGGGTTCTGAATCGCTGCTTTGGACCAGACCTTGCTCAGGCAGAGGTTCAGAGTGAAGTGCTCAGGATCCTCCAGCCCTTTCTTCTGGAGCTGCTCCACAGCCCAGAGCACAGCCTGGATCCGGGCTGGGCTCAGGGAAGGTAAGACCATCCATCCTGGCCGTGCTCCTTTCTGTTGAGCTTGGCCTGGTTTGCCTCATCTTGGTTTATATGTGGAAATGAAAGGGGTGTGGCAGCTTCATCTCCAGATCCCCAGCTAGTGCTGTTCTAAGGGGGAAAGACTGGACCTTTGTCATTATGTATCTTTGTTCTCTTTTTTCCTCCTGGAAAACATGCTTTTATCCCTGCCTCCAGGGGAAATCTGTTGCTTATCTCAATTTCTCTCTTTCCTAATGGAATTTCACCCCTTGCCCTACAGGTGGATTGCTGTGCCTCTCTCCATTGGATTGATTCCTCTCTCCATTTGCTTTACCTGCAGTACTATGATCCCTTCCCCCAAGGTAGCCTCCTTCTTGCTTTATATTCTGGGAATATCTGGGAGTTTCTCCACGCAGCTCTATCACCCTACTGAGTAATTTAGTTCTTATCATAGATGCAATTTGTTCTCTGTATGGATTGATATGGAAAGAATGTTTTTATTCAAACTGTAAATCTATGGGAGATCAACGAGACATATGAAAGGACAAAGAGAAATTATGTTAATTCCCCACTGGAGAAACCTTTATCTGAACTGCTTTTAGCATGTTTTCTCTGTAGGGAAGCAATCTAATCTAACACCCATGGGTGCACCCAGTCCTGTGGGTGTATCTTCTCTGTTCTACTCAGCTTTGACCAGAGTTTTTCAAGCTGGTTTCAGCTTTAGTGGTCCTGTGAAGACATAGTTGGTCTCTTGGTGCTGTCAATTTTTTCTCTTTCCAGCCCCTGGAAAGCCTAATAATGGACACTTTATGTGATCCTACTTTATAAAGCAATGACTTTATAAGCAATGGCTACAGTTACCACAAAGACTTTCCTGTATCAGCTGCCCACAAGTCAATCTCTCTGTTAAAATTTGGTCTGCAGACCAGGAATTATTAAAATTGTTAATAATGCCCAGAGGCTTCTGTCTAAAGGGAGAATTGCCTCCATCTGTCTTCTGCATTTGAAACCCTTGTGTAGATGCTGAAATAGTTTTGTATCGACCTTTTGCTGGGAATCTCTGGGTATAGAGATTCTTGCCTGCCTTTCTTTTTTCTATTGCTGGAAGTAATTTCTGCCATAGACTATTCTGCTCTGCTTTACAATACTTACACTATTTTAACGACATTACTTTTAGGTATCTATTAATGGAAAGGTTTGATCTTAAAACCAAAAAAAGTTTATTAGTAGATAACAACTTCTTAGGGTATTATCAACCCCTGATACTGGTTCAGATGCTTTGAATAGAATTTTAGACACTTGATTTGATTAGAAATTTGAAACATGGCATTGCAGGCTTTCTACTGTTTTCATTTTAACTTGCTTAATTTCTATCTATTATAGACCTCCATAGGTGTACTTGTAATTTTTTTCTGAAACTGAGGCTTGTAGTGTCTTCATACTGTCCTCAACAGCAGAAGTGAATTGCTCTGTCCTGTGGTGGGGGAGACTGGTGACAGATCTCTAATGTTTCAGAGTAAAGCCTTTGTTATTAAGAGCAAGTATGAGGTTTAGGAGATCCCTGTCCTTGCCCAGTCTCCTCTGTGCTGCCTCAGGGGTTTAGGTAGGTCCTAGAATTTGTCTGTACCTCAGTTTCCGTTTGTGAAAGGGAAATGCTGCTCAGCAGACTGTCTGACTGTTCACCAGAAAGTGTTAATGTGCCAGGTTTGGAAGAGAGGTAAGACTTGTGGTGAGGCTGGTAAGCACAGGGAAGACTGGCAGCAAGATCCTAGAAAGGCAGGAAGGATCAGAAAGCAGAAATGGTGCTGAAGTGAGGGTGACAGGAAGGAATTCTCTCCATCCCTGTGTCTGTTCTTAGATCACAGCAGATGTCACTTCAGTCCTGCTTCACCCACTCATTAGAGAAAAGGGACAAAACCACGGAGGTCTTCCTCAACTTCCATGGCTTCCTTTCTGGAGAGATTCTTGATAAACCATCAAAAGTTAATGATCAAAAAGCTTATCAGGGTCTTTTCATCTATAAATTTATAAGACAAAAGAGAAATAATAAAGCCATTGGATAATTAGTAACTAGCCAGGGCCCGCCCGGTGCCACTGGGCTCAAACTGCCCCAAGACCTGCACGCAGACTCAGGAGGATGAGAAGGAGACAAGGATGAGGAGAAGAAAAAGAGTGGGAGGCAGGGAGAGAATCAGCCAAGGAGACAACAAAATGGGAGGAATAGCAGCAGAAACAATAGTGAGGAGAGAAGGGAACTAGGTACAAAGAATGTGAAAGATGTAAAGGAAGCAGAGAAAACTTAAAGATGAGAAAGAGCTGGAAGTGCAGAAGAAATGAGACATAGTGGGCCAGGAGGAGGAATTAATTACTGGGCATGTTTCCCCACCCAGGTAAGAGCTGATCCAGTGAATTTTCCTCTCTAGGGTTCTGCAGAATCATCAACTCCCAATCTGTCAGGCAGCTTTCTTTTAAGTATTTACAGTGAATGCTAATTCTTGTCATGCTCTTTTCTTAGCTCTGGCCTTTGTGGTGGGATTTGATGTTTGCTTCTGGTGTTACATTTTCTGTTGATTTCCTTTGCACGTGAAAGAGAGTGATCAGAATGCCTGAGAAATTCCCTAGTGGATTTATAGTGAAGATTTTAGGTGCAAGATGTTGCTGCACATCTGTCTTCTATTAGCTTGTCATTTCAAATTAGCTCCAAAACAGGCAAGAATCTGTTGTGATAGATGGTAGGATGAGCCTGATCCTTGCTTTGACAGACCTCTTGGGTCTCCCATGGGGATTGTATCCCAGGAAGAATCCCAATGGGAAACTGAGTGAATGTTTCTCTGAGTCTATTGTGAGGCTTATTAGTTCAGGGAGCTTTTCCTGTTTTTTGATCTCAAAAATGCTTGTGTGCAAAGGCACATTTGTGTGGCAACAAACCCTGTAACCGTTGCTGCATATGTACTTTGTAACTGTGGCTGGTAGAAGCAGTGTGTCTCTCCAGGTTTTAACCTCTGCATGTATTTGGTGTGTGCTTTTCCTATAGCAAACCCCAGTCAAATTAACAATATCATCCTCCTTAAATACCGCAGGGAAATGTTGCAACTTCACTCTGTCATTCATACAAATATAGCACCAGCTCAGGGTGACCAGTTATTTGTTGCTTTGGGTTTTTTTTCCTGATGACTGAAATTGTGAATTGTATTAAAAATTTATGTCCTAAACCCTAACATTCAGTCAAAGAGATGAGAGTTAGACAGGCCTTGGACTATTCTGAAGCCTTGATGCTATAAGCATGTCAATATGTAATCAGGCTCCATAGCTTCCTTCATGCATTTTAAGCGAGATAAAAGGAAAATCTGAGCATTTATAAAGCATTTGGGGGTGTTTGGGGGCTGCTAGTCCTGGCATGGATGAAGATTGTCCCTGTGCAGCTAGATCAATTGTGAATACTAGGGACACTGAGGAGAAGGGGAAAGGAAAAGAGAGTTAGAGTGCAAGAAAGCAGCAAAGAGGAGCAGTAAATCTGTCCTTACTGTAATAGTCTTTCCACCACAGCCTTCTGGTGAGCAGCCTCCTCTGGGCTCAAGTTTTCCAGCTCCTTCATTATTGGAGGGGTAAATTCCTCTCCGTCATCTGAGGTTTCATCTTCCGATACCCTGGACTCCCCCATTCCGTTGGGGAGGTTGGGGATGTCGGGACAGGGCTCCCCTTTCTCAGTCTGGAGGGCATTGATGGCGCGCTGACTTTCGCTCTGCAGCCCGTAGGGTTCCGCTTCGCTCAGTGCCTTGATCAAGGTCTCCTTGGTCAGCCCCGACTCCAGCAGCGCTTCCAGCAGCTCCACTTGGAGATGAGTCAGCTTCGAGACCATGGTCTTCAGCCCGGTGTCTCTTGGGTTTGAATTTCGGGTTATCCTGCTTCCAGCTTCTCTACACCATGGTCCTGAGGTAACACGCCCGACTGTCAGGAGAGTGGGCACAGCGCAGCCTCCCGCCTTTACACCCCCCCAAAAAAAACAAAATACAAAATTGAGCCACTTCAGACCCCCCACGACTGTCCTGAGCCAGTGCTGATAAAGGGACCCTTGGCTATCTGTTTACATTGGAGCAAATGTAAATTCTCCAAGGTTCATATTTATCTGTGTGCTTTAGCAAGTTACTGAACTTTGGACTTCAGCACTGCCGCAGCAGTTCACAAAGTGCAGAGGGAGAGAAAGCAGGGGGAGGGGGAAAGGGAGGGAAGCAGGAGAGAGAAGGAGAAGAAAATGAAGGGATAAAAAATCTGCAGCGTGGAAAAGTGAGTATGGAAAGAAAACTAGGCAGATGGGGATGGAGAAGCATGGCTTACTTCTGGCCTCATTAGTTTTGGAGAAGGAAGGAGGTGGAGCACCCAAAGGGAAGAGCTGTGCTCGGTTGCCCGTGGTTCAGGACAAGATGCTGCCATTGGAATATCGCAGAACCTGCTCAGAGCTCGGGCAGTGCTGAAGTGCAGCCAGTGTCAGACCCTGCCAAAGGCTTTGGGCTGAGAGCAAGCCACACTGGCAGCTGCACCGGCCTTTGTGCAACTCCCAGCAGAGGGGAGGCGATCCTTGGCTTCATGTGAACATTCCCAAGCCTCGCAGGGTGTTCTGAAGCTCCAGCTGATTTCTGTGGCAGAGCATCAAGACTTAAGTGACTTTTTCAGTTCTGGCTTTGGCTTGCTGGGTACCTTGATGTGCAAATACTAGTAGTACTTCCGTTTTACCTTGCTATGTTTATTGCTCAACTATGAGCAGGAGCAGTGTTAATAATTTGGGGGATTGCAGGGCTTGCCCCTCTGAGTTTGTGATTCATGTATTTGGTAAAGGATATCCCTGGGTGCTGAGTCACACTCAAAGTCCCTGCTCTATCACCAACTTCTATCATGCCCTACTGCTTCTGATGAGTGCTCTGGGAAAACTTGTGGTTCCCCTTTATCATCTGACTCCAATCCCTTCTTGATACCAGCCCTGCTCTGAGGTTCTGCTCCCACCTGTTGGGTGATTTCCTAAAACACGATCCCTGGCTTGGCTGGAATCGCTCAATACACTTCTCCAGGAATCTTTATGACTAGATTGTGTTTTCTGGTCTGAAATGATATGGATGAATCTATCTACTTTAAGTGGCTAAATTAGGGAGTAACTTGATGTGCACATGTGGACACGATGCATGAGTGATTCCTTGGAGGATGTAAAGCTGCTGTTGCCAGGGGCAGCTGCCTGTGTCTCTATACTCCCATCAAACATGAGCTAAAGGGAGCCTGGTAGGGCTGTCCCCAGGCTGGGCAGTGTCCCAGGACAATGCTGCAGAGGACCTTGGCCCCTATTTTCCCCTCGTGGGCACCACTGGCCAAGCTCTCCCAGCTCCTGAGTCAGCAGCTGCAGGACAGAGTTCCTGCAGAGGGACCCTCCTCCCTGCAGGCACCGGGCGGGACTGCGTTAACTCTTGCCTTTTATTTCAGATCTGCACCCAGAGCACCACGTCCCCTCCCTGCAGGGCGTTAGCAAAGCTTTAATGGATACGGACGACTTTGTGTGGCTAAAAAGGAGTAAGAATTCCGAGCCCATGTAAAAACATTTATTGCAAGAAATTTTCATGTGAACATGAATGTAAAAAGACAACTTCAGCTTCTAAAGATTTTTTGGGGGGTCATACTCTTAATAAAGAGTTGTGCTGGTTTTGCACCCGTCACAGGAGTGGTGAACATTTTTTGGCATTGTACTGTCAGTATGTTGATACAATTTCCATGCATTTTATTTGTTATTAATTACAGTTTTCCTTTATCCCCGCCCCTCAGGTAGAAATGACAACATTACTGGCTGGTAACAGTAATTTTCAATTGTAATTCAATTGTATCCAACCATGACATACACTTTCTGCATGATATGTCCTTATAATGCAAGGATTTTGCAAACAGACCCAACAGATTGTGGAGCTCTTGCAATATGTGACAGAGATGTTGTCATGCTGTGTTATTTATTTCTGCCTCTCTTTGGCATGGTCATCTCTTTTACATAAACCAAGATGGAAAATATTACCACTGTTCTTGTTAAAAAGATTGTCCATATTCTGTTGGTGTAAAAACCTGTTAAATGTTTGAGGGGTAATGGGGACACAAATCATTGAGTTGAAACAAAGAACAGCAATATTTGTCAATGGAAGCTGTAAAGAGAAAAAAGCATAGCAACGAATTGTGTCTGTATTATGTGGTTTCAAGGGTTCCTTGTGCACCTAGAAGTGCTGCTGCTTCTGCTTGCCTTGAAGACCTTCAGTTGTAGAAGCTTTTTTTGAAACCAGTGAACTTTGAAGTCTATAAAACCAGAAATGCACATCTGTTTGTATGGTAGGACCTCCCTGATTGCTACAAGTAGATGCCACGTGGAGAACGCTTAGCTGAACAAGGAAACATTTCAAATACTGAGGAGGAGGTAAATATTCTCTATCACTTTATCCTGAAGGGCTTTTTCCTTTGGTCTATTAGAACTGTCCATTTTAAACTATAGGAACCTGGGCAATTAGCAAAAAAAAAAAAAAAATAAACTTATCCGCTTTCGTCTTTCCATTCATTGGAAACTGCCAGGTTGTGCCAGTGAATGGCTCAGCCCCATGGAGTATTTCAGGTTCCTCAGTGCAGGAGAACCAGTGAGCTTTTCAGTGTTTCTTAAATGTTTAAAATAGCTAGTGGTCAGACTGAAAGGGATTCCTGTTGTGAATTAGCCAGCATCCCTATTTTACAGCCTGGCACTAAGTATCATATTTCTCAGGTTATTACAAGTGCAGTTGTGAAGTGATGAGAGAATAGCAGAGGTCAAGGGTGGAAGGTAGACTGTAGTTCTATTGGAGGAAGAGCTCAGTTGCAGAGTGCCATAATCAGACAATGTTCTCATTTAGCTTAACTGTCCCCAGGGATTGTGCCTTGAGGATGAATATTTGAAATAAGGGGACTTGGGTTTCCTATACTCATCTTTATCTATTACCAGTGCTTACTATATGTTGATTTTCTTAATTGTAACTATTTCCCAGGCCATGACTTGATTCTCAAGTCATTCTGATTAATATGGTCACTGTAATGGGAGAAACTTAAAGTTTGAAGACACCAGGAGATACTTGCTTGTTTTTCTCATGTTTGTGGTATTTGGTTTTGTATTAACTGTTCCACAGTAATCTCTTCTCCCCTGTATCTAATAAAGTGAGTGAATTACTTAACACTGAAAACACTGCATGAAAGTGTGAATGGGTACACAATAGGAACATTATTCTTATTTTACCTTTACTGGTCTATATTCTGCTTATTGCAGTGGGCAAACCCACAGTAAGGGACAGCAGAGCCCTGTGAACCTCATGGAAGGCAGAATAGACTCCCAAACCCTCACTCCTGTATCAACACCTTTTTTACCTCTGATATTTTAATTTACTGAATTATATCTATTATGAAGTGTACTTGATGAAAAATACAGTCATTTGCTGGTACAAAGCCAGTGTAACATGGCTTCAAGGAGAGCATACAGAGAAGGAAATAAAGCCTAAATATATTTGCAATGAAAGTGCTACTAGAGGGAGCCCATATAGTTCCCTGAATAGGGTGGTAAAATTGCCACTGGCAAATGAAACATGGAGAAATTATTCTTTTAGTAATTCTTTACCATTTTACTGTTCTTCCTGCTGTGACTGATAAATGCTTTACTGGCCTGAATGACATTAACATAATCCCCTCCTTGAAATATGAGAGCTATTATGATAATGTTCACCCTTATTTCTATTATTGAGGGGGGGAAGCTACATGAGTACCAAAACTGATTATTATTTGTGCATTGGGAGCTTAGTCCCAAAAGGCACACAGGAGTGTGAAAAATCTGAGATAATTGTAATTTGTACGTTGTTTTAATGGAGTTGGATTTCAGCTATTTGTGCAAACCCTGAGTATCTCAGTGGGGAAGAACTTGCTTGAATATATGGTTTTAATGCTTCCAATATATACCTATTTAGCTTTTAATGTAATAGTCTTTGGTGTAAATATGAGATTATAATTGAAAACTGTGATTTTACCAAGAAAGAAGCTGTTTTTTTCATCAGTGGGCTGGGCTGGATACAGAACTTGGAGTTGTGATGTGGTAAATCCATGGGGCAAATGGGTTTAAATGACAAACTTTCTCTACACGTTCCTCTACCTCTATGTGGAAACAGGTCTGTGTCCTCCTTCCCAGTCAGCTCGCATTTTCTTCCCTGTTTCCACCATCAGACTGAGGGTGAGGGTGGAGATCAGGAGCAGCCCTGGAGCTGGGTTATGAAGGAGTTTCCCACTAGGTGGTAGTGAAGAGAATTGTGTCACACATGGTCAGTGCACGTTTTAATTAGGTTTATAAAGGGGAATCCCACAAGGATCTTACAAGCAAATAGCCTCGTGTAGCTCCCAGCTGTACAGCCAGAAGTGGATCTCTGGGTTTTGGGTTTTTTCCTCCCTTTTCTGCTCATTTCCATGCTATTTGTTCCTCCTAAACAAAGCAGAGTTGACAACTACACCTGTCATGTCCTTCCCTGAAGGGTGAAGTGTCTACATGAAGCTCCTCTGGTTCTTTCCACCTCCATTACAGCAGAATCAAGACATGGTTAGCTAAATGTCATCTGCTGACATTTAAACAACTTGGAGGTGAGGACTCTTTGTAGCCAGTACTTTCATCTGATTTTTCTCTACCACACTTGCCTCTGGGAGCTGCCCTTCCAAATACAAAAATAATTTTTAAAATGGTTTTGTTTGCTGCTAGTTCTGAAATACATTGACAGGTCTAAGTAAAGCATCAGTCTACATCAAAGGTTCCAGGCAGAACAGGTATTTTGGGAGGACTTTGTAATGTCACAGTAAACTGTCACTGAAATTCAGACTAAAGCTCTCATGTAGGTCCAAAGAAAGACTGTACAAAAGATATGCTGAGAAAATTGTCTGAGGAATGCAAGCAGTGCTCCAGTTTGCAGTGAGAGCAGATGCTGGGTCTGCAAGGAGGAATAAATTTCTCCTGTGAAATCATCCCACTGCTATCCTGTAATGATAGAGCAAGCTTGCAAAATCATTTAATAGTCTAGTCACAAAGCCTGAGATGCTGGAAAGAAATTATACTTTAATTGCTCATCAGCTATAAATCATTTGTGCCAAATTAATGTGCTGGAAAATTTGCAAGACTGAGAAACTAGAAGCTATTTCAATATGAACACAAAGCAGAGATATTGTTTCATAGATACCAATATCAGTTTTACATCATTATTCTCAGCAAAAAAAAAAAATAGGAGAGGCTCTTTAGTATCAAGACCAGGCTGAAGTCCTGATTTATCTTTCCCTGCATTGATTTTAAAGGAGATGTTCTTTTTTCTTCTTACATTGACTGTGTTATAATCAACAAAAACGGTAGCACAAACAGGCATTCCAGGCACCCAGGTTTGCACCACAGTAGAGTGAGGATTCCTAATTATTTGTTCATTATCTAAGCATTTCTGCAGGCTTTTCTGCTGTACTGAAGAGAACAAAAGCAGAGAACCTGGCCATCGTGCAAATCCCACCCAGAGCCCAGGATTTTTTTTTTTTTTTGTAGACAGGGGATATGTGTATGTGGGAACAGCAGAGTTTCCCCCAAACTGACAGACTGGGCTGTGGATCCCACAGCTCTGGTTCTGGGCGTGACTCCTCCCTTCTCTCATAGCCACCAAAGCTCTTGATGGGCACAGGGACTGTGCACGGGGCACAAGCCGAGGGCAGAGATCAAACAGGGGAGGAAGTTTTTCCAGGTAGTCCAGCCTGAACTGGATGAGAGGAAAGTTTATCATTCCTCACCCTCTCATCCTTCCAGCACACCCAGCTGCCACGACTGACCCCAGCAGGGGATCCCATGACCCAGTCAGGCACGGTACTTGGAGCATTTCCACCTCATGGCTGATAAATCCGATTCTCAAACAGATGTCAGTAAGTGGGTAAAGTGCTGATTATGTCGGGAGCTCTAAGGTCATTCCTGTCCACGAGGCCAAAGGGCTGTGAAAATCACAGAGGATTTGGATGCTGACACAACCCAAATCACTTGTTGTGAAAGCATAAAGATACAGGGGAAGAAACCCTCAGAGTCCAGCACCATCTTAATAAAAGCCTTGTTTAAGTGGAGCACAGGAATCCCAGGCATTCCCTCCACCAAGACCAACTAAACCTGTGTTGCATTTGCAGCATCTTCCTGCTGCAGCTCCCCAAAACTTCAAGTGGCTGCAACACTCTGCAGTTTCCTCCGTATTAACAAAGAAGCTGAGCTAGCAGGGATGAAGTGATCTGCCCAGGATTACCCAGCAGCTGGGGACAAAACAAAGATGAACAGAGACGTTCCCTACTTTTAATCCTCTGTCAAGACTGCACACCAACCTAAGGTTTTTCTATTTAAAAGAATAAATGAGATGGACAGCATGAGAATAGTTTGTTCTATCCACTAACAGAAACAAACTAAAGTGGGCTCCAAATTTCAGAGGCATCTGGCATCCCTGTAGACACAATGAGAATGTCCCAATGTCCCACTATTTTTTTTTTAAGATTTTAACAAAATTCTATTGAGGCATAGAATTTCTTCATACTTGTTTTTAAAACAAATACCTATTTTTACCAGCCCCAGGCATTTGTTCTTCTATTTATATTTGATGCAGTTACGTCATCTCCAACTGTATGTTCAAACTGGCTGTTCTTCTTCCCACACTGAAAGGGACAATGAGTGGGAATGCACAGCTGGACTGGAACAATTGATCCAGGCTCTGCAAAGCCCCACTTACACAAAATAGCTGCAAGTGAACTCCCCGGAGGTAAGGATTACTCACGTGAGCAAACCGAGCAAAAAGCACTAGTTCTGCACTTGGCAGAAACGTAATGAAGGGCAGAGGGTTTGGCAGCAGAAACCAGGGAGGAGACAAGACCAATATCAACGCAGCCGTTTCTCCGCCTAAGACTCGCACAGGTTTAATACTGGGCTGGCGATAAAATGAAGCACATGACTTTATTTGGTCAAAGTATCTGGAATATTATTTTCCTTCCTTAAAAAGCCCAACATTTTGAGGATTTGAACCTATAGGTTTTAATGAATTAACACCGCAGTTACGAATTATTTTATCTGAACGGTGCATTTACCACCCAACCATCGTTCAGAGGAAAACCCCGCGCCACAGCGGCAGCGCAAACTCCCGGGAAGTCACGGATTCCTGCGGGATGCGGGAAATCAGCGGGAGCAGCCCCGGGGTCACTGTCGGGCCATCAGCACCGAGCCGAGCCGGCCGCGCTCGCCCTCCGCCGGTACCCGCCCAGCCCGGGGGAGCTGCGCCGCTCCCGGCGGGAAGGGAAACGCCGGCTCGGCTCGGCATTCACCTGGGGAGCCGAGACTCCTCGCTGGAAGCCCCCCGCCCCAAAACCCACCCGCAGCTCGTGCTGCTTTTCTGGCGGAGGAAGCTCCGTCCACCCCTCTCTCTCTCCTGTCCCGCCCGCCGCCGGGCACGGACCGCCGAGCGCCGCGGCTCCAGGGGGGTGAGCGCGGGGAACGCGCCCGCCCGCGGGGCTGAGCGCGCGCAGCGGCGCGGCCGGGCCCGACAACCAACACCGGCCGCCGCCTGCCCGCGCCCCACAGCGCCTGCGCGCGGCCGGCGGCACGTGAAGGTGTTGTGGGCACGTGACCCCGGCGCGCCGCTCGGGCCCCGCCCCTCGGCGCGGCTCCGCCCCCGCCGTGCGCGAGCGCGGGCACGCGGCGCGGCCTGGCCCGGCCGCCCGGTGCCGCCGCCTCCCGCCCCCGCCCCGCCCCGCGCCGCCGTCGCCGCCGCCGCCGCCGCCCCGCCGGCCATGAGGCCCCGCCGGCGCCCTAGCGCAGCCCCGCGACGCGGCTGCTGAGCCTCCGCTCGCCCCGCCGCCACCATCGCCCTTCCCGCCCGCGCGGGGACCCCCCCTCGGCTCCCCTCCCTCCTCACAGCCGCCGCCATGTTGGGCCGGGAGCCGCAGCGGGGCCGCCACTGAGCCCCGGAGCCTGCGAGGAGGAGGCGAAGGAGGAGGCGGAGGAGGAGCTCGGGCCCGGCCGCCCCGCAGAGCCCAGCGCCGGCCGCCCAGCCGCAGCCATGGCGGAGCAGACCTACTCCTGGTGAGCTGCGGGGCCGAGGCCGCGGGAGGGTCCGAGCCGGCCGGGCCGGGCCGAGCGCGGCCCCACGCGGGGACGGTGTCCCGGGCGGGGGGGGACCGGCGGTGGGGGGCTGCGGCGGGGGCCGGGGCGTGAAGGAGCTGCTGGCGGAGGGGCTGCGGGCTGAGGGCTCAGCGCGGCTGAGGAGGAGGGATTAGGGCTAAGGGAGGAGGGACGGGGCGGCCGGGGCTGTGCGGATCCCCCCCGCCGGCAGCCGGGCAGCAGGGGAGGATCGCTGGCAGCACTGGCGTGGCTGTCACCCCCTGTCCCGGAGGGCTCCGTGCGAGCTCAGCTGTGCACGGCCGGCGCTGCGATCCGCCGGCCTGGGGAGGGACAGGAGCTCGTTCACGGCTGTGAGGCTGCAGGTCACCTCTGCCTAAAGGGAGATTTATAGATTTATACCAGCGCAGGCTGGTAAGTCGGTGGCATGTGTGTGTGTTTTCACCTAGCGACAATAGGCTTGGTCTGTGTACGGGGAATAGAACGACAGCTCCTGTGGAAAGACATGAAGTAAAGCAAATGAGAGGGCATTTTTTTCTGTGTCCTGACACTGTCTTGGGCCTAGCTGGCAGTGGATCAAAGAGACGGGGTGCAGAATTTTCCTATAAATCTGTTCTATTGTGGATCACAGCCAAAATACCTCAAATAATTTACCTGTGCATCATCTCTATTGACCTGATCACTGCAGCACTTTATTGTCATATTCTCACTGCATTTTAAATCCAGTGATGTCATCCAGAGTTGTTTCTTAGATTTTTTTGAAGAAAGGTACTTGTTTTGAAATAAGTCCCTTATTAAAAAAGGAGTTAAATCTTAGTTTTTGATCTTGGTATGTGCTGAATGTGGAGAAGGGGCTGAATATGCAACAAATATCCTTATTCTGAATGGTCCCATTACTTTTCAAAACTTGGAACTCAGTGGGGATTTCTGTTCTGCCACATGTTGAGACTTTGGCAGCCCCTTCTTCCCTCTCCTGTCTCTTCTCTGTTAAGAACCAATATTTGTATCGGTCCTCTGCTTTTTAGATGTTCTTATTTTGTTTCACAAGCTCAGTTCAGACAGTGGTCTGGTCTGCTTTAAAACAGCAGTGAAAAGACAACTCTTTTGACTGGAAAGGTTGTTTACGTATTGACACAGCAAATGAATATTGATACAGATTTAGGCAGTTTAATGTCGTTCAATTAAATGTGTCTTAGTGCGTTTTAATTGCAAAATGAAATTATAGATTCATAAACTCTGGGATTTGTCAGCTTTCTGGAAAGAAGTAAATGAAACAAAATGTCAGTTATACATCATTTTGATCTTAACTGGTTTGCTTTTTTGGATGAGTATTTTTGCCATAGTAATAGTCTAAAGAGAAGATTTTTAACAGAGGCTGGGAGAAGGATTTGCTCTTCTGTAGGTTTTAGGGGGAATGAAATTGTGATTGAAGGTTTTCACTGTGTGCTAGCTTGATCTGAAGAAGTTCTTTCTTACAAGAATGAGGACATGATGCTTATGTCTTAAAACACTGTAATTTTATGTCTGTGTTCTCTATGGTGTCCTCATGGATCTGAGGTTTCTGTCACTTTGTATTTTTACCTGTAATCGGCCTTGCCTGGGAGCTATGGGAGCAGTGGATAGAGCAAAAATACGATTTCAGTCATGTTGTCTTTTCTGTGGGTATTTCATTACTTACACTTCTAACAAGTCTTGCCTTGGTTTATTTAGAGTTGTGGTAATGCAATCCAGCATAAAATTGGCCAGTGTTTTATCACTTTTAGGAAAAATGTGCCTTTTGTCAGCTGGGGAGAGTGGTGCTCATGTGCAGCAGAGCAGTGCCCAGGGGCTGGTGCAGGAGCTCACTTTGGAAGTTGGCTGATCCCATCCTGTCCGTCTGCCAGACCTGCTCCTTTCTCTCTGTAGCAAAGGCAGCTTTCCAAGAACACGTGTGTTTTGTGGTGCAGTGTCCAGTGCTGTACTCATGCCTTATTTCACATCTGAAAATACATAATCTGGCATTAAGGAAAATCCTTTCACACCCCTGTCTCTGAATTGGTTCCTGGCTGCTGTAGCACTTCCCTTTTGTCCAGGTGCTTGGCTACATCTTTTTGTCCCTAACTGTCTGCACGCCTTGTTGAACCATTGTAGCTTCATAAAGTATGATAAAGGCTTATTGTGGGTTTGATGTTTTGATAAAGAAAATCTCAGTTGTGTGAGTCAAGGTACTTGCCAGCTGTGATTAGTGGACATGAACACTGGCAAACATGAAAAATAGGGCTTGTTTCAGCGACTGACAGCCTTGTTAATGATGTTGTTTTCAAGAGATGAGAACTAATTCTCATATTGCTGTATTTATTGTTTTGTAAATATGAATCTGAGATTTTAAGGTAGATTTAGCTATTTATTTTAATTTCCAAGGGAACTGAATGCAATTACTTTATTTTATTAAGATACTGTGGAAAGGAGGGACTTATGCTTTCCCCTCATCTCACAGTATTAAATGCATGAGTTATCTTTTGACACTGTTCTTGTATGGTATTTCTTCTGACAACTTCTTTTTTTCTTCAGTAATACCCAGACCTATAAGCATACATACTTTTATTTTACTCTTTTTGATTATCTTGAGTCATCTTGCTGAGCCAGTATATCAGATAGAGCTATCTTATCCTGAAAGGAGTCTCTGCTGAGAATTTTGCTAGTGAAAAACAATACTGTCATCCTGGAAAAACAAATTTTAGTGTGAAGTGTGGGATAAGTCCCCGATGGAAATAAGCTTTCAAAGAATATGGACTTTTTAAAAAGAAAGAGCGTTTGAATCAAATGCTTGTCAATAGTGAGTAGAGAAACTTTCTTTGTCAAGTTCCTGCACTAATAGAAGGAAAGTAGAGCTGTGTATGGTACTGCTGCATGGCAAGGTTGCTCATGATTTTGTAGATTAAATAAGAGCTAGAATTAGTTTTCTGCAAGTGGAATAGAATTGGAGAGGAAAGAGGTTGTTGAATACCCATTTTCCCCTTGTTTCCTGCCTGTGCTCCAGCAAGGAAATGGAACTGGGTAGTGCCAAAAGTTTCTGCTACAGCAGAGGAGGGAGTAAGCACGGGCAGGGTAGTGTGTATATATATGTGTATGTGTGTGTGAGAGATTAATAAATACCAAGAAATTTATCTTCAGGCACCAAGCTGTTGGAGTATGACAGCAGATGAGTATGGGAGCAACAGGACCTGGATCATTACTTTGTGAAATACTTGGTCTGTCCTTAATTTCTAGCATTTTGTGGTGAATGTTTTTTATGCTGGAGCCTATAGAGAAGGCACAGCACCACTGGTATCTTGTTTATCTTCAGTTAGTAGGTGTTTAGTGTTTTTCAAGGCCTGATGTAACACCCCCTCCCTTTTTACTGCTGCCTAGTCTGGCAATAGAGATTGCTTTGTTCTTTTTTTTTTGCCCTTTGAATGCACAAAAGATTTTCGCTGCTTCCTTCATTTGTGAAGAGTTGAAGAAGGGGATTTCTACACCAAAATCGAATGTATATTTAATATTTCCTTTCCAAGAGAGTTGCATAAGAGTAATATGGATCCTTGCGTGCGTGCCCTTTCAGGCTGGTGATTAGGAGACTGACTGGGAGGGCAAACTAAGAACAAAAAAGAAGGCACTCTATTGAGTCACTAATCTTAAAAACAACTGAACTCCCTCTTAAATGTTATAATCAGTGGGATGATTCTTGTATTAGCCATCAAATGTTTCATGAGTGAAATGGTGATATATTTAGAAGCTTCTCTTCATAATGCAAAGGGTGTGGAAATTAAACCTAATGATGTGTCAGAGTAATCAATAAAACTACTGGGTTTTGGAATAAGTGTAAATGTACGGTGCTGTCTTTGCTCCTGGGAGAATTCAAATTGGTTGGTGTTGGAAGTCTTTCTGGATTCAGAGGTCTGAGAATTTGCTTTGATTGCAATTAAGCATTTAACATGCTGCTGCCATGAATTAAAATGCAGTTTCTTCCAGAAGACTCAGGTGGTGCTTTCAAGTCTTAGTTGGCTGGATTAGATGTGTATGTGGGAGGGCAGGGAGTAAGAGGAGCTGCAGCTTGTTGGCAGAACTTGTCAAGTACAAGTAAAATAATTTTTTGCATTCAAGATTTTTTACTTGTTTGCTCAGTTTAGATTGAGAGACCTTGGCTGGCTAATTAAGGTGTTTTGAGGATGGGAGGCAGTATACAAGAGAAAACAAAAAATTCACCTGAATTTTTAAAATCCTGCACTCGATAGGCAACAGATTGCAAAGCATAGATGAAATTCTGTTGCGCTGCTGTCAAAAATCTGTCATGAAATCCTGGCATGCAAACGTGGAGTTTGGCCCTTAATCTTATATTTTTCAGGAACTGAAATTACCAGCCACATTCCATTTTAAGGATTGTTAGGAGACTCCTGAGAACAAGGATGTCATTGTATGAATGTGTGTGAGTATCTGGCGTGAGAAAAGTGACTTAAATCTCAGTAAATTCGGGAATATCGAGTTTAGAGTTCATATGTTTGTCTTTCAGGACCAGTCTCACTTCATTTGCTTGTTACCCTCCCTGGAGCTTTTGCTGTCTCAGGCTGTGTATTATGGAGACAGGGCACTGTCTACAGCACTGGGCTCGAAGGCAAATAAAGCAAAGAGCATGGGATTAGGGGAAGTTTGCAGTTACTTGAATGCACATGTGTATAGTGACTGATTAGCACAAGGAAAAACATCCTCCTGTCAGTGTTTGCTAATTGTAAAGCTGTATTTACTAATATATTAGTAATTCTTTAAGAAAAAATTTAAAGTGAAGAACATAAATCAATATTCTCTCGGTGCTGGTGTGCAGTACCTCTTTTAATTAAGATTTCTGTCCCCTATTTTAATTAAGATTTCTCTCAGTTCTGCACTTAATCTTTTCAGGGTACCATGGTAATAGAAATTAATGGTTCCTTTAGTTTTACCCAGTGACTGGAGATCTTGTCTAGGATACAGGAGATCAGCTCCATCCCCCAGGGTTTCTGGCCTTCCATCTCTCACCTTGCAGGGGAGTGCTCTCATCACCAAACTATGTGTGATTCAGAAATTGAGCTTTGTGTGTCCACTTCAATCTGTTTCACTTCGTATAGAATACTGTAAATATTTGCTGGGCCAGGAGGCAGGCATGCCTTTCTGCCTGGGATTGGCAGGGACCTGGATTCCACTTCCCACCTGGATAAAAACCTGGTTTGGGAGACTGAAGGGTCTGTAGTTTGTGGGGGTAGTTCAGGCTGCTTTTCTAGGGATGAAAGGTTGAATTTCCATGAAGAGAAGATTACCTGAATATAATTTCCTGTGTCACAGGTGAGTGCTTAGGTGTATGAATCCACCAATACCAATTCTTGTTCTTGTGGTTTGTGTGAGGTTTGATGGAGCTGAGAGCATCTCTTTCTTCTGCTGAAGGGCATGATCCAACAAATTGCTTATTTTGTGCACTTTGGGATTTTGCTATGAGTTAAGCAGCCTGATGCTGTTGGAATTTGAGCAATTTTGTGGGAACCACCAGACAAATTAATTGAGGATATTGAGTTCTTATGAGATAAGTTGTGTTTTCGTGAGTATCACTATTTTTGATGCTAAATTCAGTTGCTGAAAACTCGGTCATTTGTCACTGAAACACAATGCCAAAAAATGAGTACTTAGGAAAACTTCCTGCAAAAAGTACTTTGAAGGGTGTCTAATGCTTTTTAAAATGCAGTGATTTTTATTTTGAAATTTGAAAGAAGAGCAGAGCTGACTCTGGTCTTTTCCAGTATCTCAGCTATTTTATTTCATTATTTTGATAATGTGATGTGTCAATATCTGTGCCATTGTCTTTATTGCCCTTTGACATTTTATGATGACTCCAAGCATTGTAATATACTCTAGAAGCAAATAATTGACACTGGTTTAGTCAACAGTCTAATTTAATTCTGATGAGATATGAGCAAAGTTTCCACAAAGAACCGAGGGTGAAATTCGTAGAAAAAAGTTGTGCACGTTTTCTTTGCGGTGCTCCATTGCCTGGGTGTCAGTGGTGAGGATTAAAATTTGCAGCGAGGCCGGCAGTGCTGGGCGGTGTGTGAAGCACAAGCTGCTGTGCGGCTGGACGGGATCCAGGCACTCAGAGCCGCTCTGAAAGGTGATGATTTCAGAAGATTAATGGAGCATATGTGTCGTTGCAACACTTGCTGATCCCCTTTCTCTTTAATTCTTCCAAGGATCCTTGTGTTGATGATCTCTTCTTCTAAATCTTTTGGTGTCTGTGTCTGAAATGCTCTGATCTGCCAGGCCAGGGTTCTTCCTTCATGTGCTGCCCGAGAGCAGCTCAGCTCTCACGATGCATTAAGTGTCTCTCTGTCCACTAGAACCATTATGATGACATTATCCCAGAGCTCATTAATTGTGTAGCTGTGTTGCTGTCATCTTCATGATTAGATTCTGTTGAGTATTTCTTTTTAGGGCCAGCCCTTGGCCTCAGGTCTCAGATTCCCTTGGATAGCCTCCATATCTGTGTGTCGTGTTAAGTGGTGCGGTATGGACGGGGCTGTCAGAAAGTCACAATGTTCTGCTGGCTTCTTGGAGGGATACTTTGTAACTGATAACTAACCAAGTAAACATTGTTAATATCCTCCAGCAACAAGGATTCTAAAGAATAAATGTACGAAATAAGGCTGAAGAGACTTTTTTTCAGGATGTCAGAAGGGAGGTTCTTCAAAACCATCCCTGCCGGTGTCATAAAATAGGGGAGAATGCACTGAGAAGGTGATTCTCTACTGTACAGTATTATCTTTAAGATTCCTCCTTTATTACTGAAGTTGACAATGTAGAACTTGGAGGGATAAAATAATGTTTCAGAGTTTGTATATGGTAGCATTTTCCCTGACCAGTGGAATCTGCAGGGAAGATTACACTGTTTGGCTGTCATTTTTTTCCTACTGTGACTCCAGGTTTGGATGTTCTTCCTTTACTTCCTGTAGCTAGTTCGTAGACTTTTGACCCAGAAAATTATTTTCCCATGCAGGTGGGCTGTAGCCAAAGACTGTGAAAGGATTCTCTTCCATTTTTATGCCATAACCTTGCTCCTGCAGGTGCCTCCACAGCAAAGGTTGTGTGGGGGAAGCAGAGGGAGACCCAGGGGGTTCCACCCTCTGTTCATACACGGTCTTTAACTTTAGCCATGAGCTGGCAAGCTTACCTTACCTATTCCAGAAATAGGCTCAAATCTAGATTATTCTTCAGTTCATCTAAAAGGAAAAAATAGTTCTGTGCAGCATTAACTACTGACTGTTAAAGCTAAGCATCCTTCAGACCTCTTAGCTGTACTCAGTGCTTCTTTGCCTGCTGATTTTGGAAGTCCAAATTTCCTTCTTCCCTCCTATGGACTCTGCTGTTTTTTGGACAGAAGTGTCTTTTAAAAGTCCTTTAGTTCATCTTATAACTAGCCAGCAGGTAACTTCTAGTAAATTTGCAATGATACATAATTTTAAGTAAATTTCAAAATATTTGAGAAGTTTAAAGATCAGCAGAAATGTTAAGAATTCTGAATCACACGAGTCTGGGAGCTCTGCTTACACCATTTTCTCATGACAGTAGTACTGCAAACAGCAGCTTCATGTTAGAATAGCAAAAACTTGTACATGTGGATTCATGGTGCAGTGTGGTTTCAGGTGGTACAAGAAAAAAATCGAGTGATCTCAATATGTAAATTTGATGCACGTCTCTCTACGGCAGTGACATTTCTCTATAGCACAGACAGTTTTGCAGAGGGATTCTGTACATGGGTTAAGCTGGTAGCAAGTGTATATCCTCAGGATTTATTTTAATTTCAGTCATTACTGGAATAATAAGCCCAGCTGACTCCAGTTGAGATAGCACAGCTTGGACAAGAACCAGCATTACAAAATGCTGGAGCTCTGCAGTGGCACAATTAGCAGGACAGAGGTGAGCACAGCAGCTGAATTATGGCTCCACTCAGTCTTAGTTCTGGTGTCCGTGGCTCCTGGCCATCTGACATCCCTTCTCTGGTTGGATAAATGGCTCAGGCTTAAAACTTGTTTTAAATTTATCTGGAAATTTTAGTAGTGGATAGAAGTTCATCAGTGAATTCTGAGTAATTACTGTAGTTAGTATCAGCCAGCCGTTGGTGCAGATCTATTGGATGTATAAGACCAACGCTCAATGGTGAGTTGTTATACAAAGAAGTGATTTTACTGTGCCACTTTCAGGTTACAGTTGTGATTTGTCTCACCATCATCTCTGTCAGACCCATTTGGCAAGATAAAATAGGTGTAGTGTGACTTAGACTTATTTAGTCAATGGGAAGTCCCTTCTCTAGGTCACTGTTAGCTAAAGGTGAGGTAAGTGAAATAGCAGGAGGCAAAGGAGCAAACAGAGCTGGCTTCTGTGCATTTCTGTAGCTTATGTTGCAGATGGGGAGGTGAGTTGTGTCTGTCTTGCTGTCTAGGTTTGATGGTGCAAGGTCATTCTGGTCCTTTTTAGAAGTCCAGATTGATGGGCTGTGTGCTGGAGGAAAGATTATCTGCTCCCTGAACTCTCCCTGAGGTGCCTGATCCTGTACCTTCACTTGAATAGCTGCTCTGAGAAGTTACCACAAAGGGCTAAAAGCTCTCATGGGGAACATTATGATCTCTGCAGGGTTTTGAAGATGAAGAGTAGAATCTAATTAAGCTTTATGTTGAAAATGGTTTAAAGAGTGCTTTTTTTTTTCCCTCAAGAAAAAAGGAAACTTTAAAGCTAAATACTGAAGAGCTGAACTTTTTTTCTTTCATTTTCTGCTAAGTTCACTACTTCTAAAGCAGATGCAGCTTTAAGCAGTTACCAATGGCACAGAACAGAAGGAACCTCTTTATCATACTTAAGTGCCTTAGAAGAACCTCAATGTTAGTATTCCAGCTAGTTATCTTTCTATTTAGTTTTATATTTTTGCAGCTAAAAAAAGCACGCTACCTTAAAGCTGAATCAAAAGATGAAAAGAGTCTGCCATAAACCAAAAATAATTCTCTGCAGGGGGCTTTACTGGAAAAAGTTTCATAAGATTTCCAAAACACCCTCTTTAAAGAATGTTCCTACTTTTTGTTGTCACAAGAAAAGCTTCTTAGCTATTTGGGCAGAGTTGAAAACAGTCTCTGTCTGCTACCAGATTTTCACACCTGGAGCTGACTCAGCTGCCCTGACCCTGGCACTCGGGTGTGTGAATATTCTGTGTTTCTGCGTGCAGGTTGTGAGGCAGTGACCAGGCCCTGCCCAGTCGAGCTCAGGACAACTCATGACCTTTTTTTTTTTTTTTTTTTTTTTTTTTTTTCCCAGTTTGCCTCTCACTAGGAGGTGGCAAAAGCAGGGTGCCCGTTTTGATGGTCAGTTTTTTGTATTTTCATGCCAGCTGAATCCCCTCGTGACTTGATGCAGTTGTGACTAGTCATGTTGATTTCAGAATCTCACCAGCCATCATCTGACAACATGAATTTGTGTGAATACAGGGCCGGCATGATGAAAGCTGCTTAAATCTGGCTAGACAGCCTGGCTGCTCTGTAGCTTTGACTGACACAGGAGCATACTTTCACCACTGTCCCTGAAGAGTCAGAGTTGGGTGCTGATGCTGTTAACTCATTCTTTTATGGGATATTGATAAAATAATGTTTCATTCTACCCATGAATGTGGTGATCAAGTGTGGGTAAAGCAGTTCATCAGCAGCACTCAGAGCTGCTCTTTCTGACAAGGTCATCTTGGTCAATTTGACTTTGGTTCTGGCTTGTTGTTTGTAAGGTGTGATTGTTAAATACTTTGATTAAACTATTAGTTGTTAGTTTAATTTTCTTATCTGACTTCTTAATACATTGCTAAAAAGAGTTTGGATTTCTACACATGTAATCAATGAATACCAGTCTAAGTGTCAGAGGTATGAGGTGTGGTTTTGGTTTGGCTTTTTAAGTCAACAGTAGGGTCAATATAGGTAAGAAAACATCCTGTTTTCTGACTTCTGCGATAAAAACAACCAGCCTCTTTCATACTAGAGAGCCCACTATGTGTTGGTAACTTAAAAAAAAAATAGTATCATGGTATTCTGCATATTTGTAACTTAAGTACAAGAATTGCTGTGGAAATGAAACCTCCCAAATAAGACTTTTTTTAATATATTAGGATGGAAGGATGTGTTTTGTGTGGGAAGCAGCGTAGTGTTCAGATCAATATCCTTCATACATGAGGGGACTGTAATGTCTTTAGACACTTTGGGTGAGTGTTCTTCCAGCAGTTAGGCCAGCTGCATTTTTGAACCTGTGTAATCTACAAAGTGATGATTCCTAGTTTAGGGAAAAGAGAACGACGCTGGGGTCTTTGCAATGCTGTCTTCCTGGGACCTGTTCAGGGTATTAACTCAGTAGTGCCTGCACGTATGTATATGTTTAACTTTTGTCACATTCATTGCCAAAAACACCTGTATCTCACAGATAAACCAGCTGTATGGTTCTAGTACAAGTATTCCTGCTCTTTCTTGCTGTTTTTCTTCAGTTGTTGCATTTGCTTTATGAGGAGGCAGTGCCTTAGCAAGGAGATGGGATTTGCAGCACGTTCTGCTCTGCATGACCAACTCTGTCACTTACAAAGGAAATGTTATGAATGTGAATAAACCCTTCTTCTATTAGTCCTTCACTGCAGTGAGCATTATACTCCAGATAGTTGGAACAAGGTCAGATGGAAGAATTTTTCTACTGCTGGTATGTCGAGAGTGACCGAGTCCAGAACTGGGCACAGACTTTGTGGTGGTGTGGGACAGGTTTGGTGGTGTGGGACAGATTGGGCTCCTGGAGTACAGCTTTGATTAGAACCCTGGGATGCCTGTGCAAGATGAGGAGCAGGGCTAAAGTGAGAGCCTGGGGATAAAGGATGGAGCTGGTAAAGCTAAAGAAGTTAAGCAGGAATTTACACAGACTGTCTTTAGGGAATACTTTGAGAGCAAGTTAGGCCACTCAAGTATCATCTGTGTGTCTGGAGTGAAACTGTACACATCAGAGAGGATCAACTTCATCTTCTGGTTTTGGCTTCTGGATGAGTGCAAGTGATCAAGTACAGCATCAGGCAGTGGTACTCGTCTGTGTGCTTGTTAGGAAACCTGCTGTACTTTTTGTGTGTTCTTCTCTGTGGTGCTTCAGGTGGAGATGCATACTTTGGTCTGGACTTTTTTTGGTTTAGTCTGTTACTCACCTCTCTGCATCCCATAAGAATTACAGATTTAGTAAGATTTGTTGTCATAAATATTGAAGTAGTCCTTTTGCACAGTGTGTTGTTCCCTGTCCAAGCAAAGTGCCAAAACTGTTACACATTTGTCTTACGGGGCATTGCAATAAGATTTTTCAAGGTGAAGTCGTTCGTGAGGTCCTCAGAGGCAGCACAACTTGTCCTGTGTGTGGTGCTGGGTTATTTGTGCAGTTCAGCTGGGCCAGTGGCAGTGACTGAGCAGTGAGTTCAGTTCACACCTTGGCAGGTGTCAGACAGGCTGAGCACTGGGGCTCTGCAAAGTCTGTGCTGGTCTGGCCAGGCTGAGGGACAGGCTGAGCACAGCACTGCTGTGGAGCTCTTGGCACAGCAGTACAGGCCAGCAAGAATTGCACTGTATATCCTGAGAGTCCTGCCTTTCTGCCACATAATAATCTCTTTTCTTTTGTCCTTTTTTGACTGCTTGCTGGCACCATGACAACCATCATATTCTGTGTATGATGGAACATTGTCAATAAATATGCCCGGGATGATGTGCCTGCCTCAGCTGCACTTTACATGAACTTAGCCCTGCATCTGCAGCACGTTCTGACTCCTGGGTAATGTGGCTGTTACAGGACCAAGAGAAGGGTGGAGTTGGACAATCAGTTGTTTGGAGTTTTTATCTTGAACAACCTTATTCAGAAAAATGCCACTTCTGGACTTGGATGGCTGACAGTGGCTGGGATGAGGCTGAATTGCATTAATAGCAGCCAGGCTATGTTTTCTTATGTTAAAGGCTCAATTGTCTGGAACCTGGTTCAAAAAGCTTACTGCCTCAGTTCTGGAATTCACTAATACAGTTCCCTTTTGTTGGGTTAAAGTGTGAAAATTTGTTATCCCTTGTTACTAATAGTAGCCCTTATTTTGCTGATTGTAGTTCAGGTATTGGAAGTTTTTGGTAATGGAATTTTTCAGTGCTGTTAGGAAACTGGCTGCTGAATGTCCTGTATCCTGGTGCTGCATAGGAAATGGATAGTTTTGGATGAGCAGGATTCTAGAACTCCATGACAATCTATTTATAGTGTCTATATGACTAATTTGCAAAGGCTGCAGTGCTATAGTCTTTCCAAATTTGTTGAAGTGAGATCACAGAATCTCTTGACCCCTCTGGACACTGAATAATGCCCCAAATCATCCAAAGAGATCCAACTTATCCTTCATTTCTGTGGCTGTTAATTCTTTTGCAGACGTTTTGTACAGAGAGAGGAACAAACGGAATAATTTAAAAATAATTGTATGAATGATGTGAATTCATGGATCTTGGTTAGTGTGGTGCCTTATCAGTGGAGTGATGTCCTGTACTTTTTCTGTGCAAGCACTGTAAAATGAAACAAGTATTTAGATTTTCTTATAGACACCTGAGGACAGTAACTCTGCAAAATGCTCAACTAATAAAAATTCGTAGTGCTCTTATTTTGGAAACAAAAGTTGCTTTGAGTAGTAGATGTTTTGTAACTAAAAGTGTCTTGGGTATATATATATAGATATTTTTAGTAATCAATGCTGAGTGGATGTTTTCTTGATGATTTTAGGGGAATTTTTAGCATGTTGTAACTAGGCCTTTTTTAAAATTACTTAAAAAAAACTTTCTAAACTTAAGAATATGCCACCCACCCATTTCTGATACAAGGCAAGTAGGCTAAGACCAAATGGTGATAAAAATCCCACACCACTCGAATTGCAATTTTCTTCACTAAAGTAATCTTCTTTCAAGTTGCTTTGTAAGATGTAAATGTATCAGAAGTTGCTTTTGATTTTGCAATGAGGGAATTGACCAAACTGCATTGGGTTCCATTCTTTCCAAGAAGAAAGATCCCACGATTGTGAAGGTGTGTGCTGGGTGAGGCTGAAGGAAGGGGATGTGTTTTGGTTGCTGTGTGGTTCTGAATTCCTCTCGAAGTGTTGCTCTGGTTTGGATCAGTGACAGACCCTCCTTGCTGCCAGCCAAGCTGTGCTTTTCCTGCTGCAAAGTTAGGAAAACTCTCTTAAGCAGAAAATGTGAAGAGAATGGCTGAGAAACCCTTTTGTCGTTGTGTTGGTTGGATTGAAGATCTGTGTTGTCGTTTTCATCACAGCAAGAGAGAACTGGAAGTCCATGACATCAAGAGAGTTTAGTGGCAGAGTACTCAGTTACCTGCTTTGCTTATTACCTGGTGTTGGGTTCTGTCCCAGGTGTGGTTTCCACACTAAGGCACATTCCACACAGTCACAATGGAAATGAGGAGCTGGTGTGTTTCTGTTGGGTGGAATGGCTTCTATACTTCGGGGCATTCGCTTGGGCTTCGGGCTTTTTGTTGTGTTTCTTCCTTTCTTTCAGCAATTGATAATTGTTTAACCCTTTGAAAGAAAACAATTGCTACTGAGTGGCTTATGCTATGGCATCAGAAGTCTGTAATCAACTGCTACAGATGTTGCTGTTTTGCCACAATTTGCATGTGATGATTGTCTGAACATTGTTAGGAACTAGCACAGTTGTGCTTGGACTTTTCCAGGCTTAGTTACTTAAATTTCTCATAGCTCACCATAAGCAACATCACAGGTTTCATGTACCTGTATTGGGTTTTGTAAAGAAATTTTTCACTTGTGCAGTAGTCTGGCCTTGGATGTGGTAGAGATATTTATATTTTTATTTGTCTTTTCCTAGTAATGTCTCAGGAGGTTCATCTCTAGCCAGTGTCTTGTTTGAACTTTCAGGGAAATTATCATTCTGTGCTTTGAATATCTCCCTATTACCATGGCAAATAATTCATGCTGCTAATTAAGACACTGTTAGAATGGCACAGAAAGATGGGCAGGGAAGAAATACAGCTTACTAATGCTCGTATTTTATTTGTCTTAGAAGTTTATAGAACAGTTACTGCCGAGGTGGCTCACGGTTTAGCAGTGAAGATCTGTGACCTGACTGGTGGTGTCTGTCTCCTGAAGGGAGGAGGGAAGAGCCAGCCGTGTTTTGTGTGGTGCCTATGGGGGCACAGGCTTAGGAGCAGCACAGCTAAATTTGTGCTCCCCGGGAGAGAAGCACTTTGAGAGAGGCTCTTCTGCTCAGAACTGAGAGCTTCAAACCGGCAAGGCCACGAGTTCCCTGAAGAACTGATGACTGGCAGTTTCATACTGAGCAGTTTCTTTCACGGGTCTTGCAAACCCAAAGGAGAATCTTTTGTAACTGTGAAATGAACGGGAAGCCATTGCACAATCTGGCAAGCGAGTAATAAATCCAGCAGACTGTTTTGGTGTTGCTTGGAGTTCAAAGAGAAATTAGGAGACCTAATTAAGGTGTGTGTTAAACACTGGGGAAGTGTCAGTGCTGAAGAGAGCTGATGGCAGTGTCTTTGTTGTCTGCATGTAATAGTGGAGACTGAAATTAAGAATTCTGTGCTATGTTGTGACTGTGTATTGAAAGCCAGGTACTATTTCTGCTCCTGTTTTTTTCTTTTGCTGTTGTTATAGGTGAGATGAATTAAATTCCATCTTGTCTGAAATTTGGTGGGCAATTTGTATACCTTCTTCTCTCTTCAAAAACAGTTATTACTAAATCTTGTTTGATAGAAAAAGATGAAAATCATCGGCCTCACCAATGGTATTGTGGTAGTTCATACTGCACTGTGTCTGGGTTGTTCTGCCATTGCACACTTACTGCAGAAAATCAAATGCCTAATATTGAAAAAGAGTGTTTTTCTAGTCTTTCTTCTTAATAAAAGATAATGTTTTCCTTTGTAAGGGCCTGTGTGATTAGATGTTTATCCTCTGTTCCCAGGAGAGCAGACATTGTGGTTCATATTTTCTGTTTTGTGAAACAAGATTTCATATAGCTGACTACATCTCTGGAATCTATGTCATTCTCCCCCTAAAATGAACTGAAAGCAAATTGGCTTTCTAAAACATGAAAGAAGCCTAGAGCAAACTCTTTGTCATCACATTCCTGGTCAAATTCAGCATTTGCCTTCCACAGAGTTTCTAATATTTAGTAATGTCTGTGGTTTCCCATGGGGTTGCTTAGGTGAACATAATAAGTGTGAGCTGTTGACAGAGAAAAGAATGAAGACTTCATCATGAGCTGAATTGAGCAAAAACTCTTGGGGGTCGCATGCATGTTTTGCATGTAGTTCTTTAAAATCTTACTACTTTTAATCCAGTGTTCCTTTCCTTCACAATTAGTTATTAATCAGAGATAAAAAATACCAACTATTATACAAAACTTACATAGATTAATTGAATTCTTACTGGTATATACCAGAAATATATCAGAAATTACAGGGTGATTATTCACATCGGCTAAATTTTAAACTTCATCTCTAGGACTGCGTGAATTCCTGCCTGCAGGGGGTGGAGGGAGCAGAGGACACTTGTGAGCCCTGGCTAGGAGCGGGTCCTTCTCCACCGGCTGCCCACGGAGCTGGTCTTGGAGGTGAAAGGCTTCAGGTGCCCTGAGAATAACCTGGGGCCATTTGACTGAACATCACAAATTTCTAGAAAGCACAGCAGGTCCAAAAAAAGGGAATTGTTCCCATCTACCTGCTGAGGTGCCAGCAAGTCCTGGTTGCTGACTGAGAACTTGGCCCTGTGTTGCAGAAGTGCAACCTCAACATTTCCTGCAGCATTACTGATAAATGTGAGCCCTTGCCTTAAGAGGTGTGTGGTTCTCGATGTGTTCAGTACTTTTAGAACTGGTTTGGGGTTGAAAATGTGTTTTCCAAGAGTTATACTGTTATATTTTAAAAAAATTTGGGGAGATATTAGAGAAAAATATTTGGACAAACTAATGTCCTGAGTAAAAAAAGTGCACTTTGAAGTAATCTTCATTTTTTTCATCCACAAATCATATCTATCACCTTTTTGTCACATTTTTCTCTCTTTCTCGTATTAAAATGTTGCCCAATTTTGTTCATTTTGCATAATTATTTGCCTTCCCTTGCATTTCAAATACTTGGATTTAGAACTGTCTTAAAATATGGACAACAAAACAGGCAGAGAAAATGTCTGAAACTTTGGGCTCTGGTGATTTTTGTCGTTGTACTTAATCCTGTGCAACGCAAATTGCAGTTGGTCATGCATAAAATCTTTACTTTAAAAGTCTCCCCAGTGCCAAACAGTGATGAGATAGTGTTTTAAAAACCACTTAAAATTGAAGTTAGCTACATCCTCATGGTGCTTTACTTCTTACACAAAAGTAGTTTTCAAATAAAACATTAAGAATGATTAAGGGATATTTTTAAATTTTTCATTTTACTTTGTTCACGCTGCACAATCAAATCTGAATAATGTTATGAAAGTGAAATAGCATTTTAATGTTATTTTGGTCTCAAAATAGCATATCGTTTTTAGGTAAGGAATCATTGCATGTGACAAACTCACTGTGAATTCTGTCTAAATTTAGTAGATGTCTTCAACAATCAACCAAAAATTCTAATGTTCAAATCAACTTTGTCATCTTGCTACTACATTTTCCTGAGTTTAACTTCTGTTGGAGTGAGTTTATGTTCTAGTTCTGATGTGAGTGCTTTTGCCTGAAGGGTGCTCTGGAATTTCGACTGTTCCAAGGGTGAACTTGGTTATTTTTAGGAAGGTTAAACATTTGGATGTTCACTACAGAACCTTTTCCAAGAAAGCATTTTGTTTTTGAGCAAGAAATATTAGCAGAAATATAGATGCAGCAGCACAGACTGTAATCTCTGTCTTCCCAGGGCACTTGGGTATTTTCAGACTGCTCTGTTCCTTAAAGTACCTCTGGGATTACAGAAGGATATTGGGAGGATTTACTCTGTAGTATTTTTGCAGGTGGCTTTGAGACTTTGGAATCCAGAGAAGGGATGAAACCAAGCAGAGGTGCCACATTAGGAGTGGTTCTGGGGGACATAAGGATTATATCTGAAATGTTTCTGAGACTTCAGGTGTTTGCATTCTGGTTAAAAAAAACCCATTGCTTGAGATCAGTTGATTGGAGAAAATTGTTCTCTATCAGTGTTAAACAGTTTTCTGGATTTAGAATTTTAAAAAATGGTACAGGTACAATATAGGACTTGGAATGGAAAATTTAAGTTGTATGTTATGATTTTAAGTCTTTCCCATATATGTTGTATGTTATGGGAAAAAACCCTCCAGGTAAGTTGTGAAAATTAAATGAATTAGAACTGAAACAATTTAAAAAAGAGACTGACTTCTCTTTTATATGAGCTGTCTTACAGCCTTGATTATACACAATACTGCTTTTAAAATGGATCCTGCCTGCCTAGTTTGGACCTTGAATGGCTAGATCAAAAGTCTTCTGAAAATATGCTAATGTGTTATGAAAATGTTGATTGCTGAAACATTGCATTTCCAGCTCAGGGTTATTTTTCTCCCATAACAGTTTCCAAGTGCTACTTAGAGAACTGTGACATCCCCTTTTTATTTTCTCAGTACATTTTGATGTCGTCAGCTCTATACTTTTTTTTTTCCTTAAGCAGGAAAACTTCAGATTTTCAAACGTTCATTACTATTCCAGTTTTCTAGTATTGTTGATAAAATGGTAAATCTACTTCTGGTGGGAGGCAATTTTTAAAACGAATTGATACATAGGTGTTTTATGTACCCCTTGGGGATATGAAAATTCTTGTGTGTACATGCTGAGAAGGTTCTGTCTGCAGTTGTGTATTTGCTGTTGTGATAAGAGATTGCTCCCCCCCACAAATACAGTTTGATTTCAGTCGTTTGAATGTTGATAGTGGGAGACTTTTGTCAAGTTGAAAAGACTGTTTTGTTTATTTGATGTGCTTAAATCCGGTCACTTACTTTGATTTGTGTTTTGTTACTCGCTACATATATTACATGAAAATGTGAATTGAAACAGATGGTGAAGGATCAGCATTTAGGCTTCCAGCATGTAAAATTTCCTGGAAAGCTGAGTCTTCTCTTATGGCATCAGCAGCCTGTGTTCAAAACCACATCGTGTTTGTTTTATAGTAGCTCCTGGATGCCAGGCATATATTAAGTTGTTCTGAGCCTGCTGCTGCATGGACATCCCTATTGAGCCCAGCAGTTCTGTGTTTTTCCTAAAAGAATTGAGCTGTAAATTCTCCAATCCATGGGGAAATTATTTTAAGTTAATGTCAAAATTGGAGACTGTTGCTTCTGTGGGTTCAGGATTCACACTAAAGTGTCTGTTTGCACTTTTCAAAGCAATTCTGTTAAAGATAGGAAGAAGTTAATCTGGCTTGCATTTATGTGTTTTCCTTTCTATCCGTGTGCTTGGAAGTGTCATGTTTTTACTAACTCCTGAAAAATGTGATGTGTCCTGTCAGGGCTGGACTGGTGTTTTGTCTGGGCTCGGTTTATGCTGGTAAAGATGTAATCTGACTCTGCTGTGACATTTAATGAATATTGAAGGAAAAGCTTCTTTTTAGAAGTGCGTGTCTGCTCTGCTGTGTTGCAGTTTCTCTAGCCTAAAACACACATTAAAGAGTACAGCTTGAATTAATGAAATGTGTGTTTAGAATGACTGGTGCAAATTAGAACTTACTTTTCTGTGTAATGTTATCTCAATGCCTTTACCTAGAAATTTGCTTTTTAAAAGGCAAACATTTTGTCCAGTAAAAATAGTCTTTTGGTTTTGTTTGGGATTTCTAGTTGTTTTGGAACCTGGTTATCCCTGGGCTTGCAGAATATTACAGACTCTGTCTGTGTGTTGCCTGATGCTGGATCTGGGGTGTGCGTTTCAGTTCTGTGTTTGTAGAAGGAGAATGATACATAATGAAATGACAATATCTCTGATAAAACTAGTTCAGTTTTCAAGTTTCAAGTGGGTGTAATTTGATGCTGGTCAAACAGAGATTTCATTTGGTCCTGTACATGAATACTCCTGTACTTCACTTTGTCCAAAAGGTTTATGTGATGCAATTTTGAAGACATGACAGCTGCTGTTAAGAACATTTGCTGTTAATAAGCATTTCAGCGTTTGGAGGCTCAGCTCAGCATGTGAAATGCCTCTAATAATCTCTGAAGGTTATCATTTAATTAAACCTCTACTGTTTAGAATAAGTGAGTACAAAAGAGCAGTAGGACATGTTCTCCTTCTTTTTCTTGTTTCTCAAGACTGAAAAGAGCATACTGGGTAATACATTTGGAACTGGTCCACTTGGTTTTTGTCTTCTTTGGGTTTTGGTGTCCCCTCCCCCAAAAAAGCACAGTGGGTGAAACTTTGAAGAAGTAGTGCCACTTCTCGTGTTGTCACTAGTGTTCCTGTGACTATAGAGATCATAATTGAAAAAAGAAATTGGGTCAGTTTACAGTTTGGTGTTGGGGAAGAGTGTAAGTTCCCCTATTGTGAGTAACACAATCTTAGGTCATTTTAATCTCATAGTTCTCAGACTTGATGTTTCCTTTTGTCTGTGAGCTGGCTTCTCCCCTTACTCTGTATTTTTCTAGACAAAAAAAACCTCAGTTCCTATCTCTCCTAGTCATCTTAGAAACTCTTCTCTGCACTCATCCCAGTGACAAGCTAATATTTCTGCTCACACTGAAGCTAAATTCATACCTGAGCCTGGATCCCCCTCAGCAGTGCTGTCTCCTTTCTGTGCTGGATGGATTGTGTGCTCTTACACCACAGGACTCAAAAAATGAAAACTAAGAGAACACCTCAGGAAAAGAAAGTGTCTATCCACAATACTGGCATTAATAGGCTCACTAGTGTGGGGAAATCACAATGCTCATAATGTAAAACCCTAATTGACTTCTGTAGTAAATCATATGCAGTTTTAACAAGTTAATTGCATTAGAGTCTGTTTATGTACATTTAGTGCCATGCTAACAATTGAAGCTGAAGTTGTTTCCTGCTTCATGATACCCTGAGTCACCCAGCCTTTGGCAGATACCTTGCATTGATTGGCTCTATTTATGTGTAGTGTCCCATCTTGGTGCTTTATGCTTAGAAATTTTCTTCCTCTAATAAACACACATTTGCTTGTCTGGGTGCTAAGTAAAATAGTAATTTCTTCCCATTGATTAAGAGACTTTGTGGAGTGTGTCCTGTGCTTGTGGGTTTGAGCTGCATCAGAGCAGGAGGAAATTCTCAGTTTTAAACCTGATTTCCCCCTTTGTACTGCCTCAGTTGTAACTGAACTGAGCATGGGAATCGTGGTGTATTCAGATCAGCCTTTGTGCATTCTCTCTGGGTGGGATCCATTCAGGAGTGAAAAGCTGCTCTTTGACATGTTGGTAATGTTGATCCCAATTTATTTGCTGTTTAAAGGAGTTTAGTATTTGTAAAGAAGTTGCCTTGCATTTGCTTTTCAAAAAGCAAATTATGTCGCTTTTTTATTTTGGAATTATATTTCTGGTTTTATGAATAGCAGTGCATTTTTCTTAAACAATAAAGTACTGGAACTATGAAATGTTATCATTACAGTATTACAGGTGTGAGATTTTACTTCAAGCTTTTTGTTCTAGCTCTTTGGTTTTCTGCTTTTGTTGTTTTATTGGATTTTTTTTCTTTTTAAACTCCTTGCTTTTCGCTTACGTAGCAAAGTAGCACGGATGTTTGAGTCAGTGCTTCTGCTTCAAGGAAGAAAAGAAACATACCTTACATTTTCTGAGTTCATTGCTGGTAGTTCCTTCACCTACTCGAAGCTCATTTTTGTCCCACCAGCACTTCTTCCTTGTATTATCAGGAACAATGGTTGTACTTTCTGCTTATGTCAATATGCCTTTTAATAATATTTGTATGTTTGGAAAATAGACTGGTTCAACTTAGTTTGACTTCTGTGCCTGTCTCTGCCAAAGTAACCTGATACTCTTTGGGTGTATTACAACCCCAAGTAGTTTCTTGTAGTTCTTGACATGAACAAGTGTAGAGCTGAAGTCTTCCTAGCACACTTTTCTAAATTTAGAAAAAGTTAAAGTCTGAGTGTCACGATTTGAAAATACTCGAAAGTAAGGCTATGTCCAATTTTATGAGCTTGTTTTGATATTCTCTGACTGAGAGAGAAGGTTGGATTTGGTTCTGTTTGTTTATTTTTTTACTGAAAACATAATTTTTTTTTGTGTGTGTAGACAGTATTACAGAGCACACTGCCAGAGGTGGTGCATGAATTGTTTGGCAATAACTTGTGAAGTAAATACGAATCTCAGTTGTGAGGCAGAGATGAGGTATTTGCTCACCACTGTCTTCCAGGTCCAGATGGAGCCGCAGTGAGGACTGAGAGAAATATTTAACTCCAAATTACAGAAACTCCCACGTTTTCTTAGCTTACAGCATAGGGTCCTCTGAGATCTGTCGGCTGAAAGTGGAACTTGTGGTGTGGCAGCTGCGTGAGCAGTGTTGAGTCAGGAGAGAAATGGCTTGTCAGCATTGGCACTCTGTGAGGGCAGCAGCCTCCGAGCCCCAGCCGGGGGGGTCACACGCATCTCCTGTGCCCCTTGCACGGGGCTCCTTCAGGGACTCCTTCTGCAAGGAAAACGTGTTTTATTGTCAGCCTCAAGCAGGGAGCATCCTCCTGTCTCATGGGATTATCGTTATTCTAATGAACTTTTCTGTTAAGTATAAAAAGACAGAGATCAAAACACAGGTGGGAGCCTAGGGTGAAGATCCTGGGGAAGTTTTTATTTTTTTCCTGTCATTAGAAGAAATGCCATAGAATGAAACCCAGCAGCCTTCTGTGTAATGCAGAGCTGTACCACCAAGTGCTTGAAAACTCCAGGTTGCATATTTGACTGGGATATAAATTGATACCTTTATAACCCAAAGAGGTCTTAGCCATCAAAATTGCAGAAAACATTCGTGTGCCAAAGATAACCACTGACATTTGCAAATGACCCATTCTGAAACACGATGTAATTTCGATCATGATGAGGCCGTTTAGCATAAAACTGTAGACAGCTTGCACGGTGGTACTTTGTAGACTTAAATTACAGTAACCACACCCTTGATTTGCCTTTTTTCCTGATGTAAAAAGGGCTATTTCTTGAAAATTCATACAGTTGAAAGTAGTAATTTAGATAGAAGAGCTGTTTCAGCAAGTCTTTGGGGTAGGCTAAATATTGGGCTGACCTTTGCAGAGTTCACTGGTCTGTTGGAATCTGAAAATTTACATAAAGAAATATACTTGTGGCTCTGGCAAGAGAGGATTGTGCGTAACATCTAGATTTGACCTCCTCTCTTCTCCCTCCTTCCAGTCCTCCTCTTGATTATTTGTGGAAGGTGGAAACAGTTTTCTGGATGAAGAAAGTCTTCCTGTGTGGTCAGTTCTGTTTTGCAGCCAAGCTGCAACTCTCTTGCTTTGTCAGATGTCTCGTACATGTATTGATGTGCACTGTCATAGTTATATATTTACATCTTGTTCTGATATTTGCTGATTTTAATTCTTCCACAAAAACATACTATTCATACTTTTGTTTGGCACTTTTTATGGTACTACAGCAAAATTTGAATCTACCCTCTGCAGTCAACTGAAGTCTTGTAAAGTGATAAACTACAAAGACAGTTAAAGACAATACAGTTCCTTTAATTAGTTCAGCAAATGGATGTTACTTTTTTTTTTTCTCGTCCTCAAGCATTTTTAAAACAAACTGATAGTTTGGCCCTTGCAAATGCAGTTCTTGCATCTCACTGAGCCCCCCATTTGCTGTTGATGCTGCAGTTTGTTAGTGAATGGCCAGTGCCTCGAGGTGTTGTACTGGGGTGAGGCTGTGCTGCTAGAGCAAAGCTGCCTTTAGTTTACCAGTGAAAAACAAATCTGAAAAGACTGAAATAGCAGAAAATATTATAAAATGTTATCATATATTGCAGCAACTACAGCACTTGGTCTATTTTGAAAATTAACTTAATTAAAGCAGTGCTTATTTCTGCATGGAAGGTTGGTTACAGGAAGATAGGAAGGTTGGTTTTGTTTAATTTCCATTAGCTCCAGCAAAGCTTGGATTACAGATGTGTGTATTACAATGTGCTTAGTGACATGTAGCTGTAAGCTGTTCCCAAAAGGATTTTAGTCTCACCTTGTCCAAACCCACATCTTTACTCCTTTCCTCTTCTTCTCACACCTGTTGATTGTGCAGCTGCTGGCCTGGGTGAAAATTCGCTTCACAAAAACAGGGCTGCTAGGATTTTTCCACTTCTTTCTTCTTCTGTCCATGAATAAATTTTAGTATCAAAACCCAAGCTAGTTATAGTGGCAAGTATTTGAAAAAGCAAATTTTGTTGGCAAAACTCTTAATGGCACTGGAGTCACAGGTGAGCAAACTGAAATGGATACAATTGGCAGTGTTAGACTTTTCTTGCCTCAAGCTTTTGATTTGCAAACCAACATTGGCAAATCCTATCAAAAGCTGAAGTCCTTCAGGTTTAATTGTCAAGAAGGGATAAAAGTAACAATAACTTCAGGAAGCAGAACCAGGGCTGTGCTTTGGCTCAGCAATTTGCTGGGGCTGCTCTGCAGTAGGATGCCAGTGCTCTAGAAGTTGTTGTCTGATCTGATACAGCTCAATTAAAACAAACATGATGCAATTAAAATACAAAATCAAGTAGAATATTTGCTACTAACAAGCTCTGTATCTTGATATCAGGTGTGTTTTTACACATATTCTTGTTCAGTTTAACTCATTTAAATGATACTCCTTCAGTGGAGGTCCCCTTTGCAGACATCATTATATAAATGTTCTTTTCACATTTTCAAAAACCTGGTGACACAATTTCACCTTGCTCCTGGAGAGGATTCCTTGGCTTGTGCTCACATATATTTGGCAGCAAAAGCATGCTCTGCTTTTCATGGCTGCTTGTTTTTTCTTTCTTTGAGAAAGAAAGGAGGGAAGGTTCCCAGATCTTTTTTCATTTGTCAGGTTTAGAGCAAAACTCTCGACCCAATCTAAATCAACCAACCAACCCTTCTCAATAACATAAGGAACATCAAAAAAGTGTTTTGTGTTGTGTGTGTTTAGGTAAGACATAAAAATTATGTATCCAGGCTCCCATTCCAGTGTGAAAAAGACTGTTTTCTATGACAACAGTTTGAAGAATCAGTATGAAATTTGGATATTTATTTTGGTTCAAGCTACTTCATACTCTTTATATGTGTCCAGTATAACTTATTTGATGCTGTAGTGGTTAATTTTTCTCCATTAACCACTGATTGCAAATTTTGCTCCCAAATATCCTGTTTACTATGGTTCCACTGGAGCTCTGGGGACATCAGGAGCTGAAAATACATTTGAGGAACGTGGGCACTATCCTGTGTTGATTTGGAATAATATTCCTTTGAACACTAAAGTGTTGTTATGCTTCATGCAGGGACTGGAAGTTGTGCTCCCATTCCTGCGAGGAAACAAGTGCTCCAAGCTGAATGTGCAATCTGGAAATCTTCCAGTGGCTGTAATTCCTAAACACTGTGAAACATGTAATTCTTTGTTCTGTTGGCAAACAGTCGGGTGAACCAAAGGAGTAGCTCAGAGAATGCTTTTAACAGAAAATGTTTCTTTTTTTCAAGTCTGTGTCTCCTAATGCCTTACTGGATACTTCAATTTCCTCTCAAAATGAGCTCAGAGGAGTGTTTGCTCTTAGCAATTTAGTTGGGAGCTTAGAATTTGGTTTTGCAGAGATAATTTAGGAAAATAGCTTTCTGGAAAGGATAGAAGAGGTAATTGGGATTTTAAATTGTATGAGTAGAAATGCACATATATGTGCGTGTATTTCTACATATATATATATATATATATATATATATATATATATACACCCACTATATATGTGTGTGGTATTTAATAGTGTGACAGTGTTGTCCTGGGATCTCTGCCTGGTAAACAGCAGAATTGTTGTTTGGTTACAATTTGGTTAAAATGCCTGTCTGAGCCCCAACAGTCTGTGTAGGAAAGTCTGGTTTTAGTGGGACATTTCATATTATCATCTTTTATATTTTTTCTTTTTTTTGGTTTTGTTTTGTTTCGCTTTAGATTTGTTTTAGGTTTATTTTCTGGCATAACCCGTGTTTCCATGAATCACTCATACTTAGCATACCTTATCTGCACATGACAATGAGATGAAATTGTAAACTTTAGAAAACAATCTATTCCAATCTATTCCTGTAAGTGAAGCCATAGCAATTTGCTTGCTTTTCCTATGAATCACACTAAAGAATGGAATAGTGTTGAGATCTGTTTACAGCTGTGGGTGCCATGACTTCACACTTAAAATTATACCTTTAACTGTTACACTCAGCTTTAACTTTGGTTTGGCAGCAAGCCTAATGGAGGCTCTTAAATATGTATATATCTTACACACGTAAGGCAGCTGAAAGAGGCTTTTTAGTCATACCTTTGACCTGGAATCCAGGAAAGGAAAAAAGTAGTATTGGTTTTACCTATGGAGTGAGTCCACCCCCCAACCAAAATGAGTATTTGTGCAATTAACTGTAATTGATCTTCACGTCCATGGCAGTGCTCTTCTTTCATGTGCCCTAGGACTGCTCTGGAGTCCTTGAGTTAGATTTGTACTTTTAATAAATAATTCTACAGTGGAAGCTCACAAATGCCAGGTACTGGAGAATCAGGAATGAATTGCTCTTAGCAATAAATTGAGTTACTGCACACTCTTTTTAAGGAATAAAATAGTAGAATATTTTAAAAGCTTACAAAGCAGGTAAATTCAGGAGAATGTTTTCCTCGTGAGTGGCACATTCTTGCATGATCCAAGAAAGCCACAGGCATTGGGTCAGTGAGCAGTGTGAAGGTGAATGTTGTTTTCTGTGTGGAGTTAATAGCTCTAAAAACCTGGTGTGGGGAAGAGGAAGTGCAGAAATACTCTTCAACTTGCCTTGAGTTTACCAGCTACTATTTCTTGACTTTCTGTTTTTCTATTGCTAAGACAATCACTGATGGAATAAACACACTAAAAAAGCTTTGAAATAACGAAACCCTTGGAGGAAGGGGAGTGAAAACTTTCTCTGTCCTTGAGTTTGACGTTGAGCACCAGATTTCCAGCAGAAGTTGATTGTTTGGATTTGGTTTGCTGGGTTTTTTGTGTTTTGTTGGGGGTTTTTCTGTTTCCCTTTGGAAGAGTTCTTATCAGCTGAGATGGGACCCTCACACTGAACATGTGTCCTCAGCAAGTTCTGAAAATGAATGATGAGAACAGAGCAGGGAGGGAGGGGGAGATGCTCTATCATCACTCCTCCTATAAGGAGTTTTCTTTTGAAGAGAACTGGGATACATGTTTTGTTGGCCATGGATTATTGTCACTTACCTTGTGAGGAGACAGTGGACATTTGATTATAAGGGTGGTATTTGAATGCAGGTGAAGAGTACCATATTGATTGGGCAAGTAGTCATGGATTTAATGTGGGCTGAAGAATATTTGAAGTTTTGTGTGATCACTTCTCAAGCAGCTACATCTTTCAGAAACTGAAATATGTGAGTGGATTCATGTATGGATCCATTTTACCCCAGATGGGGCCAGTATGAAAAGCTCTCCATGAGTTTTGAAAAGAACTTTTGTACAGGAGGAAAATTGTGGACTAAAACTGTAGTCAGAAAGACTTATATTGCATGTCAAGAAAATCCCTTAATTTCACCAGTTAGTATTTTAAACAACAGATGAAGTAAACACCTGTCATGACTGATTGTCTCTCCCCAGAGTAAGATCAGTGAATTAAATCACCTTCTTATGTTCCCAGTGTGAATTCGGGATTCTGTGATATCTGCAAATTGTAGATTTGGTCCCATTAAACACAGCAAAAGCTCTTCTATTTTAATCCATCCATACTGGAGCCTATCTAGTGTGCTCACCATCTTTTTATAGTCTTGTTTTCCTTTACCTTGTGAACTCTTGGATGTTTTGATCACTGATAAAGAAAAGTATGTGATGAAATGCAACCTCTTCATGTGAACTTTAGAGAACTTAGTTCATCTGCTGCACTTTCCAAGTCATTGTGATTTATTTGTTGCTCTATTATTTGCATTCTTGTACAAGTACAGTAAATATGCAGGGAAGGTTTGTCTTGCTGCTGTTACAGCAGCTTTTGTTTGAGAATGATTCATGTCCAAGGCCTTTAGCATGCATTGCTATGGAAACTTCAGGGTACCAGCTTCTCACTGCCCCGTTGGCAGAGCTCTTCACTATAATTTCTTTTGTACCTGCAGGTTAGGAGTGGTGTTTGCCACTGAAACATCGATGGGCTGAACTTTTATGATCATACATTTAGTGGGCATCTTGTGCAAACAGAAAGGGGTTTTTATTCCAAAGACATAAAACTTCCCTGATATTTGAGCAATAATTTTGGGGTGCTGCTGCCACTGAAAAGTCTTTTCTCTTTGATTTTATATCCAGAGATGGGCCAGATCAGGAGTCTGAATGACTTGAGAAACTTTCCCATTTGTTCTTCATGAATATTCGGGCAGGCAGGTTCCTCAGTCTGGTTTCGTGTGATTTTGCAGATGGTTGTGCAGAGATGAGATGAAGAGAGAGATGTGATGAAAAGGTGAGAAGTTGCTTTTGTAATGACTGTGTTGGCTTGTGGTTATTTCAGATTGCCCATGACAGGTGGGTTGTGTAGAGGGTCATCTGAAGACACCTTTGGTTCCTGGTTTGGGTTTTCGTTGAATAAAGCAAGGTACAGATTTTTATTGCTCAACAGAGAGGGCAGAAAGAATCACCAGACTTTGCCTAAGGCTTCCTCCTGCAGGTTTGGAAGGATTGTTATCTAGAAACTGCTTATCTCTTGGTGATAAGGAAGAGCTGAAACATGACAACCAGTGCTTGTATTGACTGGGTGATTTTCTGGAGTGGAAATGCAAAAGAAAAAGACCCAAAAAGTCCATAATAGGATAACAGTAGGCAGATGGCAGAATGTCCACAAAGACAGGTGAGCTCGGACCTGCAGGGACAGGGGAAAAGAGCTTGACCCTGCAGCTGCAGATTCAGAGAAAAGGGCTTGCAGATGTGTCCAGTGTAGCACCATTACTGTTGTTGTGGCAACTTTCATTCACTGGTTACCATCTTCCCTAGCTGAGAATGAAGTGGGTCTCTGTTCCCTTGGGAATTCAGAAGTTATTCTTTATTTCCCAGAAGAGAGGAGAGTGGTGCTCGGGATGCCAGCTCTGAGTGGTGTGGTGGTTTTTTTGCATGGTTACTGTTTGGAGTGGTGCTGTGTCACTGTGGCTGGGCATCCCTGGAATTGTTGTGGAGGTAAAGGTCTCTGGAGCACTCAGTGCCAGGCTGGGGCTGCTGCCATTGTTGTCTGGACAATGCCCTCGCTGTCAGGCTCTAGGGTGGACACACAGAATATGTTATGGAACAGTGCTTGCTGTGTCTCTGGCTTGGCATGCCTCAGCAGGCTCTGTGTTGTGAGCACTCGCCCATGAAGCTGCCAGAAATAGATTTTTAATGGCAGAGAATTCATGAAAATTGATCTCAACCATGTAAAGATGCAGGTCCAGTGTGAGATCTCAGGTTGTAGAGGAAGCAGTTGGGAAGTCACCTCTCAGGAACTGGCTGAGAAAAAGCTCTTAAGGCACTGGTCTGCTTGGTTTTATTAAGTACTAGGGTGTAATAATTAGTTACTTGTTACTTAAGTAAGAATACGATAGCTTTATTAATAATAATTCTTAAACCAGCTTCCTTACATGGATGTTGAATTTCATGTGTGGTAGTGCAAGAATCATGAAAAATGTGCTTCCTTGGGAAAAGCAGTGTTGTCTTTGTATTTTGAGCAGTGTTCTGCACAAATGCTGGAGTTTGGCAATGAGTTGGGAGTTGTTCTTGTAACATGGCACTCAGGTGAGCTGCACTGAAGTCAGTCTTCAAAGGAGCCTTTAGCATGGCCTTATCCAGTATTAATTGTCAGAGTGAGGATGAAGAATAATATTTTCTTTGTAGATTTTCGTGTTGTAAGTACTGAGAATTGCATCTAAAATCAGTGTTTAAGTCAGAAGACAACTGTGCACAAGCTTGTTACAGGCATTTTTTGTGCATAAGTTTCCATTACTTGTTCCAACATTGAACAGTTTTACAGAAATATCTTGTTAGAAGGAAACTGGTTTCATTTTTATATGTGCAATGGAAGGCTGATTAAATGTGACTGCAGCTTCTGAAAATTGTTATTGGTGTGAGTTCTGGTTTTGGCTGATGCCATTTGAGAAGAACATGGCACTGATGCTGTTTGGCTGTGAGAGTAGATGAACTTCCATACTTGAAATATGCCTACAGGAGAATCCCATTATGTGCATGTGGAATCTGTTGGAATCTTCTTGTAGAAGGTTATTTAAATTTCAGTTAAAATTACAAATTGGTTTGCAAGACACTGTCATTTTGAATAATATAAAAAACTTGGAAGTAATCTTACTTTTTGATTCTTTCATGTCACAGTAATTTGCTTATTACCTCTAACCTAGATTAATGTGTTAGGAAGTATTTATTTGGGATCAAGAATTTTTAGTCTCATAACAAACTGTCCATCCAGTCAGTGGTGAGGATTTTAGGAAGCAGTTCTGGTTTCAGGTCTTGTGCAATACCTTAAATAATGCAGGGAAATTTAATCTTTAAAAGATGTGAGGTTTTATTACAAAGTGAATGAGATTCACTTTGGCATTGTGAAATTATTCTTCAAGTTTGCTTGTGGGTTACTTGTGTTGGAAACTTTGGATGGAATCTGGACATGCCCAAGCTGCTCTCTTGGTTCAGTCTGTCACACTCTGTGTGTTTTGCCTTGTTCTTTTTCCAGCTGCCTCAGGAAGAAGGAAAGTGTGACTGTATCTGCCTGCCCTGTTTGCTGGAATATCAGTGAATATGCATTTCCCCAAACCATTTTCCTGGTAGCAGCTCTGAGCATTTAGGTTGTCCTGTTACAAGATGTGTATGGGGAGCAGTCAGGAAACATCACTGGTCTGTGATGAGTTTCTGATTGCTCTGCTGCACTTCTCTTGTGCAGGATGGAATTAATTCTCATTTTCATGGAATTTAATTCTCATTTCTGCCTTGCACAGAATCAGCAGGTTGCTGTCCTGAGCACTGCAGCTGGGCTGGGATGTGTTAGATCATTGTTTAACATGGCTTTGCATTTCTTCAGTTTCTTTCATCAAACCAGAGGGCTCTCAGTTTTAATACAGAACTTATGGATTATGCACAGGGCTGATCCATGGTCTGTGTATCATCTTTATTTTACCTGTTTTATGAATCTTTTTAGCATTTACAGTGTTGGTTTGACTAAAATTATGACAAAATGGCATTTTAATTATCATAGCCTCCAGTGTTGTCACTGAATGAAGAATTGTAGGAAACATTGTTCACCTCACTGCCAATTTGTGAAGATAGAATTTTATGAACATAAGTTAATAAAATTCAGTGCATGTTTAATCCATTCTGGAATTCCATTCATTTAGTTTTTCTCATAGATGTGGAATTTCTGAGTATTCTTTTAATAGAAGAGTTCCACTATTTATTCTCAAATAAGTCAAATTTTTCCTTTCCCTCTGTGCAAGGCTGGATGAGGGAATGCTTCTCTCTGAAATCAGAGTTAGAAACAGGACATGAACCCAGTGTGATTGTCCTCAGGCTCTTTCCTTTGGTGCCAGTTTAGCTGTAACCATGGCATGAAAATAATGTGCTGTGAACTATATTGTGTATAACCTGAACATTTATGTGTGCACTGCTTGTAAGTGCTGAGTTATTATGTTGTATGTGTTTGCAATTCACTGTATTGATTTCCATGGATGCTTTTTAGGCCTCTATTCCACAGCCTGGTACCTAAAGGTCATACATACAAAATAAATTTGATATTTAAAGTTTAGGATTACCTTTATGTGTTGGCCAACATTATGAGCAAATAAGATACCTGTTTTTCGCTTGTAGTGTGGAGTTATGTGAAAGTTATTCATGGTAATTAACCAAAGTAGTTTCTAATTTCTTAAGAGTTTATTGCACAAGTATATAATTTCATCTAAAAGAGGCAGTCTCTTTGTTACTGATGTTTAATATTGAATTTCTGTAGTAGAAGATTCACATTTGTGTTTATATATTAAAATAAAGTATTTTAAATTGTGTGTCTAGTGGTTTGGTAATTATCTCTAAATTGCTTTTGAATTGGGAATGGGATGAGTGTTTCTTTAACTGTCTCGTATCTTCAGTTTTTATTTGCTCAGTGATACTTAATTTGGAACAATCATGTAATTCAATTATCTTTGTTCTGTATGCATAGCCTTGCTGAAATTAGGCTTTTTGCTTGGTTTGGTTGGTTGAGAAATACTCAGCTATGTCTTTTGTAGGATAAGATTAATGCAATTAACATTGAATATTGTTCTTGTTCTTTTCCATGACTTTAGCACAAGTTAAGGAAAAGCTGTTGGGAGTTGCACAGTGACTCCCAGAGCCTCTCCTTGCCTGCTGTGCCCAGAGCACGGTGGCCTTGCTGCATTAATGTTCCTATTTCCATTTTTCAAACAGTGTTACATCAGGAGATCAGTCAGATAAAGCTGAAATGTCCATCAGTAACCCTGCACTGAGTGATCTGCAGGATGGAATGGGGCAGTGATTGGGTGTGGTTTCATAAATGCTGCTTGTTGTGAGGTTTGGGCTTTGGTTTTGGGGGGGTTTCTTTTGTTTGTTTAGGATTTTCCCCCCCAACTAAGTGAGCTTTAACTGCCATATTGCCACTCTGAAGATGTAAGAAGTGTTATGGAAAACAGGTTACTGTTGTTGACGTGCAGGTATTGCAGTAGCTGCAGTTGAAGCAATTTTAATGAGTTTGAGGGAAAAAACCCTGCATCTGGTGAGTTCAGAATAAATTACCACAAGGCTTTTGAATTGGCCTTTGGTGGTTGTACAGGTTTTTTATGCTGCAACCTTGAATATAATAAGTTAATTCACAAGCTACAGGTTTTGTGTTCTAGATGAGACAAGAATTTCAGAGGGAGATTCTGTGATTTGTCATCCAGTTCTCTATTTGTATTAAAATAAGAAAAAGAATTAGCAAATGGCACTGGAGAAATGGACACTCTCAATGATAAACCTGCCTTCTTTTTCCTAATTCCAGGGCATATTCCCTTGTGGATTCCAGTCAAGTGTCTACCTTCCTGATTTCTATTCTCCTCATAGTCTATGGCAGTTTCAGGTAAGAATCGTTTTTTAAGGTTCTGCAGAGTTTTTATTTTTCAAGTAAAAATATTGCAAGTGACTGAATACAGTGTATGCCTTTTGCTTCATTGTATCTTTGTCAGACATAGCCAACATTAAAAGATTATTTGCTTCTGAGAAGGAAATGGAAAAGGAAGAAATAATAGCGAGCTGGGGTTTCTGAAAGATGTAATTGTTTGTCACAGTACAAACACATATAAGATAACTTAAAAGTCAGTCCTTGAGGACAGCTCTGTAAAATCGTGTTTTAGAGAGTAGAAAAGGATTGGTGAGACAGATAGAGGGTAATGTTCTCAACAGCAGAATTTTCTATACTTTAGCCAATGGTGGTAGATTGAGATTTTCTGTGATTTCAAACCTGTCCTGAAACCAGCAATCCCCAGGTCCCACTGCTGTTTGCTCGAGTGTCAGTAACAGCTTCATAGAGAAGTGGGAAACATTTCAGTGTTGAATTCCAGCAAAGCATCTGAGAACTGCTGCAGGATGAGTTTGTCTTCAGAAATCAAATTTACCTCATTTTAGGAGACTTGAATATAGTTTAGAGAAAACAGTTATCCTTTTAGACTTGCATGCTGTATTACACAGTTTGTTTTACTGTAGTGGCACCTGAGGAATGAGGCTCGTACTGACATATTAAAACAATATAATCACAATATTAAAGTATTATTTTTTAAAGCTTAAATACAGCATGTTTTTCTTTCTGCTTTTTGAAGAACATGCCTTCATTTCACAGCTCTGTGATAAAAGGCCTTACACTCACTGTGGACTCTCTGAACTGCTATGAGTATTCCTGAAATAGATGAAAGCTGTGCTCATCCATATGATGTGAGCTGCAGCTGGTTTTGGATAAGAGGTTTTATAGCACTACCATAAGTTAATAAAGTCATATAATGAAAGAGCCAGGCTTTTTGCAAGAGCTGTCTGTTGTTGTTAGCAAGCGTTAGGTAACAGCACTGCTGGTGAAATTAAAATAGAAGGCTTTAGGAAAACAAAATCCAGAGATAGTCAGAATAAAAAAGTAATCAAAGGTTGTGTTTCTTTAGTTTTTTCTTCAAGTTTGTAGTCAGATTAGCATATAGTTGAAGGTCTAATTAATTTTTAACCATTTGAATTTATGCAATTGTGTCAAAAGGAACGATACATCTGGCTGCAAGAAGCCATAGCATTTATTAAAATTCAATTATGAAAACGTAGTGCAATATAAAACAGCAGGAGTGTGTGAACTTAAATTGCTTGTCTTTCTTGGAGCTCATTGCCCTTCAAAATTTTCCCCTGCTGTTTGTCATCCTGTTCCTATCCTACACATGCTTTTAGCATTTTGTCCTATAGTTTACATTTAAAACTACTCAGCTAGCAAGGACTGTGACCTCCAGAGCAATCTGATTCACTGGATGGAGTAGTGGGATGGTGATGGATACAAATCCATTGAAGAAATCTCCTGTTTTATTTTTTGCCTTTGTGTGTATCCTGAAGACCCCACTGTGTGAGTTACAGACCAAAATAGGGTCCCAGAGTTTTAAAATTACTTTGCTAATTAATCTCCTGTATGTGGTTTCTTTAGCAGGTGTCTGAGCTGAAACCCACAGTTATGTTGGGGACTTAGACAAATTCTGATTCTCTTTGATCAGAGGTCAAAAGCAGTTTTTTTACAGAAGATTGTGCAGTGGTGTTAACAAAGGGGTCTGAAATGCCCCTTAAGTTATTTAAGAAATTGAAGTGTGGTAGTTAGTTACAAAATTATATTCATCTGGAAATTCTTAAGATAGTAAAATGAAAACTTCTGACAAAGCAGATTCATTTTCTTAGAAAACTGATGTGCTGAAAAGATAAAAGTTACAGCTTAGGGTGCTCATTCTCATCTCTCGGTGGTGCTATGTTCATCTGGATTTGAGTCCTTGTCTCCTGCAGAGTTGTTGTAAGACAAAAAGAAAATAGCACTCCTTAGTTAATCTTTGTGTTGCAGAAAGTGGCTTTGGTTTCTGATTTTCAACTGAAAAGAAGCAGGTAGAGTTATTGGAGTATTCCTGGCAAGTGGCTGAAACAGAAGTGGAGTAATAGGATCAGAAGGAATCGGGTGGGTGAGTCATCAGGATAAAATCCACGTGTGTTGTGGATCCAGTCTAAAGCAGGTGGCATCAGGGGAGCCAAGGAAAGCCTTGGTCCAGTGTCCTTATTAATAGAAGTAGCATTTTTCCAAAACAAATGAAAAAATCCCAACCCCCCAGTATATTTAGAAGAATGTCTGATAAATTGTGGTAAAGCCAGAACCAGAACAAAGTGCAGTGACAGAGCAGAGTTCCCCTTCTCTGACTGTGCATGAACGAGCATTTCCTGCCTACATTTGTGCCGGGTCAGGAGTTTTAGCTTCCAGCCCTTCTGAATGTCTCTCTCATGTACATTCTGACTGCTCTCAATCCTTGAACTTGACAGACTTTTATTATTGGCTGCCAAAGGGGCAAGTCTAATCCTTTAAACCATTGTGAGCTGTAAACTGGAGCATGCAAGTAAATGTGTTAGTTGTGGATTTTTAAGGAGGTGAGCTCAGCGTGAAACAGGTTGTGTCTGAGGGGCAAGACAGGCACCTATTCTTGTCCAAATGCTTCTCTGTGATTTAAATGTTGGGGTTACTTTTGCAGGTAACAGCTAAATCTTTTTCTATCCTATCACCTCCCCAGACATGGGCTCTCAGCTTAAGTAAAGCCAGATTTAACCCAGAATCTACCTGTTCAAATACTTGCTTTTGAGCCAAACCAAGAAGTGTGGGATGACCCTGGGGCTTTCCATCTCTAGGCTTTGGGTAGGCAAAATGTGGGTGTGAATAGAAAGTAGCTCACACGGGAACCCGGAGTGTCATGTGAACATGGTGTGCTGAGGGTTGGCTTTCCAGCGTGGCATTCCCATGCTCCCAGAGCTCTTGGATTGGTGGCCGTCCTCACTGCTAGAGCAAGAAGGAACTTCTCAATAAATTGCATCTATCTATAGATAGATCCCTGTGTTCCTGTTTTCTCCACTGTTTGATAAGAACATGTCCTGCAGGGTTTCCCTGAGGCAGTGGAGTGATCCATAGTTCAATCTGAGCTTTGCAGGCCGTGCCCTTCCAGCAGCTCACTCATTCCTTCGGCCCGGTGTAACCCTGCGGAGGGGCCCGGGAGGGGGGCGGGGCCCGGGCTGGAGGGGGGCGGGACCTGGGTGTGAAGGGGCGGGGCCAGGGCGGGAGGGGGCGGGACCTGGGTGTAAAGGGGGCGGGGCCAGGGCGGAGGGGGCGGGGCTCTCTTGCTTTGCCACCCTGCGCTGGAAATGCAGGCAGCTGGAGCTGTGAGGAACCACAGAAGGAACAATGGTGAAGTTCAGTGCCCCGGGGGAGATGCTGACTCAACATTCCCTTTGGGAGCCCAGGAAAAACTTGAACAAAACAGCGAATGTTTCCCAGCTTGCCATTTCTGTACAGCCCAGTAGTTTTGAGTTTATCTTGTTTTACAGTATGGTTTTTAACTTTCTTGGAAGGTGTTTTAGTGATCGCTCCTCAGTTTTTTTAATGATGTTAGTGATAATTTGTAGCAGAGGGAAGAGCCATATCATAAAACAGTTGGAGATTATTCAGAGGTTGGCTTGGAAGAGCAGCTGTGTTGTTAAGTGAAAGTAATTTCCTAATTTATGCTTACTTTGGAGGCAGGGATATTTATAGGTAATAATAATTGCTGACACTATGGCAATGAAAAGAAAGGGGCTGAGGTTGTTTTATGAGCAGTAGATCTAACAGGTTTTATTTCCAGTTTTCTCTGCTGATAGCAATCCCTTAAGTTATGAGTTGCCCGGTGCCACTGGGAGAATGATGGAGTGAGGTTCTTACTAAACTGTGCTAATTCAGAGGGGAACAAAACACTGCACTGAGAAAAGAATTATCTTGTGTGCCTGAATCTTGGGCCAAGTCCTAGAGGGCTGTCAGCCTCCTCCCAGATTTTTATAGCTTGAGAGGAAAGTTATAAAGCTACAATGCCTAATGGGGAAAAAGGGAGTGTGAGTGAAGGATGGAGGCACTCCAGACAAAGGGCAGAGCAAAGAGATCTTTAGATGAACAAGCTAAGAACAACAGATTAATTTGTTAGAATTTTAGCGTTCTCCATTGCCTCTTTGTATTTTCCATAACTCTTTAGCTGATGATCCATGATCTCTGTAGAAGCACTGTGGATCTGAGATAGGAGTTTCCTCGTGTTTTGCCTGAGACCAAAAATTGCTTTAATATCTTAACAATGTTGGGGAGCACTTGCTTAATAGAAGCAAAGGAAACAAACCAGGTCTCTGCTGGAAGAGCCTTTTACTTGGTTTTGTTTTATGAAATGAAGCTACTCAACCCCTCTGTCTTTAATACACCACGTGTGTCTTGATCCTATAGACCTGATTATTCCTAATTCCAGGTTCTGGGACTGCAGCACGGACTTGCTCACCTGTGCATTGCAGTAGATGATCAGTGCACTGCAATAAAATATCTGTGACACCTCTAGAACAATTTAGAAGACCGTGGTATATTTATTACTGGTCTGATAAATGAATAGACTTTGTTTACTTAGTTAAGCTACACTTGAAAAGAAGTTTTATTGAAATATTTGTATACAGCTGTGAGCTTAAGACAGGAGCTGTGCAGTGGGAGATGCTCAATGCTTCTGGTGGTTCTCTGTAGCTCATTTGAACAAATCAGTATAAAACTAAATCATGGATACCATACATGCATCAGAATGAGAAACTGTCATGGTAAACTTGATTGTTGGTATTTTTGTTAAAAAGCACGTCAAATTTAACAACAGAAATTACTGCTGTCAAAACAGACCTTAAGTGAAATTCTCCCTTTTCAGAAAGTTATGCCAAACGTGTTAGATTATAATTTGGAAGTTGTATCAAAGTGAAGGTCTGTGGCAAAAGGGCTGGAATACTGTGCTAAATTGGAACTTTTGAAAAGTGTTTATATCAACATGAAAAGATGAATCAATAACAGCTGAGCTGGGTACTCAGGGGAGTGTTGTCAGCTCCTGTGTATTAATAAAAGTGTATCAATTTGTATTATTTATTCAGAGCTTCCTCTCGTCATCTGTTCTTTATGCATGTAGAATATATATCTGGCTATTTTCTAGGCTTTGCTGGATTTTTTCAGTGAAGTAAGACCTTACATTAAGCAGTCACTTAAAAGCTAGTTTGGGTCATTCATAACAACATTTTGAGAAAGGAAATATTATTGCATTAAAAATGTAACCTGATAGTGAAATTTGAATGAAAAGGAGCAAAAATGAGAACTTGGAAAGAGTTCAAACTCACAAGAGAATTGAAATGTTCATTGTGCTTCCATTGTGTTCTACACTTCCCAGAAATCAGGTCTCAACAAACAGCAGCACAGATATTTAACACTCCCCAGTGCAGACACTGTGGTGACTGATCTCACTGTCAGAATCTGGGCTGTGGGGCCTCATGTGGAACTAAGCACTTCAGTTATTTTAATTTCCCACTGTGTCTGGTGTTGTTTCTAATAACCAGCATTACAGGGCTCTTCCAGGGGGAGGGTGCTGTGGCAGTGAGATGAGACTGCAGCTGATGAGCCTAAACAGGAGTTTGGAACTCATCTGTCACATTTGCTTTGTTCCCTGCAGGTCTCTGAACATGGACTTTGAGAACCAAGACAAAGAGAAGGACAATAGCAGCGCTGCTGGGTCTTTTAATGGCAACAGCACCAATAACAGTAAGGGCCAGCTTTACTCTTTCTCCTTTTTTGCTTTACCTCAGTGCTGCACCTCCTGCCTCACCTGTGTGTGTGTCTGAGCTGCTGCATTGCAGCTTCACCTGGTCCCAGGCTGTGTCTGGGCACTCCCCACCTCGCTGTGCTCTGACACTGCTGTCCTCATCTGGGTCACACCCATGAAAGCTGAATTTCAAACATCAACATTTCCATAATGCATAAAAATCGTGTGTGGCACAATTTGTCAGGTTTGACTGGAAATGGAAACAGCTTTACTTTTAAAAAAGCCACCCACAGTCAGGAGAAGGGAGTGTAATTCCTTTTTGTCTGGGGCTCGTTGCTGTGGCGTGTTGGCCAGTCTGTAAGCAGGGAGCAATCACTGACAAGTTCCTAAGGAGGATTCACCTTATCAGCAGAGAAACTGAACTAGAGAGTTCACATGGCTCTGGACAACTCATTTATAATACACAACAAAATATGTGTCTGCACACTGTCTATTCAGAGTGGGATTACCATGTCAGCTCCTGCGTGGTAGCTGTCCCTTCTGTAGTCTCTAAATAGATTGCAGGCAGCCTGGCCATCTGACATGCACAGATTTGCAGGTAGAAATGTGGAACCAATCAGTTAGAGTGGAACACAGCGTGCACAATGTGTTGTAAATTCATACTTGAGTTTAACTTAAGGCAATTTATATTGCCATATTTTGAGAAAAGGCTCTAGAATGAAATAGTTTCCCAGAGCATAGAAGGCAGGAGTGAGAAGCCTGTGCACGAAACCCTGAATGCTAAGCTTGTTTGGTTTAAAGGAAGAAGTATAGCTTTAAAATGATAAATGAAATAACATATGTTGTATGTGTCTCTTGCTGGTTTTGTCTTTTCTAATGCAGACTCTTGGAATTTAAATAGTTCTCAGAGCACTGCTTCTGTTGGCAGCACAGAGCAAAGACATTGCTGTGCTTGGTGATACAGCAATGAGCAGTTGAGGCTTTTGGCATCTGGCAAAGAAGAGAAGACAGTCTGGGGCTGGGGAATAAGCACATTAAGGGGATTAGCTGTCAAAATGATCAGAAATGAAATGAAGAACTCTGACATTTAATGCTGCAGGCACTAATTCCCAGATGCCAAGGTGGTGTGTAGTGTGTCATTTATGGGTTTTTGTTTTGTTCATTTTTTCCCTTGGGAAGTTGAAGGGCATGTGAATAAATGTGCTTTCTCAGAGCAGGAGGAATCAGATCTAAGTCACAGATTAGAATTTTTGTGTCTTCACACTGTCATCACTGGACTGTCTACATTGCACTTTACCTTAATGTACCAGACCTCAGCAATGCAGAAATCCCAAGTGACTGAGTTCTTCTGCTTTGTATTTTTACAATTTATTGTGCTACTTACGTGTAAGAGTAATAGATCATGACATGAACCAATGAATGACATGACCATGTACAAGTGTCATGACTTCCATGCTTTTTGTTCAGCTTTCTTTTATGAAAATGGTTGAATATTTATAAAAGATACTAAGTTGTAGTGAGTGTATTTCATGTGTGTTTGAGGTTTTTCAGCATAACCAGATACATTGGTAACTGTGTTGTACAGGTAGCCTGTTATTTATAGGACTTGTCACTCTTGACAGGAAAAAATAACATAAGACACATTCTCACACAGAAACACAGACACACAGTCTGTGCATATATTTACTTGCCTGGGTATGCCTCACAACCCTAAAGGCTTATCTTTCAAATCCCCCTTCATAGAGCAGTGTTTAATTATTTTAGGATAGCACAGTTGATGTCAAGCTGGTTTTGCATCTCTTCTAGGTCTTAGTCTTGTATTCTTTCCCACTGGTCACTCTACCAAGTGACTGCTTCAGATGTTTCCTATTGTTACTTTAGTGCTCCACAAGTAGAAGTGTGTCTTGTATTTTTAATTGGGTTGCTGCTTGTGGCTTCTCCCTCGCCAGGGATCAAATGTAAATATAGCTACAGAGACTGGTTAAGTCTTGGAATTTGTGGGGTTAGATGAGCTTCTCAATTTTGCTGGTAATTCTGAGAACTCAGAAGTATAGTAAAAGTTGTCCTGTCCCATGATTAATATCCCTGGTAGTCACATTGCATGGGTGAGGTGAAGGAAATACTAAGAGTGAAATAATTCAGTATATCTGCCCTGTTTAAAATTACTGCCAGCTATGGAATGTGAGCCTGGATTCGTGTTGGTTTTTAGCCAAAAGGCAATTACAGTGCACTTCACTGACCTGCTGGTTTCATAAACAGGTAAGTGACTTGGGTATTTTTTGAAAACTGCCCTTTATTGTTAGGCTTGATATTATCTCATGATTGCAGCCTATGATGAAATTTAAGAGGTTGGTGGCCTTCACCCAGGTGGAATTTGAAGCTGTGGCGCCCTTTGCATGAGTTGGGTCAGCCTAACACTGGTCAGGCTTTTCACTTTTATGTTCAGAGATTAAGCAAACCTTACATATATTCCACTCAACACATTTATGTGTTTCAGTGTAAAGTGATTCCAATCCCTAAATAATGTTAATTTTCACAACTTGTCATTCATGGTATCCATGGCACGAGATGAAACTGAACTCTCAGCTGGTGGGCTCTGCAGAGTGCACTCAGCTGGGTGTTCCTGCACAGGCAGCTGTGCTGGGCTCACACAGCACTGAGGGGGAATGTGCTGTCAGAGCCCTGCCTGTGCTGGCCAGGGCCAGTGTCCCTGTGAGGCCCCAGACACGAGCTCAGTGTCCCCCTCTCTCCTGCAGGTATTCAAACCATCGATTCCACCCAGGCGTTGTTCCTGCCCATTGGAGCGTCCGTGTCTCTCCTAGTTATGTTCTTCTTCTTCGACTCAGTTCAAGTTGTCTTTACAATATGCACAGCAGGTGACTGAGTTTCTTCTCTTTGTAAGACTTGGAATAGAACAGAAAGTATTGATGTAATTAAATATTGTTGGTAAGAATTATAATACATGTCACGGTACATTAAAAAAAAGAATTGTCAGGTTTCACAGTTGTGTTTTCATGTCTGTGTAGCTATAAATAAAGTGACAAGTATTATTTGAGAAGTATTTTCCACTTAGATATGTGCTAAACCTATTGAACTATAAATTGCCAGAGGTCTAAACATGCCCAGATGTGTTATTTTGCATGAAGTTCACTTGTTTATAAATCGCTGCTCAGAACTGTACATGGTGTTTCATAATTCAAGTACTTCATGGGAAATAATTTTGGGGCTACTGTCCAGAGACTTCCTTCCTGCTTTAATTTTGGTTTTGCTTTCATGCAGTTTTTCTGTTTCAGATCTCACTAACATTTGAATATTAGTCTTTTGCACTGCTTGAATTCAGAACAAAATTTAAACATACATGCAAATAAATTCCAGATCCTCCAGTCCTGTTTAGCATTTACATTTTGTCTTTTAAATAAATGCCAGGGCATTGCTTTTTGGAAAATTTTGGCCTATTGATCTTTTTACAATTCTTCAAGAGACCAGCTGCAGTTGAGAGTAGCAAGATCCTACCTACTGCTCCAGATATACAGCAGCTTCTAAAAATTATACTCAGTTCACATACTGAGTCTGTGAAGGTTTTTAAACTCCTAAATACCTCTCATCCTCTCCTACTTCATTGCAGGCTTTGCCCTTATGGTTTAACTCTTGAGCTGTGCCAGCCTCTTAAACAGGGCTGATGTTGATGGGTGAAATCTAAATCTCTAGTCTTGAGACTCCTGTCTAATTCTACTGCCCATAGAAGCCTGCTGAATTCTGCTTTTATAACTTTGACCTATGATGCATACATTCTTTCCTATTAAAAATACTTCAGATAGATTCTAATGTATGCTAGATATCAGGGAAATATATACACATAAATATATAAGATATTACAAGGAAAGATTTATGACAGAAGAGGAATTTTAATTTGTTGGGGTTATTGGTGCATTTATTTTTGAAATGACCTTGGGATTTGTAACTTTATTTGTAACACTTCCGTGTGTAACTGGAGGATCCTGTGTCCCTTGGGGCTTGTTGCAGGTCTCAAGGGACTGGGGGTCAGTGCTCTTGGGTATTTTTATTCTTGAACCTGGTTTTATGGTATATTTGTGCTTTTCTTTGGGCTTGCATCAGAGGTTGTCATCAAGCCCAGAACCTCTGAAATGCAAAAATTCCTCAGAGGCTGTACAGCAGGATGGGGACCCTGCTGCAGCTGTGAACCTGGGGCTGTGCAACTTGGTCCCTCTTCCCTTGAAAGGGGAAGACCAAGCTCAGGTCATGCTATTTTACATCCTCTCTAGCTAGTAGGGGCTGATGTGGGGGACTGCTAAATTACAGCTGATGTCTGGTTTCTTAAACCCCTCTCAAATCTTCCTCTCACAGAGATTTGCCTTTCAGGGAAGAGTCAGGAGCAAGCGTAGGTGCAGCAAGCAGCCCAGGCCAGGACCCACTGCTCGGCGGAGGGCAGAGCCCAGAGCTGGCATTGCCTGCAGGCAGGAGTTAAGCCAAGGGATTGGCGACTGAATCCTCGGGATTGAGGCTGGAGGGGATGGGAGGCTTGGGCTGGAAGGCTGGACAGTCAGGAGCTGCTCTCTCTGCATTGGAGTCATTGCAGTTTAACTCCCACTCTGAAGGAGAGGTGCAGGGCTCCCTGCTGGGCAGAGCTGGAGGGGAGGAAAGGGGAGGAGAGATTCCCAGGGGAAGGGGGGTGAGCCTGTGCTGGCAGGGTAGGGAGCAGGGAGGGCAGGCAGGACTGGGGCAGGGGCACAGGGTTTCTGGGCAGTGTTTTTGCCAAGCACCTCCAAAGAGCTTCTTAGTTCAGTTTGTGCAGAGTTGCCCCACTTCATTCTTTCCCTTACTACTCCTGGTTTCTTCCCTGCTCTGAGATATTGATAGAACTGTGAGTTTTTATGGTGCTGTTTGTATGCAGACACTTCCTAAATTTTCTTTTTAGATTATTCAAGTTCCCTTTTGTTTTGTTTTGTTTTGTTTCAAATCTTCCTCCCACCAGAAGGGAAAGATGTGGTTTGACCAAACGAATTTTTCTCTGGTTGGCTTAAACTATAAGATAATGTTTGATTCTTTCCCATCATCTTCCTTTGAGAAGAGAAGAAAAATCCCTTTTAGAAACCAGCAACAAAAATTTTCAAAGGAATAAGTAGAAGACAGCACAAAGACCTGAATTGCAGCATGCAAGAAATTCCAAGCAGCTTCCATTTTCACTGCAGTCTGTTCTTGCTGCACAGTTTTGGATGTGTGCTGCTGACATGTCTGTGTCTCCACACCCTCACACTCCAGCCTTTTAAACAGTCCTTTAAAAAAACTGGAAGGAAAAATGATTATAAATACCAGCAGTTACTAAACGTTTTCACAAATGTGTGGGTGGGATAAGTATGCTGCTTGAAAAAGAAAATGCTTATGGAAATAGTCTATTTGGATATTTATGTATTTTTATCATTCTGTTTTCAAAAACTTAAAAGCACTTTGTATTTTTAAAAAGTGAGGTTGCCAGCTACTGGCTCTAAGTTATTTGAAGTTGTACTGTGTTTTGGTAATGAATAAAGAGTTTCGAGTGAGATGGGGGAAGAATTACTATCTGAGTTAAAAAGTGGAAAAAAACTCCTTTATTATGCTGAGCTAGTCTGTGTTGTATGTTGAAAAATTGTAAGAAAATCTCACAACCAGTTTGTAGTAGATACTTTTTACCTCAGAATATATGAAAACTGTTTTTCTTGCTGACATGATCATGTATAGATTTAAGACTTTTGTTTTAAGATTTGGTGTTGCATTCCTTTGAGAGCTTTCATTTTATCTCAGTCTGAAGGCTCACTGTTGTGCAGAAAACCTCAGAGCTTTGAGCTGCTCATGCTGGAATAATACTGAACATATGATAATAGGACATTGTTGCAAGAGCTTTTTCCAATTGGAGAAGCCTGTTTGTGTACTGTAGAAATTAGGTCTGAATGTCCTAATATTACCTTTTCTTCTTTTCATAGTCCTTGCAACAATAGCTTTTGCTTTCCTTCTGCTCCCGATGTGCCAGTACTTAACACGGCCTTGCTCACCTCAAAACAAGTAAGGACCTGAGCAATCCTTTGCTCTTCTTCTTGTGTGTTGTATTTCTTTCTTTTAATGAGAATTCTTTAATAAGCATTAACCTCAGGGCTGATGTTTGTGCATATGTTTAGTGCCAACATCATGTTTCCACTTTGAAAGTAGGAAGCACAATTTCTGCAAGTCACTCACACTTGCCATCCTGGGAAATGTGATACCATTGAAGGGGACTAGAGTTCCCAACAGTGATTTTTTAATAAGTTTGGCTTGTTTTGGCTGAGATTTTAGAGTTTGGGATTTGGCATTGGATTTCAATGCTGGCTCTTTCGGAGGCTGTAGTTAAGCCAGTGGAAATTACAGTTGTTAATGCCATGTTTTGAAACGAATTTTATTTTTTAACCTTGTAGTTGGAGTTCATGTTGCTAAAAGCACTATCTTAGGTGGTGCTAGGAATGGTGGCAATTTCAAGAGAGGTGCCAAGATTTACAGGGTTTTTTCCATCTCTGCAGTTCATGCTTTACACACAGTATTTGAATGTTAGGAAAGCTTTTATTTTGTTGCTGTTTTGGTACCTATTTGTGGCAAAGGAACTTCCCTTCAGTTGTTCTTGGCATCTTTCATCAGCAGTTGAGCCTTGTTCCAACAGTGTCCATTTTCTGTTCTTTAAATGGAAACATAAAGTCTTCCAGCTGATGTTTGTGTGTTGTTCTAGGATTTCCTTTGGCTGCTGTGGGCGTTTCACTGCTGCTGAGTTGCTCTCGTTTTCTCTGTCTGTGATGCTTGTCCTTATCTGGGTCCTAACTGGCCACTGGCTCCTCATGGATGGTGAGTATGTGAATTAAGGAGTTTTACTATTGGTTTGTGCCTGTTCTGACACATCATTTGCCTGGTGATGATGGGTGAAATTTGCTAATATTAATGGCTTGGCTGCTGAGCTGTGTGGCAGAGTCCCGGGAGAGCCACTGCCAGGAACATGCCAGGGGAGTGCTTGGAGCACCTGTTTTTCTGGTTTGTAAAAGCTTCCAGGGAAGTGCCAGAACACTCATGAAAGATATTCTGCACCTGTGTGGTGTAGGGTGAATGGCCAGATTGAGTTCAAGATGTGTGGAGACAGTGGTTATTTATGATTCACAGCTTGATCCTAAAAAATTGGTTAATTTTTGCTGTGCATCTTGTTGTTTATTGGTTCCAGTGCTCAAATAATTTGTTGTGAGGCAGCTCACAGTAGCTGCTTGTCTTTGATCTGTGTGGTGCCTGCCTTGTGTGGTGAGATGGGTGAAACTGGCAATCAGCCAGCTGGCTCGAGGGTGTGATTTATTGGGTTTTTTCATGGTGGTTGACCTGAATTCACAGCTTACTGTTCCAAAAAGGAGCCTTCGTCCTTCCCTCCTGCCTTCCAGATTTCTTGTGCTAGCTCTGGCACTCAATCACATGGTAAACTGATCCAGCTCACTAGAATGGCAGCATACTTGGGTTTTGCCAGGTTATTTTTCTGCTGCTGCAGTGAGATGAATTGGATTATTGTGTAGTCAGGTACGTGCTAAATTTGGCAGAAGTGGCAGCATGATGGGATCTGAGGGGATGGAGTGGATACAATGGCAAAGGCAGGGGCAGGACCTCTGCTTCTCAGCAGTGTCAGGCAGCTAAATTGGCTTAGGACATAGTGTAATGGCACCCTGAGGTCGTGATTGCTTGAGGAAAAATTGCTGCAACAACATTACCTGCCCTTGAAATGGTTTGTTACAACAGAAAACATTCATCCCATCAGCTTCCAGCTCCTCCTAAATGAGGCAGCAGCAGCAGCATGCCCTTAGCGCTGAAACCTCTCATGACACCATCACTCTTTCTTCTGTGTATGGGCACATTCATGGTTTGAACTGCTTTAAGAGTCCCACCTGTTGTATGGAAGGGAAATACCTTTTAAAATACCAGATGGTAAATTAAAAAATGCAGACAAAGTCTGTTTTGTGATAAGCGGAGTAGCCCATTATGAAATCAAGGGTGACGCTTGATCTGCAGTAGCTGCAAAGCTAAAAGTAATGTCAGGTGTGGATTTTGGCAGAATCTGAAGAGTTGTCTACTCTGAGGTATCAGCAGAAGCATTTAGTTAAAAAGTTATTTTTGTGAGTGCTTCAGTCTGACATGGTGGACTTTGCAGTAATTCATCTACAGAGCTCTGAGCTGCTGGTACAGAGTGGTGTCTGGCTTTTATTTCTCTTGGAGGCTTTTTATGATTTACCAAATTGTGTTGCTGCTGTCTCACTTTGAATTATTTTATGTAGTTTATTAAGGAAGCTTGAATTATGTAGATGATCCTCCTGTCATTTGTTCAAATCCAAGTAATTCGGTGTTTGCCAGTGACACTAAACAGGGAATAGCTTTTATTGGCCTTTGTCAGGGAAGCAGACTGGAGCTTTAGTCCTGTCCTGTGCTGCTGCATGTGGCATCCCATCCTCTCTGGGTCCTGGAGATGCCAGAGGCTCCCGGGGGCAGCAGCCCCGCTCACTCTGCATCCCAGCGGAGCACTCCTGTCCTGAGGCAGCGCTGGCAGCTGTGCCCTGTTTGGCCGGCAGAGAACGAAGCAGATGTTGTGACTGTGCTGCTCATCGCCCGGGCGGGGCTGGAGGAGGAGCTGGAGGAACGGGGCGGGTGTTCCTTCTGAGCAGTAGCACATGGGGAGCCCTGGCTGTTCGGTCGGGGCTGTGCAGTTGATTCTGTCAGTGTGAAGGAGCTTTGCTGCTCGAGAGGAGCTGGGGCAAACACGGGAAATATTTCTTGGTAATCGCCAGTCCTTGTGAAATCGAGGTGTGGCGGTTCCTGCTGGAACAGCCTTCAGTGCCCAAATCCTGCCCTGCCCCTGCCTGCACAGCCAAGGTGCTTCTAAGGGCAGGGTTGTGTTACAGGCAGAGTGAGCCTGTGTTGGCTCCAGGGGGTTGTTCTGGCATGTGGTGATGCACCTCTATAGGTATTGAAATGCTCATTTCTCAGAGCAGATTGTTGGATGACTGAATCACCAAGGATGGTCACTGTTCCCTGGTAAAGCCTGGTTAAAATAAAAGCTTTCCTAAATGGTGGGCAGAGCTGGAGATGTACAACAGGAATGCTGTAGATGTATGGAACATCTGCAGTTACAGAGTGAACAGCATGGTCACGGATACCCCAGGAGCTGCTGAAGAATTGGGCCTGTGTTCTTATTCCCTTCTTTTCAAATACATTTTGATCAGATCAGAGCTTCACCTGGTGGCCTGTGGAGGAAGTTAAAGCTCCCCCCAGCTTACACTGTGCTTTGTAAACCAGATCCTGCACCAGCAGCATCTTGAGCTTTCAGCTGCTTTGGATGTAGGAGAGCTGGAAAGCAGAGAGTCTAATCAAATATGCAAGAATATTCTTAATCCTCAGAATATCCCTGTTCCATAAAGAGTATGTTGCAGAGACTCGAGTTAATTTGTTCTGTTAATTGACAGTTAACTCCTCCAGTGCTTTCTTATTCAGCTTTGTTAACTCATTGCCCAGCACTTCCAAACCAGAGCTGCAGGCTGTGTGGCTGCTCTACCTCTCTTTCTGTCTTTATCTCATCTTTGGCTTTATTTTTTTTTTTTTTAATGATTTGAAGTATATTTCAGTGCAGATCTGCCATACATAGTTTGTCAACACTCTGCATGGGCTTGGACAGGGAAGCTGGCTTCCATTTAGAGAAGTCCATTGCACTTTGGCCCATAGTACTTGTGCTTGCTCTCGGGCATTCCTGCTTGTTTATTAAGTTTACCAGTGTTTCTTAAAGCATTTGCAAAACTGTGTAATTATTAGCATGTGCATTTCACTGTCAGTTGAAGGATTTTTTCCATCTTCTTTTCTAGCTGGTATTTGCTTAGTTTGATGCCTTGTGCATGTGCCTGTGTTCATTTCAATGAGAAGGAAATGGAGTGTGTGAACAATAGATAAAAAACATACTGGTTAAAGTATTTCCATTTCTCATTAATTATAACCTGGAAATTCTCTCCTAAATATAGGCTTGCTTGAGCTATTATTAACACTGGCTTTAGAGCAACTTCTTTGATTTAAAACAGTCTGTTCCCTTGTATTTGCTCTTCTGCCAAGAAAGTCTGTAACTCAGGGCTATACTGAATTACTAAATGCAATTATTTTTCCTTCTGCTTTGCTCTGTCAAATTCTTTAAACCTCAATATTTTGCTCACATTTTGTAGCTAGTTACAGTTGTGCAGTGTGACTTAGGGTACATTTTTATGTCATGATCCCACTGCTTTATTAAAACTGGTGCTGTGGCAGTTGTGGTTGTGTTAAGGTTGCCAGTTCACAGGAGATAAGGTGGGCTTGGCAGAATTGCTGGGATGCAGCCCCTGGGCACTGCAGGCACATGCTGGCAGGAGGCCTAAGGCATGTTTATCTCTTGAATGGATGTGTGTGGGTGTATTTCTGCAGTGAGTGGATAGAAGATCTCCCCAGCTTTCAGGTGAAATGCAAGTGTCTGGTGGCTTCACAGCCCTGTAATTACAGCCTGAGAATCCAGAGGTTAATTTGTCCATTTTGGCTGAGTCCAGATGTCACACTGTGGATAATGAATTGGCTTCCCTTGCAGTTGCAATTGGCAAAAATGGGATTGTGGCTTCTTACAAACTGTGTCATGTTAGACGAAGACATTTTGTTGATGAATGTCTGCATGATGGATTGTAATCTGATCCCAACAGGGCTTCATTACTCCTTGCAAATAGACTGATATAGATAAAAGCTGATTTGCTTTTTAAGTTTTTTAAAAATTTATTTTAAGTATTTCTTTGGGGATTTACTTGTAACCAGTAGAAATACATTCATTTGTCAGTTGAGTATCCTTGGTAGATGAGGCTGGGCTCTAAGAAGCAGGCAGTGACACAAATATGAAGACTGGGTTTTTGTTTAAAATCTTAACTTTCTACCCTGACAAAATCCCCCTTGGTACAGAGAGCAAACCTGAGCTGTGTCATGTTCAACTCACTGGCCTGGCTGAAAACTCATCCTTAGGAGGGATTAGGAAAAAATTTACCCATATTTTTTTCCCCTAAGCTTTTACACACATTTTGGTTATTGGGAAATCCCTGGATATCTAAATGATGTTTCATGGTATTCAGGCAGTCTTGCACAGTCTTGCCCAAGCAGAAGTTTGGTTTAAGTGGGTTTTTGTCAGAACAAGTTCTAACAAGTCACGTAACCATGCCCATTCTGAATTAAGAGTCAAGGATCTTATTTACTTTATGCATTTCTTAGCAAAACCAATAGAGGAAAAGTAGAGATTTGTGTCTGGGACACAGAGAATTCAAAGCTGTTTTGTTGATTCTGTTTCAAAGTAGGTAGTCAGGGGGGATGGAGCCTCTAGGACAGAGGCCCTGGAAACGTTTCTGTGTGCTGGGTGGTGGAAGTTGAGGGGAACGGGCAGTTGTGCCTGCAGAGGGATCTCTGCTTCCATGGGGACGTGTTTGCAGTTGACTACTGAATGTATTTTGACTTTGCTTAACCCTGGTAAGAAGAATATCACTGTCTGGAAGTGGCAGACAGTCATCTAGTGCATGCAGAGCTGCACAGGTGCAAAGAGAGGCTTCTTTGGGGTCCTGGGGGGGAGATACTGCCTTGGGATTGGTGTTTTTCTGTTGGTTTTGCTATTTTTAATGAACTAACGATGTCTTGCTTTTTGTAGCTCTGGCTATGGGCCTGTGTGTTGCAATGATAGCCTTTGTTCGGCTGCCCAGCCTGAAGGTTTCCTGCTTGCTGCTCTCTGGGTTACTAATTTATGATGTCTTTTGGGTAAGTGTTTGGTTTGGTTTGGTTTTGCTAAAACTCTTTTTATGCTTTGGATTTGTAATTGGCCTTGGGCCAGTTTTACATGAATTCTACTGGTATGAAGTTGAGGAAATCTGGCAAAGCCAGAAAATTGGCTCCACCACTCCATTCTGAGATGCTGAATTCTACAACAGGATACAGAAGTATTTCCTTGATAATTACTTGCAATAAAGCAGAAATAAGATTAGAGTATTTTGACTTTTGCATATTATTAAAAAAAATAATTTGGACCTCAGATTTTGAAAGCTGGCTGAAGATGAGAACAAGCATTTCCCACACACACAGAGCTGTGTCCACACTGGCACAGGGACATGTGGTGGCTTCTGATTAGCAGTGAAATCTGCAGAACAGGAATGTAAATGGACTTAGAGCCAGACAGGCTGGCATAAAATCTTAGTGCACTTCTACAAGAAACCTGACAGAATGTGTTCTGTAATAGCGAGAGGGATTTGTTTTGCCTTGGCATAACACCGAGCACTGATCCAGGGCAGCACCCACTGACAGCTCTGGCAGCCAGAGGTTCCAGTGGGATGGGCTGTAGCATAAAAGCCTCTTGGGGACAAGGGCTGCCTCATTCCATTTATGAGTGAGCACGATGCTCACCTCTTCTCTGTTCTGCAGCTTTCTTCTGTTTTCAGGGTGCTGTTATCTGCATTTGTCATCCCCACACTATCTGCTTGCTGTCCAGACTGATCCTTTGCCAAAGGATCTCAGGATACTAATCAGTATCTTGATATCAGAAAGTATATTCCAGTTATTCTTGAGGATTATTAGTGTAAAAAGCTCCATCTGAATTTTTGAAATACATTTTACCTTTTATCATCACATATACAATGTATGTGTAAGAAAAAGATCCTTTTCTTTAATAGCAAAGCAAAAATACATTCAGCTTGAGTTGCTGTGTAATTGCAGTTTGTAACTTCTGATTACCTTGCTCTGTAGGTCTTTTTTTCTGCCTACATCTTTAACAGCAATGTTATGGTGAAAGTGGCCACACAGCCAGCTGATAATCCCCTGGATGTGTTATCCCGGAAACTTCACCTGGGTCCAAATGTAGGCAGAGATGTTCCCCGTCTGTCACTGCCTGGCAAACTTGTGTTCCCAAGGTAAAAGCTGCTTTTACTGTAGTACATGAGAAAAGTTTTCCCTCCATATACTTAGTGGTACTAATTCTGTTGGAAAATCCCTGTTTAGTCATTCCCTCTTCGTGCTAAAGAGGAATATAATGAGCAGGACTGGACACTTTGCTCATTCATAGAGAAAAGACCCTGACTGGGGTAAAAGGTGCCCAGAGGTGTTCAGAGCAGGTCACACTTCTCGACATTTGTGAGAGTTTTGCAGCCTGATGATTGCTAGTGTGACCTTACACTTGAAAGCAAAAGATCTGAGGTTTATTATAACATCAGAATAGTCTGGATTACAGCATAATTGCAGATAGTTGGGAAGGTGTTGGAAACTAATCTAAGCAAGGGTGGCTTACCAGGCAAGCTCGGTGCTGAACAGAGATTATTCCACTTGTACCTGCTCCAGGGGTTCCCTGATGGCTCAGATCTGTAAGCAAACATGCCCAGGGCCTGGTGGGGCAGTAAACTCAGAACAGCAGCAGTCAGGCAATAAGTTTTGTTGCACTATTACTGTGTTCTTGTTTCTTTAGATGTTGGGATGCTGGAATTAGAGAGATTAGAAGTTGATTGTGTGCAACAATAAAACCAAAATTGTTCACTTTGTCAGCTTTGTGATATGAAATCACAAAGTTGGCAAAGTGAACAATTTTTCATGAAAAATATCTTGGATTTAAGATAATGGATGATTTTAGTTCTTAATCTTTTTCACAATTGGCTCTTTTCTGGGAATCTGGCAAGACTGTAGTTTTCTGTTTTGTCTGAATGTCCAAAATGCGTGTACTGCCTTGTTTTAGATGTACGTGCATGAAGATGCACTTCAGTGGTAATCAACAGATCAAAAGGCCAGCTGGTCCCTCCCATCAGCACTGACGAGGGAGAGGACTGAAATACTGAGTCAATGGATCTGTTTCAGAGTGATCTAAGGGCAAAAGCAGCTTAAACACTACTACCAGGAGGAGGAAACTGGTTTGGAGCAATGTCATCTCTGCCCAGATGGGTTTGTTGTAAAGCTGAGGTGGTGAAGAAATCACTGAGGAAAGCTCATTAGCCAGCATTGGGTTCTACAACGTGCGAGTTTGCTGGTAGAAAGAGGGGCTGTGTGCCAAGTGAAGCTCAAAACCACAGTGGAGGAGTCTAGAGCTTGTCACTGTTTGTTTTGGCCATGAACCCAATTCCAGTTGCTCTTTAGTTCCACAGGCAGCCACTTCTCCATGCTGGGGATTGGAGATATTGTGATGCCAGGGCTTCTGCTCTGCTTCGTCCTGCGTTACGATAACTACAAGAAACAAGCCAACAGTGATTCCTGCGGTGCCCCAGGCCCAGGGAACATCTCTGGGCGTATGCAGAAGGTCTCTTACTTTCACTGCACACTTATTGGCTACTTTGTAGGTGAGTAATTAGTTCAGTATTAAAGAGCTGCCTAAGTGAGCAGATATGGGATTATTGTAGTAGGTTTAAAAGATGATGAAAGCAAGTGTAAAGAGGCTTTGAGAGAGGATGCTTGGTTATGTTCTTTTTAATCCTCCTCTCTTTGCATTTATTGGCATGGTCTAGGGAGAAAAGCCCTTCTGTAGTCTTCAAGATTTTTTTGGTAGTTGTTGTATTTTATTTATAGAGGATGAAAGAGCAATATTGATGTGTTTTTATTAGCACTTACACTTTGCTTCACTGGCATAAAGAGTGTTGTAGCTCATACCTGAGTGATGGGAAAAATACGGAAGTTTCCAGATGAATTATGCTGTGCACAGTGCATAGCAAATTTAAGCAATTCACCTAGGCAATTCCTGCATTTTTGTATTCTGATCCTGACACGGTAGTACATACATCATGAATAGTTACAACTGGAATGCTGTTTATAATTTGCTGTAGCCAGCCCTTTCCTGCCCAATATAAAATAGGCCTTTCCCTCCAGTCAGGGCATGCGTGTGCACATCCTGACCTCCCACGGCCCTTCTGAGCTGAAAAGCAAAGATCATTTCCTACCAATAGCCTTCCTTCCCCCACATATCCATTTTTCCTCCTACATTCTCTTCTGGCAAGTGTCCAGGAAAGTCATTCCTGATGTGTACAGCCCTTCCTTTGAGCCCCCACTGCTCAGGCCAGGGGCCAGAGACCAAGTTGTAAGAGCAGCATTTCAGTGGATGCAATCAGCTTCCCCCCTTCACCTTTTGTTGTATTTTGTCTGAACTATTCTTGGCTTAGTCAGAGATTCAAAACTGGACCAAGTGGCTCAGCACAGCCTAATATTAAAATAGTGTAATTTTTCACTGTTTCAACTGCATTCAGGGAAAGCAAAGCACAGAGAAGTAACTTTTCCTCACCAGTCTCTCAGAATGAGGGTGAAGCAAGCTTCAGTGGATGAAATGCTGAGAACATCACCTGCACCCTGAAGATATTCACAGTCACTTTTTTCTCTTACAGGCTTATTAACTGCAACAGTAGCTTCTCGTATTCACCGGGCAGCCCAGCCCGCCCTGCTCTATTTGGTACCATTCACTTTATTGCCACTCCTCACCATGGCCTATTTAAAGGTAAGAGGGCAGGACACGTGGGCAGCAGGGAGCTCTGGGCCAGCTGGCAGCAAGGGTCAGTGTCCTTGCACTGGGCAGCAGCTCTCGGGGGGATGATGTGTGTCCCTGGCAGGCCTGGCCCAGAACAGAGGAACCACTGCTGTCGGGTCAGTCTTCATTTCAGAGGACTGAGCAACTGAGAGATTGAATTCCTGAAATAGAAAGATCATTAATGCACATAAAGTAATTCTAAACTAAATAAATTTTGAAATACTGAATTCTGTTCTAATTGAATAAATGACTTTGACCTTGTCCAGTTGGTCATGAAATGCCACGTGCACAAAGTCTGAACAGTGACTGGGGAAGGAGAACCTTGCTTGCCTCTTCCCAGTCACCTGTTCTGAACAGGAATTGTGAAATTTGCCTTTTCTGTTCTAGGGCTGTTGCTGAAGCAGACATCTAGCACTCTGCAGAGCAGAACGTAATAAAGGGCAGGATTTTCATCCTGAGTTATTATTTCCTTCCCATCAGAAACTTATTTTGGGTATACCTGTTCTAAAAGTAAGACATTCTGGCCTGACAGGGATAGGATTTATTCTTACCGTCTTTATTGTAATTTGCAAAACAAGTGAAGAATAGATTTGCTCTAAGACATGTCTGCAATTCTGTGTGCATTTTAAAATGTGAATTCTAAGCAGATTTGAGTTTCTGAGGGCACGACCCTTGTGCTGTTTCCCTGCCTAGGGCGATCTACGTCGCATGTGGTCTGAGCCTTTCCACTCCAAGTCCAGCAGCTCCCGTTTCCTGGAAGTATGATGGAACGGACAGGAAGTGACCTGAACTTCTGCCTTGGTCCTTTTCACTTTAACTTGTGGCTTTGTTGTCTCCTAAAGCTGGACTGGCTGGTACTTGGGAAGGTACCAGTGATGGGACATGTATGAAAGGACTTTGTATTAAAGGAGGGAAAGAAACAAAAGCTAAAATCCCAGAGCTCCGCGTGACTCCGTATCTCCCTGCAGATGTGGAATTGGGGACCCTTTGTGCAACTGCAGCCACTTTCCTCTTTCCTCACTCGGATGGATTAGTACCAGACTATTACCTTTGTGAGAGAGGAAGAGACAGACTTGAAACTAAAAACGGCTTGAAGTCGTTCAAAAACTTGTGAACACTAAACGCAAAAACAGTTAAGCAAACTGAGGCTTCTTCAGAGAACTCCTCATGGACATTGGGACCAGTTTCCTGCGGGACTTCGGTTTTGAAAAGAACTGAGACAGAAGGTCTTCTGTCACAATATTGAGTTTTTTTGATTTATTAAATATTTCCTGTGGTGTGAGGTTACTTATTAAATCCACAGACATTGAGTGACTTCTTGCAGTATACATATAAAAATTTGTTGTAACAAGTTACATTTCCACCCAGATGTCATATTGCAGTGAAAAAGGGCACGATTTTTATACATATATATATACACACATATAGATATATATATGAATAAATAAAAAGGAAAACCTGCTAAGATCATGCTGTGTAGCAGACAGGGGCTTGCTGTAATTTTTAGCATGTAGCGCAGTTACTCTGGCTTATGTATATGGATCTACAATGAGCTGCTGTTTTTTTCCTCCCTTCCAACAACTGAACCTGCAGTTTAAAACCAAGTGTAGTATTTTTACTGGTTGTACCATGGACTTTAGGGGATATTTGATTTGATCAATGTAGCAAACTAGGGAAGAAAAAAGTTCAAACCCAGCCCTGTGTGTCTGAGGGGGGAGGAGGTGGGGGGGGGGGTGTCTTTTTTTTTTTTTTTCTCCTTTTTTTTTATTTTTTTTTTTTTTTACAAACAGCTCCCTTGCAGGTTTTTAGTAGTTCCTTCTTGACCAGTGCATGTATTATAGCAGCAATTGTCTTTGTGCTTTCTGATCATAGTAATGTATCACTTGTAAATACATTTTTTCTATTTTCTATTTTTTTGTATTTTTTGCATTTTGTTTCATTAGTGTGCTGTATTTTTCCATGCCCCTGCCCTTCAAAGAAAAAAAAAAAGAAAAAAGAAAAACTGTCCTTAACTGTTGTGACTGGTTGGAATTTGTGTGTTGACTGCTTTGTACCTGTAGCCTGTTAAAATGTGGATTTTATTCCTTCTTTTTTAAAACCAGCAGTTCCAGTTGTTATTTTATTGACTGAAAGGCTTCCCTGAGGTAACCAAACTTTCTTCCTTTCAAGCACTGTGCCAAGTGGGGATTGGAGAGCTCTCCTGAGAGCCCATAGCTCCTGTAAGTTGACAGATGCTGGGAAGTGTTAGTGGCATGGGAGGAGGAGGAATGCTGGAGACTGGCTCTGACTGAGCAGTGAGGTGACTTTGGGACTGGTTTCATTCCAGGTAAGGGAGGAGTTGGTCAAACACCTGAAGCTCCCAGCACTGTCGGGTGGTACAAGAGCATATTGGACATGGCAGGAAATTTTGCCCAGCCACGTGTGTGCACTGTCATTAATGTCATTAATTAACCCCTTCCTCTGTTCTCAGGCAGGTCTGGCACGGTGGCAGAGGGGCTGATGCCTCTGAGCTGGCTGGGATGCACCTCCAAGACAGCTGGAACGTCCCAGGATAAACAGTAAGACACAACTCAGCCCTTGTGGGGTGGGCAGGGACACTGAAAATTTAGCAAATGTGGGTGAGTGTGGCAGGGGGGACGTCGGGACTTTATCTCTCTCTCACACACCCCCCCAGCCCCCGAGTTCTTTTTTTCCCTTAGCTGAAAGCCCCCGTTGGGTCTGGTACAGTTGCTGATGCCTTCTTTGCTGAACTCCTTAATAAACTAGACACAAAGTCCTGCAGTGAGACTGCCCAACCACCTGCCCCTTCTTCTGGAGAGTTGTCAAAAATAGCTATTTTAATAATTGACTAACATAAACCTTCTTGCACGAGGTAAAACGCTGGCAAAAAAGTAAATGTATGGCGTGCTTAGAGCACAGTTGTCAGGACATGGAGCAGAACTGTAGTGTACAAATCTGCTGACAGGCCTGGTTCTCTGCTGTGTCTGAGAACAGTCAGCTTAGAAATGGCACAGTTTATGCTGACATTTCTCTGAGGTCACACTTCACCTTGCAAACATGACGAGTTCCAAAATTTGAATCTGAAATTAGTTTTTCATTCAAGTTACAGCACTGTCACATTTTCTTATCACTATTCCATGTCTTCATTCTATTAATCTTCCAGACACTTTGCTTTTTTACTTCAGGATGTCTTGCAGCTATAGTATTTTCCATCTTTTCCAAATTCCCAACATAACCTGAATGTGTGGCTGTTGCCAGGTCTGTGTTGATAGTGAGGGCTCTCAGACAAAACAAAGATCTAACTGAAAATCAGAATAAATGTGTCCTTTTTTCAGAATAGCTCGTCTCCCTTTGGTCTGTTGGGAACTCACAAGAGTCTGAGCTACATAATATAAAAACTATCAGGTCTAAGATGGGGCAAGAAGTAACTCCTAGTTACTGTAACTGTGTTTTCTAGTTCAGGCTGCACCTGCTTCACTGTCATAACCAGTTTCATGTACTCTTAAAGCATTGTGGGGCAAAAACCACAAAGTCCTTGAGAAGTGTAGCTTTTGTTCTTGAAAAGTGACTTACCTCCTTCCCCACTTGTTTCTAATTTATGTGTAACCTGATTTTCCTACCTCTGTGCCCCAACTTTGCAATGTTTGCTGAGTTTGTCAATTGACAGAAAGTTGTGGCTTCATGTGTGAACAGACCCTTTTCTCCAAGGAGAGCCTGGCCCTACCCACACCTGGGTTTGTGCTGTCTCAGGCTGGCTTGGTAAGAGCTTCTGATTCAATGCTGCCAAACTCGTTTGTGTTTTGCCCTTTCAGCAGTTTCTCTGCAACAGCCCTGAACAGCAGACACACACTCATCACACAAGTTCTCTCAACCAGCAGCAGCGAGGAGTAAGCTTGAAGTATCTTGCTCTGAGAAAAAACACTGCTTTGCTCTGGGCCTTTGTGTGTAACCATGCTGTTTTACCCCCAAAGCAGTGCAGTGTCACAGAGCTTTCTCTCCCTGAACCTGTGGCAGCAGGGAAAACAAAAGCTTTAAGAAAGCTTTTGTTTGAAAGCTTTTGCACCTTTTTTTTTTTTCTCTCCTCTGTCAGCTGAGGTGGTCACAGCCACCACGGTGGGAGTAACAGGGATGATTTCATTCTGCTGTGGAGAGAGCTGCAGCAAATTAGAGCTGGTAATGAGGGAGGCTGAGGGTGAAGAGGGGCAGCCAGCAAGCGCTGACAGCACAGCAGATCTAAGAGAAGCAGCTGGACAAGAGGGAAAATGGGCTGGCAGGAGTGTGACTGACTGTGCTGGCTCACTGGGGATTCAGCTGGAGTGCAGCATAACAAGAACTCTGCATTGCTGAAGTCCTCAAGTCCCTGCAGCTCCTGTTCTACCTGAGTGGCTGCAAGAAGTTAGTGTAAAATAGGATCCCACATCTTCAGGTACCGGCATAGAAGTGAGCCTGCAGCAATCGAAGTGGTGACACGGGCTGAAATCAAGCTTCATCCAGAGAAGCCCTCCGTAATTTACAACATATTCACCATCACTGGAATGGTTTTCCAGTAGGAATACTCTCGCTGAATGCAGTGCCTGGCGAGTTCTGTCAGTCCTTATGCATGGGAGAACAAGGAGGAACTCGGCACTTGAGGCCTTTGCCCCAACACGCTGTTGCCCTCCAGCGCCCTGCACAGGGATGACTGACATCACTGAGAACTGGTTGCACTGGTGCTTGCAGGCCCTGCTGGTTTGTGCTCCAGTGTCTTGTGACTGGAAGAAATTACTCTAAATTAATTCACATCTGCATTAAAAAAAAAGGTGAGGAAGTGGTGGTCCTTTAAAATCAGGTTTTATTTGTCTTCTCTGCTCTCATGTAACAGAATCCTGCTCTTCTTTTCTGCACACAAGTCTAAATAAATGGCACCACAGGAAAATAACCATTTCCCTCTAGTGTGCTTGTTTGGACAAGGAGGTGGACTGGACCGGACCATACAGACTCCAGCCTTAATCTCCTCCCTCTTCACCTGAGTTTGGAGCTTTTCCTTTGTCTGTTGATGGTTCTAAGGTTAACGTCTTACCAATGATCACTGATGGAGGATGTGCTATTGCTAAAGCTTCCTGGTGAGGTTTGTGTGTCATCTCTTCATTTCCTCGTTGCCCAAAACTTGAAAATATTAAAAGCTGTTACTGCCCTATTAGGCGCTCCCTTTCCTGCTGCTAGTGCAGAAGCAGGTTAGGGAGCAGAGGGGGTTTTTGGTGTGGTGGTTTTTTTTTTTTTTTAAACAAAGTAGTCCTAGGCATTGCAGCTTTGCTGTCCTTTGCTTCTGTCCCTACATCCTAGAGCAGCTGAGTGAGTAGGTGCTGGGCTCTGCTGGCCCAGAACGAGGGATTCTTTCTGATCTCTGTTTTCTTATCAATGCAGAAAGCAACCACAGTCTGTGCTCAGAGCCCTCTGTGTGTGGGTTGTCCCTCCATGTCTTCCTATGTCCTCCTGTCTGGCTCCTCTCCTGCTGGAAGGGATTACCTCAGCCCAGGCTGTCCCATTAAGAGCTCACACACAGCTGCATCTCACACCTGAATTCCACTGAAGTCTTATCTGTAGAGATACATGACCAGCAGCCTGAAGCAGGGCACAGAGATCATGGCGCTCAGCACCTCTAACTGGCACTGGTTATCCAGTGCTATGTAGTGACAAATTATGCAAAACAGGCAGTGGCTGGCAAGTGCTGTCATGTTGCCACTACCAAGCCATTCCAACACTCCAGTTTAGGAAAAGCCTCAGGTTGCCTCCACCCTCCTGCACTCATAGCCATCACTTACAAATCTCAGTCCAGCCTCAGTGTGCCATACTTTGTCCAAAGAAGAATCAGCACATTTTAACTAGAGGGTCAGTTACTCATTGGTGAGGAGAGCCTCCATCAATAGCCTCATTCAGGAGGGTCAAACTCCATTACTGTGCACCATGACGAGGCACTTGGGGCAGTGTGCTGCTGCAGGCAGCTTCCTCAGCCTCGGTAGGCCTTCAGCAGCTGGCCTGCGATCACCAGTCTCTGGATCTCACTGGTCCCCTCGTAGATCTCGGTGATCCGAGCATCGCGGTAGTGACGCTCCGCCGGCATCTCTGTCACATAGCCCATCCCACCCAGGATCTGGATAGCCTGAAACAAAGGCAGCAGCTTAGAAAGGAAGTGAGGCTAAGAAATCTGTTTTCTACAGATTGCACACGCACACACAGCCATTTTTAAGAGGAACTGAACTCACTGCAAGCATAATGGGGAGGGTAGGACACATGTGGATGACTGCAGCTCATTTGTGATGACAGGAATACACAGGATTGATCTGGGTAAGAGTGATATGGATATTCCAGATGGGCAATTAATTGCTTCAGAGGTATCTGTTAGTGATCCATATTCTAAGGTGCTTTTATTAAAGACAGGAGACACTAAACTGAGGAACAGAGGATCTCATCCAGGTGCAGTGGTGATGACTGGTGGCCCCATGTTCTCTTCCACACTGCTGCTCCTTCTTAAAAATGCTACTGCCCTGGACAGCAGCAGGCACAGGCCACTTTAATAATAGAGCTGCCACAGGCCAATAGAAACACCTGCAATCTTCCTACTTCTCCACAACCTGTGAAGATGGTTGTGCTAACTGGCTTCAGCCATAGAGCTGGTTGTTTGCTTGGTTGGTGTGTTTCAAATATAAATTAATATATCCCATCCCACCTTACCAAAGCACTTGTGAGACATCCAAAGTCCCTTCCCACATATGTATGTCAGAATTGTCAATTGACAGTTACCTGATGAGCGATTGATGTTGCAGCTTCCGATGCAGCCAGTTTGGCCATTGCCGCTTCCTTTGGGGAAGGAAAACATCAGAGGCTGCAGTTGTCACAAAAAGGAACCCCTCACCTGCACAAGGAGCTTGAATGCTCACCCAGCAGCTGTGCAGAGAGACAGACCTGATGATGATGGTGCCAGCTGAGAGCAGCCACCCCTCTCCCCTCAGCTACAACCAGTGCTGAACTCTGGGGCTGCCCAGGGAGAGCAGCAGGCCCAGGACCTGATGGGGTAACCTGGGGTTACATGCCAGCAGTACTGGCTGGGCAAGCACTGAGCATAGCAATGCTCTGTGGAGTGGGGTTCCCTGTGCTGTGGCTGCTGGAAAAAAAGAGCAGGGCTGGAAATACCTTAGTGAAGGGCTTTCCATTGTCCTTCAGCATAGCAGCTCTCCAGGTCAGCAGGCGTGCACCCTCCAAGGCCACAGCCATGTCTGCCAGCTTGAACTGCAACAACAAACACTGCCTTTGGTCCGGGGCCTCTGCCTGCACAAGGGAACAGCTGAATTCTCCCAGCCCTGAGGCTATCTAAGGAAATGAAGCCTCTGTCCCAACAATTAGTGTTAACAGCATTTGAAAACAGAATTATCACCCTGTTTATCCCAGACAGCACAAAGTGCACTGTGTGCCTGATACCATGCCCAAGAGCACACATGGACTTTCCACCAGCCCCAGCACCCTGTGGAACTGCCCTGTGTGCCTAGCTCGCACCTGCACTGCCTGGAGCTTTGTGATGGGTGACCCAAAGGCCATTCTCTTCTCAGCATAATCCACAGCACAGTCCAGAGCTGCCTGGGCTATTCCAAGTGCCTGTGAGGCAATACCAATCCTTCCTCCATCCAGAGTTTGCTGAGAAAGACACAAAATATATATAAGTCAAGTCATACTCAAGAATAATACACACAGATTTCTGGTGTTGCTGGAAAGCTGCTGTAGCCTTAAAATCCTCTGATCAGAGACCTCCTTGATTCAAAATGTTCCCAGTTTTGCAGGAATAGAGCTGTAACAGGCACTGCCACTGCAGAGAGAAGGCAGATGTTCAACAACAGAAGGAGAAAGGAGAAGGATTGCTTATTAGCTGGGAGAAAAAGAGGGTGCAAAATAAGGGAAACAGCACAACAAGGATCTGATCTTGAAGGGGCTGGAAAGAACTCTTCAGGCAGACCCAACTCACTCTGCAGCTGATTTCACTTTGGAAATCTGGTCAGTTTTCCTTTTTTACCCTCATCCTTAGGACACATGTGAAAGCATTTTTCAAACTGATTAGTGAACCCAGTCAATTACTGACTTAGCTCAAACGCCCACTCTGTCCCTCTGTGCACAGGAAGAAATTGCAGCACAGGGAGAAAAGGCCTCATCTTCTCAACCCTAGGCTGAAGGTCTTTAACAGAACCTGTCAGTCACCAACTGCTTTTAGTTCTGGACATAATGGAATGGGCTCTGCTCCAGGGAGCTCGGCCCAAAATGTCAGGCAAACAAAGGGTGTTCTGCCCCTCCAGAGAGAGCAATGACCAGTCTCAAAGGACAGTGCTTCACTGCAGGAGACAAAGCTGTTCCCAGCCGTCTTGCTCCTCCTCAGAAGTCATATGCATACCATAACTCAGCTGTCAGTCATCTTGAGACACTCTCCAGAAGTTGTCATGGGCCTCCAGGACAACTTTCCTCTGCCACAGTATTCACACGGGGAAATGCCATATTTTCCCTTTATGTATGAGTACAACTGGAGGAACAGAGGACTGGGAAAGAAGAAAAATTAAAATATACTGTCCCTGTTGACACAGCACCTTAGTGGCACCAGCATTGCTCCAGCTGAGAACTGCCACAATAGAAGAGCTGTCAAAGCTCTGTGTAAATTAAACATTCATCAGGCCCTGGGAATGATTCCTCCCATCTTGGCAAGAAGGGTCAACAGCTTAACAAGACAGAACAGCTTATGCAAGCAGTCCTCACTGAAGTGACTGCTTCTGGAAATGGCTTACAAAATGGTAAGCTTGGGAGCTACAGCTGTACAGAGCCACAGCTGCACCCCCATTCTTCTCTTACCATGGCGATTTTGAAGCCCATTCCTGGCTGGCCCAGGAGGTTGGCCTTGGGTATCCGGCAGTCCTCAAATATCAGGTTGGCAGTGGAAGAGGCTCGGATTCCCAGTTTGTCTTCTTTCTTCCCCAGTGACAGCCCGGGTGTTGGCATGGGAACCAGGAATGCACTAATACCCTGCAACAAGACCCAAACTCTTAGGAATGGTGTCTTCTTACCTTCCCACTTCCTTGGCTGTCAACAGGCTCCCTCCATTTTATATAAAAGCCACATGTCCAGGTAACCAGGAGGAGGGAGGGGAGAGTTGAGACAGAACAAAACCGGCGCTCATCAGCCCCTCCTCTGGTCAATGCCAGCAGGGCTCTAAAAACAGAGTCCCAGCCCTGGCAAAGTGATTCTCCACAACTCCTTCACTCCCACCCCTTTTTCCTGACTGATACAAACTATCACACCTTGTGCTTCAGGGATTTATCCGTAGTAGCAAACACCACGGTGGCCGAGGCGTCCCAGGCGTTGGTGATCCAGGCCTTGGTTCCATTCAGAACCCACTCATCCCCATCCAGGCGTGCCATGGTGGAGGCTGCACCTGCGTCGCTGCCGTTTCCTGAGCAAAGAAGCAGCAAACAAACCTCAGATGATGTATCACACGCTGGGGGCAAACCCACCCCCCACCTGCACCCCATGAGCTCATGGCATCTCTTGAACTGTGGCAAAGTCACCACTGTCCCTCCCACAAGACAGAGAAAAGCCCATGTGTGTAAGATGTCCAGAGCTCTGCTCACACAGGCAATGAGTATCTTCAGCAGGGACCATAGGAGGGCAGTTCATACATTGGGTACTGAGACTTCACTGACACAGAACTCTATAAACCACCCTTCTACAAAATGTTCCAGTTTCAAATACCCCAAGTCCATCCTAAACCTGACCAAGGAAAGAAGCTACACCATGTTCTTTGCAACAGGGATGGCAACAGTCACATCACCTGGTTCACTGAGGGCAAAACATCCAATTTTCTCTCCACTGGTGAAGGGAGCGATCCACTGGTGCTTCTGCTCTTCAGAGCCAAACTTGAGTATTGGCCCTAAATACAGGGACTTTAAGAATTTAGTGTTGTTAGTGGCTCTTGAAGGTACAACCAATCAAGTAACTCCCTAACGTGCTCTCCAACACACCAGAACCCACCACAGGAACAGATCCACTGCTCCCAAACAGCCCTCACTTCACGCCTGCCCCTCACACTCACGTTATTGACGCTGACGATGACGCCCGTGGACGCGCAGCCCCTGCTGATCTCCTCCACAGCGATGGAATAGGCCAGGTAGTCGAGGCCTGCTCCTTTGTACTTCTCTGGCACATCCATAGCCAGCAGCCCCAAGCCACCCATCTTCTTCACCTGCACACAGGGAATGGACAGGTCACATCCTCGGCACCAGGGGGGCAGCAAATACACACAGACATGTGGAGAGCAAGATATGTCATGAGAGGGCTACACTCGGAGGAAAAGATGCACCCAACTCCTGGTGAAATGGGAATCTGAACAAACTGGGAAGTGTCCTCAGATCCCAGTGACTTCAGCAGGAGCTGTACAGTCATTGTTTGGCTCTTGCTTGTTTAAAGAGCTCTCTTCAGTACTGGGAAAAGGGGAGCCTTCTGAAGGTGAAATAGGGAAATAAAATTCCACCAGCATTTCCTCAGCCTCCCACCAAAGCTCCACCCTTGCATGTCTCATGTCAGTAGAAATGAGAAATCTAGCTGATAAAAATCATCAGAACTTTACCTTTGAGTCTGCTGAGCTTCAGCCTAGGACTGCACAAGGGAAGAATTTTACAGAATGAATGACTGCAGAAAACAGTGGTGCAAGGTGATTTTTTAAGTTCTCAATAAAGCCTGATCTTGCTTCCCAGAGAATTTTTTTGTTAGTTGCATTAAAATCATTCTACCCCAAGTTCCCCAGCTAGACTCCTCGCTTTACAATCATAAGCTTCTGCTTGCTTTTGGAGGAACCGTGAATTTTTAGGTACATAATTTCCCTCCTATGTGGCACCCAAAACACCAATACTCCACATTAAATCCAGAAGATCAAGACAGCCCCTTATTCTACGTATGTTGCTTCATCTTATTAAACGCTTGTTTGCATCTTGAACTTTCCCCTACACATTCAAGTAAAAGACTCAGAATCAAATGTAAAATTCCCAGATGAGAAAAGTAAGTAGTAAAGTTATTTTCTTCCTTAGGCTAAGAGTGACTTGCCTGGCTACCATCCTTCTACCTTACTAGAAAGAGGAATGTGACAAAACTCTCATGCCTCCAACAGTGTTTGCATGGAGTCTCTTGCTAATATAACAGGATCTATTTTACTGGAGCTTTGTATTTCACTGCTTAACACACACACACTGGTGTGTCTTTTCACAAGAGAAATCACTGGTTTGGCTGGAATTTTGATTTTTTCACAGCCCCAGAGGATGAACAGCATGTGCCTCCTGACCACTTTTTTCCACCATCTGAAGCCATAAACCGTACGTGCAGTCTATAAAAGTGTTTTATTAATTGTATAAATAAATTTTATAATTTGTATGACAGTCCACAAGTAAGTCAGTATAAGAACTAAAATCTCAGTGGTACTAAAGCCAGATACAGAGAAACACAAGTAAAGGTGAAGAGTCAAAATGGCCTGTGGGAATTACAACGTCCACATTCAGAACGAGTTGGTCTAAACTTCCATTTTCTGCTACACCGGAGCTGGAGGTACATTTTGCCTCGGCCCGAGTGGTCCGGCCCCAGAGCAGCAGAAGGGGATCTCTGGCTGTGCCATCCCAACCCTCGCACTCACCTGCTCGGCCGGGAAGCGGTGCTCCTTGTCCAGCTGCGCTGCAAGCGGCATCAGCTCCTTCTCCGCGAAGTCCCGGACCGTCTGCCGCAGCATCTGGTGTGTCTCGGGCAGCTCGGCGCTCTGGTACACGGTGTGCAGCCGGCGGCACCGCAGAGCCAGCGCTGGAAGCGGGGAGGGGACTCAGCGCCGCCGCTGCCTTTCGCACCGGCCCAGGAGTGGGCGCCGGCCCGTGAGGGGCTCGGAGGGTCCCCCCACCCCGGGACACCCTCCCACAGCCCCGAAGCCGCAGCCGCGGCCCAGCTGAAGGGCGGCGCCACTCCCGCGCCTGAGGGGACTCGCCTCAGGCAGGGCCTGAAGGGCACCGGGACGCCACCTCCCGCGCAGGCCGCGGCCCCTTCTCGCCCCTCCCGCGTGTCTCGCAGCCCCCCCGGGCAGCCGCAGCCTAGTGAAGCCGCTCCCGCCACCCTCACCCCGAGGGGCTCCGCCGCCGCCGCAGCGGGACACGACCGCCGCCATTGCCGCCGCCGCCATCGCCATCGCCCCGCCTGAGGGAGGGCGGCCCGCACGCAGCGCCCCCTGGCGGCGCGGCCCCGCCCCCCGCCCGCCCCTGCAGGGCCGGCTGCGCTGGCAGGAGAGAAGGAAGGTCCTTTATTCCCACTGCTGGTGACAAATCACGGCTTACAAACACCGCGGCGACACCGCCACGGCCCCGCGCCGCCAACACCGACACGGCAGCACGGGCCGAAGGGGACAGCACAGAGGAGTCCACGCGCCAGCAGCCCCAAGGCCACACTGTGAGAGATACAAACACGAGTCCTGTAACAGCACTGGGATCCAGGCAGGCGGAGAGGGCCTTTGCTGGTGTTCATTTTCCTGCTGCTGCAGAGGAAGAGCTGCTGACTCCACCAGGCTGCCATCACTCAGCCTTGTCCTCGGCAAGGACAAGAGATGGCAGTGTTTATGTCCAAAGGTCACACCAGCCAGACTCTGGGGTAGCACAAAGTAGCTCCATGTCACAGGACAGCAGGCTGGGAAACAGCTGAAGACAATGCGATGAAACACAGAGCTGAGAAATAAAGTTGCTACATTTGGACCTTACTGCTTCACCACCGCCTTCCTCCTTCATTTCTGACTACTAAACACTTGTTTTATTCTTCCTGAACCCTCAGCTAATGGAATAAGCATCCCCAAGCACCAGAGAAGAGGCTGCTGCTTCTCTGCAACAAGAGATATTGAAAACCCTCAAGTACACACATAAAGGAAGACATTTCCTACCACAAACAGAAGACAAGAACAGAAGTACCAGTCCACACAACAAGAGATGACCTTCCTTCTTCACAAGGTGCAGTATGTATTCCACACTCAAGGTACGAAAATAGCTCTCCAGGAAGTTTGCTGGCATGGATCCAAAGCCCTTTCCACAAAAATGGGAAAAAGAGGTCCCAGTACTAAGAGGACAAATACTAGAAAAAGCATACTATAGGTTTGTGGGTTTGGTCCCTTTCTTTTTGAAGTTTTGAGCAGAACTCAGTATGATCCCAACTTTTTTCTTTTTCCAACTCAGCACACAACCTGACAGAAGTGGTCTTTGATACCTTTTCCCTTGCTCAAACTCCAACTGACACTGAAAGCATCTCACTGGCCTACAGCACCAGGCTAGGACTGACCATCCACCTGTTAAGGATGTGATCCCAGTGGAACTTCTTCCAAGCTCACTGGCATGAGTAGCTTTGACCCATCATTAAAACACCAGAGCACACACTCCAGAAAGAAACTGGTCTGCTAAACAATGTTTACCAAAGACATCATCCCTGCCACAAAGAAAAGAGGCTTTATAGAAAGTACCTAAGAGAAAAGGAATCCTAAGGAAGCTACTAAAGTAGGGACAGGAGTTTGGAAATCCCTGACTTTCTGGATTACAATCAACTTTTTCAGTGCTGGGTTGCCCTCTTGTAGGGACTTTCTTTTTCCTGCAGCATGCTTTTAGGGCAAAGACCTTCTGATTTGGCAAAGCAAACAAACTCAGCTAAAAACTGCAGAGTGCTACTGCTGCCTGCGAGTCTCCTGGTTTTCCTCCAGGTCTCCCTTTTATTGCTGAATAGCTGACACATTCACCAGCGTGAAAGCGACCGCTTCAGTGCCGTTTCCTTGTCTCTGCTGACAGCCAAGGACAGGAATTCCCTTTTCCTACCGGGACCCAGCACCGGCAGCGCGCTCCCGCCGCCAGCAGCCGCTAGATGGCGCGCGTGCCCCGTGCGCGCCCCCATCCGCCCGTGCGCGCCCCCGCCGGTGCTCGCCCGCCCTGGTCACGAGCCCGTCCGCCTTTGAGGAACCTTTACCGTGACAAGAGAAACAGACGGGAACCGTCACACTCCTAAGAAAAGCGAGAGCTTGCTTCACGTAGAAACTGCGATAAAAGTAACGTTTAAAGGCACCTGGATTTATACTACATACAAAATTCAGCTCAATATGCTAAAATTTCCCAGGGAATAAGTAGGAGGCCCTTCAGACACTATTTCTGAACACTTCAGGATGAAAGCCACACTTCCAGGCATTCTGCCTTGTGGTAACTTAGAGCAAAGCAAACACTTCCCACCTAGAGGCACAGCATGAGGGCTGCTGGAGGTGTCCCTACAGCAGCTTTACCTAATCCTGAAGATCCTAAACAAGATTGCGTTGGTGCCTGTGGAGATGCTGGAGGGGATCGATGGTGGCAGAATTATTCTTCATCTTTCCACCAGGCAGACCTTGCCCCTCCACATTCCCAAGACATTTATTGTGGCTGCTCATGATTAATGCTCCACCCAGAATAGGTCATTTGTTGTGGTTAATCATAATTAAATCTCTTCCTAAGAGCTGGAGATTCTTTCATGTCTGCTACCCCACACACTCTCACTGCTTACTCTGATGCCAGCTGATGATCCTTGCCAAAGTTACTTTCACTAATCTGGAAGTAAAGGCAGCAGTTTCCTATTGTTATGCATTTCCTATGTGTTAACAGGCTCTAGGCTCTGGTGTCCATCCCACTCAATCCTGCTAAAACACAAACTACGCTGAATCCCTCTTAACACAACCATTGAAGGTAACCATTGAAGTGTTAGGTTTTAACTGTCTCAAGAACAACTGGAACTACTATTAGGAAAGGTCTCAAGTGTAGATACAACCTAACTCCCCTAACAAGAGACACAACTGACCAGCCCAGCATGGGGACAGGAAAAGTACCACTCTTGAGAGCCAGCAAAACTGCCAAAAAAGAGTTTTGATAGCTGAGATTTTGCACAGTTGGGAGCTGGGCCCCAGCACAGCTACTGGCAAGACACAGGTCTTCCTTTTCCCACTGCATGGTGCTGTCTCCCATTGCCAGATGCCAAACACGCTGTGGCATCAACCTCAGCAGTGACTTCCTAAGCCATAAATAAGCAGCTGAACAGGCAGAGCAGTGATGGGAACAAGGAAAAAGAGAACCATGTACATTCTCACTTTCCAAGGATTCCACTCCATAACACTGAGTAACCTGACCTCAGAAGCTTTAAGCTACCAATATCTCCACTGTAACAAAGAAACTGAGCTGGTGCTGCTCACAGCAACTCTGACAGACCAGTCAGGTTTACAAGTGTAGACTGAAGCCCAGGAAGCTCTGCTTCCTAGTAATTTTTCAAGTGATTTTCCACATTCTCTCCCTTTTTCCTCTAAGCCCCACTGGAGTGACACCTCTACCCCAGCCAGGCTGACAATGTCCCGTCCACCTAAAAAGCAATACATTCTGTAGCAAGAGCCAACATTCCTACAAAGGGAAGAAGGAGAGAAGATAAATATAGTGAGATTAACTTCAGCTCTAAGATTGACCCCTGAGCTCCAAAATTCAACAATTTGCTCACAAAAGCTCAAAGAGAAATGCTATCAGAGGGATAGCCCCCTTTTCCCCCATCTTGTATCTCTAGTGAAATCTCTGCCAAAACAGAGATTAAATGTTCTTAGGGGCAGCTCAGACCCCCAGAGGCAGATGGAATATTCCTGCACTGCTTAGAAGCTGAATTAGTCTCTTTCCCACTGGAGAATATTGGGATGCACCCTAAAAAACAATGTCAGTCATGCCACAAACGAAAACACTGCCACTGAAGAGGTTAAGATTTTTCTGCTAAGAAATAGCTTAACACAAACAATCTGACCTGTTGAAAAAGGATATTCACCCAAGAGGTGAAACATCAGAAGCACTAAAGGTGGAACCTAACTAGAAAGACTAAGAGCAAGAATTGTCTGAGTGCCTCTGATCACTGACCTAACCAAAGGTATCAGAAGATAGCCAGGAACAGAGAAGGAGAGGCAGGATACACTGAGTGTCAGATAGAGAGGTGTTGCAGGAAGATTTCCTTTCAGGAGCCGTCGTCTTTGCTTCATGTTCTCAGCCTCATGCACAGAGAAAAAGTTTGGCAAGAAGCCTTGCTGCACAAGACAGCAACTCCAGTCCACTCCTGCACATCTGGAATGGTTAAGGGCATCACAGCATCCAGCAGACAGAATGGTTACTGTCCTCCATTGTAAGCATAGTCGGCCTTGTTGTGCATAATCAACTTGTTGTCCACAAAGTAAAAGCTGTCCGAGCGCGTCTCGTACGGGTTTTCAACCATCAGACGGACTGTGAAAGAGAAAGCTCCATTACGTTCAGCAGCCAGCCACAGTCAGCATAAAAAACTCTGCCACTCCACTCATTTACCAGGCTGATGCTTTGCCCTACCCAAGGAAGAGAAGCAAACTGCTCTGCTGAGCATACTTCAAAGGCTGCAGCCTGCTCTTTTCTTTCTTCCTATTCACAGGATAAGTGCTGTCAAAAGCAGACAAGTAACCTCACTCAAAATAACCTTAGAAACTGTCAGAGCCGAGTGGAACCAAGCAGCCATCGTGTCTGTAAGCAGGAACTCATTTGTGGCACTCCTCACATGTACAGAGGTGTGGGGATGAAAACCCCAAACCTTCCCCACAGCCAGGCAGCCCCAAAAAGGCCCCTGTGGCTCTGCTCTTATCCATCCTCTGAGGTCGAACAGACCCTGCACAATCTGTATCTGCAGAAATCTTAGCAGGCTTAAAAACAGACCTCAGGGAAGAGCCAGTTCTGTTCCAAAGCAGGAGGCTCTAGCCCTAGTAAGCAAGTGCAGAAAACAGATTGGTGGCTATAAAAAGGAACCTTTCTTCTGTGTTTTGTTTTCTTCTGGGCTATGCTAGGAGGCATCAGGCCCTACGACTCTGATAATTTCTTGCAGTCTGTGACTTATCACAGGTTGTCTTAGGCTTTCATTCTCAAAGGAGGACACTTTGCAGCACAAATCTCTAATTTAGACAAGATTACACATTGCTAAACTGGGAACCTGTATCTGTTTGTTCCTGTCCCCTCAATCCCAGTCACAACTTCTTTCACAAGTAGAGGGAGAGAATGAGCAGATGTACACACAAACAAAACACCACTCAGTGTGGAAAAGGAGGGACTTACTAAGGTCTTCTGAGAGCTGAGGGAATTCATAAATGTGTTCACATGTGTTCCTGCTACTGGGGATGCAGAAGCCAAAATCAAAATCGAAGTTCTTCAGCAAGCGATCTCGGAAGTAATGTCTCTCAATCATTCGGAAGTTCGACACCGGCTTTTCTCCCACTGTGAATTCCACTCTGCATGGAAGAATCGGGAAAAAAACAGCTATTGGGAAGAACAGAGCCTTGGGCATGAGGCTACACAAGAGTTCTCTACAGGGAGTTTGATATTTGTAGTCTAAGATAGGCTCTCTCAAGTATTCAATCCAGTTTTGTTATAAACTGCCAAGTAACACTTGGTAAACATCAATTCTCCCTTCTTTCCATGAACTCATACTCACGTTGCACCAACAGTCCGAAGACGGAGAAACGCTGGGGTGAACTGGTACCGAACAAAGCGACCTGCACTCACGTCCAGTTCACTGCTCTCATCTTCATCCTCCTCATCGTGCTCTAGAAAACGCAGCAGCCTGGAGTTACTCTGCTCATAGTGTACATTGGAGGTGATACTGGCTAGTGGGTGTATCAGGACAAGCTGCCTACTGCTTAGGTACTGAACATAAACATATTTAATAATTGGTCTGAGACTTAAACTGGCACGAAATAAAAAAGACTTGCCATGACAGTTGGCCCAGCCTTGGTGGCTCCAGAACTGGAGCCACCCCTCCCTCAGTCTCACAGGATATCCCCCCTCACAACTGCCAATGCACATGAACTAATCTCTATTATAACCAGCCCAAAAAAGGAAGATTGCCAATCGATAGTTGTCTCCCATCCAACAATAATCACATATTTATCATAAGATAAGATAAACTCAGTTCTATGCTTAAAGGAGAGGGATTTAGTCATCTGGACATACACCAAAGGACCCTTCTGCTCGGCTTGCATGGGTTGTGCATTGCAACCTCTCAGCTCTCTGAGTCTCTACATCCTCCTTGCAACGTTTGCATGCTGTACCTGAAGCAGATGGCTTGGCAATTTCAAATAGTACTGTTCCAGTTTCAAGGTCCCGGATCTTAAACCTGGTGAAGTCAATGTTGTAAATGTTGTCCTCAGGTTTGCATAAATAATCTAGAAGAGAGAGAAAAAATATAGTTAACATTTCAAAACACCCGTGACCACTTACCACATGAATTTCCTTTTTTGTTAGCCCCAGCCCGATAAGATAATACTGCTTGTTATTTTGCAGAAGCTACATGAAAGCAGGACAAAATTAAGGATGTGAGAAACAAAGGCATGGTAGGTGCCAGGCAGGAGAGCAAGAAAGGGATGCGAGCGGGACAGAAAAGCAGAGATCAGCAGCCCAGAGAAAAAACAAAAAGCCTCAAACAAATCAAAACCCACACACAACACAAAAGCCCCCAAACTTTCTGCAAGTTGTACGGGAGCGCACCGCAGCCAGCGCGCCCGAGCAGCCGCGTTCCCCGCCGGCAGCGCCGGAACGGGCCGGGCCCCGCCGCTCCCCACGCCAAAAGCCCGGCCCTGCCCAGCCCGGCCGGCAGAGCCCCCGCCGCTCCGGGGACCGGCCCGCACTCACTCTCCGTCACCCGGCACAGCCCCAGGACGTGCTCGGGCCGGACGGTCTCCAGCGCTAGCAACTCGGACTCGGTCCAGGGCTGCCGTGGCGGCGCATCGGCCGATCCGCGTCGGCCCCGCAGGCGGCTGAGCGGCCCCGCGGACCCCGGCGGCAGCTTCTTGTCCGGCCCCGGTGCCGCCGCCGCCGCCCGCGCCCTGGAGCCGCTCATGGCCGCTGCCAAGATGGCCGCCGCCCGCCTCGGTAGCTATGGGAGCGCGGGGCGGGGCGGGGGGCCGTTGCCTGGCAACGCCGCGTCCGAAGCTCAGCAGAGCCCGCCGCGGTCGCGCCCGGATGGGTGACCCGAGAGCCCCGCACCGCGCGACAGCCGCTCCCTCCGGGGACGCAGTGGGACCGGCCGGCTGGGAAAGCTTCGTTACCTGAGGGACAACAACACAAGGAACAAACAAAACCGGCCCCGCTCCCCCCGCACCGCCCGGGGAACCGGCGTCACCCCTCGCTGGCTACCTGGGCTCCCGGTTCCGAAGGCACGGCCCGAACCCGCAGCGCAGGCGCTGACAGAGAGCAGGTATCCCCCGACAGCCCTGCTCTGTTCAGGGGACGGTGGAAAGCATTTTCCGGGGAGCAGCAGCGTCAGCAAGAGGATGGCATGGAGGGCACACCAGGCTCCTGCCCGGGGACACCTCAGCTGCTGTCCCTGGAGAGGGGGACGGCGACAGGACCGCGTGTCCCCGGGGCAGGCAGTTTAATGACCACACACCGCAGCTGGCAGTGGCAGACATCGGACGAGTCTCCCCAGCCTGGTGGGAGGAACTGGGGAGGTCCCTCTTGGAGGGACTCACAGGAGTAAGGAGAAAAGAATGGTTCTTCCCAAAGAGGGGCAGCCCACCAGGCCGCAGTAGGCACGCAAGAGCTGTCAAGAGTCACCTCCGGCCCTCTGGGGAACTGGGGCAAGAACAAACATCTGCAACCTCTTTTCAGACTCCAGCCAACACCGAACACGCTCACGATGACTGGAAGCAGATTTTGAGCAGTGGTTTGTGACTCTTGCTGTGGCTTGAGAGCAGCACACTCCTGCTACTGCCAGCCAAATGGTATTTCAAAAAAACCTGCCCACACCAGTGCTCCTGAAGCCTCCTCACTGCATGGGCTTGGTGCCTCCATCCTGTGTCCTAAGGAAGGACAGACCCATGCCTCCTGGAAAAGCACCTTCTCTGCATGGGACCAGAGTCCCTTGTTCCCAAGAGCAGGCACCTAAAGCACAAGGCTGCTGCTTTCTCTCTGCTCCAGCTCCAGCCCCATCTGCCTCTGACATGGTATCAGGCTGAAAGCGGGGCAGCTTGCAAAGCCCCAAAGGCAGATTACATCTCTCTGCTGTTCCAGTCCTGAGCAGGAAGCAACAAGCACATCAGCACTTTTAAGAGGATGTTGTACCATTCCATTTGCACTTAATTGTTCAAAACAGTGGGCAAGAGATCACCAGGGCTGTACTGGAGGCAGCAGCACAATGTCACCCGGCAGTCAGCCAGGCTCAGCCTCCCTCACCTCCCTGGGTGTAGACCAGAGGGGACTCCTCTGCTTCCACCACCAGAAAAGAGGGACCATCTCATCCAAGTGACAATATAATTTTGTTTATTTTCCTTTAGCACACTGCTGGTTAAACTGCCAGACAGTAGATTTCAGAACATTCCCTCAACCAAACATCCTGGGAAAATTAAAAAATAAAACTGCTACCATGTACCAAAAATAAAATAACCCACCCCCATGCCCATCTCCCCCAAACTAGTCCCTGCAAAGCTGATGCAATCAGAAATAGGTATCTGTGCTTTTCACCTAGGGCCCAAGCTTGCTGCAAAACAAACTAAGAAATGTCACTGCAAGTTGTTATAACACAAAGCAATGGGCAGTAAAATAAAAAATCCTCCTCAAAAACCCTTTGTACTGGCGACACATACAGATGGAGAATTCTCCCCACACAGATTCGTCCTTTACAGACAACTTAGACCTGCAGCTTTAAGTAGTTTGTGATGTGTCCTTAATGCCAGTGGCACTTCCACACATCCATAGCCGGCACTATGGAGCAGAGGGACCAGGTGCCAACTCTGATGCTGCTACCCCAAGGGGAACCTAACACTGCCACCACCTCTCACAGTCCTCGCTGCCACCTCCTGGCATGGAGCACAGATGTGCCTCTGCTCTCACAGGCTCCGGGGCTGCTTTACCAACACAGCTGCCTCTAAAGGGGGAAAGCCCTGAAAGCACAAAGCCCCCGAGGAAACTACAGAAAATTCAAGCCCCCACTTGCCAGCCAGTTTCCAGCCACTGCTTTGCTCCAGAACACCAGCTCAGGAACTGCCACAGTGTGACAGAACAGCCATGGTAGCACAGGAGAGCAAATCCCCATTAAGTGTGACTGGGAACAACTCTAGGGCAGAGATCCTGCATTTCCTGGATTCACACTCTATCCAGCTAAACTGGTTCAAGCTGTACTTCGCCCCTTGCCTTCAAATCTCCATCACACAAACTCTTTAACAGAAACCTTTGATGTCTGCAAAAGATTATTCACATTTTCTAATCAGCCAGCACAGTTTCTAGGAGGGTTGAAAGCACTTGTTCTGCTGAATTTTTTTTTAAAATAAAGCACTTTTTGGGAAAAAAAAAAAATCAAAACCTGTTAATAACCTGCAGTAGCATCCTACCAATCAGACTGGGGACAGCATCATCACATCCCTCCCCACCCTCATCTTCCCCTCAATCTCCAAAAATAGTATTTAATATACAGCAATAAACTCTGAGCAAGCCAGAGTCCCGGAAGACATGGACCTGCTTTCACCTCTCCCATCCATCCCAGCACCTTTCAATGCTACAATACTCCTGGGTCAAATCCATTCGGATCCAAGGTGAATGCATGTGCCCCAGACCCGCTGGGCAGCACGAAGCCCATCACGAAGGGGTGCAGCACAGGAGGCCCATCCCTGTGATCACGTTTCTGAGCCTTCACAGTTCCAACCTGGTGTGTTTGTGCCGTTGAGAACACTTGTGTGAGCCTATTTGGGACCAGCCTGTGGAGACAGACTGGTGGAACCAGGCCGACGTTAAAATAGCATCCTTGAATTGTATTAGGCTTTGGCATTTGTTGTGGAGATGCAGAAGTGCCAGTAGGTAAATTAGCTCAGTGCTGGCCCAGTTCCCATTTCCCTTGGATTCTCAGCAAGGATATTTCCCTCCCCACCATACGTGCAAGAAGCAGACTGATCTCTCCTACATTTGAGCACCAAACAGAGCCTGAAACACTTGGTACTTTGCAGCTGCTCAGAATCTGTCTCACACCTAGAGCTGAAGCTGCTCTCATGGCCCTCTCCCTCCTGCAGGTTATCAGCAATAGGCTTGCTCAGCCCAGAGTTCCTGTAGCAAGATACTTCCCCGGCTGTTGCAATCCCATTTCAACTTAAAGGCCAAAGGACAAGGCACAGGTCCCTGCTCTGCTCAGACCTAAGCAGCATGGGGCAAGCCCTCAGCAAGTAAAGTAGGGGTGCAGGACCCCCCCAAGCCCCACTCTGCACCCAGGAGCTGTAAGTGCCATACAACTACCACGACCCAGAGTGACTCACTCAGCTCTGAACTGCACAGACGCCCAGGCACCAGACTGTCTGGAAGCTCTCCATCCTGCCTTCAGGAGATTTCTGGGGGAGACCAGACCTGAAGGAGCTCTTCCTGTTCTTGTATCCCCGGCTAGACTTTTCTTCCATTGACTTTAAGGGCTGAAAATAAAGATTACAGCTCGCAGTTCTCTACTTCAGCTGTGACCTCCCGAGCTGGCATCCAGGGACAGGGAGACAGTCCCCATCTGATCTCAAGGGCAGGGAATGCCTGTCCCTTGAAGAAAAAGAAAAAACTCAGAAGCTCCTTAAAAGAAAGAAGCTCCTTCAAATAGACTTTTATTCAAAGCCCGAGACAAAGGCACCAAAAGAGAAGGGAATTCATTTGGCTTTCTGTTCACTGTCACCTGGGACACTCAGAAGGGTCAGAGATGTTTAGTCACACGCACAGAAGACTTCAATAGCCTGGCTTAAAGGAGGGGCTGATGGGACAATTAAAATAAGCTTTGAAACCGCTATGCTTAGGCTGGATCCAGACCTGAAACATCATACAGTGATTTTCCCTTTTTTAAGTGGAAGCTTTATTAAAATTACCGTATCTGCCCCTCTCTATGTGAGTCAAGCCAAACTCAGTTCTGACCCAGCTCCCCACACTGCTGCATTCCATGTGTCTGCTGCTGACAGAGGAATCAGCACAAACAGGCTTGTCTCTGACCTGTCTCAGTTAAACAATGTCCTGGATATTCCCTCAAACACACATTCTAGAAAGCTACAGCCAGCCCCAACTTTTTCTTTCCCTGGTCAGAACCAGGTACCTCATTACATCCCCGAGTCTGGCTTGCAGATACTAGACAGAGATGGCCGGCAGAGCTGGAGTACTCCATTCCCAGCAAGGTGCTGACTAGCCCTCCCCCACCATCCTCTGTGCTCCCACATGCTTTGTTTGAAGGCTCCTTCCAAAGCAAACCTGTCAGGAAGGGATGGACCAGGAAGGAAGCTGCTCACAGGACCTTAACAGAATCAGGAATCTTCCCAGAAACCAGCTTTGTAGTGAGAAAGATGCATAAAACTGAATTTAAGTCATGAAGGATGATATTTCTCCTCCCTATTCTTATTCAAATTCAATTAAGACAAATTCATTTGAATTGAGCAACTGGAACAAACTAGATCACGCCCTGCACAGCTTTGACTTGGGACAGCTGATGGTACCAAATGGGTGCCCTGGCTGCCAGGATAAACTGTCCTGGAAGACTTGTCTCCAACTTCTGCACATCTAAACACACACCCTTTCTCCCATGGTAGGCAGGGTGCTGAGATTACTGGATGAGCCACAAGAAGGCGAGTGATTCCTTGCTTCAAGGATACTCAAATAAAATGTACCCTAAAAGGCCTGGAGGAGAGCAGCTCTTTAGAGAGACGCCTGCCTTCAACCCCAGGTTCTTTGCTTAACAAATCAGCAGAGTTCATGGTTCTCAAAACTGATAAAGATCTAAATGTCTCTTCAATCCAGTTAGAGCAATCCCAAAAACGCTGGAAAATCCCTGCAGGCACTGTCACTGAACAAATCAGAGCTCATATTTAATAATAGTTTTTAAAGTATCAGGATTTTAACAGTAGCTAGAAGATGAAGGAGACAACTTCAAGCTTACCACCTTTCATCCTAAGGTTTGTTCTTCAAGATCTGCTCTCTCTAAAGCCTATATTCTCCTTTAACTGGGGCAGGGACTCCCTTTCTTCTGTCCCAAACTACCCCTTGTGTAGTTAGAGAGAAGATAATTTAGGCCCTGCTTGTTTTTCAGATCACAGATACAGACTTAGGGTCAGGCCTGTAGCAGTGATGTGATAGAAAGGCAAGGTTCAGTGGCATTGCTGCAGAGAGCAGCATTTTGTCACCTCCTCCAGCTTCCACTCTGGAGCCCCTGAGCTGACAGCTCCTATCACAGCTTGAAGGTTAAGAGGAAGCGAAGGCTTCAGCGATCTGGGCCCAGCAGAACAGAAAAGGCTGCTCCTCCAGGTCCCTTGCCAGAAACTTGTAGTTCTGCTGACCCTGCTCAGCTCAAAGAAAGGCTGAGCCACTGCAAGAGATCAAATCCAGGAACAACTGCTAGGAAAATGCAGGCCCAGAGAGCAGAGCAGCATGGAGGTCACTGCTCAGTGGCACTGCTCTGGGGAAGAACAGAACACTTCTGAGGACAATGGAGAGAGCATGAGGTAAAGCACTCTGTGAGCCCAGAGCTCAGCAGCAACAAAGCTGATCTGCAAAAACCCAACCCTGCCTGGGACAGATCCTGCTCCAGTGCAGAACATCTCCCTCTTGGTCAGCCAGAAATGCTCAATATGCTGGAGGCTAAGATTGTGAGAAGGCAGTTCCACAGGGCCCGCAGCTCTGGACCAGAAGGTGCAGCAGTGGCTTCACTCTGTTCAGCCTCTGCCATGCAGGCACAAACTCTGCATGTGAAAACAGAAGCCTCTTGCAGAAATATCCCTGGGGGAAGCAGGGGACCTTGTCTTCAGTGCATTGCTCACTTCCAGATCTCTGGATGGCAATGAACCACCTTGCTCTGCTGGACTGAAACGTTGGACATCTGCCCCTTCACTACAAGGCCTGGATATGCAAAAGGCCAAGCTCACTCACTGCAAACACTGAGCAGCTCCACTTCTCACTGCCACAGGCAGGGCTGGTCCCTACAGAGGGAATGAGAAACCACAGGGAGCATCCAGCAGGTTGCTCTGCTCTGTCCTACGGCACAGGTTGGTTGGAGTCATGGAGAAGGGAGCTCACCATTAGGAAGGTTAAGGAACAAGTCCTGAACCTCCTCTCCACTTCACCTGATTCTCAGCTTCTTCCAAAGAAGAGGTCACTTGCTAGAAAAGGCAAAACAAGGAACTGGGCTTAAAACAAAACCTTTGAAAATAAAAAGATATTAAAGGAAACAAAAGCCATAATCAATACAGAAAACAAGTGCATCTGATCAGACGCTAACAATGTCAGCCTCTTGCAGGCTACAGCAGAATCCCTCTGCGATGGAACAAACAATTGCCAGACTAGGAAAGTCTCTCCCAACTGGTGCAGCAAATAAGGCCAGATAAATCTCTCTGCTCCTGGCACAGCTGGCAGTCTGAGGAGGGGACTGTCTCCACGGAGGCTGGTCTGGAGCCTTGGTATCTTCACTCAGGTGAGTACCACACATTGTGTTGCACATATTCAGGGAGATGCTGAGCCAGGCTCTGTCCTCTGCAGTCGCTTGACACCCAACAGCACAACACTTCCACGCTCCTGGACAAAATGTGTACCCCAGCCTTGTTTTAAGAATTGCTTTCCTGCTTAAGGAACTGTATTCCACCCAGTAAAGGCAGAGATCCTATAGCACATGGCTTTCTCTCAGTGTGGGACATGGCCCAGGACTGGTAGCATCAGCTTTCAGTGGCCCAATACACACCCAGCCAGGACTCAGTTCACTCTTGGATGCCCCAGGGAGAATCAGAGGCTGCACATGGTGCAAAGGGGAAGGCGAGGGCCTTGCTGCTTGCTGGCAGGGGGAAGGTAAGCTTCCTCTTACCTGGACCTGCTATTCATTGCTATTCATTCCAAATGAATCAACTCTTTTTTTTTTTTTTTTCCTTAAATTATGAACAATATGGAGAAATTGAAAGCAACCATATTTGGTCCAACTCCTTCCCTCCCAGCCCCTGGGCTGATGCACTGTGGGGCTTGCTCTCACAATCGGCAGAGGCAGAAGAGGGTAGGAATGAAGACACCAAAGGCCACCAATATAGGAAACATGAGGCTGCTGTTGTCCGAGGCATAGGGGTTTGGTGTGCGTGGGCCTGACTGAACCCGGTTCTTATTTGCCTGTTTTTTGACACTGGAGCCATCATCATAGTCATCTTCATCATCCTCTTCCTCTTTTTTCTCCAGACCTGGGTGTGGCTGCAGCTTTGGAACATCTGTTGACAAGACAAAAGGTTGCAAGCAGGCAGGATGTAAATTCGGAGATCACTCGAGACGCTTCTTTCCCCTCTCCCCGACCCTACATGAACATTGGCAAGAAGGCACCTGAGACCCCATGAAAACCACAGCCAGAACATGCCAGAAGAGAGGAATATCTTCTACCACAGAGACCACAACACTACTTCTTTTCTTTGCAAGATAAGAGCATCCAAGGATCCAGCCTACAGAAAAAGTACATCCTTCCACACCATCAATGTGTCACACAGACAAGTTAATGCACAAAAACACACTTGGAGCACACATTCAGATACTGTAGCTGCTCAGTAAGATCTAGTCAAGAGCAAGCACCTGCTGCCTGCAGGACCAGCAGATACAGCTGCAATCAGGAATGGGAACAATCCTTTCCATAAACAGTCCTATGCCACATCACTGCACCCCTCAAAGCTGGAGCTGTGAGAGCAGCATGGCCAAGCCCCACTCAAATCCACCTTTCTGAGCCTGGGGCCTGAGCTGCAGGTGCCACCTGGCCACAAGGTTCCTACCAAATCTTCAGCAGCACCTGACCATCCCATAGTAAACATCCACGTGGATGTTTTGGTCAGAGAGGGATCCTAAATCCTCCTAGCTCAGGAGCTAGAGGGGCGTTAATTCCAGCTCACTCATAAAGAGGGTGATGAAAGAACAAGGACCTTTCCAGCACTCCCCTGAGCTATCCAGAGGAACTGGTATCTGAGAAAAACCACTGTCTTGTCCTCAAGCTGAGAAGGCAAAACAAAGCTCCAGGTAAGAAATACTTAAGCACTAGCTAAAGTAACTGTAAATTATTTGTCTGCAGGGTTGCTGCTGACATCCAAGGCCAGAGGGTATTTATCTGTAGCTGTAAGCTGAGACTGACCAGACGTGTTTCCTTCTCCTCTACCCCATATAGAGGAAATTCCAGAACAAATTTCTTTTTCTCACTCCAACATGACACAAGCTTTGTGACTTAGAGGAGAATGAGGACACGACGCACCTACCTCACTTTGCAACTGCACTTTGTGGGAACTCAGTGAAAGAGAAACAATTTTGGCAGATGTGGGTCAGCAAGAGTTATGATCTCATAGTCTGAGAAGCAACAGGCTGCTCTCCAAGGGGAAGAGCCTTCTGGCTCAGAAACTGTGCTTACCTTCCACTGTTCCTTGCAGGATGTACAGGGCACAGATTTTCGGATTGTCATAGTAGCCCTAGAAAAAGCAAAGGCAGCCGTCAGTGCTGCAGTTCCGAGACAAGGAATGGTCTCTCCACCTGCCAACACCTAAGAAGGTAAGAAGGGGAAAGGGAGGATCAAGGGAGGATCAAGGCTCTGCCCTGAAAAGCTTATTACCTTTACAAACTCAATGTGGAGCTTTCCTGTGAATGTTGAAACCTCTCCCTGGACACTCAGTTTTCCCTTTTTGATACTCATGGGAATGATCTCATCGTGAGCTGTGCTGTGTCCAACTCTGTCAAAAATGTCCAAGTCTTTCACCACCACGTGGCCATTCAAGCGAACATCAAATACCTTCGGGGTGGAAGAAATGACAGAGAGTCAGAACAGATTCAGGCACGTGACAGTTGAAAGGGGAACACAACAGGAAAGGTCTCTGCTTTTTTTTGTGCACCCAGGACCAGAAACCATTGTAACATGTCCTGGCCCACTCCTTTGGAAAGGATTCAGAGCCCAAAAGCAGCCAGGTAAAGACACCAAAGCATTAACAATGCTTTCAAATACTCTGGAATCTGCCTTCTCCTTTTAAAACAGCCCCTACATCTGCTGTTCAGACCTGAGGACAGCACAGCTTTATTCTGGTTTATTCATGCTTCTCTTTCACAACTTTTCGCCTGTCTGAAGACCTGCTCTTACCACCCTGGCATGGCTGTGACACACCACACCCTAAGGGAATGAAGCCATTTCTAACTAACAGCCTTCAGCAGAACAGAGAAGAGGAAACAAGCTGGTTGAAGAACACAGGGTTTGAAGGATGTAAAATGTTTAACTGCTAACCACATCTGTGAATTCAGAGTGAAAGTCCTCCTCAGGGCTGTAATGACTCAAACTTCACGTAGTACCTGGGGAATCCCAGTATAACCACACAAAGGAAGAGGAACCAAAGATGCCTCAGCCCTTCAGTTTAATCTGAGGCTGCTTTTTGCATCCGTTCTGTAAGCTAGCCCCACTAGTTCTGCTCCCTGAAATACTTCTCTGGCAGGAAGGCAGCACAGTGCTTAAGGAGATCAGCCCTAAAGAAGCTGATGGAATCAGAGGAACGCCAGACTAAAACACAAACCACTCCTACTCCAGTTTATCACAGGGCTTTGAGTTCCTCTTGCTTCTGTTTCCACTTCTGTACATGAGGGATTTCAAAAGTGGACAAAGATTTTTCCTCTCTAAAAAGCAAAAAGCAGTTGAATTTAACTCTGCTTTCACGATCAGACTGAACCAGTATCAAGTCTTATCACATTTGTAAAAATTGTTTTGAGTAGGCTATTTAACCCAGATCACCTCCTCTGCTTCAATCTATGCAATAGTTCCTCCAGCATAACCATGCTGTCAAGTCAGAAGCGAGCGTTCAAAAGGAAGAAAACTTCTCAAAGCCAGCACAGCCTAAACAGGTCATAAAACTATTGTTAGTTATGTTTAGCTGCACATGTTTGTTTGAATACTTTGAAATTAAATTTTACAGTCCAACTGCACAGCTAGAATGTGGAAGAGAGATCTAAAGGTTCAGAGTCTGGGGGAGGTTGGGACCTGAGTTAACAATTAGTGCCTTACTCCTTCCTCCAGCATGCAAAGCAGCAGAGGCAGCCCAAGCACACAGCCAGGAACTCACATCAGAGATACACAAGGAGCTATTGCTTACCTTCTGTTGAGACTGTGCAAAATAGACCTCTGCAAACTTCAACACGAGCACATAGTCACCCTCCTCTTTGATGGGAACTTCATAGCCAAAGGTTTCCTCATTGTAACGCTCCGTCTGGTACAGAATCTGGTCTTCTGCGTTGGACCGCAGGATCGGCAGTTTCATACCATAGTCAGAAGCTGGGTTCGAGCACAAAAGAGTGGGAGGAAGGGTTACATTCTGAGGGAGAGACACTTCATATATTCTTAAAGCACCGAACTCTGTAAGTGGCATTAGCACTTACAACCCATCAGACCCGTCTCCCCTGCTTGCTCTGACCAGGTGGAGGCACTACCAGAGCAGAAGCACAAGAAGCCAAAGCCCCAAAATCCAAGAAATGTAGGAAAACAGGTCTGGAGACCTGCTGCAGTTCTAAAACACAGTAAGCTCACTTGCACCATTTAAAAAAGAAAAGCCTGTCTCAAAAACATTACACAAAGCCAAAGGACTTGGCCACTGGCTCTTGCTTTAAGGAGTGAAAACACCTAGAATATTTTAACAATATTTTCAAATTTCAAACTCCCAAGTATAAAACTAAAACAGTTAGCATAGGACTGACTCGACTCATTGACACAAGAGATTTGAAGTTACAATTGACAGCATCGGGTTTTAGAGATTCGTCCCACTCAACTAAGAACCTGGGGAATGGCAAAAGGGTGAAAAGCATTAGGTATCTTACAAAGCCTTTTTTTCTCACCACAGCCCCCCTAACAGCCACCTGTTAGCATGAAGACGGGATGAAGGAAGCAAAAAAGATACACGAGTGTTTCAAGAGCATCTGCAGTTGCATCAGCTGATGTTCTCAGAGCCACCCAGCTGAAATGGGTGCTGTCTGCAGGCATCTGAAGAGCCCCCCGACAAGGGCCCAAACACAATACCCAAATAGGACAACAACCAACAAAATAAGAAAAAATACAAGATTTGCCCCTTTTCAGTATTTCACCACCTCTACAGCAGCCCTCAGAAATTTAACCCCACTTGGTATGCTACTGTATATCAGGGCTCCTGTATAAATGCAAACTGATGCAATGCCTCCAGAGCTGCACATCAAACAATTCCTCAGCAAAGCAGGGGCAGGGGGGAAGACGGTGGACACCATTTGTCCACTGGCACTTCAGACAGAAGTTGATCCAGACGAAGTTCTCTGCTGACACTTACCTCTCCCAGCCCCATTTCCATGGGAACAGACACTGCATTGGCCAAGACAAAGCAAGAACTACTAAACCAGCACATGTTGCCAAAGACAGAGCCAATGCAAACGAGTGAGAGGAAATTAATGCCAGCTCTTAAGTCTCCTGTTTCACACAGAGCTGCTTAGGCAATATCTTCCACTTCTCTCTACCACTCAAACTTGGGCATAAAGACTGAAGACTCTAACCACCAGAAATACAGAGGGTGAAAAGTTTAATGTGTCCTCCCACACAGGTATTTCTGGCCAGCTACAGATTACAGTGATAGTGAACCAAGGACTCCACAGAAGTCAGCTCCTATTAAAGGAAGAAAGTCCTTAAACAGCCAAGAAGGTAACTGGAGAGGAAGACCTGTCACCTGCATGTCAGAGCTCTGTTGACAGAGCTGTGGAAGCATGATGGATTTTACAGCACACTGGGTGCTCACTGGGAGCGAGCAGTAGCCACCAAGCTGTAGCTCAACTATGTTTGGCACTTGCCTATTCTGTAATTGCCATCAGCACAGGCAGTCCTTTAGGGCACAGCAGCTGAACGGAGGCTTGGGGAAAAAAAAAAAAAAAAGGTTTTAAATTGCTCAGAGGCAGTACAGCCCAGAATTACTATTCCTAGGTCATTTCCTCACAGTCAGCCATACATTTCTGCTATAGCCCTTACATGTCTATCAACACAGAGAGGAGCCCAGAGTAAACAAACAATGGTGCAATAAAAAGCCATTGAGAGAAAGGCCGCTGAGAGCTCAAAGGGGTAAAGTCTCCACTGTGCCTGGCACCACTGGCTGAAGCAGGATTACTGTAACAGCCTGCTGCTCAGAGGAAACACCACGAGCTTTCCACAAAGGAAGTGCATGTCACAATGTGCTTGAAAAAGACCCTTCTTTCTCCCCAACTCAAAAATAAATAGTTCAAACCCACAAGGACATTCAATTCACACATATGAGATGTCTGTGAAGGGAAGCTAACCTATAGTGATCTGGACACCCTGTGTGACTGGAGCAGCAGCTTCCATGGGTGTGAAAAACTGTATTAGAATTTAAATGTGACCTCCACTGTATCCAGTGTGCCCAAAAGGCTCTCCACTTGGGATGGCACTCATGCAGGGTAAGCAATAGCAGTTCCAGCTGTATAGCACAGGAAAATCCTCACCATCCTACATGGAAACAGCAAAGGTTAGACTCAAAAGTCAATAGAGAGCTCATCTTCTCCACATTCCACCATTCACCTGTAACTGACAGCAGAGCAGCTCAGCACAGCTAGCTCTTCAATATATTAGTGAATCAACTAAGTTTTGGTACACCAGTAATTAGAAACATGCAAAATTCAAACTGTGGTGGTCTTGGGGGAAGTAGGAAAAGGTAACACAAGTGCAATTAGTTCTCCATCCTGTCCTAAATAGTAGGCTGAAGATTTTACTGACTTGGTAGTTAGAGCAGCCGATGATTTCCCATCTGCCTCTACTTCTGCTCGTGTCCCTGCCCTTGAACACCCAGCCACGACTGGGGCATGGAGCAGAGCAGCCGGCTATACCTTCCCCCTGCCGGGCCCACCTCCGGGGCTCCAGCGAGCAGCCTGCGCTCTTCGCTGTCGGGACCAGAATGCTGCAAGCATCAGCCCACATCGTGCGCGACCCAGATCCGGCTGCAGAGGGCTGGAAAAGCTTGTTCCCACTGCACCGAGCGCGCTGCGCACTGGGCTGCGAACTGGAGGATCCTGCTGAGGAACACGGGCTCTTCAGTGGAAAACGGGAGAGAAAAGAGACTCGCGGGCGCACGCGGCAGGGCTGGCAGCTTGACCGCTCCTGCTGCCTTTCCAGCCGAAATCCCACTCCAACCCTCACGGAGCCACTTCCTCTCCGGCATTACACAACCCCGTAGGCCGAGGACAGGAACACCATCCCGCAGGGCTCATCCCGCCGCTTCTGGGGCCCCGGGCCCGCACCGCTACGGGGACGGGGAATGCGGCCCCAGCTGGGCCCGGCGGGAGGACGAGGGTGGCCGCAGTCCCGCTGGTGACAAGTGCCCGCGCTGCCTTCGGGCCACGACCGTCCCCGGGCGACTGGGGGAGAGGAGCCCCCGCCGTCCTGCGGGGACAGCCACGGACCCGCCGGGGCTGCAGCGGACAAGACGGCACGGGGAGCGCGCGGGACCCGGACCCCGCCGGCACAGCGGGGCTTCGCACAGCGGAGCCGAGCGGGACCCCTCGGGCTGTCCCACCGAAGACCCCCGGCCGCGGCGTGTCCCTCGCCCTCACCTCGGCCCACGCGGCCCTCGAGCGGGTCCTTGCGGAAGTGGATGCCGTTCACGTCCACATGGGCATCGCCGCCCGCGTTGACGGCCCAGACGACGCTGTCGGCGATGCCGCCCGCCGCGCCCCGCAGCAGCAGCGGCAGCAGCAGCACGGGCGGCAGCAGCGGCGCCCTGCGCGCACCAGCGCCCACCATGTCGCGCTCCCGGCGCCGCGCCCGCCCCTTCCTGCCGCCGACAGGGGGCGGCTTACCCCGCTGCCGGGGCGGGACGAGCGCCGGCCAATCAGCGCACCTAAATGAGAATATTAATTACCTGCCCGCCTGCCATTAGACATCCGCGGGCCTGTATCTGCATATTCATAAGGCGGCGGGCCAATGAGCGGCGGCGATGGGCGGGTTGGGCTGAGCGGCGCGGAGACAGCGGCGGGAGCGGCGCGGGGGGCCGGGTCCCCGCGGGCCGGGGTGCCCGGAGCCGCTACCGCCCGCGTAGGGAGCGGGGCGGGTGTGGAACCGGCTCCCCCAGGAAGGAGCGGTGGGGACAGACGGAAGCTCTCCAGCGCCGTGTCCGCTGCGGGGACAGCCCGGCGAGCTGGCTTGAGCGCCGGCCGCCGGTGGGCAGAGCCCGCCCCTCCACGCCGCCAATCGCGGTGCTCCAGCGCGGCGGAACGCGGAGCACGGTGGGGCGGCGGCGGGAAGCGCAGACGGAGGGTTGCCGTGGCAACAAGCGGCGCTGCGGCAGCGCAGACCGGAGCGGACCCGATGTGCTCGGGGAAGGGGCTGGAGGCGGAGCTGGGGCAGCGGAAGCTCCAACGCCGTCGGGGGTAGCTCCGTGCCCGCCGTGCTGTGAACAGCTGCTGCCCGCCCGGTAAGGAGCGAAGCGGCCCGTGGCGTGCCAGCACCTTGCATATGCCTGAGAAGCAAAGCGGTCAGTGAAGGGGAAGGCGGGGAGGTGACCGTGACGCTGCCAGCAGGCTGATCCCTGGTTTGCACTTTATAGGAGAATGTAAAATCCCGTGTTTGTTTTCCGGAGGACCTTGGCAAGGTCTTGAGTGGCTGGAGTGAGATATCCCAGGTGGAGGTCGAATGAAACTCACTCCCTACACAAAGGGGGAACAAATAACTTAACGTTTGCCCTTCTGTCTGATCACGGTGTTCCTTGAGGCATCAGATACCAGCCAGACCTCAGGGCTGTGCTCCTGGGACCGGCTGCATTAGCACTGGCTCCTACTAAGTGCCAGTGATGTTTTATTAATTCAAGTCTTTCCCAAAGCATTTGCTTTTATAAATAAAGACTTGGTGCTGCAGACTGAGAATTAAATGTATTTGTTGCTTTTGTAATGCACCTGTGGGCCTCCTAACCAGACACTTCTTGGAGAAGTGAACTGTTTGGCAAAATGTGTAACCACCCAGCCCCTGTCCCCAGTCTGCTCTGCCCAGGTTGGAGTGGACCCCAAAGCATGTTCCTGCTGCTGTGACATCAGTTCTTGGGCTCATGGTATAACTGGGCCAGGACAGACATGGCACTGCTGCACTCCCACACCAGCACTGCTGCCAGGAAGGGGTTCCTAAAACTACAGGGTGCCTTAGGAAACCACATCCAGATTAGTAGCATGAAATGTGTATGCTTAGCACCTCTTCAGATTCAACCACCTCATGCTGATTCCTGGCAAATCATCTCAGCATTACAGCCCCCAGCCCTGGCAGCAGTATCTGATCAAATCCAGGCTAATCTCCTGTATCCCTGCTGTGTTTGTGACCTGTTGGGTGTCCCCCAAGTTCTGCTACCAGAGGAGTGCAAGCAGCCGTGGCCAGGACAATGCTGTCCAGTTGGTGAGGCCAAGGGAGGCCTCGTTAGAGCTCATTTGTGCTGATTACAAATGATCCTCCCTAATCCTACACTTTAAACTGTGATGTGTGAATCAGGAACACAACTTTGAAGCACATAAAACACTTTAAGTGTTACCAGGTGTCCCCAGGGTGAGCATTTTTTAAAACTAGCTTGGATGATCATTTCCCAAGAATCAGTAGTGCATCACAAAGCAAGAGAGATTAGCTGAGCAGCGGTGAGGAGGGACAGTGGCTGTTCTCATCTAGGGGCAAGAGGAGCCCTCCCCGTGGCTCACAGGCTGGTCACAGCTCCTGGCAGAGGATGGCAGATGCTGTTTGGCCTGTGGTGCTCTACACTGCTGCCCCGAATCAATACTTGCCTTCACACCAGCAACTTGATGCCAGTTTGTGCCCCAGATGTCAAAAGCTCCATCCTGTTACTAATCCACTGAGCTGTCAGTCAGTCCCTTGATGCAGGCTGGATTTACACCAGTAACCTACAAGTGAAAGGCTCAGGGTCATTTTCTCAATCCCTTGATCTCTCCCTGTCCCCTGGCAGCTGTGCCAAAATGACTGTCTTGAATCTGTCCTGCCTGGTCTACCTACCACCCTGATTGTTCATGAGCAACGAGGAGCACACGTTTAGGGTATTACCATTTCCTGCTGGAAAATGGGATGAGGATTTGGGATGTCCAAAAAGAGCAGCAAAAATGTATGGGTCAGAAGCAGGCCTCATGGCTAATGAGAAATCAGTGTGAGCCAACCCTACTGCCCCATAGTCCTCCCAAATGGCACAGGGCTACAAGGCTCAGGTGCCCACAAGGGACCAGCTGTGCCCTGCCATGCAGAGCTCCTTGAAAGCCTCCCTGGTACCAAATTGGAAATAAAAGCAAAAGGATTATCTCTGGAATTAGATTATTTAGATTGGATCTTTAATCTCTGCCCCTGCCTACTCAAGAAAATAGTAAAACTCCCTGGGATTATTTGGGGTTTGTTGTGAAAGTAAAATCAGGCTAGCAGCAGGAACTCAAGAGCTTCGGCTGGAAGAAAAAAAAATAAGGCTTTTGAGACCTGCCCTTTCTGACGTGTTCACTGTATCATGGTGACACCTGGCAGAAAAGAGCTACAGATGATTTGGCAGACTTGGCTTCCCTCAGAAGTAGCTGTGGTTCCAAGACTGCCTCTGCAAAGACAGAAAGGTGTCCTGCAGCCAGCCTTTGCCTAGTACTCTTGGGATGACAGGCACAGCTCTGCCACACTACAAACTAGGGACCTGCTTAAGCGAAAATGGCCGTAGCTTGCAGGGAAGATGCCCAGCAGGGATGCTGCACTGTGGGTCAGTCCAGCCTCTAGACATGTGGTAACCATTTTAAATAAAGACTGTCCTGCCATCTGATGCTGTGGGCAAAAGATGTGACTGCTCAGGGCAGGGTCTGGGAAGGAGCAGACAGAGGTGGCCTCCACACTTGTGGCCTCTGACTATCTACTGGGCTCTGCAGGCTGGCTGTGGCACAAGGCACATACCCTGAGCCATCCCCAGTGCCACAGGCAGGCACAGCACTCTGCAGCACACAGGCAGCAGCACAGCTGTCCTGCTCCACATGCACAAGCAGCTCCTTCCTCAACAGGCTCCACTGTAAGTGAAGCACAGTTGTGTACCAACACTCCCTTTGGCAGACACAAGCCTGCACACGGCTCCCCCTCCCCAGTATTACCCTAAACACATTTATAACGTACCAGGACTCTGGACTCTGTTCAGTTTATCACCCTCATCTCCAATAACACCCTCAACAATACAGCTGCTGAGCCAGTAAATGTGGAGATCTGTAAATATCCATTTTCCAATTTCTTGGCTCACACCCACATTTCCAAGATGGGACCAGCTCCATAGATAAACACACACAGTTTGCATACACACACTTGCATACAAACTCTTCTTTTGCTGCACTCCATGTACCTATCTGCACGCCTTGATTTTATGTGCATACACCCAAAGCCCTCCTAGTGCACACACCTGTGCAAACACAAGTAAACATATGCACACACACACAAATACAAGGCAAAACATAGATTTTCCATCACTGGAGCATCAGCCATCACTACAGCTATGCCGGTTGGCACAGCAATAGGAAAGCAGAAGAGAAAATCCTCATTTGGGACATGGATTTGTGGACCCCAAAAATCTGAAAGAGAACCTCAGAAGTGAAAGATGGAGGAAGCAGAAGGATATTGGTCCTTGACCTCCCAGTTTGAGTAAGGAGGTAACCAAGAGGAAAACAGTTTCCAGTCACACCAAGAAATACACAGTGATGATGCCAACTTTGAAGCCAAGCAGAAATGAATCCTGGCAACTTGTGACTGAGCCTTTGCATAGAGAAAGGAGACAACTGTAAGTCTGGTAGAGTAGGGGAAAGGACTGGTAGGTTGGGAGCATCTTGGGGAAAGGAGGATAAGATCTGATGTGTCTGGAAGCAGCTGGTAGGGCCTGGAGGCTGCTGTTATCCCTGCTGGAGACATGTGTAGCATTCCTGAGTGTGAAGAGGTTGGAGAGCAGGGCACTGCCACACAAGGAGGCTCTCAGCCAATCCCCAGCACCAGTGGAATTACAGCTCAGCTCCCACAGCATGGTCCCACCATACATGTGCTCACAGTTGTGTTTAAAATGATCTGAAAAGGGTGAGGTTGGCTATTGCTCCCTATTCCCTTCCCACCCAGCTCCCCTCTGGGCCCTTTCTCCCACTGCTCCTTCCCACGATACTGCTGGGGCTCCCACCCGTGCCCATGCCAGTGGAGGGGATGCAGAGATGGGGCCCTTCACACTGCCCTCACTGTGAGGCACCTCCAGGCCCCTTGGCCATGGGGACAGTGAGAGAGAGAGCAGAGTCATGACACAGACTCAGTGGCCAGCACTGACTCCCCTTTCTGCAGCAAGGGCTTGCCTCTGGATCCCAGTGCAGACTGGGTGTGCATCTGCCCAAGCCCTTCTCCCCCAGCCCGGCCACCACCTCTCACAGGGACATCCAGGCTCCACATCATTTCAACGTGCATATTTATCACTTTCCCCCCGCAAGACATATATTTGAATTTACTCTTGGTAAACATAACCACAGGAGATGCAAATAAGTGTTGGGGAAGCATAAGTAACTCCACACAGATAGACACACACTGAGACAGCAAACACAGACACGGTTCACCAAGGGAAACCAAGAAGTGCAGAGCACGCCCTGAGGCTGCCACCAGTCCCAATGGCTTTGCTCTCATCCACCACGCCAAGAGGATTTCTCCTGCTTTTGCTTTGCAGCAGCTGGTGGGAGAATAAAGCTGGGGAGGAGGAGTCTAAAGTTGCAAGTATCCCATGAAAGCATCATGGCAAGTCCTGGCTCTGCAGTTTCCTGCAATCATCTTCAAGGAATGGTTCCAGTTGTAGGAAGTTGCAAGTCTTTCACAGTGTGAAAGGGTGGAGGGGCATGGGGACCACCATGAGGGAGGAGCAGCAGGTCATCTTGCAATGTCCTAATTGCAGCCAGCCGATAAACCTTCATGTAGGAACATCGGGGCTAGATGCTCCATCTAGGTCCTCTTCTGCCCTCTCTAAGGTGCTGATTCTTCTTTAGCTGAGAATAATCTTCAACGGGACATCATGCGAACAAACTCTGCAACCAACAACACAAGACAGCCCTGAACCAGAAGGCACCCATGGTCCCCAAGGCAGCTCTCATTCACTGGAGACAGCAAACAGCCAGGGTGAGACTGGGAGTCCCCAGGCTGCCAGCTAAGTCTGTGTGCCCTGAGACTGGCCCTGAGAGCTCACACAACATGGGCTTTAATCCTGGCATTAGATATGGTGATAAGATCCCTCTAGCAGGTCAGTTCATTGCCTTGGACTCCTTCCCAGCCACCTATGGTCTTGTTTGCACAAGCAACTCTTTGTGCAACACTACAGGAAGCATTGTCTCCCCCCACTGTATACTTCAGGGAACCTTGATTTACAGTTTTGAGAACACAGTATGATTTCTTAGTAAATTTGCCACTTCACAGAGATACTAGTGTGGGAAAGCATGAGAGTTTTGCTAGATACTGGCATTCTTGTAGAGAAAAGTTTACTTTAAGTGGCTTCTTGTTTTTAAAGATACATGTTAACTGTAAGGATACCCTGGATCTATTTCTTGACTACCCTGCAGTTTGTGGAGTCAATTGCAATTGTTCAAATGGAGTGTAAATGCCATCAAATATAAATGTGTTTTCATTCTGCACTTGAATTGCTGAGGAACTAACGACTCTGCAAAGAGGAGGGCAGTGGAAATTACCCCCTTGACTTCTCCTTTTCCATTGATGGAGGTGTCCTTTGACAACTAAAGTGGTAACTCACAGAGTAATTGATACTGGGATAGCATTTCATGTATTTTAGCTGTCTAACATAATTTAGCTGTGGGAAACAAGGAGAGCTATTGTCATGTAATCAGCCAGTGCATTAGAACAACTGCAGCTACCAGATACTTCCTACGAAGATACTGGTGATATTCTAATATTTTCAAAGTCCTCAGAGGCTTCAGTAATCCTGAGGACTGAGATGCCTTGTCATGTAAGAGACCCAGGAATGCTGCTGAGCCAAAAAAATTATGTCAATTTTACTTTAATTTTATAGTTCCTGTACTTCACCCTTACTGCAAAGGGACATCTGGATTTCTACCAGGGAAAAAAAGCAGCCTGCCACACTCTCACACCTTCCAGCTCTTATATCTTCTTTGTTGTCTGATATCAACTGCTTCCTTGCCAGAAATGCTGGCCCCTATTATTATTGCTTCTGCCACAGCTAATGGCTAGGATAGCAGCCTAACCACTCTTATTTTTCAAAGTCCTTCTGGCATGCAAACTGTGAGAAGAAATTAATTATCTCTAACATGACACTTATAGATCAGATATATGCAGTCTTAGTGACTGGCACGTGACCATCTTCTGGCATAAAGGCCAAGAAACAAATTCTCTATAAACTCATATAACAAAGGTGAGCCAGAGGAAATGGAAGGTGCAATGCATTCTCCAAAGCAATCCAGACACCTCACAGCTTTTGCAATAGATTTAAAGAAAGGAAAATGCCCCATAAAACAATGGCAGGCACAGCATATGTGCATCAGGATCTGCTTCTGTATAGCAGGTTCTATTTCCTACCATGCTAGAATTATGGAGACCCAATCCAAAGTGAGATGCAGCAAGAGATGATACACAAATAAACAATTCATCTGACTGAAAAAACGGAATTATTTTTTCTCTATACTTGAGAACCCTGGGCCCTGCATGCAAATCTTCCACTTCATCTTCTGATCTGCAACTGACTCACACCAGAGCAGATGGGCAGTGAGCGTTGATCCCTTCTCACCTTCAAAATCAACACGCCCATCTCCATTGAGATCCACGTCCCGGATGATCTCTTCAATATCCCGGTGACCCACCTGCTGCCCTAGAAGTTTCTTCATGGCTTCTCGCAGCTCAGTGGTGCTGATCTCCCCGTCACCATTGGTGTCAAACTGCAAGTACATGAAAAATACCAGCAGGGGAAATACAGTTAATGGCAACAGATTTTGCTTTGAGTTGGTTTTTTGTATTGTCCTGCTCCTGAGAGCCCTATATTTTCTCCATTCCTTCCATGCCCCTCCTTTTTCTCCTTTGGGTGTCTTTTGGATTCCGTCTGTCTTTTCTGTTCAGAAAACCCTTGCAAATGCTGTGTCTGCACCAGCTTTTCTCTTCCTTGCTTCCAGAGTTCCCTTATCTTAGCAATGTTCTCTGCTTCTCCCTTATTCCATGCCTGACTGGGCTCTTTCTAGGTCTTCCACTGTGCTGCTCTCTCCTCCTCCTTTTCTCTTCTCCAGTGGGTCTTCTCTCTATCCTGTCTTGTATTGCTCATTGTATGGGGGCACGCAGAAGAGATCACTCACCTCTCTGAAGGCATCACGGAGTTCTTTTACACCAATCATGTCTGCAGTCTCTGCTAGAAGTTTTGGTCCCATCAGCTCAACAAAATCTTCAAAATCCACATGGCCACCCACTTGGGACAAGATAAAAGATTGTGTGTAAGAACTCCATAAGTTAGCCAAGACCAGCACTCACTTTGTATTTCTGTGTGCCCCAGAGAGTGCTTGGCCCTCCAGGAAGCAAAGCACAGAAGGTGTGGGACAGTGGAAGGAAAAGGAGAGGTAGTAGTCTATCCTGTATTTTCTGGATTATGGGCTGGGCAGAATGAGCCCAAGCTATTCCATTCTAGACTGCCACGGACTGTCACACCCCTATTGCACCACATGGTATGTATCAGAGTGCTCTGCTGCGCCTGTGCCAAAGGGCACAGCAAGGGCACAGCATGATGTTCCTGCAAAGCCTGGGCAGTGCCCTGCAGCAGTGGTGCAGTCCTGCTCCATTGCAGCAGCTAATGCATGTTCAACTGTTTATTCATTGTATTAGTTCTTTTACTTGTTAGTGCCCTGAGAACTGTCAGCAACACACTCAAATTCCCAAGCGCTCGTGTGCCAGGGTTATCAGCTTTTGTGTGTGACTGGTTACATATGTCACAGCTGTTTTCCTTCCCCTGACCAAGTAACTTGTCCTTTTAATATAATCCTCTGTCAGAAACAACATGCACTAAATATGCTTCTCCCCACCTGGCTGAGGGTGATACCCTGCACTGCCACAGATGAGAGGTGACAGAAACGACAGTGAAAGACAAGGGCCACAAACACAAGTTACAGTGAATCAGATGCATTTGTCACATCTTTCCATGACTGCAGCAGATGCTTCCATCCAAAACTGCCAGCACAGCTCGCTCACAGCCCATCCCCTGGCACACAGCAGATACACAAAAAACCACCACAGAGCAACAGCCCATCCATCACCCATCTGAGCAAAGCATCCCCATCTTCCCAGGCTTGCTCTTCAGTTTGACACCATCTGACAACAGCTTCAATGTGACAACACACAGAACCTGTGCACCAGTGCCTGACTGCCCACATTAAGGGCAGTTTTATACCTGGCAAGGTAAGTATGAAGGACAAGCCTTCAACTCACTGTTCCCATATACAGTACAGTCCACACAGTCCCTTTGATAACCAAAAACAAAGGCATCGACTTCTAGGGACCACAAACAAACAAACAGGAGAGATGATAAGGAGTGAAAATCAGAACCAAAGAAGAGAGGAGAAAAATCCAAAGGAAAAGAGGCAGCCAGAGACCAAGAGGGCCTGAGTCAATGATGCAGGGCACAGCAGCAACAGGCAGGTACAGCTGGGTGTGTATTACTCACGGTTCATGTTAATCTGCTGGGAGAGCTCTATTAGCTCCATCTCAGTAGGCATGTAGCCCATGGTCCGCATGCAGTTCCCCAGGTCCCTGCAGTTAATAAACCCATCCTTGTCTTTATCAAACTCCTTAAAGGCTTCTCTTAATTCTGTGGGAATGGAAGAACAATATTGTCAGTGACAGCTTGAAATACCTTTTCCAAGAAAACTCCCCAGAATCAACAGCACTTTATGAAGCCAGACTCTCTAAGATACTCAGTATTTTCCCACCAGACCTCCCTGCATGAGGCAATGACTGGAGCAAAGTTAAGCTGTTCTGTCAGCAGTGCTGCTGACCCATTCCTGACAGGAAAGCTTGCTTGGACTACGAGTGTCACAAATGCTTCATTGCTAAATAGTGCTCCCTAAAGAAACAGCAACTATTAAGTTTTTCCAACTTTTTCCTCTGCACTCTATTATATACCCCTCACTGTAGGGATTAGTAGGTAAAACAGCTTCCTTGGAGCCATACTGTAGCATCATGCTCCACAACACTTTCTGTGGGAGCTGGAAGGACAGCAGTTTCCTAACAGCCAATATCCCATTACTTACTTATCCTCTCACTCTGAAGAATATGGAATGGAGGCAAATTTCTTCACAGTCAGAACTCTTTCTGTTTTATACATTATTTCTTTTGCTGTGGTTTGCAGGACTTATTCCAGTAATCATCTCCCTTGATTTGCCCCAAATTATTTTAACCCATGGGGGCCAATGTGAAAGGGCCAGCCAATAGGTTTTCAATAGGGAGAAAGAGGACAAAGAAGGAGCAACAAATTTTACCTTCAATTTCTTCTGGACGCAGTTCTCTATCCTGCAAAAAGAGAACATATTATGTTCAAGACATTTGTTGGCCACAAACATAGTTTCAAAATAGCACTTGCTGGTACAAAGGGTTCTGGAACAAGCCAGAAAGTGAGAGAAGAAACAAGAAGGTGATGACATGTTTAATACCATCTACCTAGGAAGGCTTCCCAGCTTTCCTTCCCGAAGAGAGGGGTGTTAACATGCACACATTTCTCTGGATGCCCCTCTCCCTCTCATCTGTGGACAAGGGGATGACGGGTGGTCCCTGAACAGAATAGACCTGGACCAACACAGCAAGATTTGTGGCTTCTTCCCTGATGGTACTATTGGCACCTTCATGAAGCTGCTTCATCATTCCCCAGCACCAAGTTCTGGAGCAGAGACTGTCCCTGCAGCAGTTACAATCTCCTCTGGAGCCCTGATTGTATTTCTACTGCTGCTCCCGCTGACACACACAGATCAAAGCAGCTGGAAGCAGTCCTTGTAACCAGCAGGTCTAGACCATCATCTGCTCAGATCACTGCTTGATCTCTGTCCTTCTGGCAGGACAGAAACAGCCATGAAGTCTCTCACAGTCAATGTCTCAGTAACATCTACAGTCTGTCCCCATAAAAATGTAGGAATTTCCCCCTTCCCCCCAGCCTCAACTCCATATACAAGCATTTTGAAACCAGTCATGAAGGCAGACACACAACATATACATCATCAAGGTCATCTACAAATGAAAGAGGACAAGGATTCACCATGTTCAGGAAACACTGCAACTTCAAGCATCCAATCTGAATTCCTTGGAAGAAGGGGGAGGATAGAAGAGTATAGGAAAGTTCCAACAATGCACCAGGAAGAAGAGATGAGCATGGAAATGCACTGCTTTCTGGTTTAAATGCCCTTTCTAATTCCTCTCATGGCTCCCAGGCAAATCCAAAACATCTGAGAATTTGGAAACACAGAAATGCGATCTCTTTTGTTGTCTTGCTGGCTTTCCCCTCAGCTGCAGGGAATTTCTCCTTGCCTTCCAGGTGTCCTCCAGCCTCACCACATGTGTCTGGAGATGGTGTCTTTGATCAGTTTGAGAAGGATGATCCTCTGCTATTTAACCACAGGCTCCTCTGGAAACTATAATGGCAGCTGCTCAGAGTGCATAGCAAACTAGGACACACACGGGTTTACGTCTGTGCAGAAGTGGGCTGTGCCAGAGAAATGACCAGCTTGCCACTCATAACCTTCCCAGAGGCATCTCTGTGCTGGATGGAACTGTCAGAGCGTGCTGGCTCTGCTGTTTCATCCTTCACAGACCTGGTATTTTCAAACATGTCATCCCATTTGTTCTGCTTTCATCAATACCAAGTAATAAAACAATTCAAACTCCTGAGACCGGATGCAGGAGGCATAATTGCCCTCCTGCCTTAGATAAAATAACAGAAGAAAACCACCCACGATTAGTTCCAGCACCTTGTGCACTTTATTCCAGCACCTGCAAACCCTGATCCCTGGAGATAGTGGCTGGGGGCACAGCAGGTGCAGGGCAGTGAGTGCCAGCGCTGCAGTGTAAAGGGTGCCGTGACTCACCCACAGTAGTCAGTGCCTTGTGAGAGTGGCCGGGGTAGGACCCGGGCCCTCCCCCAGCACAGTCCGCACAAGACCATCCTCCTCCTCCTTCACTGAAGACCACATTGCAACTGACATCGCTAACACTTGTCAGAAGTGGGGGCTTCAGCACCGGCTCTAATTTTGCACACCAAAGAATTTGCGTTTGCCACAAACTGCAAATGCAGAAGGAGGGGGAGGATGTCCCTCCAAAAATCTGACTCAAGTGATAACTAACGTCATGAAGAGGCTTTCTGTTTTAAATTTGAAAGATCCCCTAAAATGATTAAGGAGTAAAATTGCTTGGGATAAAATGGGCTGAATCACTCTAAAGCTTTCGGAGAACATATGGGAAGAGGAATAAAACTATTCCAAGAGCTTAGATCCTAGATATGAGCAGAGGTGACCCCCAAGGGTCCATTATACTTAATGGTCTTACCCTCATTTATTTCTGTTCTATGCACAAGAAATCCTGTTGGCCTAGAGAGTCAGTAAAAATAAAGCTGTGTATTAGATGCACTTATTCTACATCAGGGTACTTAGAGACATCACTAATCCTATTTTGGAGACCTCTTAGGGTACAGTGAGCTTCCATGGCCTAAGCAGGATGGACACTTGTCCAGCTGTCTGCTAGGGAGCTGGACCTATCTCCTGTGACAGGTGGCTCTGTTCAGGCCAGCAAGTGTACTTGTGCAAGAGTGCGTTTCCTGTTTTAGTGAGCTGGCACACGGACTATGTGATCACCTAGTGGCTGAAGGTCAGGAAGAACAAAAGCCCTTTGATCAACAGTGACACATAATTACCCTTTTTTTGAGTTGTTCGTTGAAGCAGAGTATTCAGAAATAGAGACCTTCATGTCTCCTACAGCTGTAGATGACCATATCAACACACAAATAAAGCAGAGGTTTCTTACAGAAGCAATAAACCTCTGGTTCTGAGGCAACTGAGGTGAGCTTTGTTTCACCACAAGAACATGGAAGGCACTGGGATGAATATCTGACAATGCACATATTCACTCATACATATCCATAAAAAATGTGTTAATCATATGTTTCTGTTTGTCTTTAAATTCATGTTATTGTAGAAGTAGAATGTTTGGGGGCAAAAAATATGTTTTAGTTATTGCAAAGACACAACATTGGGGTGCATACATACAAGCATATGTTTTTATTGTTTGTATATAAATGCATACACTGGATGCATATGAACACCTAGTTACAATAGGTGTGACTTAATGAATAGAAGTGGCTCTGCTATTTCTCTCTCTCCCTGTGGGAAGGTAATACAGCATTTGGTAGCCTGGCACTATTTGCAATTATAAGGACAGCCTGATGTTCCTCCGTTTAACTAGCTGGGATTGCTGCAGTGTCAGGCTGGGTATGTCAGTGTACAGGAGATTGTGCTTGGGTATCTGTGGGGAGGCAGCTGACTGCTTATTTCTGCTGGTATTAGTGTACTCACTGTGAACTGATAGGAACAGTGTCAAACATGGACAGCTTGTTCCCAATACAGATGCCCTGATTTGCATTTAACTGGCTATTTAGGCTTTAAATGCTAATCTGAGCCTGGGAATGAGAGATGCCTTGCTGCAATAACAGCTTTGAGCACTGGACTCTTCCTGAGTCCATATTATTACGGCTACTTGAGCACAGGCTTGGATCTATCTTCCATAGCTGCAAGTTTAGAATCCTCCTTTCTTGGTATTTAGGCATAAGGGTATCTATATATCCTTCAGGTTAGACATTTGCCTGTGACTACATTTGCACTTGGAGCTGGAGCCGGGATGCTCGAGATCCAGGGCTGGGAGTAATAAACTCCACGCAGACAGAGCACGGGGGCGGCTCCGCATCCCCGACTCACGTCCACGTGGCTTTGTGCGTGTCTCGCCCCGCTGGGTGTAACTTACGTACAGGCTGCCTGTTTTCTGCGAAGCCCTTCCTCAGGAAGATGCATGCTGGCCCCAGCAGGTTGTGCATGACGGCGCAGTTCTGGGCCAGCACCATGAGCGGACCCTGGTACTCGCCAGCCGACGACCCCTCTTCGCTCGTCTGGACAGCTTTATAGCTCGTCTTCTCGTCATGGCGGATCTTCCCAGCCAACCAGCAGCAAGCAAACAACACAACAGAGGATGTTACCTCCCCATCTCGTTCCTCTGAAGTTTTACTGAACCGCCTCGCAGAGACATAATTGCTAAATTTCTTTCATCTGGTGCGCGCTGCGTCCCCCCCACCAGCCTATTAGGATTTGTACAGAAGCAGTTAAGTCCAGGAGTTCACTTTCAAAAGCTGAAAGAACAACCAACCACGAGAATTTCACTTTGAAATTACATCAAACTCTCGGCACTGCTCACATCTACCCAGACAGCCCAAAGTGCCACACTCCCACAATCAGCCCCAGAGTTAACACTGCCTCGAATGAGCTGCAAAGGACAAGCACATCCCAACTTAACAGCACGTGTGCCAGCCCGTGCCCGGGCAAACCTGCCGGCAGAGCCGCGTTGGCCAGAGCATCCCCAGGAGACCAGGCAGAGCCTGCACAAAGCCACTGCACAGGCTCCACGTTACTTTTCAGCAGCACAGCATCACACGCTTTATCACGTTATCAGAAGACCGTTTTCAGCATCAGGTGGCCCTGCCAACTTCAGGCTCATGCTGCCTTGTGCAGCTACTAATTACTTACAACCTCAGGGTTTGAGGCACTTACTGCTCTGGCCTCTTTTAATTACTGACAGTCCCAAAGTGGAGATCAGGCACAGGCACAACATTTTTGAGTGTTTGCATTTGCACATTTTCCTAAGTGCATACGTCCTGCTAAGCTAAGGCTCCAGAACAGAATCCAGCACTGGATTTTATAAGAAGGCGCTACTTTCCTTTTATAGAAATGCATTTCCCTGGCTCTGCAAAAAAACTCTTATCCTGATATTCCCATGCAGCTATAAAAAGCCATCACAACCCACAGGACCCTTGGTTTTACAGAATAAACATTAATCATACACCAGATTCCTCTTCAGGAATGATTCTACTTTTACAGCCAGTGTTCCCAGGGGTGATCAGAAAAGCACTGTCACTTGTCATTGTCTCTATTAACTCTTTCTTGAAAGCCTGAGGTACATTTTCAGGCTAAAAGACCAGACACAAACACCCCCCATTCACACTTGTCTGAGACTATTGTATCTACTCGCTGTGTCTGCCATGTGCTATTACATTGCATGCATAGTTTGTAATTTGCCCTTTTGTACACAGTCTTACACCAATCTGCTCCTGTATAATGTCATGTGAATATCAAGCATCAAAAAAAAAAACTAACTCAAAAAGCAAGCCATGGAGAAAGAAAATTATGAAGCAGAAAAACATTTTTGTTGCAGTCATGGATGAGAAAGGAATCTGTCTCTGATTAATTCTGACACATAGGACACTTGTCCTTAAAAAACTGAAAGATGAGCATCCATCCACAAGTGGCATATTACTAGCTCAGCTAAATGTCAAGACATCTGTGTTGAGCTACACAGCTTTGTGACATCAGAGCAATGTATTTTCAAAATTATCAGCTTTATTTCCTGGCACCTTTTACAGTTTAATATACCAAATAATATGAATCACTGAAATACTCCACATCAGTTCTGTGTTTAATTCCAGTGAAGCCATGTGAAGGATGGAAAGCCCCACAGCCCCAAATGTTTGTTTGCTGACACTTCCAGTCAATAGTTTATTACCAAGCTGTACAGCAGTACCTCATAATAGTCATCTCATTATTTTTCTGTTTCGATAAAGGTTGCCAGTTTGTCAAAACAGTTGCCAAGAGCCACTGAGGACTGTGACCAGACAAACTGTAGCAGTGCCAGAACACCAAGGTGAACAGCTCAGCGAGGCTCCCTGCCCTGCCACAGCAGGCAGGATTTATGGCATTCAATCTTCCCTCTGCCAGCAGTCTCACAGGTTCTCCAGCAAATATCCACTCAAATTTCCTTCACCATGTTTCTTCTACATCCCAGAAGAGAGGGTAAGGGATCTGTGATATTGGTATGGGGCAAAGAAACATCAACCACCCATTACAGGGAAAACAGCAGTGTGCATGACAGAGAAAATTCAAGGATAGGACTGGGGAGATCAGACTTTCCCAATCCCTTCCCTGAGTGCAGGACCACTAATCTTCCTGGCCAAGTCCAGTCCTTGGCTGTGTCAGACCAGCAGATTATGGAGTGGAAAGAGATCTGGTTGATCTAGAGATGGCCAAAGTGGTGGAGAGGTGTGGTAAAGTGAGGGACCTGGATGCCAAGGCTTTTAATTTCTGCACAGCAGAAGCACATCAGGATTCATTTAATTTCCCTGCCTGAGTGTCAGAGGGACTTTGCAGAACAGCAAGCCAAGAGGGGCCTCGCTCCCAACTGCAGTATCTCTTGGAGGGAAAAGCAGCCAGTCTGGCTTCCACAGCCACTGTGGGGGGACACCATGACAATAGGAAACTGAAGCTTCAAACAACAGACATGAAGTCAAAGCCTAAACAAGCAAGGTACCCTGCAGTCATCCAGACTCAGACCAAGCCAGCAGGTGCCTGGGAGTGAATCCCAAATTTTGGGTTGAAATAATATATTCAAGGGTTCAGACTGTCACCCAAAAGCAGCTTCCACACATGTTGTCTGCAGTCCCTCCTCTTTAACATTTCAGCAAAATGAGTTTGCTCAAAGTAAAATCTGAGAAAAACGACTGACATCATCTAACAGCTGAGTGAAGTTGGGCAATGTTAAGACTGGTCTGCAAAGTCTCCACTATAATCATGTGTTGCAATCAAAAGAATGGCAGAGTACCAGGATCTGTCAGGATGAGTGCCTTATTTCATATCCCACTAGAGTGATATCTGATAAATTCTCTAATTTAGCTTTGCAACTTTTTCTCTTCAATCCTGACATCCCAGGTCTTGTAACTAGGCACAAAGTGAGTTATTCAAAGCAGCTTTTAGGAAAGAAAGCATAAATTACCTCAAAGACTGACAACACAGAATTTACAGGTTCTTGAATCTATTTTGATTCAAGCAGCCTGGCTCCATGTCAGACTTTAATTGCAATCCCCTTGCACAGCTGCAGCCAACTCATTTTATTCCAAGTTGGAGATGGTGACCTACAAGCAACCAAGTTGGTTTTTTATACGTGCAACATTTGGGTGAACCTCAGCTCCTTCTACATCTTCCTGCAGGTCACCCTGACCTAGGAACTGGTCTCAGCACTGCCTAACTGCTTGGTGATGACTTCCCTCATCAAGTATCCCAGCTCCCCCACGGCAGCACTGTGCCATTACTGGCTTTGTTTACAGCAGCCAAGATAACAAGCAAATTGTGTTTCTATACAGAAGAGGCCAACATGCAGCCAAAAGAAACACTCTGCGATGGAGGTCCTCTCCCAGACAGCTCCCTCCCAGAGAAGCCTTCCCAGGTGGCAAGGCCTCCTGGATGGAGCATCTTGATGGCAGTGGCATTTCACTGTTGTGAATATCTCCACAGAGGCAGCACCTCATTGCAATATTTTGGATGATCAGCATAACTTTATCATTTATGGAGAATGAACTGCATAGCTTTTTGCTGAGCTATTAGATTTGCAACAATGCCAAGTGAGAACCATGTGGCTGACAGGTAAACAGTGCTGTAAGATCTCCCTCAGTCAAACAAGAAATGTTTCTGGGGCATGTCATTCCCATTTCAAACCAGTCCATAACAGCAGAATTATTTCTGAATCTAATTTGTCCATTGCAAAACCTCAGCACAGAGTAGATTGTGGGCTGGGGCTGAAGCCTCAGATACAGGTGGCAGCTCACAGATGAAGTCCAGCTGGGCCCAAACATGTAAACACACGGGCCACTCTGATGTGCAGCATGATGCACAAACACACAGCCAGGACCCAGTGTGTCCACTCACAAAGAGATGCACGGACAAGCAGAACAGAGAGAAAAACATGCTTCTGTACCCAAACATACCTACGAAACTAATTGTGAATATGCAATAAAAACAGGTACATGTCTACACACAGACATCTGTGAGGACATGCACCAGCAGATGAACACACACAGCACCATACAAGCAAGGGCATGTGTGTGATAGACAGAAATTCCCCCCCTTCTGCACTCACAGCAAACCTGTTCAGGCACTCAGGATGCCTGCATAGAGACGTAAAGAGCTAAGGACACACACACACCTCACATGGGCCCATAGATCAGCACACTCTTACACAGCAATGGCAACACGAGCAGACATGTGACCCTTCATGTACATACATGCATATATATATATATATGTATGTATGTATAGCCATGACACACGTGATTACTCAAGCAGGTAACTCTCAACTGAAGCACGGGCACAGGCACATCAAGGTGCCCTGACAGGAGTGTGCCAGCACATTGTGCACATTGACAAACACATGCTTGCACGTACCCACGGGAGGGCTGTACACACACAGTGAGCAGGACACGAGCCTACACACACATTTATTTATACATATTATGGCTCTCAGCATCCTGGGCTCTACTGGCTGCACTTGCATGAGCAGCTCTTACAGAAAAAGTCTGGTGAAGCTGAACCCTTCACACTCATCTCTGTGTTTCTCCCACCTCCCATTCTCATCTGCCCACAATGTCACCCGTCCCAAGAAGCAGGGCTGGAAATGCACAGCGCACTTTGATTCGGGGAACATACCTTTTTAGAGAGGTTTCTCAGAGGAGACTTCACACAGTTGCCCATAATATGTTGAAGCTGCCTTTTCGGTGGACTTGGTTATAAAGGAACTGAAGCAATTGATCCCATTAAAGGTATTCCTTGGGAGCAAAGCAAGAAAGGCAGCACCAGGCAAATCCAAACAGCTATTGGCTCCTGGGGCTTTCCCTCTTCAGGGAGCTTTTTCTCTCTCTGCCTCTCTCTCTCCGTATTTTACTTTATGTTCACTTTCTTGAAGAGATGAAGCAGGGAAGAGAGGGAGGGGAGAGAAACAGACAGAAAGAGAGGGAGAGAGAGAGGGAGAGAGAGAGAGTGAGTGAGAAGGGGGGAGAGAGGGAGGCGGATGTATAATCTACATCAGATTAATGTTCAAATCCCTCCCACCCCCCTCAATCTGCAGGCAAGATCGTTTCACTCATAGGAGAGGGCTGTTTCAGGGAGAATTAAAACAGAGAGGCAATGCAAGAAGTGATTTCAGTGATGAGTTCCGTGAATCTAGCTAGTTTGGGTCCACACAGCCTCTGAACACTACATCCCTACCCACCCCCCATCTAACTCCCCACGGCTTTTCAATTACCACAGCACTAGGCTGGCCAGAAGGCAATCCACTTAGGGGCTTGGAGCAGACCACAGCTCGTTTCGGAACAGAAATGGACCATTTATCTGGGTGGGACCTGTTTCAGCTTATAAACACCAGCAGACCTAGACGTGTCTGATTTTTTTCCTGTCACGGTGGAAGCAAGCCTGGAGACAGCAGTCCTGGGACCCTACAACACTCTCAGCTCCAGGACAGTAATATTTAACCACAAGGGAGAGACCTTGAGCCAGTCTTGCAGTGAAGCTTTTCCAGCTATCTGCAAGTAAAAATCAATCAGCAGTTTAACCCGCACAAGTCTGCCAAAGCTGGGCTCACACCTGAATCTTAAATCTAAACAGCCCCAGGTTAGATAATGTGAATCAAAGAACTTTGATGTCAGATCCATCCATTCCATTTGCAAGAGCCCAAGTCCTGGAATAAATAAGAGGCACCTGAACCTAGAGCTGGCTCTAAACGTTGGACTTTATGCCTGTAGCATAGAATAATCTCTGAAAGAAAAGGGATGCTTTTATCCTGATATCCCAAAATTTTTATCCTGATCTCAGGCTGAGCATAAGAGTACTTAGTCTGAAAAGAGATTTAAGTTGCATTAAAAACACATCATCACACTCAGGCAACAGGATCTGAGCAGGATAGTGAATGCACCCTTAGCTATGAAGGCATCACAGCTGCAGCTCCACAGCGATAAGAAGTATGAAGAGCTACCTCCTTCAAATACCTTGGAGACCAGGATGACACTGATCTTACACCCTGTTATGCAGTGTCCTGGTTGGACACTCAGGTGTTGAGCTGAAAGATTTCACACCTTTGTTTGCAAGCGTGGTTCCAAACAAAAGCTTCTACAAAGACTTGCTCCATAGGCTGAGTACTCGCACCACATACTTTTTGTGAAGGAGCCAAGGACTCACTCTCTTGGCAGCTCTAGGGCTGACAGAGAAGGATGAACTGTCAATGTCACAACAAAGCAGGGATTTCTCCTTGCACCCTGATGGTGCTGTGGAAAATTAAGTATGATTCTAAGGTGACTCAACAGTTGCTTTAGAGCTTAGAGGCTTTTTCCACCTAAGGAGATGAGTTTAGGAGTCCAAATGTGACAAAAGTCCACAGCTTCTCCAGTTACAGTCACAGACAGAAGTGGATGGCCACAGGGAATGGTGCTTCTTGCTATTCCTTGTATTAATGGCTCCCCAAGAGTGAAGGCAGTGGGACAGCTTCCTCTCAGATTCCCTCAATGCATTCTTCATTGAATGGCGTGGGTAGGAGCTGCACAAAGGTCCACAGGCTCTCCAAAACAAGAAGCTGCAGCAGGAGATGCTGGAAGACACTCCTTTTCTGCCTCTTGTACCCAGGGCTGACTGAGAGGGGGACAAAGGGGAAGACCTCCATAGCAGAGCCCACCCATGCCAGGCTGGGAAGCAAAACTCTTCCAGAGCTGGGCCTGTCTCCCACTGTCACAGGAGATGCTGAGGAAAAATACAGTCACTCCCTGGGGGCTGTGCCAGCCCTGGGCCTTGCAGTGGGGGACTTTGCGGGAGGATGCTGAAACTCCCAGCTGCTCTCAGGCTTCCATCTTCAGCCTTATTTCTCTTTCCCCTCTTAAGGCAGCTAATGGGAGGCTGATCTACCCTCTGACAAAGTGTCAGTCATTAATAATGTCCTCTGTCAGCTGGAGCCATTCCCCAGGCTCCTTGTTTATTGACAAAGTGCTTGTCTCCCTTGAGCAGAAGCTGCCACACAGCGAGTGAGGCGCCTGGGCTCCTTCCCGAGACAAACGACTTCAATTCCAGAGCAGAGAGGAGAGAGAATTGCCTTTCTGCTGCTAATGAATCTCTCCCTGTCAGGAAGCATGGAGGCCAGGAACACCCTGCAACTGAGAATTGCCCATCTCCCACACTGTCCCAGAGAGAAGGAGGGAAAGAAAGGGAGTCAGACATCTCCTGCCAGAAAAATCCATCACAGTTCCCAGACTATCGTGGGACAGCTTTGGAATACAACTGTGGAGTGTGTCTTTCTGAGCTCTAAAAGCCTCTACACGAGATGGTCACCCTCTAAATACTGGCTTGTACCAGAGCATCAGAGCCAGCCACCGTGGTACATTGCTGTGTTTGCCTACCCTCCAGCTTTTCTTCCCTGCAGTTACAGGCAGTTGCAGGAAACGTGCAGGGCAGAGTGAGACGGCTGAGACCTGCTGCCAGGCTTGGCAGGGAGTTTGCAGTCCAGGAAGGGAAGAGGGAATGAGAGCCCACGTGCACCAGGTTTGCAGCTCAGTCACAATCCTTTGACTCTGTAAGAACGCTAGTGGAGCTGCAAGAGGCCCAAGAGATGCAATCATAAACAATTTTTTTGTCTCCTTATTTGCCCTGATTCTCTTAAGAGCAACTGGGCAGGATACCATAATCTAGCAGACAGCCCCTGCTGAGCTCTGAGGAGGAAAATCTCTCTACAGTGGGATCTTGTTCCCATCACCACCACAGGTAGCTTAGAGATAGGCAGGAAAGTGGAGTTGGTAGAAAGGTCATTAGAAGATTAGGTTAGAAGGAATATATTTTCTCCCATCCTGCAACTGAAGCTGCTGTAAGAGAACGGGATGCTGAGAATAAGTGTGTCAGAAACATTTCTGTGTAGGTGCTGATCTGTGGGTATGCCTATATCTGGGGTAGTCAGTATGCATGTGGGAGGGTTGTACATGCATGTATACTGGTTTTCCCACACTGTTCTTTGTGGCAATCACACTGTTCTTTTAAGGTCTGTGTCTCTGTTGTAAACTTTCTAAAAATCTGTAAGAACTTTGTGAAATGTAAGTCTTGCTGCTGTTCATGCATTCCTCCCTTTCTCCTGAGATCCAAGGTGGAGAGCAGAGACCTCAGGGGATGCAGCTTGGCACAGAGCAAGGTCACAGGAAAGAAGTATTTGGCACACTGACTGACCTGAGCACAGGGGAGGGAGAAGGCTGGCTGACTTGGAATTGAACAAGGAATGATTTAGGTGGTTTAATATGTCTGGATACTTTAAAAAGCAGCAGTGCTGTGCTTCGGGCTGGCACCTTTGGCAGAAATGCTCATTTCATAGGAAAATGTCAGAACTCCTCATAGCTAATCACTTGGCAGCTTCTTTATTCAGTAACTTTATCCAGAAGCAGCAAATATCCAACAGAAACAACAGAAAGAACAAAATCAATCCAAAACATGTGATTGCTTATCAAACTGCAGTTTTGCTTGGCAAAAATTTTCAGTGGAAGTATGGATTTGTATGGGAACTGTTCAGATGGCAGGCCTGTTTCAGTGCACAGTCCTTCACGTGCTGGAAGATTACATCATTGCTCTCAATACAACATAAATACTGCTACAGGGCAATGTCAGTAGGTAGTGGGTATTGTATAGTAAAGTAGGGAAAACTCTTTCCTGGTATCTTTTCACTGAAGTCCATAGTTCTACCAAGAGCCCATTAAATGCTACAAACATTTAGTATATTAAAATACATCCCCTTGCTTAAATTATGCTAACAGGGCAGGAATTTTTGTTGTACCTTTTCCTATCCCAGAGCAGAGAGTGAACATATGGATTAGCAGCTTTCAAATCTGCTTCCAATAACCCTTTATCTGGAGGCTATAGATCTATATTTTACAGGAAACATACAGTTTTACAGAAACTGTCTTGTTTGCTGAATGACCTCAGATGAGCCTAAGCATTTGGATTAGGTAACATCCTCCTGCTGCCAGTTGTCAAGGACCTCATTTTGAAGCTCCCAACCACTGGAACATGCACTGGCACTCTGAACTTCTGTGACTGACTTCCATTTCTTCTTCTGCATCAGTTCTCAAGTGCTTTTGCTGCACACTGAGTTGTGTCTTCTAACCTCAAATGAACCTTGCATGGCTCCATGCACAAGTCAGACAAGTACAGGTCCATCTCAAGGGGAGGCACCAGCAGGTATTGGTGGATGCAGTCCAGATTCTCATCTAAAGAGAGGAATTAGGAATTCTGCAGAGAGTTTAGGAACTTTCTTTGCTGTCAGCTGTTCCAGGAGGAAAGTGTTGCTGACTCATGCTGTGCATAATATTCTCCTCCATTAGAGCAATTGGATCATAATCAATCACAAACAACAGAATGTTTATTAAAAAGACCAAGGATATTTTCTATCCCTCTCAAGGTAACAAAGCCTGGACTGCCTGTCAGCTTCTGTTTAGAACAGCTCTGTCTGTAAATAGCTGGCTTCATTTTGCATTAGATGAAAATAGATGGGAATGTGCCTTCTCCTGACACCTTCCCTACAGATCTGATCCAAGTATTTTGCATTAGCCCAACTTCCAAGTTCCTACACAGGAGATGCATTGGCCAGAGCAAAATGTACTGTGGATATTTGCTGATGATGACCCTAAAGATCATCAATGGGCTACAAAAAGACAAGTACAAACTTGACAGCCCAGAAGCTGCTGTGAGGATTTGTCATGTGTATGGAGCACAGAGGTTGTTTAAAATAAATCTTACATGGTTCCTTCTCTTTGTTCCAGAATATGGGAATTTTGTGCTACTCTGTACAACTGTGACTACTGCAAAAGCAGATAATTCTGTCTGGCTCTCTCATCTCTTTGGAAATAAGGGGGCAGGGGGTCGCTGTTTAGCTGGCACACTGAGGTGCTACTGAAAACATGGCCGATCATCAGATGAGCAGAGGCCTGGAAACCAATATCAACCAAATATTCCAAACCAACCCTGCAGCATTACGTAAGATTTGCCACCCTAAAACAGAGATCTGCCTCGCTTAAAATTTAAGTAAGGATCTTACAGCATCTTTAGGAGGGCTAAACTGTGTATCCTAGGTCTCTGACTATATCTCAACACAACTAGTCCCAAAGTATCTAAATCCTTTGTGTCTTATTTCAGCATTGGGGTTGCTGGTGGTTTTCTACTTCCTGCCTTCAGCTGTTGTGATATGATGCTTCACAACATTACACGGTTGCCTGTTTCCTTCCAAGTTCAGGGAATGTATTTTTCTCTGAGTGGGATGAAACAATGCTGTGTATTCCTTCCAAAGATGGTTGCAAGATGCAAAGGACTCTAGGGAAAGAATGGGTGGAAGAAATATTAGAATATTGCTAATGTCTTCATTCATGGAGAGCATTGAGTTCATGGTCTTATGCTGGTGCAGAAAGCTACTAAAAATCTAAATATGACCATAGCTAGGACAGTTCTTTCTCTTTATTTTTAAGTGGGGCATTTGGTTGAAATTTGAGGATTACTCAGGTTCATGGGCACTGCTGCTGTTCTCTAAGGTCACCGGAATGTCAGAGGATTATTGAAAGGGAGCCCAAAGTTAGCTAGGCATCTTTTACTGAATGCACACCATATAGCTGCTTGTTATTGGAAATCAATACCATTCATGGACTCATCAGGGAAAAACAGTTACTGAAGCTGGAATGCAACAAAGAATCACAGCTAATTCAGCTGGCAACCTGCAGCAGAGCCACTACATCTAAAGCTAAACTTCCCTGACATTATGTTGAAGCCCAAGATTGCATGAAACAAAAATCCAGGTGGTAAAACTTAACAAAATGGACAGTGGACTTACATAAATGATGATGATTAATTTATCACTGAAAGCTTTTTTTTCTCTCCAAAGATAAGCTGAATCTAAGCAGAAGGTTTGTGTATTTCAGTGCATTAGATCATACTGCTGTATATTTCATGAACAGAATATTTAATGAATGTTCTTTTAGTTTGGTTTTATTTTGATGTCTTTCTATAACCTTCTAAAACAGATTTGTTTAAAAAGTAAATCACTGACAAAGATTTATGTTTGCTGGCAGACCCACTTTAGGCAGGAGGCTTATTCATTGCCCCTTAGTGATTCTGTATGTCTGGCTCACATCCTTCAAGCTCTTTACAAGGAAGAATTGTGATGAACTTTTCTCCAAGCTGAGCAAGGGGGGAACTGAGTGGATATGCTCAAGTGGAACAATGTTTCTCTGTGTCTGACTTCGTTACATATAAAAACACGAGACGTACCTTGGAAGGTGTGGCAGGTGTCAGCAGGCAGGTGTGCACGCAAACGCCGAGCGATGTTTTAAGCACAGGATGTTTTAAGCGTGTACAGAGGTGGTTGTGTAGCCACACAGAAGATTTAGCAGAGGCTGCACGAGCAGGCTGTATGTACATAGACAAGACATGTATATGAAGGCTTTTTATGTCAATCTACATGCACGGACATGGGCTGCGGCAACTCATGCAGGGATGGAAGTACGGAAGCTGTACAGGCCCCACGCAGGTATCCGGACCGCTGTGAATACGCAGTTGGGAGCGGCTCTCGCCTATTTCACGGCAGCAGTGGGGCTCTCCCCGGCTCTGACACACTCACCGGGCTGCCCAGGGACCGGGTATGCCCCGGGAGCCCAGAGCGCGGCGGGTCCGTGTCTGCGCGGCTCCGCAAGGGCCCCGGGCCGAGGCGGCCGTGCCGCGCGGGGGCGCGCCGGGGCCGCCGCCGCTCTGCTGTCCCGGAGCCCCGCGCGGAGCCGCGGGGGAGACAGGCCGCCCGCAGCGCCCATCCCGGGGAGCCCCGGCGGCACGGGCAGCACAGAGGGAACACTGCTGTCCGCGGGAGTGTCCCCTCCCTCTCCGCCCGCGCCCTCAGGGACCCTTCTGGGGCCGGTGTAAGCCTTCAGACGTGCCATAAAACACGGAGGGGAAAGTCGGTGCAGGGTACGGCATTTCTCCGGCTTTTTTTTGCCTCTTAACCTGTGCACCCACGCTCCATACTCCAAGCGAGCCAAAAGTGTGCCACGGGACCAGCATCACTTCGGCGGTCAGTCATGCTAAGCCAGAAGTCTGTTCACCCCAAATTACTGTGCCGATTTAACAGTGTTAATGAGCAGTTTAGTTAGAGACTGTCTCAGTTTGTCACGAGCCCTGACACGCCACTGCCTCATCTGCCTTACAGGCAAAACACAACATGCGAGCACCTGGAAATCCAGACCTTTCACCTTCACCTCGCCACCACACAGAGCGACACATGAAAGTTTTCACTGCTGACGCCACTACTCCAGAGCAGCCCAACACGGTGCAGCTTCCCTCGCTAATACACAGGGCCAGCTGAAAACTTCCATTACTAAGCCAGGAGCCACTACCCTGGCTGGACTGGCCAGGGCTTCCTAGTTCTCTACGGATGGATCTCCAGGAATGGTCCTCATGCGGTGACTGCTCTTGGGCAAAACGCCCGTTAGAATCAGCTGAAGCCAAAGACATCGGAGGGAACAAAGTCATCTGGCAGAGGAGAAGACCAGAAAGGTGAGAGGCTGGACAAGGCACTTTTTCCCTACACGATCTCAGCTGGTCAGAGGAGAATGTTCTTGACACACGCTTCCCACACAGGCAGCCTGGGGTCACCTCCTGCCCCAAAATAGAGGCCACGTCCGTCACCCCAGTTTGCTGTAAGGTCCATTAAAACCTGTTAAGAACTAAAGCTCAAGAATAAAGGGCAATGGAGCCGGACAGGAAAAGAAAAATTTCACAGGAAATGCAGAAAGGTTCCTTCCCTATTTTAATGGTAATGTGGACACTGACATTAAAGCAGGAACGGGAGATGGTGCAGGAGAGGCTTTAAACTCCCTGTACAAATAGAAATACAAAAGCTCCTTTGGCCACAGTGCTAACAGCAGAACCCTGTAAATATTTCATGATTTTCTAAGGCAATTGTTTGACCTCTTTGATCCCCATACTACCAGAGACAATTGACAGAAAACTGTTGGGGAATCACTTCACTGAAAAATTTAACAGTCAGGTAGGGTGTGAAAGCTAAACGGCTCTGAAAACGTTCAGGCCTCACATGGCAGGATCGCTTACAAATTAATATTGCATAGCAAATGCCCGGAAAAAGCTCTTCTTGAAGGTGCCAGCTAGGCCAGCGCTGAGGCATAGGACGAATGAAGCGATGAGAGCCGGTGGCTGGCTGTGCCGCAGTTCCCGTACAGAGCTGTGGTGAGCCAGGTGCCAAGCGGCTGCTGCACCGTAGGCACTGCAGCCACATCACCTCTGCCCCAGGAACGCCACAAAACTGGCACTGCGGTCGTGCCGCCGCCGCACTGCTGTCCCGGTCTCTGTGCTGCTGTTGCTACTGTTGTCACATTAATAAACTACGGCTTGCTACCAGGCTGCCACCTCACCGCCACCCCAGCTGCTGAGGGGTCACCACTCCTCTTCTGTTCCTGAGCTGTGATCTGTAGCCACGCTAGAGACACTACAGGACCCTCATGCTCTTCTGCTCTGCGGGGGTAATAAGCATGCTCCCTTATGCTTCACAAGACAATTTTGCCACTTGGTCACTCCAACTCTATCCTATCAGGCCAAAATCACATGAAACATCCTCCCCCACGCTTCCTTTTCTTGCCACTTTCCACTTTGCTGCATTATTATACACACGTTCCTTGCCAACTACACCCGTGAGTCAAAGCACTGCTCTCGCACTGCACTGAGCTCTTGCCACTGCAGGGCCACTTTAAAGCACTGCTATCCCATTGTCGCATAAACCAGCCCATACTCACACTGCACTGTCACCAGGTAAGTCTGTGGCGTTGTCCTCTTGCTAACTCACAGCCGTGCTTCCAAAACTATGGCATGGTGGTAATACTTCACTTGCTGCCTTCTGCTACAGTGGGATGCTGCTGTCAGATCAGCACAGCCCCTTGCAAATATCACACCAGAAGTGATCACTGCTGTACAGAATGGCTCTTGTCTGGAATATTGTATTACTACATCATTAGACTGCTAAACTCTTCTGTCAGGCTACAACACTCCACAATTATCACACCCGTGCACTGCCAAAATCCTACCACATGGCACCAGTATCACATCTCTGCTCTGCCCCAGGATTGCGTTACCACAGCACTGCATTGTCAGTGCCGTGTTCTCCAGGCACTCGGAGCTGCACGCACTGCATCCCGACCCAGGAAAAAGTCCACAGCAGAGCGCTCTTCTGCAACTGCCGTGCCTAGCCAGTGTGCAAACATGCCATTAGGCTCAGATGACATCCTGGCTTATACTTAATGCATCATTACACTACCCTACTTTTGTTAATTCATGTACCACTCAATTACAAAATGGTAAAATATCCTAAAAGAGTATTATTAGTGCTTAATGGTATTAGAACATCACTGCACCAATATAGCACAAGCCTAATTAATAAAATATCACTGCATCCTGTATCCTGGCAGTATCTTAGCATTCTCCTGGAGTACACACCCACAGTGCACTATATTGCTGTGCTGGTTATATAAACACGGCGCTTCTTCCTTCACTCTGTCTTTTTTTCTGCACAGCTACAAATCTGTCTCACTCAGACACAACCCTCTAGTCCTGAACTGCTCCTTTTTGCTGTTACTGCAATAATGACATTCTCCATGGAGTCATCCCTGCAATCTTTTCTGTGTATCTGATTATATCACTGTAGCGTCTGCATCTGCGACCACATCACTGCACCACCATGGAATAGGGTGATGATGTCCCACATCTGTAGAGCTGGAACAAGATATGCTGGTGCTGCTGGACCACAGTGTTCTGCTGCTGAGATATGCATCACTGTGCTCCTCTCCTATGTACTGCAAAATTACTGTTTTAACTGTTTCACAGTGGGTTGTGTGGGCTAGAAAGAAGTTCTCATATTAAATGAATTATCTGCTGAGCTGTTGCTGTCTTCTAATCACAATGTGGAGCAGACTGGTGTTACAGCACCAGCAGCCTCAGACTGCAGCCCTGGACATGTATGTACCTATGACCCTGCCACAGCCCAGGCTGCAGTCTGGGTTCTTGAAGGTGTAAGTCCCTGCCTGTCTCAAACCTTCATACACATTTTTACACAATGCTGGGCATTTATTTCTTCATTCACAGAAACAAAATTTGTATCATTCTGTGCCACGACACAATTTCCTACCCCTGGGACGTTATTCAACCCAGGGTTTTGATATCATTACCAAAAAAAAAAAAAAAAAAAAAGCTTCATGTATCTCTTTCTGTAACCAGCTCTTTGTATATCCTAAATTATAAAAAATTATAGTTCTCCATCTTGCCCGTGTACAGGAGGATCTACTACAGCCCAGTCCTAAAAGTCAGTCCTAAAATCTCCACTAAATTTTCATTCTGTCATAGTTACGTCAAAGAGAGCAAGTGAGAGATGAATACAGAGAGAAAACGGAATAAAAACCACCACACTCCAAAAGAAAGATGCTGGTGTGTGTGTGTGTATACGCACTGGTGCAATGTACTCAGTGAAAAAGTGAAAATTAGAATTGAATCTTTCTCATTTCAGTAAAGGGCATTGTTCAACACCTCAGGTAAATTTTGCTACATCTGCAGCTTTCAGAAGTGTCTTTTGACACTGGAATGCGAGCAGCAGAGCAGGTAAAATAAAGATGCTGTTCAGGTAAGGACTGAGTTCAAAACTAGAGGGGTTTCTGTGAGTTCCCACTCACGGCATCAATTTGTTTATATTCCTGATGCTTTGGGGACATACAGCTCCATAGACTTCAAATCTCTTCTTGGATACATTTTCACTTCGCTCAGAACTACAGCGTAAGTCAGAGCCAAGACCACGCATTTCAAAGCCTGGTGCTGGAATATTGCTTTTTGTAACCTGGTTGAGCATCAATCTGCTGACCAGGCTCTTCCTTATTGTTACAACAAAATTGTAATCTAGACTTTGGGTGCGCCATTGGCACAAGGAGGGTAATACTTGTTTTGAGTTAAATACAACTGTAACTCTCTGCTGTTCCTAAACAGCAGATTGTCAGTGAGGATGGAAAAGTGTTGTGCTTTGGAGAGAACAGATGTGTTTTGATTTTTATCTGGAGAAGTCAAGATGAACAGAAGTAGACAACACTCCATATTAAACATACAGGTGTATCACCTCCTTCCACCCAATTACAAAAATTTTTCTAATTCTCTCCATAATCTCAGTCTGAATAGGCTCCCTGCAAAGCCTCCCAAACATGCATTTTAAAAAAGAAAAGAAAAAAAAAAAGACAAGAAAGAAAGGAAAGACTCAACGATAACAAACTCCAGAAATCATAACTCTGGTTTAATTGATCTTTTCCAGGGCTAGATGGAACTTAGCCACCCAGGCTACTGGCTTATATCTATAATTGTGCTTCTGGAAGATTGCAGTTACATTAATCTCCCCAGAGATTACATTTTCCAGTAACATCCCTAGATGTCTCTAAAAGAAAATTTCAAGCTGGTCTCCCTCTGCCTTTTCATTTTCAGAGGGTAACCCTGTTGGGTAATTTCACTACCAAAAGCAGCTAAAAGCGACAGCTTTGTACCAAAAGAGCTTGCAAACACCAAAAGCATCTGTTCCATTCTAACATAGTGACTGGGAAGGCTTCGGAATTGGGTCAGGATTTTTTTTTTTTTGTCGTTCTCCCCACTACCTTCTCCTGACATCTTCTGCCATCAGAAATTATTCATATGCTGATTGTACAGAAATGTACCATAAGGAGATGTAAACAAATACAGCAAAGCAAGGCGGGGAGCCAGAGAGATGGAATCTAATAAGTAAATAGCTTTTTAAAATCCGCTTCTCTGATTCTCACCCTCAGCAGGCAGAGCCACAACTTCCCCCGGCGACAGGGAAAGCACGGGCACTTCCCCCGTCAGCACCACCGAGAGCGCCCTCCGCAGAGCCCAGAGGGGCCGGCGGGCGCCGGGGGTTCTGACCCGCGCCCCGTCCCCGTCCCCGGCGCCGAGCCCTCCTCGGGGCTGGCCCGGCAGCGCCCCGGCCGTGCCGCAGCGCCGGGAGAAGTTCGGCACGGGCGGCCAGGAAGCAGTGCATTTACAGCTGCGGGCTGCGCCCGGGGGCGCGGGGGCTCCGGAGCGAAGAGCCGAAGGTCCGTGAGCCGCAGGAGGAGGGGACGCGGAGGGAAAGCGGGTGGGAAGAGAGGGAGGGATGGGTGGCGAGGGACGCTTTGCCCCTTACCTGGCCAAAGACCGAGCTGAGCATGGGGTGCAGTTGTTGGATGAGGGGATCCGCTTCCACTGACCGATCGCTGCCGCTGGACTTGGTGGAGCACTTGCTGCTGGATTTGGACAGAGGTGAAGCGCCTTCCGAGAGCTTCAGGGACTCTCTGCTGGACCTCTGCCTGTGACTGAAGAAAAAGTCCTCTTCTGCCTCCTCCCCATCCCTGTCTGAGAGCTGATGCTGGTCTTGGGGGTGACCGTGGCTGGCGTGCGGCGGGAGGTGGTGATGCTGCCTGGATGTCCGCACCGGTTCCTTGCCGCTGCCTCTCCTTGGACCTCCTTCCGCCGGCTCGGGCTGGCTCTCCCCCCGTCCATGTGACAGCTTCCCCGCGCCCCTCGCTCCGTCCTCCCGGGCGCCCGGGTGGCAGAGCGGCCTGCGGGCACTGGGCTCCCCGGGGAGCTGCTCCTGGCTCAGCTCCCTCCCCATCTGCCCGCCTTGTCCTTTGCCGTCCCGGACGCGGCTGCCGCGGGGCTGGGGCTGGCCGCCCGCCGCCCGCCGGCTCCCCGCCGCCTTCAGCAGCGAAGTGCGGGACTCGCTCTTCGCCATGGAGGAGCCGCTCATCGCGGGGCCGCTAGAGCCGCATCCCCGGCCGGGCGGAGCGCTGCCGCTGCGGGCAGGGCTGCGGCGCGCCGCTCACGGCATGTCCTGCGGAGACCCGCTTAAATCCCGCACCGCGGCCCATGTGACAGCACAGACAAAGGCCGCGGCAGGGGCGCTCCGGCTGGGGCTGGCGGGCACCGTCTCCCCCTCCGGGGCTCTCCCCCCCACCCCCCCGCCCCCCTCGCCGCCGCCGCTCCAGGTGAGCCGGGGCCTCCCCCCGCCGGGGGCCGGCTCGGGCCGGGGCGCGCCGCAGGCGAAGCGGCGCCGCCGAGGGGTGCGGGCGGCGGCGGGCGGCGCTCCCGCAGCGCGGCGGGCGGGCAGGGCCCGGCAGCCGCGGATACGGCGGTGGGGGCCGCCGGGCCTCAGCCCCCCCCGGCGCGGCGGAGAGCGGGAGCCGCGGAACCATCGCCCCCGGCGGCGCGGACGGCGAGGTTGGCGGCGTCCCGGAGGCGACGGTGGGGGAGGCCTGACTCCCTCAGCTCCCAGGGAAGGAGCCGAGTGCTTCCGAAGGCAGAGCCGGGAAGGCGAGAACCCCTGCCCCGCGGGGTGACCCATCTGCCCACACGTGTGCCCCTCGGACAGTTCCTCCGCGCCGCAACCAGGACTCAGCACGTTTGGTGGTCGTGGCCCACCTGAGTGCTCCGCCTGTGTGCTCAGCCTACCGACATGGGGCCGCGGTGGACGCTGCCCCATCGTTCGGTACCTACAGGTCTGATCGCTATAAGAGAGAGGATTCAAAGTCTTGATCCAGATTTTACAAAGTTCAGGAGAGGAGGCTGGGCTGCTGCATCCCTAACACAGCTCACAGAAGTTTTGATGCAGCCTTTGAAATGGACATAAAAGCTTTGCTAGGGGACATCATGCAAGGATATAAAAATGAAGGAGTGTGTACCTAAAAAGCCGATTACTTAATATTTTTGTAATCAAACACAGGTAATTAAGTGGCAACAGGTGGTTCAATAACGATGTTCTGTTTAAAAACAGAAAGAGATAATGGGATCAAATCAGACATATGTTTCCAATGGGGAAAGGTCCCAGTTGCTTCTTGCTCATCCTCAGACAGTGATTGTGCTTCACTGCCAGACTTGGATACCTCAGCAGTTTATCTACCCAGAAAGATGAAGGTGTGATTATCGCATAATAAGCTTACTCATGCTCACTCTGCTCTTGCTGGCACATGCACAGCAGTTACTATGTGATGACACTCTTCTCTGCAACACTCCAAGTGCAACTCCTCTGCAGCCTGGGGTCCCATTGCAGCCTGTGCTGCTGTGCCCCCATCACTACAGATACATGTGCTGGTCAGGGCAAAGCTGCCATGGAAAGAGGAAGGTGCTGCAGCCCTGGCTCAGCATTGCTTCGTCTCCTCAGCTGTGCTATCAGCACCAGATGTAGAGCAGCCATGTGCAATTCCTGCCCAAGGTGCCCTCCATCCATCCTATGGATGGCAGAGAGCCGAACAGGCTGGCCCCTCTGCCCCTTTCCCACTTAGGACATTTAGCAGAAGCTGTTGTGGTGGCTAAAGGCGCTGTTGTTCATGGCAGGGATGTTTGTCAAGCACTAACTTTCCACTCAAACCTGCAGCATCATTTCGGCTCCTAATTATAGGAAGGTACCTTTTGAGGTTTTGTTGTGGGCTGGTCTTTATTCCAGAACATACTGATCCTGTTTGTTGTCAGCAGTGCAGAATCACTACTCATGGCTGGATGAACATACTCCTGGCACCTGCATTGCTGGAGCCATGGCTGCTACAGGGGTCCTTCTGCCAGGAATCTCAGAGGTAGCAGGAGGCTGAAATGAGTATTTCTCAATAGCTCCATGTCTTGGGAAGTTAATTCCATCAGGATGTAATGTTGCTTGTAGAGAAGCTGCTGCTTTTGGAGTTACAGATGATGCTGATGAGGCATTGTTGTGAGGAAGTCCCACAGACATTCCTTGCTAGTCTGACTAACACTGTCCTCAACCTCCTTGGGGTCTTTTGAGCTATTCCTAAGGACTGTAGTGCCATTTCTGTCTACAGGTGGGTTGTAGCTCCTTGCCTCAGTCAACTGAGCCATGCAGAATTTGGAGCATATGCCTCATTAGTGAGAAGGGACTCACTAGTGCAGGTGTGATTCATCACTTTGGAGAGCACGTCAGGGATCAGGGCATGAAACGGCTTGACTAACAGAGGCAATAACAATGCAGGCAGGGGCCATGCTACAGAACCCAGTAACAAAACAGCAGCAGTAGCTGAAAAAACTGTGTAATGGGACAGAGTGAGAGCATAAAGCAGAAACCTGACAAACCAGGTGTTCACAACACCTGTATCTGGGTTTCAGCTGGGAACAAACCCCAGCTTTTGAGAGAATCTGGAGTACATCCTTCCACAAATTCCTTTTGGAGCTTCTTCATGTATCTCTTTTTCTAGACAAATTAATCTCGGGATCCCAGTGGCTGCATAGCATCCACTGCATACTAAAGAGCTAGCTATTCTGGAGCCAAATGCCAGGGAACAACAGTGCCCCGCTGCAGAGAGAAGCACATTAATTCCAGCACAGCTGAGCAGCGAGATGTGCAGGGACATCTCTCCAGAGAGAGCGTGGCTCCTCTTCCATCTGGCAGCACAAAAGAGGACAGGCCTGAATCCTCAAGACACGAAGATTATATTATGTAACATGCATACTCGCTGCTTCCCGAGACAGAGCTGAGTTAAACTACTCGTGTGATTCAGTCCAAGGCCAAGCCAGAGAGGAGCTGCTCTTCCCTCCCGAACCTGGAGGATTCTGGAGCGAGTGAGCAGCCTGAGGCTGGCGGGGGAAGGTACATCCAATTCCAGCATGCAATGACAAACAGCACTGCCTGCAAGTGTAAAATTGTGGCTTTCTGTAAGAGTGCTAATCAAAAAAGCATGCCCGTGAGCAAATGCATGAGCATTTTTGGGTGAAGGGTTTGGTCAATTCTTTTTGGCTTCACTTGTGCATAGAGAAAATTTTCAAAAAAAATGGGAATACTGTTAAAACAAACAAGGGCTGCATTGCCTGCAGCTCAAGAGTAAAATGTGTGAGCACTGCCCATTAAAAAAATAGTCTCCAGCAAGCTGTTGATGAGAAGGCACAAAATGTCTGTGATGTTTTGCAGCAGTTCTCTTGGTTCTAGTTTTTTAGTCTTTATTATTTCTCTCACCTGCATTTTCAAGAACATAATCATCTAGAGTAAGTATGATATCATACAAACAATTTGCTAAAGCAAACTAAATTCTAAGCTGGTCTGGGCTGAGAATCAGGATACTAATCAGGAATCTGTCCTGTGTCAGAAGATGATCTGCCTAGCCCTCATTTACAGCCTTTCCCTTTCCCCTCCATTGCTTTTAGAGGATTTAAGAAACACATCATGTTTCAATAGTCATATAGATGCCAAGTGTTGGTCTTCAGACAGGCATGTGTCTCCTCCAGAGGAAGCAAAAGGCCTGACAGCTGGAGATTCTGTTTGCTTGAAGACTTGAGTATTGCTCTTCAAGTTTTTCTCCACAGGAGAGGAATAATCCTGAAAGTATTACAAAGGCATTATTGTTCCAGCTGTAATCCCTGTGCTCAAATCCATCCTTCAGGTTACTTGCATCCTGACTGCAAAGAGAGAACTTCTCTTTGTATTTGTTAGGACAGCCGCAGATAGATTGGATGTCACTGTTTTCTATGGTCAAAGAGCATTGAAGGTGGGAAGGCAGCAGTGTGATCCTGTAATAAGCCTACAGGAATGGGAAAGGAGGATGAAGGGCAATGGAACAAAAATAACAGTGCACAAGAGAAATGGATGAATGACAGGAAAAATACAGTTATAGAAAAGCCAGATGACTGAGAGATAAAGGGGCAGAAGTGTGTAGGGAAAAAGGTGAAGCTCCCTATACATTATAATGTAAATATACAGGACTGGTCAGAGGGCCAGGCTGTGCCCACAAAGCTTGCAGTGGGAAAAACATCAGTGTGGAAGAGGGGAACTGTTTCCAAAGAGAAGCAACAAACCTTTTCACTGTGATGCTTTGTGAGGGCACAGATCTGGGCTTGCCCCTAGAGCTCCCTGTTGTTGGCACATGAGAGGCCAGTCAGGGAAAGAGAAAACATTTCACACAGAGATGATGCCCCAACCCTTTCTTAGCTTGTAAAAGCAAATAACATGAAAGAAGATGTAACAGAAATTCTGCTTTTCAATGGGATAGAAACCACTGGGCTCCCTGACCTATCATGTGTGGCCTAACTTTAGCCAGACTCCTATGAAGGGATCCGGCCTTCCCTACTCCAGGAATACAACAAAAGTAAATAATTTTCCTAGAATTACTCCTCACCCTACCTCCTTCCTACACACCCTTTTTGAGTCTCAGTTCACACAGCTAGGAATGCAATTAATTAAGCTGATATAGCTGGCTCAGCTTTGCAGTTGTAGAGCCCACGGCTGGCAAATGTCACCTCTTTCATATCAGACATCTCTACTGCCAAACTACAGTCAACTTCACAGTCATATCTCTGTAGAAAGCACTGCTGTGCAAGTGCAGGTGAGCCACAAGGCAGGCAGGAAACACTTTAAAGGAGAGGTCTGAGTACAGGCTCCAGAAAAAAACCCTTAAACCCCCGAAAATCACTGAAGCAAAACTGATGTGGTTTTAAAAGTGGCAGTGGTCTCTCTCTCCATTTGACACAGTCTCGAGGCATAAAATGAAAATGTGACAAATAATAAGTAACAAAGAGATGCTCAACTGTCAGCTTGTCTTTGGTTTACACTGAGAGCAACAATTAACTTAGGAGGGAGAAAATTAAATCTCTTCATAATTTTCCACTTTTCAGAAGCCCTAAGCAAAGTTCTTTGGTTAGAGCAAAGCTTTTCACCAACTCATGCAGATGTTTCACAAGCACAATAAACTACATATGTGATGGACTCATCTCTTTCTGAAATATGATCTGGACTACAGGATTATGGCTGCTTTACAGAGAGACAGGTGGACTCTTCAGCTGCATTTAAAAGGATCCCTGATTATCAGGTAAAAAGCCTGCCTTTTTTTTTCCCCAACTAGGAACATTTAATCTTTGCCAGTTTAAAAAAGGAAAAAAGGTTATTTATCAACTGCCTAAAGAATTAGTTCAGGGAATGTAAAGAGAGCAGCACTGAAGGGCAGATACTTGCAATTCGGGTTGGAAGTAGTTTAGGGACAAAGCTGAATAAATTGCTATTGCTTGCTCATTGCCTGGCAGCCTGATCTCAGGGCAGTCTCCTGGCAAAGAAGACCTCTTGTATTTATTTTGGGAGAGGGATATTTTCCAGTGGAAAGACTATTAAGGTGTATCAAGATTATCATACATCAGTCCTCATATTTTATTCTGCCACTTTTGATGCACCTGGAAAATCAGAATAAAAGGTAGGCTCTGCTTTCACCTTTGACTCTTTCAACACCAACAACTAAAATATGAGCTGAACAACTCAGTATGTCACAGAACAACTCTGTTATACAACGTAAACTTAGTTATACAACAAACAGGCAAGAGTATGAAATAACTATAGTGAGTTGAAATTAATTTGGGATCAACTGGAGTGAATCACTCATTATCTCCAGGGCAGCTGTTCTCTCTCCATAGTGCTGCTCTCTCTCAAATGTTTTATTTAATGAACACTGATACTGGTACATAACCAGCACAGCTATAAGTAGAGTATAGCTCCAGGGAGAGATGGGGTTTGGCACATCTGGTTTATAACCAGAAAGAAAAGCTGTTTCAAAGGAAGCTGAGGTTCAAAATGTGGTCAGGTTTGTTAGCAGCCAGTAGTCCCTTTCAGATGACAAATAGCCCTAGGATGTCAGTGGAGGAAGGACACCTTGTTTGAGCATCAGCTGGAACAGCTCCTGTGCACACATGCCCACCTCCCTGCTGAGCCAGCAGGCTCATGGAGGGACGGGGCAAGATGCTGCTACCAGTGTCACTGGCGCAGGAAACCAGATAAAGGCACTGAGAATTCCTTATCTTTAAGGATCTAGTGTTTGGGGTTTTTTCAAGAATTAAATAGAAGACCTGATGTCCTGAACAAAATCACAAAATTACAGTTTAGATAGTACCCTGCCTAAATTACCTTTCAATTTCAGATAAAGTATTCTGTCAACTGTACAAATAAGTTTGTTGCAAAATGCTTCGTATTCCTCATTTCAGAGGGGTGCTACATTTTGATAGTGGATCTAACCATATCTCATTAATACAGTTATCAAGTTATATTGAATAATGAAGGGTTTTAGTAATTTCCAACAACTCCTTTAAATATCTAGAGAAGCATTTCTATTTCATAATTATTAAAGGATAAAATTAACTCATACAGAATAAGTAGTTTGATCTGCGCAGTGGCAAAAATCAGCTTTGCAGTTTTCAGGCAGTCAACATACACCAGTGTGTAAGCAGAGAACTGCTGTCAAAAGATGAGTTAATGACCACCCTGACTGATTTTGTTTGAATCACAAATGATAAATTCTGCTATTTTCCCCCAGTGAAGACTTCCTACAGGGATTTCAGTTTTACTGCACTGTGGCTTTGTTCCTTTCCATGTGAAGCACAGGCAGTAACATCTGCTTTCCAAAGGGGTTCTCAGGCTCTTGGATTTAAGATTCTCTGTTCAGATGCAAAGGAGAAAGTGTTGCAGGCTTCTAAAATCTTTCAACATAGCACGTACAGAAGCTGGAGGAAACAGAACTGCCTCTGGGTATGGCTTATAAATGCAAACTGTGGACATGTGCTGTTATGTCCTTTGTCTTTTGAGACTGGTTTTAAGGAGATGTTAATATTTGCTGTCTGAAGGCCAAGTTTACATATATTTTTTGTCTGCTTATTAATAACATCAAACTGTTTTAAAACTCTATTTCCTGCATTAGTTTACTGGAAAGGCTCTCACTTTGGGCTATCTTTACACTTTGGGCTTTGTTCAATCTGAACAATACACGTCTGAGCTGAATCAATCCTTTGAAAAATATCTCCTTAAGTAAACATGAATGGTTCATATTCTAAATATGCCAGTTTTAGTGTGAAGGTTCACTCCTAGTCTTTACTAAAATATATAAACATTGGGACAAGCTGGTACTTGCCTAAAATAGCTGAAACAGTGTAAGAGGAAAGTGAATGATCATTTACAATGACTTAAAACCTTAAAAACCATAATTAAAAAATTCATTATTGATTCACAAAAACATCTCTCTTTTATTACTTTTCAGTATTTTTCTGAGCTATTCACTGTCAGGAAACAAGTAGTTCCCAGTTTCCAGGTGCTCTTGTCTGTTTACCCAGTTAAGGAATACCTAAAGCATAGTAGGATCTTATCAACATTGGCACTTTATGAAATGTCTTAATTACCTCAATTTCCTAAAGCTTCTTTCACTTTCCAGATGATTTAGAGCTGCAAACAAGGCTCCCAGAAGACTTTATAGAGACTCTGCTCACGACACCACTTAAATATGTACATGACAGCAAGTCATACTCTTTCTAATAATATCAAATATTTAAAAATATACATTATCTGAGCTTAGACAGTTGAAACGTATTGTTAATGGGTTTGTGCATTAAAGGCATGAGGACTGATGACAGACGAGGCAGATCAAACAGAGGTTTTTCCTGACATTCCAGCTCTGAAGAACTCAAATGTGGATAAGAATGTTATGTAAGACAGGCTTTTGGATATCACTGAAGTGCTTTACAATTAAGATTGAATATTAATAAAAGACTTAAACTGAAAACCTCCAGCTATTAGAAGGATTAGGACTTTGCAGTGGGCTAGGGGAATACATACAATGTCAAAGCCATTTTCTTGGTTGTGATCAAAGGCAGAAAAGGCTGTGGCAGAAACATCTTAGAAGAACAGGAATAGAGCTGCAGTATCACATAACAATACTGATGATTAATAATAACAATAATAACAGCAGCAGCAACTACTTGTGCAGAAGAAAAAAGACAAAACTTAGGAGTGGAGCCTAGAGACTCTTGCTCAGCAATGTGCCCTCTGACAAAAGGCATCTGCACAGGAAGGGAAAAGCATCTGCTCATTTACACCTCTGTGGCTGTCCTGGCTGTCCTGGGAAGACCATGTGAGAACAGAATTCCCACTCGGTACTTTTGTCACTCAGTGGCAATATCAGCTCCTCACACCAGAGCAGCGGCCAAGAGAAATGAACAGAGATGTTTACAGGGCTCAACGCTATATAAACAAACCGAGGTTTATTAGATTTATTTTCTGGAGATGGATAATATTTTCCAAAAACAATATCTCAAGGAAGTGCCCTAAAGGGTATTTATTTTGAGAGCCTGGGCCATTTCTCTTTGAATCTCATGGGAACAATTGCTCTGATAATTTCATTGTGTTCTACTGAAATATCAGGTTTTAATACACTGTAATCAGGCAAATAGTATTGGCTGCATTTTGAATATATTTCCTACTTACAAGGCATCCTCCTCTTGGAAGAACCTGGAGACTGACCCCCCCCACACCATGACTTCTACTGCAGGGACCGCCTGTATCATGTTCCCTCCCAACGCATAGCCCTGGCCACTGTCACTGGAAATGGTTCAGTAGCCCAGGCTCAGGAGCAGGGACACAGCAAAAGCCTTCATTGGGTTAAGTAGAGACAGCTGGAAATGCGTCACTAATAAGGAATAACTTTGAAAGCAGTTTGGGTGCAGAGGGATTAAGGAATGCCATATGGTATCAGGAATAAGAAGATGCCAAGCAGTGTAACTTCCTCAGGAAAGAAGAAGCTACCAAGGTGTCCAGAAGAGCTGAAAGTCTGGAAATACAGGAGGCAATTGGGAAAACATAAATTGCATGTGTATGTGCTATGAATCCATGTTTATTTAAAAGCCATGTATGCCATTAAAAAGGAAGACAATCAGAAGCTCTATTTTTCTTAATACTTAATTTTGATGCATTTGAAATGTTTAAGGGGTTCCAGTCAATTCTGGCAGTGAAAACTCCTTAGACATCCATATACACAATGAGATAGTGCACTTCACATAAAAATGAAATGTTAAGATTTATTTTCATTAGGCAAATATTAAAAAAAAAGAAAGCGAAGCTGAAGAAATGCATGTGCCTGGCTGATTATTACCTTTTCAAAGATTACTAAGGGGTGTCTCTCCCACGAATTTTTCAGAAAATTCAAATTAAGGTCTGCCCTCTTAGTAGGGAATTGATTCACCCTCAAAATTTTCAAAGCTGATAGAAGGTCAAAGAACCAGCTCCTGTCAGTCATCCAGTCCAGAACTAAGTGCAAGTCAGATCTAAACTCCATAAAACCACAAAATATACCATACAAGAGATCTAAGAGATGTAAGCTCAGAGATCAAATCATGGAGAGCCACACATGGTCTATGATAACTGGCATGGACTGATAAAATATTTGGCATGCAGAAGAAGAAGAAGCCAGAGATGTTATGGATCAGCTTTTCACATTTTGCCAGCAGCAGGAGAACTTACACAACATGGACAGGACCTTTGCAGTGCCACCTCCAGTGAACTGTTCATAGGGGAAAGCTCAGTGTTACAGCAGGAATGAGTGTGCTTTAAAGGAAATAAAACATTTATTCATTGGACAATGGCACACAAGTACTATGCTAGATGCAGGCTTACATGCAATTAAAAATAAAACAGCAAATAAAGTAAGAGGTATCCAGGTAAAATTCAGAGATGATGCTGATAAGCCTGTCACTATCAAAGGGTTATAGAGACTAGATATATGAGTAAATAGGAGACTGAAAAACATTTAAGGGTAGTGGCAAGAGTATTGTTTAGTGTGCCAGAGGCACAGCAAGCCCTAGACTTGAGCCAGTGGCAGCACAGGAAGGAAAGTTGGTACAACACAGAACGCAAAGAAAAGCTTGACACTGATTTTCCAGCTGAAAGACACCAGTCAGATCTCTCAGACTTTGCAGTGATGGAAAGGTTTACTGGTCTCAGTCACTAACTAAGTAAAAACAGACAGAGAAAACCCAATATGCTGATTTCTCAGTGGTACTGACACTCTATTCTGTCACTGTGGATAACTTCCAGTCTCCATTATCTTCACTTCAACGGTGTGGTTGAAACCAGTATTAAAATAAGTTATCATTTATTGGCAAATCCTGTTGATAAAATCGTTGCAGTCAGATGCTAATATGTATTTAATATCAGATAATTTGATGTGAGACAAGTAAATCCAAATTACTCACAATGAATTCAAATTCTAATTGATCTTTAAGAAACTGTCAATTAGATTTATTAATTTTTGCAATCCAAAGATATGCAAAATGAGACTTGCTGTAACAATTAGTTGAAGCTTTCAGGCCAGTAGTATCTATTGGTTCATAAATTAATGTCCTCTTCTACCTAACAGACCTTGCATAATTTTATTAATGAAGTTCCAAAGTTCATTATCATTTCAATTTATTATCCCTGGCTTGAAATCTTGAGGATTATCGACAAAGTTGAAATAAAAATACAATTACAGGCAAGACTATATAACTACATAAATAATTCTTGAAGTACTATTACTATATTTACAACTAGAACTTCAACAATACCTTATGTACTATTCTGAGTATTTATAATGCAAAATAATAGTCTCTGATGCAACATATTAGAAAACTACACTAATAAAATAGGGCCTCTCACCTGCCGACAATGTATTTAACAAAATAAAAAATTAGAATTAGGACACTTATACTGAAAAAAACTGAGGTTAGAGGAACTGGGGTTTTGAAATACCATAAAAAGATAGTTAAAAAGGAACAAATTCACAAGTTACACCTTGTAGTCCCCAGCTCCACCAGCTTTACAAACATGATACAACATGTATCATCATTTCTGATGATGAGTAACTCTAAACAAATACTCACAGGGGGCTGTGAACAGATGAGGTTGTCCTAGAAGATAGGCATATGCTGTAGAGAAACACAGAATACATTTCCAACTTCTGGAACGAGATTTTTGCCTTGACTGACAAAGTGACAGCTTGGGAGCAGTTATAAAAAGTTAAAACAACTAATCTAGATATGGTATCACCGAGTGGGCTTAGCACACCCTAACAACAGTAGTTTTATACATTGGCATCATCAACTTTATGCCACACTCTAAATTCTTCAGAGAATAATGAAGGTATTTAGCTTTTATTAGTTATAAATCCTTATTAGAGCTGTGTATCATAGAGCAATTGTTTTGTAAATTTTGATGATGATGGTCTGGTTTGAACAGAAGGGTGAGATACTGAGCATTTAAATAGTTTAGCCTCCCAGACACAGGAACTCTGTGGAAGAAACCCAGCAGAAACACGGTCGTTGAGCAGCTGAAATTCTGACCGATTACTGAATATTATGCAAGCAGAGCCCCTGCACAGCTCCCTGCAGTGATTTCTGCTGGCGAGAGAGCCTGGAAATTGTAATAAAAAGCAACACTTGTCCATTACAATGGCAGTAGGGTGAATTGTACACATGTTCAAACAAGATGTCAATGCTAAACACTACTGATTACCCAGATAATGCTTCAGTCACTAACCCCATCCCTCAGCCTGTGGTGTTGTCTCACTCCCAGTGATGGTTAGGGAGTATGAGAGTTTCAGTATGAGTATGAAAGGTCCAGAGTTATTCCCCCCAGTCCAGTGCTATTCCTGGAAGCACAGTGTGGTCATATTATCTGAACCCCAACTTGCTGCAGAAACACTGATCTGGAGCATTGCATCCTGTACCCCTTGGAACAGCAAATGTTTTACAGGTCCTCCTGTGACCCAAGAACCAGGAGGACAGCATGGGAGGAATCATCAGCAAGAAAGCCCTTAATGAAGAAATGAAATAGGTCTCCCTTGGAGTGGAGGCTTACTGGAGTGTAAAGAAAACAAGCCCCATCCCTCCTCCCCTGTGCACACATACACACACCCCAGAGGCTTTTGCAAAGCCACAGGAACGGAAATAATTTTGTTTGAATCCATCAAGCATTAAAATCCGTTCGCTGAGGGATTGAAGTGAAAAATGAGCCGGAGACAGGAATTAGAAGCTCACCGCCTGGGCTGTCAAAAGGGATTTTCCCCAGATAGAAAACAAGCAATTGGAAATGCAGGGAAGTAAATCCTTTCAGGCTCTGACATATATGCATACTCTTGGCTTCCCCTCCCAGCCCTCTTGGTTCTGGGTTCATGAAGTCAAACCTGGACACATCTCCTTGTCAAATTGGACATCCTTGGGATCCCCTTCCAGGGGTGTGCTCAAGAACGTTGCAAGCCTCAGGTGAAGTGGAGTGATGAGACACCCAGGGGAGCCAGTTGCACTTCCATACTCATATACTCACGGCTGCCCAAAGTGCAAAAGAGAAGACAGGGAGGCTGCTAAAAGGATAAACCAATGGCTCTAAGAACCATTTTATCTACTGTGTAAAATTTACTGAAGGCAAGGAGCAAAGCTGACATTCTAGTCATAATCACTTATGAGTTATAAGCACCTTAGTTTACCCCTCAAAAAAAAAAAAATCCCAACCAAAAACCACTGCACTTCATGTCACTGAAATATGCTTTCTTCTTCTTAAGACTGGTACAAATATCTTTGCACCAGTTACATTTTGTTGATGTTTCGGGGGCTTATTTGCAATCGTAAAAGCCAAATGTCTCCTTTTCCCAAAATGAAACAGACGTTACAGAAAATAATGTGGCAGCTAGGAAGAGTTTGGACCAGTGTGCAGAGGCAACCTCCAGTCCAGGTCATCAGGTGCATGTCACAGTCACATATCTCTGCAGTCTTATAGCTGGACTTTGAGAAATAAATTATCATTGCAGCACTGTTTGGTTTATGCAAGGTAGACTTCCCCTTTTGCTGGTTGCCAAAGCCAAAGGCAAGAACTATTTATAGCAAAGCTTCTGTATGAAGATTATCAACACAACCCACTGTAAAAAGGCTACTATAGCATTGGGTCCATAGCACAGGGATGTAGTGCAGCCAAAAGAGAGACCACCAAGGAAACCCATATGGATCTACCAAATGGCCTTAACACAGTGTTTACACTGATCAAACTGTGCAACAGCTGCACGATGCTGAGTCAATTGTCTACTAAGTGAAGAACAGAGAGGAAGAAAGAAGAGGAAAGAAAGAGAAGATGAAGGGCCAGATATGCAGCATTTAAACTATAGGAAGAAGCAACAGACTGGAGACAAGGAGCCATCTAACCCCAGCCGAGTTCCAGACATGCATGCAAATTGGTTTAAGAATAGACAGAGGTAGAACAAGAACAAAGTAAGCATTTATACAACAGGATCCCTGGTGCTTTGTGGCTTTGAATTCAAAAGCCAGTCAAGAGAACAGACAACTTGAAGAAGTTTAATTTGACATAAAATTTTCATGTGTGCTAATATGCTTCAAGATGAAGTCCACAGTTACCTAGATACAAAGACATGTGTTTGTAGTAAATATTTTCTTTAACACATGCTGTCCTCTACTGTTGTGTAAAATGCTTTCCTATTGTACTGTGACTCTGATAATAACACTACCACTTAGGTGGTGTTTCATTGCTAGAGATCCCACTGTGCTTAACCCAGGAGGTATCATTATCTCTGTTTCACATGCGGAGTCACGGCAGCACCTAAAGATGAAATGAGTCCACAGCAAGATCAGGAAACCAACTGCAGTTTTATAGTCTAGCTTGCATAGAAAAGAAACCTCAGGAGGTTTAAATGGGATTTGCTGGCAGCATAAAGCCTATTTGAAGACACCCATGACAAGAGTTCATCTTAATGGTGAGCCAGGTATAAATGTGGATAAAGAAAAGATCGAGGTGATAATGCTATGGCCATGAGTCAAAAAGAATCAGCAAGTGTCAGCTTTGAAGATACAGTAGAAAGAGTTTGTGTTTTGTTCACATTGATGATATTCACAGTTGGCTCCTTGCTCTTTGAGAAGCTGGTGAATTATCACCAGAATCTTGCACCAGGACCACAGCACCCAAACAGCTGAGCAAAAGACTTGGAAGAGATGCTGGCTCAAGTCAGCTAGTGGCTGTATGGCTCTAGGGACAATATTGGGCTGAGGGTTGATCTGTACCTGAGAAGTCCTATGTGCCACCCCCATTCTTGTCCCCTTCCTGCTGAAGATGCTGCTGCACTGAACCTGAAAGGTCTGGTTATAAATAGCTTCTCCCTGCAGCTCCTCAATGAGCCACTGAGGCGGAATGAGTCATCTCTGCCAGCTCCGTGGCCCCCCCAAAATGACTGCGTCAGGTTGGGAGCGTGGCTGCCAAACACAGTGGTACACACTGTTCTCTCTCAAAGGGCAGCGGCCTTGGGGGACAGGGACACGAAACAATCCAGATCTACTCATTACTCATAAGCACCCAAAAGCCACATCCTTTGTGAATAATGTAACATCCATCAAGAGGGCTTAGAAACTTCAACCCCCTTTGTCCACACCATTATCCACATCACTCTGGTTTTCAAATGGAGCTTCTAACCATTGATTGGTTTGTTATGGAAATGATTGAGCAGATCTCTGAGAGTGAACCTCTCATTCTGCTTACAAAGAACTTTTTTCTGACCAAGACTTGGTGACATTGTTCAGCAACTGGGCTCAGCAACAAGTAACTGAGCTGACAAACCCTCATTTCTAGGTGAGGTGTGCTACTAGGTGCGTTTCAGTATTTCCTATCATAAAATAACACGAGAATTTTAACAAGAAAAGTCAGATTTGCTAATTCCATTGTGAGAGAAATTAACCCAGGTGATAGACAGCTGTATTTCTTTTAGTTCTGTTGCAGGAAAACAGTGTGATTGGTGTGATTTCCTGACTTTACATAGGACAGCAGGTGCCCAGAGTAAAGAAATTCTAATGATTATTTGTTTGTTCATGTTGACTTTATTCAGAAACAGATGGAGCTCTCCTGAAACATGTCTTTTCTCAGACCTAAGACAATAAACATAGATGTTTCATGAATTTTAGGATAAACAACTCTGTAAGTAAGTAAAGCACAAGTCCTATCCAAGAAAATCACATTAATCTGCTGTGCTTAGCAGAGACTAAAGGGATTGAGCATGAATACTTAACAGTGGGGGATATAATTTAAACCAATACTGGGTTAAAAGGAAGGAAAAGAATATCAGGAAGGGAGGAAAATACAAAGTCAATGCTAAAGAAGAACACAAGCAGGCTCCTGAAGACAGTATTACCATTCTAAAAAAAAAAAAAATACAAACCAGAAAGCAAGATTTGGAGCTAGAATATCAGGACATCTGCTACATTTCTTTCACATGGAGAGTTTAAGTCAATGTGATCAAAATGATTCTAATATATTTTCCATAAACTAAGTTTAATGGCTGTATCCTGTTGCTCACTCAAGCATTGTGTGAGAAAGCAAGCTCTGGACAACAGCATATGCAATCAACATAATTGAACAGTTCAGTTAAAGTCAAACCTTTGCAAGCAGAATCTTGAAAAATAAAATTCACAAATTGCTGTTATTTGAACTGAAAACAAGTAAGGGTGATGAAAATCACACAAACAGAATAAACAGAGCAATGTATCTCAGTTCTGTCTGTTTGCTAGCGTTCAGTGGTGTTGACAAGGGCAATATTCCCCAGCCCTGTGGCCCCTGCCCGTGGTCCCCAGCACTGCCCTGTGTGGTGGCAGAAGGTGTGTCTGCTTTCAGGTCATGCTGTGATGCAAACAATGACAGAGCTTGGCAGACTTTTTGCTACCAGCTGAGGTGATACAGTGTTGTCTCAACAGAGGCAGAGGATGATGCAGCTTTACATGAGGTGCCTCTTCATTTTCCCTCCAGTTTATAATTCATCATCGAACCAACAAGGTACATACTGTTAAAAGTTAATGACTTTGTTCTGACAGAGTTTTAAAACAGACCTACTCCAGAATTTATAGGTTCATCATGTGCAGCTTCATCATTTTTATATTGATGCCAGGAATATTTTATCTTTGGTGATTTTTTTTCCTAAACAGAAGTGATTTACTCCATAGAAGAATCTAAACCTTGAAAAGATCCCAGTCCTGCCTGCTACCACCTTCTTAGCACTTAAAAGTTATTTAGTGGTACCTGGCTCTCATAAAAGGACAATTCTCCTTTCTGCCACTACCTCTAACCTGTCTTTCCTCATTACTACCTTTTCCCTGTCTCCTAACAAGGATACAGAGAATGATACCTGTTTTCTCTTGCAATGTTCCCATATCAGTGAGCAATAACACAAGAATCTCACCTCCCTACTTTTCAGAAACTTAATGCTTTAGTCCTTTGCTGTATTTGAATCCCAGAACAAGGTATTTTATCCATAGCTGTAGTCCTGTTACTTGCCACTTGGATGCAGAGATAGCAGCCAGTACAAGATACAGGACATATCTCAATACATAAAAGAGCAAATTCTTTGCTCATTTGCAAAGTACAATTCCAATTACTTCCAGAAATATGACCAGTGTACCCAGAGGGAGCACCTGTCCTAACAATAGCTGGGAATGCCAATGGCAAAGGCTAGAGTGACAGTTCTATGGCTAAGAGAATGGTAATTCTGATACTTAAGAAGCACAATATACAGTTTTATTAATGAGCAAGAAAACAGTTAATAAAAAGAAAACTAGGAACACAGGAGGCAAGAGCCTTAGTAAGGGCCAAGATCCTGATAGAAGAGGGAAATGGTAATGAAATACAGTTTATTGCTTTTAATATTTGTAAAGACCAACACATTCCCAAAATACCCTGTAAAACATGAAAAAAATCCCAACAGAACAATTCCACCAACACATATCCTAATTGCCCCAGGACTGTGAGCCATCCTCTTGTCACACACAGCAAACTTGGAAATTTAAGGTACTGAAACCAATGGGAATGAAACAGCTGCTGCTAGAGAAGGATGAGAATTTTGATAGAGCAGCTGAGCAATGTAGCTGCTACTGCCTGCAAGGGCTGCTACTTGCAACCACCAAACAAGAAATACAGTTCCTTTGGTTGAACTGGCACTTGCAGGATCCTATCTATATTCTTTCTTACCTGAGACCAGGTACCTCTCTGACCTCCAGATCTGTTTCATCCTCATCAATGTCATTCTTTGGCTACTCTGAACAAGGGGAATTCCATCTGCTAAAGACAAAAAGTGAACAAGCAATTAGCTCAGATATATTGGTGGGTTCTCTGTCTTTTAGACTAGAATTATTCAAAGTATTGCACATATCTCCTAGAAAAGCAAGCCTTTCTAAGTCCTAGAGACTTGTCTGCCAAACTCTGCAGAAAATTACACAAACTTTCCTTAAACCTCCCATGGGAAGATGTTTTCTGTTATGTCTCAGCTTGTGCAGTTTCCTGCAAGGAGCATGGTGTACAAGGTGAACAGAGATAACTAGGAGGTTTCATAAGCAACTCTCCCTTGCTATAGATAAAACTTCGTGCTCATCAACTTCCAAATTGAACACTACACTTGAAAACTGACCAAGGAAATATTTAAACAGAAAACTTCAAGGAACAGGGGAAGCAGTTAAAAAATCCCAACTCAACCCACAGCAAGTTCAGGTAGAGTAATCCAGGGCCCATAATTCGACTCTTCATTTCATTCCTGCAGTTTTTCACCATCATATTTTTTCTCCTTTCTGATCCACTGAATCCACTTTGCTTTCCCTTCTGCCTATTCTACTGCATTGAGCAGAGATGTAGTAATTATGCAACAAGATTTTTCTTAAATTGCAAGGTGGAATGATTAAATTGTGTGTATGAACAGAAGAAAAATGCTCCTGATGGAACTAAAAAGTTAAGTACAGGTAAAAAGGTGCTGATGCCCAATGCATATCCAGTTGTTTGGCCATATTGTACAGGAAATGCCACAGCTGACGTGCACTGTCATCCAACTCACCTACAGCAGGACACAGCATTTAAATTTGCTGTCACTGTTGTTCTAACAGAAAAATATATTCCTTTTAGCCTGTCTGGACATTTCAGTTTCCCTCGGGATGTAGTTTAAGAAAAATAAAAAGCAAAAGAAACTGATTACTCCACTGGGGACAGGAATATGGAAGAAGTCACCATATGTATAGGATAAATATTCTCCTATTGCAAACTTGTATCAGTCAGTCACCATCATCTACTCCATGGGATAAAAATGCCTCAGACATTGTGCACTCAAACATCAGAATTGCCCATCTAATTAACAGTGCTTACTGCTGTTCAGCAGGATCAGCCATGAAGATTAAGGTGATTTCTTACTCTTTTGCCAATTGCCCTTTCCTTTCTTTTCTTCTTCTTTTTTTTTTTTTTTTTAATTGAATGTTCACCTCCTCCCTATGCCCAGTGTTAAAACTCTGAAGAGATATCAATGGAGTCATGAGATTCACAAAGGAACTGATTATGCTAGGGTTAGGAAATTAGATTGCTCTGCAGAATTTTCAGCAGATGCTCTCCAATACTGTTTTTATGTCCATCTTTCATTGATTTTGTTATACAATATCAAAAGGGCACTGTAGGCTCCCATATGAATCAGTGCCAATGCACTGAACAAAAAGTCACTCTGTCTCAAGGGAGAAGAGAAGGAATGGGTAAAGAGGAACAATGTAAGAAAGAGAAATCAGCACAGGGAAGAAAAGAAAGACCAATAAATAGTTGGCAAAAAAAAAATCTTTTTGCTCTGTGTAGCTTCTCTTGTTTCTTTCCCACACCCGAGTCCCCCTTGTCCCCTCACTGGGTAGTGGGTTAATCTGGTCTGCAGTATGATGGCTTTAAACTGAAACCCAGTCCAAACCTAACTTCAATTTCTAAAGCTCTGGAAGGAAACAGGCAGGAGGTAAGAGCATCCCAGAGGAAGCAAGGCTTCTCTGGCAGAGCTGCTGCAGCAGCAAAGCTATTAATAAATGTTTGCAATCTTTTAATCGCTCTTCTAAATTGCCATGGTGTTCTTGCAAACCCCATAGTGTGTCAGTGCAGCTGCCTCCTCCCGCCTGCCTCCCCGTGTTCGTGCATGTGAGTGAGGGGGAACATCAGGAACATGCTCAGATCCAAGGGCTGCTGCAGCATTAGAGGGAAATGATTTTGACAAGTGCCTATTTAAATCTTCCCTATTCCAAAGGAAGTGGCCCTATTAGTTACATCTATGAACTGTATTTGCACCTGGTTTTCCTCCTTCAGCAAGTTCCACCTCCTCGATTAAGACGCTAAACTTTTTTTTATTAAAATATCACATCTGATTTGTAGGGCTTGGGACCTGCCACCCAAGGTGCCACGTCTCGTGATGTGATAGCACTGCAGTGTCAATCAGCAAGTAATCACTCTGGCTTAAGCAAAGATATTCTTGGCCATGGAATATTTTTGTACACTTTATGAGACCCACTATGAAGCCGATAGTCACCAGGGTACAACACAAACACATATTGCTCTTCAGGCTTTTCTACAGGGTCAATTAATCAGAATATAAGTGGACTGGAGAGCTGTGATCCTATTTATGGTAAGAGATAACATTTCAGGATGAAAAGGATTAATACTTTTAAATAAATTGTCTATTTGCCTCTTCATGTTTCTAAAGCGTATCCATTATTGTCCAAACTAGGATATAGCAGACAAAGCCACCTTCTAACGTCATGGTGGAGATCAGCTTAATCCTTTCTCTGTTCCCTCCCCCAGCTCAAACTCCCATCTTCATCCTAATTATAATAGCATTTGAAATTATCATGGTTTAAAAAAAGATGCCAGCTTATATAATATTCTTATTGCTTATTAATGATTTCAGAAGGGAGAACAAGTTGCCTTGCATTCTGGGAATTATGCAAACCAAGGCTGAGCCATACCTTGTTGGACTCCACCAGTTTCTTATTTGGAAGCCTGATGCATGAGGATTACCATGTAATAACAGATGTTAAGGCTTTTAGTGAATGACAGGCCTGCTGCACATACTTGAACGAGAAGACATGACAGGCGTCACATTTCACAGTGATTAGCCTTGGGCACTTTTCAAAGGCAGAAGACTCGAGGCAAAGTGACTTGAACCGCCCCGCGAGTGTGCTAATCCCCAGGTCGGCACAGCCTGAGGAGTTTGATTGCTGTTTGGCATGGGAGCTTATGAATAATGCTACAGAGAACAGCAGACTGCATCAGTGACACGGTTACTCAGCACTGACAGCCACAAAGACAGTCTGCTTGCATATGAAGCTCTTAAGTCCATTACTTAATCTAAAGTTACTTATACTCTGTCCTCAAAACATCACCTCCTCTATAAAGCTATAATGTGTGAAAGGCACTAAAGAACTGAACTCAAGATTTAGTACCTGTCCTTCAATTTCCTGGTTTTGTCACTGTGGTAGCTTTCTATTGGAGAATATGGGTGGAGTAGGAGGGAACATTAACGGGAGCAGGAGTTCTGTATCCATGTTATAAATTGCTGCAATTTTATTTAAAAACGAGCTTCAATATAAGATGACACCATCCGTCTCTGATACTAAGAGACTATTAAAAGACTAATGAAGTTGCTTGCCCCCACACTTACAAAGAAAGACCTGCACCTTGCAAGTCCCCAAAATAAAAGAGCTTAGTATGTATAATTTAAGTACATTAATTAAATAAAATCATTCTAAAATGAGTTTGTTACTGTCTGTGATCTGACTCATAGGTGCTGATCTTACAGTTCTGGGTAACATTATAATAATAGAGAAACAACAGAGTATATATTCTTTTTCAAGCAATAGGTTTATCAATGTAGCTATACACACAAAAATGTTGAGAGCTGAAGTTTAACGTGTATTTTAGAAGAATCTAATAAATACTCAAAATCATCATTTAATGCTTTTTCAGAATTCTACATCTTATGAAAGAAGAACTTAATATTTATCGACTGAATAGCTGTCCCTCTGTGTGCAACAAGCATAACTAAGAAAATTTTTGCCAAGTGGTTGGGGTGAGGACAGGGAAGTAGAAGAGATAGAACAAGTTAAAAGAACCAATCCATCTTCTGGAGACAAACTGCCACATCTAGAAAATTTTCCATGTCAGCATGTTGACAAATAAAAGGGGATGCCCTGCAGACAGTGCTGGACATTAAATTGCAATGCTGTGAGTGTCGTGCTATTGCATCAGCAGGGTCCCTCCCTGGCACTTACCCTGATAATGGGGTCCCTTCAGTGCCTGCTCTGGTACTGACAATGAGAAGCCACACTGCAAAACCCTTCTACAGGATGAAAATCTTGCTACATCAACACATCCTACACAGAGGAAAAAACCCCATACTTAACTGGTTCCAACTGTGTTTCTTGACCTGTAAGCAGGTTCTGGTTTTAAGCTACACACAGTCCACAACAATTCCTGATGTGTCTCACATTCTGTCTCCACACCATCCTGTGCCTTGCTGGAAGAGTGGTACTTGGCACGGACATGTGGGCAGCCCAGGGCACTGACACACAATAAGCATATGCTGAAATGTGGGGAAAAGTGAGCTCCCTTAGGAAAGATGGAAAATGAAACCAGATGCCACTAATACTGAGAGAGAGAAGAAACCAGATCTGACCCTTTAGATTACTGGATGGGAGCTGCTCATGTTCAGAGACAGTAGGACCAAATTCAGCTCTAATTAAGTCACTAATGTTACAAGGGAATAAACATGATCTTTTAAGCATCACAGGTATGACACAGGAACACAGAAGGTCACACAGAAACAACTCCTTGAGTTCCAGCATGAACACTATGGAATTTTACTGAAGAGGCCTGAAGGATGTGCCCTGGGTCCATTCCCCCCAGTCATCTCACTGTGGCAGACGCTATCAAGCACTGCAAAAAGATCCTTATGTGCATCACCAGGAGCTTTAGCTTGGAACCAACCAGCAGCAGGCAGAAAGCATCTCAAGTGTAGCTCAAACCCCTGTGCCCTCAAGGCAACTGGTGGAAACAGCTTTGAAAATCCAGCAAGATATTTTTTGTTTCTTTTGGTCTTCACAGTGCACATAGCTAAAAAAGTGACAAATATTGACACTCTGACTCAGGTACAAGCACATCTTTAGAAGAAAAATTGAACAAAATAAAAATAAAAAGCCCTAGCAAGCTTCCCAAAATAGGCCAGATGCTCCCAGTGCTTTTTGTCTTCTCTGATCTGTAACAGCCATTGCCTCTGGAAATCTGTTTGCATTTACTGGTCTTTGTGAGCACCCCCAGTCAGCACCGCAGAAACAAAGTCACTCTTGATTCTCCCCACCCAAATCACACCACACGCTACACCCTACTCTGCTTTTGAGGGGCTTTCACTTGCTGTGCTGGGCTGTGGGACACTGCAGCTAAAATTGGATCTAGGCAAGAGCAGACGGGGGTGGAGAGGTCTCTGTCAGAGTGGGTCAGGCAAAGAGCTGAGACCCGTGTGCCCCAGCAAGGCAGTGACTGACACGCTCCTTGCACCAAGCTGACACCAGAACAGGCTGAGACCCTGCAGCTGCCAAGGGGGGCTCTGGCTGTGCCCCACCAAGCAGCTCCAGCACAGCCCCCCTTCTCCCCTGCATGTGCTGCTACTGCCCAGCCAGAGCCAGGCAGCAGGCACACATTATATAAGGCTGCTCCAGGATGCCTGTCCTCTCGCCTCAGCACGGAGTGATGGATGGACTGGAAAATGTTTTTCATTGCCTCCCTCATCAGGACACGAGTGCTCTGCAGAAGGCTCTGATCCTACGCTGCTCCTAGGCTGCTGGAGTTAAACACAAAGCCACGTAAAGAAAGGATTATTCAATATGCAGCAACATAAGCAGATACATCTTACTGTAAAATAGGGCCTTGGCTTAATCTGCTCACGGGAATTCAGGGGAAAGGAGAAGCAGAGAGCAAAGATCTGCAAGACAGCAGCAGCAGCACCAGACACATTATTTTTGTTTCAGAATGGCCCCTACACCAACTTATATGTGAAGAAGGTTACTGAGGGTAGGCTTTGTGTATGCCATACACTTTTCTGTTATCTCGTTTATTATATTACCTAAGTGCATAATAACTCAATAATTTATTTGTAGCACTCCTTGAAGTAGATAAATGTCATTATCCTCATTTTGCCAATGTGAAACTCAGGCCTGGAGAGCTTAAAGGCCAGATTTTTATGCATAGGAAGCTGCCCAGCTCCTGCTGTAATTAAAGGAAGTTATGTACCTATGTATTTCGAGAACAGAAATCAGTGAGACTGTTAAGAAATTCAGGTTGCAGGCAAACCTATCCACTAATTTTATATAATTGAAAGTGCTCTCTCCGCTCTTGTAAAAATTCTAATTTTTCTTTTTCAGCTAAATTAAAATAACACAGTCTTCACTCTGTCAGACACTTCTGCTGTCTGTGCTTACCTACAAAAGACATACTGGTTACGAAACAGTCATGGGTGGTTTTTTCTTTTTTTCATAAGCTTCCTCCCCAGATAGGCAATCTTTCGCTTTGTTGTGCTTGTTCGTTGTTTTCTAATACTTTCCCTTTGGTGGTTATTCCACAGATTTCTGGAAATTTACTGAGGAAAAGTCTTACAGCATCCTCAAAAACAACCACCCCTTCAAATTGTACGTCCTGTTTCAGTGCATTCAGCACAGAACAAAACACCAGCCCTTTCTCTCAGGCTGCTCTGAGATCTGCTATGTCCATGTCTGAAAATCCTGGTCTCAGGTGCAGGCTGCAAAGTGACTAAGACTCGCTGAGACCATTCTTAAGTTTATGGCAGCCTTTGCCATAACATTATGGAATGTTGTAAGACTCCCTATAGGCAGTAATAAGTTAAAATCCTGCTAATGCTACTGGATTCTTTGTGAAGGAGCAATTTTTCAATTACACATAATTAATAGTAATTACCCTTTATCTTCAGAGACCAGAACAAAGAATAATTAATCCATCTTAACATCCCCGTTAAGGAGGTATTAAACATGGGGGTTTTGCACAGCAGATTGCATAGTAAGTTATGTGGTTACAGTTGAGTCTGTGTTCCCTAATACAGAAAGGAAAGAGAAAGGAGTCCTGAACTATCTGAACTAATATTCTAGTTCTCACCTTAATTTAATTAAGTAGTTTGGAAACAGCTGTTAGCTTCTTGCAGCAGCTTGCTGCAAATGAAGTGTGCTGCCTACAGATCTCTCATATACAGCAGCAGTTTTACCATATTGATAAATAGTAACATTCAAGTGGACAGTTTACTAATTTTTAACATATATCTATGAATAAGGTATTTGCAATTATCCTCATTGCAGAGCTGGAAAAAATGAAACCCAGAATTCTAAGTCCAGCTTCTCACTTTACACATCACTTTTTTGTACTGCTCTTCTCTCACAATGGTTTTTGCTGCATAGAGAAACTCCTGATTCTCTGTTCATGCTAGACAGCACATGCCAAACTCACAGACACTTAATGCCCTTTATCAGATCTTAATATGTGGCTTCAATCTTCCAGTATCACTTCCAATTTCCAATTTAATGGAAGCTCACCTTATAAAGACATGGGATGTCTCTCAGAGTACATCTTGTTCTTGACTATTAAAAAAAATCAAAGAAATGTGAATTTACTATTTTGAACTTAAGCAAGTAGTCCAAGATGGCACTGCCAGCACCGAAAGAGTTTTCAACAGAATTTGCTTCAAACACATGGTTTTGCAAGAGAATTACTCCACAAGGCAGGATGACAGCAAAGATGAGGGCAGTGCTGCAGGCAGCACACAGGGCAGCTCATGTGGCAGCTCTGACAGACCAGCAGTCTCTGACCCATGACAGCTTGGGTGTACAGAAAGCTTATGATTAATGATTACATGTTAGGGTGATGTAAAAAATGGGATAGCTTTTAGTCTTATGTGTATTGATCTGAGGGAACCTGAACTAAAAAGAGAGGAGTAGAGAGACAGAAAATGAGGGAGAGTACAAAGGAAGAGACCAAAGGGAGAAGGAGAATGTCCCAAATGTTAAATGAAAGCATCTGCATGAAAAGCTCCAGGCCAGCATGCTCAGAGAATGCACTCTTCTGTCTCAGTGACCTTGTGAAGATAAACTGAACAAAAAGCTTCAGGCAACATCAGACAGGATTTAAGAAACAGTTTTAATTTTAGCCAGATTGTTTTGTATTTTCAGCTCTGAGGTTATCTGGGGATTCAATGTGCAAACAAAATTAATTGTCTCCCTCAACTCTGCTATCACACCTGATGGCAAATTCAGTTCTGTGCTTTCAGGGAGAAGCAGAAATCTTTATTTTGGCTACACATGGAAGATATAATAAGATATAATTGTGGTATCACAAGGACGGAGTACCAAGGCATCCTAATTTTACTCTGGAATGTAGTTACTTGGCTACTTCGTGCACAAGCAACATAGCAGACCTACACTCCAACACAGTATGTGCTAATATGCCAGTTCTTTCTACTCGCTTTATGTCCTTGCTCTCATCCCCAGACAGCTGTTTACCATGTAGAACCTGTTTACTCCCCCTCTACCTTAGTTTCCTCATCAATATAATGGAAGCATTCTACCTGAAGAGTGCAAGGATTCACTAAAATGTGTGTGTGTGAGCGTTATTGAATACACTTACTGGTAATTTTAATTACTTGTAATTACAAATTAGCAAATACATACAAACTCTAGGAGCTGGCTGCACACAAGAAAACTTGCATTCATCACAATGTATTGCAGATTATTAGCACAATTAATTCCATACAAAACAAATGCAATCTGACATGGAACCTGGAGATACAGATGATATGTAAATCTGAAGTGAGGGTCTAGACCTTTAAGCCTGTAGTAAAATGTCAAATAAAGAACTAAAATTGTAATAAGACCTACCCAGACTGATTGGTACTAGCTCCTCTGCAGGCACAGATAACAAACCACATATAATAAACAGCAGTTGGGAAAATGAGACCTCAGTAATCCTCCTGCACCTCCCTAGTACCACCACTTCATTGGACAATCACTGACGAACATTTACACTGGTGAAAAATCTATCGAAGGTTCTCAAACTTCTTTACAAATTGTCTCTAATGTGTATAGACAGTACATGTTATTTCCCCCGTCCTTGCATGCTCTGTCCTCCATAACCTCTATCTGATAAGACATCCCAAGGCCACATTGTCTTTCCCAGTCTGCAGGAGAGACATCCATCCTCTCTCTTGGCAGGTCTCTTGACCCATTCTTCCATTTAAATAGCGTTTTCTTATTTTTTTCTCTCTCAGATCTTTTCTTACGATACAGTTCTTTCCCACCTTGAGTGTATAACTCACCATCACTTGCAATAGTTTCTTGAATCCCTGACACTGGAATCAAAACAGCAGAGCTGGCAGAGGATGAGAGTGAGGAGGTGGGAAAACAAATGTGAAGATGTTGTAACCTTTTAGTCCTGTGCTGTCAGCTCAGCACACCAGGATGCCTGATTGGGCTCACACACCTTGTACTAAGACAGACAGTGACTGTGCAGGGAGCTGTGGTAACTCAGGTCTGCTCTGTGCATCCTCCAAACCAGCAATAGGGAACTAAGGCAGTACCCTCCATGAAATGAAGCAGCACGGGGCTATGTCACAACACTGCTCTCTGCACCGTGTCTCTCCTGATCAGCCTTCTGGACCGAAAACAGAGGCCTGTGCTGTGCACAGGGCCCAGCCTGTAGCATGCACAGTGCACATGTCCTATTGGATTACAGGGCAGAGTGCACTCACATGCTCTGCTTGTCAGAGCTCAGCGTGCATCTGCGAGAAGGAAATAAAGGAGGGGATGGATAAAAGCAACCTGAGCAGCACAGGGCAACTCGAGCCCTGTCAGAAGGCAGGATGGGGGATGCCACCACAAACACAGGGGCAGCAGGGAAATGTACCTGGCAGGCACACTGTAAGCCTAAGCTGGAATCTCACTCCACAAAGAAAATCAATGGGAATCTTCATGGACTTTAATATTGTTCAAAAATGTGAGACTAGCTTATCACCTAGGAGCTCATTGTATTGACAAGTGGAACAGATGACAGTTAGATCCCCATTTGGATGCTAAAACACAGAGCAATATGGCAAAGATCAATGCAATGCAGTCCTCTTATCGAGAAAATGTTTCTATCTGCATTAGCTTTAAAACTGCCCCCAGTCCCTCTGATCGTGGCCCAAGAGAAAAGGTCTCTTAGAAGTCCATACTGGGCTTTGTGCTTTTTTCTCCACAGGCAACTCAAATTTTGCAGTTCTTAGAAAAAAGCATGACTTGAAAACGTGATCACAGGTGAAGCAGACGAGTTAATAGCGAAAGGGAGAGAGCAGCAGAACAGGCGTCTGTTTCAGAGGGCAGAAGTTTATCACCCAGGACAGGATTTCCACTGGGTTTATCATTGTTTTCTGTGTCTAGAATGAAGGTCATTAAAGATGTTTCCACTCTGAATTAGCAATGAGTTCCCACTTAATCTACAGTGTCTCAGCACTCGTATGTGACTTGGCTCCAAGAACCTCGGTGAAACTCTTTCTCCCATCTCACATTCAGATATCTACCTCACATCTTTTCCCTTATTCTCCCCACTCCTCTCTCCTCAGTTTATTCTCCTAATAGATCCTTTTAAAAAGCCCTCCCTGCCTCCTTGACCGTGTCACACATCACAGTTTGGGACACCACTACAGAAATTATTATAGGAAGTAACTCTGTTCCACAATTTCCTCAGCTGTTGTCATTAATTAGCACATATCCCCAAACCCCCGATACCTGGAGCCTGAGGGGCTACAAATACTGGAGCAGTTTTCTGAGGCAGCAAAGACAGAGCTCTTCCAGGAGCACCGGGGAGGCTCTGGCCGCTCTGCTGAAGCCTTTGAGGGGCTCTTCCGCCTCCACCGGACCTCCGACGGCTCCCATCGCACGGAGACGTGCCGTTTACCTCATTTAGACTTTTTAGGCACAAGACAAGGCTGGCTTGGCCAGGGCGGGTCGGTGCAAGGCAGCGAAAGGGACTAAAGGCGAAGCATCCGACCCTCGGCAGAGCCCGCGCTCCCGCCGCCCCCTCAGCCGCCCCCTCACGCCGGCCCGCGCGCCGCGCGCGCCCCCTGGCGGAGGGCGGGAGCAGGCGGTGGGGGCGGCGCGCGGGACCCGGAGGGGAGCGGGCGGCAAGAGGGACAATGGGAACCGGCGTGTGCCGGGAATGGTGCGGGCAGCGGGACCAGGGAGCCATCGTCCCCCGGCACTCGGCACTGCTGAGGCCGCGCCTCAAGTGCTGTGTCCAGTTCTGGGCCCCCCAGTTCAGGAAGGATACTGAGGAGTAATATACCCCAGCCAGAACGTCCCAGGATATCCTCCACGAACAGTGCTTGGGTCCAGAGGAGGGAGAGGGTCTGGAGCGTATGTCATTGTGAGGAACGGCTGAGGGAGTTGGGGGTGTTTAGCCTGGAGGAGGTTCAGGAGGGACCACATGACTCTCTACAAGTACCTGAAAGGGAGCTGGAGTCAGGTGGGGATCGGGCTTTTCTCCCAGGCAACAAGCGACAGTACAAGAGGAACAGTGTTAAGCTGCGCCAAGGGAAGTTTAGGTCGGTCGTCAGGAAGAATTTCTTCACGGAAAGGGTGATCAGACACTGGAATGGGCTACCTAGGGTGATGGAGTCATCGTCCTTGGAGGTGTTTAAAGAAAGACTGGACACAGTCTGGCTAATATGGTGGTGACTGCTCATGGGATGGGCACGATGACCTCGGGTCTTTTCCGACCCAAGTCATTCAGACTCCGTGACCCGCCGGCGGCTCGCGGCAGCACCGCGCACGCGCGGCCCATGGAGGGAGGCGGGGCTTCGCTGTCCTTCCTTTGTCCCCGCCCCCGCGAGCCCGCCATTGGCTACAGCTGAGGAGGCGCCCCGCCCATTGGCCGGGCGCGCCGTCCGCCCGTGCCGCGCGCCGCCGCCGCCATGGTGCGCTTCAAGAACAGGTGAGGCGGGCGGGAGGTGCCGCTGCGGTGTCCGGGCCGGTCTCATCCCGCGCCGCTCACACCGCGCTGTCCCGCAGGTACGTGCTCTGCGAGGTGGTCTCGGAGGACCCGCGGTGCCGGCAGTGCATCGAGGACCGCGCGCTGGGCCTCGCCGTCAGAGACGCCATCGCACGGGTGCACGGGGACTACGGCCTGGCATGCTGCTCCATCTCCTTCACAGGTGCGGGCGAGACGGGCGGCCCGGGGCTGCGGGGTCCCTGCGGGTCCGCTCAGCTGTGCGTGTGTCCCCGCAGTGAAATACCTGAACGCTTACACCGGGACGGTGCTGCTGCGGTGCCGCAAGGACTCGTACCGGCTGCTGTGCTCCGCGCTGCCCTTCGTGCGCTCCCTGGAGAGCCGCGCCCAGCGCTACCCCTGCTTCCTCAACACCCTGCACGTCGGAGGTCAGGACCCCCCGGGCCTGGGGGGAGGACGGAGCTTTACCTGCCACGACCCCGTGGTGCTGCTCTGTGTGCGACAGATATTCCTCGTGTGTTATTAACAGTAACTGCTTTCAGCAGATCTAAATAAGAAACGGGCAGCAGCAGTTCTTTTTTGAAACCCTCGTTAATTTTGCTTGAAAGCTTCATTACATTTATCACAAAACCAGAGCAGCAGATACAATGTTACATTATTTTAAAATGTGTTTTCAAAAGTATAGTATCTTCTGTATTGTGAAAATTAACCCCCAGGGGAACTAGCAGGCACTGCATGTTAGAAGTTATTACTCCACCACTTGACCTCAGCAGTGCAGAAATTAAGTACAGCCCCTTCGTAGCATTTGCATTAACAACCGTGTTTTTCACTTGCAACCACATTTGTCACTTGATACAATGCTCTTTGGGAAATATGCAAGCAGCTCTAAAACATTCGTTTGTGTAGATTGTTACATGATGTTCTTGTGACTTCCACAGGTACCATAAGAACATGTCAGAAATTTCTGATTCAGTATAACAGAACACAGCTGCTAAGGTTGTTGCAAAACTGTACAAATGAAGGTGAGTTTCTCCAGCCACTTTCCTAAAATGTAGCCTCAGTTCCTGGGGTTGTTGTAGGATATACTGAGCTACTTCTGAATTCTTGGCCTGAGAAATGTTGCTGTCTTTAGATGTGGAGGATAGTCCAGTGTATATGAAGAGATCAAGTAATAACCCTCTGTTGCTTTCTTTATTGCAGAGGAGAGACAAAGTGTACAGAAGTCCTTGTTGAGCTGTTCCCTCACAGAAGAGCAGTCTCAAAGTGGAGATGAGGAAGAGGATGATGATGAGGGCATAGAGACAGACTGAACGTCACTCACTTGTTACTGTTCACCTCCATTCTGTATTTGTTTAATCAAGATGGGACTGGTTATCTTCCGTGTTTACATTTAGACTTCATTCCCCCTTCCAAATGTTCGTAAATTTAAAAAAAATTAAAATATTATTTCACTTAAGTAGGCTTCTTGCCTGTTTCACTCCAGGAGTCAAAACCACTTGCACTCCTAAGGAGTGCAGAAGCTCAATATGTTCTTCATGCTGAGGTAGAAGGGAGCTTTAGGCAGTTGGCACAGACAAGGAATGTAGTTATTCTCCTCCATCGTACAAAAAGCATTAACATCTGCTTTTTACCTTATCTTTAAGAGCACTGTTAGCCACAGGGCTATCCACTGTTTCGACTGAGAAACGCACCAGTTGTGTACACAGGAGCAGAGAGTACATGGAATGCATAGCAGAGCTACAGGCTCAACTCCATCCCCCCCCATTATAAAACTCATAGGTACAAGTACTGCTTAGATATTTATTAAAGTTTACACCAATCAGTTACAGGAAAGTAGCATTGCTGGTATTATCTCGAATCCATAGGAAAACAAGATACAATTGAAGATGCTGTCCCTGTGGGGATTGCCCCTGCAGCAGGGACAGCCTGCCCTGCCCGCATCACTTTCCTTATCCTAGTGCCTGTGACATGTGGAGGTGAGGCACGCCAGCTCCAGCTATTCTCTCTTCCCAATGCAAAGAAAAGTTGACTATAAATGTGCAGATAATAGAACACAACAGATACTGGTTAGACACTTAAGTAGTTACTCCTGTTCCATAGCTTAAAATGACTTGCTGTAAACACAGTTCACTGCATATTGGAATCTCTCTTAGTTGTTTTCTCTGCCCTCACCAACTGTTTTCCCATATGCATTTAAATTATTGACAGCAAGATGTGTTACCACTTTCAGGCATCTTGTCTTCATTTCTTTGCAGTCCCTGACAAGCTGTACTGTCTTTCCATTGAGTAGGGTTAGTTGTGACCAAGCGTGAAGTCAAGCTGCTTTCAAAGAATGTTTTGCACGTGTTTCCTCTGTCCTGCAGCAGTTGGAAGTATTCTTTACCTCCCCCTCCTCCTGTTCTTTCTGGTTTACAGCCACATGTGATGGACTCTTTGGTACCAGCTTCCCATGAGACACACATGTGATGCCTGTTGCTCTGAAATTAAGCACCCATGTACTGACATCAGCTTTTTAAATAGGGACACAACCACTGACTGCCAGTGGTGTTGGAATACGTAACTCCAGGTGCCTCAGACACACACTTTCTTGCTCAGATCAATGTCTGAGGGACAGAGCACACTGCAGCCTGTGCCACTGGGGCTGAAGACAACAGAAGACACTATCAGTCTCCCTCCCTAATTCAGTGGTATTTTGTACCAGCACCCTGCAATTAATTCTGCCAGCAGGAAGGTAAAATTTGAATCTGTGCAATGTTCTAGGGTTCCACGCTGCTGTGACAGTTCAGCTACAGCTGAGGAAGGTGCAGTACTGTAAGTGCACGTGCATATGATTTATTGCAACAGTTGGCCTTGACTGGTACATTACACCTAAAATTAATTTTATTCAACAAAATCCATACCACTTAACTCATTAGCTCAAATCAAACCACAAGCAGTGCAGAATGTGACCACCCAAAGAAAGAGCAGGGAGGGGTCCAGAACAGACATGTTCGTAGCACAGATCAACTTAAATCCCAAAACCAAGCAGATACAGGCCCTTATCCCAGTACAAGAGAACCCCAGTTTCTTGCTGGGGTATAAAAGTTGTCTACAGACTTCAGCTATCAGTTGTTCTTCCAACTCAAGAGCAGCCAGTGTCAAACCATCATTCAGATGGTTACCAGGAGCCCTAGAGGGGAGTGTTTATTCTAGACGATCAGGTTAAAAAGAATGTATAGCCATGGCTGGCAAAAAACAAACAAACAAAAAGTAGCAGCCTCACTCACCCACATTAAAACAGACCTGAACAACTGAGAGAAGTCAGGAGGTTCCTTCTATCACTAGTGCCATCTTGAAATACACAAATCATGAAGCCACTTTAAAACCAAGTAGCCAAGTTCTGCTTTACACTCACCTCAGCTTTGTATCTTTCCAAGCCAGGAGAACAGGAGGAATTCTTGCTCTTTAGGAAAAGAACAGATATAGCAGCTAACACTCTAAAGCCAGTAAGCTCTTTTGCCTGTTTCCAGTGCAGCCAAAACCAGTTTCTCAAGACAGCATTTTGACAGCTTTACTGCAACAGCACTACTGTCAGTCAGATGGACTTCTGATCATGAATAATTACAGGAAAATAAAGGCTCTCTGCCTTTTCTCTTGGGTAATATTGCAGTACTTTGGCAGTGCCACACAGCTGTAAGGACTTTTACACTGCTCATCAGGCCCAAAGGACTGACCCAGCAACTAGAAGCCTTGGCAGATTTGTCTCTGGGTTGTTACTTCCAAAACTCTGTTTCAGTACAAATTCATTAAGCAGTTGGAATCAAAACATGTTACTTCAACATATACTGTCACGGTTTCCTCCTGAAGCCCCTAAAAGTCCTGGAAACACAAGTTTAGGCTGTTCAAATTTAAATACTTAAACTATAGCAGCAAAACAAAGCAAAATTAAAAGAAAACCAGGAGAGGAAACTTCTCTTGAATAGCAGAATCACTTTGTGTGAACAACAGAGGTGCTGAACAATAGCTTCTGCTTCTGTTTCTTTCTTTTCTTGCCTCCCTTTTCCTCTGTGAAGAATTAAAATGATACTGTCATTCTTGTCTTAGAACAGGAACATCACACACAAATGATAAATGGTATTCCCTGGCTTAAGTGGCTTCTACAGATCCACAACACTTCCTATCAATTCACTGAACATCAGGTTGTTTAACAAAAAATTACTGCAGATGGACTAAGGGAGACTGTCACACCTGAAACAATTATAAACATGCCTAAATGATTGTAAAGTTGCTGTTGCAACAGCAGATCCTAGGACTGCAGCATCCAGCAGTTTGCCTTTCCAACAAGTATCACTTTCATACATGTCCAAAAAACCACAACTGGAGCAGAAACTCCATTGAAACTCCCAGGCCCTCCCATCCAACTCTCTCCATCAGCCAGTGCAGTCTCCAAGCAGAAGCCAAAGCTAAACATCAGAACTGAGCATTAAAAATAAAGTTTCACCAGCCACCACCAGGTTTAAGTTCACCTCAATTAGTTTCACATTCCTTAACTTGAATTTCAGCTAGCAGTTACCTCGATATTTTGGTCAAACTGAAGTGGTAGTTCAGCAGCTCAGTTATTTTTAGTTTAGAAATATAAACCCTGAACTTCCTTAAGATAAAACTTAATTTAGGTTCCAGCAAAGACATGATCAACACAATTGTCAAAAGCCATCTTTGTCCTAACAGGATTCTTTGCTAGTTGGAGAATTCAGCTCCCACTAAGAGGGTGCTTTAAGCTGACAGAAGCCCTGGTCAAGCTGTTCAGAAACCATAACCCAACAGTTTTCAGAACTGTTCTCTGGTCAATTTTTGGTCCCCAAAATTTTTTCACTTCAGAAAGTTTTCCTGCCTTTTACCTGATAAATGATCAGCTGTGGACGGCTTGTCCAGTTTCAGGAGGGCTGCCTCAATAGCTTGGCTGAAGGAATTCTGGAAGCTGGGCACAGGTATCCGGTCAGAGCTGTCACTTTCTCCATCACTATCTCCAGGCACAGGGAGTGCTAGAGTGTTCTCATCTGAAAGAGGGAAGGACATGCACAAGGCTGTCTAAAACTTTCACCACACAAATGCCCCTCCACAATCCAGGTCTTTCTTTTGAAGTCACAAGGTTTGTCACATTTAGATGCATGGTAAAGAACCCGAAGTACTAATAGCAAATTTTCTTACCTCTTGTCTTTGGAGCAGGTTTAGGCCACGTTTCAGGTTTTGCCTTTCCAACTCTCAACATCTATCAAAAAAGTTGCAGGATATGATTAAATTCCACATACTTGAACAATGCTGCAGAGAAGTGGCAAGAAAATCTATAAATCCCTTCAAGCACTCAAACCTTATCATGTCTCCCTAAAATTTATCCCACATTGTTTTTGTAGGGGAAGCAATTGTAGTTTCAGTCTAATCCCCAACTAAGACACAGGTAATTCTGACAACATTCACTCTGCAGGTTTACCTGGGCAAAGGAAGGGAAGGGAGACTCTTCTTCCAAGCTTCCACAGAGCAATGGGCTGACCTGGCTGGCAGCAGGTGACAGCGGACTTGGAATAGACTCTAGAGAAAGGAAATGAGAATTAAAGCCCTTTGCATTTGGCCAAGGCAGTCATTATGCTGCTTATCAGGATGTAACAGAAATAAAGCTTTATTATCTACATAATTACTTATTTTGATCTTACTGGTTCTCTCCGTCCCACAATGGGACCTCTCAAATTTCCTCAACCTTTTTATTTAAGGGAAATTTAAGTTTGCTTGTGGTTTTTTGTTTGTTTGAGGAGTAGTGTTGTCCTGGCAAACACAATTTTCTTCCCTTTTTGGGGCAATTGTTTCCTTTCTTCTGCCTCGTGAAAAAGACAGGGTAACTACAGTACAGATCTCATATTGTCAAAGTAGAAGCAGTAAAAAGCAGACAAAGGAACAGAATGTTTCTTAACCATGTCTGCCTTTTGTGTTTCTCTCATAGGCAGTCTAGGAAAGAGTCATAGAATCACAGAATGGCTGGGTTGGAAAGGACTTGAAGATCATCTCAATCCACCCTCCTGCCTTGGGCAGGCACACCTTCCACTACACCAGGCTGCTCCAAGCCCCATCCAACTTCACCTTTAACACTTTCGGGGATGGAGCAGCCAGAGCTTCTCTGAAAAGCTGTCTTTGATCAGTACTGAGAAAGTTTAGCATGATGACCTGAGCAATAGATCCCAAAAGAATGCTCAAGAGCTAGATTTGATGTGTTTTTCCAGATGCTCACCTGTCTGAAACACAGGGCTTCTGCCAAGAGGAGACTGAGAGAAGCCCTGCTGATCAACACTGCTAGTTTCTCCGGAGCAAGAGGTAAAAGCAGGGAACTGCTGCAGATTCTCTAGAGCAATATGGACCTCTGGATCTAGAAAGAGATTTTAAATTAAAGCACTACACAATGTGGGGGAGGACTGTCAATATGCAAGTAATTTCAGGAGCCTAGGAGGTGCCAACTCATTTCTTTCCACTCTCTATTTGGAGACCAGTACAAGCCCTGCTGCTGGATGGAAGCAGTTTCTAGGCCTTTTTTTTGCCTTCTTCACTTTCCACTTTACATCGTGATTACTATAAAAACAGAGAGCTATGTACATCATGGAGATAGCTGTGCCCTTGAATGCCCTCCATCTCCCCCAAAATGCACGTGTATGCAGCAATTGCATAACATCCCTTAACATCCTGCCTAAAACAGCTTATGTTTTTCATTATACAGACATTGTTCTTAATACTTTGTAATCTTGTTCTGAGTACACACTATGAACTACAGGCCTCAGAGTTCATCCTATAGCTCAAGAAATCAGCTCAGCAACCAAATATGACTGAAAAATCCACCAGCTATGTGCCATCATGACTCACATTTGCCCTGTTTCTTGTTTTCCTCTATCTCAATCCTGCGTTCGCGCCGTCGTTCATCGCGAGCTTTCTTCTGCCGTAGACGTTTCCTCTTTTCAAGGTCATCTAGGAGCAGTGCACAACACTGGATATTAAAAACCCACACCAGTACTCTAGCAAGGTTTCCTCCAGCTCTGAGAACAACCTTATAACACATAACAAAATACGCTTACAAAAAACATGCTCTTCCAAGCAGTTGGGATTTTTATTCTTTTTGTAATTGCTGTCTATGAAACAAGTGAGTTGGGGCTGTTCTGTCTAGCAGTCATCAGACAGCTGGTGCAAGAGGAGTAAAGCTCTCATGTGTGTTCTTTCTACCATTAAAGGGATAAGAACAACTTCCCCTTCAAGGCAGAACCGACTAGAAAGGTAGCACAAACCTGAAAACAGCTCTAAAGTCTCCTTAGAGATGACAGGTGGCTTCAGAGCCAGTTCACAAATGCTGAACTCACAGGTGAGGGGCAAGTGACAGAGGTAACGATGACGCTGTCTTATATCCTGATAAAGAGAGAGTCATATGTCACCACAAGGACTAGAGGCAGCCATAGTGATGAATGGAAATAGAATGCACAACATTCATCAAATCAAATGGAAAAAAATAGCACCAGTGACACAATAGTTACTTTAAAAACTACAAACATATGACAGATGCCCTGAGTCAGAACCAAATGTTCCAAGATCTCCACCAGCTACATCATAATCAGACTTGGATGCAGTTACTCCAGCTCGCTTACTGATCTTCAGGTTCTTCCTCCCTTCTCACTCACATCACTGGAATAAAATTCTGCAATACCAGACTTGCAACACCATTATTTTTGTACTGGACCTTCTAGGAAAAAAACCAAAAACTATACTGCAGCCTACTTATCAAGAGCAACATAAGGCCCAGCACCTTCCACAGATGCCCTTGACAGACTAGCATCCATTCATACTTATTATTTCTTACTACTGAAGAGAATCAAGTCTCCTCTACCATGATCAACCTGTTAAAACAAGGCCCTTAATTAATAAGAAGATAAATAACTACCTCTGTCATGGAGTAGCCTGTTATCTCCACTACAGCTGCAGTTATCTTCTCTGGACTCTTCTCCAAGCTGCCATATTCACGCACAAGGCACCGGACGTTCACAGGGTGAAGGTACATGCACTGCCCGTCCTCCGCTGAAAGGCAACACACCATCACTCCTCCTTTGCCTGCTCATTTTCAGTACCCTCCTCCCCACCTCAGGACATCCTCCACTAATAAAATGAAAGCTCCTTTCTGAGCTCCTGTGGGACTTATTTCACAGGGGTTAGCTGCATCTAATGAACTGACAAACACATTTCTCAAGGAGGGTCCCAAAGGGGGCATCTCTGCCCCTATGATTCCAGGATTTCACTGCACTGACCTTGATAGAAATAGTAAAAAGGAGAGTTGCCAAGATGTCCACTGCTAACTGTATCTTTAGATTCTTGGCAGCTTGTTTCAGCTGGATTTGGTTCCTCTACAGTGTTCGTAACAGGTTCTCCTACAGTGTCCACCTCAGGTACTTCCTCCTCATCCAGCACTGCCTCTTCTACTTCCACAGGAGGCGAAAGGGAACTTGCCAGGTCAGAGCAAGGCTCCACAAGCTCCTCATCGAATGCAGAGAGATATTCCACATCACACTACCACAGCAGAGAAGACAGAGTTAGTACCACGCCACCTACTTCAAAGATTATCATCTCTGCAAAAATCTTTGGCACGAGTTCACCACACACTGCAGTGTGGAGTGGCAGAATTAAGTGTTAACAGGATCTGCCAGAGCAGATTTGTCACCCACCTTTTTCTCTTGGGAAGCAGCAGGCTCCACAGCTTTGGAGCTTTCTAGGACCAATTCTTCCACAGCTGCACTGAGTCCAGCAATGCCATTGTTTTTATCCTGGTCAGCAGAGAGTGCTGTTTCTCGCTCCTGCAGATCATCCAAAGGGATCACGTTTCAATTTGCCATTTAAGCAAGGAGACCACCCCCATAGTTATTTTTAGCCTTGCCCTGGCATTTCTTTACTAGAATACCATCCCATAAAAACCATTCTGCTCTGTTATCCTGAACACCACATCAGATACCTGGGGCCCAAAGGCTACAATCTCCTCCAAGGTGTGTAATGCTACTCCAGCAGCAAACACCAGCAACTTGCTAGACCAGAATAATCACACACAACCATCCATGCAGCAGAACAAGGATGCTCAGTAATTAGCATAATCTAAAAATAAAGCTATTAAAAGCCTCCCAAGAGGTTGTTACCTTCAGCTCCTGGATAGCTGCCTCAATGAAACAAGCTTCTGGGGTGTGCTTTTCTTCCTCATACTGTTTCAGTAATGCTGCTTTCTCCTCCAGGATCACCAGCTGCAAGACCTGCTCCCTGGATGCCAGAAGCAGCTTTGAATACTGACTGTGCTGGTCATCTGCACAGAAGGAGAACCAAATCATTAATATCTGCATGCAGAGCCACCAGTTGGGACTGCTGCTTCTTCTGAAGTTTTGTTACTGCTTACTTTTGTAAATTAATCTCCCAGGCCAGACAACACTCAGCAAGAGCTCGATACAGACTCCACAAATTACCACTGTATCACAAGCTGGTGTCACATAGCTGCTCTGACACATATCTCCCCCACACAGCAGTTCATCTGCCACTTCACCACCGAGTTGCTACACATCAGTAAAAATCAAGCCTGAAGTTCTACACTGTAGGAGCATCACCTTTGAGAAGCCTTGTGGGTGTCAAGGCTTCCTGAAACAATGCAGTCTGAAGCTTCTTCCTCTTTTCTCAAAAATACTGCTGCTGGAAATTTCTGCAAAGCCACCCTGGTTCGGCTCAAACTAGTTCATAAGCCCGTATGTATTAAAAATCCATACAAAATATTATTATGAGATTTTTACAAGAAGTACAGCAGAAATAGTAAGCTAAAGAATTGCAGTTTAGCAAAAGGTGACCATTCCTGTAACTTTACAGCAGCAACAGCATCCTATATTAACACAGTCCCTGCATTCACTGCTCCCCAAGGGTCCAACCTTGCCTACAGACACCAAGTTAATGGTGAATCTCCTGGCTTTAGAGTATTCTCAAATCCTTTATTTGTTCCTTTGGTTTTTTTATGAAAGGACTTAAAAGTCCCCTAGTTTCAAATACTGAGAAACATATAAGACCACAGCCTGCATGCTGGATATCCATCACATGTTAGAAGACTTGACTTTTTCCAGAGGGTTTAAATGCATGCAGCCTTTCCTAAATGTGACTGCAAAATGAAGTGAGCCAAGACAGCCCACAAAGCAGCAATGCTCAGTAAAATTATTTCTTTAGTCACAAAATTTTTGCGATACTAACAGATAAGATGATGATGAGTTAGTCACACTCTTGACTGGAGAAAACTGAAGATGTCAGGCAACAGATGTTTGGAATAGGTTTGCAATAATTTTGATTATTTCCCCATAGCATTCACTGACTTCAGTTGATAAGTGAAGATGATGAAAACCTTGTTGAAGATTACAGCCTTGAAATAGTTTAGACACAGAGACAGTTATTTTTGTGAAGCTGTATAATGAGTCAGGAGGAAAAAAGTTAAAAGACACTGAAGAGCCGATAAAAGCAGTAAGAGTCACATCAATGACTGCAGGGTACAAAGGACACATCAAACTATAAGCAGTGACTGCAAAGACAGGAGTCTGCAGTTCAGTCACTTGAAGGGACACAGCACACAAGTTAAAGCCTTTACAGAAAAGCAGTGTGAGTAGAAAGTTTACTGTTAATATGTGATCATTAAGCTTTTCTGCTGCTAAGCCCCATGTTTTGCAGTCTGGTGTATTTTAAGATGAAGTATGGCATTGCCGGGGTCAATTGTCTCTACACAAATCCTGGTCACAGTCAGGAGCAGGATTCCAACCACCAGGATTCAGATACACTCACCTCTGATGTAAACAGGCTGAACCACATTCATCCACTGGGACTTGGGCAGTGCTACCAGAACACCCTTCTCTCTTCTCATGAGTTGCATCGTAATGGTATCACCGATTGCATACTGACGTGTTTCCATAGCAACAACACTGTAATGTATGGAGGTGGTTAGCAGCGTAAAAACAACATTTCAAAGAGATGTGTGATTTAATTAATATTGTCTCACCTCTTGAGATCCTTCTTATGAACAGAGCCATAACAAATAGGACACTTACTCCAGGTCTTCTCACTCAAGGAGAGATAGTGAAGGATACATGCCCAGCAGAAGATGTGCCCACAGCGGGTGATCTTGGCGGCGGTCGGTGGGTACAGACATATGGGGCAAGAGGGCACTTCATGGCTACAGATTCGCTGAAATGGCACATGAGAACAGTACAAGTTTTAGACTCAGAAATCAGTTCCTGGGATCCAGAAAAAGCCACCTGTAAGAGCTACTCTAACATATTATCTTCCAGCTCTTTAGGCTCTGTTTATTAACCAAGAAATTAGTGCACTGTGAACTAACACCTTCAGACTGCACAGGGAATAACCTTCTAAGCAACCCATCTTATTTCTTATGTCTTATTTCTACTCTAGTGACATTAAAAAGTGAGTCTTCTCATGTTTCCCCTCACATATTCATTATCTCTAAGACTTAGCAGCATCTTCATCGTGCGAATTCAGACAGTGAGAAGATGGCAAGCGAGCTCTGTGGCCCCTCCCACAGGCAGACCTGTGCAGCCCTATGGAACTGTGAGACTGAACTTACCCACTTCCATCAACATGCTAGGTCTAGTCAGACACTTGAGTAGCATCTCTGTGTGGCAGAGACATAACTGCTAAGCAAGCACCTAGATTTTTTCAGCTCTCTTGTAGTGACAGGTAACAGTAAGCCTACCTCCTCTCCACCTACACCATGCACCAGACTGTCTTGGCAGATATAAATTTCTGCTTGAGGCAATCCAAAACTTCTGACCACAATTCTCAAGAGATTTTCCATTTTGTTGCTAGGCAAGATAGGCCACCTATGCACAGAATAATTCTTCAAAATTCTACACTCTAGTCCTCTTCCATGGACTCATGCCCAAGTTTTCTGTTAATATCTCGATCACAAGGACTCTGTCTACAGAATGTCAGATACTATTTTTGATGAGCTCCCATCTGCGAAAGCAAGAAGAAGCTGCTAATTTTCCTAATAGATTTTAGCACTTCTCTTTTCCTGTCATGAAAGTATTTCATAATATATTCCATGACAGATCTTTCCCAGTATTGTGGGAGTGACAGAAAAGGCCTCAACTCAAAAACAGCTGAGTTTTATGTAACATCACAGAGGGAAAGAGGTAGTTAAAGACAGGTTGAGGTTCTTAAGAAGGAAAAAAAAAAAAAATCTAGCCCATCACAACTGACCACTTGCTCCACAAAGTCCCAGTTGACCAAGGTATCTGGATCAGCAAAGTGGACTGTGTAGTCCTGTTCTTCAGAGACAACAAACTGGCAGCTGGGGAAAGGCAAAGAGACAGATGATCCACTCAGTTGTTTCTAAACTTTTTGAGAACTATCCTATAGGATTCTCTGAGCTTCTTCTTTGTGCAGCAGAAAACTACCGGGTGCAGTCAGTAACTTCTATCAACAAGAAATCAAGTGTTCAGTTCACAACCAGATTTTCAGGATACAGGTGTGTCCAATGTCAGTTAGACACAACATCATACAGTAAGTACAGAATGAGCCAGGCAGACTGGTTTTCCAGAAATGTGTAAGAAACAAGTCAGCTGCAATGGGGATCTATTAAAAAACAGAATTCACAAGGGGAGAAACACTGTCACAAAAACTACGACTACTGGGGTTCCTGCAAATAGACTTCACTACAATAAGCCACAAAATATTATGGAGAAATCAGAAGCATCAACGCTGAAAATACTTTTAATCTTTAACATAATCAGAGATAGGAAGTCCTGAATACACTTCACATTCTGGGGAAATTTCCAGTCAAAAAGGAATTCTGCTGTTAGGTTACAATAGTGATCATTATTCGGGTTATACTACATACTTTGGGGCCCACAAAATAATCAGCGTTTTAAGCACTAAGACCCATATAAGTAATTGCCTTTAGCACTTAAAAATTCAAATTAGCTTTCATCTAGCAACTGCTATCCCTTCCATCTCAACAAACCAACTTTTGGAAACAACCATTTTCTGTAAGGAACTATACGGATATTCCCAAATAGGAGTGTCATGTCTCAAAGCCATACTTGAAAATTTCAGCAGAAGAATTTTGCTTGTATCTAAAGGACTCACTCCATCAGATATCTTGCAAATAGGTGAAGATAACATCCCTTTAAAATATAGTCACTACCACTAAGAACACTACAGAAAGGCAATTTCACCGTGGAAAAGACAATACAATTAGTCAAGCCCAAATACAATTCCCTGGCTTGTCACCCCTTACAGCTCCATGTCTCTGCAGAAGTCTGAGAGCCCCGTGGATCTCCCACTCACTTGGCCTGCAGGAAAAGCTCTTTGTTGAACGGTTTATGTCCCCACTTGTTCCTTTTCCCCCAGTTGCCATGTCCATTCCCATCAAAATGTCCTGCTTGGCCACGGGGTTCAAAGGTGAAGTTCAGTAAGTGGTTCAGATTAATCTTCTTGGGACCAGAGAACTGGGCAGGGCTGAACTCTGCCCGTTGAGCCTCTGCTACCTAAGAGAGAAGAGCATTTGTTAGAAATTGCTGGAGTTTACAGCAAAGGCATCAGTACAGGTAGACATTCAGGCCCCATCAGTGATAGCACACAGAACATGCAACATCTACTCACTCACCTTCTCCCATCCCTGCTCTGCAAATCAAGTAGTGCAGCATTAGAAATGCACGAGAACCTGAAAGTCAGAACTCAGTGGTCTTACCCCACACTAAGCAAAAGGAGGAGAGAGTTAAAAGAACCACAAGTAAAAGCTGGCAAAACACAGTCAAGAAGAAGTTGTTCAGATCCTGACAATACTCTCTTAGACAGAAATACAAGCTTGATTACTGTCTGCATAGACTGTACTTTTTTGTTAGTTTTCATGAGGAAATGAATCAGAATTCAACAGAGGCAGCAGGTGAATTTTCAGCCAGTGATCTAGGTGAAAAGTGCTGCTCATTCATCAACACTGAAAAATCAGAGTATCAGTTAAAGCCCACAAACACTCTCCAGTGCTTAGATCCACATCTGCGAAAGTGCCTCAGTCTGGTTTTACCTTGATATCAGCAAGGCCAACATAATTACTTTCACAATACCACTATCACCTGTAAATTTGTGCCCCTGAAGTGGCTGGACACAATCTTCAGAGGGTAAACTTTGACCTGTTTAGAAGACTGGTTGGCAGAGTCTCATGGGAGGGAGTGCTGAAGGGCAAAAGAATCCAAAAGACTGGACATTCTTCAAGAAATCTTAAAGGCACAGGAACATGCCATCCCCTTGTGCTAAAAAATTAGGGAAGATCAGCCTGCTCAGAGAGTTTTAAATGAAACTCAAGAAAAAAGGAATTTATAACCTGAGGAAGAAGGGATGGGAACTCAGCAACACTACAGGGATGTCAGGAGGTTATGCAGGGAAAGAAGCGAAGGGCCAAAGCCTGACTAGAACTTAATCTGTAACTGCTGTAAAAGACAAAAAGATGTTTCCATAAAAACATCAGCTACAAAAAGAGAGCTAAAGAAAATCCCTGTGCTTTATTGGATACAGAAGGAAAAACAGTGGTGAGGAAAAGGCTGAAGTACTTAACGCCTTCTTTCCCTCAGCCTTTAACAGTAAGATCAGTTGCCCTCAGGGTACCCAGTCCCTTGAGCTGGAAGACTGGGACAAGGAGCAGAATGAAGCCCCATACTCCAGAGAAACAGTCAGGGATGTGCTGTGCCACTCAGCCCCAAAACCATGGGGCTGGATGGGAACCACCCACAGGGATCGAGGGAACTGGCAGCAGTGATCACCACCAGCAATCCTGGCAAACTGGGAGGTCTCAGCTGACTGGAAGTCAGCAAACGTAACACACACCTACAACAAGGGCTGGGAGGAGGAGCTGAGGAATTACAGGCCTGTCAATCTGACCTCTGTGATGGGCAAGGTTATGGAAGAGATCATTCTTCAAGCCATCACACAGAGTGTACAGGACAAGCAGGGAATCAGGCCCAGCCAAAGTGGATTTATGAAAGGCAGGTTCTGCCTGACTAACCTGATCTCCTCCTGTGACAAGGTGACACAATGCATGAGGGAAAAGCTGTGGATATGGTCTACCTGGACCTTAGAAAAGCCTTTGGCACAGGTCCTCACAGCGTTCTCCTGAGGAAACTGGTTGCCCATGTGCACCACACAGAGTAAAAAAGCATTCTGGATGGCTGGAGGGAGCAGAGGGACATGGGGTGATATCCAGCTGGGCCCCCACCAGGGGGTTCCCCACAGCTCAGTATTTGGGCCAGTCCTGTTTAATGCCTTTATCAACAATCTGGACAGGGGGATGGAGGACACCCTATGCAAGTTCCCAGATGACACCAAGTTAGGTGGGAATGTAGATGTGCTGGAGGACAGGAAGGCTCTGCAGAGGGATCTGAACAGGCTGGACTGATGGGCCAAGGCCAATGGTGTGAGGTTCAACAACACCAAGTGCCAGGTCCTACACCTGGGTCACAACAGCCCCTTGGAATGCTCCAGGCCTGGGAAAGAGCAGCTGGAAAGTTGCCCATCAAGAAAAGTTGCCATCAAGACCTGGGGGCGTTAGTAAACAGCAGCTGAACATGAACCAGGTGTGCTCAGGTGGGCAAGGCAGCCATTGGCACCTGGGCTGTACTAAAACAGTGTAGCCAGCAGGAACAGGGCAGTGAAATTGTGTCACTATGTATCTTCATAAAGGACCCATCACGAGATATGTACGTGGCTGTGTCAGCACCCATTCCTCAGATGGCATTGTTCCTTAGAGCAGAGCAAAGGGCACTCCTCTTCTGTAGCTGCCAAGTTGCTCTGCTCACACTGCCTCTGGAATCTCAACGATGTCAGCACCTCTTATGATCCTCTCCCTTCCCAACCCAGGAACTGAACACAGCAGACCTATCTAGGCAGGTCAGGGTGATCCTCTCATGCCAAGAAAGGAGGCCTTGGAGTCATGGCATTACACTTCTCACCTCATCTCGTCTTCCACCATTAGAAGAGCTAAAAGATTTGCCACTTCCGCCGCTGCCTCCCCTTTGAGGGGGCATCTTGTTAAAAGCTTTGCTTTTCTGTGAATTGGAGCGACGGGACTGACTGGAAAAGTTCTCATTTTTGGAATATGAAGTCTCTCTTTTACGATTATAACGCTGCTTGGATCCATTCGCATTCTTTCCATCTGAAAGGAAAATAAAAGAAGAATCAGATCAGCAGCCTCAGAGTTAGCCCCATGTACTGCATCTCAGCTAAATTCATCTCAGAGATGAGCTCACCTCAGCCACAATCTTAAGGGCAGTGTTAATCAGGATATTAAATCCCCCCAGCAACCCAAACCACTTCATTCCTATCACTGCCCAGAGAGTTTAAAAGAAGGCATTTGCTGGGCTCTACCTTTTTATAAAAAGAGTTGAATTTCTTTTTTCCAGATTTGGAATTGCCACCACCAGATATTAGTGTGTTGCTTGGTATTAAGTTATAAATACTAACATTACATACCACATCTTCATGCCCCATCACAAGAACTGACAACAATTAGGTTGTTTTTCACTTAACTTGCCTAGAACACACAATATATCATATTTATCACACATAAAATACACTTCATAAATACACTGCTGTGTTTTTCTTGAAGGCTTCCATTGCCTGCTTTCACTCACTTCTTTACTCTATGCTTAAAAGATCTCAGCAGATCTAATTCTGCTTAAAAAATACTTTCACGCCATCAGGCCAACAAATGTTAATTGATCCTCAAGCACAAACCAAAACCTTTTCTGGCCTTGCAGGGCACATACCCAAGATCTAAGTACTAAGTCCACCAACCTATGCAACAAGAACTGTTTGCCAAAAACTGTATTTAACACGCCACTGACCCTAACACAGGACACAGTGGTGAAGCACAAAGCAAAATACTACAGGAAAAAAGAGCAGAAAAATCAGTCCAGCTCTTGAGAGGGGTTTCCTGTGCCTCAACAGCTGCTAAATGAAACTGCTAGGAGAGAGTTAATACTATGAAGGCATTTCTAGTAGTCTTAACACAAGATCAGAGCTGCCCAAGGACACAACAGGCTGTGGACTGGGTGCTTAACCTGGCACTTTCACCACCCACCCCAAGTTTTATTTGTAGCAGAGGTATGGTGATAAGCTCAGAAACAAAACTCCTCGGGCCCCACAAGTCATCTATCCATATCAGCCAGCCCAAAGTCACTCTGGATACTCAGTAAACATTACACAAACAGCAAGACCTCACACAGTATCTAGTTGCATTTTATAAAAGCCAATTAGTTTCCCTTTTCCCACTTTGTAGTCTTCCTCCCCATCCCTTAACATAAATCTTACGTGGCAGGCAAACACATCACTGTGATTCAGGATCACGTTTCTCATATGGGCAGATTCATTGCCAGTGCTTCGTTTTTCCCTTTCCCAGCACCACTCCCCATATACCTAAGCATTTAAAACAGTCAGAATGGCATCATCCACATAAAGTATCCTTTGTTGTTATTCTTTTAAGTTTTTTCTTCCACCTGTATCCCCCAGAAAAGGTGAGCTGAGAACACGCTGTGTGTTGTTGTATATTACTGAGGATCCAATGTCTTAAGAATAAATTAAGAAATAAAAGTGGCTGGACCAGGTTCTGTGCTGGTCTGCTTGTGCTGTTTCTTGCACTTGTCAGACTTCTTTGGCTGTAACTAAAACAGGACACTATCATTACTTTCACACGATATGACAGGCCCACATTGCAGACAAACTTCATCATCAGAACTGGTAATTTACTCTGCTATTCAAAAGGCTGATCCTTTAATTCAGAATTAAACCAACTCTGTCAGAACCACAGCTGTGTAACTCAAACACATGCCTGCATAGCTGGCAGTGCTTTAATGCACATCAGGCTAAAAAGGACATGGCTTGAGTGTTATCAGGACAAAACACACCAGAAGCTGCCAAGTACTAAGGGTGTGACCAGGTCTGGCTGAATGATTAGACAGACCTTTTTTGAAAATGTTTGTAGGGAATTAGGAATAACCAACACCTCAGAGTCTCTGGTAAAAAATTAAGTCATTTTGAAGAGGTTTGGACTATTCCTGAAGTTACTCAGGAGCAGAACTTGTCAGTTTAGAGCTCAATCACCCTCTTAAATCTGTAAATGCACTACAGGGGCACATGCCTGTTGTGTCTGTACTACTTTGTAGTTTCCCTGCCATCTTCAAATGGGGAAAAGAAACAACCCAAAAAAGTCAGTCTAAAGTGGGTGTTTACAAGGTCCCAGAACAAGGAACAGCTCATTCCTGGAGCTGCCAGAAGAATTTCCTACCACTTAAAGTTTTAATCGAGTTACTCACCATCAGCTTTGTCAGTCAGATGGTTTACACACATTCCTGTCATGCTAGAGGTCCTTTTAAGGCACCTCCTAGAGCCTTCACATTTTATAGGAAAGAACTCTCCACTTGTGCCTTTTTAAAAAAAGACCATACAGCACTCTAACAATGCTTCAAACCTGATTTTACAGATTAGTAATTTCACCCCCTCCCTCAGGAGAATAACTGACCTCAGTAGAAGCCTGGTCCATCATAGTAATGAAACTGTCAGCAGACAACCAGGAGCTTGGAGAATGCATCTGTAAATTGGAACAGCTTTCCCCCACCCTGAATCTAAGCAATGCTGTTCCTTCCAACCTTTCCAGCATGCCACACGTCAGGGAGCTCTCTGCTTTCTATCATCCATCCCAGCACTCCCACAAAGTGCATGGCAGGACAGGCTGCATTCAGGCACAGAGAAAAGTGGGAGATTTGCACTGCCATCCTCTCTTGTGATATCCCAGTTTTAAGCAGGGTAAGTTTGGATTTGGTAGTTTCTTTTTTGCTTCTTTTCTTGGCAAATCAGGAGTCAGTAACAGCCAGAATGCTGGAGAGGTACTTGCTCTTCACTCAGCTCCTCAGTTAGTCCTTTTGCTGTTTTCATGGCATCTAACCTATACATATATATACAGATTATGTGGATTTTTCTACCCATTCACGCTCCAAGAGACTTATAAAAAATACTGTCTTTGTAATTTAAAAACACTGGCAATAAAACTGTTCTGGTATTTTGGAGCAAGCCCTGAGATTTGTGGTTTCTCCTGCTGCTAGAGGACCTGTATCTCCAAAGACCCAGAGAGAAGAGATGAAGTTCACAGCATTAGAAGCAGCTGTAGGTGACCACTTGGGCACTGGAGCTGCAATTGTTTGCTACTGGGGTGACAACTCCTGCTTCCTTCCACCTTTTCCCCCCCCCTCTTTTCTGCTGAGCTGTGCTGAAGCCAGCAGCATTGCATAAGGGATCTGGATCACACTAAAGCCACAGGGTGGTTTCATGAAAACACACCGAGGCCACTGCAGCTGCCAAGGCAAACATCCCAGTGAGCAGGAGGTGACCGAGCTCCCACAGCCCAGCCAAGCAGGCTCACACTGGGTGTGATAAGGCCCAAGAACATTTGTGACAACTAACACTGTCCATCAGCTCTTGAGGACTGCAGAGAACCCCAGCAAGCCTATTTTGCCTTAGCTACTTTATTCCACTCTAATTGGATGAGATTCCTATTGGCTACAGTACTCTACTTAGCCAGTATCTGTACTGCAAGAGAAAGAGAAGCTACCCAAGGATTCAGGAATATCCATCTCTTCATTTGCTCAGCTGGACAGTTATGACAGGTGACTCTGGAAAGCATCAAATGGCAAGTGCATGACTGGATTTAACCCAGTGACCACATCAGGAAGGTCTGTGGTCCTCAAGATTACCTGTCCTTAAAGGGATGTACCACATCAGCTACAAGGACAGTGATAAGGAACTCAAGAAAAAGATTCCATATGGTGACATGCCAGTGTCCTACAAGCAACAGCCATGAAAACATAGCCACAGTTTTACCCAGCTGCATCCTGTGCAGCTGTTTGCCCTAATTTCACCAAGGAAATCTTTTCATTTTAGTTTTCAGTACCCTCCAGTTACGAAATTCCTAAATAAGCATCTACTCCTATGAAAGAGATTCTAATTTGTCCAGGTCTCTTTGACACCCAGTAAAGGAAGCAACACCTCCTTCTGCCCTCCACTGTAGCTCAGAAACAAGTATCACTGAAGCAGAATTATGCCATGACAAAATTTTCCTCTGTTTTATTAAAAAAAAAAAAGAAGGTCTTGAAAAGTTTTGGTCATCAGGATTCCTCTCCCCACTTCTCCTATGCTACCAGTGCCATTATTTCAAGCCTGCAAAAGGTGAGTGACATTCCACAAAAATCATTTAACATTTTTATTCTGGGCTGAAACAATAAGCCTTCTATGTCCTTCCTCAGTCCAGATACTGTGTCTTCTATACAAAGGGATACCAGCCAGAGCACAAATCATCTTAACCCCTTCCTGAAGGATGTTTGTATTCTGTGAACAATCCTCCACAGAGCATGACATACCACTACAAAAGAAGCTGGAGTGAGAAGGTGTCTCTTGGCAAGACAGGGACAGAAAAAGTTCTTCTTAAAAAGATTTCCAAGTGTTTGAATTTAAAGTTAAAATTTCACTGTAATTGCACAGTTACACCACAGCCTGGGGAGCTGTGAGTGAGTCACTTCCCATGTCCCACTTCTGTCAATCCTGGAAGGTCAATTAATACAGGTGAAGAGCAGGTAATACTTGGCTACCCAGGACATGACTATGCTTAGAAGGTCCAAAAAGAAGTCAACAAACACCTCCAAGATACTCATTTTGTTAACCCTGTGGAGTGCATTGCTGTTTTCTCAGAGGCCTCAAGTAATACAGCTGAAACAAACCACTGAGGAGGAAGGAAATTAGTACAGCAATGGTGGTGTAGCAACCTGTTGACACTCTCTCGTATACTTCCAGGACTAAAATCACCAATTTTAATCACTACTGCCCCATTTCTAGGTTTTAGAGAGAGAGGAAAAAAAAAGAAAAAAAAAAAAAGGCTGCCCAGAACACTCTCTTCCTAAACGAGTTTAGAGAGCAAAGTGGGCTTAGGTCTTACCTTGAAATGACGACAGGAACCACACTGGCTCCTGACAAACTGCTCTGTCAGCAGAACCAGCTGTTTGCAATTCCAGGTGTGACACTTTGGGTTGAATGCCAGATGAGCAAACAGCCACCTAACTCTGAGCTGCCCCAAAGCAGGTCACTGACACACCGGGGCAAGGGGAATGCTGTGTACGGATACCAGACCCCGTCAGGGTGGAACAACACAGGTACAAAATAAAGTTAAGGGCTCTATTCACAGGCACAGTGGATGTATGTTCTTACTATAGCACCAGGGCTTTAGCTCTCAAGCTGATTACTCCAATACTAATGAAGATAAAGCATTAATCCTTAAAGGAGGAGCAGAGTAGGAATCCCAGCTCACCAAACAGCGTGCAGAGCCGGAAGAGGAAGGAAAAAGAAACCCAAAACAGGCAGTGACCTGAAATACCGCCTATTAAAACCCCGCTGAGACACAAACAACCCGTAAAGGCGAAGCTCAGCTTCCCCACGAACCCAAGGGCGGCACAAGGCCGTCTGTCCCCGCAGCCCCACGCTCACCCCCTCCCAGCTCTCACCGCCTTTGGGCTTAGACTCCCCCGCGGCGGGCCCGGCCGAGGCGGACCGCGGTTGCTGCCCTTTGCTGCCGGCCGAGGATCCGGGCGCACCGGAGCCGCAGGGGCTGTTCTTGTCCATGGCGGGGGCTGAGGGGGTCGCGCCGGGCGGGCTCTGCAGCATCAACGGGCGCCCCGAGCGAGCGGCGGCCCTGGGCGGGGGGACACGACGGGCGCTGGCGGAGCCGGCGGGGGCCCAGGCTCATGGCCCGCGGGGGCGACCGGCGGGGGCGGCGCAGCGCGGACTCGGCCTCCTTCATGGCGACATCTTCTCGCTGCTCTGCTCGAACCGGGGAAGGCCGCGGAAGGCCAGGCCGGGCCTGCGGGGCTCCGGGCGCGGTGGAGGAAAGAGCTGCTCACGGAGCCCCGCAGGGCCCGGCGCTGCTGCCGCCCGAGGGGTCGGCACCACCCCGGCACCCACCGGCTGCTCGGCGCCGCACCGGCCCCGGCTCGGCCGCCGCTGCCCCGTAATGGCGACGAGTCGCCCGCAGCAGTAGCCGGACCCGGATGCAGCCGGTCCGGGCGGGCCCCTGGGCATGACGGGATTTGTAGTCCTGGGCCGCGCGGGGCACGCCGGGAGCTGCGGATCGGGCCCCTCACCGAACCCGGAGCCCCGCCCGGAACCGAAGGGACCGCCCCCCCCAGCAGCGCCCGGCGGGGTAGAAAATATTTGATATAAAATCACTGCCACCGACTTATAGCAAATAACCGTAAAAGTTGAAAAAAACAAAAGTACCTCACGAGGTCTACTTGAAGTGATATTTTTAAACTTTTCCCTCAAAGCAAAAGGAGAAAAAAAACCCACAAGGCAACTCGGATCCTAAAAGCATTTCTTTTAACCTTTAAAATGCATTCTTGAATGCATCTCTGATGCCTTTTCCATTATTTTAGGGATGAGAGCTTCAAGTTCTGCAGGAGAGCAATTCTCACCTTCTTAAAAAAGTGTGGGTAAAGCATGTAAGGGCATCCATACCCTCATAATTCATACCACGATCTGAATCTGCAGCCCCTCAAGTAAAACTTCACTACTAGTTTTGTACACACAGGCCACATGCTCTGTAACACCACTAGGATCAACAAATCCATGAATTTGTGTTTTACACATTTCAAACAAATCCTCTACAAATTTTATTTTAAGAAAAGCCTCATAAAGGCCTCATTTTAACATCTGATTGTTCCCTATTTAGCTGTATTATTCTTAGAATTACTCACCAAGCTGAGAGTGTAGTTACCACATTGTTTACATCTTCTAGATTTCAGGGGGAAAAAACCCTCAATTTTCTAACAAAGTTGTTCCTCCACATTTGAAAAAAAAACCAAGAAATAGCACATGCAGTAGCAGAAAGAGAGTACAGAGACACGAAACTTTTAAAAGCAAAACACAACATTTTTATTAGCAAATTAGCTGGCTGTGGAAATAAAATAAATACAAGGAAGTCTTCCCCCCCCCCCAAAAAAAATAACCATATAGCCCAAATAAAGTTCAATAGGAAGATATTAATAGCAAACTAACTTGCCCTCGTTACATGAGCTGCAGGCCACACTAACACTGCATTCCTCCATCGCTTCAGACAGGTCCGTATCCTTTATAACAGCCGTCAGATCACACATGGTCATCTATAATAAAAATGCATTCAAAGGTGCAGGATCAGCTCCCTGCCAGAACCACCTGCTGCCAAGCAGACCCAGAGATATCGCCATTCCCAGCGTGTTCTCGGGCGCCGCTCGGTGCCTCCGCCGTGGCCGGGCAGCGTTGGCCGGGCGTGCCGGGCACGGGAAGGGCGGGGCTGTGGAAGGACCCTCAGGTCCCCTCACGCCTCGCCCGCGCTCCGCCATCCCCGTCCGGCCCGTCCGGCTCCGCTGCCATTGCTCCGGAGTGCCCTGGCCACGCCCCCTGCGCGCCGACCGCCAGCCATTGGTCACCAGCCACTGGTCACCAGCCATTGGTCCCCGCCCGGAACTCCCCAGGAGCTCATTGGCCAGAATCGGAGGATGGGCGGGGCGTTTCCCCACCCCGGCGTGCCGCGCGCCCCCCTCCCGTTTCCATGGCGACGGGAACGCCGCCGGTTCCGCGGCCCCGGTAACCGGGGACACCGAGGAGAGCGGCTGCGGCCTAGCTCTGCCTAAAACTATTATGCTGTGTACGCTGTAATGAACAGAAAGGGGATTCGGCTAAAAGCCTCTCGCTGCTCCTGAAAGCACCGTTAGCTGTACAAGAGCCAGAGCCTGGGTCGTTCTACTGGCGTGGCTGACCATTACCTCTGGTTGGCACAAGGAGCTTTGAGACCATGCTGGGAAGAGTTTCAGAGTTTTTTCTCAGTATCATAGCTACTATCTGTCTGTGGTTACTGGAAAAAGACAGAGGACAGTTGGCTTATCTTCAAGGCTCCATATTTTCCTTCAACACATCACTACATAGTAGGACAGAGGACAGACAGCCAGCGTTCAACCCAGGACAAGGGACACTGTAGCTCCTACTTGTCTCTGATAGAGCACAAACCTGTCTTACACAGCAGTCCTTGGTGACTTATGTCTTCATTCAGATGTTGTGGATTTCGAAAGAGATTTCTTTGAGATGATACCAGGCCCCAGAAAAAGTCTGAAGTACCACATGGCCACAGTATTCCACTTTTCCGAAGTGTTGTTCACCCTTGATGTCTGGTATGGACAGTGTTCCATGAAAGGCTATTACAATCAAACATTTATACTCTTTATAATGATTTCTCTTTCAACTTCCCATTTCTCCACATTTCAAATGGATCGTGCAGAAGCTGCTGCTGTATTTCTGCGGGCATGTCTGAATCCTCTACCACAGGTACCTGCTCATACATGGAGGTCTGTATCAAGCAGTGCAGAGGGTTTAGTTGCACAGGCAATCCCCTGCTAGACCCACCTCCAAGCAGCCGCATAGGTATTGTCATTCCCAGCGTGCCCTCACGGCCACCGGGGAGCACTGGCTGGGTGGGGCAGGCAGGGGCACAGCTGGAGCAGCAGCAGCTCAAACACGTTAAGCACCGGCTCCCCAGGCAGGAGTGACACAAGCACCGCTGCCCACACCGGGCTCTCACCGCCCCGGGGGCTCCCACTCCTCCCCAGCCCAGGCAGAGTGCAGCTGTTGTCCTTTGCTGCCGGGCCCGCAGGGGTGGCTCCACTCCACGCCCGGTAATGGCAATGAGTCACGCGCAGCCAAGGCTGGATCTGGATGAAGCCCAGGCACGATGGGACTCGCAGTTGTCTGCTGCAATGGGAACGCCGTGGGTCCCACACACAGCCCCGCACATCCCCTGAGGCAGCACTCCCCAGACACCACAACATCACAAATCAGCCAGAAAAAACAACCTGGCTGGGGTAGAATTTGGCTTTTATTCTCCAGCACACTTCTCCAGAGACAGCAGAAAAAAAGAAACAGCTCAGGTTTTGGGACAGCACATCCAGCAAAACAAAAAGGGAAAAACTATTTTATAAAAGTAAAATCAGAAGAGTACGAGAAGTTTGGAATATAAAGAGCTAAACACTGTCAGTACTTGCATAGCACTAGCAGTAATTGGGAAATACAGTAGATGGCTATAAAATTCACAAAAGCAAAACTGCTCCAAAAGCTCTAGTAACAAAGGAGGAGCCTTCTGGAAAAAAAATAAATACAAGGAAGACTTTTTTGGTACTTTTCCTTTTTATATCCACGATGTAATGTCATCTGTTACAACATAATCCCTGCCATCGCCCTTGAAGATCAAGGCCTGTGTCCTCAGGAAGGCTGCAGTAACTAGTCAGAGAGTCCTGTAACTGGATGCAAGTTTCAGTAACAGTCCATGGTTCTAACCAGACTTGAAAAGAAGAATAGCAACTTGGCCGAGGTAGAAGTAGATGAAGTGCTTGGTCTCATGAGTCACGTAGCTGCCAAAATTCCTTCCCACAATGCAGTGCCAAGTGGGATTGTATTTCTTGTCAAACTCCTGCAAAACAGATCACTACAAATTAAGAACTCTTCTAATAGGCATTCATTTTCTGAGTAAGGCAATCAGAGGAAGAACAGATGCTCTTAAGTACTAGGATTATTTTATTTACATCTTATTGTTCACCTGCTGCTTAGTCAGACACAAAAACCCCACAGCGCTTCCTAACTGAGCAGTAAGTTTAAAACATTACTTTTGTGGAAGGAAAGTAGTCTTCTATTCCTGCATAATTCATAACATGATTAAATCTACAATTCTCAAGTAAAAGATGCACCATTACGTTTGTACTCACAGAGACAAAGCCATAATTTAGACTTCATTCTTTAGTAGCAGCACAGCTGCTAAACAGAAAATTCTCTGCCACGTGCTCTGTAACAACAATATGATCAATAAATCTAAGCAGTTGTGCTTTACATATTTTCAAACAAATGCTCTATAAATTCCAAGTAGTTGCAACAAAGGATATCTGAAAAGTATGAAACTCTCGTTTCAACTTTCATAGCTACTTTCTGTGTCTGGAGGAAAAAAAAAAAAAGCCTGTATTCTTGGTCATAGCAAACAAGTATTTCTCCAGCAGAAGCAACTGTTCTGCATGGATGAATTACTTCTGATGTTAGAGAAGCTTCTCCACCCCAGGTATCCTGCATTTTAAAGCTACCTCCACCCCACGTGTCCTGGAGCAGAGCCTCAGGCTTTAAGTGGTACAGTGGCAAAACAGCTCCAGCTGGGTGCCTTCAGAAGGACCCGAACAAAGAAATTGCCAGGCAATTACACCCTCCCAATCTCAGCTCAGTTTCCCACCCTTCACAGTCCAGACCAAAAATAACATTAAGGTCTGTGGACTTCTTGCTCTTTATTGGGTGTTTTCATTGTCTCTGGATGGTCTTTTTTATCTGTCATGTTTCTGCTGACAGTTCTTACTTCCTTATTTTCCAGCTTGAACTAGCTCTTGAGATCCTTTTTCACAGCGTTAGATAAAAGTTAACATATCTATGTGAAAATTCACAGCTTGTGGCCTAAACCTTTATCAAATTTAGCTCCTAATGCAAGCAGTTAACGCCAGACAATTTCAGTCCAATCAGCCTTAACATTTCAACAGCTCTTCCACTCAGATCACTTTAACTTCTACTGACGCACTTTAATTTCTCCGTTCTCCTGAGCTGACAAAGCAGGAAATATAATCTGAACTAGATCTTCCTCATGTATTGTTAATCCTACATAAAGGACAACACAGATGTTACAAACAACAGATAATCAGTGCCACTAAGATTCTCTTTTGTGCTTATATCACTACATAAGGAGAGGTGTGATTACAGAGAATTGCAGAAAACTACTTTTCCCCTGCTATTTTTGATCCCACTGGCAAGAATTGTGAAAAGATCCTTAAGATTAAGTTAAATACAATTGAAACCAAGAAGATCAAGCTTCCTATCAGAGGAAAACCTCAAGAGCTCAATAGAGTCCCTGTGTTTTATACCAGCTCATCAGTCCAGGGAGTGTCAGGTGCCACTCTATCCTCACGTGGACAGCGGGACAGTAGCAAAAAAAAGCCATAAGCACAAAGTACTGTAAGAAAAAAGCAGCGCCTAGAAAGGTCCACGTCAAGAGTGGGTAAAGGAACACATGGACATCAACGTAAAGAGAAAGTCCAACTTGATTATCCAGTGTCTCTAGAACTTGTTTTTCAAGCACTACTTGCCTAGCAGCATTCTCTTCAATTGATATTTCATGTGCATAAAGATATCATGAGCACATTACAAGCCAACATCTACCTTCTTTATGTGAGCAGCGATGTCCTTCTCAATGTTGTATTTCTCCAAGGCTTGAGTTGCACACTCCACAGCATCTTGCTGCATCTCTTCTGACATGTCCGCATTTTTGATCACTGCTTTTCGATCACTCATGATTGCCTGCTGGGAGAAAAAAAAAGAAGGAAATTCAAAGTTGCAGAAGCACCTGCTGCCAAGCAGCCCCACAGGTATCGCCATTCCCAGCGCGCTCTCGGGCGCCGCGCGGTGCCCCCGCCGTGGCCGGGGAGCCCTGGCCGGGCACGGGCACGGCCCCGGGCACAGCCCGAGCAGCGGCGGCTCCAACGCCGGCTCACGTTCAGCGCCCGCTCTCCGGCCGGGAGCCACACGAGCACCGCCGCCCTCCCGGCCCTGCCCAGCCCCGCTCCAGCCCGGCAGCTCCGCCAGAGAGCGCGGCCGCTCCATCGCCCGGCCCGGCGGCTCTTCCCTCCCCCGAGGAAGGCGAAGAAAGCCCGGCACGCACGGCCAAGGGCTCGGAGCCCCGTTTGGTTACAGGGCGATGCCAGGAATGCGGGAAAACCGGAGGCGGCGGCCGAGGAAGAGCCCAGTCACCGGAGCTGCCCAGTCCCAAACTTCCCAAGCCGGACCCAGCCCCTTCTCAGCAGCTGTCCCTGCCCAAAACTCCAAGCTGGAAACGCTTTGCCCTCACCGTCGAGCGGACGCCGCAATATCGGCGCGGTGACGAACGCAGAGGAGGTGAGGATGCGGGACGGCGCGGAGCGACGCACACACTCGGCTCCGCCGCCGCGGCTGTTTAACCGACCCGCGCGCTCCGCCGGCGCCTCCGAGCGCCCCCAGCCCCGCCCCCTCAGGCCCGACCGCCAGCCATTGGCCAACGCCACCATCACCCCGAGATCTTATTGGCCACGATCCGGCGCTCTTGCAGGGTTTTGCCGCAGCAATTTCTTTCAGCCCGGCATGCCTTGCGGCCGTTCCCATGGCGACCGGCGGCCGCGGTGTTGCGCGGCGGTGCACGGCCTTGGGGCGGCCCCAGGGCCCCGCCGACCCAGCGCAGGCCAGGCCAGGCCAGGCCAGGCCAGGCTGGTGGCTCTCAGGCCGTGCGCAGCTCTTCCTCGTCGCTTTGGTTTTTTCTTCACGGCTGAGCTGCTTGAACGCAGGAGGGAAGAAGGGGAAGGAATAACCTGAGCGCCGGTACAGGTTGGGGGCTGACCGGCTGGAAAGCGGCTCTGCAGAGATGGAGCTCGGGGCCCTCATGGACAACAAGCAGTCCCTGAGCGAGCAGTGTGCCTTGGGGACCAAGAAAGGCAATGGAATCCTGGGGAGCATTAGGAAGAGCTCTGCCAGCAGGTCAGAGAGGTGATCCTGGCCCTCTGCTCAGCCCTCGTGAGGTGTATCTGGAATGCTGTGTCCAGTTGTGGGCTCCTCAGGACATGAGAGACATGGTGGAGCTCCTGGAACAGGTCCAGTGGAGGGCAGCAGGGACGACTGAGAGACTGGAGTGTCTCTCCTGTGAGGGAAGGCTGAGGAAGCTGGGCCTGTTCAGCCTCGAGGAAAGATAGCTGACAGGGGACCTCATTAATGTGTATAAATATCTTAAAGGTAGGTGTCACAGGATATCAGGATCTTCTCAGTGGTGCTGAGAAATAGGACAAGAGGTAGACAACGGGCAGAAAGTGATGCACAGGAAGTTCCATCTGAGCATGAAGAACAACTTCTTCACTGTGCACTGGAACAGGTTGCCCACAGGGGTGGTGGAGTCTACCTCAGTGGAGATATTCCAGAACTATTTGGACACAATCCTGTGCCATGTGCTCCGGGATGACCCTGCTGGATCGTTGAACCATATGAGCCACAGTGGTCCCTTCCCTGACTCGTTGTGTGAGTCTGTGAATACGGCTGGTCACTGGTGTCCGTGCAGTGTCCATGACTACAGCGTGAGAGGGACCCTCCCAGGCACTGCTCTGGTAGGCAAAGATCATCTGTCACTATAGCTGAGGCTGAGAAAAATACCCAACAAAACCAAGTATGATGCTTTGAAGGGCATTCTGCTGCAAAGAACATGGAGTTTTAAAATATATGAGAAAAATATGAGAAAATCACGGTGTGGTCTGATGATGGTGCTAAAAGTCCCAATATGGCAGGAAGATCCTGGGTGAGGGAGCCCAGCTCATGCTCTGGGAATGCAGTCCCTGGGCTGGTTTTAACAGCATGATGTCATCTCTCCTGAGAATGGGTTAAGTTACTTCTTTGTATCTACAAAGCTGGCAGAACTCCTGGATGATTCAAATAATGTGATAAGCAGGGCAGGTTTGGGGGGGGTAGGGGAAAGATTAAAAAAACCGGTTTCTAATGTGTCCTTATGCTCCTGACTGGAATCAAAGCACCTTTCACTGCTCCTTGCAATTCATCAAAACCCACAAACCCTCCCTCCTGTTCCCCACGAGGCTTCACTTTAAGTGAAGGAAACTACAAAATTAGAAATCTAAAGAAAAACTAAATAAAGTTAAAATAAAGAAAAGTTGAAGAAAACTATTTGCAAAATTACTCAAGTACACATGAGGGTTGTGTTGGGTTTGGATTTTGTTTTTTTTTTTCCCCATCATGTTTGTTCTCGCAGCACAGGTTCCGTTGCACCGCGGAGCAGCGGTGGCAGCGGGGGGAGTTCCGTGACCGTGTCCGGCAGAAGCGGTGTCCCATTGGGCTGCGGACAACGCGCGGTTCCCGGGCCCGTCCCCGGTGGGAGCAGACTCCGGGCGGAGCGCGATTCCCGGGCCCGTCCCCGGTGGGAGCAGACTCCGGGCGGAGCGCGATTCCCGGGCCCGTCCCCGGTGGGAGCAGACTCCGGGCGGAGCGCGATTCCCGGGCCCGTCCCCGGTGGGAGCAGACTCCGGGCGGAGCGCGATTCCCGGGCCCGTCCCCGGTGGGAGCGGACGCCCGCGGAGCGCGGTTGCCGGGCCCGTCCCCGGTGGGAGCGGACGCCCGCGGAGCGCGGTTGCCGGGCCCGTCCCCGGTGGGAGCGGACGCCCGCGGAGCACCGCCCCCGCCCCGCCGCTGCCCCCGCCCCGCCGCTGCCGAAGATGGCGGCAGTGCGGCTGTGCCGGTGCCGCTGCCGGGCGCTGCTGTCCCGGCCCGCCGGCGCTCTGCGGGCGCGCCGCGGCTTGGCCGCGGGGCCGGAGATGCACTTCGGCTTCCAGACCGTGACGGAGGAGGAGAGGAGGGAGAGAAGTGAGAGCGGCGGGAGAGGGCGGGCTGGGCCCGGAGCCGAGCTGGGCTCCCGGGCAGCCGGTGGTGGCTCTCCAGAGTGCTGGGGACGTGTCTGGGGCTGGACCCTTGTTTGAGGCATTACCGGGAGTCTCGGTATCACTTGGGAAGGCTGTGTTTCTCCAGAGACCTTTGTCGGGCAACAGGCTCAGTAGCATTCAATGTTTTTTGTAATGAGTTTCCATGTGGTATTTTTCAGCTCCACACAGTGACAGACCTCCACAGGGCAATGAAGGACACGTTTTACTTAGACTTAAGCATTTGGAAGTAAATTGTATCTCATTGTCATCTCCTTTCTTTCTAGTTTATCAGGTCTTTGAAAATGTGGCCAAGAAATACGATGTAATGAATGATTCAATGACTCTAGGAATTCATCGGGTGTGGAAGGATATCTTCGTGCATAAAATGAACCCTTGCCCAGGAACAGTCCTCCTTGATGTTGCTGGGGGAACAGGTAAATAATTTTGGTGAGTTCCACATGACAATGCCACAGTTTTTCAGCTGTTTGAGTGTGCTCAAAATTACATTGCCCGCTGGGTTTTTTTTTTCCTCACCCTTACCTCCATGTCTTTAAAACTGGTGAAGCATCTACTTGACCTTCCCAGAGAAGGATCGGTTGAGAGCTAATATCTTTGTGTTTTGTAATATCTTGCTTTAAGGGTCTGAAAGTGTTAGTCCTGCCATGATATGTTATGAAAAACTGTGTGAATTTGTAGAATATCATGGACTTTTTGATTTTAATAAGTTCCCTTTTTGTCTGTATAGATGTACAAACTTTTTGTGGCTGTACAGTGTGTCTGAGGGGGTATTTTTATAAATGTATGTGAAAAAGAGAAAGTAAGTCTGCTGGATGTTCAAAGCCTTATGTTTCAACTTCTTGGAGTCAGAAAAGATTCCAAAATGTGTATCTTTCCTTTAAAACAACTGCAGGTGACATCGCCTTTCGATTCATTAATTATGTTCGCTCTGTACGAAAACGCCAGCTCCAGAGGAAGCTCAAGCACCATCAGAATTTGTCATGGCAGGAAATTTTTGAGAGTTACCAAAAAGATGGATTTAACTCACTAGGGGATTCCCAAGTGGTGGTCTGTGACATCAACAGAGAAATGTTAAAAGTTGGGAAGCAGAAAGCACAGCATCTTGGCTACTCTGAAGGTACATAATGCATTGTACAGTGGCACTAACATTCCTGATAGCAAAAAATTGTAAGGGGCAGGGGTTTTTTCGCTGTTTCCCTGTGGACATTCACCAAGAGTGGGAGCTGTGCATGGGGAAAAGGAGCATGGGTTACATAGTCAGTGATTCTGCATTTTGTCTGCTTGTCAATAACATGGAGCTCCACATGTCTATCCTCACAGATAGACATGGTCTTGATCCTTTGGAGACTAGGAAGCAGCACAGCTGCAACTGCATCACATACTGATAGTCCTGGTGGAGAGAGTGTAGCTTTTCAGGGTCTTCAACCTGTGGAAGCTTTCTAGCAAAATGTGTTAAACATTTTGGTGATTGCTGCATGGCAAGATGTTAGTAATTATCTATAGCTACACTTTCGAGCAGAGATTCTCTTTTTACAATTTTGCCACGAAGAAATGGCAGCCAACAGTGCTTTCCACTATGATGCAAGTTCTGGGTAAAATCTTTGTGGGACATACACATTATATGTATGTGCAGAACAGTGTTTTGACTGATGTGCAAAATTAACTACTCTGTCTTGAAAGATTCATGAGTATAGGCCAAGATGTCTTTCCTGCAGCAAAACTGCAAAATGGAAACATTTGTTTTCAATATCACTTTAAAAATAATCAATTCCTTCTAGAATGGGTAAGTTCTAGCCTTTCTGGAGCAGTCTGAGTTCAGTTCTGTGGCTTGTCTTTCACTGCAGGCTTGTCTTGGGTACTTGGCAATGCTGAAGAGTTGCCCTTTGATGATGATAAGTTTGATGTTTACACAATTGCCTTTGGAATCCGAAATGTAACTCGTATTGATTTGGTAAGTTATTATACAATATCCTGACATGGGGTCCTTATGATTTTTTATTCTACAAAGGAAGCAAAGTAGGAGCTCCTTTGGATAAAGGAAGATCCTAGTCTACTCTTGAAACATTGAAAATAAGTGGTATGTAATATGCAATTTCTTTGAATGGAAAATGCAATTAAATGCCCCACCTTTGTCATAAAAAGATAGATTTATACCAGTTGCACCCAATCCTTCCAGCTTGGCAAGCCCCACAGTTTCTTCCTAAGGCAAAGGGCTGGATGCTGCAGTCATTCCCCACCTTCTTCTGACCTATGGCATGGCTGGATCTACACACGCACAGGGCAGTCAGTCTGCATATCTAAAATCTTCTTGCAGCACCTGATCCCACCAACAGTGTGTCCAATTCTTCCTGTCCCCTTCTGTTTCCCTGCCTGAGCCAACAGAACTACCAGAGTGGGGAGGAGGCTGCTGCCCCCACTGCTGTTGTTCAGCCCACTTCTGCTGAGTGTCTTCACGCTGGCTGGTGGCAGAGCTCCCTATAAAAAAACAAGTATGATTTTAATTAGAATAAGTAGTACTCTTTGTTCTAAACTGTCTCTGTCCTTTGAGAAGGACTGGCTGTGGTGGTGGTGACACCTGTCTGGATTGTATTGCACTAGTTGTCTGTTTTGGAGGAGTCTGTTACAACACTGGCAGAGCCCTGTGGAAGGTGAGGCATTTGGATCCAAACTACCTTGAACCATATGCCTTTGAACTTAATGTGCATGGCTTTTCCTGGTGCTTTGTCTGCAGCCTTCCAAAGCACAGGCTCTTTGCCTTCATGCATACAGCAGTGTGGTAGCAGAGCTCCCTGGAGACCTGATATCAAACACACCCAAGCTGCCAGCTCTTCTGCAGAGCTCCTGTGTAGTGTTTGTATTTTATCCCATAGGAATAGGACAGTTGAAATCAAGCAGATGTACAACCTTCAGAGGTTCTGGAAAGCCAAAGATTTTCTTCTTCTTTCTCTTTCCTTCCTGTTCTTACACATTGCTCATCTGAAATCCTCATCAGTATCGTTCCTTCTTTGAACCTTTGGGTGTGCCTCACAGTAAAATCTTTTCTTTTGATTTTAAAAAAATTATCATGCCCGTTTTTGATTTTCAGTTTCTTGTAGCTGAGTCACCTCCTCCCTTTTGTGTTTGGTCTGTAATTACAAGAGCTCTGCCAACAAACTTTCATCAACTGCAAACAGGGAAAGAAAAGAGAACTGCAAACCCGACATCACAGTTTTGACACAAAGCCTTGTAAAAATCTATTTATGTTACAGCAGGAGTATTTGTGGTTTGGGTTTGTGGCGCATTTGGGTTTTTTTTTTTACTTGTCTTGGGATGCTTCTCTACAGTAAATATTTGAGATTGTCAATCAGGATATTCTTCATTCCCTTCAGTTCATCAGACTTGCATGATAATATCACATGGCATGATAATAGGCAGGTGCTGTTCTACAGAAGCAAACTTACCACATCTGCTTTGTCTCAGGCACTTCAAGAGGCCTATCGTGTGCTGAAGCCAGGAGGAAGATTTCTCTGCCTTGAATTTAGTCACGTCAGCAACCCTCTTCTTTCCAGGTAGGAGCATGGTGATGCATTATGCCATGGCACAAGGTTCTCTTGTTTGTCCTCAGACAGAATAAGAGGTGGAGACATTGGAGACAACATCTTGGTGCACTTTTAAAGTCATCTACAGTCTGCATAGCATAGTGGCACAGAGATCAGCTTGTGTTGGAGAGGGTTTAAATTTGTTTCTATTAATCTGTATTTACCATCTTTCTGTGCAGGCTCTATGATCTCTACAGTTTCCAGGTTATCCCTGTTCTGGGTGAGGTTATTGCTGGTGACTGGAGGTCTTACCAATATCTTGTGGAGAGCATTCGACAGTTCCCCCCTCAGGTAAGGCAGGGTTTCCCCAAATTCACCAACACACAAAACACAATTCCAGCACAATCTTGTGGCCAGCTGGTTTACAGGCCTCCAGGTTGTTAATAATTATGGCACTTATTTTTCAGGAGGAGCTGAAGGCAATGATAGAAGATGCAGGCTTTTTCAAAGTGGATTATGAGAATTTAAATTTTGGCATTGTTGCCATTCACTCAGGTTTCAAACTGTGAGTCTGCGTAGCAAAACACCAAAAGTGTAATTTTCATGAGGGATATGAAAGCTGTGGAATTTTCACGGTATCAAGAGGAGTTCTAAGAACTGGTGCAGCAGATGCTTGCTCAGCAGCCAGACTCAGAAGAATACAAGTTGCCTCTCCCCACCAAGAAACCTGTGGAGTCACCTCAGTGGTGTTTCTTACACTTGCATTTCCCTTCAAGTGTAAAGGATATGACCAAAACTGAGCAATGCTAACAAGTGAAGCAAGTTGGCAGTGGGTGTGGATAATAATAGACTGATTAATCTCCAAATAAGATGCCTTTTTACTAAGCTTTAAAGAGGATATTATACTTATGAGAAGTAACCTGGATTTATGAAGTAACCGTGGACTTTTATGAAGGTGTTACTATCTTTGTCAGGTGAAGTTTAAAGATTTTTTCCCATGACTCCTTTACTTCTTTCAAAGGCAAATGGAAAGCTTATGAAATAAAAGGGCTCTGTGGCAACTTTTTTCCACTTAAATCAATCTTGTAAGAAGGTTTCCTAAAAAAGGATGGATTTGGGGTGTGGGAAAAGAGGTGGGAATATTCATCCTTCATTCACACGGCAATAAAGAGGGTAGTGCAAGAGGGCAAAGGGATAAACTTGTTCCAACGGTTTTATTAGCAAAGAAGCCATCTTCTGAAGGAAAATAAATACAAGGAAGACATTTTTGCTTTTCTATATAGCCACAATGAAAATACCAGCAGCTACAGCAAAATCCCTGACCATTAACAATACAACAAAACACCTGAAGATCAAGATGTGTTTCCCCAGGAAGGCTGAAGGTGGGAATCAGTGTGCAGTCCTGTACCCAGGTGCAAGTTTCAGTAACAGTCCATGGTTCTAACCAGACTTGAAAAGAAGAATAGCAACTTGGCCGAGGTAGAAGTAGATGAAGTGCTTGGTCTCATGAGTCACGTAGCTGCCAAAGTTCCTTCCCACAATGCAGTGCCACGTGGGATTGTATTTCTTGTCAAATTCCTACAGAATAGAGAATTAGAAAGTCAGCGTTTTCATGGTAATTATACTAATATTGTCTAACAGTTGGGGAGTTTTTTTTGGCAATGATTTGTCACTTGTTAACAAGTATCACTTTTGGAAGAAGGCAATTAAGGAGCAGCATGTGCTCTAAAGCACAAGGATCATCTGTCACTTTATAACTCATCTGCTGCTTAGTCATAGAAAAAAAAAGGTGTTTTCAAGCAGAGCAGGAATAAGCTTAAAACATATGTTTGGGGAGATTACTTTTCCCCTAAAGTCATGCCATGATCTCAGCCAATAACTTCTAAGAATTTGTCTGCTTGTTCTGAATCTCCAACGAAAATGGTAATTTGATTTCATCAGCTATTTTTCGTAATAAGGATGCTGAAAGGACACTTGATGGAAAATTCTCTGCCACATCCCTGACACCTGGTCATGAGATGATGATGTGACACGCTGCTGGCAGGAGCCTGCTACAAATAAACTCCTGTGTAAGGTCTACAGCAAGCAGACCCATGCAGTCAGTGGATTTTACTGCAGCACCTAACAGCTGTCAGCTGAAGAGATTCTTGTGAGGACATGGAAGTTTCTGTTCTGCTCAACCAAACCCTTTAGCTCCTTGCAGCTCAGTCAGGCTCCCAGTAGGAGTCAAGAGAGAAAATGTGATGAACAGTAAGCTATGAACCATCTGTTCAGCATTAGCATGAACAGCTTGTCTTACATGTGGTGGGAAAGAAAAAAAAACCAAACCCACTTATTACATGGTCTGCAAACCATCACTCTTTAAATAGGCTGCACAGAGCCCGTGTCTTGTACCAGCTCATCAGTCACAGGAACAGTCAGGTGCCACTCTCTGCTCAGCTGGATAATGAGACAGTGGCAGAAAAGGTGTAAGGCATAAGAGAAAAGCAGAAGGACCTAGCAAGGTCCACATAAAGGGTGGGGAAAGGAACAGAAAGAGAGAAAGTCTAACTGGATTATCTAGTGCCTCTATAACTCGTTTCTCTAGAGCTGCTTGCCTAGCAGCGTTCTTCCCAATTGATTTTTCATGAGCACATTACGAGCCAACATCTACCTTCTTTATGTGAGCAGCGATGTCCTTCTCAATGTTGTATTTCTCCAGGGCTTGAGTTGCACACTCCACCGAGTCTTGCTGCATCTCTTCTGACATGTCCGCATTTTTGATCACTGCCTTTCGATCACTCATGATTGCCTGCTGGGAGAAAAAAAAGAAGGAAATTCAAAGTTGCAGAAGCACCTGCTGCCAAGCAGCCCCACAGGTATCGCCATTCCCAGCGCGCTCTCGGGCGCCGCGCGGTGCCCCCGCCGTGGCCGGGGAGCCCTGGCCGGGCACGGGCACGGCCCCGGGCACAGCCCGAGCAGCGGCGGCTCCAACGCCGGCTCACGTTCAGCGCCCGCTCTCCGGCCGGGAGCCACACGAGCACCGCCGCCCTCCCGGCCCTGCCCAGCCCCGCTCCAGCCCGGCAGCTCCGCCAGAGAGCGCGGCCGCTCCACCGCCCGGCCCGGCGGCTCTTCCCTCCCCCGAGGAAGGCGAAGAAAGCCCGGCACGCACGGCCAAGGGCTCGGAGCCCTGCATGGCTACAGCGTGCCGCTGGCAGCTGCTGGAAATGCGGGAAAACCGGAGGCGGCGGCCGGGGAAGACGCCAGACACGGGGAAGCCGCCGGGACACGCGGGGTGCCGGTTCCGGGATGGCCGAGTCTCTCTCTGGGGGCCGCCCGGGCCCCGTCGCTCACCGTTCGAGCGCTGCGGGACCGGCGCGCTGCAGAGCTGAGGGCGCTGCGCTCTGGTCCGTGCGCGCCTCGCAGCGCCTCTTGCCCCGCCCCCTGAGCGCCGGCCGCCCCCATTGGCCACCGGCACCGCCTCCCGGGCGCCCATTGGCCAGCGCTGTCTGTCCCCGAACGCCCATTGGCTGCGGCGCGGCACCCGGCAGGGTTTTACTGCAGCGTTGTCTTGCGGCCCGGGATGCCCCGCGCCGCGTCCGTTCCCATGGCGACCGGCGGGATGCGGGGAGGTATCGGGAGCACAGGGCGCATGGTTTGGGATGGTCACGTAGATTGGAGCTGTATGGAAAGCTTCCAGTCCTGACTCCCGTGCTACTGGTCTGCTGCGCCAGGGAAGGTTTAGGTTGGACATTTAGGAGGAATTTCTTCAAAGAAAGGGTGATTGCTGCCCAGGGAGGTGGTGGTGTCACTGTCCTGGAGGTGTTTAAGGAAAGACTGGACATGACATTGAGTGCCGTGGTCTGGTAGACATGGTGGTGTCCGGTCACCAATTGGACTCGATGATCTCAGAAGTTTTTTCCAATCTAATTCTGTGATTCTGTGTGGCATCATTAAGTGATCCTGGGTAAAAAACTTCCTCCAAGGCATTCTAATATGTCCACCAGCTTCTGTCAAACACCCTTCTGTAGTTGATATGTGGGCCCCAAAAGCCATTTTATTAATTGCCCCAGCCTAGATCATATAGATACTGAGTTTAACCAATAATCTCTGTAACAGAATTGTTTCTCTTTGAAACATGCTTTTGTTGGGAACAGCCCTTTCAATAGTACGTGATATTACTGAAAGGATACTGGGATATTATCTGGGGCAGCTATTTCAGTAATATGCCCTTTACTGAGAGTGAAGCCCACCCATGTCAAAGGAAGGAGTTCCATAGCTTGTGAATGGCACTTGATCACCTATCCTGTTCACTTGTCTGTTTTCAGTTGTGTTTTTTCAAGTCACACTAAGTGACCTCTGATAGAAATCTCTGTCCCATGTTTACCAGGTAGGATCAAGTCAGCTGAAAACTTTGTTCCTTTAGTGAACCAAATATATCAGACTTTTATACCATCTTTTGCAGACCTTGCTATTTTTGCAACTCTTGCCTTTTTTTGTTTGTGTTTGGTTTGGGGGTTATTTTGGTTGGTTGGTTGGGTTGGTTTTGTTTTGGTTGGTTTTTTTTGTGTTTAAATGAAGCAAGATGTTTTGGTAGCTCCTCAGTGCTCTGTTTTCTTAGTTTCACTCTCCCTGGGGCACTTTCTGCTTACACTCTTGTCAGCAGATAGAACACTGTTGTTGAGTCTTCCACACTTCGGTGATCTGTTAATAACAGGACTGAACCATGTCTACAGCAAACAGCACAGGAAGACTTAAAAGAGGTTTTCAAATACTGGCTGGTAGGACTCCTATTTCCTTGTAGAATTTTTTTAAAAACCCACCTCAAGAGCAGTCATTCACCTCACTTGAAATGTAAATATTTTGCATATTCATACAGCATAGTTACCTGCTCAGAGTCATGCAGCACAAAAGCAGCGTAACTGCAAGCAACTCTTTGCTTTTGGAAACTCTAAGGCAACCTCAGAAGAATATACTGCCCCCAGAAATACTGAAACTGCATAATGTAACACTTTTGTCACTCTAGAATATCTCAGGAATAACTCCTGACTCCCAGGTTTTAGCATTCTAATTAGAGATGGAGTTCACAACTTTGCTTGCGTGCTAGAAACATGAAGAAGTTTTGAGTGGTCTTGAGGCCAAAGTAAGTAATTAATTTCCAGAACTCTGTTCAGTATCTGCAGCATTTGCAGTAGTTCTTTGAGTACTGGACAGTTTTGTGCTGACAGAATGGAACCATTTAACAATCTTCCAAATGCTTCCACTGAACTTCAGAAACGCCCATGAATCTCTGAGGAGGTGGTTGTGTTTGGTAGCTGCAGGCAAATTTCTCTGCATTTATTAAGAAATGGTTTGCTGAAGGAACAATTGTGATGACGACTGCAGGAAATGTCAGTGTGGGTGAGATACATGTTGTTAATGAGAAACATTAAAGCCTGAGATACATTAGAGTCCTACTAGTTAATCAAGAATACGTAAGTACAGTTTCCTTCAGGACAGAGCTGCAGGGAAAGGCAGAACAAACAAACACAGGAGATGATAGCTGGGGCAGAGGAGGTGCTGAAGAAAACAGGGTAATGGATAAGGCATCTCATGAGATTCCTCTCCCAGATGGACGTTAGGCTGTAAGCATTTTTCGTGAGATGTTTTTTTTTTACTCTGTGTTGCACAACCTATCATTGTATGAACAGAGATTTTTTCCTGGGGCTCCTAGTTAATACCAAAACATAAAATAAACATTATTAGCAAAAAAACAACTTCCATTTTCTTTCCACAAAAGTGAAGAAATCCTACATTGAAATTTTCTTTGTAAACCTGGGATTTTTATGCAAGGGCTTCCAATCCATTTTTATATCCACAGGTTTGTGGTGGTAGAAAAATGTCAGCAGGTCCAAGTGAGGTTATCTCCATGGTCTCCAGAGAAACTGGATCCATTTGCTGAGTCCTGCAGTGAATACAGGTGAACAGCACATGAGGGATGTCTCTCCCTCTCAAAGTGCAGCCAGGGCCCAGTGGGGCTCAGCACCACAGTGTTAGACCCACTTAGGGGCTGACATGCCCTGCCCCACAGGCAGCTCATCTGCCCTCTGTAAGCTTTTCTTTTTGGTGGTTGCAGGTGTCTGAGTCAAGGTTGTAATTCCCTTATTCGTGGTGAAGTTCCATCAAACCCCTTCATTGAGGAGATGTGTGTTTTCCACTTTAAATGCAGTTTGTGCTACAGGGAACAAGCATCAGGCAGTCTGTTCTCTCACTGGAGTGTGTGGGAGTAGCACTGAACTGGCAGTTTTAAGTTTAGCTGCATTGGGAATGTGGGATCATCTTGTCAAAATCGTTGGTTTAGTTTTTGCCTTCAAATAGTTACTTGATGCTATTTCTGGGTTAAAAGCTCTTGCAGCCATGCAGTTCCCTCTCAAATTCCTTTTTTCTGTGTAACATTCTCTTTGATGGTCAAAGAGGAAGCCAAAATGGATAGATCAAGGGAGGACTTCTCAAAGTGGGAATTACCTGATATTATGATTGTGGTATTAATCATATTCATTGATTGATGGATACTTCAAAGTCTTTCCTTATTCTGATGTATATATGCATCATAAACTACTTATAGCCTGAGCTTGTTTATTTGTAAAACTTCAGCATTTGCAGGGTCTGAATCTTGACAAGTCCGAGACTAAAGCAATAATACAGTGTTACAGCTTTTCAGAGGATTGGATTAGTGGTGTTAAATACAGGCTTTATTTCAATACTCTTGAAAGAATTCAAGTTTGATAGTAATTACATGTTTTAGGCATCTATGTGAGTATATTATGGATGCTTAAACAAATAATAAATTAATTGCACAATTAAGAGTGGGACAAGGGTTTGCTCTCACCTCCAGACAGCAAATTCACTTTGCCAAATAAAAGCACAAAGGTCATCTGCCATGCTGCCATCCAGCTTCAAAGACATTGACTGTTTCAGCAGCACTACTAAAGTTTTACACCCTCTTTCATCTGTCTTCCAAGTGCTCTTCTTTTGAACAAAATACATGCCAGGGTGTTTCAGCTGTCACTGTGCAAAACTTTGTTTTCTCCAAATAAAATACTGGAAGGGCATTTGGGCTCTGGGCTGTCACTTAGAGCCCTGCAGGTAAGTGTTTCGTCCTTGCAGCTTTTCTAAAGGGATGTTACCTGAGGGAAAACAAAAAGACAAGATGTATGAAGCCAGCAGTAAGTTACTTTGTGGGCAGGACACCCTGGCATGGAAGTGTTTCTCCAGTTTACTCCATGTACAGGCTGCCTAAATATCCCGAGAAAGCCAGGAAAGTAAGACCTGTCTGACTTCCTGTCACTTCTCAACATGTGCAGTAACTTCAGAGTCAGGTCAGGCTCTGTACTGCTTCTGGACCAATAAACTGCACATTGTTTTACACATATGGCTACAGTAATGTCTTTGAGTATTCCCTATTATTGACTAGTATTTCTGAAAGTAAATGCAGCTGTGGCAGGTTATTTTCTTCAGGTTAATTCAGGCGAGATTAAGAGATTTTTGTAAGCAAGTCAATACCTGGTGGAGCTACAAAATACTCCTCTACTGTCTCTCTGGCATTTTCCAGCAGCTCTTTGGTGCAGTTGCCTTCTGTCACATCATCTTCTCTGAGATACAGACACCTGAAGGACAAAGATTACTGGTTGTCTTTAAGCTATTCTGTGAATATGAAGTAGGAAGGGTGGATTATCTCTAAATCTGGTTTTGGTCTCTTAAATAAACACTGAGACAAGTACTGGAACATTTTGAAGCACCCAAGAATGCCACTTGCAGGGATTTGGGGAGCAGTGTGACAATTAAGACAGATGAAAGAACTCAAGTTCACCTTTGCTTTGCTCACACATAAAAATCACATGTGCCAATGACAACTTTCTCCCACACAAAACCACAGGAAGACATTTGGAGCAAAGGGGCCACACGCATTGTGATTCCCAGGGGAAAAAGGTCACAAAAGCGAACATTTTGATGCAGTAACTGATAAAAGGAGGCTGCTCTGATTCACCACCTGTCCTCCAGCACTGAATCCATCGGTTCCACGCCGTCAGTGTTTACTTCATGAAGCTGATCAGCAAACTGGATCGCTTTCTGCAGCCGCTCCACGCCCTCCGAATCCCGGAAATCCACCAGCGCCAGGTGCTCCAAGTGGTCCAGCACTTCCACCGACACTTTCTGCTGTACAAAAACATCAGTACAGACAAAAGAAGTAAAAAATCAACAGGTTTAATAGTGCTGCTTTCTTTTAATTAGAAACTTGCTACACGTCAAAAACGGAGTTTACAAAGAATCCTAAAATCGTTAAGGCTGGAAAAGACTTTTAAGGTCATCAAATCCAAGCCACCGGTAGGGACACGCAGATTGCTGTCACTTTCTTGGGAAATTCATTGGCGTTTTATCCTGTTCCCGCTGTCCCAGCTCGTGAGTGGCGGAGCGGCTGCGCGGTGGTACCGGGGCCGGTACCGGGGGCGGTACCTGGGGCGGTGCCTGGGGCCGGTGCCCGCTGTGCCGGTGCCCGCTGTCCCGGCTTGCCGGGCCCCGCGGGGGGACCCGCCCGGCACGGACCAACCGCGCGAGGGACAGCACGCGCATCGCGCCTCCGCCGCCTGACGTCACATCCCCGCGCGTGACGCCGCCGGCGCGCCGGATGTGCGTCACTGGGCGGCGCGCGCGGCCCGGCCCGTCCTGTCCCGGCGCGACCGCCGCGATGAACAGCGTGGGCGAGGCGTGCACGGAGCTGAAGCGCGAGTACGACCAGTGCTTCAACCGCTGGTTCGCCGAGAAGTTCCTCAAGGGCGACAGCGCAGGCGACCCCTGCGGGCAGCTCTTCAAGCGCTACCAGCTCTGCGTGCAGGTGCGTCCGGCCCGGGCCCCGAGCGTCCTTCCCCTGCACTGATCCTTCTGAGCGCCGTCCCAGGAGCAGCCTCAGGCCTCGCCAGGGACACCGACACGCAGCTCTGGGTTTGTCTTGCCCCGTGTCTGTCGGTCACGACATGGAATATTGGAATATTTTACAGGCTTCTCCTGTTTTTATTGTACATGACTTCTTAAGGCTGCTCTGTAGAGGCTGCGGCACGGTTCTGTTAGAGGGACAGTGAGTTCTCGGTACATCCTTCAGCAACTGTAACATTGAAGCTTCATTCAAACTAGCTTTCAGACTACTTTTTCTAGATTTTTTTTTTTAGATGATTTCTATTCGGGCAACAAGCGATAGGACAAGAGGTTATAGATTTAAGCTGCACCAGGGAGGTTTAGGTTGGAATTAGGAGGAATTTTTTCACAGAAAGGGTGATCAGACTTTGGAATGTGCTGTCCAGGGAGGTGCTGTACTCAGAGCCTGGGCGTGGCTGTGGTCTGGTTGACATGGTGCTGTTGGGTCATAGGTTGGCCTTGATGATTCAGAGGTGTTTTACAACTTGATGCTGTGGCTCTTGAGTTTTTTACCAAAGATAAAACCATGGAGCCCGATAAAGAAATGCCGAGTTTAATTGTTTGATTTTCTTTTTCTTATTTTCAGAAAGCAATCAAAGAAAAGGACATACCCATTGAGGGCCTGGAGTTCATGGGCCCAAGTAAAGGAAAAACTGAAAATTCCTCTTGATGTTGGCTGTATGGGTGGAGTCACTAATAGGAGCCTTTGGACTAAGCAGCATCACCAGGTGTATCACAGATGCCACCTGGATAAGACTTTTGTTAACTGATTTCTAGGAAGTGATGAATGTTCTCTGCTTGTGAAAACAAACAGCTAAAAGAAAAAAACCTGACTGGATCATGTGGTAACTGATGCCTCCTTTCCAGTGAAAGTGGTTCAGCATCTAACAGCTTAAAAATCCATGTGATCTAACTTCCTACTGAATGTACTCGGTAATGGGGGAATGTTGGTTGGAGATGGTTTCTTTGTGACCGATTTCTTTTGCTTATTTATATAACACTTGAAAGTGTTTAAAAAGAATATGAAAGGGTTAATGCACTTTCTGTCATCTCTGTCGCTGAATTTTGGTGAAGAAGTTAGTTTCATGTCACCCTGAATGCTGAAGGGCTTAAGCACTGTTTTGTGTCAGTTACAGAGATGGTTTAAAAACACTAGTGGACCTGCAACAGCTTGGCTAAAATAAATATAACCAGGTTATATTTTGTTTAAGTAGGTAACTGTGCAGTAGAGTCTGATTGTGACCCCCTAGGAGGGATGGAAGTGGCCTGCTCAGCAGCTGAAGAGAAGGCATTTAATGCAGGGGTTACTTTAACCTTTTCTGAGGTACCAACACATCCATGGACTTGAATTGTCTCTCCTTTTTAGCATTACACATTTTTGTGGTTTGATCCTCACACGAGGCAAAGCTTGCCCCTCTCCTTGCACCAACACAGGTGAAAGAGTAAAAAATATTATGGCCTAGGGACAAAAGATAACTTCATAATCCTAGAATTACAGTGAGCAAAAAAGAAAGCTTCACTCTCTGCTTTTAATTACTCCGAATTATTTGAAGGTTTTACTTTAAAAAAGAAACATCAAACTAAAAAATACAGTTCTCAAACATTACAGCTGGCCTGTCCACACCACAGCTCCTCACAGACCCCAGACACTGAGTCCTGTGGGCCTTGTGCAGATGATCAGAAACTGCTGCAGCCTGAGGCTGTTGTTCCTGTGCCAGTCACAGACCCAGGTGAGCCACACTCTTGTTCTCAGGTGCAGAGAGCTCCTACAGTCTCAGCACAGGGGTTTAATACAGCACTGAAAAAACAGGATGTTGGCAAAACGCTGTGTCACTCAGGTATAAATAAAACCATGTCTAAGGAAAGAAGCTATAAATGCCATTTTGGAGACAGTCAACTATGTAGCTTTTCTTTTTTAAGGAATAACACACAAAACCAGTTTGCTTTTCTATGATCTTCATGTAGGGCTAAATGTAATGTGACTTTGTCAGCTTTAACACAACTGTGCCCTTGTACTTCAGCACAGGAAAACTTGTCTCAGCTATTTTTTACTGGTAAGCAAACAAAACACATAGAATTATGGGGAAGGGCCTCCAGCAGTACCCACTTTGAGATTCTCTCTTGCCATGCATCACTCCTCTCAACAGCAAGATGCCAAAGCAGCTGCTGTATTCTACCTTTTGGGAAGAACCACATTAATGATAGTTGAGATAGAGCTCAGTTTCACATTGTGCAAAAAATACAGAAGTTATAACAAGAACTGGAAAATGGTTAACTTGTAGCGAGCAAAAACCTGAAAGGTTGTACTGGCACAAGCTCAGGCTGTTGGCTCACTTATCCCTTCTACTTCCAGCAGCTTCTACGCAACACAGTACATATTATACAAACATAAAGAGTAGAGCCAAAATTGTGTTTTCTTCTGCAAAACCCGTGTGAGAGACTTTGTGCAGACTGCAGGTTCATGGAAAGCAGAGTGGTGAGCAAGATATGTGCTGATGTAGCTGAAAATTTGAGAGCTGAAGGTGAACAGTGTGAAGGCAGAGCTTAGCTCAACATCTCTGCTGCCACTCCCTCTGCCAGAAGGGACCAAGAAAAAAATCACCTTCATGACTGTTAATAAATATTGCAAAAGCTGATAATGGAGAATGTGTTTCAGTATATATTGAATTTTAATCTATATATCTGCATTCCTGTTTGTGTTATCAGACACAGGAACATGTGTTACCATTCAAACCCCTTTGCTCCTGCACTCTGTCCTCGGTGAAACCTTAATGCTTTATGCAAACACTGAACTAAAAAGCCCCTAAGGATTCAGATAAACAAGTCAAATCCCAAATTCACGTTCAGAGCTGTTTATTTAAAGGACCCCATCACAAGTACACACGGGGGCCACAACACCACTCGGCTTCATCGCAGAAGAAACACAGAGTTTCTGAAACTGTCATCCCAGAAACAATGGTTCCCACTCAACATTCTGGTTCAGGACAGGTAGAGCCAAAGTTCTGGCTGTTGTCAGGATCTTGGTTTTACTCCTCATAACCAGTTGGGAGAGGGTTGGTGTGGGGGTTGTGAAACAGAGTTTTATTCCCATCACCCCAGGGGAAACGCTGTTGAAAGAAGAAAAAAAGTAAGCCGGTGGCAGCTCCTGAACAATCCTACAAGTACCTGAAACTCAAACATCAATTCTCCCAGGCAGTTAGTGACAGGACAAGAGGAAATAGCCTCAAGCTGTGCCAGGGAAGGTTCAGGCTGGACATCAAGAGAAATTTCTTCACAAAAAGGGTTGCTAAACATTGGGATAAATTGCCCAGGCTGCTGGGGTCGCCATTCCCTGGAGATGTTTAGGTATAGACTGGATATAGCACTTAGTGCCATGATCTGGTTGACAAGGTAGAGGTAAATCAAAAGTTGGACTCCATCTCAGAAGACTTTACCAACCTAAACGATCACACAGCTTGACAGGCTGGTGAATTAAGCAAGCTGGCTCCCAGGATGTAGGGAGCAAGAGCTGGAAAACTGTCTCCCTTAGCTGGGAGCCACAGTCTCTAAACAGCAGTCTTTGCTCTTACTTAAACATCCACTGTGCTGTATTATGAGGACCCCAATTCTGAGCATTTGGGATCCCCACTGCTAACTTTTGGATCTGTATTAGTTTAAGTATAGCAGATCTAGGACTGAAACGTTTTTCAGAAAGATATTAGGAGGATCACTCTGGGGTGGGAAGGCCTGTGAATATCACGGGTACTTCATCAGAGCTGTGACAAACCCTTACTGCCTCAGAAACAGCCATGAATTGATATCACCGCCATCTCATGTGGCAATTGAGAAAGGAAAAGAAGCTGTGGCAATCTCAAAGAACGCTCTGCAGCCGTGGAGGAAAAGAGAGAGGGCAGTTGCAGACCGCGGGCAGCAGTACCTTGGTCCTGATGCGGAGGTGGGCGTAGGGCACAAACTCGGGATGCCCGTGGTCGCGGTGTGCCTTCAGGTAGCAGTTCAGCATGCACACAGCCACGCCGGGCAGCGCCACCACGAAGGTCAACGTCTTCCACATGCGGGCTGGGCGGGGGCAGCGGGACAGCAATTAGAACAACCATCACCAGTTTATGAGCACAACTGACCTGACAGCGCGGTAAATGCAATCAGCGCATTAACGAGGCACTAATGAACCCTGTGTCCCGCGCTCGAACGCGGGTCCCCTCCCCGTTTGTAACAGGGATCCGCGCTCACGGTTCAAGCAGCGCTGCCTCGGCGGGGCTCACACCGAGCGCCTGCCATGCCCCGTTCCCGCAGCGAAGGGCACCAGCTGTCAAGGGCAGCGCCGCGCCGGCCGCGGGCCGCAGCTCCGCCCTCGCCCCGCAGAGCCCCGTTACCTCCGCCCTCCTCGTGTGTCGCGGCCGCCGCCACGCCGCGCGCCGGCAGGGAGCGCGGGGCGGCGGCGCCGAGCAGCAGGCGGGACAACCGTCCGAGCGCCGCCATGTCCTCCTGTCCGCACAGCGGGACCGGAACCGGAACCGCCGGCGGCAGCGGCCGCGCTGACCTTGAGCGAAACCGCCCGCGCGCACGCGCCGCCCCGCGCGGGGAGGAGGGAGGGGCTGTGACGTCACTCGCGGTGTGTCCTGAGGGCCGCCCGGCGCCATCTTGGTGCTGAGGGCGGAGCGAGCTCGGTTGGGGATGGGAGCCCGTCCTGGGGCGGTGACAGCGGCAGGGTGAGAGGGACACGGACTCACTTAGGTTGGAGGTGTCCTCGGAGAGCATCGTGTCCGTCCTGTGGCCGAACATTACCGTGTCAGCCAGACCACGGCACTCAGTGCCATGTCCAGTCTTTCCTTAAACACCTCGAGGGTCGGTGATTCCACCGTGATTCCCTGAGCAGCCCATTGCAATGTCTGATCACACTCTCTGTGGAAAAATTACTCCTGATGTCCAACCTTAACCTCCCCTGGTGCAGCTGGAGGCCATTTCCTCTTGTCCTGTTGCTATTGCCTGGGAGAAGAGGCCGATCCTCACCTGCCTACAGCCTCCTGTCAGGTAGAGAGTGATAAGCGATTAAGAGTGAGAAGTGCTGGGGCTGTGCTGTCAGGGAAAACGCTGGGGACATCCCAGGACATCCCAGGCAGGAGGGGATCAAAGGGCCCCTCAAATGGTGCAGTTCTGTTAACACTAAAGTGTTTTTAATTACATAGATTCTTGGGATGATTCTACTGAAATAATAACATGACTTGAATGAACACAAGATCTAAAAAAAATTATTTTACAAATATCTAGATTCTCTTTTAGTTCTTTATTGAAGCCTGATGGTTTGACTTTTGGCAGAAGCTGTGTGGGTGGACAGTACATTTTTCAGCACTTAAAACCCCACAGCAAAATGAGAGGATTCCCAGGGTGCATGTAGAAACTGTAACAGTAAAAAAACAAAGAAACTGAGCTTTTGGGAAGGACGGTGGTAGGGGCAGGTCTGAGAGGAATGACACGAAGGAATTGTGTTTTATTCCAAACAAGGTTGTTGTTGGAAGGAGGAGGTTTGCTGCTCATGTGCACACCTTGGTGCCATGGAATTGGTCACTTCTCTGTTGCCAAGACCAAGGCACGCAGTGTGGCATGGCCATAAGATGGTGGGAAATGTGTTTGCTGCTGGATTTCTTTACCCATTTTCACTTGGAGCAGGGCTTGTGTCCAATTTACTGTGTAGCATAAAGGAATGGTAAGATAGCCAGAACCTTGGAAGGCTGTTGTGAAACACACCTTGCCATAAAGATATTGCTCAGTTATTTACTTTATCTGGACACTGTAAGCTTTTAAAAGTGCTTTGGTTTCTTTCTTCTTCTCTTATTTTTTAAAATTACTATTACCTCTTTCAGTACTTTGCTTTTGTATTATTTTATTTAATAAAATAAAACAACTTTGCTTCCATACTGAAAGAAGTTATTCCCAGGTGGTACTGTGTGTACCTGCAGAAGTGTTCTGTCATCATGGGCATGATGTATTTTGTACAAAACAGCTCTCAAACCACTGGGGCACAGCTCTAAGATCACACACTCTTGCTTTGCTAAATCCACATTGGAGGTAGATTTTGCCTTTCCACACCTTCATCCTTTGGATTCAGGCTTATGAGATATCTAACACATCAGACTTTTAATTTAAAAGGAATTTGCATGTGGTTTTTTGGGGGAAAGCAGAAGACTTGAGAATTATTTGGTACAATATTTCAGTTATGAAACTAAGATTAAGTTCTGTGTCCTAAAGCAAATTTGTAGGGGAGCTATGTAAACAAAACTACTCGTTTGTAGCAAAAAGAACTTTAAGTAAGCAACAGACACTAATGTTTACGAATGAGAGAAAACAAAAAAATCAGGAAAACAAGCAAACATCTGTCTAGGATGAGGAAAAATTCTCTCTAAAATAAAACAGATTTGTGAGCTGTGCTGCTGCTGCTGCAGCCTTAAAACACAACATGCAAGTGTTCAGCAGGAGCTGAGAGTAGCCAAGGTTTGTTTCTCCCAAGTTCTCCCTGACACCTTTACTCCTCTGACAGCCTGGAAAATCCTCATTGGAGAAGGCAGTAGTGGCAACTCTTAGCACAGCTGTCCCAAGTGCACCCTGTCTCACCCATGTAGCTCCAAAGGGCTCGTGGAGAGCAACAAAAATGGGGTTTGAGTCTGTCCTGAAGCTGAGTGTGGTAGCAGGTTCATTACAGTCTCAGTTACACTGATTTCAAATGGGTCTGTCTTAGTCTTCATCATCCCAACAGCTGTGATCAATCTCTGTATGAGGTGTATCAGGAGTCTAGTGGGTCTGATTCACATCTTTAAATGTAAATTAGGAGTGACTGCTGGGAGACACAGAAGATTTCTTAAGAATAATTTATTTTAGCTGAGGGGAGACAGGCAGGTATTGAAAGAAACCTAGATATTTTAAGAGTATTGTGAATAATGTTTTGATGTAGCTGTATGAAATGTGTTTAACTCTACAATATGTGATGGTTATTATCACTGTGATGATTGAAGTCCTCCTGACAGCACGTGTTTTTACAAAGGTGTGTGGAAAATTAGGGAACAGTCAGCTCTGTCTCAATTATTGACCCATGGCATGGGAAACCCCTCTTGTACTCACTACTGTGCCTTGCAGAAAAGGTTTCAGGTGGGTTTTCCCCAGCTGACCTATCTGAGGGCCTAAAGCATGATTTAGAAAATAGCTTATCACCTTTAAAAATCCAGGCCTAAATCCAGCATTTTGAGGAACTTTAATCAAGTATATTTTTACAAAAGATCCAACATCCCAGGAACTTTCTGAGTGCAGAAATGCTACAGAGCTAGCTCTGAAAAGTGAGGGGAAAAAAAAAAACACAAGAAAACCCCCAACCATATATATATATATATATATGTATATATGTATGTATGTCTCTGAAGTGGTAGTAGGCAGTGCCTGAGAGAAAGCTGTTTCAGAGCAGTGGTGGGACAGGTGGAGGCCAGGCCAGAACTCTGTAAGCTCACTTGGCTGCCCAGTGCCAGCCTCCTGCTGGGCGGGCACCAGTGCCATGTGACACTCTGGATCACGCCGCTGTTCTGTTCAGCACAATTTGAACGGTTGCAGCGAGCTGGTAGAGGTGGAGCTCAGTAGAGGTGATGCACTACAGTGAAAAGGAACATTTGTAGTGCAAAAACAAGCTCGGGTTTACATGGATTGTGCACAGAAATGCTTGTGGGAGCACAAAGCTTTGGCTTTCGGATGATGGCCCTTAAATGTAATGAGTTTTGAGAACCTCCATCCCATTCTGATTCTGAATCAAAGGCCATTTGCCAAAGACTCGTCTTTCACCCTTCTTTCTGTTCCTTTTCCCAGCTGCAGCGGTGGGTGGCAGAGAGAGGGCAGGATACCAGCGTGAGTCGCGATGAGCTGGGACGAAAGTACCGCGGCACTCGGAGCAATGCCGGCCCGGCCCGCCTGGTGGCAAACTGCTTTCACTGGAAGTGCCTCTCCGTTCACCAGGTCTGGGAACAGCAAATGCGCTCTCTGGGATTGCAGGCTGTAATCTCATCCCCCTGCATTTTCGCATTTTCAGGGCCCTGCTCATTCCTCTCGAATAGCAATATTGCCTCCATCAGATACTGTCTAAACAAACGCGGAGTTCGTGCTGCAGAGATAGCGTCTGTCTCAAACTTCACAGAGTTTCTGGGGGCAAAAGTTTTCTTCATCTTCTCCCTGTAGTCCTGGAACGGCAGAAATCAATATTCTGACATCTGTAAATCCTTTGTTCCCCTTTTCACCACGGCTTTATCAGCTTTGGGAGGGAGGGATGGGGGGAAGAGGGCGTTGAGAGACCCATTGTCCCTTCTCTCGGGAATGATCTGGAACTACTATGCAAATCTTCATTTGAAGACCCTGGGAACTGGGGGAGGGCTTTAGCTGCGAGCTCAGTGGGAGGGGAGCTCTGAATCCCTGCTCACGCTCTCTTGCCTAGTGCAAGGAGCTGGGAAGAGTCTTTTGAACGAGCAAAGAGACATTTTGTGCTTTGTGCGCTCCTGTGAGGCTTTGCACTCTTTATGTCTCCTGTTTTGTGCCTTTTTTTCTGCCTACTTCTTTTAAATGTTTGCATAAGAATTGGGGGTGGGGGGAGAGATCCAAGAGCTGCGATGAAGTCAGAAGGGTGCAGGGTGCAGCAGCACTTCTGCCCCACTCTCACACCCTGGAGTCTCCCACCAAGCAGTGGAGCAGCTGCAGCGGTTCTAACACACCTACATCCTGGTTACTGGCATTAGCATATGGCACAGGCACACATTCAGTAAAGGAAAATATTCAGCTGGTCAGAAGTGGAGTAGAATAATTTGCTGTTCTGAAATTATCATGTTGTAGCCAGGTCTTAAGAAGCTACCTCTTACAGGGGCAAAGACCCACAGAGCAGAAACCTGCTCTGTGAAACCCTGTGGTCTGTCCTGGCTTGGCTCCGAGCTCTGTGTCACCTGCTTTGTATTAGGGCAGGGTCACAGTAACTGCCAAGTTTTCTGCAAGTTATGTAGGGTCCCTGTAGGCCTCATGGAAGAGGAGATATCCTGGTCTGGCTTCGTAGCCACGTGGATGAGCAGGACAGTGGGGGAGGGACAGTTCAGATACATATCTAGGCATTTTTGTGTTTATAGTTACTGTAAAGGTAGTCATAGTCCTTTTGATTTACTGACCTTCATTTTCAGGTCATCTGTCTAGTCGTTTATTTTTCAAACTTTGAGGGGTTTAATGTTCCAGAAAACTAACGTTTACTTTTGAACAATGGCAGCACTGGAAAGCGCAAGAGCACTCTCTCTCTCCTGGATAGCTGAGAAGATGTGACCTTTTAAAAATCTCATCTTCTGTCAAAACCATAGGACTACACGCCCTGAGCCCTGATTCTGTGTTACCTCCCACGTTAAAGTCAAGCAGTGTAAAGCACTGGTGTTTGTCCTGCAAGTACTTTACTGCTTTGTGGAGGGAAAGTGCACCACAAGCTTAGTTTCATATGCACAGTTGGGTCTGAATCTGCTCTCGTTTCCCATGTGTAACTCTAGAATGACTCAGCTGACTGGGGTGAACCTCTGGAATCGTGCTGGCTGGAAACCAGCCTGGACATGCCCTCTGGCTCCTGTAAGTGCCCCCAGCACCTGTGCACGCTCCCGCATCCATGCAGATGCTTTTCTGAGTACACTTGTTTGCATGAGGGCTGGTGTGTGAATGCACATTCTTCTCACCCACGCCTCACATACTCATGCAAACACACATCCTCGAGTGCACACAGCCATTCCTTTTCTCTCATACACGTTTGTGCACATACACAGACCTTTTTGAAAGCTCCTGTTTTCAGAAAGGTTTTATTTATAGGTCCTGCCTAGTTGTGAATGTGAAAGAGAGAAAGCCCCTCAGAGGGTTCCTTTCATGTGTAAATCAGCCTAGGCTGAGAGCACTGGGGTCACTGAGAGGAGGATTTCACTCTTAATTACTCAGAGAGAAAGCAGGCAGGGGACTTTCTCAAACTAATAGGGTTGTTCTCTGCTGGGGAAATCAGCTTGAGACGCCCAAATTTCTCTTGCATCAGACTTCGGGCTCTGATTCACAGGCCTCTTGTGCCAGTAGCAAGAGCTGTCTATGTGGCATTCGGAACAAACACTTCAGCTTCCAAAACAGCTTACTTATTAAAGATGATTATGCTCACTCTAATAATTGAGTGTTCCTTGGAGACCAACAGAAGAGCTGACCTAGCTTGCTTTGTTTTTATGCTACTTTTATTGACAAATATATTAGTCCGTCATACGTGTATCTGTGACTCCATCTGAGCACCTCAGTATTCTTTCAGACCAGAAAACTCACATTCTCTGCCAAGTAGGAAAATGCTGTCCAGAGATTAGTCCAGTGAGCAGGACTCTGAATTTGAACTTGAAACCAGCACTGAATTCCCAGTTCAGCCACCGAATGCCTTTGTATCCTTAGCTGTGGAATGGAGTAATCTCTCTGGAATGGGACCGTTAAGAACTAAAGTCAATATGTATTGTGATAGTCTTGGTAATAAGGCTGTGAATGCCAAGGTAAATGGGTGTGTCTGAAGAGATGTGTCTTTTTCCTGGGATGCAATACAAGCACGGGGATTCCTCTGCTGAAGTAGCATTGTCACCTTTCTTCTCTGATCATAAAACGGAATCTGGAAATCTACTGCAGAGATGAGAACTCCCAGTCACAAGTCACTGAGTTGTCTGGAGGGACTTCAAGACTGCTGGAGCCACCACACACTAACAGAAGGTCTGGCTGTCAGTAGCTGCAGGGAAGAAATCTGTGTTGTCAAGTACATACTCATACAAGCATGTGAGTGTGCACTTACATGTTTTAACTTCACTTGACGAAATTTACACCTTCTCATCTGTACCTCCTTTTCATATATGGCCTCTGCTTTTCTGAACAGGAAATAAATGTGTTTGGGGCTGAACATTCCCAGTCCATGCACAAATAGCCTTCTGGGAGCCTTGATTCAGGATTCTTGGAGCTGCCTTAGTTCAGCTTGCCTGGGAAGCTGAAGGGGTTTGTCTGGGAGCACCTGTTTGAGGATGCTGGCTCATAGTAGTGGGAGCCCTCGGCAGATGAGGTCAGCAGTCTGAAGAATCTGCAGAGGTCAGAGGGAAATGAGTGGGTCATTTCTTTTGCAAATGAAGAGCTGCAGTCTGGAGCAGCCTTAGCAGAGCCCAGCCTGTGGGTCCAGGCTGTTCCTTTTATGAGCTGATGGAAATGGGGCCCAAAAGGACTTCCCTGATGGAGTTCTGTCACAACCTTTGTTATCTTTCCCTCTTGCAGCATGCACTGGGTATAGAGTATAGAGTATGGGTTGGGGGTTATCCTGGCTACCAGCACACTCAAGAGGATGAAGGTTTTATGGCTGCATAGGAAACCTTGGGCTGCAGGGTATCCTTATTGCCATTCCAGGAGGAAAGTCTTGGTTTAAGATATGGAACACGTGTGTATTTCTGCTTTAGTGCTCCTTTTTACCCAGCCTACACTAAAATGAGTAAATCCAAGGGCTGCTTTAAAATAATGCACATAACTGACTAATGGATTAAAAAGCCTAGATTCTGGTCTTCCTTCTGGTGGTAAATTTTCAGTTACTCTGCAAAGCCCTATGAATGCCTATACCTCACTTTTTCTGCAAAACACTGAAGAAAGGTAGTGTTATCTCTTTTTTTGTGACATCTTGAGGGTTTGGGGTACAGAATGCTTAATATATGTAAAATATTGCTGTCAGCATTGTCTGCCAGTGAAATCTCTTTTCGTCTACTTTTATGCGTTGCTTTCTCTGAATTGTTGATTTAGAATTAATTTTATTGTTATATAAACAATGTCAGTTTTCTCTTGCCATTTTTGTTTTGCTTTCTCGCAGACCACCGGGGAACTCCTCTAGCTGTGACATAGTAATAGGAGATGGAGACACCTCGAGGAGAGGGTCGAGACCAACACCAGCAATTACAGTCAATAACATCCCGACTTGCCTCGATTACAGGTTTGTGTGTGATCTGTGCATGTCATCTTTCCAATGTACAGCTATTTGCAATGAGGCAGGACATGAAAATAACTGTCTCCTTTGTAGGAGCTCTAGGAGCATCTTCCTATTATTATCATTGTCTTTTCACAGCCTCAGATAGAGTAGGGCAAGGTAAGGGTTTTAAGGGAAGGCAGCTAAGGTTGAAGTAAATGTACTCAGGGTTTTCCCTCACTGCTGTGGTGTTACAGCCATGACAAGCAGCTAGAAGTTAGAACAGTCTTGGGACTGCCAGAACTTACACTAAAGGGAAACATGAACTTATGTTTAAATTTTACTTCTCAACCTCTGCTGTGTGTGAAGGGTTGTTTTTTATGGCTTTCATCTCTATTTTCCTTTAGAAACCTCAGGAGAACTGTACACCCTTCAAATCTGTGTTGATGTGTTTTAAATGCATGGTATGGAGCACATCCACTCTCAGTAGGTTGCAGAAAGGGACCATAAAATCATAGCACATCTTTGGAGGGGTAAGCTTGTTCTTTATTTCCTAGGAGCATCAGCCAGGTTTACACCACTTTGTATAGGAAGAGCTGCAGGACAAGATGAATTGCAAGACAATTCCATGTTTGGGGTAAGGCTGAGGTTAGCTGTGGAGCCCGTGTCCAGGCAGTAATTTGACAGCAGATACGGGCACACAGTAGTGCAGGCTCTGAAAATCGCAGAAGCCTGCTGAGTTATTGTGAGCTGGAGGAGCTTTTCTGTTTGTGGGCACATGGGTCTGCCTGCCTCACATTGTATAGACATAACTGAGACATAAAGGAGGCTGGCAAATTGCAGAACACTGATGGAAGGGGGGACAGGGGGCTGAAGAAGAAAAGTTGAGAGCTTGCAGACAAAGGGCTCAGGCCTAGTTGTGAATTCCTAGCAGGTACTTGGTCTTTAAATGAAAACGTTTGTCAAGCAACATACTGATTTAATGTGGGAATTGGATGGATATCTGCAAAGGTTTTTTGGTTTGTGGTATGATCACAGGAGATTTAACAGAGAAAGCAGTTTTACTTTCTCCTAAAGTATGCATTTGTTCATGTACCAAAACTATATAGGGCAGGCAGTATAGATGACTGCACACAAAGTGAGACACATGATACACATAATGTCTCTACAGATTTGGACTGATTGTAAATAAGGCATATAATGTGATTTCCTTCTGGGAGTGTCCAACCATACCATCAGCAGCATTGGTGGATTATCCAGCTGCACTTGTATCAGCTGCACTTTGCTACACCTGGCTGCTGGTCTGTGTCTCCTGTCCCACAGACCCACTCCTCTTCTACCTGGACAATGCACCTGGCATTTCCATTATGAGCAGCAGCTTTCTTAGACCCTTCCTTATGTGCTGTCACTGCACTGGGACCTCAGTGTCATGATGTAGTGCCTTGGCTGTGCTCAGGCTGCGTGTCTGCGTTGTGCCTGTCACCAAACTGCTGGGACAGATGCATTCCACAGAGCACAGCCAGCAGCTCTGTCTGGGCTGTGTGTAAGCCCTTTTGGTGCCTGCTGGGAATGTTACAGGCTCTGCACAGCAGCTTAGGAAGCAGTCCCACTATCATACCTCTAGCTGATGCACAGGCTTGTAGTATTTTTAGATTGGACCCTCATTTCAAATTTGTTTTTGTTTATTTGTTTTTAAACTTTCAAAAGCTTTTTCTTGGACCCTGAACCATTCCTATGCTTGAGCCTTGTGAGTTAGTTAGTAAGGGCTCACAAGTTTTTGGTAGATGTGTGCAGAAAATAGCTACAGGGTTGGTCATTCCTGTAAATCATTGGACTCTTCATAAATTTAATTCTGGGCTTTTCCTTAAAAGCCCTCTCCCAAACTGGACACAAGACAATGGACACCAGCAGGCACAGCTCCCAGTGACTAGGATATTGTCACATATCCAAAAGCCTGGTGGGAGGAGCAGACATTAGGTCTGAATTCATCCTGGCAGGGAGATTTGGCTGAGAGAGAAGGAAAAGAAGGTCAAAGGCAGCTCCAAGGAAACGGCTTTGGTTTAAAATGTTTCATTAGATTTTTCACACTGGAAATATAAAGTGAATACAATTGAGAATGAGAATACAATCACTTGGCAGAGAAGCTACATTTAACAGCCTGTATACTTTCAGTGCTCTATATGGAAGGAGACATGATATATCCCTGGCTACCTTGCAAAATTATGGGTTCCTCTTCATAAATGTGGCTTTTTTCCCTAAATATTTTACATATTTTGGAGGGGTATTTAATCAATATTGATAAAATATGTTCTTTTTTCAGTAGATCATTGCTCTCTAATGTATCCACATAAACTTTGCAGGGCAGACTGGCTTTATCTGAGCAGTATATCAGTGTCCCAGTGCAGCTGGGAACACTTTTGGGATGCTCACCTCACATTTTTTCCTTTCCTTTCCTTTCCTTTCCTTTCCTTTCCTTTCCTTTCCTTTCCTTTCCTTTCCTTTCCTTTCCTTTCCTTTCCTTTCCTTTCCTTTCCTTTCCTTTCCTTTCCTTTCCTTTCCTTTCCTTTCCTTTCCTTTCCTTTCCTTTCCTTTCCTTTCCTTTCCTTTCCTTTCCTTTCCTTTCCTTTCCTTTCCTTTCCTTTCCTTTCCTTTCCTTTCCTTTCCTTTCCTTTCCTTTCCTTTCCTTTCCTTTCCTTTCCTTTCCTTTCCTTTCCTTTCCTTTCCTTTCCTTTCCTTTCCTTTCCTTTCCTTTCCTTTCCTTTCCTTTCCTTTCCTTTCCTTTCCTTTCCTTTCCTTTCCTTTCCTTTCCCTGTCTGTCTTTGATTTTTCCTGGTGTAACTCAATAAGATAATCATGAACACCCTTTTCCAAAGGGTTAGTCTGTCCTTATTGATTCAACAAGTTCCCTTATTGAAGACAGTTGTTATCTGCCACTTGGGTTTTGTTGCCTCAGGAAATTTCATCTCTCCATGCAGGCAGGGTTGGGAGCTTGGACTGATGCAGACACCTGCAAGACCTGCCAGTGCAGCACCATGGCAGATGTCACCTGTGAGGAGGTAGGAAATGGGGTACCAGTATATCTTGTCTGTGTTCTTCTTTTGGGACACAGTTTGATCAAAGAGCTGAGCAACTGAAATGTCACAGAGGAATATATGGTGTGGGTGGCTTTTTTTATGGGAAGCCAAGATAGTTTACATTTGCATTTTTTCTGGTTTAAGTTATAAGCTAAAAATGTGGAAAGGCTTTGTCATCACATCTCAGTGGCAATTTTCCTTATTTTGGCCTAGAAAGAAGGGTTTCCCAACAGACTGGCAAAACACAAGCACACGTGCAGTGCCCTGCAAAGGTAATTCCTTACCAGATCCTGAAACAGCTGAAGTACAGATTGTCAGTCTTGCACACTGCTAACCTCTGTGGCATATTTGTACCCAGGTTTCTTTGTCAGCACTTGGAATAATTTTTATGCTCTCCCCTGGCTGTGCTGGGCAGTGTGTTGACAGGGCCCTGAGTGCACCAGCTGATTCTGCAACCTCCTACCCCTGTCCTACAGGTTTGGCTGACTGTGTTGGAGGTCTGTCATGATACAGTGGAATGTAATCTGGGATCAGAGTGCTGTGAGAAGAGCTGTCTGCCAAAGAGCTGGGAGAAGCCAGCTGGGGCCTCCCCAGATCCATTGGGAGCCATGGCACAGAGCTGCCCTTGTCCTCAGTCCTCATTTGGTGTGGGCTGTAAGAATGTTTGTGCCTGACTGTGGACCTGGCTGTGCCTGATCCTGCCTTGATTTCCTGGCTTGGCTTCAGCCATGGCACATCCATGTGTGCTCACTGGCTATATGTTGTCACTGTCACCAGGCCTGCTCTGCTCTTCTTGCTTGGTCACTGTGTCTGTGCCCCTTTACCTGAGGTCCCTGCTGTCCTTGCTGCCAGCCCTGCTCGCCTTTGCTTCTCAGGCTCCCCAAGCTTCTCTGCAGCTGCTGCTGTGCCCAGCTCCTGGCATGGACCACAGCACCTCCGTGTGTCTGAGACTGCTGGAGGGGATGGGCAGTGATATGACACACACGATTGCTATGACAATAAGGAAGATGTGGCGTTAGCTTTGCCTCCCTTCAGCTTCCTGAAAAGCCGAAGTGAAATTCAGGTCTATCGGCACGAGCCCAGATGCCGGGAGAGCAGCCGGCAGGAGGAGCTCTCTGGACACGTCGCTGGATCATTCCCAAGCACTCACAGATGCATGTTTCAAGGGCATCACTTTAGATCTGCCTTCTTGGGACTTTCTTGCAGACAAACCACCAACAGCAGAAGACAGGAAACTTCGTGGTATTGCAACCAGTGATTTATTTTAAACTCTTTTTAGACTTTTCTCAACTTGTTTCTCCCACCATGATGCTTTTATCCGTCATAATTTTAGATACTTAAGGTATTCAGGAAGATACTGAGGATTCCTTTTAGTCCCTAGAAGTGGCCAAGTGTTTTATTTTCCAAGAAAGCTAGTGTAAGATTTCTTGGACAGCATCCTAACCGTGGAGTAAAGAATTCCAAAACAATGTTTGTTTTAGCATAGGAAGATATCATTCTGGAGTCCTCATGACCTGCAAGCAAAAACCTCTGAAATGTATCAGTACCACTCTGAATATTGGCTTGACAAAGTTATTCAAACAGTTCTGCTTCCTTGTATACAGTTCACCTTTGTCTTCTGGGAGAAGCAGGCACAGAGGACAGTAGTAGATCTTTTGCACAACACAGTGTTCTCATTAGTTAGGTGCAAAGTGTCGCTCTGCTTCTTAAAGCCAGTCCTGCTGCCCTAAATTTCACAACCCCTATGGTCGTGCCTCTGCACCACCTTTAAAAATAATTAAGTTTTTTTTTTAATTGGTGAATTCTTTACTTTTGTAAGTCTGTCCCTCATTTAGTTACTAAATGGGAACTGGGTGCCTTCTGGTCCTGAATGTTGCTGTAATAATTATTTTGATTCTGAATGTGCCAGAAACTATTCTAATGCATATCAGCGTAAATTAAGTCAATAGAGATTCTTCAAATTTATCCTGGTGTTCAAGAGAATGCAATTCAGGCACTTCAATTTACAGCTTATTAAGTGATCAGAATTAATGAACTCGCAGTGACCTTTTCTGTTCTTGTTTACACGTTTTCTTCCTATTCACTCATAATGTACATGATTTAGAAAAAGCAGAGAGTTGAAAAGGCAGCGTGTGGGTCAGATATGTCCCACGGAGCACAGCATTGTGTTTCAGGCTTTAATCATATTTTCAAAGCTGCAGTGTAGAAATGGCACCTCTGTTGATGCTCAGAAACTCAGCTTGATTTTTAGAACCCTCTCTGCATTCTGAAAGCTAGAAAAACATTTGTACTGAGGAACAGTGAAGGTGTTCTTCAGAGTCACTGGAGTTTAATAGATAGATGCTGAACAATTCCTCCTTTTTTTCTTTTTTCTTTTTTTAAGCTTTTTTTTTTTAGCTTTATTTTTCAGTATAGTACCATATTTTAGCCTGGAGGTTGGGAATATAAAAACCATTGGAACCATCTTTCCTTTTTTTCTGAAATTTGGAAATCGCTTGGGATGTCACCAAGAAAACCTCACATAAACCCTCTCTTTCCCAGGAACGTTATTCTACTGTGATTCAGCTCAGTGTTTGAATGGCAAAAGTTTCCCTTTGATTTTCATCATGTCTAAAGCTAAACTTGTAAGGCTTTGTGCTCATCTGGTCATTGTTTCTCTCTGACTTCATGGTATAGGATGACTCCTAAATGCTTCATCTGATCAACTACAAAAATTTCAGCGACTTTCTATTATTCCTGTGAGAGAGAACACCACTAATTTGTGGAAATACTAGGAATTAAAAAGGGGATTTGTGAAGCAGGTGATTTAGATACCACTGCACTTGAAGATGTGAAGCATCTGGGTGATAGCTCTTGAATACCAATACCTTTATCTCATCTCTGTCTATTGCTCTAGAAAAGTTACGTGAGCACACAGAGAGATCTGTCACCAGATAAATGCAGGGGTTATATGCAACCTCTGCAGAACTGGAGGAGAATCGAGATCCGAAGTTAGAAGGAAAAAGAAACCCTGATGTGAAGGAGTTGAGGGTGCCCTGCTAGAGCAGTACCGTAAGCATGCACAGGAGCCCTCACAGTGGCATTTAGAGAACCCATTTACTCAGGGAATGGAGGTAGATGGGGCATTAAAATGCTATTGTAAGAGAGAATAAGGGATTCCTGAAGAGGAAAATGCTGCGATCACAGCAACACATACACAGCCTGCTTGAGGGCATGCACGTGCCCCAGACATTGCCAGGGGAGCTGAGAAGCTTGGGAAGGTGGCATATGAGGCATTTGTGCTGGGGGAGTGTGAGGCTTATGGAATAAATCCCTGTATGGGAGAGCAAAATCCTGAAAGGAATGGCTGTAGATAGTAAACTGCCCACAAGAAATGAGAAATAGAGGGCAGGCAGCCACCTCACCCTGAGCAACTCTGCTGATGGAGGCAGAGGGTGAGGGGCCGTGGCAGCAGATGGGATAGTTTCAAGATGGGAGGTTTCAAGCCATGTGGGCTGGTCCTGACCATGTATGACTTGTTGGAAACCAGAGAAACTGGTTAGTAACTCAAGCAGGCCAGCGTGGAGCCCAGGGCTGGACAGAGCTCCGAGGAGAAGCACACAAATCACTCACCCTGAATGTGGTCCCTGCAGAGAGCTGGAAGTGCTGTCTGGCTGCTCCCCTCTCTGCTGGTGCAGAGGTGCTGCATCTCAGGGGCTCCCGGGCACTCCCTGGGCCTGAAGGTTCCATGCACAGACAGGTAGTCCCTGGCAGTTGATGTATTTATTCCTAGTTCTTTTTACCTCTTTTGGCTTATGTACTTGCATCCCAATGTTAAAAGATGAGAGAGACTCTCAAAGGCAAGTGTAGAGAATTGACACAATACTCACTGAGGATTTGTAAAAATGGGGGGAGGAGACGCCATGGCTGCATCCAAGGAAGGCAGAGCATGCTGGATTCACAGGACTCAGTTTTAAGTACAAGTGACATAAAATTCCAGTTGAAAAACAAATGTGTCTTAATATGAGTTTCAGATACTGCTCTTTTTTTCTGAATTTGTTAGCTTTATTCTTCTTCCCTTAGTGCTGAGTAAGACAATAACAACAGTGCTAGTATTTCTAAGTACTGTTTCTTTAAAAAGTTCATAAAACTTGTCACAGTACCCTAGTAAAGCTCTTTCTGCTGTGCTATCTAATCCAAAGTAGTTTGTATCAGATTTATGTTCTGGCAGCTCTGTGATAAACTTGGACTCTACCACACTGCAAACACAAAAGATTACTTAAACTTGTTATTGAATTTGAAGGACTCTTTTGTTTCATGGATCCACACCCTCGTACCAAGTCTGTGGTCCCCAATGACTCCGTACCTTATACATTTACAAACTTAGGCAAATTGGAATGAAGACATTTCCACCAGTGACAATTTATTATTTTGGTAGATTTAGCCTGTTCTTTTTGTTAAAATTGTGCATGTAAAAAAACACAGTGGAAGATATAAAGTATTGGAGAATTCAGTGAAGTCAGGTGTTTTGACCAAAGGGTCCTTGAGATGTGAAACTCAGGTTTTCCCTCTCTCATTTAAGTCTCCTTAAACCCGATGTCTCAATTCATAAGGCTGCCCTGAAACTTTGGATCAATCTGGTAAGGTTCCTAGAGAAAAACAGTTCTGCAGAAAATTATCAGACTCTTGATTCCCCTGGTGTGAGGCCTTGCAAACTTGAGCCTGAAAACATAAAAGACTGAAACTGATGTCAGTTACACCCTCAACACAAAGATTATAGGTGTAACCAGAGGAGGAATTCATCACAAAATCTCTCTGATCTGAAGTCAAGCAGAGCTCTGGAAGCAGCTGCCAAATACCCAAGGCCAGAGACCTCTCATCCCAGGGCCAGTTCATCACCTGTGTTATCCGGTGCTCAAAAGCTTGTTCTATCCCCAGTTTGTGGAAAGAGGAAAGCTTACTGATGTCCTTTGCAAAAATTGCAGTGTTTTATTTGTGGGTTGTGTTTGGTGGGTTTTTTGGTTTGTTGTTTTTTTCTTAGTGTTAAAATGAGTCAACATTTGGCTGAAAGAATAGTAATTTTTTTACTATGACTCCAGGAGAAAAAGATATTTACTATCTCCCCACTTCCAAGTGAGAAGTTCACCTTATAACAGCAGGTGTACCTTGGGGTTGCAACTAAAAGTGATTAGCATCTCTAATAGTACAATGGTCTGTACTGTCTGACTGCCCCTGGAGCAAAAAATCAGTTCAGTCATTTATAATTCATCTTTAATTACTTGTCTTGAAAAGGTTATATATTACTGGTGTACAACCATGCAGTCTGATGTCTATGGTGTTTCTGGACTCATCACCCTCACTATTTTGCATGTTCATTGCCTGATTCCACTGACATTTGCAAAACATTCATGAAATCTGGGGTTTTTCTTCTAATATGATGTCCCAAACAGATGACTGGCTCAGTGGGACTCTGGTGGAAGGTCACTCTGCATTACTCTGAGACCTGCTGGAAGTCCAGGCATGCACAGGCAGCAGCTGAACTGGGCAGGGACGGGCAGAGGACACGGTGAACTCTGCTGGGTTTTGGTTTCCAGCCCCATGCTCTGTACTGTTGTGTTTTGCTGTGAGAATCCTTCAGTTCTTCTTCCCTTTGGGTCTTTAATGCTAGCAGATGGAAATCCAGCTCAACTTTCAAAAACTCTGAATAATTTATTAAGAACAAAATTGTTGGGTCTGAGAGCTGCTTCCTTTCTCTCTTTCTTTCTCCTTTTCTCTCTGCAAACTGCCTTTCAAAACCAAAGTTTCTAATTACAGGTCAGGGAGGCAGGTTTAATCACACAGCAGAGCCCTTGATGCAGCATTAGAGAGTGTTATTTATACACCTGAATTAATAGGGATGCAGCATTTCAGTTGAGAAGAATAAGGTGGTTTTCAATTTCACTCTTTTTATGTGAAACAAACCACATCAGATTCACTGGGCTTTTTGACCTAAATTATTTGGATTCTGAGTAACTAGCAAGTAGCTGCTGTGCAGAGCTAGAGAGAAAAAAAAAAAAAAAAAAGCAAGAATAGACAGAGAACTGCTTACATAGCAGAGGAACAACAGAAGCAGGATGTATTGAAAAAAGCTGTATTGGAATGGAAAGAGGAAGCCATTGGGAAAACTGAAAGGGTAGAAATGCACATATGCAATTGTCTCTCCCAAGGAAAGCTTTTGGAGAGGGGTGTCGTCCACAGAAAGTGAAGGGCAATGTCAGTCTCTTGGCACACACTTAGATACCTCAAAATATTGTGGTACTTCTAGGGTCAAGAATAGGAGAGATGGAGGTGAAGCATGCGAAGGGTCCCTGTTGCAGGGAATGGGAACCCTACACCCTCATCACATACAGTCACCATCAGCTTTCCTGGAGGTATTTGTTCTGTAGTACTGAAAAGAAGTGAGGAATCCCAGAAATAATTGTTCCTGTGCTGCTGGGGGCTCCTGTGTGACTGTTTTACAGCAGCACACTGAGATTCATTTTCCCTGCTAGTTTGGATATGAAATTCACATTCACTGTGGACTTCCATCCAGTTATATCCCTGTATCTAACTTGTATAGTTTGGCTTCCTGCTTGGTTTCTGCGTAGAAACTCTGTTAAAATTTGTAGCAGCTTTCTGGATATTTTTTTCAGGGCAAAAAGTTGGGCTCCTGTGCCTATGCAGCTGATTCTTTAAGCTGTGAAATACACTGAGTTGACTGAGATTGCTTGGGCTCTGAGATAGGTTTGTGTATCTCTCACTTGGCAGCTGTGTTGGGCCACATGATGGGCAAGGGGGTCCCCAACACCAGGCTATTCCTTCTGGGAGCAATTTTGGTTGTGGTTCACCTGTGGTGCCTGCAGGGCGCCTCTCCCACAGCATGCCCTGCAAAACCAAAATATCTGCCACATAAAAATCCCAAAATGACGGAGAGGGAGAGTTGCTATGCTTCAAAATAGCTAAAATGCAGGTTCTGTGGGTATGGAGCAGAGAACAGCAGCAAGGATATCAGATCTTATGCTCAGTATGTGAGACTTGGCATGGCCTTGAGCTCCTAGAAGCTGCATTTTGCTGTGAGTGGTAGATTCCTAGAAACTGTACCCAGCAGTCTCTAAGCTTAGCTAGGAGACAGATATATGCAACACAGTCAGTACCTATATGATATATTATGTAAGGAAAAAAGGTTATCTACTTATGTAAATTTACATTTAATCCCAAGATAATTTTTTGTTTAGTATAGTTAGACTGTGAACCCTGTCCTCATGTATGTCTGCAAATCATTACCACAGTGCTGGAGCAGTGTGTGCAGGGAAGAGGAACTCATTCACCAGGTCCAGAGCATCACAGTGCCCTGGCCATTGAATCTCTCAGAGTGTGTCTCCAGCAGTGTGTCAGGATCCAAAATGGGGATGCAGGCTGGATGGAAACTCAATGCAGAAAACAGGTCAGAAGCCTGAGAGAGCAGGCAAAAAGGAAGTGTTCAGCAGAGAAAGATGAAAACACTGTTCCCCTGGACACAGTGGGAGCAGCCAGCTATGCTTCCCAGGCTTTGCACTGCCAACAGGAGGTTTTCTACCAGGCTGCCAGGGAGGAGGATGCAAGGTCTGTGTGTGCTCTCCCTGTGACATCCCTGTTATTACTGTCACTTGCAGGTGGCTGCCACCCACCATGACAGAGGCGACCGAGGGTTTGGTGTTGTGCTGTTCACCAAAGACAAATTGTCTCATTTGTGATAGTCAGACTGTCCTGCCTGTGGGAGGAGATTTAGAGAGCACTGCTGCATTTTGGTATGTATGTGGGTTTTCTCCTCCAAAAATAGCTACCTGTTGAAGTGGGAGTATTTCAGAAGGGGAGAGGATTAGCAGTGGTGACATGGATGGTCATATTTCAGGGCAAACACCTGTAAATCGGTCTAAGCCTGTAAGTAGCAACCTATTAAACTGAGTTCACCTCAGCAGCACTCGCCCTGTGTCTGCTTGACAAGGCTGGATCCAGTTACCCAGCCCTCAGAGTACAGCTGCTGCTCCAAGCTCAGCCTTTCCCCATCTTCTGTACCACTGCAAACGGAGCAGCTATGGATGTTAACAGCTGACAAGACAAAACACATTAAAGAGGTGATGACATCTTTTCAATACATCATCTGTATTTCTACTTTCTACTCTTATCCCATTTCTGGCCCCTCTTAGAATTCTGAAATGCTTTTCCTTCTTGTTTTGTTTTTATGGGCTTTTTAGTAGAGAAATTCTTTTAACATTAGAGATGTTAGATCGAGTCTTCTGGTGCTGTCCTTTCTATTCAGCAGAAAAGCTGCCAGCAGGGATGTGTTGCCTGGTGTTCTAGAGGAGAACCACACAGCTGTTGTATTATCCCATGCCCTTTCCAACCTGCAGGTGTGCAATGAGAAATCAGAATATTAATTTGATTCCTCTGTTATTGCCACTGTCTTCTGGTCTTTTAAAAAGGACTTGGCCATGTGGAATTTCCGAATGAACTGCTGCAAGCTCCCTTTTAATGAACTTTGCAAAACAAACTACTAGAACACATTTCCTGTATGTATATGGCTTAACCACAAAGTATTAAAAATTACTTTGTGAACACACATTCCATACCTGTGATCTGGCAGTGAAAATATTACAGGATCACAGAGCTCAGTCCAGTTCTCTGAGCAACTTCCTGAGTGATTTCTGATATTACAGTGTTTTGTCCTTAGGTTCCACTGTTCCATTATCTTAGGAAATAACAACCACCTCACCAAGGCTCTGAAGACATGGGAGATCTTTGTCTAGTTCATGTGTGCAACTGAGGTTGCATAAGGAAAGTATCCTTGTTTTTTTCTGATATTTAAATATTCTGTTAGTCACTCTCCTTTTCATATCTTACATATATATATATGCACTTTCATAAAATTTACTTTATAAAACTTATAATCTATGATGAACCTACAAAGTTCCTAGGAGTCACTACTTCTTCAGGTCAGTTACATATACCCTTCTCCTAAGAAAATTGAATATCAGCATTCAAATAAATTACATCCAAATAATTCAAAGTGAGTATCATCCCTTGTTTACAGATTCAGAAAGTAAAATTTCAGCAAGGATTTATATATATGAGAGAAAAATAGGAGTTAAATGTAATATAAGGATGTTTCTGTAAGTATGTGTCCTGTGTTTTCAGCAAGTGTTCAGAGATCCTTCTGGCTTTGGAGTTTGGGAATTACTGAGAACAATCGGTGTGCTTCTGAGGTGCTGCATTCATCCCTTCAGGACTGTGCTGATAGTCACTTTCCTTGCTGAAACACCTTGCCCTTGTTTCTTTCCAGGAACTAAGAGTTCTAATTTCTTAAGAAATTTTTGCTAATTGTAACATAAGCAGTCTGGGGAGAGGGGAAGACTCAGTTGTATCAGAGAGAAGGTCCAGTTCTGCTTGTACAGAACAGTGAAGATCTGGCTGTGTCAAAACACTGATCCCAAATTTTCTCTGGTGTTTTTGGGAGACTTCATGGCTGTGGGAAGCACTGTTGGCCTGGGTGAGTTGCTGGCATAAAGCTGTTGATAAAAAATTCACTCTATGCCATTGCCTGGGTAAAAAACATTTAATTTTCTAGTGGGCATGAGGAGTTGTCAGTGTCATTGAATTTTTATAGCTCTGAATAGTTGCTGTAAATTTCATCTGGGCAATATCCCCAATTGTGTTAGATATAATTACATTCAAAGTTCTTTTTAATCATTTATTTGGAACATGTCCCAAGATTCAGCAGTTTTGGACTGGGACAGAAATTGAATTATTTATTATCAATTAGAGGTTGTCAGAGCCTTTGACACCACGTCGAGCTGGCATTGTTTGGTATCTGTATTAATGATCGTATAGATAAAAGCATGAAATTATTGGTTGGAAAGCTTTTATTCTAGGCTGAGAAGGCTAGTTTGCATACTTGGCTGGATGCTTCCCTACACTCACTGTCATTATGGCTCTGTTTAATCAAGTCAACGTTGCCTGTGGAATTGCTTGCCCATAAATTGATGAATTGAATGTAAGAATAATTCCTCCTAGATTGAACCCAGTTGTGACTTCCCTTGCCATCCCAGCCCAGCACATTGAGACTCTTCTGCTTTGGCTGTGGTCTGCTACAGACCCTGGAACAATCTTTGTCACATCTGTTCTTTTCTTAGAAGAGCAGTTTATTGATGGCAATGCTGGATGCTGAGCCTTTGTTCCCCCAGGTGAGGGGATGGAGCCCATAACCTCACAGGTGTTCCTGAGCTCTCTCACAGCTCTCTTGTGCACCCTTCTCTCATCCGTGCCAGTCTTTACAATATTTTTTCTTGTTGTGCTTTGGCACTTTGCAAGAAACCTCGGCTTAAGAGGGAGATCACATTACACAGGAGCATAGTGTGGTTCCCAGAAACATCACTGCAGAAAGGGAAACTGTCATGGGATCGGAGGAAAGGAGCATGGAGAAGATGCCACTTGTCTTCTTGAGTGGCTGAGGAGAGAGGATGCTCCTGTGAAATTGTCTCATCCCCATATCTCCTCAATTTTGTTGCCAAGGCTAGTATAGCCTTAGTGGGAAAAAGAAGGGAGGGAGAAAACCTTCTGAGGACATACTTGCACCATTTTTTGTAGCTAATAGATATTTTTTCTGCCTGTCCTCCGAGCTGCTGGAAGCTGTGTGCATTAGCCCTGTACAGAGACTGATCCAGCATATTACAAGATGTGATTTGAACAAGGTTATAAGAAGTTACATGCTAGATCTGCAGAGAGAGTGGGAACTTTTAATATGATAACAACAATAATTCATCATTCCCTCACCAGTTCTACTCCCCATTGGAGTCAGTTTCCAGTGTCTTCTGAGAATTCCAGTTTCTTGAAATTTATGTAAATTTCTCAGTGGGATCACTGATCTGGGGCTTTTCTTCTTCTGATTTTCCTGCTTCACAACACACATATCAAAAGCAGGGTTGTCCTACTGTCACAAGGAAATTTTTCACATACACAACTTTTCCAGTTACTTCATTGCAGCAAAGGAAAACTGGGACTAGAGAAAGAGAGAAATTCTCGTTTTACTGGGAAATTTTGAGATTTCAAAAGCATTCCAGAGTGTATCACATTTTAGATCAAGTTTTCTTACAAAATTAAACTCTGAAAGCATTGTCTTCTTTTGATCAGAGCAGTTCCTCTGATTTCGGTGTCTTTAAACTGAAAAAAATAGTTATTTTATATAGCTTCATCTAACTTTTTATATAATTGTATATATTTTTTATGTTGGAAAGCTTTTCTCAACCATGTGCAGTACATCAGAAATGCCAAAATAGGCCTTTTTGACATTATTTAAATACCTCATTAATTTTGTTAAACAGATAAATCATAAAGTTTTTCAAAACAGTTGGGCTTCAACAAACATTTTTTCCTTTAGCATTCATCCACACACAAACACTCATTATCTAGACAAATATTTTAATACTATGTAACTCTCATTCTTTTCAAATTGGTGACTGTGTGGTAAGAAGTACCTCTTCCAGTGATCTCACTTGGAAAAGCTGAGGCTGCATGTATCCAGCCTCTCAGGCTCAGTACTGACTTCCACAAAGAAAAGTATGCAACTGGAATTCCCAGAACAGACCTCTCTTGAAGTATGTGCTTTGTATCGAAGATGCTATTTCTCAAGGAAAAATAAACCAAAACAAAACCCAAGCCAACCAAAGCCCAGCCCATATCAACAAATCAACAAAAGTAAAGCCACTTTTGTTATAAATTAGCTTTTGTCTTGACTTGCAGAAGGTGCAATGGCCTCTTCATCTGCTCAAATCCTTCTAGTTAGGAAAAAAAAAAAAGGAAATGGAGAATGTGGCCTGTCCAGCTGTGGTATAATGTGCCTCAAACCCTGCAAGCAACCTTTCTTTCACAATCTGGTAGTGATGTTTCTGAGTCCCAGCCTCCCTCTCCAGAAGCTGACAAGCAGCAGCAACTCTCAACTGAGGCAGACTTGGGAAATGACTAATTAAACAGTGATTGCAGGATTGCTTCCTGCCCTGGGTATCAGACCACAAGGGTGAAGCTTCATAAAGATGGAGTGACTGCAGGAAGCGGTGCTGTGCATACTTCCACAATGGGGGCATTATGGAGACATGCCCCGGAGGCTGCCGGAGACCTCGCTGAATGGATCCTGATACCATCGGGGAATGGAGTACCTGCTAGTTCAAAGCGAGCCTGAATGCAGGTTTTAATCCTTTCTGACAATTGTTGAGAGGAAATGGCCTTTCCTCTGACCTTATCGTTGTAAACAACAACTAGTCATCAGGTTTGTCCTGCCGAGGGAATAGTCAAGGTCTATGCAAGGATTTTACTTCATATTTTTTTCTTCTCTGATTACAATGGTTTAATTCTCTAGACCTGAAATGCATTCGCACCCCTTAATATACTGACTTCATGTACATTCTTTCTTAATTATTGAGTCCATACAGCTCGGCCTGTTCAAATTAGCTCCTTGGAGCTGCGGGCAGAGATCCCATGGCCAGTTTCGGTACTCAGCCCTGTGGTTGTTTTTATGATGGGCTGTTGAGAGATGCCTTTTGCATACACCACTATCCCCAGAGCTGGGTGTGAGACAAGCTGACAAACTCTTCTAGCATGACAGAACTATTTTCAAATTGGCCAAGAGGCAGGATGGGGAATTGCTGCTAGGCACCATTGGTGTGGCACTTTTAGTATAATAGAAGGATGCAAACACTTCTGGAATTGCAGAGGTGGGTGCATTTATTTCTGTGGATTCATATAGCTTTTAGAGCTAAGACAATACAGATGACAGAGGAAATGGGACAGTGGCTTTTGCTACTCCTGGAGTTCAAGCCAACTGTCTGTAAACAGCTGGACAGAGTGACAATGCAGAAGAGGGCTGACCTGCTGCACTGTTGGGGTGATGAAATCCACTTCCCCCCAGATCTGCGCAGGACTTTGCCTCTGGCAGGGCCCTAGTATTGAGATGCACATCACGGTGGCCACCTCTAAGCATCTCCTTCCGAGTTGCTGCTCATCAGGTGCTAAGTGCTGTAACAGAGATCAGCTGTCAGAGCCTTTCTGAAAGGGAATTTGCAGAGCCATTAGGAGGGCACTTGTGCGCCTGGTCATAGACCTTGGCAGGGTGTAGGAGGTTACTGATGGCTTTATAGGAATGGCTTTTTAATTCCAGTGGAGTTTATGGATAGCACTCACATATCTGTTTTTTGGTCCCCTGTTCTAAGACAGACAGCAAGCCAGAAGAGATTTCTCCCTTGCACTGCACAGCCTGACTGATCACTGCAAAATGAGGGATGGGCTACACAAGTCAGTGTGCCGAAGCTCTGCAACTCACAGCTTTTTTTCACTGGAACTAAGGAACATTCCTTCCATAGGTGAAGACGATGAATCCTTTCTGTCCCAGTTGTCCTAGCCTAATGTCTGTTTCTCCAGCTTGTAAGGATTCTTGCCACAGGTTTGACAACAGAAATGTGGTGTATTTGCAGCAGGCTGGAAGTCACTGTGTATAGGTCCAGATTTCTAGTGAAAATCCCGTAAGGGTCTGCAGATGAGAACGGGTTAAAAGCCACTTTCCTTGGGTCTGTAGGAATGTCTGAGCAGACTGTGGTAGGCTAACGGGAAGCTGGTGGATCTTCATAGAGAGGATGTCTGGTTTTCGCAGCTATGAAAGCCTGTGGTAACTTTGGGCTGTGTTTTGTGTAACATACTTGTGAGTGAAGAGAAAAGCCTGAACACTGCAGAGAGCAACCTCTGAACACCACATACATCCTCTGCCAAGTGAATGATCAAGGTCAGAGTCTCAAGTGGTGAAGTAAACAGGGCTGGATCTGCCCTGTGCATTGTCTCTGGCACCCATATGTGCTGTGGCCAAGAACAGGCTGTACCCAAGGCATGGGCTTCTCTGATTTTCATCAGGATGTGGGGCTGTGGGTGGAAGAGTGTTATAGTAAACATTTGCAGTCTGTCCTGTAGTCATGTGAAGTTGTTTTTCTTGCTCCATAACCAAAATGAGTTGGAATAATTTTGCTTCCAGTTTTGCTCAGAAAACAACTATGGAAGGCTGTGGCACATGTGTGCCAGTGAGGCTGAGACTTAAATAAGTGGGAAGGATCTCAAGAAGCTCTGATGTGATATGCCCAAAGGAATTTCCTCTCCTGGGGGTTGACCCCTGTGGCAAGGTTGTGTAAGTAGACTGCTGGAAGATCTGGTCACTGGGTATGGTGTGTACTCCATAGCCTGAAGGTTGGTGGGGTAGTACCACCATTCCAGGTGTCTTGTGTGTGCTCTCTCCATCACCTGTGCACTGTCTGTATGAGGGTCACATTGTCACAAAACTAAAAGAAAGGCTATTAGAGGAAGCATTCCTCTTTCAGTTGGGATGAACACAGTATTTTGTGAGAGAAATGCTCTCTGTCCGTCCCACCCCTTCTCCCCTCTGAGATTTACTTGTTTATATGGTTGCAGGAGGTAGCTCTTTGCCTTGTTGTGGTATTACCTGTGCTAAGGAGAATCATAAAAAGCTCAAGCACTTATTGATTCAGTTGTGGGAGCTGTTTCAACAGTGATAAAATGGTGCCTCTCCCTCAGTTATGGAATACCTGACAGGTTTTCTCTTTCCACCCTGAGGTTCCCTTTAAGACTTTTTGAATTATTTCCTCTGCTTTATAGAGCTGTAACAAAGGATGAGTGGCTGGATCACTGTGCCAGCTTTACCTGAGTAAAAGGGGCCACAGACAGGCTGAAAGGGCTCCTGTCAGCAGGCTACTAATTGCATGTGTCCATCAGCAGGCTGTCCTTCTACCAAATAATGTTATCTTGAGATGAATCCATGGGCAGCACAGAAGGATCTTGTTGAGAGAGGCAGAGCAGGGAGCTGTAGATTGCTGCTACTTATTGGGATGGTGTCTTCACAGGGGCAGGAGTGAGAGCTGCACCAGCTCTGGAAGAACTGCTCTGCCTTGCAGTGATCGTCTTAAGAGGGAGTACACTTTGCTTTTCTTCCTCACAAGGGACCACTTGCATTGTGTTTTGCACTGCTTTGCAATATTTCTGGAAGTCTGCAGAAACTGCTTGGAATTCTGTGGGGAATGAATGCTGGTTTTCCTGCTTGTTTTGTCCATGAACATTATATCATGCACCGTGTGTAAAGAGGAGCAATCTCTGTTTCAGAGGTTAATGAATGCCATAATGGACAGTCTTGGTAGTGTGTATACCTGAGGTTTTTTTTTTTTTTTTTTCTGCATAGGAGCAGCCCATTTTACTGTTCTGGACAACACCAGTTCTGGATTTGTATAAGTTTTCTCGTACAGTTCAAATGTTACCTATGGCCTGTCTTGGAAGCTTCTCACCGAGACCAGGGAAAAGGGCAATTACTTAAAAATATTTGCACGTGGTTAGACTTTTTTTTTCTGATCTACTGAGAAATAATCACAATCATTTCCAGATTCTTTGATTCAAAGAAAGTGTCACCAGAGCTGACAAGGTCTCATTCTCAATATGTTATATACTGTAATTAGGATATATATTGCCATCAGCACCCTGAGACCTCAGGAGAACATGAGCTGAGGATTTTGCGTGTCTGCCCTTACTGAATGCATCTGAGTCTCATGAATATTTTTGAAACAGGTCAAATACTTGCCATTGCAAATCTACAGAGGCAATGAAAGCAATCCTTTGGGCAGGAGTGAAGATGGATTTCTCCTTCCTTACAAAAATGTTCAAGGAATGCCAGAATAAGTTTGAAGGGGTAGGTAATGTCTGTGGAGTTAGTTTTCTTTCTGAAGTTGTGGAGGGGAGGCTCCTATTCATTCAGCTGCAGATTGGCACTTAGCACATGTCTGGAGGCAGGGGAAGAGCCAGGCAGGACTGGGACAACAGGGATATAGTCAATATGGAAATTGAGACACTTCCCAAAAGCAAATTTGTGGATTATATGGCAGCAAACACCTTGGTGTTAAGAGGTAGGGTAGAATCCTCTTTTTTAGTAATTGTAATATTATTATTTAGAGGAAATTACGTTGTTAAATGAACATATCATGAACAATATTAGCCATCAAAGCATCACTTGTGGTGCTGTGGGAAGGTGGAGAAAACAGTGAAACTGAGGCATGACATCCTCTTGATGCCTCCAGAATGAGGCAGAAGAAACCCCAACACTGCTGAAATTCAGCTTTTGTGAAAAATGGTATGTGGGATCCTCTTTAGCCTGCCTATATGGATATGCTTGAACCCCCAAAGGAGAGGGCATGGTAGAGAAGCAGGGTGTCAAGTGCCATTCAGGTGGAGTGATGTTGGAAGTGGATAAGGCTACACATCGTATCGTTATCACTTCAAATCCTGACTGCCAAAATGTCTGGTTCAATATTGGTTCCATTGATTGACTGAGACACAAGACTCCTGAGGACCCAAGAGGTCCTGAGCTCAGTGTAAACTCTGGGAATAGAAAGAGGTGTTGACAGAAGAACTTGCTGTCCTGCTGGACAGTCTGAAACATTTGTCCATGAGAAGCCTGTATTTAGCTATTTGTTTCTTTGGATGTTGAAGGTGGGCAGGAATTTTCCTGTGCTGTTGAACCAAGGCTACATCAATGATTAGGACCAAGGTTCATTCTATTTCCCTGAGCTCGTACTGCCATTCGCTGACTTACACTGCTGGAGCTCCTTTTCATGGTTTGGTTGCAGCTTGACACTAACTGAGCAAAAGCCTGGCGAGATCCCAGATGTTGCCATGATCATTAAAGAGGTTTCCTTCTCCTAAGACACATGCAAGATCACTAGTCCTTTTCCTGCACTCATGTTGCTCAGGAGGCTGGAGCTGAGCTGCTGCAGCCCTGTCTGCTTGGGGATGGAGTTGTTTACAGGAGGGGGAAGCATGTGTTTTGGTGGAGGTGTGGAGGAGGCAGATGTCCTGTCTCCTGTTCCTCAGCAACCAGGAGGTTTCTGTGTTCTTCAGGGCTACATACATTCAGCTAGACTTCTTTCTAAAAAAGAGACTGAATAACCTCTCCTCTGGCCTCAATGCAGGAAAGCTTACCCCCAAACTCTCTCTCCTGTTACTTTGCTTGGTGATGCCTTCGAGCCAGGGAGGACCTTTCCTGTAAACTCCTGCACAAGAGGCGGCCTGTCCCTGTGAGCTCTTGCATAGTAATTAGAGGAAACAACTTTGGGCTCCCACCACTGGTTATGCAACAGGGCTGGATTGTTTGTCACCACACAACCCAGCACCAGCACGCTGGTGCCTCTGTTCTGACACCCCTCCTTTGCTTCCATCCCCTCTCTAGGCATCTGCTTTGCAGGTTGCAGGAGTTTCTGTCCCACAGTCAGCTCCCAGGTAAATCTTGCCTGGGACATTTCAAGGGAAATTTTTGCCCCAGTTTCCAAGGCAACTGTCCCCTCACCCTGGCTGCCTCATTCCCATAGAAAGTTGCCCATTAGTCTCGTCAGCAGCTGCTGCAGGAGCACGCCGCCTCCAGAGAAGTTGTCCTTCGCTGGACTTTATTCCCGTAATGAGCAGGCAGGGGGCCACGGGTGGCCTGTGCTGCAGTCTCCGAGCAGGGCAGTGCGTCCAGCACAGAGCTGCTCTTGAGTGGGTGAGGGGGTGCTTGTGCCCTTCTACCTTCCCAGGGAGAAAGTGGTGCTTGGGGCTCCTGGGAGGTGCATGGAGCAGGAGGCTGAAGTGCTGATGGGGCTGCTCTTAGGGGTTTTTTTGGCGAGCGGGAAGGTGACAAGTGAATAAGAAGGACACGGCATTTTATTTAATTAGAAAAACCAAACTCCCTAAAACTAGCCTCCGAAGGGCCTCCGTTGTCATCAGCCGCACAAAGAGCTGTGACAAATGAAAGGAACTGAGCAGAGAAAAGGCTGCTTTCTCTTTGTGTCTCTTTCCCAGCTTCTGTTTGCTTTGCTGTCTCCCTTGCTCCCATTGATCAGGCATGTGGAAACATTCCTCCTCCTGCACTCCCATTGTGGCCGCCCGGTTGCCAGGCTGCCGTTGGCTTGAATAACTTCACTAAGCCAGGCCTCTCCAAAACCATGCCATCCGGCACGCTGGATGCAGAGCCAGACACTGCCCTCCCATCCTCCTCCCCTCTCTCCCCCCTCCCCAGCAGCGCAGGGGTGCAGTGAGAAAATGTGCCAAAGAACAAGGGAGGTAACGCAGAGCCCCAGCTGTCCCGATGCGGGGGAGAAGCACAAGCTTGCCCTAAGAAAATAGGGGCAAAAGGAGGGGACAATGGCCAGCCTGGGTTGCTGCCTTAAAAAGAAGGTGGGTGGTGGTGGTGAGGGCTGTTAGCCCAAAGTTTCTGAACAGAGAGGAGACAAAATGGTACGTTTCCCAGGGATACAAGCTAGTAAAGCACAGTGAGGTAAACCCCAGCCTTGTTTCCCGTGGAGGGGAGAGGTGGAGAGGACAAAACAGGAGGCAGCAGGCAGCCGGCTGGGAGCAATTCATGGCCAGCTCTCACTGGCTGTGCCACAAACATGTCCTTACAGCACACGGGGCACCTTGGGCCAAGCTCACCACTGCTGCTGGCTTGTGCAGCACCTCTTGTTGAGGTGACACCACTGTCTGGTGCAGGTGACAGCTCTGGCACACAGTGTGGCTGCATTCCTGGAGAGACTTTAGGGGCAGGCTGGGGGCTGTACCCCCAGGACTTGCTCCAGGGATTAACTTGGGGTAGCTCCTGTGCCGAAGACAGTGGACTGGAGCACTGGCCAGTGGCCCAGGGACCTGGGGGGGCTTGTGCTGTTGTTGCAGAGGGGCTGACACCCGCCTGCAGTCCTGAAGCCATTATTATGCCGAATACGAATCTGGCCTATTGTTCTTAACGCTATTTTTCATCGGTGGAATAGCAGTAAGCAATCTGTTCTTCCAGACAGGCTTTTGACTCAACATGGCTGGGGTTGGATCCTCCGATGGTGTAAAGCAGCCCTGGCCCAGCAGCTCACAGCATCACCTGTGACTCCCATTCAGTGTTCCCACAGTTGGCAGTTGTGTCCCGGCGCTCTGGATCAGAGGAACTGTATGACCACGGGCTCAGGCTGTGGCCAGCAGAGGATCCTTCCCAGGTGCCACTAGGCATGTCCACAGGGGTGGCCCCTGCATCCCCGGAGGTGGAGGGAGATGTCCTGGGGCAGCTGAAGCCTGAGCCAGGCTGGGTTTGCTTCACAGAGGAGTCCTGGGTTTGCACCGGGTTTGTGCTCGTTTGAAGGGCAGGGACTGCTGAGCTCAGGTGATTAACATAACAATCCCAGAGCTCTGCCTTCATCCTGCGGCTAAAGCCTGGTTTGCTCAATCCAATTTCCAGCCTCTGCCCTTTCTTTAGCAGGCTAATTACAGCGGCAGGACAGTGGAAATGACCTTCTTAAAGTCACAGTGCCCCTCATCTACTTACCTGTCAAAACACAGGAGACTGAGCACTGGTATTATTCAGAGAAATAACATGTTTAGATACAATGAGTGAGTGTAGCAAAGTGTAGAGCTCTTCCCTGAAGTTCCCACTGGGAAGTTGTGTGTTGTTACCAGTAGTGATGTGCATTTGTAAAGCTCTTTCCAAGCAAGGTTCGCTGATCAGCAGAGCAATGGAGGTGCAGGATTGTTCAAATTTAAAGACGAGTAAGTGTGCACTATTGCACTGATAAATGTGGAAATGCTATCATCTCACACAAAAAACCTGTGAGGGCACTGGGCTGGAAAGCTTCTGCAGTGCTGGCTTCTCTCATTAGTCATCCTAGCCTCATTCTGTCTGTAACACGGAGTGCTTGGCTCCAGTGCAGCTCTGGCCTCCTCCTGCACAAACTTGGATGTGGCCTGTGGGTCCGGAGAAGCTATGAGTGCTCTGGTGGTTGGTCCTGCAGGTGCTACAGCCCTGGCACGGGCTGGAGCAGGAGCCTGTGTGCAGAGCCTGCCTGGGGGCTGGAGCTTCAGATGAAGCAGCATGAGAAGCTGCAACCTACAGGAAACCCCTGGGCTCAGCACACGGTGCTGATGTTTCCATTGACAGAGCAAAGGATGGGTGGTCCCAGAGTCCTTCCAAGGGCTTGTCCATTGGAGCAGAAACAAGTGATTTCCAAGGATGGCAAGGCTTGTTCCTGTTTGAACATTCTGATCAGATTTTTAAAGACCTGTGCTGTAAGTGGCCTTCATATTCTTGAAACTATGTCAGCAGCCACACAAATCAGCCCCTTTCCCAGAGAATAACAGAAAGTAAAAGTTTGTGCCTGACCAGTAGCTTGGCACAGGATATTTCTGTTGTGATCCTGTTGAAATTGTCAGTGATACATTGTTAAGGCTGAGTTTTGCCTAGGATTAGCTTCATTTTGTGATTTTAGTACTCGAAAAAAAAGAGGCAATATCCTGGTTGCAGGAGGACCTGTGAGGTGAAGCCAGTCTAATCGGTGGAGTAGCCATAGCTAAACTGCTTCTGGAGCTGAAAGGATGGTTTTGCTATCTCTCCTGCTTGGAAAGGAGGAAATATGGTGAGCATCGTGAGGCTTAATGTAATGAAACAGGCCAGGAATAAAATTAACTGGATAGCTGATACAGATGTGTCAGTCACACTTTGCCCCAAAGCCACTGCTGATTGCTGAGATACCTGTCCCATCAGGCATTGAGAAGAGGTAGCAAAACAATTTTCAATTCATGGCAGTCTTGGAGACCTGCTGCACACAGCAAATTTGATGCTGTGATAACTGACACTGTTTGTGACAGACAAATCTGTGGCTTGTGTAGTGAAGCAGTTCAGAAGTGCCTGCTGTCGCATACCAAGAGGTTGTGGAAATGGTACTTGCTAGGAAATATGTTGCAAGAGGATCCCAACTACCGAACACATCTATTGAAAGCCATAGGAGAGCAATGAGGTATTTGAGAGTACTGGAAGTTGTTTTTTTTTCCCCTGTTATTTTTCTTTCCAAAGGCATAAATGATCTGGTTCTATTAAAAGCTACAAAATAGGGGATTCTTGAGAAACAAGGTGAAATCATGAAAACTAATACTCCAGCACTGAAGTATAAACTAAACATATCTGAAAGAGAAGAAAACAATCACAGGAAAGGCTGTTACTAGCAAACTACTGGGAGGAGGGCAAATGCATCCAGGGCCACAGGTCTAGGATAAATACAAGGAACAGTCTTGGAGGCATGACCTTGCCCATTCTTACTACAACAGCCTTTTCCTACGTTTTGCTGCTGGGAAGATAGTAACAGGAGTTGTTCTATCTCTAGCGTGGAATGCGGGGTTGTAGGAAAACAGTACCATTGCTTAGTCCTGCATAGAGTGATGTGGCTTTCCAACAGGGCAGGCATCTTGTTTAGAACTATGCACAATAAGATAGACTCATCCATGTTACTGTTGTTGATGGAAAACAGCTGGTTGCTTCAAGTGAGTCAGATATAATTTGAACTTAATGATATGGAATGATATGGAGTATTTAAAACCCTTAAGATAAAAACTGAAATAAATCTGTTACCCGTAATGCAGGTGCACTCTGAGAAGAGACAAGCTGAAGCACACAGGAAACATTTATTGAAAAGGAAAAATAATGTCTCTCTAACAGGATTTTTTTGTTGTTTGTATTTTCCTATATGAGCTGTGCAGAGGAGACTTCCTGGTTGGAGGAAAGTCCTGCTGCTGCTGAAGGGCAGGGCTCTTGTGGGTTGTCACTGGTCAAGTGGTGACAGTAGGCAGCTTGGCAGAGCCTGCATGTAGACTTTGGAGTATTAAAAATCAAGGCAAGTGGTGTTAGCTCTTCTCCATGTGTGGTTAAATGCTTTCTCTGTAGCTGGTGCCAGGCACTGTTGCAGCCCACTGCTCACAAATGCCCTTGCCAGGTGGAGACCACGTCTGCTTTCAGTTGGAGTTAAGAACCAAATGAGACTTTGTTTTCTGTGTCACTTCTAAATGATACTTAGGCTCCTCTTTCAAGTAGGAAGTTTAGAAAATTGAATCCTATGGCACTTTCAATGGGGGAATTCAACAACCTCTATTTTTTTCCCCTGTGTTCTGAAATACATTAATAACCTAAGTATATGAGAGCTGTCCTGCACCACAGCTATGTCAGTGGAGGATCTTGTGTTTCCTTCAGATTTCACAACACAGAAAGTTACTTGGATCAGATAGTCTCTCAGAGACAAGCCACCTTGGGAATGCTGTTTTCAGCATCCCACACTGTCTTTGAACAGAAGTCAGAGACCTCCTATTTGAGTTTGTGTAGTAATTGGTTGCAGTGCCACTGTTTTAGTGCCATGGTGTCTACAAGCAGAGATCGTGCAGTCTAATTTTGTAATGAAGAATCATAATAAAACAGTAGGCAGTGCTTCCTGCAAAAAATATCTCCCGTGTGTGGCTTTGTACAGGATAAACTGTCTGGCTTAAATATAGAAACAGTGTTCTTCTGTCAGGAGCTCTGAAAGAAAATGCATTTGAGTTGGTGTTTGCTGGCAGTGCATTTGGTATGTCATTCACTTACCTATCTAAATTCCAAATGTAGTAGTTCAATCAACATTAATTCATTCTCTTATGATGTATTGGGCTGATGGAAATCATTGCACATTTGTGAGATGTGTGTTCCACATCACAGCATAGCAGTTGTCTGTCAGGGTCTGGCTCGCAGGTACCCAGGGTCCCTTCTATACAGTAGGCAGTGTGCTGAACTTCCTGCAACATTGCCTGTGCAATCTCCTGAGCTCCTGATTACTCCCTTTCTTTTTCACTCCCAAGGACCTTGAGTCGGCTATGTCTGTGGCATGTTTGAAAAGTGCTATATCTGGCAAAACAAGCAGCAGCTCTTGCGAGGTCCTTCCGAGCAGGTTTCTCTCACTGCTGTCATTCCCCTTGCACGAGCACCATGCACCCCATACCCATCCCAGGATTTGCTTGCTTCCTTCTGGTGATTGGCTCTGTTATTTTGGAGCACAGGCTTACAGAGCCAAGATAGAGGATCTCCAAGGGAAGTTTTAAATGTTCAATAAAAGAAGGAATGCAGGGAGAAAAGAAAGCACCGACTCGAATGGCATCATTTTCTTTTCCACATCCCTTTGAGGTTCTCCTGTCTTCCCTGCCTGCGTGTGACCTCCCTACTCTTCCAACCAGGCTCCTTCTTTTTTCAATCTTCGTCCTGCCCCTCACCCTCCTTATTCATTGATCTCCCTTTAGGCTTTATTAGTGACTCTCCCTCCCACCCTTTCCCTCAGTTTTTCTGATTCTCTAACATGAGACAATTGAATGAGGCCAGACTCCTAAGCCGAAGCTGGGGGTGAGAGGGAAGAGGCGTTAAGATTTAATGATATTGCCTCTTTAAGGAATCCCTAATTCCTCACACCCATCTCCTCCCCCACCTGAGAACCAATTAAAACTCAATGAATTCAAGTGGAGGCTTTTGTGCATCACATGTGCTTGACTAACAAAGCCTTCTCCATGCTGGAATAAAAGCTTCTATTCAGCAGCCAGTTTGTTCTAATTCAAATCACTTCCACTCCAGCATCCTCTCCTTCCTTGCTGCTCCTGAGTTCCCAGGCTGGGCTGCCACCCGCACAGCCCTGCCCAGAGCTTCATGCTCCACCTTGCAGAGTCCTGCTTCGGTGGCAGTGAAGCAGAGGATGGGAGATGACCTCCATATGGTTAACTGGGCAGTCCATGCTCATTGTGTCCTTGTTCCCAGGAGCCTCCTAGGCTGGGGATGAGCCCACGTGGTGCCCTGCAGGAGCTCCAGCCCTGGGAGCTGTCTCGAAAGGATTTCTTGCTGTGCCCTTGGGAAACAGCTCCTGTGTGCAGAGTCCTCTGTGTGTAGACAGAAAATTACTTTATCTATGGACAGAGCTCAGCCTTCCTTGAAATGAGTGAAAACCATCTCCTTATCCTGTTGCTGTAGGGGTCATCCAGATGTAGTGACACCTGAAGTAGCAAAGGAGTCTAAAAGCACACAAAGTCTAAGTGAGTAGTTTGTACTTTCATCTTCTACAGGGAAGTGGGATTCCTCAGGAATCCCACCTGAGGGTAACTTCTGTCCTTTATTGTGCCCTGAAAATGAGCTTGGATAAGGTCATCTGGGTGATAGAATACATTTCATGCTATTCAACTTCCAAATTTAAAAACCTCAGTCGAAAGCTTTGCAGCTGCAGATCTGGAGCTTGGGTGACTTTTAAGTAGGGAGGCAATTCTCTGTCCAGATGTCAGCCAGGTAATCTTCCAGGTGTAAAGCAGGCTCTGCTCAGAGCTTCTGCCTGTCCTTTACTGATCAGTGTTGCCTGGCTGTTAGCAAAGCTGTGTGCATGACATTAACTGGGTTATCTTTTCTCTGTTCCTGCAGCCTCCTATTTGTGTAGATACTTTTGAATTTTTTCTGCTCTTGTGAGAAATCTCTGGGAGAAGCAGGTTGAGTGCTTTGCTGTGATCGCAATGAGGTTTTTACTCCTCTAATCTCTCCTGGGAGTGAGCTCCAACATTGTGGGCCAGCTGCCAAGGAAGCTATCTGCTCTGCTCCAGAGCCCTGTTCTGCTGTATGGCAATTCCATTGCTCCTGAAACACGTGGTTTTCTCAGGGAGTCATGAGGGAGATAACCAGCTCTTGGGTAGCTGGGACCAGTCCTACAAAGAGCTCTGACAATTGTGATGAGCTCTTGGAAGCTGGTTTCATGTTTCTAGAGGCACCAATGCTTAGAGGAGTGGTTTGGGTGTACAAGCAGTTAGGGAACTGGGATATCTGACATCAGGAATATTGGACTCATCTGTAGTTTGTGGTGCTGGTAATTCGGCCTGCCACACTGCTTTGCAGCTGTCCAGCATGGCAAGGAACAAGTGTTAACACATCTCAGGGTGTGTAGCAGTCTTCTTGTCAACTTTTATGAAAGAAAGATTTGAACATCCCTTAGAGGTCCTGTTCTTTGCTATGGCTGTGATCTCTCACCTCTTACCAACAACCCCAAGTTTGGCCATCAACTACAGCTGAATATATTTTACTGTTCCCAAAAAGTATGTTTGGGTCTATATTTGTTTGTCTTACTTGTGTGTTTATAGATTTGGACATGGAACCTTCTTTGATGTCAAAAGCCTCTAACTGTTTTGTAAATTGGCACCAATTTTTCCATGCAGATTTTTTTTCTCTAAGTTGGACTCTTGTTGCAGGGATGTGCAGATTTAAAAATAAAAAAAATGTGCTGTGGATGGATTTTCCCTTAGCAAACCCAATAATGCAAAAGAACAGGGACTCTGACAATATGCAAAATGCTTGGGGTGCTCAGATTAACACATAAATTTTAAAGAACTGTTCATTAAATGACAAGTTAATTTCAGGTAGTGCCATGTGGTATCATGACAGTAGAATCTCTATCCATCAGTATGGTGAAGGGGAAAAAGATCAGAATCAAAATCTATTTTTTTCTGTCAAAAAATACTATTTTCCCTTGAGTTAGAGGAGGCTGATTATTTGGGGAAGATAAAAAGTCTTTCTCTCTACAGCTTTGAGTTATTTGCTGCCACATGTTCTCTCTGAAGATGTTGAAACGTTTTGTTGTTGTTGTTGTTGTTTTGAGATAGGGAGAAAACCTTGGTTTTCAAGAAGTAAAAGAGAATTTTCTTGGCCCAAATCACCTGGGCAATTTGTGAGAAAGGACAAACAACTTATGAAGCTGGCTCCTCTGGAGCCTCCTGTGAAATGGAGCAACCGTGCAGCAGTGCTCTGTGATGGGGCCTGACAGTGCTACTGCCTGCTCAGGGCCTGGCACAGCTTAGTTGGTCCCTAGACCTGTCTGTAATAAACTTGCTTAATTGAACAGAGCAGAAGATCTGAGCTGCTGTGGTTGTGGGGCTCAGTGGGCAGAACAGCCCCTTCCTTCATGATGCAGCTGAACTCTCCCTGTGTCAAACACTGACCTTCGTCTCAGGGGCTCTGCACTTTGTTCCTGTTTCTTGTTAGTGAAATGAGTTTGATGGTCTCAGACTTAGGAGTAAATGGTCTCTACTTCAAAACAAAGTGCAGTTAGTTTGGCAGGAGAGTCCCAGGTCTGACCTGAAACTAAATTACAGCTGACCCTGAGACAGTGAGGCCCCTCCAGGTCAGGGACAAGGGCATTGTCAGGACACTGGGAGCTTGCACTGTAATTAGCAGCAAAGGTATCAAATACCTCTGTTTCCAGCATTCCTGTCCTTAAAGCAACACAAGTATTAAATCTTAAAATTTCCTACTGCAATCTCACTAAAAACAAACCAAAAGGGAAGTAAGGCTGAACAAACTTTCATTGATTTGCTTTTTCTCTGTAAATCCCTCCCCTCCTCACACTGTCTCCCACAATCCCTTGTTCTCCCAGCATTTAGGAGTGAATTTACCAGACACTGCATTGCTTTCAAGGCTCCAGAATGACCAACACACTTGAGCATGCTTTGCCTGACAGCAGGAGTGTGTAAGAGCAGCTTTCCTACTTCAAAAACTTGTTTTATTCCAGAGTTGCTCTACTAGCAGCTGTCTGTTCTATTCCCGGGTTTCTTCGACCACCAGAGAGGCCCTTTTAGATTCACCCTTAAAAATGTGATTTAAATACACTTTCTGTTACAGGAACATTGTAACATTTGAGAGAGCAAAACACTCCTACTGGTTTCCTGGGTGTCCAGCAGAGTGCCAGTAAACAGAGGCCAGGATGCATTGCAGCTAAAAATATAGAGAAGGTATAAATTACTGAGCCTTATGCTTTCAACATGGTCACCTGTGCTGCTAAAAACTCAGACCTTGTGTATGCACCATGGGGTACCACTAGCTTGTTTTGCAGAAAATGCTGTGTGCTGAGAGCTTTCCCAAGCCTTCTTTGGAAGAGGAATGTTTACTCATTTCCAGCTTCTTGAGTCAAACATCTAAAATCAGTGGGAAGTTTTGGAAGATGCCTCACTATTTCCATCCATGACAAGCAGGCAGTTTCCAAACCCAAGGGTGTCTGTGAAGCAGTAAACCTGGTTACCCCCAGAAGGGAAAGGTTAGAGCAAGGCAGGACATACTGCACAGGGATTCCAAAACCATCCGTATAATCAGATTACAAGTCCAGTGAGTCGAGATGTCTTAAACCAGAGTATGATCCCTCTATTTCATGTGTAACTCATGAAAGTCCTCTCCTCTGATTGCTCTAAAAAGGCACTGATCATTCCTGCAAAAAGATGTGCAGAATTGCTCATTGAATAATTCGGAATATGGCAGGGAGATGGAACTAAAATCTTAAAGGCATTTTTGTCTGAGCCTTAAGCGTTTTTAATGTTACTTTAATGTTTAATATTACCATTCCCCATTTTGATTCATATACCCAACAGAAACTTTGAATTGCACAGGTTACTGTTTCATTCATATTTTTACTAAAGGGATGGTTTCAATATACATTTCACACCTCTACTGTGAGAAAGGTTTCCTGCTGCTCCTCTGTGCCCTGCTTTTGGAGGAGTATCTTCATGTCTTAGCCTTGTCCTAAATAATGCCTTGGCCAGCTACTTTGGATGGAGCTGGTCCTTAGCTGTTGCAGTACCTTGGCCACCGGCCAGCTGGGAGCTCTGAGGACTAGTTTGTGAATCACTGCTTGCTCCTGGTGGGAAAAGGGTCAGTGACTCAGTTTACTTCAGCTCATGGAACTGCATGGGCATGACGTAGGTGGGGAAATTTCTGCCTGGAAAAATAATAAAAAAAAAGACCCTAAGGTAGTAAAATCAGCCTTGAGGGAAATCCACAGCAGGCAAAGGCGTGAAAAGATAGATGGTTAAAGGCTGTGAAAAGTGAGAAAAAGATGGGCAAGAATGGACAAGTAGCAGCATGAGCAAAGTATTTCCCACTAGACTTTGAGCAGTGCAGAATGAGCGCTTCCCTTCAGTTAGAGGTCAGCTCACTGGGTGTGTGGGCAGGGGAATCACTGTGTCTTGGGACCAAAGAACAGATTTCGAGCCTTTTCTAGTTCCAAAGACATTTAAAGCTGGTGAAGGTTACTGAAACTAGAGTATTTAGTAACAACCATCTCATTTCACATTCCCTAGTCTGGAAGGATTGGGAGCCTGTAAGCCTGAGTGCAGATGTGCCCTGGAGTGAGGCAAGCCCTCCTTCTCTGGTGGGCACCACTCCTGCTCCAGAGCATCTGTGCTGGGTGCACTGCTGTAGAAAAGCAGTTCTGAGTATAGCACACACTGGGTGAGTTTATGCCTTGCAGTAGCCTGTTCTACAGCAAACAGGAGAATGAGCAGAGAATGACCACAAGTGCACCTGGACCCGGCAGCCTCTCGCCTCCTTTCCCCTTCAGCAGGGAGGAGGCTCAGGCATGTACAGAGCAGCTAAGCCTCTCCTGCAGTTTGAGGATGGGAGCTTTGCCTGGGAAGACACTGGTGTCCGTCTTGATTAGGATGTGATGCCTGATGTAAGTCATGTGACAAGTACAAACAAAATACCTTGGCAAAACCTTGAGGAACCAGGACAGGCTGAGCTGCTTAGGAAGATTTACAGTGTGTATTTCTGTCCTGTGTACTTGCCTTGGTCTGAACCTTTCTCATCTCAAGAGCTCCAGCATGCACCCTGGATTTTAAAGATAGTTTTTTCTGTTCTTTCCCCCAAATACTCTGCAAACCTTCTCAATGTTGTGCTGTTAAGTTTAACAGTTACTAAGCCCTAGTTTCTTTACACCATCATAGTACCTGAATGCTATAATGTCGTCCTCTGAGAAGTGCTGTTGGGATTTGTGGACCAGAGGTCCCATCATCTTAGATTAGAAAATAAGTCTTGAAGAAATGGGAGTTAAAAGCCAGTGCAAGTACTATAGCAGAGGTAGGAAATCGATCATGTCCTGAAAGAGAGGGGATGAAGAAACAGCTTCTGCTTGCTCAGCTCCTGTTCATGTGTTGAGCCAAAAGTTCTCTGTTTGCTCCTGTGAGTGCTTCCTTCTGGTGCTGCTCGGGGACAGTGCCAGGACCCAAATTTCTGCCTCCTGCAAGCATCTCAGCAGGGAATCCAGTCCTTCCCCTGAGTCCTGTTCTGCCCTTGTTCCTCTGTTCTCTTGGACTCTACCTTCTTTAAGGCAGATTTTAGAGGTCCTTCACACGGTGCTGACTTCATCCCCAGATTAATAATTCACACATGCATCAGACCTGCAGAGGATATGCAGGTCCATGGATAGTGCAGCATCACTGCCTGAGGAGCTGATGTAGAGACCCAGCACACTGGACAGCCAGGCACCAGCAGTGTCACTGCAAGGAGACATTGGAAACACTGTGTTGGCTGTGGTGTTGTGTTTAGGGCTCACCCTGCCCCTCTTCCACTGGGACACAGGATTTTATTTTAAATTCAGAACTTTAATACTTTTTTAAAATGTTAGTACAGAAATCCCTTTTGTATAAGATGTCTGGCAGCTCTCAAACCTGACCCAGAACTTTTTCTGTTACCCCTCTTCACCCAGCTCATTCCCAGATGTCTTCTCAGTCTGGTGGTATTTGGTCAGCCCAGCCCCATGCTACACTGTTATTTGCCCTATTATGAACCCATGGACAAAAGCCTTTAAATTTCTCTGTTATTCCTCTTCTCTAGGCTCCATCTATGCATATGGAGTATTCCTGCACACATATATAATACATATATGTGTTCTTGCACATATATAATGTGCAAGAACAAAACAGGATATAATCACCACACTGACATTTGTTTCATTTATTCTTAAAAATTTTAATGAATGGAAATTCCCTGGCTTTCCTGGCTCCCCTGTCCCATCTTTAGCCATCTTTATAGCTGCTAGTTTCTCCTGATATCTAACATTTCTCTCTTTCTGTGGCAACTAAACCTGTTGCCTTACCTTCAGTGAGCACAAGAAACAATTCAATCAATCTTCTTTTAAAGAGTCCAGTACATGGTGGATTTTGGTTTCATCCATCTCACCTCTCTTTTCTAATGGTTAGGAAATGAGTCCCTCTGTATCCCACCATGGGAAGCTCTGAGCTTCCAGGTGAGGAGGGGAAGAACAAGAGGCAATGCTCTGCTTCTCAGCTAGGGAAGAGCCTCTTAACAGTGGATGCTCTAAGAAAGGTCCCTTTTCCATAGGAAGTAAAGACTGGGATGGGGTTACATAGGAGAAAGGACAGAGCAGAAAGCAGTGACTGATGGAAGGCTGGAATGAATGGTAGCTAAGAGGCAAGGTAGAGCTCAGGGCACTTTCAAGGAGAGGGGTCTCATTTTTCAAATCTGTTATTGCTTTCTGTCACTTTATATGCAATCTTTGGAGTATTAAAAAATATATATAAATTAATGGGAAATGAAAATGTTTCCATCTCCTCTTTGGGGAGGGGGGATCCTTTGCAGGCTGCTGCAGAGAGGTGGCACCTGGGCTGGGCCGCTGTGGTGCTGGGCCCACTCCATGCATGGAACAGCTCCTGTATTAGAGCTCAACAGCCAGGGCTTCCTCCCTCGTTTGCTGGGCTGATTTAGATAGGATCATGGAGACTAGATGCCACGTAGTAGTTTTTAGAATTTGTAGAGAGGAAGAATAGCAGGCAGGGCTCTCTAATTTTTCCCTTAGCCATCATTTCCAGGACAGCAGGTAGAAGCCTGCAATCTCCTACTGTCCTTCAGAGACCTCTCTGGTTTTGCTATTTTATGCTGAATCCCTACACTGAATTTACTATGCTGCAAGTTCTCTTGATGTTTTATTTTTCATCGCCTGCAGACTTCTTTCCCTTTTTTTCCCCCATGAGGCTCCAGTCCCTCTATGCTTCTCTGTGGTAATTGGGGTGGTCTCCTCCTCTTTCCTCCCTCATTCCTTTTCTGGTTATCTCAGTTGTCTCTATTTACTCTTCCTCTCCTCTTTCTCTTTATGAATACCTATGTTTCTCTTGCATGACCCCCTCTTCTGTGTTCCCACCCATCCTCTTCTTCAGTGCTCTACACCATGTAAACAGTTTGCTCTCCCATGAATCTTGCTCCCTGAGGTTTCTTATATGAAGTAAAGAAATCCTTGGTGCATTTGCAGTAATTTGTCTCTTCCTATTGCTGACTCTGTCCCTCCCCACCTCCCTGCCCCCACCTGAGTGGAATCTAAATAATTTAATTTCCCTAAATAGCTCCTCTCTGCTGATGTGCCTGACTCTTGCCCCAAGCCAGCTCCTGCCAGGCTGGTGGTTGCTGGGGCAGTGAGTTCCCTTCGAGGTAGGCACTCCTGGCTGCCTCATGCATGGGCTAGCAGGGTTTTGCCATCAGCCTTTCCAGAGGGTCAGCATCCTTCCTAAAGCAGGCCTGAGAACCACCAGAAGCCACTGCCAGAGCCAGGCAATGCCCCCAGGCTGCCTGTGGAGTCACAGCTAATACCTTCCAGGTTTGCATCTTCAGCATCGTAATGCAAATCTTACAAAAATTATTTGAATTCCTGCTCAAATTTGTTTATTAATTGTCCAAACTAAATGAAAAGTGAAACTTCCCATAGTTCCTGACTGCCAAAACCTCCCAGCTAAAGACAGGTCTCCAAGACAATCTCTCCTTAAGCTTTATATGATGAGGGAGGGAAAAGAGGAGGCTGCTTTCCCTGACCCTCCCCTAACCTCCACTTTTTGGAACCTCCCTCTCACCATGAATAACTCCAGTGTCTGCCACTGGTGCTGGGCAGAGCTTTGCCAATCATCCTCCTCTGCAGGAAGTGGACATGATTTTGATAGTGTCACTCTACCACACATGAGACACTGAATAGCAGCAAGAAAACTGAGCAGTTTTGTTAATCTCGCTGGTGTTTGGCAACCTCTCAGCAGCAGCCACAGAGGCACTACAGCTGTCTGTCTGCAGCCCCAGGAATACAATGCTGCATTATTTTATATTCAGCAGATCATCTTTCCAATCATAAGGTCTGGAATGTTTTATATATTTACTTCTCTGTGAGGAAAGCTTCCTATTGTCACTAATCAGCAGATTTTTCAAGACCCACTGTCCTGTGCATTACAGAGATAAATGAATTGATACTTACAAAGCACTTCGGAGTCCTAAGGTGGAAATACAAAATATCATGTGTATGTCTTGGAAACAACCTCGGAATAAGTTACATTGTAGCTTACTGTGTCATTGCCAGTGATGCAAGTCCAACCACATCCTCCATGCAAATCTTCTTGAAGGTTCAAGTTTTTTCCTCTGATCTTCACAGATGTTAACTCACATTGATCCTGTTCTCCCCTCTCCAACATTATTTTGGTGGAAAAAAAGTGAATAAAATAATAGACATAAAAAAGGACACAATGAGGTATTTTAACAGTGTCCCTCAGAGTGCTCAACTTGTACAGTCTTAAAAATAACATGTTTAAAATTATAGTAATGCACTGGTAGCAAACCAAGAGATGTTGTCCTTTAGGGAGTCCAACACTGAGCTCTTGTTTCTTTTTTTTTTTTTCCTCCTTCTTGTTTTTAATTCGCATTAGTAGTGAGCTAGCTTGGGCAATTATGGAACATAAAACCTGTGCCAGGTGACTTGAAATTGTTAGTTAGTTCCTCCTCTAAATGGGAGAGAGCAGGTACCAGAAGGGAGCAAAACATCAGTGAGTTTGGACAGTGTGGCAGGCGGCTGTGGTGGCTCTGGGAGCCCAGCTTTGTCTAGGTTTCTCAGAACATGCAAGAGGAGATGGCTGGGATGCTGCCTCAGCACCGCTGCTTCCACTGGCTCTGCACTCCTGCCCGTCACTGCCAGCTGCAGTATCACCTCTGCATGTCATTATTTATATTTCCCTGCTGCACCAGCCCTGCTGCCTCTCAGGGCACCTCCACCCAAAGTGATGACTTCAGCCCTGTGGAATGAAGAGTGGGTTATTCTGGAGAAGCTGCTCAGCCTGGACCAGTGGCAGCAGGAACCGGGATGCTGCATAGCTCAGTTCCCCGGAGCAGCTACCGAGTCTGTGGTGTCGAGTGCATTGCTGTGCCCAAGTACAGGGCCAGGACACAGGATAGGATCCTGAACCAACTCAGGAAATGGGGTGGGTGAATAGTGGTTTGGCAGAGCTAATGGGCAGAAGATAAATTTAACTCAGAGTTGCAGCCCATGTAACAAAATATATTATCACAAAATATTGTTTAAAAAAAGTGTAGTGGTTCCTCTCCAGGAGGGCGAGGATGTGTATTGGGACATGGTAAAACAGTTATGAGAGAAGAGGAAGGCACTGACCTGAGCTGTCAATACCTTGCTTTAGGCAGTAAGAGAGTACAGGGGGGACCCATGCTAGAAGGAGCCTGTGGGGAGTATCTGGCAGCACAGTAGCATATGCCTGGAATCCAGCGATACCCTTTTGCCATGAGAAGGGGTCACAGCACTGTCACCAGAGGCTTTGAGCACTACTCTGTTCTGATATGCCACAGATGTGAACAAGTGCCTTCTCCAAGAGAGATGCTTGGTGCAGTCAGGCAAGGTTTCAGCTCTCCTCTTGACTCCAACTTTATAGGTATTTCATTTGTTTCTCGCTGAGCTCCTCCAGCTACGCGGGCTAGGTTGCCCAAGAGCAGAGGCGGAGTGCACAGACCTGCTCGAGAAGCAGCATGTGAATGAACTTGTGTGGCAGTGGAACTCGAATGGAGCCCGGCATGAGTCTGTCAGCCTGAATGAGCAAGAAACTGCACGGTGCCTTGGGGACCAACCTACCCTCTTCCCAGTGAGCCGCGGGGAGAGGAGAGTGGCTGGGCTGTGCATACCTGATGCTGCGGGGCTCTACGGGGCTCCGCGGTGCCCGGCCACAGCTCTGCCCCGGGTCCTGCAGCCTGGGCATTGCCGTGCGGGGCAGCAAGCGGCGAGGCCGGGAAGCCCCTGACCCCTGCAGGGTCCCCGTAGGCTGCCAGGAGGCAAAGAGGTACCAAGGCTCCGGGAAGGCGCCTCGACTCCCCGCTGCCCAGTCAGGGTCCCGGGGCGAGCAGGGCAGTCCTGGTCCCGACCTGGAAGCGCCCTCAGCGGCGGCGAAACACCGGGAGGAACAGGGCCGGGGTGTCCGGGATCCGCCACAGCGAGCCCGAGCGCACCGGGCCGGGCCTGGCTCCGTCGCCCTTTGTCCACCGCCCCGGGGCAGGTGCGGGCAGCGCGGCCGGGGACAAAGCGGCTGCGAGCTCCAGGGCTGCTCCCGTCGCCGCCGCGCCCGGAGTCGGGCGCTCTCCCCCAGCGCGGTGCGGGCACGGCTCCCTACACTCGGCCCCGGTTCCGCCGGCGGGTTTTATGCGCAGGGCGGCCGGCGGGCCGGCGGGGGTGGGAGGAGCCGGGCAGGTTGTGCCCGCCGGGCCCTCCTCCCTCGCTCCCTCCCCGCCCGGCGGAGAGGGGTCGGGGGAGGGGGCAGCATGGCCTGTCCGTCCGGCCCCTTTTCCAGCGCTCATCTGCCCCGGGAGTGCGGCGCCGCTCCTCGCAGGGAGAAGAGGTCCGAATGGAGACAGACGGCAGCCAGCCTGGCCTCGCCTCCCCGGACTCCCCGCACGACCCTTGGTACCTCCGCGGCGGCCGCTGCTGGCCGCCCCCACCGCCCCCCCGGGTCCGGCCGCGGTCGCCCCCTCCCCCGGCCCTGGCTGCCCGGCCCGGGCAGGCGCGGCGGCGGCGGCAGCAGCGGCGGCGGTGCCGCTGCCAACATGGCCGATCCGCGCCCTCCCCTCCCCGCGCGGCCCCGCCGCCGCCACCCCCGCGGGGTGCCGCGGCCCCCCGGCGCGGCCCCACTCACGGCTCTCCCCTTCCTCCCGCAGCAAAATGTTCATCGGGGGACTGAGCTGGCAGACCACGCAAGGTGAGCGCCGCGGGGCCCCGCACCTGCCGCCGGGGCTGGGGGTGGTGGAGTTGGGGCTGAGCCCGGGGGGGGAACGGCGGGGCCGGGCCGGACCGGGCTGGGATGGGACACCCACGGTGGGTGCTGTGCTTGCAGAGGGCTTGCGGGAGTACTTCAGCCAGTTCGGCGAGGTGAAGGAGTGCCTGGTGATGCGGGACCCGCTGACAAAGAGATCCAGGTGAGAGGCCGGGCCCGCGCCTCCCTTCGCTCCCGCCGCGGCCCGACCGCCACTTTAACCAACTTTCTCTCTTCTCTCTGCATCCCCTCTTCTGCCCGGGCTGCGGGGCTCAGGGGCTTCGGGTTCGTCACGTTCATGGACCAGGCTGGCGTCGACAAGGTCCTGGCCCAATCCAGACATGAACTGGACTCCAAGACGGTGAGATGACTTCTCTCATCTCAGGGGTGTATTTGCCAGTGGAACGGCTGTGCTCGGAGCAGCCGTCGATTGTAGTGTTTGATTTCCAGTTAGAGGTTGTAAACTATTGATTCCTGATACGGATCGATCGTTCCTTTCTCTGTCCCACTTGCTGGAGGGTAGCCTAGCTGCCGCCCGAGCACCGGGCTCGCCGTGTGCTGATTACTGGTGTGGGTCTGTGGATCTTGATGATGGTTTTCGTCTGGCCCGTTGGTTGTAAGGCCCATCCGGCCGGTGACTGTAGCCCTCTTGAAGCTGGGACAGCTGAACACGTTTGGGATGAGGATTTGCCCGGGGAAATAAGATGTAGCTGCGTTTAGAGAGAGGGAGGCCGCCCTTTCATCCTGTATGCTGCCGAGCACTGATCCCTCCTCAGAGGTGCTGCTCCCCAGCGCCGAGGCCCTGCTTCCCTGGCCACGGTGGCCTGTGCATTCACCCTTCCTGGCAGTGGGCCCTTGTTCTGTGCACCCCAGAGATTCTCTTGTGGTTTCCCCAGGTGAAGTTTTTGTAATGATCACGGAAGTTCAGGACTTCATTGTCTCCGAGTGTGGCCAGTGCCTGCCCATGTGGGCCATCATCGGCCTCTTGGAGCGGCTGCGGCTCCAGCCCTCATTCTGCAAGTTTGGGTGATAAGGAGCCCCATCTGGGCTAGCAGAAAGATTTGGTAGCTCACTGAACTAGTGGTATAATGTGGTGGGTCCTGCCTTGTGAGTCTGTGGTGCTCAGGAGATGTGCAGACTGTTTTGAGGTGTGGGGGTGAGATGTCTGAGTGGGAGGTCCCTTCTCTTTAGTTTTAGTGACTTGCCTTCCCCTGAATTCCTTTCCCTTATTGCTGCCCTGGGGTGAAGGTGAGGGTAGGGATGGGGGAGTGGGCGGGGGCTGCAAGGGGATGGCATAGTTCTGGCTAAGGGGGTATGTTCTGGCTCCAGGCAAGGACTGCTGAGGAGTCCAAATGCAGAGTTTTATTTCTTGCAGCGCGTGGCCCAGGCATCCTAGTCTTTATCTTGGCAGAAGGAGAGGGCGGGAGAGTGAGACCCTCTTTCTTAGGGTTTACAACACGAGTTGCAGGAAGATTTATGTCTGTTCCTGTTTAACTGCCTGGATCGCTCCCTTTGATGTGCACAGGTCCTTCCTCCCCACGGGAGCTCCTGGTTAAACCCACCCCAGCCTTCCTGGCTGAGGCTGGGTCCCCAGGATTCCCAGTCCTCCTCCTTCTAGGAGTGATGTAAAGTGAATTTTGCTCTGAAGAGGGTTACAGTAATGACTTTTGAGGAGGGCCCAGGGTTTTCTTTTTTCTCTTTTTTCTCTTTTTTTATTTTACTAGCCCGTGTAAACACAGTGTCTGATCAGCTAGTCCTGTCATGAGTCTGTGGCATAGACCCTTCTTGAAAAGACAAGTGATGGATGTCTGTTGTAGCGCTAATCCTGGAAGTGTTTCAGGGTTAGAAGTGAACTGAAATCCACGTTGTCCATTCTTCTCTGCTTGCCGCCGCTGCTGGCTGTACGAAGGCGCTCTGCAGCCCGTGGTGCCGCCCAGGGTGCAGCCCACACGGGCAGGGAGGGACAGTGGGTGCTGCAGGAGAACAGAGGAGCCTCGTGGCGCAGGGTGTGTGGGGACCAGCCAGCCGTTCAAATTCCCTGCTGCATCTGCTCCACTCGCCCCGCCAGCATGGCATGGAGAATGGGGAGAATTTCACCAGGGCCTTCTTTGTTAGGAGCTTTGATCCTCTTCCTCCTTTCCTTCTTATATTTTGTTTAGTTCAGTTTTCTGCTGGGTCAGGTGTTTTGGGGTGTTTTGCCTCGTGAGAGGTTGGTCTTGTGGGAGCACATGGAACCTCTATATGCCTTTTCCCTGCTGAGGTGAAAGGCTCTACCGTGAGTCATGGGTTAAACGACACAAACTCATCTAAATCTTTATTTAGAGTTTTATGAAACTTTGCAGGACAAGGCCTGATGTCCTGTAAGGACAGCCTTCTCATGGGGCTTGGTGTCTCCTGGCAAACAGCATTTGATAGACAGTGTCTGCTCAACTTGTTGCTTCATTGTTTTCTGATTCTTCCTACCCTAATGAAGGCAGTTGGCCCGATTCTTCGGGGCAGCCTTGTTCTTTTCAGACTCCTCTTTGTAAGCTAGATAGCAGCGGACTACAGGGTTATTTTTGAAAATACTTGATATGAGAATTGACTTTACAGTCTCAAGGTAAAAGATTTGTGGGACTTTGTAAAGCTGCAGCTGGCTGTTGCCTTGAGTTGCTTCTTTACTTTTTCACACACTCTGGGATGAGCACTTGGCAGTGCTGGGTCATCCCATCATATCTTTGTTGCCGTTTTTGAATTTTTGCTGGGTTTGTCTTTTGTGGTGAGGCAGTGATCTGCAGCTCCCCGGCAGTGCAGACCAGCAGGGTGGAGGTAGTGACAGAGGTACAATGGAAGAACAAACCCAGACCTGGTGTCTTGCAGGTCCTTCCCAGCCCTCCCTGTGCTTTGGGACACTGATACCAGCTAGGCTAACACAGGAGTTATGTGACCTAAGCTATGAAATGGGGCTGTAGGTGGCCTGAAGAGTATTACTGAGGACCTGGCTGGCCTGTTGGTCCACCTGCAACTTCAGTGGGATTCCTCATCCCCAAAGCCTTGTGGGCTGAACTAGAAGCAGTTTGAGCTCAGGTGACTTCCATTCACTGCAGCCTGATCTGGGGTTTTGTTTTTTGGATACAATCTGAGCAGTTCTGAATACTCTTAGCAGATTTTTATCTGGTTTTGTAAAAAGGATCCATTACGTCAGTGGGTGACACTGAAACACAACTCCTCCAGGGCTATTTGTTTTAACACCAGAAATGAGGGAATAAGGTACCGGTGCCTTTGCTTTAATTAGGAAAGACTCCAGCCACCAAGGAGCAGTCCAGTTTGAGTAACTTGAGTCCGGCACTGAACTCACTCCCCTCTGCGTGTTCCCAGGGCTGCGCCTGCAGTCGGTCACCCCAGCCTCCCTCTACCTGCAACAATAGCTGGTTGTGCAGAAGAATTTGTGAAATGACTGCCTGCTCTCTCCAGCCAGGAGGACACGTTATCTCTGCCCAGTTGATCACACTCAGGGTAATGAGAAAATGAGGCTGAGCTTAGCATTGCTGAGTATGAAAGCATCTTATTGGCAGGAGCTGAATGACACTGGCTGAGAAGTAAAAGACAGTAGATTATTGTTTTTGCTTATTATCTGCCATCAACCTCCTGGTCTCCTGCCGTCCCCTGTCCTCAGAATTCGCTGTGGGTGTCTGCACTAGCCAGGAAGCAGTGGCGGGAGGGGGTGGGGGTGTGCCCGGAGAGGGGAGGGCCTGGATGGTTCCGATGCCCCAGGGAGGCACTGGAGGGTATGCTAATCTGCTGGCGCTTGGAGCTTGGGGAGTGAGGTTTATTTTTGAATTTATTTGTGCTCTTCAGTTTTGCCTGTGTTTACCTACGTGCTGAGTTTATTTATGTTATAAGCTGTGAGTCAGGATGGAGGTGGGGAAGGCAGGGAGAGGAGCTGGTGGAAGGGCACAGGGGGGCCAAGCTCCAGGACTGTGAGACAAGTAAAAGGATGCGGGACGGGAGGGCGGCCAGGCTGGAAAGCTGAACAAAGCAGTGAGGGGAGCTGGACAAACACAGCTTCCTTTTGGGCTGTTGGAGCTGCTGGGCTGATGGGACAACGCTCCAGGCTGCCCTCCCAGCTGCAGCCTGTCCAAGTGCGGGGATGAGCCAAACCTGCCTTTACCACAGGTCTTTGTAAGCTGATTTGTAGGTCTGGATCATCCCCGATGTGATGTAACTTTACAGGAGTTGCTGTAAAAATAGGCTGTAAAGAAAGAGGTGGTGGCTGAGGAGGAGAGAAGGCTTTGTGGGTGTTTGGCTTGCAGCTGCATTAGTGTTGTCCCAGCTTTTGTGGTGGTGCTGGAGATGGTGTGAGGCCAATGTAGGAACGCGCTCATCCGTGCTGAGCCCGGCACAACACGCGGCACCTGGATGGCGGCGCGGGGCCGGCTGCTCCGGCCAGCAGCAGGTTTATAGGGAAGCTGAACAGGCACAATGGAGGCTCAGCCAGCGGAGGGAGAGAGGGAGGGAGGCATCACGGCTTTGTGTGCAGTGCGGCCTGGGGAGAGGGGCAGCACGATCCCTGCGGCCGCAGCCTCCGCAGCCAGGGGGCCTGGGCTCCTCGGGTTAATTTGTGCCATCCTGTCTGCTCTTTTATTGCTTCTTTTTGTCTGCTCTACAGTCTGTGTTTGAAGGGAAGAAAGGTTTTGGGGTTTGTGTGCTGCTTCTTTTCTGTCTTGTCACTAGCCATATGAACTCTGTACTTGTAGGCAGGGTGAAGGGTAAAAGCAAAAAAAAGGCAAAAGAAACCACTTTTAATATGAGGTTGGTGATGCAAGGCACCCAGGGGCCGGCCAAGCGGGAGGGTGCAGCCCAGCCTGTTAATCTCAGCAAGTGATGGGCTCTCAGTGCATCTGCCCAGCGCTCAGCTGGAGATGGACCATTGCATGCTGGGACTTGTAGTCTCCCTGGGCTACACCTTACCGAGAGGGAAAGATGTCTGCAGCCAGCCTCATTTTATGTACCTCAGGTAGATTCTTTGGGCTTTTGGCAGGGTGTCACTTGGGCAGAGACAGCCGCACACATGGAGGAAACCGTGTGTCTGTAAATAAGTAGGAGAAGTGTGTTCACCTCTTCTTCTCCACATCTCTTTCAGATTGACCCGAAGGTAGCATTCCCTCGCCGAGCACAGCCCAAGGTAAGCACTGTGGGCAGCCCTTGTGCCACAAAGGGCGAAATTTGTAGTAGTGAACTTTGTCCTCTGTGCAAGGTGGCCAGTGCATGCAACAGAGTTACTCGCTGGGGTTTGCTCAGGACTCACCTGGAGCACCATGCTGGGAGTTTGCATGGCACTGAAGGAACCAGGAAGCCCCCTGGTTGTACTTCAGGATACACTAGGTAGAGCTTGTGGATTAAATGCTGCCCAGGGTGAACTTAGTCCTTCCGAGGTTGCAGACAATGGGTGTAAGTTCCAGGCCTTAGAAGATATGGAACAGCTCCATGCTGTGATGTGACACAGGTGGAAGAGTGTTGTGTGTGTGCACCTGTGTGTGATGAATGAGTGGATGGCAGGGAAGGGGAGAAGGATTTCACTTTGTGAAATGCCCTTGTGTGCTTCAGCACTGGAAAAGGCAAAAGGAGTTTAGTGTTGGATCTTATCTGCCAGAGGCTCTGGCATTAAAATGCACAGTGGCAGGAACTTTTCCCAGGTTTGCAGCTAGAAACTTTTAGCTGAGGATCCAGCAGCATGCTGGAGACTGCCTTTAGACTTTGGGTCTTCCTTTAACTTGGCTCTTGGATGTGAGTTTTAAAGTTTAGAGTCTGTATTCCAAGTGCTGTTAGGAGTGAAAGAGCTGGGGAGAAGCTGTGTTGAGAAGCTGAGAGGGAAGTAAGGGGTTCAGGCACTGAGAACAATTGGTGAGCAGGTATCCCAAGTAACTGGAGCCAGGAAGCACATGGTAGGAATTGGGTTAATTCCATTAAGCAGTTTGGTGACAGAAGGTGCTTTAGTGTTAGAACGGGCTGCTCTCCAAGCCAGGGAATTGCTGCGGATTAGCCCTATGCTCCTTGGGGTAATTAGGACCATGTGTTCCTCTGAGAGCAGGGGTGTAGCCAAGCAGCTAAGGGGAGGATGCAGCTGGAGAGCTGGTTCAAAGGATGTCGGTGTGCCTCAGCCTGGCAGCCATGGCCCCTCTCAGGGTAGTTAGTTTTCTTCCTTGTCCCAGCTATATCAGTGGCAAGTGACAGAAGGATCTTGTCTTTACCTCCTTGCAGAGGCAAAAGCGATTTAACTGGGTGTTGACTGGGCTCCATTTAAGTGACTGGCGAATAGTAGTGAAATGAGGCTTATTCCATTTCAGACTGGAATGCTGTGCAATTTGTGGGGTGGGAGGGCAAAGCCCGGGGAACCTGCCTGTGCTGGCAGGCCTCCTGCCACCCTGGAAGCAGAGCAGGTACCTCTGGGGTTGTCTTGAGGAGGACGGCTGTGCAAAGTGGCAGGACTGGGGAAGGGACAGCTGTGCCCCACACATTTGGGGTGGTGTCACAGTGCTGAGGGAGGGGTGGCAGGTTGGTGAAGGGAGAGGCTGGTAATTGTCTGATGAGGAGGTGGTGGCTGGGTGCTGGCACATGTGATGGGGTCTGCGAAGGCAAGAGCATGAATCTAGTGTGGGACAGATCTGCCAACTGTATTTGGCCAGAGGGCTTCAAGAAGTTGGAAGCTCAGCTGCAGCAACGGGAAAAGCACTTCTTGGCAGCAGAGGAGAGTTAGTGGCCTTTTGAATCTCGTTCTCTGCTCGCTCTGGGTTTATGTGGTGAATTCCTGTCCTTCCCTTTTCCAGATGGTGACCCGAACGAAGAAGATATTTGTGGGTGGTCTGTCTGTGAACACTACTGTGGAGGATGTGAAACAATATTTCGAACAGTTTGGGAAGGTAAGTCTCTTGAGTGATGTTGGATCAAAGCTGTTGCTTCTGGGGCAAAAGGAGTTTTCTGAACTTTTGTGGGGGTGGGATTAGAAGCTTGAGTCTTTTGCAAGGGTTAAGTAGATTAAAGGTCAGTTACAGATGCTGGCTGACTGTAATGTCCTTGTAGGGGCTACAGCCAGTGACTCCTGCCCTGTAGTGATTTGAAACAGAGTTCATCCTTGTTCCCAGAGTTGCTAGGACCTCAGCTATGGGAAATGGTTTTCCAACTTTTCCCTATCCAGAAGCCTCTTGTGGCTCACAGATTTGCAGTTTGTTCAAATGCTGGAGGAAGGTTTGTAGACACTCCCAACAGAGTGTCTGCTTGATCAAACTTCTGATTTTGGCCTGTTTCTAACTCAAAATCTTGCGTTTTATTTTTCAATAATCCTTTTTTAAAAATAAGACTTTTGGTCCTGAAGCTTCTCCTGCTGAGTCTTGGGCAAGTAGTGGTGTAAGTTTTGTATAGTTGAAGAAAGTTTGGCACCAAGGCTGTCCCTTGTGTTGGTCTGGCTCTTCTGTGAGTGGTGGTGGCGCAGGGAAGAGGTGGGCTACTGCAGCTGGAAGTCACTTTGTGCCGTGTTCCATGACACCCAGGTGTGTGAATTGTGAGACTGGACTGAATCTGAGGGTTGGAGGGAGCTTGGTTGTGACCTTTCAGCTGAGGAGGTTGTCAGCATCCCCAGGAGTGATATCAGCAGGATTAGACTGAAGGATCCCAAGATTTTTAATGGGATTAGGAACTGAAGGGGATCATCGTACCCAAGTGCCGAGTGTGGTCACCTCTGTGGCAGGACATTGTGACTGTTTCTCTGTTGTTCAGTGGTGTTGTGCATAGGTTTGCACTTTGGGGCAGAAAGTGTTGGATTCTGCAGCTCTTGGAACCTTCGTGCCCAGTTAGGAGGGAAGAACATGGTTTGGAGGGTGGTGACCTGGCCAGAATGTTGCAGAATCATGGTCGTGGAGGGAAGTACCATGGGAACTGCAGTGTGAGGATGAAGGCTTAGTATTAATTTTCTTTTGAAATTTCCTGCAAAAAGGTGATGTTATGTTAAGGCACACTAATTAGTGAAAGGAAAGGGAGTTTTGTAACCATATTTGCCATATTGCTGAAATCTTTGGGCAGAAAGTTTGGGACAAATATCTGCTTAGAGCCTTTGCTCCGCTTCTGAAGCCAAACTTGCATGTCGTGGTGTGCAAAGCAGGACTCTGTTCACTCCTAAGAGAAAGTGGTCAGATTTCCTTGTGTTTGCCAGTTGGTAGCTTTGTGTGGTTTCATTTTCTATAAGAAATAGGAAAACTCTGTGTCCCCAGTAACTTTTACATGGTATCCTCAAAGGTGCCACCACTAAAGATGGTGGTGTCCACGTGTCTGTGCAGTCTGAAGGCTGTTTGACTTGCAAGTTCTGTGCTGCTGATGAATGTGTTTGATAGGAAAACAAATTGTCTTTGGCATAATCCCCTTTTAACCTTGACTGTATCCCTGCTAATTCAAAGAAGCATGTCACAGAGCACTCAGTTTACAGGCAGTTACAGTTGCTCTAGTCTGAGCGGTCCTTTCCAGCTCTTTTGGGGTGCTTTATGTTTCTCTTATTTGATGGTTGTGTGCTGAGAGGTGTCATGATGTTAGGCAAGGACTGGTTGTGTGATACTGTTTTTGGAATGGGCAGGAGGGAGAGTTCTGCATAGCTCTGTGCGATTAATGAAGAACCAGTGTCCCAGACAACATCCAGTGCTCCAAAGCTGTCTGAGGCTGGAGCAGCTGTCCCCTTGGCTCTGGGGAGTTTCCATGGGGAGATGTTAGGGCTGCTCAGATTGACTTGCTGTTTTTAGGGCAATTTTCTGACTCCTCTGTTCACTTCAGATGAGAGACTCCTCAGAGCTCTTGTGTAAAGCATTGTTCCTGGCCTGTAACCATCTTTCAGACTAAGCCTCAAATACTTCACCCATGGCCAGGAGAGATGTAGAGAGATTCTCTACAGTAGATAGCTTGGTGTGGCTGATGGGCAGGATCAGTGGGAAAGTGCATTTCAGAGGAAAGCCTCGTGGCCTTCAGCTCTGGAATTCTGAGCTCTAAATGTGCTGTTACATGGTTTGTAGGGCTAAGAAAAGCCTGTTGCCTTCAATTTCAGCTGTGACTCATGGAAAACAAGATTTTGATACACAGTCTCTTTTGGTGGCTCTTTATGATGTTCTAGGGCCTCCCAGGTTTCAGAGGTCTCCTAGAATCCCATCTTAATGGGTGTTCCAGACATCACGAGTGGTCTTCATCTCTGATTTATGGCATCTTTAAGTGAGAGGTGCTGAAGCTCCAGTCATGGTATCCTCATCTCAGAAAATAGGGTGGTTTTTTTCAGACTTTCCAAGTCATTTGGGTCCAGTATTGCTTCTGAATTTGTATCAGGACTGTGTGAAAATAAACTGTTAAGGATGCTCTTTTAAAGCATTTCTTTAGTGGACTTACCCTCTTAGGGAATAGTTTTCTAACTATTCCCTTTTCTTTGAAGTGGCCTCACAGTTACCTAGGACATGGCAGGAGAAAAATTGCTCGTCTTTCCTCCTGCCTGTCCAGGAAAGGCATGGGAACACTTAGAATCTAGAGAGGAGACAGCCAAGAACACCAACTTATCCTGTCCTGATTCCTCAAGCTCCAGGTACCAGGTTCCCAGCAGTGATTTTTAGTCTGTTGTTGAGAATCCAGTGGCAAGCTCATTTTGGATCTTGGCTTCAGGGGGAGATCATGCTCTGCTTCTGAGAGTCCAGGCTGCTGGATGGCTTTTGCATGAAGGTTTGTATGTCACCCTCAGGCCACAGGCCTGAGTGTGTCTTAGATTTGCCACCACTTAAGGTCTTTAAATTAGGATAGATGCTTTTGAAAAATACATTTTAGCCCAGACAGAAAGCATGTACATGCTGAAGGAATTACAAGAGGAAGTGCTATGGCCTGCAGAACAGATGAGGTCAAATTAGATTATCATAATGTTCTCTCCAGTTCAAATCCATGAACTGCAGCTCACAAGTCTACCAAGGTGGTTTGTGTCGGTGCATCTCAGGTCAGAGGCAGCACACCTCCTACGTCCATTAGCAGGAAAAAAATGGAAGTTTAGTTGGGCTGCAAAGGAAATGGTTTTCTATTTCATTAGACAAAAATTCCCAAATGTGATTTTTCCATTTCGTCATTTCTGCTTATCTCCTATTTTTGTTTTATTTTCTTATCTTTCCTTACTGTGTCCAAAACTTTCTCTCACCTTTGTAAATGGAAGTGGCAAAAGAAAGGTGAAAATGTGTGAAAAGGAAATCCACGAGTATTACTTAGCCATAAAGCAAGAGAGAGAGAGGTTGGCACCCCAGCTCTTCATATCAAAATATTTGGTTTTAACAGGCACAAAAGGTGAAGCTACAAAGGGGATCCCAAATACCATGAGAGTGTCTCTGCTTCAAAAAGGAATCTTGGGATTTTTTTCCCTTCCAAAACTCTGACTAAAATATATAGACTGCAGTTTTCCCGAGAAAGAAAATACAAAAGTATTTTTTTTTCACTACAGAGAGAGAGACTGAGAAGTCATCTCAAGCTGGCTATGGTTTGTCAGGTGCAGCTGTGAGAGCTTTGAGCATAGCAGGATCTCTAGGAAACACTTCTCTGGTTCCAAAACTTGAATCTCTCTGAGATCCAAGCTCAGGCCATGCACATGCTTTCTAAAGGAGATTATTTTTTCAACTGTAGGACAGAAGCTCTGGAAAGACTTTCATTCACAGAATGTGTAGCCAAGTAGTTTGGCTTAAGTTGGATGCTGTTGAAAATCTTTAGACAGCAGAAGGAATTATTTCAACAGCTTCTCTAGATTCAGCCTACCACCCTCACTGAAACCTGCAACAGAAAGAGAGGAGGAAGGTGTCTTGCACCTACCACCTCAGGCACAGCTAGTCCTCTGTCTAGTTCCACATGTATGAGGATGCCAGAGGAGCTCAAGTTGCAGCTTCCTCCTTTTCTACTTCAACCTGTGGGAACATGTTTTTCTGTATTATTTTTGAGGAGGAAAAGAGGTTGTCCATTAGAGTAATTTCTTTGGACTGTTGAGTCTCTGATCTTGTAAGCAAGGTTATTTGTGTCAAATCAAAACTGAAAAAACTCAGATCATCTTTCTAATGAAGAGTTGCTCTGATGAAGTTTTGTAGTAGAAAAAGTCATATAAGTTGCAAGATAGGAGGTTTAGAACAAATAAAGTCGTTTCATCATGGAGCATATCTAAACTGTGAAATCTTTGCCACAGGATGTTGTTGCTAAAATTTACATAGACTCCAAAATGATTGGGCAAATTCATGGAAGGTCTTTTAACATATACAGACACCCCTTTAATTCAGAAAATCTCCAAATCACAAATAGCTTGCATGAGGATGTAGTGTTCTAGGCTCTGTGGTAATATCCTTGCCTTCTTATCTCTATGTTCTTTGGAAGTTGTCTGTTGGTTGATATCTTGGGAGGTTTTGGGCAAGGCAGAGCTCTGCTCTAACTCTGCAGCTTTTGTTTATCATCAGGAGAGAAGCTCATCTTAACAGAAACTGGAAGTGCAGAGGTCCTAGAAGAAATGGGGGCCTGCACCTGAATCAGGTGTTTGAACTCATAGTTTTGTTGTGTGGTTTTGCATTTGGTGAAGCAGCAGTGGAGGAAATACATTCACAATGACGTCTTTGCATGACTCACTAATCAGTTGCAGCACCAAGGGTGCTTGGAAAGTGCTTAAAACCAGTCTGCATCTCTCACTGGGCCTGAAGTAATTGTGTGTGGATGAGCCGGTCAGGAAAGCTCTGCCTCTCTGTGAGGCAGTTCTTGCCCAGAGAGAGAGATCTCCTCTCTAAAAATACCCTGGAAGCAAACAAGAAAAAAGATCTGAGGTCTCAGGAGGGTTCTGACCTTTAGGCTGCCATCTAATACTCCATCCAAATTCTGGACCTAAGAGGTCCTGAGGTCTGACTGGGGTGATGGCTGTTACTGTTGTGATGAGGGAAAATCAGGTGCTGGATCTGATGAGGGTTTGTAGGTCTGTCACAAATGCATATTTATGTACTCCTGCCAGAAGAATGGGGTGGTTGACTTGAGTGTATGAAATTAGTTTTTTCTGCTGACTATTGAGAGAATCTTCAGATACTAATGGCAAATATCTTTAAAGGAAGACTTGTTTCTGTGCTTACAGTGGCCATGATTTTCCTTTGGATTGGGAGAATGTTAATTAATTAATCCTTAATCTGCTGCTCTCTGGAAATTTCAGGGATCAAAGCTACTTGTCAACCTGCTGTGGATTTCCAAACTGGATTTTGGATTTTCTTCCACAGATCAGAGGGCAATTTATGTAAATTCTCACACATAACATGGTTGCCATGAACAGATGGGGAGGGGAGGAGAAGGGGAATCTGATCACCTCTCTTGTGGCAGTAGGCAGTTTGGCCTGTGGTAACAATGCCTCTGGAACAAAGGGTTCTCTGTACTCCGCATCTGGTAGGCACATAGCCAAAAACACTCTAGCAGTAATGGTCATTCAGGTCTTCAGGGGTTCATCTGATATTTGCCAGGTGCCTCTGTGAGAGCAGGCAAGGACACCTGGACAGGCTGTTCTGCTCTCCTGTGGCATGGAGCAGGCTCTGTCCCCTTGGTCAAGTCTCATTCCCAGAGTTCTGAGAGTGGGTTTGCAGGGCTGGGTAAGAAGGGTCTTAATGGCACAGTGTACCTGCTCCCTGGAGCCAGGCTCTCTGTCCATGCATTCTCCTCCCTGGAATTGGCCTGTCCTGTTTGTGCAGCTGGGAGAACCTCACAGGGTTGTTAATGCTGTCTGTCTCTTGACAGGATGGCCGAGTGGTTTCTAGATAGTTTGGTTTCTATTTTCCATATGGAAGCTGTCTCAACAGTTATTTTTCTGCCTGACTTTACTGCAAATATGTTGCTGTGATTCCTTCTAGGACCAGCTCAGAAATTTTTATTTGCAGTTCAGGTGGAAGATGTCCATCTCCACAAACCATTTGCTTGAATATTTACAACTATCAACATCTACCTTTGGGAAAATGCATCCAGCATTTCCTATCAAACTGGTATTGGAAATTATTATTTTTTTAAATCTGCATGAGGATGTCACTAGCTTCCCCATAGCATATAACTAGGATTGAAACAGGAAAATTGAAAGATACTAGAATGGAATTCAACCTCTGAAAACCCCCAGGTATTTTGGCCAAGGCTGGATGGATCATTTGCAATTATGGCATCTTTAGGTGAGAAGTGCTGAAGCTTCAGTCATGGTATCCTCATCTCAGAAAATGGTTTTTCAGACAGACTTTTTCCAAGTAATTTGGGTCTAGTGCTACTTCTGGAATTGCATTGGGACTGTGTGAAAAGGAATTGTTGAGGATGCTCTTTTAAACCATTTCTTTAGGGTACTTACTCTCTGAGGAAAGGGCTTTCTTTGAGTGAACTCTGTTCACTCTTTTTCCAACTGACCTCACAGTTTTTTTAGCACCTGCCAGGAAAAATATTGCTTCTCTTTCCTCCTGCCTGTCCAGGAAAGGCATGGGAACACTTAGGATCTAGAGAGAAGACAGCAGATTCCTTAAGCTCAAGGTGCCAGGTTCCCAGCAGTGATTTTTAGTCTGTTGTTGAGAATCCAGTGGCAAGCTTATTTTGGATCTTGGCTTCAGGGGGAGATCATGCTCTGCTTCTGAGAGTCCAGGCTGCTGGATGGCTTTTGCATGAAGGTTTGTATGTCACCCTCAGGCCACAAGCCTGAGTGTGTCTTAGATTTGCCACCACTTAAGGCCTTTAAATTAGGATAGATGCTTTTGAAAAATACATTTTAGCCCAGATAGAAAGCATGCAAAAAAATCACTCCTCTTTTTTTCCTTCTTATTTAGGGGTGGCATAGGACCACTTGGGATCTAGAAAGCAGGGAGCACCAAGTCATTCCTCTAGCTCAAGGCACGAGGTTCTTGGGGGTGATCATTTATAAGGGCATGTAGTGACAGGACAAGGGGGAACGGCTTCAAACTGAAAGAGAGAGATTAGGTTTAGATTGGACCTTAGAATAAAGTTCTTCCCTGTGAGGCTGGCGAGGCTGTGGCACGGGTTGCCCAGAAAACCTGCGGCTGCCCCATAGAGGAGCAGGTTCAAGGCCAGGTTGGACGGCGCTTGCAGCAACCTGGAGGGAAGTGTCCGTGCAGAGCCGCGGGGTTGGAAGGAGGTGATGAATCCCTCGGGAATGCCGATCGGCTGTGCCGGGGTGCCGGAGGCCCCCGTTGGGTGCCCTCCCGCAGCCCATCACAGGCCGCGGGCACGGAGCGCTGCGGGGCGGCTTTGTGAGCCGCTAATCCGGGCCCCAGCTGCCATGGCGGCCGCGTTGCCATCGCGACGGCCCCGCCGGCGGCCGCCTTTGTTGGGGCCCGGCGCGGCCCAGCCGGGAAAGGCCCAACGCGGTGACGGGCGGGGAGGGAACAGCGGGGGTGGGGGGGGCTCTGGTGCTTCACCACCACAATAGCTGCCCAGCGATGGCTGGTGGTGGTTGTAGAGCTGTGCAGGCGCAGCTTTGGTGGGTGCTGGATGTGGTGCCTCGGTGTGAGGCTCTGCCCAAGTCCTCTATGGCAGGAGATGTATCCCCTATAGCAAGGGTTAGGGGGGATCTGGGCCCTGCTTCACCTCACAGGTGTGTGTTGAGAGCACCCGACTCAGTTCACAGGCTGCCTTGAAAGGAGACATACACATAGTCATGTGTAGGTTTTAATGGCAATAAAATATATCAGTTATAGCCATACACAGAGTTGAAGCCCTGGAGTTGTATGCATATACACCTACATATATATATATATATATATATATGTATACACACACTTACATACTGTATAAGATTCAGTTTTAGCAGGAAACAGCTGTTAAATAGAGTACATGTGTTACAATACATATGTTTTTGCAAGGCAAGTGCATTTTGGGGTGCCTCAAAGCAGAGCCACCAGAAAAAGCGCGGAAGGAGGAAGGCTGCAGCTCTCCTCACAGCATACAGGATGGTTTGGGATGAAGTGGCTGCACATTTTCTGTCTCTCAGTGCTTGAGCGCTGTGGCAGTACCCAGCCATTGCCTGGGATGCTGCTGTGCCAGGATTTTGTGTGGAAGTGCACTGGGCTCTGCCACTTGCAGTTGCTCTGCTTCCCAGGCTCTGCAGAGAGGAGGACTGGTCAGGCAGAGTAAGTCAGCAGTGGGCCTGTGCTCATTGACACTAGTTCGTTATTTTTTCTCGTGCCTGTCTCTCATTGCCGTGGGTTTGTGGTCTTCAGCTACCTGAGCTGGGAGTGGCACTGCCTCGGAGTGCCTTTGACACAGCTTTCTCCCAGTGTTTACTGGGGTGGAGAACAGCTATTTCTCCAGTCTTCTTGTGAACTGAATAGGGAAATCGATCTGCATTTTAAAATTAGCAAAACCAGATAATAAAACCTGTTGAACTATTTTTAAGCCATGTTGGGTTTCCCTCCCGCACATCATAGTTGTGCCTGTACCATGAAGGGAAATGGTGCAGATGTGGGAACAAGTGGTGATGGGGAATGACACTGTGAGGAGCTGCCCTCAGTGTCCATCACCCTAACTGTGTGTTCTGGGAAGTTGCTGAGGAGTTGCTTCTGTGTCAAGGCTTCTGTCCCCTGTGGCTCCAGGCTGGATGCTTGGCATGTTTTTCAGGTGTTTGTTTACGTGACTAAGGGAGGCTGAGCCAGGATGGTAAGTTGTGAGATGAGCAGGAGCCAGGTTGTCTGTTGTCACCTGGAGTGGATGTGTTAGACAAGGCTAAGGGCATCAAATATGATCTGTCTGCTTGTGATGGTACTGGAAATGTCAGCAAAGGCTCCTTCCATCCACCTGGCCCTGAAGTGGCGCTGGGTGTCCTGTGTTTTCCTGGGGGCCTGAGAGTAGAAGCCTCACCCTTTCCTGTCTGGAGTTGTGGGGTCTATATGGGCAAAGCCCGTGGCTGCCTGTGCCAGGACATGGGCAGCGTTCTGCCCTCTCTAGTGACTGCTCAGGAGGAGGCAGCAATGCAGATTCTTCCCAGGGCGAGGCAAGGGAGTAAGTCCTGTGGAGTTGGGGGGCGTGCAGGGCTTGCTCTTCAGGGAGCGGCTGTCTCTCACGGAGAAGGAGGAGGGCCAGGGCAGCTGCTGGCCGGAGACTGCTGCCACCTCCCCTGAGCACTTGCACGTCCAGTTTCATAATCGGATTAAGGCAGTGGTATTAGAAGAGGGATGGGTCAGTGGGACAGGTTTACACTGGGGCTTACACGGAGGGGATTGAAGTGTATTTTTTAACCCTGCTCGGGCTGACCTGCGGAGCGGATGCGGCTCCGCGAGGCAGCACCCGCGGGAAGATGGGGGGAAAAGTGGCACCAGGCGGTGATGTGCCGGGGAGGAGAGCAGCCCCAGGCCGGCTGGGGGATGGGATCCGGCCGCCCCTCCCCCCCCCCGGGAAGGCAGCCCTGCTCAGGCCTTGCAGTAAATTTGCTCTAATTACAGCCTCCAGCAGTGGGAAACCTCACTTAGAGGAAAGGCTCCTCTGGGGTGGGGGCGGGGGCGCTTCCCCAGCTTTCCCAGGCAGGCTCTGTTGTCTGAGGCCTCCGCTTCCCCCCGCCGCTGGGAGGCCCCTTATTCCTCTCCCCTCTCCAGCTTTGCTTCTCTGCCCCCCTTTGATTCTCCTCTCCTTTGAGGCCGGGATTTGGGAACAATGCCCTCCCTGCTCCTTGGCCCCTGGCTGGAGCTGCAGGCAAACAATCGGGGTCGATTGCTGCCAGGGGCTGGGCCGAGGGGGCTGAGCTCAGCAGCACCTGCCCCGGGCTGGTGGGGGGACCAGGACCATGCTGGTTGTGGCTTGGGAAAGTGCCTGGTGTGGTAGCTTATGTGTAATGCATATGTGTGCACACCCTGTTTCCTTCTTGGGCACCGGATGCCTCATCTTTATCCCCTTAGGTTTGGGGAGGCCAGGGAAGCTGTGAACAATTGTGTAGGAGGATGCTCGTTGCAGCAGTAATATCTGACTGCAGCCATTCTCTTTGCAGGTGGATGATGCGATGCTGATGTTTGACAAGACAACCAACCGACACCGAGGTGAGAGCTGTCTTCTGTCCCTAGCAGAGGTTACTGCAGAGGGTTTGCCTCCTACCTTGCCTGGGGAGGGGTCAGTATCCCAGCAGCAGGGGATGTGGGTTGCAGCTGCTCTTTATCTTGCCTCTAGTCTCCCCATTCTTTGGCATCTGCATCCTTTACCAGTGGCCCTCGCAGCACAGAGGGCTTTTGTCCAGTGCATTTCCTGTGCTGTAAACTCGTCGAGTTGCAGATATGTGAGAGGAGACGGCCCCCTCCTCTGTGTGCTCACCTCCGTGGCTCCAGCCTGCAGTGTGTGTCTTACCTTGTCCCGAGTAATCTGAGCTCTGGGAAAGCTGACACGAGAGCCTGAAAAGTGCCTGCTTCTCGCCCCTTCCTCGGCCTGGAGCCCACTTGTGCTCCCAGGTCACCTTTTCTTACTGAGTCCTGCTGGTGGAGTCTGGTTACAGGATAGGAGCAAGGCTGTACTATTTGTGCTATCCAGACCCAGCCCGTCCATGGGCGTCCCTGCCTTCCGGATGCTGAGTCCTCAGACCAACTACCTGGTGGTGTGGCAGGATTTGACACTTGCATCCAACTCAGAGATTTAATGGCAATAACTCGACCTGCAAATTTAGCTTCAGCCTCTTCCCAGTCAGGGTCAATAATAGCCCTGTGCTGGATGCTCTCCTGTGTGATGTTTGAAGCACTTCCAAGCACTCCTGCCCCCAGAGCAGTGAGGGAACTCTCCCTTCTGCTCTTGCTACGCTCTGTGCCCTTCAGATTTTTACTTTTTTTCTAAAGCTATTAAATCTGCTCTGGCTGCCAGGCCTGGGCAGTCCTAGGATGTTGTTCCAGCTTCATCTTGAAAGGGAAGAAGCATTAACCCCTGTTCCTCCATGGGTACCTTCCAGTCACTGGTCCAATTAGAGCTACTGGGCATTTTGGAAGGCAGCAAGGAGAGCTGCTAGCCACTGTATCAACAGTGAGGGGCTCAGACAGGGGCATAGCAGGCCTGGTGGGGGTCTGATGGGGCTCAGGACTGCTTTTGACATCAGGGTTTTTCTGCTGAATTCCTGGGCTCCTCTGCTTGTGGGTGTTGAGGTGAGTGGTGTGAATCTACCTGGGCACAGACAGATGGAGGAGTTTATAGTGAGATGTTTCTGGCAGCATGGAGAAAAGGTGGGGATCTGGGCAGTGGATTCCCATCTGCTTTTAAATGTTATTTTACAGCACCATGGAATTGGCCAGCTCTGGAAAGTGGAAAGTTCTGCTTAATCCCAGCCTGCTTGCACAGCAAGCTTTAAGACATCCTCCCACCTGCCTCAGTTCTCCGGAAATGGTTGCAGTCAGCTTAGAGGAGTTCAGTCTGCCCACCCGAGCTGGGCTTTGCCAAAACTGTCAGCAGAGGGGTTGGTGAGAGAAAGGAGGTGTGAGCGTGGGCCAGGGGCCAGGAACACGCTGTCCTGTCTTACCCCAGATACAAACCTTACTTTGGTGAAACTCTGCAAATCGCTGTGCCTGTATCTGCCTCGCTGTGTGCAGCTGCACTGCTGATCTGTGCTTGCTCACACGAGGCTTTATGGCCAGTGCCTGCGAGGGAGCTGCAGGGTGTTCCTGCTGGTGCGGTGCGTTTAGCGAGGTTGGTGATGTCCTGGCAAGCAGCTGTTGGTTTCCCCACTGATTCTTTGTGTGAGCATCTGCCCAGATCCTCCCCAGTGTTAGCAGACATGTGGTTTGCCTTGGAAATAGCAAAGTTAAAAAAACAAAAAGCAAACCTGGGTTTGAGACCAATTGGGTTCAGAGTGGGTGGGAAGTATGAGATGAGTAGGAGAGGAGAATCTATAAGAGGACAGTCCTGTTCTTGTGCATAAAAGTAGAATTTGCTGGAGAGGGAAGATGACTGACAGCTGTTTTCGAAAGGGCCGATTGTACTCTCCTTTTCTCCTGCCAATAAAAGGCTGTGAGTAGAGGGTTCAAACTGTGAGAGGTCTGACCTGATCAGGGAGTTTTGCTTTTTCTGCAGGATTTGGGTTTGTCACATTTGAAAGTGAAGACATTGTGGAAAAAGTGTGTGAAATCCACTTCCATGAGATCAACAACAAAATGGTGAGTGTCAGGCAGAACCTGAGGGAGCAGGGACAGAGGTGTGGGAGAGAGCAGGGCAGTGGCAAGAGGCAGAGTGCAAGGCACTTGTGTCCTGATGCATTTTCTCTGCTGTGGGGAATCAGATTGGGTTTTTTCCCAAAAATCACAGCAGTCAGTCTGGGAAAGAAACTCAGTATGGAGGTGAACAAGCATAATACTGAGGTCTCAAAGAGGAGAGCTAACTAAACAAGGAATTGTGCTGTGCTTGGAGGTTTTGAAGTTACAGAAAACCTTGTAGTGGCCTGGGAGGGGGCAGGTTTTACCTTTATTCAGAAATGAGGAAAATTAGGCTTTGAGGCTCTGGGGCAGGATGAGGTAGAACACCAATGGCAACATCAGGAGAAGAAAAGCAATACTTGAGCTCCCCATTGCCTTTGGTGGCTGCAGAGCAAGAAGGAAGGCTGGCAGCACGTGGGCTGGGGACAGTGATGCCAGGGAAGGGCAGCAGAGCGGGCAGATGGATGTGGCTGGAGCAGGGACGTGCTGTCACGCAGGCAGCCCTGCCTGGCCTGCCCGTGCTCTGTGGCCGTGTCCTGTGACAGCCGAGCCTGATCCTTACTTTCTTGTGGCAGGTGGAGTGTAAAAAAGCTCAGCCGAAGGAGGTGATGTCTCCAACAGGCTCTGCACGAGGGCGGTCCCGAGTAATGCCTTACGGGATGGATGCCTTCATGCTGGGGATCGGCATGCTGGGTAAGCCCCCGGTCAGCCCTGCCGCGCTCCCCCCGCTCCCGGCCGTGCCAGGCAGCAGCTTAGAGGTTTATTCCGGGAGCGGCGGGGCGGCCAAGGGCAGCGCTCCCCGTGCGGGGCCGCCGGGACCTGTTCGCGATCGCAACTTGCCCTCTGGTGGCACCTGGAAAAACTGCAAACGTGCCACGCTGCCCTGCGGCAGCCGGGCCGGCTGAGCACAGCCCCTCGGGGCGGTTCTGCCCCATGGCAGCTCCTCCACACTGTGCCGCGCCACATGGACAGCAATTCCTTCATGTGGAAGAGGCTGCAACTGCAGAGCTGAGTGTGGAGCCACCTCCAACCAGGGATCTTCCTCCCATACTTCTATAGGCTTTCTGATGAATTAGTTGATTAAAGAGCCCCTACATTTCCAGTTGAAACAGTGGCCTGTATAAATGTCCCCATCGCCATTTAAAGACTGTTAAAATGCCCTTAAAGTTCTAGTTGAGTGTTGTCTCACTTTGTTCCCTACCTCTCAGGTATAGCAAATATCTGGTATTGCAGGGAAGGTTACACATTTATTGTGGGACTGTCTTGTAAGAAGTTGATGTCAAGCAGGCTGAGGTTCATGTCTGCCAATGCTCCCAAGGCAAAAGCATTCCGATAAAAACTAAAAAATGAAAAAAATAAGTAATTTGTAGCCCTATCTTTCAGAGCCACAAAACTTTGTGCCTAGATCTGAGAGCTAGCATGATCCTTCCAGTGTGGGTGCTGGTTTTGGCTTCTCTCTCTTCTCACTTTCACTGGAACCAGGACTGAGCTGACCCAAGAGCACTGTTTGCTCAGGATCATTGCTGGTGTTGCTGGGCAGGGTGTACTCAGCCTAGCTCTCAGCGCTAAGCCTGCTGAGTAGCAGTTAGTCACTGAACAAAACCCCCAAAAGGACATTTTTCCACCAATGCTTTCATTTGACGTATTGAAGGAAAATAAATCTCCAGCCTGTTGTTTTGGGTTTTGCCTTTTCTAAGCCATCTGAATTTTAAAGCAGCAATACTCAAACTGAGTCACTGGGAAATCCATAGACTCTTGTCCTGGGAGATCTCAAATCAAATATTCATCTGTGAGTCAATGCCCTGCATTCTCACAGGCTTGTTCCTATAGGTGGTCAGCTTCCCTGGGGAGCAGCAGGAGTTGTGCTTCTGCCTGCTCCAGGAAGAAATGTTCTTTGTACCTGCATTCACCAGCCCTTCCAGTGCAAAAATGACTCAGAGCTATTCAGTCATTCAAATGCCCCCTCCTCCCTGATCTCCTGTTTGTAAATCCAGCTGATGCATCAGACAGCCTTAGTCTGCAGAGCTGTTAGTCTGAGAAGGAAATCTCCATGTCCTTACATGTTTGGAGCAAGGAAAAATTAAATGGGCCTGGTAAAACTCCTCTGCAGGTTCGTTCATGTTGTGCATTCTTCCGGGGCTTCTGCTGTCACCCCTCTTTCTGCTGTCTAATGCCAAAGGATGCTCATGCTGCTTGTGAGCAGCCAGACCGTGCCAGTTTGCACTAATGGAGTCCTTTTCCACAGGTTATCCAGGCTTCCAAGCTGCCACCTATGCGAGTCGAAGTTACACTGGCATTGCACCTGGTTACACTTACCAGTTCCCTGGTGAGTGGAGCTCCCTGCTCTGTTTTTTGGTCTGTCTTCAGGTGATGGGAGCCCCTGGCATGATCTATAACCCAGGCTCTGCCCCTTTCACCGTTTCCCCTGTTTGGTCTTTCTTTAAATTGGAGATGGATGTGGAAGGGGGATTGGAGAAGCCCTGGAATAGGTGGGAACAGCTTGTCCTTCATTAGGATTATCCTCACACTGCAGTGGCAGGAAAAGCCCAAAGCTGCTCCAACATCCTTTCTGCTGGCCTCCTCTGCAGGGCTGCTGCTGTGACACAGAAGGGCCCCACAGCTCTGCCTGTCTCACTGCCTGTGTGTGTGTCTGTCTCTCTTTACCAGAGTTGCCACCACTCTGAAAGTAGCACAGAATGTTAAACCCCATGTGCCAGGGAGCTCCCGGGCACCCAAAAGGCAAGTGCCTGCAGCACAGCAGTTGTGTTCTGAGCGGTGCCTGCACCACTCACAGCCTTCACAAAGTATCTGCTGGGCCAGGGGGCTGCAGATCCCCTGCAAACTGGGTGGTTTCAAGCTTCCAACACTGCCATGTGCTCAGAACATGGATTCAGCGATCAATGTCTGGAACCTGCTGTGCCGCAGCTGCCTGGAGCTGTGGGGCCTCTCTTCCCACTCTGCCAGGCTGGGGAATGAGGCAGAGCACACTTAAGGGACACACTGTGCTATTGCTATTTTCTAGAGCTGTGGCAACTCTGAGCATCCCTTCCTTACTCCATCCCTCAGTGTGATGGTTGATATATGAAGTTTTGATATTAAGGGCTGGGAATGGGAAGTTTCCTCTTTGTCTGAGGTGAGCCCAGGCTGACTGGCTGAAAGTTGCTGTTGCTTCCTGGCTGTCTGGAAGCTCTCCATGAACCTAGGTGTACTGGCTTCAAGTCCCTCATTGTAAACCTGTGCCAGGCTGAGTGTGGCACATAACTGAGCATCCACTGGCCTTGCTGCTGAGAGGTCAGATTGGCCGGGTTGCAGAGCAGTGCTCCAGGGCAGACCTGAGGCTACACAGTGACGCTTGAACTCGCCCTGCCCTGGCCACATTTATTGCAAGGATAAATGGATACCTTCAGCCTTCAGGGCAGGAGTCCAGCACCTTTCAGCACCAGTTATAAATCAGTTTAAAGAAGACACTGGCCTGGTTGCAGTCTGGTTGCAGACTGCTCCCCCAGCAGACTCTGGCTGCTGTGTCTCTGGGGTCTCCCTCGGGGCGTTTGATGAGTTCCTAAGCTGTCTTGCATTTCGTTTTTAGAGTTCCGTGTAGAGCGGACCCCTCTCCCGAGTGCCCCCGTCCTCCCTGAGCTCACAGGTCAGTCCCACTCATTTCCTAAACTCACAAGCTGGAAGGGGAGAAGGGGGCTTTGGGCTGTTTCAGTGGTGTTGCTGCTCCACACCCTTGTGCAGTTAGACTGGAAATGTGCCTTATTTCCTCTTTCATCTGGATAAGCTCCATCCAAAGCTGGGGATGGAAAGATGGAGAGGCAATCAGAGCCACGAGCAGTCATGGCCTTTGAAGAGGGCCATGCAGGTCCTTTCCTGCTGCTTGCCTCTTTTAGCTCCTTGCCCCAGGCTGTATGTAAACCAGATATGGAAACTGCAGAGAGCAGGGCGACTTCCACAGGTCTACAAATGGCCTTAACCTGAGCTGTTGCAAGGATGAAATTTGGAGTGCTGGGAGGAGGAAGAAGGTGTGGATGCACTCCTGGTTACTTTAATCCCATTTCCCTGGGCAGGAGGGGCTGCAGGGAATGCTTTCCCTGCTCTGGGTGGTGCAGATCCCCAGCTACTCTCACACAGGCTTCCCAGGTATGAGTGTGGTGGGACCTTGCAAAGTTCCACAGTGCTTGTAGGGAGCTGTGGAACAAAATGGGAAGCAGAGGATCGTTCTCAGTGTCTTCAAAAGGCAAATGCTCTCTGGATCCTCAGCCCCTGGGGCGCGTGCAGTGTGTTCTCCCTACGTGAGGTTCCTTCTGTCTACTCTCCCTTCCATGGCCACGTTTTCCCTAGCTCTGTCCTGTCCATGGTTTTTGTCATAGAAAAGCAGCTTTGTGTACTACCCTGCTCCCTGTGTGCCATTTCATTTCCATGGTGTTCCTCCTTCCCAATGCTTCCTTGCCCCCCACCTGTTTCAGGGTTTGAATCTCCCTGCAAAGGGGTACGGAAAACCTTCCTGGGAAGCTCTTCTGGAATTAGCAGTACAAACAGGCTTGAAAGGGAGTTTATGTGGCACAAAACTATGTTAATCCTCAGGGACTCTGTTCATGAGGATGCTGAGGTTGGCAGCCACCAACGAACAAATTTCTCGGAGGGAGGTAGGGGAAAACGATATCTTGTATCCCTCATAACAAAACCCTTCCCTGACACTGTGTGCAGCTGCATAAGTACCTCTGAGCCTTCTGCTTGGCAAGCAAAGCAGATGTGGGTCCAGTTGTTTATTTACACGTGTGTTTTTCTGCAAAACCCATCACATTTGTAGAGGAACGTTGGTGACTTGGTAGAAGTGGTTTTCCCTTCGTGTCCACCCCTGGCTGTCCTGTGCCTTTTCCTTGCAGGCCCTCGCCCAGGGCCTGTGTGTCACTGATGGCTGGGGTGCACCAGGGCTCTGCACAACAAGAAGTTATTAATGCTGCTGTCCTGGCTGGGTGCCACATTAGCTTACAGTCATGAGTGTCTCACTGAAGTACCAGCTGGGGATCGTGGCATTCTTCCCTCCCCGATACGCTTACCTCCTGTTAAGCAGGCCCCTCTTGGCTGGGCTGTGGCTCCCATGTATAGGCTGGAGCTGGCCCTGTGGAGGGCAGGGCACAGTGAGCTGTGTGCTCAAGGGCCCTTGTGCCTTCAAGTGGCTGCAGCACTGCAGCTTGGTGAGGGGATGGCACAGGCAGGGATGCACACACAGGTGCTTTGTCACCGCAACACAAACCTGGTGGCTCAGCAGATAAGACTGCAAAGGCAAGAAAGATTTTTTTTTTTTTTTTTTTTTTTTTCTTGGAAAAAGAGCTGGAGCTTTTGAGATGACCTTGCCTCGTTTCTGAGTAAAACCACTTTCACTCATGTGTTAGGGACTTGCAGTAGGGATGAGGCTGCAAAGAGGGCGGCTGCCAGCAGCCTTTTTTTCCCAGAGCAGCATCTTTTGGGATGATGTGAAGTAGCAACGTGCCTGCATTGGCCCAGGGCCTGTAATGAGCGGCTAACCCAGATAGAAGCCTCGTATGACGTTTGCTTGAAACAGGCTGGTGCCTGCTACTAAATATTCCCTCCTAAGCTAGTCTGGGTTTCAGCCTTAACGCGATTGATTTGTTCTGACCTCTTTTTATGGTGCTCTAAACAGAATCACAGTGAATTTCACATTCAAGCATGAAATGCTGACCCAGTCATTTTAAGGGCAAAGAGAGACATACTGGCTAGATGCCTCCTGCCCTGAGGGCTGAATGCCTGTAGCAGTAGAGTTGGGAATTAGAACTGCTACATATAAATTAAGACTTACTGTTTTAATTAAGCCATTTCTAGTTCCTGCTCCCTAGGTATATGTTTCCTGCTTTTCTGCAACGAACAATGAGGTTTTGAGCAATTCAGGAGCAAAACTCAGTGTGGGGAGAATGGTATGTCTTGAGTAAAGAAATAGGGAGAAAGAGGCTATTAAACTGTTATCCAAGAATATTACCAAGAGACAGAGGAGGGGCTGAGCCTCAGGATGTTAAGCTTCAGCTGCTGTCCCTGAGCTGTTGCAATTCTCCACATTCACTGCCAAAATCTGGATCTGTAGCTTCAGATTAACTGCATCTTGCAAGCTCAGTAGTGACAGGATACATCTGAAATTGCCCACTTCTCATTCAGCTCTTCCACACCGCGCCTTTGGCTGCTCTGGGGTGTGGGCTTGACAGAGCATTGCTCGTGCATTCCCGTGGACGTTGGCTGTGCAAAAGAACACTGATAAATTCAGGGCTATGCTCTTCCCTGTTGTCATCTTTTAATGTCCTCTGTGGTGCACTAAGGCAATATGTTTGTGTGAGCCCAGTATTTTGCAGCAGGAAACGAAGGCTCCTTTCGAGGAGTTTCCCATGTGGCCACAGTGCTCCTGAGATGCCTGTTCCTTCTTTTCCAGCAATCCCCCTCACTGCGTATGGACCGATGGCGGCAGCAGCGGCTGCAGCGGCCGTGGTGCGAGGGACAGGTAACTCCACTTTCCTCCCCAGCCTGGGCGGGGTCCTGTCACCGAGCTTTGCCAAGGGGCTGCAGGAGGGGGGTGGGACGGGGTTGCCTTTTTGGGATCTTCACTACGTAGTTGTGCTGCCTGCTGTAGGTTCCACCCCCAGTCGCACCGGTGGGTTTCTGGGCACCACCAGTCCCGGGCCGATGGCAGAACTTTATGGAGCTGCCAACCAGGACTCAGGGGTCAGCAGTTACATCAGCGCTGCCAGTCCAGCCCCGAGCACCGGCTTTGGTCACAGCCTAGGGGTGAGTGCTCCCTGTGCCCTCTGCTGGGGGGAGGGAGATGGGAGTGGGCCGTGTCTCCAGGTGCTGAGGGAGGTGAGCAGCGGTGGGCAGCCCCCTCAGCCCACAGTCTGTTTTCCGGTTGTGAAATGCCACCCACTGCAGCACTGGCTGTGCCACTGCTGAGCCCCAGACCAAGATGGACGGTGTAGAGTGCAGCATCTCACTTAGAGCCCACATCCTTGGTTTCTGCTGGCTCTCCTTGATCACCACTCAAGGTCCTGATCTCCAGTCCTTTCCCTGATCTAGCTCGGGCTTTCCAAGAGCCCATCTTGGCCCTGATACAGGATGCTTCCTGTAGGGTGATGTGCTCTTTAGAGCTGGCATCTCCAACTGAAAACAATTACTCTGTCATCTGGACCGTGACTGAATTTGTGTTAGTAATTCTTCTTCACTGTTATTTCTTTAAGAGTGGGGTTTTAACTCTTTCTTGACAGGGTCCCTTGATTGCAACAGCTTTTACCAATGGGTATCACTGAAGCTGGGGACCAAGGAGGCAGGAGGTAAGAGAACTTTGAACAGGCATAGGTATTGAGAGAGAGGAGTGAGGTTCTGAGCTGGTCCCTGTGCTCAGGCTCTCAGCTGAAGCTGTGGATATTGCTGTGAGACTCCACGGCCTGGCCCAGCCTGTGGGAGGAGGCCTGGGGCTCTCTCCTGCACCAGAGGCTTGACAGGTTGGGTTCCTACTGAACACTCTCCAGGCTGGGAGTGGAGACTGTCCTAGTGTCTGGCACAAAGAGGAAGTAAATGAAGCACTGACAAAAAGAGAAAACATCTGCAGGGTTGGCCAGAGTCACAACCCAGGGGTGATCCTGAGAGACAAGCTTGGCTTTTCTGTGTGGCTGGGGAAGCCTCCACCATGCAGCTGGTTATTCTCACTGCTGCTGAGACCAGTCTCTGGGAAGTGAGGTTTTTCATCTCCTTCCTGGGAGAAGGGCAGAAGGAAAATCTGATCAGTTCTGTTTTTGGTTCTTGGATGGGCTGAGAGGGAACTGGTGGATAGTCTTCATTTGCTTTGCAAATATGACTGAAGATAGCTGACTTAAAATTAAAAAAAGTCAACAACCAGCTTTTCAAAAAGGAGAGAAAAAACTGGAGGGAGTGGTATCCACAGACAGGAGCCCAGGGCAGCCTGGCAGGGCTGGTCTGAGCTGAGTGCTGGGGAGAGATGGCTGGACTCTGTCCCAGCCCTTGCAGAAGCCAGGCCACATGGTGTGTGGGACCTTGTTTCCCAGGCCTGCACCTTGCCATTGAAGACAGAAATATCTTTGCTGTGCCCTGCTCCTGTGCCAGTGATGTGCAGAGCAAGACTGCATTGGGGCAAAGTTTGAGTATTGAGTGTTTCTGTCAGATCACACCGGAAGAAATTCCCAAGAGCAAAGCTGTGGTTGTTCTACATCGTGTCCCTTCCCTCCCCTGCTGTGTCCCACAGATTCCCCAGTGACCTAACCGAGGACAGCAAGTGGCTGGAGGATCTGGTGAGCCTCGGGGGATGAGCCAAGGTTACCTTTCTCTTGAATCAAACTGCACACTGCCGGCTGGCTGCCAGGCTCCTGCCGCCCTGCCCGATCTCTCCCTTTGACCAGACCACACTGGACTGAACCCGAGGAGATCATCTCGCTTTCCTACTAACCACCGACGGTTTACGCTTCCCCCTCCCTGCCCCCAGCCCACTGATTCTTCTTTTATTTATTTTATTAGCTGTTAGTTTTATTTTTTTATTTTATTTTTTTATCTTTTTTGGGGGCTGCCCCTTCTTTTTTGTTGTTTGCTCTTTCCCGAGCTAGTAGACATATTTTATGAATTGGCTTTGTGATTGTGTTAGGTAGTTTTCATTGAGGAGTATTTTTATTTGGCTTTGAAACTGTTTTGAATATTTTCAACTCTGTTGTTGTTGTCGTCAGTGTTTTTAAAGCACGGTATGTAACAAGAATGCAGTTCTGAAGGGAAGAAAGAGACAGAGAGAGAGCAAAGGCTGAGAGGAACTGCTGTATTTCTATTTTTTTTAAAGAAACTGTTTTTAATTGTTTCTGTTTTGTAAATGTGAGGCTTTGAAAAGTGTGAAACTCCAAGGATCCGAAAAGTTGGACATCGCTATGGAACAAAACAAATGTATATTTTGCTAAGTGAAAAACACTATCCTTACAGCTGAAAGATTTTTTTTCCTAGGTTTAGTTTTATGTGGGGTTTTCTTTTTCCTCCTGTATAATATGTAAATATCGTGAGCTGAACCTGGCTGCTGCCTGCAGCCTGGCTCCAAGGAGCAGCTCCAGGTCCTGGACTTGGTGCCGCAGCGTGAGCAATACTCTCCAGCAGAATCCTGACAGGACTTCGTTCTTTTTTTGTACACCTTTTACTGTAAGATTTTAAGACCTCTGATGAGATGAGCTGAAAGGGGGGCGGGGGGGCGGGCGGGGTGAAACGTACCAGCCATCGGCTGTTTTGCTGAGCGGGTTAAAGCTGCTTCCAATTGCTTGATGTACAGACTCCATCCCTGGGCTCCGTAGCGCCGGCTCTGGGCTGGCTTAGGGAAAGGGCTTTGCCGCCGTTGCTTGTCTTGGTTACTTTGAAAGGAATTCACTCTCCAAACTTTATCGCTTGTGTCAAGATTTCCTGGGAAAGGGGATCCTCCTCTGGAGGCGAGGGTGTCGGAAGGGGTGTCATCCAGGGGGAGATTTGGGTAGTCGTTCTCTGAAGGACAGGGCTCTGGGATGGGGATTCATTAACAGGGGAGAAAAGCATTAGGGTGGTGATTTGGGGGCGGGTTAAGGGCTTCTCAGGGATTATATGAATTATAGAATTGCAGCTTCCCGTTTGCTTTACTCTGTGTTCTGAAGACTGTGGGAGTTTGTCCATTGTCCTGTGTGGGGTGATCTGGTCCCTTCTCCAGAACCTGCTGGGGCTTCCCCCGGTTTGGTCCAGGCCCCTGCTAACCAGCACTCTGCCAGGGGAGGCCTCCAGCAGGAATACATGGGGCAGGTTTGGGTCTGGATTTCAGTGAACCAAAGACCTTGTTAAGGGGGGTGATTAAGCCTTTTATTAAGATGCAGCCAAACTCTTTTCCCAGGGAAATAACAGCTTCATCTTAAGTTTTAAAAATCATTCCCTCTCTTCCCCCAAACTGAGCCCCTGTAAAGGAGATGGGCATTTAGAAAAGGACTGGGAGGGCCACAGTGCCCACAGGGCCCTTTTTCTCTTCTATCTCTCCCCCATCTGCTGGAATTTGTCCTGACCTGGGCGATGCGTTTGGAGAGTTCTGTTTAGGTAAAAAGGTACTTAACAGATCAGTACTGAAAACACAAAGCAATAATTTTTGTTACTGAGACAAGAGTCTGTATGTCTGTTTTTTTAAATATTTCCTAATTAAAGAAGAGCTGCATTTTATTGGGTTTATTTTTATTCTATATACTTCAAATTTGGGTCTGCGGACAGCGCTTTCCTCTCTCTTGGTGTATGCGCTGAGCTGCTTCCGTGCCCCCTCCAGACATCCCGGGCCAGCTGTGCTGCTGCTGGGCTGTGAGTCACTCTCTGGCCACTGCCTGGAGGCTGGGGCTCTGGTTTCAGGGTGGGCATTTTTTTAAAAAGAAATAAAGCTGTGTTTTTAAGCCAGTAAGTTATTACACTCCAGTGTTTGTTCTCTCCACACCTGTAACCCTTTTTCCAGATTTCAGTTTTAAATTCCTAATAAATTATTTGAAAACTGTCCTTCTCTGTCATTATTTAGGGGTGCGAGGTTTTCTAGTGGGGGAGGTTTCGGGACCTGGCAGGAGTTGAACGCTGCCTTAAGGATAAAAGCCCCAGGCAGCTCTCTGACTCACTGTTCTGCTCCCACACTTCGGCAGTGGCCCAGTTTATAATGTGAGGCAGATCTGGTTTTAGTAGAGACTGTGTCTCTTATTTACATTATGGAGGGTTTGTGTAAGTACTTGTAGGTTCAGAAAAGGAGATAATTGAATCCAGGGTATGAGCCAAATCTGTAAGCATCATATTGACTGTGGTGGACCAAGGAAGATAGAGTAAGGAAGTAAAATGTGGAGATGGGAAGTAAAGTCCTTAGCAGACAAAAGAGAGAATTTTAACAGTGTGGAATAGTAGGGAACTCTGCAATGGGGCTTATAAAAAAAGTCTTAAAAATAATTTAAAGCTTAAGCCGGTAAGTTGGAACCAGTTATAAGTTGAAATGAGTTCACAAGTGTGCTAAGGACCAGTGGCTTTGTATACAGCACAGGTTGGGGAAAACAAAAAATAGCATTGGTGGAAAAATCTTTACCCTGCTGGGATTTTTCTCATGAGGCACCCTTGTAATACTCATGTGCTTGCTTTCCCACACTTGGTGATCCTTTCGTTGAACTAAAAATGTAGGAAACTGTTGATTTATGGTTTTTTAAAAGGCCAGTTGACTGGAACTTTCTAGGAAACATCAATAATATATCAGATACTGAGAACAGAGGAAAAAGGAACCAGACTCCTAAGTTTCATAGGTAAGAAAACAATTTTTTAATGGTAAAAACAGAGAAGATAGAGAACTCTTTAAGTGGATATTGAAGGGAAAGTTGGCAGAATGATCTGTGGGCAAAAGACAGAATTCTTTTTTCTGAACTAACTGTGATGCAGACTGTCCTTTACATCAGCCTTTAATGTTTGTTCAATACTAAGAACAGTGAGAATCTTGAATTTGCAACTCGGCCTCTGTTTGGCTGTAGGTAACCCATGAGTGGGGAGCCTCAGAATGGGAGTGGTTGAGGAGATCAAAAAAGTCAGAATGGATCTCGTTGTTCAGCACCATGTCTAGCTTTTACCTAGATGTCCTATGGATATGTCAACATCCAGTGGGTATTGTGGGTACCCTGGTGTAGTTTCAGACCCTGTGAGGAGGAAGGTGTCCTCATCACCCCTTTTGGAACCTACTGTGGATGGTGAGCCCAGTTTCCTGCATGAGCACTCTGATGTATTGGGCTGTTGCAGAAAAGTACAACAGGGCTTCCTGCTCTGCTCTTAAAAGTTGAGGGTTTGTTTGGTGCTTTCGAAATCAATGCAGACTTGACAACCGTGTCTAGGAACCGTAGCTTGAGTGTGTAAAAATGCCAAACCTGTAGCCCTGAAAATGCCAGAGCCTCTGGGATCTGAGTGGAGTGTTTTTACTCACTCCTGACTGATTCAGGAAGATTTTCCTTACCCATTTTTTGAATTTCTTTCAAGGTTCCCAACTCTCCTCATCTCTCGACATAGAGAACCAAGGGTTCTTAACTGGATTCTGCACTGGTGTTGGAGAAAGAGAAACTGTTCTAAGTCACTGAAGTCTGCTGTGTGTGTTGAAATTTCTAAGCCTGGTTCATTTCCAGTCTAGATTGCTTAAGACCACATAAAACCAGATACTTCTCCTTGTTTAAGCCACATACAGAGGTTTTCAAGGTCAGTTGGCTCCTGTTTCTTGCCTAGGAGTACCTCCTCGTCTGTGGTTTTAAAGCAAAGAACAGCTTGATTTTTTTTCAGTTGAGTTCATGCGAAATGGTCATTTGATATGAGTGGACAACATGTAGCTTATTCTCTGAATTATGCCACGAGAACTCATGGAGATACAGGATTAATGATAAGTGGGACACCATAAAAAGAGGATCCAAGTGGCAGGTGGTTATTAGTGTGCCAGAAACTTCAAACTTCACCACCACACTGCTATTGATTTTCAGTAAGAGCCCTTAAAAATATCCAGATCTTTCAGGCTGATTTCTAATAATAGCACTACAAGAATTTAATAGTAAAAATCTAGAGAGCAAATATTTGCCTTTCTATCTTTTATGGATTTAACTCAATTGGCCTTCAACTGGTCACGCCACAACCTACTGCCACAGCATCTGATGGAAAAAGTCTGCATTTAGTAACATAAATACTGGTTGTTTTATCTCATAACCATGTCAAGGTGAGCCTGTTGTATAAAGACTCGTCTCCCTTAGCACCAGTGTGTGTGAAGTGCTGCAAGAATGAAGTTCCTAGCCCTGCTTTTCCTGCTGTCAGGTGTGTAGATGCCCTCATCCTCTCGCTGGTAACCCTGAACCTGACTTTAACCACTCTGTGTCTCTCCCCAGTGGGCGCAGCCAGCGCTGAGGTGTCGCCCCGGGCTGTGTGGCTGTTCCGTGAGCTGATCAAGTGCACCCTGCCCAAGAGCCACCCACTGCTGGACTTCAACGGCTACGGCTGCTACTGCGGCCTGGGGGGCAGCGGCACTCCAGTGGATGAGCTCGACAGGTTTATAAGACTCTGCTTTTACAAACTTCTTTCCTTGCTTGCACTTTCCTGCTTCAGCTTCATCTCAGCTGGCCCTGCCTATGAATGCTTACAAAACTCTCTGGCTGCTGTGAACAAAGTTTTCTTTCACAGATAGATTCAGGGGAAAAAGGATGTGTGATATCATACCTTGCCTTATTACTAAGATAAAATATAATTACAGTAGTTCTTCTCTTCTATGGCAGCACAGTGTGCTCATTCCAGCATTTTCTTTGCAGCAGTGCTGGGCCAGCAGCCTGGACACAGCTCTGCACACTTTGCCCGGTGCTTGACCATCAACATGGCTGGGCTGCAAAATGCTAGGAAATGGCATGGACAATTTAGAGACACACAAATCTGGCAGCCAAGTCTTGGATTCTGTTGGCTGAGAGCTTGTCACCTTCCAGGCACTGAGGGAGAAGTATAGGGTAGGCACGGGCTTTTGATTCCCCTGTGCCCAATAAGCAACTGTGAAGATGCTCCCATAAGTATGTATGTACCAGACACGTCTTGGGCCATGAGCCAGCACAACTTGTATCCCTTTGATGTCCTTTGTGTCTGCCCTCTTATTGCTGGGTATCTTTCTTCTATTGTCAAAAGCCTTGCTAAAGCAAATATAGCATATTTGTATGTCTTACAGGTCAGTTGACCCTGTGATTCTGGTATTTTCTAACCTTTTTTCTCCTTGTTTCCCAGGTGCTGCCAAGTACATGATAACTGCTACTCACAGGCACAGAAACTGGAAGCCTGCAGATTCCTCCTGGACAACCCCTACACTAAGTTTTACCGCTACAGCTGTTCTGATGGGAAGATCACATGTAGCAGTAGGTCCATTTCCACTTCACTCCAGATGTTCTCAGCCTCTCTCAGGAAGGAGCAGGGCTGTTTCACTCACACCTCTGTGGCAGGAAGGCACAGTGCAAGCTCCTGCCAGGAGACCTGGTTGTTAGAGAGCACCTCATACAGGCACTGGAATGAGTATTCTCTATATAGCCCACAATTTAAAGTTTATGAAGATATACGGTATGGCAGGATACAGAGAAGCCTGTCTGGTTTTCAGGGGATTGAGCACTTTACTAGGAGGCCTTCTAATGGCAGTATCCAAGAGATCAGCATGTTAACTTGGCAATGATAAATAGTTTCTGCTGGACACGACACCTCTTATAAATAGTGAAGCCTTTACAGGGCTCTGGAAGGGAGGTAAAGAGCAGAGAGGCTGGCAAATAGGGCTGCAGGGAAAGGAGGAAGGGGCAAGGAGAGAGACGGCTTGGGTGGAACACACAGCTTTGGGGGCAGGGGGTTAGTGGGCAGAAGCACCCCCAAAGCGATGGCAATACTGAAACGAGTACACTGTGGCAGCAGAAATGCCAGCCCGAGCCACTGCAGCGCGGGGCGAAGGAGCCAGGCTTTGATCGCTCCTCTCTCTCCTCCAGGCAAGAACAAGGAGTGCGCCATGTTTATCTGCAACTGCGACCGCGCCGCTGCCGAGTGCTTCGCCAAGGCGCCCTACAACCCCGATCACAAGAACGTGGACGACGAACTGTGCAAGTAATCGCCCTCATGTGCGTCCGGGCGGCCGCAGGACCAACCAAACAAATAAATAACCCAAACCGGCACTCCTGACTGCTGTCCACTGCCGCGCCGAGGGGACGGGGCGGCGGGTGGGCCGTGAGGGAGGCCCCGCCCCCTCTGCCCACGGCCCCGTGTGGCGCGTGCGGCGCCCCCGCGTTCGCTGATTGGCTCTTGGAGGAGGCGGGGGCGGGGCGCACCTGCTCGAGGCCCCGCCCCGCCCCTCAGATACCCGTGGGCTGGGGCTGCTGAGGGCGAGACTGCGGCTTCCTGCCCTTAGCCTCCCGAGGCTCCGCTGGGCGACCGGCCCTGCCCGCCCTCAGCCTCCCGAGGCTTCTCAGGGCAACCGACCCTGCCCGCCCTTCGCCTCCCGAGGCTCCTTAGCGCTCCCGTCCTGCCCGGCTGCGGCTCCTCAGGGCGTCCTCTCCGCCCGCCCTCACCCTCACGGCCGCCCTCACTTTCCCGGGACTCCTGAGGGCGCCCTTCACGCCTTCCCTCAGCCGCCCTCGCCTCGGGCTGCCCACGCGTTATCCACAGCACATCTGTCCCTCTTCCCCGGGGGCATCGCTGCGTGAGGGTCTTGAGCCGCTTGGTGCTCCTTTCTCCTGAGGGTCTCCTGTGTGCTTACCCTGGGGAGCCCTTCCCCTGCCCGGCGCTGCTCTCAGTCAGGAGCTGCAGGGAAGGAGGTAATGTTGGCCTAGAGGGCAAGGAGCCGCTCTGAGGGACAGTCTCTGCCCCACTTTCCCAGCCCTGCCAAGGTCCTGTGCCAAAGCTGCCACCCCCCCTTGGTACCGGTTTTGCTGGCAGAGGTTTTTGGAGGTGTGGGTGAACTCCTGGGGCAGGGTCTACACACCCCCCTGCTTGCTGGGGGGCATGAGGAGGGCCCCGGTTCATCAACAGAATGAACTGTACCCAAACTTGGAGCATACCCCAAGGATCTGAGAGTGCTCCGGGAAATGAGAAACAAACGGAAAGGGAAGAAGCTGGCTTGGTATGTTACTGGAAGGTACTTGCAATGCCTTCCTACTGAAAGTAAATGTATCTTTAAGGGCATTAGAATGATAATGAGAAAGGATAGTGAATTGCATTTAGTTCTTTTTTTCCTTGAAAAGGGGAAAGGACTGTGTCACAGCCAGACATTCCATTTTATGGCAGACTCACTCCTAGTTTTGTACCAGTATTCGTTGTTTATTTTTGCTCAGGTGTTTGTGTGCATGACTTTCTGGAAACATTGAGTGCTTGGAGTCCTCCACAGAAATCTTGAGGATCCTGGATGTGATCCAAAATGAATCATTCTCAGGGCTGGAAGAGCAAGATGAGGTCTCTTGTACTCACTCACTAGCTTAGATTTTCTGAAATCATTGTTTGTAGAACAGTAAAGCTCCTAAGTAAATGTTACTAAAATCCCCTTGTGATAAACCTCATTGTAAAGAAAAAAAGTAAAATATCATCCCTATCTGGAGGGAACACTTCACTTTTGAGCTGTATTATCACAAGTAGGGAAGGTTGCTGGGGTGCATTGGAAGCATTTCAGAAACTGTTAGTATGAATTTTGCCTGTAACAGGAACTCTAGATTTGAGGTGAGCAGTACCTACTCCTGGCATTCAGCAGTTGGAGCATGCTAGCATTCCACAGATAAACTCCATAGATAGATGAAGGCTCAAATTGATTCCATATCTGTTCTACTCCATACAGATTTTATCAGCCTGCTCTTACGTTTGGTCCCTTGATCACAATTCTCATTTCCATGCCACTTTGATGGTGTGAAAGCCCTACCATTAAATCCAAACATCCCCTATCCATAGGGAACCTTCCCACATAATGCAGTGTCAGGCCCTGACGAACAGCACAGGTGGGGATGCTGAAGGGGTTGTGCAAAGCTGCTCATTAGGGCTTTGAGGAACGTTGTGGGAAGAGTAAAGAGCAGGGCTGCTAACTGCTTGAACTGACAGCATAGGGGAGTACAAGGAGTGCGTGAAGATCTTCTGCCATGCTGGCCTGTACTTCTGTTCCAAACCAGAATGGGATTGCCTGGAATGCCAGGTATCCCTGTGCTCGGCAAGGGGGAGCTCTGAGACCCTACACAGCACCACAGCTGCTGCATAGGATGCCGGAGAGAGAGCAGCTCCGTGGGCTCACTGCAGAAGTGAAGTCTCAGTCTCTTATCTTTTCTCTATTGCCGTTTTCTACGCCAAGATTTCTCACTCTCTGCAGGGAGAGCTGAATTACTCTTAACTACATGGGCATTGCACAGATGAAAAAGAGTGCTCCAGCTGAGGCGAGCCATGCCGAGAGCAAACAATTCTGCTGATGGTAATGATCCTGTGTCAGTTTCTCTTTGGGCCTGGGACCAATTCCAGACACTCGCACTGTTGCTCGTCCTCTTCACCCCAGCTTCTCTTTTTCTCTGCCATTGTCTGGTTAGTGGTGCAGAAGGGAAGAAGTGCAGGAAGCGGTATCTTTCCTTGGTGGGAAGAGGGGGTGACAGGGAGCTGCACACAGCATTGCAGGAACAGTCTAGAACAGTGGTTTTAACGCCCATCTGGCTTGACTCTGCTGTTTCCCTGCCTGCTGCAAAGGCTGGGAGAGAGTGACACCCAAGGCAGTCACAGGGGAAGAAGGACACTCTAGATGGTAGATTTAGTCACTTTCACTCCGCTGAACCTTCCAAGTTCTCCATGTCCAGGGTTTGGGGTCATTTTTCAGAACTAATGAACAAGCAGGTACGTCAATAGGAGCAATTTGACTGTAATATGTGTGAGGCTGCACTTACACCACAGGCACCAAACCCTCTGGGCCATCTACATTCTGTGCTGCCCTCACTGGAGCTCAGCATGTGAAATACCTTCCTCAGGATGCTGGACTCATTACAGTTTGCTCTGAGAATTTGCCCAGAAACCAAGACAAGGTTTGCCAAATGGGAAGTAACTTTTATTTGCTTTGGGTAACTCCAACCCCACTTTCAGAGGAGCAGAAGAAAAATCCATTATAAGGTACTCCCAGCTCCTCTATCCAAGCTTCAGGAGGAACAGCTGTAAGAAAAAGAGAAGAGCAAAAGCTGTTGATTCAGCTAATTTCATGTCATGACCTTTGGTGTAGGAATTTTAGGCTCTCTCAGGCATTTCTCATGTGAGCTTCTTAATGGTATCTTGGGGAATATGTTAAGAAGAGTTCTGATCCTGCTCTAGAAGAGGTCAATTTTAGTAGTGCTGGATCAGCTTAGCAGAAAAAAGAAGGAACTTCTTCATCCCAGCCTCCTGTAATGGTTATGGATATGCTCATTACCATCTAGTAATAAACCATGCACAGGAGATTTACTGTAATGTTCATTTATTGTAAGTCATCGTCCTGGTGGCTTAAAAGTGCAATCGGTGGAGAGTTGGGGTAATGACTCATCTGACAGTGATGCTGAAGAGACACATCCTGACTCCTCTCCCACAGGCTCAGCTGCAGAACTGGAGAAGAGGCAGGGTACATGTGGGAGGGTTAGTTACCTGTCACAGAATTCATTCCAAGACTTGTTTTAGACTGCTTGGCAATGCTCCCACACCTTCTCAAAATGCTAGCTCTACCTGCAGCCTCAGTTTTTGACAATGTCATGCAAGTTTTAAGGAGGGGGAGAAGATGATGTGGACAGTGAGAAACTCAGCCCCAGCTCCTCTGCTAAGGAGCCATCAGTGTCTCTTCTTACAGGGAAGACCCCTACATGAAAATATGGTGTATGTGGAGACTCTGCTGTGCTTTAGGCATGATTTCTGCAATAGCTTTGGTTGGTGGGACAGCTGTACTGTGGACAGGACAGCTCAAGATGGAGAGGTATTTGTGAGCTTTGCTCAGTGCCAAGCAGCAGAAACCTGAGTCATTGGAAAGTGGAGTCACCATTCCATGAGAGCAGAATGCAGGTGGGAATCCTGAACTGCTCTTGCTTGGCTTCAGAGTGAAGCTGTCTCTCCTCTAACCCAATACAGCCAAATCTAGAAATGTGTTAAGCATCTTAATGCCCTCCACCTTCTGCAGAAATTGGATGCCTTATGTATGCCTTAGATTCTGTGCTTTATTTGCTCTCTCCTGGCATGGATTTGAATTGACAACAAAGCAAAAATGAACTTTGGTCAGTTGTCCTCGCTTTGCTACTTGACCTTTTAGCAGATGACTCTTGTATCCTTGTTTCCAACTGCTTGTTACAGTTCTTGTCGAAATATAGTCCAGGACATGTTGGAGTAGGAGGGAGCACTCGGGAAACCCAACAATTAAACCCCTCAGAGCTAGAAGGGGGAGTGGTAGTTTCATGAAGGTCAGGTCAAAAATTTAGTGTTCTAGTTTGTGCCAGGTTCTGTATTTTACACTGTAAACAGTCTGATAGAGCTTGCAATACCATCCTAAGGATTAACAAAAAATCACTACCGAGTAGTGATGGATCTCCTGTTAGGAGTGTGGAAATTGCACCTTTCAACAGAGATTACCTCCTGAGGGAGATCTATTGTACAGATTTAATTGTATTTCTCTCTTAATTCATCAGCTGCTACTAATTACAACCTGCAATTTTGCAATGGAAGAAAATGAATCTAAACTGGCTACTGAGAATGTACTTACATAAATCATAGGAGGGAGAGAAAATTACAATGCAAACAGTCTCAGTCTTCTAAACAATTTTAATTGATTCCTTAGCTATTCATTAATTAAACAACATCTTCAAAAAGTGCATTCTGGAGAATGTAGCAGCCTCACTGAAAGTAGTGCTCATCAGATTAGCTTAAAGTAACTCCTCTGGCATCTCAACAATATTTAATTTTTAAAGGGGTTGGATTGGAAGCAGTTTAGCTTGTCAACTTCTCTCTGAGTTGAGAGAAATGCTGACTTCCCCTGCATGCTGGAAGATGTCAGCCTTATAGCCTGCGCTTCCAAATAATCTGTTACAAGAGCAGTGTTCTTGTGCAGCTTCTATTTTGAATCTTTTTCCTTTTAAGTGGTAACTGCAGTTCCTCTTGCCTCCTTTTCCTCTTTGCACACTCTACAGTATCCCAGCAGTGACACTGGATCCCCCAGCAGTGTCCTGCTTTCCCATATCGCCCTCCTGTGCTACAGCCTCAAATTACCTGGTAAAAATCCCTGTCCCCTCCCTTCTCCTCTGGGAACAATTATAAGAAAGATATTTTGTCCTCAGACATGGTAGTCCAATTACCCTGTCCCAATGAATGAAAAGGCATTGTTTACAACAGCAAGGTAAGGCAGAAAAGCACTTTTTTCCCATCATCACTCTGTTTCCTGCTATCTGGAGATAGTTTCAGTGGAGAGGACTGGTGAGGCTGACACGTGCGAGGCTTGCTGCCCTCTCCTGGTGCCCTCAGCACTGGATCTCACAGCTGCCTCTCGGAGTTTTCCCCTTTCTGAGACGAGTCCTGCAGGAGAGAAAGAAAGAAGCTGCTTTATCGACTGAATTGATTATTTTAAACAGCAGTGTTTGATTAGGATTAGCTGGACCAATTCAATCAGGAACAGCTTTTTAATTGCCACTTGCAAAGGCAACAGTTGTGATCAGGTTCTCTGGAACTGCAGGTGATCCCTGTACTTTTCTGACAGTAACAAATGGATTGGAATTCTACACTACTGAGTCTTCTGGATACTCCTACCCAATTATTTGGGAGTGCTAGCACTTAGTATGTTTTTTTGTTTATGATCATGGGAAACAGTATCATGGCCCATCATGGGCAGACCAGCTGCAGATTAAAATTCAGCCACCTTTTGGTGCAGTGAGGGAACATTTTGTCAGTCAGCACATCTCAGTCTCAGCATTTGCTAGGAACCCATATTGTTACCCTGTAAGGTGACTGACCAGGGAAGGTACTCACCTTGTAAAAATAACTTTAATCCTGACAGCTACTGAAGCTCGGCTGGTTGGGTCATGTGCAAACAATCAAAGGCAGCAGCTCTCCACAGCGGGAATTCAGCTTTAAGGATGCAAAGTGATCTAACCTGGTGGGCCCTATGTTAAGGACTGCAATTGGCAGCTTCTTCTCCCGGGCAGCCAGAGCAAACCTGTAACCAGAGTACACCTGCAGGAGTACCAGAAGACAAAATGACTGACAGCTTAGGCAAACAAAGAGTTACAGAAAGGAATAAAATAGTTGTCACTGGTAATGGGAAAAGGGCTGTACATACATGCTGTGTTAGGCAGCTGCACTGAGCTCAGGTAGGAAATGTCTTTGTTCAGGAGTGCACAGAATAGAACAGCTTTTAACCTCTGTCAGTGGAGGATTTGCAATTTCATAAAAACTGAAACTTCAGAGCAGATTGAAGGGAAATGTCCTTGTCTTTCAGTAAATCTCTGCAGCAGTTTTTATTAGTTATCACAGCTACTTATATGCTGCACTTTGATGATTCTTGCATGGCCCAGCTTAGGTAGTACAAGAACAAACCTAAGGCATTTCAATCATTCCATCATTCCTGTACAGAGGATTATAAGCTTAAGAAGGGCAAGCTCAAGGAATTTGTATCCAGTATCCTGAAGCCAAGAGAATAACAATCAGGCAGCCTTGGTTTTATCTCCTTCTGGGAGGTGTTAGAATAACGTTTTTTAATGTAATAGAACTTGTTCCTGGAAGAATTTATCTTACACAAACACTGTTACAAAAGCTTCTTTGGGTTTAGAAACTCCTGTTGTTTAGCTACCTTACCTAATAGATAAGAGACTAGTGGAGAAAACACATCATGATACAAAGGACAATCTCAAGCAGCAGAGATATTTCAGCTCTCTTACTGATAACTTAATAAGGAATGAGAGGTCCTAAAACCTGGTATTTTACACAGTGTGCCATGAGGCCTAAAAAGCTACCAAAGGCCAAAAATTTCAGGTAAAAAAAATATGAGGACTGAATTGCGTTAGGTATCTTGCCTTTATGGACAATTGTGACCTGATGGAGGAGGGAGCAGAGAGAGGTCTGAATGGAGGTAGCATGAAGTAGACTGGCAAGAGAGTGACAGGGAAGCCCAAACAGGTCACCCAAGAAGCCACATTCCAACCACAGTAAAAATAAAATACAAAGAAGCTCTGCAAAGGCTGATCTGATCCACAAGCCATTGGTAGTCCTAAGCTGTGAGACCAAGGATTGTTGCAGGCAGAGTAGCAGAGAAGTAGGAATGCAGTTTGGGATGCTGACCTACTTACCTGCATAGAGGATCCTGCTACCAGCATGGAGTCTGATTCTGCCAGGCGTTGGTGTACAAACCTGACTTTTTCCTGGCTCACTGTATCTCCAAAGAAGGTCACATCAGGCTTCAGGATTCCACCACATTTCCGGCAGGCTGGGACTTGGAAATTGCGCACCTGCTCATCTGTCAGGAAGACATCCCCATCCGGAGCCACATCAAGTGCCTCAGCTTTCCAAGTGGGATTCAGAGCTTCAAAGTGCTCCTGGAGCTCAGAACGCAAGATTCGGTCTCCACAGGCCAAGCAGAAAACCCTGAAATTCAGAGCAAAGTCTTAATGGAGCGTTTCATGTCAGCTGAAGATCTGGAGACTCTAACTTGTTCCTTAGGAGCCTCTCATGATTTTCCACATTTTTTTACCAAATGGTACAGGTCTTTCTACTCTGTTGCTTTGTAGGAATGCTCTAGAGGAAGTGATTTCAACTCTGCCACACATCCTCTCTCCCAGTTCGGGCTGTACTTTTTCATCTAGAAATTTGGGGTGAGCCTAGCCAGGCTGAGATAGTCCTTCTCCAATACATGTATCCCATGCAATTCATCCTCATGATCCCCTTGTTCTCCTTACTAAGAGGACATTTGCTGTACCAAGGAAAGAGGAAGTGGATGCAGGTTTCAAGGAAAGTGGTCCAATTAATACTCAAAAAAAATTGGGTGGTGGTCATGTTTCTTAAATACTGTGCTGTGAACAGCACTGGGTTGTGATCTTTTTCTCCACCCCAGCCCAATACCACCTTTGTGCCTGTCATCTCCAGGAATGCAGCATGGACATTTTGCCTCCTTTCTCAGCAGCTGACACTGCAGCTGCCTGTCAGACAACCCCCTGTGGCAGCAGCTGTACCTGTGTGTGCAGCCGTGCAGCTCCGTCATGCGCTGGCTCCCGGCTTTGGTGTGAAGGGCATCCACGTTCTGGGTCACCAGCCAGTGCAGCTTGCCCAGCTTTTCCCAGTCTCTCAGTACTAGGTGTGCCTTGTTTGGCTGGTGGGAGGAGAACTGGGGCCAGCCCACGAAGTTCCTTGCCCAGTAGCGCTGGCGGGCGCTGGCGCTGCGGATGAACTCGGCGTGCTGGACGGGCCGTCTGTCTGTCCTGGCATAGAGCCCAACGCCCTCAGAGCGGTAATCGGGGATCCCTGACTCCGTGGAGATTCCAGCCCCAGTCATTACAAACAGCCTCTTGGAGTTAGAAACAAAGTGCTGCAGCTCCTCCACTTCCATGGGATCCGGGGGAAGACAGGCTGGCACGAAAGTCAGGTTTGGAGAGGCTCTGGATACAGAATAGGATCTGAAATGATGCAGTCTGACGGCTCTGAAAACTCCAGAGCACTTCGTGGCAGAGAACATGTTCAGCTAAAAGGCAAGAACAGAACACATTGCAGGTAAAAGAAAGCAAAAAAGTGTGTCCTTAATGCCATTTGCTTGCGACTCTCTGGAAGATTATGCTGTAAAGTATTCTTTGTTCTCTTTTTAGTAAAGAAACAAATTATTTCGGAAACTAACTAAAGCCCACCATCCAAGGACAGAATGCTCTTTTGGAACAGGGGAACACTGAGCACAAAGTTAACAGCTCTGACTTGCAGGGTTCCTGCTGTTCTACACTGGTGTGAAGGATGGCTGCCTAAGAGGACTTGTAAAGAGCCCAGAAAGACCTGTGCATGTAAAGTCTTTCCCAGGTACGTGCAGCAGGCCAGAGAGGAAATGGCAGGAAGGCCAAGCACCTCACCCCAGAGGCACTGGTTGGTTCCTCCCCAGAAGAGACCCTTGTTTTCCATTTTTAACATTCTGCTGCTCCAAATCAGTCTTTTATACTTATCCCATCCTTTACATATGTTGTAGGAAGGGAGAGAAAAACAACCTTGAAATGCTGGTTTTTTCCTGGCAAAGGCCTTGACTGGAGTTACTCCTGTTTGGTGTGTTTTGGTTGGGTTTTTTTGTTTTTTTTTTTTACAAAGGCTTGGTGCAGAACAGGCCTTGAAATGGGACTGAAGATGATTAGGGCATTGTCTAAATGCCTCTGGCACCTCCTCTTTTGTGGGTCCCTCCTCCCCAGAGTCAGTGGGGAGCTGGAGGGGCACTGCTTTGCTTCTCCAGCAGACACAGGGGCTTTCTGACAGAGGAGGTATCATCCAAAGTGTGTGGGGCAGAAGGAACTGCCTGGCAGGTAGGAATGGGAGGGATACCCTGCTTTAAGGGAGGAGTTCCACGCCCTGCTGAGGACAGGCAGGATGGCTTTGCTGATTAAGTAGCCTGGAATTGTGTGCATGACCTGTTGAGACATGAGTGGATGGGTTTGGACTTTGATTTTGTTCGGGCTTTCCAGCAGTCTGCAGTTCTTTATTTCACTGTTTTAAAACTATTTTTTCTGGCCTCTCTATGGTTTTGCAAACAATGTACAAAAAGCTTTGAAAGCAACAGTCCTGAGAATTCTGTCTGGTATTTCTGCCTCCTTAAATCTCCTTATGCAGGGGGGCATGTACAAGATGTGGAAGACAGAGGAAGAACTCTATTTACTGATAAAAGGGGACGATCTCCTGAACAGCTAAACTTCAGATGTATTTAAATATTGCTCCATTTACTCTAAGACCTAGTACTGGCAGGCAACTGAGGGCTTAGATGCATCTGAAGTCTAGGTGTTCAGCTCCAAGCACTGTGATAATAACTTGATACTAGCAGGAAAGGGTAGATTTGGCTCAGTTAGTCTTCAGTTCTCAAGGCTTTTTGTCATTATCAGTTGAAATGCAGGGAAGAATGGATAGACTCCACAGTCTGAATTGCTTTTTGTATCTAAGCAGTGACTCTGTTTGCAACGATTTTTGCTTTGTTTTGCTGTTTAGCAGGAGTCGGGTCAGGCATTCCCTCTGAAGAGGTTTAATTTCCCATATGAATTAATTAGAAGGGACAAAGTCTCCCAATAAACTAATTTGCTTTGAGAATAACTTGTGTCATGATGCTCCCCAAAGGCTGTTAAGCCAGTTTGATGGTAATTAAATTGCTTTAACTGATGGAAACGCTTCATTCCTGCCCCTTATCATCAAAAGATCTCTCAAAAGGAAATGTTCAGAGGCAAAATGAAATAGAAATGTAATAGGGGTTGGCCCACAAGAGAGAGAAAGCAAAAATTACAGATCCATTTGAAAGCTGCTGTGAACCAAGTAAGGACTATGGAAGAGAAAAAGTTAAAGGATGGAATATTTCTTGTCAAATACAAAGCTGCTTTTAAAATGGAAGTGCCCAGATTAAAAAAAAAAATTACATGACAAGCGAAACTCTTTAAACCTAAGGAGATCTGAGGCTAGAGTTTCTTTTTAGCACACACCCAAGATGCTCCACAGGAAAAGATCAGGCAAGGTTAAGGTGAACGATAAACAGGATCCTACAAACGGCTACAGGCCAGAAATCCAAAGGGACTCCCGCATCATAGGGACTGCCACGTGTCTCTAGTGCTGTGACAGTGGCGGGGTGACACCGAACCGAACCGAACCGGTCTTATGCAATAGGAGCGATACGATAATAACGCCGAGCACTCACCTCTCATGGCGCTGCCGGAACGCGCCGGCCGCGGAAGGACAGGGCCGGCCTGCCGGACGGAGAGCCCTCTGGGAAATGTAGTTCATGGGGAAAATACAACCAACCTAAGCACAAAGACTACAACTCCCATGCGTCAAAGGGAGCAGAGGGGGAGCGAAAGGTGTTCCCAACATCCCAACATCTGAGATCATTCCAAAACGCTGAGAGCTTCATAGCAGCCCTCAAGGAAACGTGTAAGGTTAAAATCCGAATTCATTTGATACAAATGCATGTGACAGCTTTGATAAAATGCATTATAGGTGCTTGTCCTTATAAAAGATACATTTTCCTTTAACTGATACTAATATGTTTCAGACTTAAAATGTGGCTACATAAATAATGGAAGAAAAATCCACTGAGGGCTGTTAAAGACATCTAGCTTGGGAATTAGGGCAGTGCCAACCTGTCTGCTGCAGATTCTGTGCACTCTGGCAGGAACCCATCGTGCCTCTCTGCTTGGTGCAGGTTTCAGTCTCAATAATCACCTGATAATTTGTAGTTTACCTGGCAATAAGGCAGAAAACGTTTGCCTATGGGTGTGATTTTTTGTTTTTTTCTTGGCTTTTCTTCAAATGAGAAATTTGTTCTGAGGAACAAATAATGAGGAAGGCCAGACTGATGCATGGTAGCAGCCTGCTGCACTGGATGTCCAGCAGTTCTACAGACAATGGGCTCTTTATAAAGATTTTAACTGCATTTCAAATGCATTCACCAAAGAACTCTTGCTAAACAGTTCAAAACATTGTAGAAAGTTTTAATCAATATTTTTTGCCTCTTACAGTTATTTCAAAGGCCGAGCGACCGTGTAGCAGTGTGTAATTTTGTGATCACAAGGAAGAAGCGTATCCTGCTCGCTCGGTGTGGAGTGCCACCCTGCCTGTCCCTCTGTCCCTGGGCTTTGGTGCGGAGTGCAAGCATCTTCTTGGCAGCGTCGTGAGTCTAAACGACTTTCAGTGATTTATACTTCAGGAGTTTAAACGTGTTTTAAACTTTTGGTGATGACTTTGCTTAGGTGGTACCCGGCAGACGCCGTTTGTCGCTGGTGCTCCTCGAGAGTGTCCCTCTCCGCTCCGTGCGCTCCCTCCCGGCATGGAAAAAACCGATTTTTGGCCAATGCCCCAGGCTCGAGCAGCGCCTTCCCGGACACTCATTACCATAGTGGGCTCCCGGCAGCCTCCGCGGGTCCCGGTGGTGCCAGAGGCCCCCGCTCCATCCCTCCGTGGCCTCCCGGTCCATGCCCGGGGGCCGCAGCGCGGCGCGGGCCGCAGGCGGGACCGGTGCGCGGGGGGCAGCGGGACCAGCCCCGACCGGCTCCACTCGCCCTGACCGAGGCAAGGGCGCAGCGGGGCCGGGGCCGGGAGGGCGGGAATGACAAATCAGCTTTGCGCAGTGGCGGTATCGTAGCCAATGAGGTTAATCCGAGGCGCGATTATTGCTAATTGAAAACTTTTCCCAATACCCCGCCATGACGACTTGAAATATAGTCGGCATTGGCAATTTTTGAGAGCCTCTACGGAGGCGGATTTTGTGTGGTCAAAAAATAAGGTTTAAAAGTATGAAGTGCAATGTCTCTATGAGGAGTTCCGGCTGACAAGTGGTGGTGGTGTTTAGATTTCGCCACTTCTTGCTTGACTGTTCCGTTCGTCCTTCAGCAGCTCTGCAAGGGACAGGAACAGAACTCTTTATCTGAAAACACGCTCGGTTTATTAAACCCTGTCTTTTGCTGGAGCAGGTGGCGGGGATGCTCGGGAAGAACTCGTGCTGGGATGAGACTCACCGGCGCTGTGGCCACCCGGGGCTGGCAGGGGCTCACGGCCCGGGGGTGCCCGGGCTCGGTACGGCGGGGATGCGCGGGGCCGGAGGGACCCGCCGCGTTCCGCGCGGGGCTGTCCGCAGTGACGTCACGCCAACTTTGCATATTTCGTCCCAGCAGCCTTCGCGGCTGTACCGGGGGCCCAGAACGGAGGGCAGAACGGGGCGCCCCGGTCCCGGCGGGGCGCGGGGAGCGTGGGCCGCCTGGGGGGCACTGCTGGGAGGGGTGCAGGCAGGAGCGGGCGAGCGGAGGGACTCGCCCCGAGCTCGGCAGCAGCCCCGGGGCGAGTGGCGGCGGCGGCGGGGATGGCGAGTCAGCTTTGCGCAGTGGCAGTATCGTAGCCAATGAGGTTAATCCGAGGCGCGATTATTGCTAATTGAAAACTTTTCCCAATACCCCGCCATGACGACTTGAAATATAGTCGGCATTGGCAATTTTTGACAGTCTCTACGGAGACTGAATATTCCAGTTAAAAACAGAGCGAGAACCATCACTCTTAATGGAGTTTTTCCCATAGTTGTCTGGCGGATCTCTCATCTGCGGTTGCCGAGCCTTGTTATGGGATATAGTAAGGGTTTTTGTTTTTTCAGCGCTGCCGGCGTTTGCCGTCGCCAAAAGCACGGTTTAATAAAATGAGGGCGCTCTTACCTAATAGCAAGCTCGTCTCTTTTTAGCGCGAAGTTGCTGAGAACGGAATCAGTCAGTGAAAATGGAAGTGGAGGGGCTTAGGTGCTGGAGAAAGGTTTCTGGAGTAGCTCTTGTTAAGCAGGATCCTTAGGAGAGCTCAGTCTCTCAACAGGCAGGGAGGAATCTGGGGGGACTGGAAGTCTGAATCGGGCTTCCCTAGCAGCAGAAGTCCTCTAAAACCTATTAGGGAACACTTAGTGTAAAGTACTGTAAACTCCATTTTGTGTGCATTTCTTTATTGACATTGCTTGCTTTAAGACAAAAAAAAAAAAAAAGAAAAGACCAAAAGAAAAAGTCTCCTTATTGTCAAAGAAATCACAAACCTTTACTCAGGAAAAAACAGCTGTTGGTGTCAACTCCTATTATATAAGTAAACCCCATCCTTTCCTAATTTGTAGCAACTTAGTAGCTAAGCAGCCCCTGCGGAGAGAGACTAATGACCACTGCACACCAGCTCTGCTGAGGCTCCCCTGCAGCTGGAGCAGCTGCCCTCCGTCACTCTGTATGAGTGAGATGTTCCTTCTGCTGCTGACAGCTTGCCTCTGACGTTCTCTGGATGGGCACAGAATCAGATCCATGTGTGCCATCTGGATGCTCCTGCCCTGCTGGTTAGACCCTGAGCTGGGCAGCTACTTGAAACTTTGGTAGAGTAGAAAACTTAGTAGTGAACATTAGTGTTTCCTCTTAATATTTTTAAAAATTATTATTATTTTTAATAACATTCAGTCATGCTGGGGTATTACACACAACAGTGACCAAGAGTTACAGTGAAACCTCATAGATTACCTTTGTCCCCTCATTTATTCCTATTGCCAGCAATATCAATTGAAATCAAACCCTGAAACATAGGGATGCCTTTACCCTTTGGCAGAATAAGCCAAACTGATCAATAGCAAAGGCATATATAGTTTGCAGTGAGTCATATAATTCAGCCAATTTCTTGATTCTTATAAAATGTGTTGGTAAGTATTGGGTTTATTACTTGATTGTTTCTCATCTTTGCTGCCAGAATTGTCTGTGATGATGCCCTGGTGTGGTGCTTTCGATCTGCATTGCAAAGTCATGTCTTACATCTTAGTCAGAAACCGAGTTTGTTCATTTTACTGTAATAGATCCTTTCAACAAGTGTGAAGTTGGACCTCAAATGTGGGAGTTGCATGTTGCCATTTATTGCTATTGCCTGAAGCCTAAAGCTCTGATTTTTTTTTTCCTGCATTCACCTGAAGAAAGAGCTAAATCCCCTTGCTTGATGTTCGTGTGGCACAACAAAGAAGGCACACACTGCAATGAAGGCATTGTCATTGCTCTGCAGTTTCAAGTCACTCTCTGGGAAGTGCACAGGTAAGTTCTAAACATGCCTTACAAGCCAGCATAGCTTTATTTCTCTTCTCTGACATAGATTGCAAATAATGATGCTTTTCTTTGGTGGTATTATGAAATTATCTTGGATCACCTCTGTTTGGCATCCAGTCTGAAATGACAGGGCAAGGTGGACAGTTAAACCATCAACTCTGAAGGTCCTGTGTGTGGTCAGTGGGTTAGACTGTCCTTTGAGGGACTTGGTCTGTAACTGGTAAATGACTCTTTGATAAGAGGGAAAGATGCCTTGAGCAAGTACTCTGGACATAGATTGTGTGGAGTCAGGAATACTCTGAACACGGATTGTGTGGAGAAAGCCCTAAAGTTCAACCTTTTGTTGATGTTGACTCACTGTCTAACTTCATTTCCAGTTCCCAGCCCTGTTTCCCATCTGCAAATGAGGGTTGTAACTTCTTGTTACACCTTCTGTGAAAGACAAGGGTAAATCATGATGTGTCTCAGGCACAGGGCACAGCATCAGGGGGAGGCCTGTGTTTTTCTAGCAGCAAGCAGGTGTTCATGAGTCAGGGAGAGTCTGAGGAAGAGAGCACGTAGATGATGAGGAAACGGGAGTTCAAGGCATTGGGAAGGACAGGGTGAGCATTGCTTGGGTGAGTATAGCTTGAACCCGTAGTGCTGAGAAGTTTTTGGCAGCTGGGGTTTTAACCTGCTCCTACTCCTTCAGCTCTCATGGAATGGTTAGAGACTGGCAATTTTAAGTAAGAAATGTGTGAAGAATTCGGTTATGAACAGCATCTGGCTACGAGCAGGTTGGTTTTAAAAGCAGTATGCCTAGAGGATAGTATCACTCATGGGACATCCCTGCCTTCCCACCTCACCAACCCTTTCAAAGCAGTGCTGAAGCCATAGGCAAAGCTTTAGAAGCAATGACTTTATTTTTTTTGTTTTTAACACTGAGCAGCACAACCCATTTCTTGTGGGTGCAACCCTAACTGGTACTATGACAGCTTAATTTCAGCCCTGAGACACAACAGAAACTGCTTCCTTGATTTACATTCACTTCCAGACTCCCAAAGGACACCGTAGGAAGCTGAAAATAAAAACTGCATACCAGGCTACAATATGAACAGAGTACAGTAAGCACTTTATTTATGCAGAGGTAAAAATACAACCCAAGTTGAGGCACATGCTTGTCACATGTTGCTGGAGGAAACATACAGACCCCAGGAAAGGACACGTTTCTAATGACCTTAGGTCTGCTCTGTGACCAGTCAGTGCTAGCGGTTTATGCTGCTCCATCTGGGGACATGTATCCTAAAGTTGTCACTGTACAGAGATCTTTGGCATGGATGATAAAGCATTCAATGAAAGTCTTTACTTATATATGTGTTGTATTAGATCTCATATTTTATTTTCTCTTATTTTCTGACAAGTTTTGGATTTGGAGTAAAAGCTGGAATAAATTTCTTGAAGATTGTTGACTATTTGTAAGCATTGTCCGGAATGAGGGAGGAGATATTTCCCTGCTCGCTAGCAATAATTCCCAATAAGGCATGACTTAACACAGGAAATAATGATGTCCGACTTGTGCTAGCAGAGGAAACTGGGCATGTTTGTGCCTTGAGAGTGAAAAATACAGCGCTGGAGATTGCTCACAGCTGACCTCACGGTCTCTATTTTATGGAAACACTATTCTGTAATCTCAGCTCAACAACAGGACATGTGCTGTTCAGTTCTGGGAACATTCTCTGACTCGGTAGTAATTTTGTAAAGAAAAGAGCTACAAGAGTCATGTTTCCTGGATCCTCAGCAGTTCCCACACTGATATTTTTTGGTGTATCTCTCATCAGATTAAGAGGTGAACACTTGGGCTGAGCAACTGCGTTTACTGCCATGTCAACTTGGCTGGAGCACAGTGGGAAACAGTAGCTCTGGTGAGGGCTGAGCTGTGCTGTGGCTCAGACAAAGCAAAGACTTTGCTGCCTTGGAGTGTTGTTTTGTAGAGGTTTGAAAGGGAGAGCACGTGGGAAATGATGGTTCAAGATCATCACATGAGAAATCCAGGTGGGCTGTTATGCTTTTTGAGCACAGCAAAGGAGAAGTGGCTGGCTGGTGACTTTCCTTTATGGTGGCCACAGCTTGTGGAAAATTATTCAGGAAAGGTTTCTGCTGCCCAGCTTCTCTGGTAAATCAGCTGAGGCTCTGAAATGTTTGTTTGAAGGTTTTAGGGCACAGCCTTACCCAAGCCCAGCGCGGCTGCATCACTGCCCCGGGAGGACATTCCTCTGGGAAAGGGTCCTGCTCCTCCAGGGAACAGTGTTGGTGTCGCGTTCCTGCTCAGTCTCGGGCGCGCCTGGGGCCGCAGGGGAGCGGGACGGCTCCTCTGCGGCAGGACAGGCTTCGGCCCGGGGACAGAGCCCCGCGGGCGGGTGGCGGCTCTGGGCGCTGGTGCCTCGCCCGGCGTTTCCCGGGGCACTTTCCCGGAACGGGGCCGGGCACCGAGCCCGCGGCCGGGCCGGCGGCTCCCGCGGCGGCCGCCAGGGGGCGGTGCGGGGTGCGCGCGGCGGGGGCGCGCGGGCGGGCGCGCGCGGGGGCGGGCCGGGAAAGTTGCGGGCGCTGGGGCGGCGGCGGCACCGGCGGGGCGGGAGCGGCTCCGGGCACGGCGGCACCGGCACCGGGCACGGCGACACCATGGACGACTTGGGTGAGTTCCGAGCTGCGCGGGCTCCCCGCGGCGGGCACCGTCGCCCCGCCGCGCCCCGGGCGGCGGCGGCCGCGGCCCGCCCGGCCACGCTGCGCCCCTCGGGGCCGCGGGGCTCGGGCCGCGCCTGCCGGCGCCCGGGGATTTGCCGCTCCCGGCTCCCCGCGCCGCCGCCCGCACCCGGGCCCGTCGGCTGGGCTGTCCCGGCGCCGCCGCCGCCCGCAGCCAGGGCAGGCGGTGGCTATCCCGGCCGGGAAGGGCGCCCTGCGCTCCTCCTGTGCCCCGAGCAGCGTGGAGCGGACTCGGGTTTCAGCAAACGCCTCCTCCCCTGTCCCGCCGCTGCCTCTCCAGCCTGTTCTCGGGCGAGATCCGAACTTCGCGCGGGTATGGAGTGGGGAGCCCTCGGGGGTGAGCGGAGCCCAGCCGGGCTCGGAGCTCATCCTTGTCCTCCCTCGGCTTCTCCCAGGTGTGCTGCACTATACGTTTTCCCGAAACCGTGTGAGAGAACCCTGGAGAAATGTCAGGGAACTGGTCTCAAGGGAAAGATCTAGAGAATTTGAGTTCATTTGGTACCAAGCCGGAAAGGGTGTGGATCTGCCAAAATCCCTTGTGCTCTGGGAGGCATTAGGGCGACTGAGTTCCGCTTATGAAACTGATTAAATCAGACACTGGGGAGGGGCTGTGATCCGTTACTTGCATCCTACCTTTAATAGAAACCAGACATTCTGTTGACATATAGTCCAAGAAAATTCCGGGTTTATTCCTTGACCTGGAAGCTCACATTACGGTGCTGACATAAAGCTGGTAGTCACACCTTTAGAAAACAGGCTTTGAATTGGGCTAATGATAAAGCTTACAGGGCAAGGAGTCCATCTGCTATGTGGCTTTCTGGTGAAAGGTCTGCCCACGAAGGATTCATGCTCGGGGAGTGAAACCCTCAGCTTGAATGAAGTAGCTATTGGTGGAAATAGAAGTAATTTCTACTGCAGCTTCTTCTCATGGTAATTTTTCCTTTAAGTGGAGACAGCTCTGTTTACCTTTTTTCATATCCCTTATTCTGGTTGTCTCTTGGAGATTTGGTGCAAGTTTCTAAGCGTGTTCAGGAATGCAGTGCTAGTCGGAACAGGCTTCACCCAGTCTGTGTATTGACTTGATGAGTGGCCCTTCAAGGTGAGCACACAGGTCTGTGTAGGGCCAGTTTAGTGTCTCACCAACATGCTCTCTAGTAAACCATGGGAGCCTCACTGTGCCCACTGTGAGAGCTGCATTCCTGAACAGTAGTAGTGTGACTTCCCAGTTGTTGGAATAGGCTACTACAGTCCCTTAACATTTATTCTTTCCTCTCTAGGCGAATTAGAGGTGAACTACAAAGAAATTGTGAAAAAGATCTGAAATTGTGCCTGGTTTGTTCTTCTGAGGTCTAAATTGTATTGGGACAACCAAAAGTTCAAGTTGTGATGTGACTTGGAAAGTAGAACTTTTAGTCTGAGCAACTTGATTTCGTCAAGTCTTAATTACACTGCGTCTGTCTCAATTTTTGTGCAGCCTTTCAGACTGGACAAGATCTAATTAACAGTAAGCGGCTGAACAAAAAAAGTGTGACCCTTTCTCTCTCTAAGCTTTTCTGTGGTGTACAGAATTCACGGAAAAGCACACCAGCTGTTTTCCCTCTGTGAATCATTGTTAGCCCCAAAATGGCTCACTCGCTGCTCTAAAGCCATTCACCTTGGGATGCACACATAATGGAACAGTGCTGTGCTGATAGAACTCCCCTGAAATAAGTCAGACTTTTGAACTCAAGTGAGAGTTGTTTGTTTTTCTTTCCTCATTATCTATGGGTGGATTATCTGAGTTGTGGATTAACTGTGCCATGGATACAGTCTGCACTGGCTCTGTCCAGAGTCAAGCTGGTTAGGCAGGACTTGTTGGTTCAGGCATAGTGCCATGTGCATAAAGCTGTTCTGCTTCCAGGGACAGTTTTGGCCCAAAAGGAGTTTGGTATTGATCTGGGACTTGCAGGTTCAGAGTTAATGTCAAGTCAAATCAGCTCAGATACTTCCACACCTCGCTTCTGAATCTGTGTGGTGCAGAAGTGAGCAGTGAGTGAAGGGCCTTGCTGGGCATGAGGGAGCCGCTCACAGAGACTATTGGTGTGCCTGTTCTTAACTCCCTGCCTTTATTGAAAATCTCCTCCCTCTTCCTCGACCTGGAGGATTTTATCAGTGTGTACATGTCCACTGTAAAATGGAGGTCCAGAAGTATCTCAGTTTTGTGCTTGGACTGGAGAGGTTATGAAACATGAGAATGGATTTGTCTTGCTTTGGGGATTCATTTGGGGTTGAAAAAAAAAATCTTCATTCCCTTTTTACCCCCTCCCCCAGTACTGAAGAAGTTCACACAGGAAACTTCCTGCAGGCTGGAGCTGTGCACGCTGTTCTGGGGGAGCCTCTGTGCCCAGGACACACAGTGCTGGGGCTGGATGTAAACTAGAGCAGCCCGTGGTGGGAAGGGGGAGGGAGCAGCTGGCCAGGCTTGTCTGGATTGTCTCCCTCCAGTCTCTCTGAGGAAGTGCATTTTGAGGATGTGCTTGGAGTTGGACAGGAAGTTTGCTGAATGAGTTTGCCATTCTGCAGTGCTATAAATTGGCACAGAGTACTGCTTTGTCCTAAAGAGCGAGAATCCTGACTTGGGGCTCTTGCCCCTTTCAGGGGATTGCCATAGCACAGCCTGTGCTTCCAGCACACAGGTGACCATCCACACATACTTGCTTCAGACAATCTGAGACACTGAATGAGATGTTGAGTTACTAGTTCTGTGGTGCTACCTTGTCTAAGTAGTATGAAGGAACAGATCCATTAGGATCTGCTTGTTGCAGAGGAAGAAACCTAATTTGTGTAATGTGTCATGTATTTATGGTGAGAGGAGTGGAAGAGAAACTTTACATTTGCTTTAGTCAGATACTGTTTGATTTTGACTCCAAAAGTTTTTTACAGCCTTTTTCTGAAAGGAGTTATTTGCAAATACTACTGGGAAACCTTTTGGTAACTCCATACAGAAATGGTGTGGCTTTTAGAAGCTTTCATTTGATAAAATTCTCACTTCTCTACTCTGGTTTTTTTGTTGGTTTGTTTGTTTGTTTGTTGTGTTTTTGTTTTGTTTTTTCAAAGGCTTCAGGTATTTTTAAACTGTATTTTGCAATCAAAAACAAAACAGCATTCACTAGAGCTTGTAAAAAGTGTTTTGCAAAGAAGTTATGTCTGTTTAATGGGGACATATTTATGGCAGTGTTTTGGGTGTCTGTGTCAACTAGATTGTGAGTTGCTTTGTTTAGGTGTGCTTGCTCTCTTCTAGGATTTTTCTTTTGCATAAGGCTCGTTTAGCAAGTTGGCTTCAAAATTCTGGGTGCATAGTTCAGGGGCACAAGAGATTTTGCTTTATTGGTTGTTTTCCCCTGTTTTAGGAACTCTAGTCCACCCTCTCTTCAGTGCTTAATCCTCTCAAGATTGACTTTAAAGGGAGCAATCTTGCCATTGATTTTTCATGGCAGTGTGGAGGGAGGTGCATGTGTTTCCATCTGTCATCTGTCCTAACATTTGGACGATTGCTGTGCTCTGCAGGGCGGTGCTGTCTGTCCCTCACCAGAGGGGGATGCTTGCCTGTTTCTGGCTCAATTCCTTTAGTTTGGGAGTCATACGCTGTGGGTTTTGGGCTCACTTGACTAAAAGTTTGCTGTGAAATTGCTCATGGTCAGCTACGCCCAGGAAATGGTATTGGGGGGAAGCACTGGTAAAGTAATTTGGTGCCTTGGCTTTCTACTGGCTCAGATTCCCGAGTCCTTCCTGCCGCTGGGCGAGAAGGCTGTAAACAGAACTAATGCTCTGCACAATGGGGTTCTGACTTGTTTCAGCTCCTTAGCTGTTGTGACCCCTTGTAAAACAGGGACTTCATTGTCCTGAGCAGCCCAGACAGGGAGTCCTCTGCCTCAAGCAGTGTGTGATGCAGAGAGAGGCTTCTTTTCTTGTTGCTCTATTTCCACGGAAAGGCTGGACTCTGTGCTGTCTTTAGCTCCTTTGTCCCTCGCTGGGAGAGGTCAACTTCTCCCAAGTGTTCAGCTGCCCTCCTGGTTAAAACTGATCCTTCGACACCATCTCTGCCACTAGGGAAACAAATGGGAAACTTCTCATACGTCTTCAACTCTCTCTCCTTTTTCTTTCTTTCCTAGGGAATCACGATACTTCTGTTTCTCTGGACCCCTTTTTCCTCACCTCTTGCCCTTTGAAGTCTGTCTATTATATGAAACAAGTTATGGAACTGTAGAAATGACAGCTAAAATTTTAAAAGTCTAGCAGCAGAACAAGCACTAATAATGCACTTTATTTAGATCAAAATTGGTTTTCTGATGTGCTGCTCAGACAGACAGATAAATCTCTTTTATTAAACCTCTGTAACTAGAAGGGGAAAAAAGCCTGTCCATGGCCACAAAACAAATCTGTTTGAATCGAACTGTTGTGTTAGTTGTGATATCCAGAATCTGATGCAGTTTTGGAGACAGCCAGAGCAGATTCTGAATGCAGTTGTGTGTGCTAGTGGAAAAATCAGTGTGAGTGAATAGGATCTCTGGTCCCAGTTTCCTGCTCTGGTCTCAGCCTATGCTTCCCTCTTTGTGTACTGATCCCGCGTGTCTCTTTTTGTCTGAGGCGGAAGCTGTTAATGAAGATGCTCTTCTGTTCCAGCTGCCTGAAAGTGAGACATTGTCTGTGGGAAGCTTTCTCACGCTGTGGTAAGATGATGAGGTTTAGGCAATGAGTTCCTTGCTCACTTCAAGCCTGTCCTAACTAACTGAGGTTTAGTAACAAATCCTGGGAGTACAGGTTATCATGACTGTTAGGATATTGCATTTTAAAATGGTAAGTAGGGAACTGTCTCATCTATGGCAGAATTGCTACATCCAGCAGTGCAGAGTAGAAGCAAGAAGTGGCACCATTTCTTTCCACTTTGGTTGAAGTTGAATGGGTTAGAGAATAAGTTGTGATCTCAGACTGGTTTCAGTTGATTTAACTGCTGACTGCTGAGATGTTCCCTGTGGCCATCTCCCTTGCTTGTGTCCACAATAACTGTTGGACAGTTAACTGGGTCGGTAAGCTGATTCTTCTCAAAGTCTTTTTTTTACGTGGACAGTGGACTGGGAAGTGAGGCCATCTCTTTCAGCTGTGGGTTATGTTTAATATAGCATAAGGTAACCATTTATCCACAGCCTCAAAAATGTACCCTAACTTAAGGCATGTTGTTTCTCTGTCTGTGAAACAGGGGTAATTACTCCTTACCTGCAAAGTGTGGTTATGTTGGTTGAGATCTTTGTGTTTCTGAAATAGCTTCCAGCTGGAAAGCTTCTTTCAAGCCTTTTTGGTCACCATTGCCTGAACAGTTTACAGTGGCAAGTTTGAATTAGAGTTACAAGTTTTTATTCCTTTCTCAGCCCTGTTGAATGTTCCCTCTCTGCCTTTCTGATTGCTCATCCTTTCTTCATCCCCATTATGACAGGCTGTGAGTAGGGAGAAAAGATTTCCTTTCCCGTCCAAGTTCCCCGCAGTAGTTCTACCCTGGTCTTTCCCTTTACCACAGAATGTCGTGAAGTCATTCAAAGAATGTTGTGTGCTAAAGATATACCATAAAAAAAGGAGGTGGGTGATGACTTTCTCATATCAATCTTAGCTATTTTTTGCATTCATGCTCATTCTCTTTGCAGATGGTTCCAGAGCAGCAGCAACCAGCTAGCTGGGGACAGTCTCCCTTGGCTGATGGGTGTTAAAATCCACACTTTCTTTCCTGTGCATGTGTGTTTTTAAATCCCGATGAAGCAAACAAGCTGAAATGGCAACTGGAGTGCTGTGGGACAAGCTTGGTGTTGGTGTTCCGGTTACAGGAACTGGCTCCCTGAGGTTATGTGTTTGTGCTGTGTAGGAGTCTGGTAAACTCTTTTTCTGCTCACACAAATGCAGCTTTTTCTTTTAGCAGACAGTAACTATTTGGAATTTACATGGGAAATTTATCTAAGCAGTTTGAGACAACTGTAAACTGAGGAGCCAAGAGAACTTAGGGCAGGCCACAGGGGGAGGCAGCCTGCATTGTTAGTGCTTGGCTCCTTCTTCTGTGAGCTGGACTGTCTCTACACTGTGAACAAGTTCAGTTCAAGCTATTTAAATGATGATGAGATGGTCTGAAGTTGTCCAGTGCAGCTTGTCGTGCCACTTCTCACCGTGCTCTTACTACCATGTTCACATCTGTGTAGATGGCTCTGCTGGATGAGGCACTGAGTGGCTGGCTGGCAGCATGCAGAGGAGTGTAGCTTGATTTCTTGTGGTTTTTTACTGTTTATTGCATGTGTTTAAACCTCTAACATTTTGCAAATCATTTGAAGAACATCAAAAAAAGTAAATGGCGTTCCAGGGAATAAACCTTCTGAATGCTACTCTGCATGGAGAATTGTGCTTAAATGGCTCAGCTGTAAATCAGCCTGTATGGGGGCTCCAGGAATAAGCCAGTCCCATGTTTTTGTCGCAGAACTGAGCTGGCAGACAGAATTAATCCTGTGTGTGCCTAGATGCCTCACAGGATCTTGCTTTATTTCCATTGCTGAAGAGGAAGGTGAACAGAGAATTTCACTTTGTGCTATGGGGAAGTTTGTAGTGGTTCAGGGACTGTGGTTAAGCTGAGTTTTATTAAGAGCAGGAGGTGGTAAAAGAAGCTAGAGGTAGAAAAGGTCATGGGCAAGAGGGCTGTAAATAATTTGCTGTGGATTAGGGATTTAATATTCCCTTGTTTTATCCTCTTTCGTGGTTCTAAACCAGTTCAGGGCTTCTCTGTGAAAAGGTTTCTTTAGGGTTGAAGGCACTAATTTCAGCTGGGTCAGACAAAAAAGCCCAAGGCTAACTGCATCTCACTTGAGGTTACTGGTGCCCCATGAGCTGGAATAAGATGATGGCTTGACTGGTCTCTGCTGCTCATCTTGTTTTACCGTTAGTTGCATTCATTGCTCCCTGTTTCTCAGCACCAGCAGCTGCCTTGGGACTAGGTTTGGGCTATTTTTTGTTGTTTTTTTTTTTCTGCTGGCAAATGACCCCTTTTGGGCAAAGGTGATCTCCAAGAGTAGGGTGCCTAGAGTAGTACTTTTGGTTTGAAGCTCCTGTTCATTGTGGTTTTATATGGGAGACGTTTTTTGGGCTGAGTAGGCCTGGTCAGGCAGTGTGACACACAGCTGGAACTATTCTGCCTGGCTGTGAGCAGCTCCAGCAGTCAGACAGGATCCCTGCAGAGAGCTGGAGCTCTGGGGGAGGGAAAGAAATGCCATTTCATCCACGTCATGAAGTCTCTTATCAGTGGCCAACTCAGTGTTGTGAGTGGGTGAGCTGCATTGGCCTGAAGAAGCTTCCTTTTATTTCTCCTGTGAAAGATGAGGAGCTCAGCACAGGCTCAGAGCTGTGGAGTGGCTGTGTGGAGTTTGAGATTAATTTTTCAGTCAGGTTCTAATAACTTTAAGCTTGTAGTTTTCAATATCCGTCCTGTTTGTGTTTAATCTGAGATTTGCTGCTTGGCTGTCCTGAGCAGTTTGCTTGGGCAGTGCCTCCCAGCTGCTCTGGCGTGCTGCTCCTGTACTTCTTAACTGCTCAAATCCAGTGCCTCCAACACCTTCTGTTTTGGGGTCATGCTTTTTAAGCCTTGCTGTGAGTAAGAGAGAAAATCTGTTAGGTTATCATTCATTTTTCTGCAAGGATTGGTTAAGGGCTTCATTTGCAGGATGCTATTTTCCTGTCAAATGCTGGGGTGAAATAGATCACCATGGTATGGCTGTGGTGATGTGAAACTGGGACCTTCTGGGCTGTCTGGATCTGCTGGAGCCCCCTGATTGTAGTGCTTGGGTCTGGAAAATGCTGCATGTGCGATGGGAGAGCCAGGGGGATGCAAGGAGTTTGGAGCAGTCTGTGGTGTGGTCCTGTCCTTGCAGGGTTAGGAGGCTGTTTGCTGGGGAGGAGGGGTTGAAGGAAGGGGCTGGGGGGGGTGCAGGGAGGAAGCTTTATGTAATTCTTGGCTGGCTTTTGAATAATTGTTTTAATGAAATGGAATGCAGTGTATTCAGTACTTGCTTGGCAGAAACAGCTTTTTTTTTTTTTTTTTTTTTTTCCCCCTCTGTCTTTGGGTGGGGGGGAAGGAGTTGGAGTTGCTCTATTTTCCAGCTCTTTATACACTCTAGCCTTGGATTTGTCATGAAGATAGAAGTGGAGTATTGTTCTTGGTGAGGGGGCAGTTACACTGCTGTGCACGTGTGGGATGTTGTCTTTGTACATTGGATGTACAATGGCAGAGCCTGGTCCCTGGGTTTCTCTGAAGGCTGTGGATGCCAGTGTGGTTTGAGGTGAAGCAGGCTAATTTTAAAGTACCCAACAGTAACGGGATGAAAGTGATGTGAGGAAGTACATGTCCATATAAAATATGTGTGCATCCAGGAACTTGATAGGAAAATTAATTTCTTCTACTGTGCCCTAGTTCAGGGCATAGCAAGGAAGAATATGATGAGCTGAGACAAAGAAGTCAACTTAATTTTCAGCAAAGCAGAAATGTGGGCACTGGGAATCTTGACTTCTCTAGACTAGTGCAAAACAGTCTCCAGTTATCTCAGAGGATTGGTGACTTTTATCATAGGACTGGTGGAGGGGCAATCAGAGATCATGCTGAAAACCCTTTTTTAGAAAGTAATTTGAAGAAGGATTTATTTCGTGTACCTCTGGAAGGGAAGTTTATTCTCATGCTGCTTCTATTTCAGTATTGCTGCCATTTCCATTTTTGGTCAGTGCTGGAGATCGGTCCCTCTTACTCATCTCCACCTCTCAAAAATCTACTTTCTCTTTGGTCTTTGTAATTTTTTTTTCTTACTTGTTCTTTTCTGCAGTCAGGAGTTCTCTTGTGAGTAACAGCCTTTGGTTGAGAGAATAAAATTTTTCTTTATCAAATAACAACAACAACTTGCGTTCAGGGCACTGAGATGAAGAAGCTGTCGTGTTTAATTGCTTTATTAATACTGCTCTTAGTAAAATATCTTCACTATTTCTCTTGCTGCTGCTGAAACAGAGACTTGTGACTGGTACTTGTGTCTCGATGCCAGATGATAGGTACAATGATGGGTCATCTACCTTCTCACGTAGGAAGAGATAAGAAAACCTTAAACTTTCTCCAGCTCTTCCCTATCCACTGGCTCCAATGTACTCCAGTTCTAAAAATGTAGATAGTCTAGATTTAACGATTTCCGTTCTTGCAGTGAGCCAATGTCGTGACATTGTGAAACTCTTGAGCCACATTCTTCTGGCAATACTAAAAAAAGCCAAAACTAAGTCAGAGCTCTGCAGCTGTAGAGTCATCAGCAGTCTCCATCGAATTGCCACCCACATCTCCCAAAGTGGACCAGGGGACCAGTTCCCACATTCATTTCTGAGACGTTGTCGTCCTTTCGTTCCCAGAAGCTGCTTTTAAAGTGACAGCTGCTTTAACTGGGTTTTTAACCGTGTGCTTCTTGGCCCCTTGTACTCTGTTGTCTTTCAAAGCTGTTGCTTGCCTGCTATCTGCAATAACTTGGGTTATTTTTAAGTTACAGTGTAGTGCTCATCAGACTGAAAGCTTCATTTTAAAACTTTCTACCTATTATAGTTATAAGTAGTACCAAGATCCACATGACTGAAAAATGTGAAATATTTTGTTGTCATTTCCCCCTGCCCTGTTCTGTGAGTTTACATTGTGCTTTTGGCAGTGCTTTGTGTAAAGTCAGTTGTTGATTATGGCTTACACTTTTTGGCTTACAAAGAGTTTGGTGGTGTTTCCAAGTCTGCTCCCACCCTGTTGCAGAGAACCCTTGCAGAAATGAGAACTTCTTAAAAGAAACATCCACCATTTTGAGAGTACTGCCTTAGTAATTGGATTTGTAAAAAGCCAGATAAACCACATGTGATATTTGACACAAGTTCCCATTAAAAAAAAGGGAAACAATCCACTTCAGAGTGGTTGGCAGGTCAAGCCGGCAGGTCTTTATTTATATCTCAATATACGAACTTTTTATCTGGGTGAGATTTTATGGGACTGTATCTCCTTATTGACACAGGCTTTTAAAACTTGAGATAAAACTTTTTCAGGGTAGATTTGCATTTGTTGAATGTTCTTTGCATTTATGCTTTTGGGAGCTATGCTTGTTACTTACTGAATGGGAAGTTGCTGAAGCTAATGAAAAGTATACATTTCAAGGACTAAAATTTGTCCAGTCTGCATTCTGATATCCCATTTAAGAGCCTTCAGGACAGGGAATGCCTCAATAAGACTGTACTAAATATGGGTATGATTACAGGATCTCTTTAGTGTCCCCATTCTTTATTACTAGAATCCTCTTTCTGCTGGTAGCCAGGGCACTCTACATCTCATTGGCAGAATTTGTGCTTCTAATGCTTTTAATGAATTGAGAATTCTTTTAATGAATTCAGAATTTACACTAGTATTTCAGTCCTTTATTTCATCATCTTTATGTGTGTCTCAAATTTTGTAACTGGCACTTTGCCTAGATGGGTCTATATTCAGATCTGTTTATGCTGCTTGGATAGGATTTCCACAGCTTAAAAGACACTATTTTTTTCCCCTCAAGTTCCATGTCTATTATTGCATAACCATGCAAATCCTGTTCTTTCCTTTATTGGTAATGGGGTCCACATGCTTTCCTGTTTCTGCTACTTTTAAAAAGGCAGATAATTAAGTTGGAATGTGCAAGCTCTGGGAGTATTTTGTCTGCGACTGTGTCCAAACCCATTTTTACATAAGCAGATGGAGAGGATCACAGGGATCCTTAGCAATGTTGTTACTGACTCTGGTTACCTGTGTGCTGCTGGGGGGTCTGAGGTGGTGGTCCTGCTGTTGGTTGAGTCAATACAGGGGCTTGCTGCTGCTGAACAGGGAGATGGCTTAACTTTTACTTGTCCTTTCTCCTTCTGTGCTGTCTGGCTGTTTGGACATAGCCCTTCCTGCTGACTGCTCATCTCTTCCCTGACCCAAAAGAAGACAGTCAGCTTTTTTCTACTGGGTGTGTATTCTGTTGGACTGGTTCACAGAGGGGTCTTGTGAGAGCCAGAGCCTGCACAAGTAAGTGGCAGCAGCACATGTCTGGAAGAGGGAGTAAAACCTCTCCATTTTTGGCAGTGGTGAGCTGTTAATTCGCCTTTCTGCATCTTATGAAACTGTATCCTGCATTCCAGGGTGCTCAGTGTCCAGTGGAACTCCTGTGTTCTGATGCACTGTAAACCCTGATGTAACATGTTTTCCTTCCCTACATGAGTTAGAATCAGCACTTACCAAATTATGATCTCCGAGCTGACAAGTGCTCTACAACTGTTGTGTCCCCTTGAGAGATCAAACCCACACACTCCTCATTTCCACCTGAGGGCTCTGGAGCACAAGCACACCAGGATTGCTGCTGCCCAGAGATTTGGAGATCACTGCTGTGTGTTCACAATATTGTGATTTGCCACTGTTGGTTTCACACTAAGCTGCTGCTTAGAAGCTGCTTGGAAGAGTGATCCAGTCTTGGATCAGCATGTATTGTAACCTCAGTGCTGTTTATGACAACTTTCAGTTGTACGAATCTCAACCAAATACCATTGCAGAGCTTAATAATGCCCTTGTCTACCCTCTTCAGTGGGCATGTAGAGGGTTGCTTGTTGTAGCTGGGTGCTGCACACCTCTGCACTCAAGCCTTGAGCTTCTGTTATCAGAACTGTGGTTTAAAATCCACAGTATCTCGTTTCCTGCTGGTTCTGTTCCCATCCTTGGACTCTTTTGTCTAGTGGAGATCTCCTTTGTACCAGATTTGTCAGATGTTTGTAGAATGGCAGCGCTGTGTTTTGACCTAGTGCTTGTGGAGTGGCTGAACACTGGTGTAGCAGGAAGGGTCTGGTTCCTCAGATAGCTGGCTTGGCTGAGCCCCTCTTCCTGTAGGACTGCAAGGGAGTTGGTATTTTGTCCAGAGGCCTTGGCCCTGGAAATTTTCCCTGAGGGGTCAGTTCAGTGGTGACTTGTTTGGTGTTCATGAATTTTTTTCTTTTTTTTTCTTTTTTTTTTTTTGGCAGAGGAGAGCAGATTCTGCTGGACTTCTAGAAACTTTCAGAGGGAAGCCAGCAGCAAATGAAAATTCTTATTACATGCATGAGAAGGGTTAACTTAATATTTTGCATGCATAAGGATAAATAAAAGACTAAAAAAGACAATGTATTGGTTACTAGTGTTTTTGGGTTTATTAATTTTTTTTTCTCCATCTAGAATGTTGGTTAAAATCCAGCCCAGGTCAATAGTCAGGTGTTAACTGTTTAGTTATTTGTGTAAAATGTTTACACTCACTCCAGTCTGTTCCTCCCACTAAATTGGCTAGGATGCCATTTCATTCCTGTTTGTACAGAGCAATGTCCTCACTTTAGTCTGAGCCAGCTCTCCTCCCTCCCAGAGACAGTTGGGTCAGGATTGGCCATTTGCTACTGCCTTTGTCTGGGACTTCCTGGAAATGCCTGAGGATGTGTTTGCTGTCAGGCAGAGATCAGAAATAGATCTTGCATAAGAAGAGCCACTCCAGGAGAAGACTCAGAGGCTGTTCTTACCCTCCTTGGAACCCAAAGCTGTTTCCAATTTCACAGCTGACACACAGGGAGAGAAATGGAAACTCTCTTACTTGTGCAGATAGTTGTTGTGATCTTTTACAGGGCTAGCTATAATTGCCTGTTGAACACCAGTCAATTTGCTCCCAAAAGGAGAGGATTCTGACAAAAGACTTGATGGCAGGTGGAGCTCAGAGCAGACTGTGGATTCAGGCTGAGAAATTCCAACTTAAATATGTTTAGTAAAGGCCTGAGAGTCAGATTTGCTTTCTATTCTGATATGATGTGGACTTGCCATGTTATGTTGGGCTGTTCAGGGCTGCACCTCAGTTCTCCATTTCTGAAAGGTACGTTTCTTCTGTGCTGTCAAGGAAAGTATGAATGTTAGGCTGAGGATTCTGATTTGTGGGCCTCATTGGGATTGAGATGCAGTGGCTGCAGACTTTACTGCCTGCAGTTGCTGCAGGCCACAGCCAATTCTATCAATAGAAAATGGAATACGTGGAGATTTAGATATAGGGTGTGGAGCTGTGACAGCTATGACTGAAAAATGTGACTGAAAAAGGCTTCCATGTGATCAGTAACTTGTGGGTGGGAACATCATCTGAGGAGAGTGGTACTTTAGTCATGGAGGTCAGGAGCTGGAGCACTGGGTAAGGCTGAGTATGTATTATGTATCACCTTGTGATCCTTCTCTTGTGCAATTTCCAACTTCTCTGTCCAGGGAAGCACAGCCCAGCTTTGTGCTCTTCAGCATTGTGCAAACGTTGAGGTCAGTTCAGCTTTTGCACGAGCTGTGTCATAGGATGTGCTGCAGCTGTGATGTACAAACTCTTGACAAACTTTTCCTCATTCTCCTGAAGACTGTTCATGGAGCAGTGGAAGAAGTTTTTGTGCTTATCCAGCTTTGGAAATGATTTTCTGTTATTCAGGACTCTGACAGCCCAGTGAATCTAGGTAGAAAAGAATCACACAAAGGATTATTTTCTGTTTTAGCTTCACACAACCATGAATCTCTGGAGGTATTGAAGGCTTGTGTAGCTGGGTCGGGCGTTCTCAGGAGCCTTTGGTAGCTGTGAAACTGAAAATGTTTGGAACATGAAACATAAATTCAGTTTTTAGGCAGCCAGTCTTAGCATTAGGTGTTTTTTTTCTTGACATGAGCTGTTTGCTGCTCTGCACTATAAACAGAGGGAAGTAAATATGAGATGTCTCTTTTCACTTCAGGTGTGGAGAAAACCATGCCATAAAAAAAGGAGATGCTGTATATGGCAGGAAATAACCCTTCCCTCCCCTCCCACGCCCTGATCTAGCACTTCTGGAAATGAGAAATAAATTGGAGGACACACCTTTGGGAGGGAGCAGCCTCTGAAAGTAGCTGTCACAGTGTCACTGCTTAGTTCTAGTGCTCCTCTTGGAGGCAATAGGTGCAGAATACAACAGCCAGCCTTGCTGGGTTTGTATGACCTTGCTTTCCTCTATGCTGTCCTGAGATCTTCAGTGCCAGTAAGAGTTTGTTCTTCCTGGTGTTTCTGTTGCCAGCTTTTGAATGTGGTAGGCAAGGCAGTGGAGTAGAGAGCTGAGGTTAATTTGAAGAACTTCAAAAGGCTACACTTGGTTTTAGCAGCTTTTTGTCTGAAAACAAAACAAAGTATTCAAACCATATTTTCTTTCTCTGGAGCATTTTCCCTTCTGATGGAGAAGGGGCTTACAGTACAAATCACTTTCAGTGTAAGGATACTCAGTACACACTTGTGACATATTGAGGAATATTTATCTCTGACCACAAAAGCAGTTATGTACCTTGTGGTACTTCCATTATCTCAGCCATCTAATGAACTGTTCTGAGACAGTGGAAATGGGATCAAAGTTTTGATCAGGAAGTTGGAGAAAGCAGAATAACTACAAATTTCTCTTTTGTAGGTGGTGGTTCGTTTCTCTTACCTAGATTAAGCTGGAGTCTGGTTTAGTGTTCAGAGAGCTAAGTGGAAAAATTCTGGTCCTACGGGAAAATCATTTGTGGTTCCTTCACACAACTTGGACTGTAGGCCAGGGAGTGCTGTGGATTTGTATTGTTTCATCCAGGAAACTGTGCTGACTCAATCTTTAAAGCACTTGTGGTGTCTGTCAGCCAGCATGCTGAGTTGGTGATCCCATGCCCTGTGGAACTAGTTAAGATTAGGTTACCTCCCTGCCAGCTTGGTGATGTGAATGGAGCCAGCAGCCAAAGGATTTCCCAGCCTGTTGCATCCAAGATGACAAGAGGTGGATCTGAGGTGCTCCCTCCAGGAATGGGGCTGTGACTCCCAGGGATTGCTGGTGTCAAGCTGCAAACTGGTCAGCTGGTTTTGCTACGGTGTCATTGTGCCCTTGAGAGCCTTGCAGCTGCTGGGCTGCACAGGACCCTGCTGACTCCTCGTGATGCTGCCCAGTGCTCCAGCACCCTCAGCCCGCAGGCAGGTACACCACTGCAGGTCTGGGTGTCACAGAACTGTGGTCACTTGCAAGGAAATGGTGTGGGCAGGTCCAGAGTGGTGACACACATGTTTTTTCAGCACACACAAAGAGCCCTCCTGCCCATCAGAGGCATCTGGTGGAAGGTCTGAGCTCACATGATGGCTTCTGTTGGATTTTTGTAGCATACGGAGTTGGCTTATCTTCAGTTTTATGGTCAGAAGTCTCTGTAAAAAGCTCACTCTTCAGCTCAGCAGCACAAATGAGAGCATGAGTGTGTGCAGCCCTGGGGACTGAGCCATGTCACAATTCTGAGGCTGGATAGCCAAAATAAAATATCAGCATAGGCTCAGGTGAAAGAGGCAGGTAATGGTGAGGGATGTCTCCAGAATAAGGAGCATTTCAGTTTGAGCTGTCTGCTGATTGCATCTTTTCAGGATGTTCTTTTATCTGGTCTGCATCTGAGCTGCACATGAATTATGGGAATCTGAAAGGAGGGTAGATGATTTCTTTCAACTAATGGCAGGATGGGCTGGATTTACAATTTGTATTCTGGCCTGAGTTTTGAAGGTGGAAATGTTCTATTTCCATTTAAAGCAGAAATTTTATTCACTTACTTGAACAAGAGCTCAATTCTGTCATTGGTTTTTTTAATACATTTTCTAAAAGCTGCTTAAGTCATAGAGTGGCTGAAGCTGTACTTTCAAGAAACCTAACGAGTTTATCTTAAAAAACAAAACCAACACCTCAGCAAACTTTTATTGGATTAGTTTAGAAAGTGTCTGGTGATCAGCAGGGCAAGTTCCAGGAGCAGCCTGGGTTTGCATGCTGGGGAAGGGAGGTTCCCTGGGCCTTTCCCTTACACTGCCAGTGTGTGATGGTGTCAGCTCTGCTGGAACTACAGCCAGAGCACTCCAGGGGTTTGGAATTCATCCCTAAATGTGCAGTGAGTAGTTACTGATAAACAGTTCCTGCAATTCCTTCACACAGGCTGTATTTGCACACTTTTACAACCCCAGGCTTGGGGTGGTAGTAGTGCCTGTTAGTTGTGACCAGTTAGTTGGCCACAAGCTCTGGAATAAACTCTGCAGCTTGGCTCTCAGTGGTTGGGAAAGGAAGCCACAGTCATTGCTGCAGCTGCTCATGCAGACCACATCTCACACTGCAGTGTCTTGTCTTTGTTTAGACATTTGCTGATAGTGGTCAGAGCTGGGTGCATGGGCTGCTCTACTGGGCAGGGCTCACTGGTTTGGCTGTCAGTACTCCAGGTATGGCACAGAAAGGATTCACGGTGGCTGCCACCACCACCTGGTTGTGACAGCAGTTCTGGCTGCCACGGGATGAATCCTTGCTCAGCTTGTCTCTGCAGCCTGGGGTAGCCAGGCAATAACTGCTGCTGGGAGGCTGCCTTTGTTGTTAAGCTTTTCAGGAGCACCCACACAAGTTTGTAAATTGGTGCTACAAATGCAAAGTTTTGCTAATTTTAAGGGGCAGTTTTGGTCTGAAAGTAGGGAGAAGCTTCAAAATTTTAATGGCTGTTGTCTTTACTGTAATTTACCACCCCACATATTGATATTAGTTTGGACATTCTTTTTGTTAAGTAGTAACACAAGGCAAAACTTGCACCAATACCTTGATTGTGAGGAAGCACAAGGCTTTGAACATTAGTACACTAAAGAAAGAGCTGAATGATCTTGCTGACCATGCAATCTGAACTTTATCTAGGCAGGTCTGGGCAATGTGAAGTAAAAATCCCAGTGGCTGCTCTATACTGATACTTCAGCAATTGTTGGGTCTGGAAAATGACTTATCTTTTGTGCCCTGAATTTTTTGTATCTTAAATAACAGTCTGCCCCTGCTTCATGAGAAAGCTGAGAGCTTTTATGTGTCCTGTGTTCTAACCATCTTCTTGACATATTGGTTAAATTTTGGAAAACTTTTAAATGTCATCTCCTCAAAATGCTTTACACAGTAAGCCAAGCTATTTTACATGCTTTCTATATATGTGAACTGGAGAACTTGAGGATTTTAAGAGAATCTAATTGCACTTTGAATTTTTAAGGTGTCATTTTGAATGTAGTCTTTGTATTTTATTGCTTTTGTAGTCTCTTATCTTTTTGCATTTAAAAGCATTGATTAGAATATAATGCCTTAAGAACCTGTTAATAAATGTCTTTTACCTGGAAGTCAATGCCTACCTTTACCTGTTCATGATTTTTCTATTTCTGATAAGGCTCTTCCATTTTGCTGAGAAAAATCAATATGGAAATCCCTGCCATCAGTCTGGGGCTCCCCACACCTTCTGCAGTCAAACTCCAGGGCAGTGGGAAGTCTTAGCAAGGCTCCAGCAAGTCTTCTTCATGCAGATCTTGTAGAGCACTGCAAATATTTCTTTTGAAAGGCTCTTTAATAGGATAAATATACCCAGGCTCCCCATTCCTCTGCAGTTACTCACAACGTAAAACTGTCGTGCCAGGGATTGGGTTACTGCCTTGAGCTGTCTCCCTCTATGTGAGCTGGAGCTGCATTTACTCCTGGAGGTGGAGGGGGGAGAAGACTTATTTGAACCTAATGAGATTTTTAAGGTTTGCATTCAGGGATTTTGCAAAGAGGTGGCTCAGATGAGGCTTCAGTTCTGGAGATGCAATTCACTTCCCCTCATTCTCTTAGGGGACAGCAAAAATCAAGGATTTGATTTCAGCATCTTGCAGGTATTAAGAAAGAAGAGCTGGAGAATGATGTGTGATTCTGCCAAGGAGAGGTCTGCAATTCATCTGATGCTGAGTGAGACATGATTAGCATGTAAAGTCCATGTGCTCACTGAGAGTTGCCCTTAGGGGTATCTTGATTTTTATTCTATTTGCCAGTCCTCTAGGAATCCTCTGCTGCCTAAACCAGGAAAACTTGCAACAGTTCTATTTATTTGGGTATATAGAGGCAGAGGGGAGAATAGAGATGGTGCAGATACCTGTTCTGTGCAGCTGCAGCAGAGGAAATTCTGTAGTTTGTGCTCAGACATCTCATCCTGATTCCCCTGTGTGCTGTCTGGGCTGTCAGGGACATGTGGCACCGAAGATGCTGGGGGAGATGGGACTGATTCTGTGGCTGAATGCATTTCTTCTGTGTGCTGGCTGGAAGAGGATTCCTGTCCCCAGTGCTACTCACTTTCCAGATGTCCCATACAAGAAGCAGAGCTACAGGCAGCTTGTGGTTTGATACAAGTGCAGATGTGGCTTTCAGCTGTTGAAAATGAAAGGCTGATATCTGAGGCATTGCTTTAGTTATGCTTTCATTTCCTCCCCAGCAGTAGATGAGATGTGGAAGAAAATTGACCACCATCCTTTTGATCTACTCACTATACTGATAATGCTGTGATTTGCTGTGTCAGCATGGCTTAATAATCCTCAGTTGCTGAGAGAGATGAACTGTATATGGAAATCCTTTCTCCAGAGGAAAGCAAATTTAGATTTCTCTAAATCGCCTCATTTAAAAAAAGATAAATTCTAAACTGCTTATGAATTGTGGAAAATTATTTGCTGCTTGAGGAAAAATTAACATTGAATAGCTGCTTGATGTCAGTTGGCAAATGTGAATTTGTCTATGCCTTGTCATGTAGGTTTTTTCAGAACTAGTCCATGATGTGTTCTGCTTCACTGTGTCACCTTAATCCAAGAGCATTTTTGAGATGCACAGGAAAGAGAAGTGAACAGAATATGCTTTGATATGCATGGGAAGTATATATATAAATATATACTTTTGTTTTTAGTGACTTTACTCTGCCTATTTAAGGGGTTTGAGTGCAGCTCAAATTCCTACAAAGGGGTGTTGATGTATGCACCAGTACAAAGGGGCCCCGGTGTTACCCGTTGCTGGTGCAGACTGTAGAGCAGTGCTGTGATCCTTAGGCTGGTGTTACTGCTCTGTCAGGCAGACCCGGGCTGTGGGAAGCTGAAGAATGTGCCCCTGGCTGCACAGAGGCCGATGGTGCTGCAGGATGCTGCTCTGCAGCCAGCGAGTGCTGACACGCAGCGATGCCGGAGGAGCTGCCTTGGAGCCCCTGGAATGCTGGAGCTGTGGGCTGGGGAGATAGCACAGGAATGTGCACCATAGAACTTGCTCTTTTCAGTGCAGCTTGAACTGGTAAATGGGGCTTAGCCTAAGAATTTGTCCTGCTCTTCCATCTTGCTACTTTGGTAGTAGAAGGGAAATTTTTGAGTGGTTTGATGCATTGGATGTCACTGTGAGAGTTCTTGGCCTGAGCTGTTGAAATGACCAGCAGAGCTTCGGCTTTTGCTGGGAATTACCTTGAAGCAATGCAGTTGGTATTAAAGGGCCGCTTTTACATGTCTAACTAATGTGCAGAGTGGTGTGGAGGATCTGTAGACCAGAATCCCAAGGACTTCATAGTTAATAATGATCTTTGGCAAAATGGAAGAAAGAGAGAGAGAGGAGCAAACTAATGTCCCTGGACCTCCAGGTGTTTTGGAATGCTTTATAGTGGTAAAGGTGTCAAATGTGCTATCAACCTGTCCCTCCCTCCTCCACAGGAAAATCTGTGTAGAAAACCCATTTGAATGCAAACAGCAATGTCCTCCCATACTGGGGAGGATGTGGTTTGAGTAGCCCTCAGGCCTAAATGTGATTTCAATCGCGTGTGTAATTTTTGGGTTGCCCAGTGAAGGGGAGGAAGACTCTGTCCTTCTGTTCACGTTTTCACACAGCTTTACCAGGTGGTTGGCCAGGTTTCCTGAGCCTGTGCAGGACCAGCCGTGCACATGCTGAGGTGCTCAGTGAGGTAGGGTTTTATTGGCTGTGTAGCTGCTCCAGAGTAGCCATGATAAGCAGGAGTGTCTAGGTCGGTGATGTTTTAGCAGCTATCCCTTTTGCATCCTCCTGAGCAGCACCCTGCTAAAAGAGTGGAAAATACAGATTTCTACATGGACAGTCCATGCATAGCTGAGCCCTATCGAGTCTTTGGAAACTAGAGCGATTCTGTGCCATGCACATCTGTGAGTTGACATTGTGTCTATGGGTTGTGTTAGTTGCTTGTTGTAGTGCTGAGAGTGGAGAGAGGGGTGATCCTGGGGAGGAGCAATAGTTTGAAGGTCCATTGTAACTTTGTCTGGTTTACTTTACTGCTACAAAATGGTTAAATCTATTCTCTAGGGATAACTAAATCTACGATCCTCATCCTTGGGAGGTTGTGCCTCCCGGAGCTGTGTCTGTGGCGCTCCAGAGAGTATTTGGGGCAGCGGTGAGGCTGTGGTGAGGTCAGTGTGTGTGGTTGTTTCCGGAGCACTGGGCGGTAGCTGCTGTGAAGATGCGCGGCTCCGTGGGGAGGGGCAGCACACGTGGCACCGCCGAGGGTTTCTGTGTGCCTGGAACAGGGACAGGTTCCCGGCTCTGTGAAGGCACCGCCAGGCTGGGCACTGCCGTGGGTTTCGTCGCTCTGTCCCTGTGAGGGTGTTGGTGGTGCCCTCTGATGGATGGTGCCGTGGGCACCGGCCCGAGTCACTGCCAGTGACCCACTCAGCTGATTCCTACGGCTTGTGGGGAATAACCGGCTGATGCACACGTCCTGCAGCACTGTCCCTCAGGAGTCACCTTGGGCAGGAACACTTCATTACTCAGTAAATTGACAGAGACTTTAATATTTCTATTTAAGCATTTAATATTCCATTTAAGGAGTGGCCACTGTAGTGAACTCAGTGCTGTGACGAGAGGTGCAGCACTGCAGAAGGCACAGCATCCCTGTCACAGTGCATCAGGTTACAGATGCTGGTCTCTTTTGCAAAAGAGAGAGCGATGCATCTTTTTCCCTTAAAAAAATCTGCCTTCTTTCCCTTCATCTCTTATCTCACATTGTCTTCTGGTAGTTGTACAAATCCTAAATGAATGCAGGGTTCATTGGGATCTCGTGGGATGAAGTGCTTCATGGAAAACAAAATGTTAATCCTTTTGGTTAATTTTTGGTTGAGTTTTGAATAATAGCCTCAAGTCACGCTCCGGACTGTAGAACTCCTTGGGCTGACCTCCAAGGGAGGAACCTGCAGCCCGTGCCTGTGGAATGGGGAGTCGCTTCCCTCTGGCAGGGTGATGTCCGTGAGGTGGGACGGTGCCAGTGCCGCTCTCACCCTGCCCTCGCCGGGGACGTGCTGCTGCTGCTGGGCCCTTTAAACGGGCGCAATTTCCCATTTCAGCAGAGTTTCAGGGAGCTGTGGTTGCTGATGGGTGGATCCGGGAACAGCCACGGGGAGGGACGCGAATGGGGAAACCTTCCCTCTGCGGTGGCTGTGAGCTTGGAGCGGCGGGGGCGCAGGAAAGGGAGGACAGGGGATTGCAGGACTTGGGGGCGAGCAAGCACAAGAAGTCCTTTCGCACCGGGAAACCTTTCCTGTCCCGCCGGCTCGGGGTGGGCCTTCGTGCAGCTGCTTCGATATCAGCTGTAAAGTTGGAGTTTAGTTTGAGTAACCGAGTGACTCCTCTCCTCCTTTTCTCCTCCCTCAGCTTTTCGTTCCTCGGCTCTGCCTTGTTTGCTCAAGTCAGGAAGGGGGAGGGTATGGGAGAGGTTAATCATTAATCTTAACTCCTTCACAGCCGTGGGGCTCAGTGCTCCTGGTATTTCCAGACGTCCCTTCTCCCGCAGATCTGTAAAAGTAAAGCGGAGCGTGTAGCCGAGCTCAGTCTGTGTCATCGGTAAAAGGCCGTGGGTGTCTGTCCCATGGATCATCAGCACAGAGAGGAGCCGAGCAGGGCAGTTTCTGTGAGGACATGGTTACAGCTGCTGATCCTGTACTGAGGGCTGGAGGTGGAGGGTGGAAAAATGGTTTTCATCCCCTCTGCAGGGCCGTAGGAGCCCAACACCCTCACGGGATTTTCACTTCCTGGTGGAGTTTGATTTGTCTTTGTCATTGGAGGGGAGAAGCAAAAACCACTCCTTCTCGGCAAGCCCTTCTCTGGGAGGTTGTGTGCGTGAAACCTCCAGTCATAGGACCTGCCTGACTGTAGGAATTGCGCTTCATCGGCAGTTCCCCGGAGGTATGTGCCTTTCACTCTGTGAAAACCACCAGCTGTTCTTTTGCCTGAAAAGAAGATTCAGTTAATTTTTCCCCAGCTGCAGAATACTTGTTTCCCTTCAGAGAATCTGCTTCTGGGATATTTTGCTCCCTTTAGGAAGATAAATCCTGTGACTTTAGTGGTTTGGAGCATCTTTTTAACTAAATGAAAGATATATAGAAATAATTAAGTACACTATATAATTTGGTAATGGCTGTATTCTGCTCTCTGAGTGCAGGACTGCTTATTTTTTCTTTTGTGATGCTTTGGTTGTTTAAAAAGAGTAAATATAAAAGTGGCACCTTCCTCATCTTGTAATGCAATAATACTGTCCTCTCCTAATATATTTTCTTGAAGGCTTGCTAAGTGCATTGGAGTGTGCATTGCATGTGGAGTGCTGTGCTCAGGAAGTGGCTTAGGGTTGGCAGGTGCTGGCCGGGGAGCTGTGGGCAGCCATTAGTGCGAGCAGTTGCTCGCTTGCTATTCTGGTGCCACCAGACATCTCCAGTTCCTTGTGACCCGGTGGGGGACACTGCAGGGTGGCCACGCTCAGGCTGAGCCCCTGTGCCCCAAAGCTGAGTGTCAAGTACCTGCAGTGAGCGGGAGAAGGGGCCTGGTGGGGCTCTGAAGACAGTGCAGGGCGAAGGGAGATCCAGGGGTGTTCACAGTGTCCCCTCCTAATTCTGCTGAAGGTGAATTTCTGTTTTCTGGCTGAATTCCACATCTCCAGAGGGACCTACCAGGTCCTGGCAGTGTTACATGCAGAGCACCGATGTCTCCAGTGAGCTGACTCCTGTCTGACAGCCTTGCAGAGGTGTGCACTGGTGCTGCTGCCCCAGTGGAAAGCTGGGCACGTGGCCAGGGAGGCTTTCTTTGGAAAGTGGGCGCAGCACGGACCTGCAGGCGCTCGCTGGAGTTCCCCCCGCGGCGACTGCAGTGGGCTCTGCAGGGTGGGCACACGGGCTGGGAGGTCCAGCAGGTCAGGATTTGCCTTTGAGTCGCCCCAGAGGAGTGCAGGGTTGGCAATGGGCAGAGGATACATTTGCAGGGAGAAATCCAGAAAGCTGGGAATGCCTTTTTATGCCTAATCTCTGATGGGACTGTAAGATTTTTGAGAAGTGCGAACTGAGTGATGTGGGTCCTCTGCCTGCTATGAGTGACAGTGTTTCTTAGCTGGTGGAAGTTTTCCTTCTCTTGAGGTATTTGTGAGCAGTCTCCACCCATCTAGTTAAGAATTGTTTCCAGAAGAAATGGCGTTTACCTGGCAGCCTGTGGAAACTTGTTAACTGTTCGCATGATGTACTGAGAGGGATTTTTGTTAGAGCTGAAATACATCCTCCTGCTGCACTGATGGACTGATCTGAACGTTTTATACTTCTTCAACTACCTTGGACTCTGGAGAAAACACCTCCTGTTTCCTGCAGAAAGCAGTGCCTGCGGCCACAGTAAATGACTCTGTGATGATGTGGGGCATGTAATTAGTCTGTGTCAATATCCTGTCGGAGTAGATCTCTGGACAGGCTTGCCTAGGTTGCGTTTCTGCAGGGTGTAGTGAGACTATGGGTTCCTGCTGTTGGGTGTTTTTCCAGTTAAGGCGAAAATCTGAGACTGACACAGCTTTTCTGGCTGCTTTGTTACATCTTGGTGTTTTCTTTGTAGTGGAAGTTTGATTAACTCGTTCATTCCTGAGCGGCAGTAATGTTTTTCAGGGCATTTGGTAGATTACCCTAGATGAAAAGTCCTCCCAAAAAACTTTTGATACAGATACATTGAATGAGAAGAAGACAAAACTGTAGTCCGGACTTTTACCATTTTTGGGGGGATTTTCTACTTTCCTGCAGACGCCTTACTGGCAGACCTGGAATCCACCACCTCGCATATCTCCAAACGACCAGTATTTCTCACGGAGGAAACTCCTTACTCCTACCCAACTGGAAACCACACGTACCAGGAGATTGCTGTGCCACCCCCGGTGCCCCCGCCGCCGTCCAACGAGGCCCTGAATGGCACCGTGATCGACCCCATTGACCAGTGGCAACCCAGCACACCCAGATACGGCCACCAGCAGGTGAGTGGGTGGCTGCTTGTTTTGTGGGTGCAGGACCTCTCAGGAAAGGAGGAGGGAATAGGAAGAAGCGAGAATGAATTTGGCTATGAACAGAGCAGGGAAATGGGGGGGAGGTGGGAGTTTTTATTAGAACTAACTGATTGGAACAAATGGCAGAAAAGAATTTGAAAGCCATCGTCATTGTGCTGACAAAATGGTGGTCTGATGAGATTAGTGTTAGTCATCTGTCTTGAGCCTGTGGAAGGCAGACTGGGGGTTTCCAGCACAAAGCTGTGACTCACAAGCAGGCCTGAAGTAAGGGGAAAACTGTTGTTCCTGGTGTAGCTCACCTGATAGGGACTGGCTTGACTAAAGAGAAAATCGTTTTTTTGTACTGCTGGGCTTTGTTTTGCCCTGTCACTACATGGGTTTGCAATGTGGTAATGTACATATTTATTTTGTATTCTCTGTTTCCAATGCAAATCTTGTTTCCACAGCCTCAGTCCCAGTCTCCTATATACAGCTCTAGTGCCAAAAGCTCCAGTGCCTCCGTTCCTAGAGACGGGCTCAGCTCTCCTACTCCCCGTGCCAGTGAAGAGGAACACGTCTACAGGTATCCTGTCCCTTTCAAGAGATAAACCTGACTCACAACTTGAGCCTGCTTTCTATAAGTGGAAACAAACACTGCTCCCCATGTGTGTTACATTGCTTTGTGTCAATTTTGATTGCCTCTTTTCTAACATACCAGTGTAACTTTCATACTCACTTCAAACTTTGACCTGGCCCTTTGGCTTGCTCAGCTGCAGGAGGTTAAGGATCAGACACAGCAGGATCTGGATTGTGTTGTGAAGGATATGATCCAGACACAAGTGACAAATCCACCCTCCTGTTAAACAGCACAAAAGTTCTTCAGGAGGTGGATGGCCTTTGGGTTATTTTTCCCTGGAAACTCAGTACTTGTGGCCTGGAGGGATGTGCAGAGGCTTAAGTTTTCATGTGAATTCAAACTTCTTAAAACATCTTGGTGGGTGATTGATAGATAACAAGTTTACACTTGCAAAGGCAGCTGCTCTCACTCTGAGAGGTTGGAGGAGTAGCCTGCACAGTAGGACAGACCTTTCTGTTGACATAGGATGCACGGGCTGTCAGAAATTCATCCTAGGCACCTTTTTACACTTTAGAGACTGGTGTTTCTTTGGAGTCATAATTTAACCGTGCCAGCTCTTTCTGCTGAGCAGGAAGTTGTTTCCAACCAGAGCTAATTCTGGGTAGAGCCCAGCTCCTCCCTGGGCAGCCTAGCCAGAGGTGGCCCAATGGATACAGTAATTGCAGTTTTTTCAGATGACTGCATGCAATTAGTATGAAATGAAGGTAATTAGAGCCATAAGTCCTCTTGAACAAGGGTCTGACATGGCTTGGTTCTGGTGTGAATTGTGGCTGGTGTGTTGGTTCGGCGTGAGTCTGTTCTCCTCAGATTGCAATTGTGGATTTTGTTTTTCAACCTGAAGAGAAAGATAACTTCCCTTATGGAATTCATAATTGTTACTGGTCTTACTGGTGTCAGAGTCCTTAGCCTGCTAGATACTAACTTTTTGAGCATAACGTGGTTCTGTGCACAAGGCAGAAGTTGCCAGTTTGGATTTGGAAAATATCTTTTTGATTAAAATAAGAACCTCTAGAGCATTAAAAGTTATTTCTTCATTTGTAAAACCAGGAGAAAAAAAAGTTACTGCCAGTAACAGGAAAGACTGTTACTACAGTGTAACTGCTATAAAAATCATTGCATTGATATGAAGTTCTGCTTTGGAACAGTTTGCAATTCTGTGTGGTGAATGATATCACCCATATAAGAGTGACAGTAATTACAGCCGGTGCTTTATACATGCATGTGTATTTAACACAGTAGAAAATAGTATCAAGTTACTTTCTTATAAATTGATTAGAGGTCCCCAAATTGAAGGTGTGAGGACCTGGGGAGACCTTGAGTGTTGCAAGAGGTTATGACATATCGTACTGCTTCTCGTGTTCTTCTGCTAACCCGAGGTTTGTGCTTTGCCTCTCTCTCCAGTCTGTGCTAGCCCTGCATTCCCTTGCTCAGGGAGGAGCATGGTGCTGCTTGGTGTTGTGTCAGCAGAAACAAGTCATTTTCCCATATGTGAGCTAATGGTTCTGCTGCTGTTCTGTGCATTTTGGATCTACAGACAGTTAACTCTTTCCTACAGGGCTGGGCAGCACACAGTCCTAAAATCAGAGGCCCTGTCCATCAATGCTATTTTTGTAATTTATAAGAATAGCAGTGGCTGTGTTTAGTCGTGTCACAAAGCATGTGTCTTCTTTACCTCCAGAGCTAAAAGCATCAGCCTGAAAAGACCACAGCACATGTGTAAACTTTGGGAGCCTAATGAGTTTCCCTCCATTCTTCTGCTGTATCTTGATGCAGAACTTTCACATTTCCCTTTTATCTTCAGTTTCCCAAACAAGCAGAAGTCTGCAGAACCATCTCCCACAATGACCAGCTCCTCTCTGGGCAGCAACCTCTCCGAACTGGACAGACTCCTTCTGGAACTGAATGCTGTCCAACATACTCCTGCCAGTGGCTTCACAGCAGGTAAGGAATAGGAAGATATTTGGAATGAGTGGAAAATTTTATTCTCAGAATAGTAGCTTGCCTTTTCTTTCCAACATCCTTAGTGAAGGAGACCCCTCCAGCCCTTAATCAAAGATTCATTTAGTAGAGGTGGGATCTCTTGAGGCCTGAGCTGCAGCACCCTGCTCAAAGCAAGGCCAACTTCAAAACTGTCTCTTACTAAAGTTTCAAAGTTAGTTTAGGTTGCTCAGGGCCTTGCACTGTTCAGTTTTTCATATCCTCAAAGATGGATGTTCCACAAGATGTCTGGACAGTGTTTTCAGTGTTTTGTACTTACCTGCAATTAGTGTGTGTGTGTGTGTGTGTGTGTGTGTGTAACGGGGCTCTGAATTGTTCTTTTCTGCTCCCCTTTCTTCAGACGAGGCTGGCAGGAGCCCATCACTGCCCAATGTGGCTGGCCCTCACTATGTTGTCCCAGAGAACAGCAGCTCAGGGGGAGGGAAGGCTGCACCCCCGACCAAAGAAAAGCCAAAGCGAAATGGTGCCCGTGGGATCGAAGATGTGCGTCCCAGTGTGGAGAGCCTGCTGGATGAGCTGGAGAGCTCCGTGCCAAGCCCAGTGTGAGTAATGGTTTGGTGGTTGCAGGCTTGGGTGGGGTGGGATGGGCTCCTGGGGGAATGGTGACTGTAGTGTAGGGGCAGCTGCTGCAGGAGAGTGACGGATGGAAGATGGGCTTTGTCTAAAGGGTCAGAAGTCAGGCGGGTGCATGAAGATGCTGGTGGTTTTTAATCTACTTTTGGATGGAAAAATGCATAAGTCATCCACAAGAGGTGGACTGTTCAAGCTCAGATTTACAGCAGACCATAAATATTCCTGTCTGACAAAATGATTGTTCAGGCATCATCTGTTTCTCAGCGGATGGGATATGTGTGTGCACATGTGAGGCAGGGTCTGCACATGCTGGGGGAACTGGGCCAGTTTACTTGTGGGAACAATGGGACTTCCAGTCTAGGAAACTCCCAGGTTTAAACACACTCTTTTTAAAATTTTATTTTATTTTTTTCCCCCTGGCCAGGCCTGCAATCACTGTGAGCCAGGGTGAGGTGAGCAGCCCTCAGCGTGTCACTGCCAGTCAGCAGCAGACCCGAATTTCTGCTTCTTCAGCTACACGAGAATTGGATGAGCTGATGGCATCTCTCTCTGACTTTAAGGTACTCTGTCGTGACAACTCAATGCTTCATCTTGTCCCTACCCAGTCTCTCTTGCTTGTTAACCACATTTGCTGACCTTGGTTGGTCTCCAGAATGCCTCCTTTGCCTCTCACATTTGCTCTGATAAACTTCCTGTGGTGTATTTGTGCTTTCTGAGTGGTGCTGTAGGTGTCCTTGACTGCTGTAAATTCTCATCAGTGGCAGGGTAAGGCAGTTCTAGGATCTGTTTTTCCTTCAGTTCTGCAGTTTGTCTGTTTGCCATAGATAATGAGCTTTGTTACTGCTCAGTACAGAGTGAATTATTTTGCTGTGCTACAACTTAATGAGAAGGAGAGAGGCATGAGACACCACTGCTTACTGACAGAGACCAGGCCCTTCTGTTCTGTGGGATGACTCTCCTCTCTGGAGTGTTTTTTTACCTTGATCTGCTTTCCCTGAGGAGAGTGGATATTCCAGGCATGTGGTGTGAGCTCTGAAGCCTTTACATCAGAGAGAAGGAGATTTCAAAGTTTTTATCTTAAAACAAAATCTCTTATTCACCTCAAAATGGGATTTAAGCTTGAGCTTCTTGTGGGGGCAGAGGACAGCAAATACTATTCAGTGTCAGCATATGTACTCATGGGTATGTTACCATTCCTAGATGATGAACTGTGGAGGTTGTTTTCATGAGATTTCATTTACCAAGTCAGCAAAATGAAAAATATTTTCTCACTTTTTAATTTCAGCTGCTTTGCTTATAGTCTTACTGAACTATTGACTTGGTTTTGTTCTGAGAGTGGAGAAAGCAATACACTGGATAACCTCTTTGTTAGGTTTGCCTTTTTTACATACATACCTGCTTTCTAATCCTGAATGAGTTCCTAACTGTTTTATCCCTGTATGGAAGATTCTGCTGGATGCTTAAGATTTCTTGTTTGTGCTGAACTCCATCCCCTTCTAGCTGATGTTAGGTGGGGCACCCAGAGCTGAGTGATGACTTGTGAGGAGAGGTACAGAACATGCAGTGACAGCTTTACTGTTTGCTGTTCTTTCTGTACCTGGTGGGTCCCACGGAGATCAGTACAATACCCAGAGTTGTGACAAGTGTGTGAGTTCAGAACCCAGCACTGAGCATACGTGTTCTGAGAAGTTTCACTTGCCGTGTGCTTGCTGGAATGGAATTCAGTCTGCCATTCCTGGCACGTGCACGTACAACGGTGAGAATCTGTGAGTTTCCTCAGTGTTTTCTCTAGACTTAGTATAGTGTGTGTTTAGTCAATTGCAGCTATTGACACCTTAGTGTTGCCTTTTTTCTCCTTCTGAGGTGCTGGGGTATGGTACAGGATAGCCACAAGCTCTGTTCAGCCTGGTTGAAACACTGCAGTGTTGTGAAGCTGGAGAGAGCTCCCACTTGTGCTTCTGGCATTCCCTGTCCTGCTCCTTCCATATTCTGTGGGAGCTGAGCACTGGCCTTGCATCCCTGCTGCTTTTATCGGGAAACAAGCTCAGGGTGTGGTCCAGCCTTTGCTCCCAGGTGAGCTCTTGGCAACTGAGAATGACCTTGCCCAGCACAGGTTTCTTTGGCAAGATATGGGGAGAGAACATTTTAAAGTATGGCTGTTCCAGTACTTTGCACTCCTGAGAAGAAGCTTTAGAATCTCCAGTAAAACCTGCATGACAGAGATATGCTGCTGTGACTAATACACCACCTGCTTTCCTGGCTTAGTTTTCAGTTGACCTGAGAGACCAAATTGAAATGCAGCACGATTTTAAGATTTGGGCTTTATTAAGCACAGCATTGGTATTTTTGTCAGTCATTGAGCTCATCTGTCCCTAAATGTTCTTCCTGGAGCACAAAGAACATGGCTTCTGTGATCATTTCCCTTTTGTTAATGATATCATTGAGTGTTTTTAAGTTACTTTCCCTTTTTCCTGTTCTCCAGGTTGCTTCATTTTCCCTTCAGTCTTTTTTGTTTGGTTTTGCCTCTTCTGTTTGTGCCAGCTGAGGGTGTTAACTTGGCTGTAAAAATGTATTCCAGTCTGTACCAGTGTCAGAATATAAGGGAGACAAGGGGAGTCCTTGCAAAGGTGCAATATGAAAGGCTGCTGTTTGAATATCAGACCTGTGTGTGACTGTAGGAAATAGGATAAAAAAACTCAAATATGATACATATTTAGCTGGAGTTGGTAGAATTTGCAATGGATGGGAATGGCAGGAGTGGAGGGTACTGGTGCTTGATTTGCCTTGTACCCCAGAGTGAAAGGTGATGATACATTACCCTTTTATTGTATTTTGCTCGCCCTAATTTGTTGCCCCCTCTCTTTGCTTACAGAATCCATTTGATTTTGGTTATCTGGTTCATCGGTCATCAGGCACTGAGATTACTTAATGCACTTGTTTTTTTACCTTCAGCTATTTCTGTGTAATGTGATGCTTGCTTACTGCATAGATAGATGCTTGTAGGTAACTGTTCTGTTACTGTTAAGTGCTTACCCATTGCTCTTATTTTGGAATTAGTATGGTTTCAGTATGCTGAAAATACTGACGTTTGAGCAAAACGTTACTCTTGCTTTGAAAATGACTAATTTCATTTTAGGAAGTCTGGAAACCAAGTGTGAAGCACAGCATCAAATCAGGTTACTTTTACAGGTGTACTCAGCTTAGGCAAAACACAGGAAGGGGGCACTACTGAGAAATTCCCTCATTTTAATATACTTTCTAGTCATTTTCCTCTCAGCTGTGACTGTGGTCACAGTAGCCTGGCTGTGCTACTCGAGGGGAAGAGCAATCTGTAATGAAATTTGGTCTCTTATTGCTCTTTCCTTTCTGAGAACAGTCTCCTTGTAGCACTACTGGTGTGACTTTGCAAGTGTGTGTGTGTGTGTGTGTGTGTGCCAGCTGCTTGGGCCCTCAGCATGGCAGGAGCTCAGGTCAGCTGAAGGTTAGTATTCTTCCATTTACTGACAGTTTTGTGCGTATTCTGGTTAATTACCTCGTTTTTTTCATGATAAGTGTCTCAGAAAGGTAAGTGGAGACTGAGGTAGCATACGTGGGGCTTAGGAAGTTCTGTGCCTCTCCACCTCAGAGCATAGACATCTGGGTTCTTTAGGCTTCTCTGGAAAATATAACTACGAGTCAGAGCAGGTCTTGATAGCCCTTGGATTTGGAAATCCTTTGTGGATACATTTTTAAAACTGAGAAGCACAGTTTTGGTCTTCGGTTGATCTGCTGAGTGATCTTGACTGCTCTGAGTCTCCCTTTCTAAGAAAGAGGAGTTATTAGCACTTTGTTTCCTAGAGTTTAGTGAGGAGCCACTGGAAGCGGGGAAAGAAGGACCAATGAACTTTTGTTTTCAATAGACCTTCTAAGTCAAGGAAAACCAAAACCTCTGTATTAATTACTCTTTTTAGAATGTTTTTTGTATCAAAATTAATACTGATTTTATTACAATGTCAATGTGGAGACTTTGGCCTAAGGGGAGGAGGCTAATCTGCCACCTAAGCAATGCTCACAAAGGCATGGAATGACTGACAGGCTTGTATAGATTCAGTGTGTGTCACTTCCAAGGTGAGATTAGTGATGTGAATAGAACAAAGCCCGTGTCATCTGCTCTTGCTGTGGATGCCCTGAAGCTTTGTTTTCACTGCCATGAACTCAGCCAACTGGAGCATTTTATTAGTGTATCAAGAAGAAAATGTCATGCTTTGTTCTGTTCATTGATTGAATTTTTTGAAGCTTTGGAATATAAAATTTGCATGTCTGACTGTGAGCAAGTTAAAGTGACCTTTATTCACAGTCAAGACACTCCTGTGTTTGGAGCTGGCTTCCCAGCAGTGGAAGTGGCCATGCCATGCCCCCGTCACAGCTGCAGGTACACAGTGAGCTGTCACTGAGGAGGAGGGAGCAGGAAAAGGATCCCAGTGGCTGTAGAACTCGTGAAGATCTGTGCAATGTCATACTGGTTCTGCTCTTTGGTGTTTCATCAACATGGCTTTTTGATTTGGAAGTCATATAAGTGTATTCTTATTAAAGCTTCTTATGATGCTTAATTCTGTGCCTTTTTTTCCTTCTCCTTATCTCTGTCATTATCTTTTTCTCTTCTTATTCCTTCTGTCTCTTTTTTTGCAGACTAGTTCCACTATGTCTCTGATTTCTGAATCTTCCCTAGAACCGGTTCCCAGTTCAGCAAGTGCAGACTCCAGCAACACTCCTCACAGTTTAACAGTGCTGTCCCATTCCAAATACCCTTCTGCAAGTCACAGTGGAGACATAACAGTGCCAACATTTGTCCCCTCAGCAGACCCCTGCATTGAGGAAGGCAGTGGCACTGCAGTTCTGCCTTTGTCAGGGCATCCTACTGCCCCTCCACCTGTGCCCCCACCACGGAGCTCCTCTAGTTATGCTACTCGTGGGGAGCAGGTGGCCTCTGCAAGCTTAGTTCAGCTGAACAGAAAGCCTGACTCTTCCAGAAATACTTCCCAGGCTGTGCCAGCTTCCAGTGTGGAGCTTCTCGGTAGATCTGCTAATGTGGAGGCACGAGGCTTAGGGTATGACATGGCCAAAGAGACTGAGAAGAAGGAGCAGAGAACTGACCCCAAAATCCCAAGTGTACCCATTTCAAGTACTTTGAAGGGTCAGATACCCAAAGAGCTGCATCAGCAGGGAGCACTTAGGGACAGCTCAACTCTTTCCTCCCAGGGCAGATGTGTGGAAACAGCTTTAGATGAGCTGTGGGCCCTGGAGCTGCCTGCACCTGTGCCAGAGGTGCATGCAAAGAATGACAATGTTTTGGATTCTGTTAATGAACCTTCTGTTGTTGCCCTGGATCGACGGGATGTCTTCCCAGACACTAAAAACCAGTTGGGCTTTGTAGTGGAGGAGGGACAGGAGCTAAAGGCTGAAGTGCCACATGAAGCCAAGGTACATCACTGTCCTGATCTGGGCAAGAAGAGGCAGGGCAGAGACAGAACTCTCAGGAAGGCAGGTACTGCTAACATGAACAAGGCCAAAGGAGAACAGGAAAATGAGCAGTTCAGAAGCTCTGCAGTCACTCCGGAATCTGCTGAAAACTTTGGGAAGGCTGAATGGGATCTGCCATGTGTCTCCAAACCACCCATTGAGAGGATTTCTGCATCAGGCCAGGCAGGCACTGAGTGAATGTAGGAGTAGGGCGAGTCCTAGCCAGGACTGTTCTGCCAGCACACTAACAGTGTGTGTGTGCAGTGAGTGTGCCCAGGCTCACCCCACTAACAGCACAAGCTCTGAGTGGTGTCACTGACAGCTGCATGTCACAGGGCTTCACAACCCCTGGCTTTATCTTCTGGTCTCTCCTGCATGCAGTCCAGCAGCACAGAACATGGCAGTTTGTAGGGACTTCCTTGTGAAATGGACTTTTATTCCCTAACAGAGGTAAGGCTCTGTGGACTGAGACCTCCAAAAAGCTGAAAGGGCTGTTTCATGCTACTGATTGGGATGGCAGCTCCTCTGCTCTGCTTACCTTTTTAGGTCTCATTAGTGAAGCTGTTAGTGTTCCTTTCTGTGCTGGAAGTACACTTTGTGCACCAGATATCTCTGGCAAGAGCCTTGTGCCTGTCAAGGGCAAACACAGGGAGGCAGCTCTGTGTCCTTGTGATGCTGAGGTTTCTGTAATGCTCAGTGGAGTGCTCATGCTGCACCTCCTATCTTGGCTTCCCGCTGGTTAATCTTTCCCTTCCTTTTCTAGACAGTTATTTTTGGCTGCTGTGATTATCCTTACGGGGTTTTTCCTTGCACTGAGTCACTGTTCTGGGCTGTGCCAAGAGGAATTTTGGCATTGTGGAATAAATGCCATCACTCTTCCTGCTCACAATTGTCACTAATGTCTTTGAGTTTGTGCTGTTGCATCTTGGGGCTTACTCTGACATTGCTCTTCTCTGCTGATACTATTGCGTTTGTCATTTAGATTAAATCTTTAATCAAGAGGACAAAAGAGACTGCGAATGTGCATCCAATGTCTCGGGACCTCTCTCCAAGGCGTAAACTAGGTCCTGCCATATTCCACAAGACTGAGTCCCAAGATCACTTGATTGAGGAGCTTCAGGACAAACTGGGCATCGATACCCAGGAGCAGGAGGAATGGCAAAGCCAGGGTGCCTGGCTTACAGAGGGGGTCATTGTCACTGCCAGGCCCCAGGGGGAAGAGCAGAGTGGTGAACAGCAAGTAGAGAAGGTAGAAAGCAGGGTTACATGCACTGGGAAATTCCAGCGTGTCCCTCTGTCCAGACAGCATTGTGTGGAGGTCCAGATTGAGTTTTTGAGCATCCTGAACGACACAAAATGAAGAACTAACTCTTTCTATTCACCCTTGTCTGGCCTGAGAGGGAAAGCAGCATTAGGGTCCTAGTTCTGGGTGCTTAAGAACTGGAGTGGGATCTGAGGGGGCTGCTGATGTTATCTGTTGATGCAGTCTGCTGTTATCACATCTCAAATGTTCATGTGGGGATTATTTTTAAAACCGCACTGGGAAGCCTGACATAGAGGTGTGCTCTGTTTTGCCCAGTGCTGTACCTGTGCAGGGCTTTCTGGGGATGACTAAGATGGTGCTCTTCCTTAAGCTACAGTGAACAGCACCTTTTCTAGTTCCCTTCTCTTTCTTGCTGCTTTTTCCCCTTAGATAAACATACTGGTAGCAGCCAGCCTTCCTGTTAAAGGAAGTGCTTGTTGGTTCCTCTTTGGATTTATTCACCTTTCTTCTTCCTCCGTGTTTTTCTAGGTGATTTTTCCTCCAGAATCTCCGCTCCTCCCCAGGAGGACAGTCTCTGTTCCAGCCTCTTCTCAGCTCCAGCCTTCCAAAGAAGCTGCAAAGATAGTCCCTGCTAATGCTGCTCCTTCTCCTGCCTCTGGCCCTGCACCTCTTCTCTCACTCCCACCTCAGCCTTCCCATGTGTCATCTACCCCAGCTCCTAGTCCAGTCTCTTCCTCTTCCTTCAGCTTGGCTCCCCAGCCTCTTTTCCAGTGGGAAGCTTCTGATAATGATTATCATGAGGTTTCTGTTGTGGGCACCCCTCCTAATGAAGATCCCAAACATTCCTGTTCTCCCCAGACCTGGACCCCTAGCACCAAGGCAGTTGTCTCTGTTGGCTGTCAGACTGAAGATGAAGCTTTCTTCCCAGAAATGCAGGCAGGCTTCTCTGTTCTGGTTTTTGTTTTTAGCAGTGTTTTCCAGTCTGACCACTGCTTGTAATTTGACAGCTCAATAGATACAGTGTTCAGCTAAAGGCTGGTATGAACTGCTGGATGGGAGAGAGGACTCGTGGACAATATCTAATCCCAGCTGTAGCACTGCACAGTACATGTCTGTGCAATAACTTGCTGAGATATGTGGGTCCTGTGTGTCCTGACAGTCACTTTGTGCAGCAGGGACTCTTATTTCCCTCTCAGATTAAGAAGGTGACTGAAACACAGCCTGCAGCTCTCCCTGCCACAATCTCTCTAAAGTGGGGGAAGTAAAAGATGGCAGAGCATGCATCCTGGAAGGAGCAACTCAGCAATCCTTCTTGTGTTTCCCCTTTTAGGCAGGTGTCCACTGTACAAGTAGGTTTGGGGGAGGAGATAGATGGTCAAGACCTGAGTTCTGCATCTCCTGCCAGGGAAGGGCTGTAGCTCCAGGGTGGTGGCGAGACTTAACATGTATGTGCAGTGTTAGTGTACAGGCAGCTGTCAAGAACTGAGCAAGGAAACATCTCTGCATCTTGACCTCTTGTACTTTCCAGGTGACCTCTGCTCCTCCCCTCGTCCACAGTGCCAGTCTGTTGGCTGCTCCTGCACCCCGGGGCCCCACAGCCCCTGACAAGGCAGGATCCCCTTTCTGTTTCCTCAGCATGGTGTGTGCTCTTCTGGTTGATGAGTGTGCTGGGATCTGCTCCTGGAGCTCCCAGTACTGTTAATGTGGATAATATCCTGTATTGCATGGTTTTCTATTCATAGAGCTCCTTTGTGAACTTGAGTGATGGCAAATCTCATGGGTGAAGGGTGGGAATTTGAAGGGCCTTTGCATGATCAGTTTATGATGATGTGCTGAGTGTCCCCTACAAACAGCATGCATTATGTACAGGAGGTGGAAACAAACCTCTTTCAGATGGGGGCTCATTTGTGAGCTGTCAAGAGGGCTGGATTGGCCGGGCCAGTTAGAAATGGAGGTGTGCACAGGTATTTGTGCCTGCTCTGGGGGTCAGCTGTGACTGGCAGGAGTGTGTGGTCCCTCCAGGTCACTATAAGAGTGAAGTGCTCTGTTGCTATGTGTTGAATTCATCTCATCTCCTTTCTTCCTGGATGGTATTTTATCACTTGTGTGTGGCATCTGTGCCTGTCCTGCGTGGCCATAACCCCTGGCCATAGCAAGAGAAGCTGTGATTCTTCCCACACAGTGCAGCCCTTTTCCTCCTGTTGTGCCATGCAGGAAGCCTGGGCTTTGCCCTGGAGCTCTGGGCAGGTTTTTTCTCCAAAGATCTGTTTCCCTCTGTGAGAGTATCCTTGCAGCTGTGTGTGTGCTTTGGAGACAGTCGCTTTAGTAGTTTTTGGTAGCAAAGGTGTGTTGTGTGTTGAAGGGTTTATTTTAGGCTGAGGACACTGGGCTGTGATGGGGTTGCTCTGTGCTGGTGGACTAGGAGATGTTCCAAGTTATGGGAGGAGAGAGGAGGGGAAAAGCTGTGTTAGGATCCATTGGGAGTCATGCTGTGTGTGAGGCAAGGCTGGGGAGTGGATGTGTGTGTAAAAGCAGCTAAATTCATGTATGTCATGAGAATGTTTATACAAATGAGCAGAAACCAGGATTTGTCATTGAGTAAACTGGTCAACTGCAAGGACAAGCAGCTGCAGGACAGGGAATAGAGCTCCTCCTGTGGCTGGAAGGGCAGGGTCTGCCAAAGCTTGGAGCACTTCAACATGTCCCTGCTCCTTTGGCTATGCTGGCAGCAGGCTGGTGGGTCGTTCATAGGCATAGATTTTGTCTGGTTTAATTTACTCTCTTAGTAAAAGAAAATGTGCTCTAAACCCTATTTGTTTGTGTATCCCTAAACTTGATGCTAGCTATGGCAGTGCCAAGTCAGCTAAAATAATCTTTATTTCCTTGCTGGGCTTTGTCTGCAGAGGGGGCCGTGGTAGCCAAGGAGAACATATGCTTTGTTTATAAGTTACCTCAGTAAAACATTTCTCCCCTCCTCTGGGAAGCCTTTCCAAGCCGTATATGCTCTGTGTGAGTATATGGTGGTGTGAGTTTCAGAAACGGCCTCTGAGACAAGTATCCAAATCCCCTTCCCCCATCGGTGCATTTCCAACTACAATACACGTGGCAGCCCTGTCTGCTGGGGATGCACTGCCCTCTCTGTAGGTAAACAGCAGCCAGCTGGGAGAGCCTTCCTTCCTTCCTGCTTCCAGTTGCTTAGCTCAGTCCTGGGGTGAGAACCACCTGAGAGTGAGAGAGACTTGACACAGAGATGTGCAGAAGGTGGTGCAAAGGGAGAAGATTTGCTAGCTGAAAGGGAGGTAAGATGAGGAAGAAAAGAGCATCTCTGTCAGAGAGGAAAGACAACTGAGAGCAAGAGCAAAGGAATGGAGAGAGGTCAAGGAGAAGGGCCTCTCTGGATGGCGTCTGCTTTGTCAGCTGGCCAGGAACTGATGAGGTAAAGGGAGATTTTTGGCAGAGGCTTAGAGAGCACTCTACTGAGTGCCTGAGATGTGCTGGTGACTTCTGCTGTATGTGCAGTGAAAGAAAATCAAATCCACAGTTCTGCTGTTACACATCTTAGTTCTCTGCATGTCCCTGCATGTGTGTACTTGATCCTGGCTCTTAGCAGCTTCTTCAGAGAGCATAGCTGACTCCTGTCTGTCTCTGCAGTGGAGTCACTGGCAGCAACAGCAGGCATTTCTCTGATAAGCATGGCAGCATTCACCTTACAGTATCTCTTTTCTCTTACCTGCAGTTCATGGCACAGGGAAAAGCCGGGAGCAGCTCCCCTCCATCCACAGCTTCCAAGCCTGGCAGTCAGCTGGATACCATGCTGGGAAGTCTTCAGTCTGACCTGAATAAACTGGGTGTAGCTACAGTTGCCAAAGGTGTCTGTGGAGCCTGCAAGAAACCGATTGCTGGGCAGGTGAGTTGAAGGTGCTGCCTCGTTGCTGAACCTTGGGCTGCAGCTGGGAGTTAACGGGAGGGCTGTTTCGTGAGGCTGGAGAGACTGGAGATGCTGGAGAAACTGAAGTACTCTATTTATCCACTGGCTAGGTACGCTGTAAGCTCCTCCAGTGACCTCTACCCTGCCCCTGAGGGACTGCCCTCTCCTGAGATGATAGGTAATTCAGTTTTCATGCTACCCCAGTCCAGGGCTCACTTGAGTAGTAGAACTTGTCATTCTTGCTGACCTCCAGCTGGTATCTTGTCATGTGGTCTAGGGCAGGGAGAGATAGAGTTGTTCTCCATAATCTGTCTTCCCAACAGGTAGTTACAGCCATGGGGAAGACCTGGCACCCTGAGCACTTCGTCTGCACCCACTGCCAGGAGGAGATCGGGTCTCGGAACTTCTTTGAGCGGGATGGGCAGCCCTACTGCGAGAAGGACTATCACAACCTCTTCTCTCCTCGCTGCTACTACTGCAACGGGCCCATCCTTGATGTGAGTTCCTTGGGAGAGTCATGGTGCTGGCAAGTTGCTGCAGGCCTAGCTGTTAAAATTCCACTTCACCCATGTATCCTGGGTGGAAGATTTTGTTCAGGGATTTCTGTATTTGTTTTGTCCTTCCTTTGAAAAGTGAAACAACTTGGCACAGTCAAATTCTTACAGTAGTGAATGGAGTTGGTCCCTCTTACCTTTGCTGAAGGTCCTTCAGAACCCCACATTGCTCCATCATTCTGGTAATGATTCCAGCTTTTGTTATTGGTAGCCTGTGGTAACAGGCACCAGTGCCGGTCCTGAGGACTGGATGGGGCCCTGTGTAAGGGAGGAAGCAGTGCCTAAGATCCTTTTAGGGTAAAAAAAGTGTGCAGTGGGAAAGTCTGAACAAGCCAGAGGCAGGGGTGAATTGACTCTGCTCTCTAAAGGACAGTCTACTTTAATGCTTGCTCTTGTCAGCACCAACATTCATGTGTTCTCCCCTTTCTTCAGCCCCCCTTACTCACCTCCAAACTGAAGCCATCATTTACATGACCTGCACTTTGTGTTTTCTTCTGAACAGAAAGTGGTGACGGCTTTGGACAGGACATGGCACCCTGAACACTTCTTCTGTGCTCAGTGTGGAGCTTTCTTTGGACCTGAAGGTATTGCTGGTTTATGCAAGGGGAAAGCAATCTCCCCCCTGAACTGCAGATGAGGGAGTGAGGCAGAGCTGCTGCTGGGGTACAGCCTGAGGAATCACAGAAGAATTACTGGAGTTCAAGGGAGCTGTTTATGGGGGAAGGATGACGCCAGTAATCGTGGCTTCTCTCTGGGGAAGAAGAACATGCCTCTGCTGGGATGGGAAGGGAACAGAACAAGGAACAGCTCTAGCTGCTGTGTGTGTTAGCAGGGGGAAGGATGATCCTACCCACACGGGTTACCCTGCACAGGTTGTGTGGCCACAGGTGAAGATGGGGAGCTGATCCCTTTGCCTCTCCTCTCCTTTGGCAGGATTTCACGAGAAGGATGGCAAAGCCTATTGCCGCAAGGACTACTTTGATATGTTTGCTCCCAAGTGTGGAGGCTGTGCCCGGGCTATCCTGGAAAACTACATCTCTGCCTTGAACACCCTGTGGCACCCCGAGTGCTTTGTCTGTCGGGTAAGAAACCCAAGGTCCTTTGCTGCTGCTGTATGACCCCTCTTGTTTCCACTCTGAGGCATCTGGTCCCACATCAAGGAAAGGTGTCTGTGGGGTAGCGAAGGGCAGCCAGCCCCACAACATAAAAACATGCCAGCAACCAAACACCTTCTTGTTCTCCGTCTGTATATAGTAAACTTCTGAGTTGCTTTGCTCTTCCTGTTCCCAGCTGCAATTATGGGCTTCTGCAGCAGCTCACAGATAAAGAGAGATATTTTCTGTGACCTTTAAGTAATTATAAGCTAAGCTTCTCTCTGAGCATTTGCCTCAGCAATCAGATTTTGAGGCTCTTCCTCCCATGCCCCATCTGACAATGTAAACTAATGAAAGTGACCTTGTTCAGACAAACATTCAAGTCAGTGAAATAGTGGCAGGCTCCATACGACAGGCATAATAAACAGGAATACTGCAGATTAAATGCTTGGCACTCTTTCAGAGAGTATTGCAAATATTAACTCTTACCGTCCCCAAGAGATCAGCCAAATCAGCCACTGTTTCCTAGAGTGGGAGAGAAGGCAGAAACCAGATCAAGCAGCCAGAACCACAAGCTGCTGATTCCTGTTGTGATGCTCAGGGCAGATGGTCACCAGCCTGTTGGAACTGTCTGTGGCTCCTGCAGTGGTGTGCAGAGTGAGGCAGAAGCTGTGCCTGAGTGGGGCTGGGGAGGGGCGCTGTGCCTTCCCGTGCAGAGATTGAGACTTTATCAAGCAGTTCTGTTTTCCTTTCCCCCTGCTGCGGCCTGAATTAGTGAGGCCAGCACGGATTTCTTCCAGGCCACAAGATGTGATTCTCTTCCTGTTTCTGCAAAAGCAGAGCAAACTTTTCAACTGTCCTGCTGACTGAGGGAAGAGACTGTTTACTGAAGTAATTGTCTGCATTGGTAAAGTCTTGGATTCGCTGCAGGCAAACTGCATTCTCCTGGTATTGCAATTGTTCAGCTGTCTATGGCTCTGCATGCTGTTTGCTGGACTCTTGTCCACATGCTGGGAGCCAGCTGTGTGTGATACTCAGTGTCCTCCCTGGGCAAGAGGACAGCAAAACCAGGATTCAGGAAACTGGCTCCTCTGGGTCTTGCTGCTGATGTATTTGGTAAATCTGGCAGTGTCCTCAACTCTTTCCCTTACTCTGCTGCCTCAGTTTCCGACTTTTACAAGGAGAGGAGTGTCCCCAGTCTGGTGGGGATGGTCGGTGCTTCTGTTGCAAGTTCTGCAGTGAAGTGTCCTCAGCTGCCTGGCACTGAGGGGGAGGGAGCAGCTCTGGACACTTACTAGCAGCACATAGCTGGTGTGTCCTCTTCCCCTTATCTTTTCAGCATCATTAGCACTATAGAACAGTTTCTCTCAGCAGTGACCTATGTATCTAGTGGAAATGTTTCAGGCTGGACAATCCTTTGCAGAGTGTACCTGTCTAATGCCAGCCATTCTGGATAGGTCACTCATAAAGATTAATTGTGCCTGATTTTCTCAGCTGGAACCAGTCCCATATTCATCAGGGTTCTGCTGCATTAAAGTCTTTGTTGTTGCTTTATTCTGCTTGCCCTTGTGAGGAAGCTAGAGTGAGAAAAAAAAAACAAAACAGGGAAAGGTGCTGCAGTGTTTCCCATCTCAGGGTAGGAATGTTCTCTTTTTTTCCTGGCTGGACACATTCGATAGCTCATCCATAGTATTTTCTTTGTACAAGTGAAGCCAGCTGAGAAAAGGAGCTGGTTAATTCCCATGCTTGTGTCTGTATCTGTCCATTTCTCAGTCTTTTTTTGGAAACTTGTGATGGACAGAGTTTGGCTCTGGATAACAGGACAGTCCTCAAAGGCAGCAGTTACCTACCCACAGCACAGCTGTGCCATAGAACAGAAATGCTTGTAGTGCTGCCCCTCTCCACCACCCCAGCTTCTCATACAACCTGTATCCTTTGCTTTGTCCTGCTGCAGGAATGTTTCACGCCGTTTGTCAACGGCAGCTTCTTCGAGCACGACGGGCAGCCCTACTGCGAGGTGCATTACCACGAGCGCCGCGGCTCGCTCTGCTCCGGCTGCCAGAAGCCCATCACAGGACGCTGCATCACTGCTATGGGCAAGAAATTCCACCCAGAACACTTTGTCTGTGCCTTCTGTCTCAAGCAGCTCAACAAAGGAACCTTCAAAGAGCAGAACGACAAGCCCTACTGCCAGAACTGCTTCCTCAAGCTCTTCTGTTAGAGGCACCATAGATGGTCGCTAAAGCATCTTTCTGCCACCCCCTTGGCAGTTCTGTCTCTCTGAACATTACTGTGATTTAGGAACCTTACCAGGCAGGGGAGGAGGGGGGTGGGGGGTGGGAAATGCTGCTGTGGAGAGGCAGTAGATCCAGAGATGAGATGGACCATTAAACTGGAAACGCCCTTGCTGTGTCTCAGAAGAGAGAGGCTGAGATCCCTCATTAGGTGTGTGTGTCTGTGTGTGTGACTGACAGCTGAGCTTAGCTCGAGGGCTCTAACAGGGAGATTTTCCCAGCCCCCTCCTGGCAGCAGGAGGCTTTGCCAGTACATTTCAGCCTGTGTCAGCTCTCTGAGCAAATGGTGACACTTGCAGACAACACAACCCTCTGCTTTGACACCTCGTTCTCAGGCTCTTGCCTGCACGTGTGCAGGGTGAGGGACAGCACAGAGAGGCTACCTTGTGATCTCAGTGCCACCTTGGCTCTGCTCACAGTTACACGGTGTGTGTGATTTGCTGAGACTAGAACATCAGCACAGGAAGCCAAGACCCTGCAAGGGTCTCTCCAGTTCCATTACACTGTAAGGAGATAATACCACTTACTCTTTTTTTTAATTAAGAAGAATCAAGATATTACTGTGTGGGGTGTTTTTCTTCTTTTCCCTAGTTTGTTACACCCTTTCTCAATGCCTTTTCTCAGCACACTGGAGCAGGAGGTGGGGTAAGCCCCAACCATCCCTCAGCACTGTTGTGTTCTCCTGTGGGGACATGCTGTGCCAGGCAGCTCCATAGGCACCCAGGCCAGCTCAGGGACTCTGCTCCCCTCACCTGCTGCTCCTGGGAGAGAGGAAGAGGCACCACCCCTTCTTTAAACGCAGGTGCAGAGAGGTTAGAGCAGCCTTTTTCATCCATCCCTGTCATGAGCGAATGTGACGTGCATGTGTTTATCTGGCCTCAAACTCTCTCATCTGTCAGGGCCTAAATCTGTCACAAGCGTGAGGAGAAGGAAGGGTTTAAGAAGCCAGGAAAAAAAAAATCCTAAATTTATATCCTTTCTTCTTCCAGTTTGCTAATGAGACCTATCAGCCCCTTGGTGTTTCCCTTTTCTGTGCTCTTGTTAAAAATGTTCTACTGAGAGATGCTACAGCAATAACCTTTTATATTGACTGTTACTGGTATAACAAGTCCTGGGGGTCAGGTGTGCGTGACACACTTCGAATTTTACTATCAAAATGAATACTGTATCCTGTCTTTGATAAGAACTGTAGATTTCTACACTGATTTTGAATTCATATCTAATTTACTTTTAATCCTCTTATACAGAAATTGGTTTTGAAGTGATTTTAAGAAAGCAACTTTTATATCAAGCTGTGCTGTTCTAGGCAGTGTGCCAGTTGTGCTGGCTTACTGCATCTGTAATCTCAACGCTTTATTAAGCCAAACTAACATTCAATATTTCCTTTTTGTTGCGGGTTGGGAGGGGATGGAATCTATGGGCAAAGGAACGTGACTTGTATTTTTTTTCCCTAGCACAGGCAGGTGAACTGTGAATAGGTTTGGGTTGGTTTTTTTTTTTTTTTCCTTCTCTGAGTCACCTAAAAGTGTAATTTTGGTTTTTATTGTAACCTGTAAACTGCTGTATTTGAATCACCTGCCATTCTCCCAAAGCCCAGCTTCCAGGATGTTAAAAGTGAGTCTTAATATGATGTTGTGGGGGAAGGAGCTCAGATCTTTGCCCTCGTTTTCTCTTCTTCAGCTGCCTGAAACTAAAACAGGGTTAACTGGGGAAGGGGCTCCTTTCTTTCTGTGGAAGAAGGGTCTTGTGACTGAGAAGAAACCAGGAGATAGTCTGTTCCTGACTAGCTGTGCAGCTTTGGGCCAGTCACTAAATCTTACTGTGCCTCAGTTTCCCCTTCTGTAAAATGGGGGCAGTTTAGCCTGGATTTGTGAGGTAATTGTGAGGCCTAGTTCATGTTTGGTAAAGCACTTTTAGGTCTGGCTGGAGGGTGCTATGGAGAGGGAAGTATGGAGCTGAAATTCCCGGTGGCGTTCTGCAGTACCAGCCCAGGGAGCAGTGTTTGTAGTTACTGCTCCAGAGAGCTGCAGCTCTGGCACCATTGGCATCCAGTTGTGTTTTGCAGCTCGGCAGGTGCATTACAGGGGTCCAGGGACAGCTATGTCAGAAACCAGCCCTGAAAGCCATGGGTAACCTGGTAACATGGTCCCATGTAACTTCATCACGGTGCTGCACTGCCCTGCTCAGGTCATTGCCATTGTCCCACTGACTTCCCCGACAAACAAACCTCAGTTTGGGGGTGTGCGTGTGAGGCCAGAGGGAGCTGTGGGAGCACTGGAGCTGTGTCAGCTGGGCTGAGCACAGCTGTGGGAAATTTTTGAGGCAAGAGTCCTTATGCATTTGCTTTTTCATCTTGTAAGTCTTATTTGACTTGAAATGGATTTTCCAAAGCTGCCTGTGTTTACCTCGCTGGAAAGGTCAACTTCCTTGGTGCCACTGAGGGGACACACAGCTGTTGTGTGGAAGTGCTGGAGAGGAGTGAGATGTTTCTGGCACTGCCACTTTGTGTGACACCTGCAAACCGTGTAATCCTGTGCCTCAGTTTCCCTGTCTGGGGAGTCTTTAACCTACCTCACTGCTAGCTGAGGCTTTGTCAGTGACACTTGTGGCACACCTGGGTGCAGGGTGCTGAGAGGAGGCTCCTGTGGCCTTAGTGCTTAACCGAGATGATGTAACACTCACCTTCTGCCTTCATCTGGTGTCTGGTATGCTGGGATGCCACACTTACGCTACTCTGCCAAATAATGCCTGGTGGTGGCTGCCGCTGCTGTGGGTGTCCAAAATGCCTGTTGGTTCAGTGCAGGTGCAGTTTTAGGGTAACGCAGCCGCTGTTGGGATTTGGGGTCGAGGGCTCGGGGTGCTCCGGGAGGGTCGCTGTGTTCACCCCCGGGCCAGGCGCTACCCCTGGGGAAGGCCTTTCACATCACCTCCGGGCTGGGCTGGGCGAAACTCCGCTGGGTCGACAACTATTTGATTGTTTCCTCCCTTGTAAACTTCTAACTCCGCTTTTTTTTTTTTTTTTTCAACATTTAAAATTATTTCAGTTAAAAGCCAATAAAATTTTTACCATGATAGTCACGCCTGTGTTGCGGTTGTTTCCCGCCCCGGAGCTTGTGAGGGAGCGCAGCCCGGGCGGGCCCCTCAGGGAGGGCGGAGGGAGGGAGGGAGGGAGGGAGGGGCAATGCGCTCCTCCCGTCGCCAGGGGGCGACGCGCGCCCGGCCGCGCGCTCCCCCGCGCCGTTCGCGCCTTCCGCTGGCGTCACCCGCTTCCCACAGAGTGGCGGATGATTGACGCGGAGGACAGCCAATGGGCTGAGGGACGGCAGCGCCGCGGCGCTCTGCCATTGGTTATAAGCCGCAGTATAAAAGGAGACGGGCCCGCCCTGCGGCCCTTCTTTCCCGGAGCCCTCGTGGAGGTGCGGGCGCGGCGCGGCGGCTCCGGGGCCCGGGCGGAGCTGGGACTGGGCGGTCGCGCTGAGGGGAGCGGACCGGGACCAGGAGTGGGGTCCTGGGCCGCGGCCGGGCTGTGGGGTTGGGAGCGCTGGGTCCCAGGGCGGAGAGAAGGGAAGGGTGGAGACCCACCTGAGCCGCTCTTCTTCCTGGCAGGTCCCAGCTCGTCTTTAAACCCACCGGGCGATCCTTGGAGCACCGCCGAGATGCCCAGGGAAGACAGGGCTACGTGGAAGTCCAACTATTTTATGAAAATCATCGTGAGTGTCGACGCGGAGCCCTCGTGGGGCGCTGCTGGGGCAGGCTCGGGGCAGCGGGAGCCGGGCGGGCCGGGCTGTGGGGGCTTTTAAGAGAGATACGTGAGTGCTATGGGTGTCTGAAGGATTTCCTGGCACTAGGAAGAGATTTGAGATAGTCCAGATCAGGCATCCTGAGAATTTTTCGTGGCGCTTGCAGACTTGTTCGGGGATGTGACTAGATGGGAAAGATGCAGCCTTTTCCACATCCAGCCTCACTTGGAGCCCATAATTTTCAAACTTCTGATAGACTTTTTTTACGTTTCAACGTGTTGAGGTTTTAATGCTGTTCCGCGCACTGCTCCGAATTTCTTTGTATAGTTACAGTGCTTCTTTCGCTATAGCAACTCCTGGATGATTACCCAAAATGTTTCATTGTGGGAGCAGACAACGTGGGATCCAAGCAGATGCAGCAGATCCGTATGTCCCTGCGTGGAAAAGCTGTTGTGCTGATGGGGAAGAACACAATGATGCGCAAAGCTATTCGTGGTCACCTGGAGAATAACCCTGCACTAGAAAAGTGGGTAATGCTGCCTGAGGGCACTTCTGGGCCCTCTGTCTTGGGGGAGGGGAGGTTGCCTTAAGGAGTAAAACTGAAGGTTGTCGTCTTCCCTTCAGGCTGCTGCCTCACATCCGTGGGAATGTGGGCTTTGTCTTCACTAAGGAGGATCTGACTGAAATCCGGGACATGCTGCTGGCTAACAAGGTAAGGGAGGTCAGCCCTCACTGCATGTTTAGGCTGAGATGGAATGCAAAATAAAACTGAGTCTTCACGGTGGACACCTGCTTAGTAGGAGTCCTTAAGGGTTGTGAATTGGCCCCTGCAGTGTAAGCCAAACTGCTTAAGTTCCGCTGTCTCTCTTGTGTGTGCCTGGGTGCTGTCTGTCCTGGAGGAGCATTCAGGGAGGAGGTGATCCCACAAGATCTGAGGTGAGCATTCTTGCAGCTTCTCATCTCCCCCCTGTCAGGTGCCAGCTGCTGCCCGTGCCGGTGCTATCGCTCCTTGTGATGTGACTGTGCCAGCTCAGAACACGGGCCTTGGACCCGAGAAGACTTCCTTTTTCCAGGCCTTGGGCATCACCACGAAGATTTCCAGAGGGACCATTGAAATTCTGGTCAGTGAGCTGCAGATGTTCCTTGATTTGGAGGCCTTGATTGTGGCAGCTGAGGGAGCTGTGAAGGCCAAAGCTCTCTTTAGTACTAAGATACCGTATGAGCAATGGGATTATTGCACTTCGGGAACTTTGGGATCTGGAGGAGGGTGTCTGGCTTGGCTTCAGTGTTCAGCATGGAGGGATTGAAGTTTTCCATCAGATTTCCAGGGGTGGTCTCTGTCAGAGGAAAGTGCAGGTGAACTACCCATAGGTAATGCAGGAAAGGTGCTGCCTTTCTCCTGGCTGACATGGACTTGTTTCTCTCCTTGTGGAGCTGAATGTGGAGCATGTTAGTTGTGCTCATTTGCTCCTCCAGTTCCACTATCTGTGTTTGTGTTCCACTGCTTTGACGTGCTGGACTTTTTTGATGTATATTCATTCCTTTTCCCTGATCTCCTCAGAGCGATGTGCAGCTTATCAAGACTGGAGACAAAGTGGGTGCCAGCGAAGCCACCCTGCTCAACATGCTGAACATCTCCCCGTTCTCCTTTGGGTTGGTGATCCAGCAGGTCTTTGATAATGGCAGCATTTACAACCCTGAAGTGCTAGACATCACCGAGGAGACCTTGCACAAGCGCTTTCTGGAGGTGAGTGCCCCAGCCCTGTCCCTCGTGTTCTGCCTCGCTGCTCTGGGAGCCAGCACTACCCCAGAATAAAGTGTCCTCTATTGGTGTTTTCCACGAAGTCCTGCAGAGCCAGGAGCTCTCCCTGCTTCCCTACAGGAACTAAGTGTCAGGGAGTACCTTCCTGTAGGATTCTTCATCTGAAGCTGCTTCAGCAATCACTTAAGGCCAGTTAAAATCATGGAATATCCTGAGTTGGAAGGGCCCCACAAGGATCATCAAGTCCAACTCCTGGCCCTGCACAGGACACCCCAAAAATCCTACCCTATACCTCAGACATTGTCCAAATGCTTCTTGGGCTCTGGATGCCTTGGGGCCGTCACCATTCCATGGGGAGCCTGTTCAGTGCCTGACCACCCTCTGGGAGAAGAACCTTTTCTTATTCCACTTAAAACTCCCCTGACACAGCTTCGTGCCTTTCTCTCAGGTCTTGTCACTGGTCACCAGAGAGCAGAGATCAGTGACGTTAAATCTTGATGCCTTGATTTCACTGGAGCTGTTACCTGTGTGCATTGCATGCTTTCCATTTTGTTGGCAGTGTAAATAGTTGTCATCAGGCCATCCTCTGCTGTGATTTCTAGTCCAGGTTATTTCTCAGACCACAGAAACACGAGTCTGTCTGTTCACAGGGTGTTCGTAATGTTGCCAGCATCTGTCTGCAAATTGGGTACCCGACCATTGCGTCCGTGCCCCACTCCATCATCAATGGCTACAAGCGTGTCCTGGCCGTGGCTGTGGAGACTGACTACACCTTCCCACTGGCTGAAAAGGTAATGGCTGGCTTTGAGCTCTGCAGAGAGGCGTGTTAGAAACACAGCCAGGCACATTCACAGGATGTCCTCTGGACTGGGACACGTCTGTGTGCGGGACATGTCTGAAGGGGCACTTACTTCCAGATGTTGAGTACAAATGGCAAGAGAAAGCTGATTTACCTGGTGTTTCTTCTTTGGTGCTGTTACACTCAGCATAGATGAAATGTCTTTGGTTCTTCATGTCTGCTAGTGATAATTGGCCCTGTTCAGATTCTGGCAAACTGCTAGTGCTGGCTTTATCATTGCAAAGGTTCAGCCCTGCAAAATGTGTTGTTCCTTTGTGGATTTACATTTTTTTCCCCCCACTTTGCAGGTGAAGGCCTTCCTGGCAGACCCCTCAGCTTTTGTGGCAGCCATGCCTGTGGTAGCTGAAGCAGCTGCACCTGCTGCTGCCGCTGCTGCTGCTCCAGCGAAGGAGGCACCGAAGGAGGAGTCGGAGGAGTCTGACGAGGACATGGGATTTGGTCTCTTTGACTAATAGCAGCTACTCTCTGCCTCTGTCAGTTGGCCGATGGGAGAAATAAAAAGTTATTTTACACCTTCATGTGTGCCTGCATCGATGATGTAGTCTCTATATCAGCTGGGGTTTGGGAAAGGTGTAAGCCGAGGGGCCCTGCTCTGCAGGGCAATGGTTGTTCTCCGGCCGGGGCACGGTAGGGGAGCGGTTGTGCCCCGGTCCCGGGTGCTGCAGGGGAACGCTTGTTCTGGGGGCCGCAGCACAGCTCCCCCTGGCCGGGCAGAGCACAGGCCTTGCCCGCAGAAGGTCTGGGCGGTGCAGCCGCCGCCCGTACCGGCCCGTTCCGTTCCGTTTCCCAGCGCGGCGGGGCCGGGGCTCTCGGGACAGGAGGGCAGCGCCCATCGCCGTAACGCCGGGCCCGCCCCGGAAGCCGCTACCGGTTCCGGGGTCGCGGCGGAGCGATGGCGGCCGACACGCAGGTGAGTGCGGGACGGGCCGCGCAGGGTCCGGCCCGGGCGGAGAGACCGGCGAGGGCTGTGCCCGGGGCCGCGCCTCGCCCCGCTCTCGCCCCCTGCGCCCTCGGCCCGGCTGCGGGGCCCGGCCCGGTGCCCGAAGCCACCGGGGGACGTGGCAGCCGGGACGGGCCCCGCCGAGCCGCCCGCACCGCGCCGTGCCCGGCCCGCGGGAAGGGAAGGAGCCCCGGGGAACCCGGGCGGAGCGGGGGGCGGCGGGGCCCGGCCCGATCGAGGCCCGTCCCGAGCCGCGTCCCGCCCGGCGGCGGCGCCGCGTGCCGCTGTGCCCGGTTCGCACCGCCTGCGGTGGGACCGCTCCCTGGGACCGCCGGCTTCACTCTGAGCGGCTTGGGATGTTCCCAGCATCAGGTCCTTGCTTGTATAAATACTGCCTTTGTCCTCTGTATTTGTTCGCAGCAGCATTGTCCGCATGCTGGCTGTGTGATGTGTACATAAGCGTCCTAAAAAATAAAAATAAAAAGCAAACTGGTGAAGCCTGTCCCAGTGGCTTTTCCGTGGAGACTCGGTGGGTAGTCCAGGTTTTGCAGTTTGTCTAAGTCACTGAGATGCTGGTGAGGTCCTTACATAATTTATATTTTAAATTTCTGGACTCAGGATAATTTTAACACGTTTTTCATGTCTGCACATCTCCCTGTTCGTCATTAAGCAGCATGAGTAAGTGCGGCTTGGTTTGAGTTTGCATATGATGAACTCATGTAATTGAAAGCTTTGAGAGGAGAGCAGGTCCTGCAGCAGCTGAAGCACCTGGTTCTTTTGGTTCTGCTGTCAGTGACATTGTTGGTCATCCTTTGCAGCTCAAGCCAGCCTTACTGTTCAGAGGTGCAGCAGTGCTTCCAGACAGTTTTTAAGGGGACTTGTGGGTGTGAAATGATCACAGTCTCAGGGAAGTGTGGATGGACTTTAAAGGCCAGGAAGCCACTGTGCAGGATTAGCATTCCAGCATGTCAGCAAAAAGCTTCACTGAAAGCAGCTTTGAGGAGCTCATTGAAAAAGACTGAAAAGGGAAAGAACAGTTTTCAGTGAGTTTCTAAAGACATGCTCATTCGCTGCCTTTCAGAAAGATGATATAAAGTTGCTCAGTTTAAAAGCTGAATTTCAAAAGCCTTTCCTGCAGAGCCGTGTTTTGGTTTATGTAAATGCAGAAAACCTGGGTGTGTAGGTCTCCCTGGGTTGTCTGCAGTTCGAGTGCCCCTTCAGGACTACCTGGACTTCAGGAGATAACAATGGAGAAGGTCCTTTGAATTCGGGAAGTCACTATGTTTTGCTTTGAAAGGTCCTGTACTCCAGATTATGGGTCCTAGCTTTTTCTCTTGTTACTTTTAGAGGAGTGAGTGGCTCTTACAGAGCACGAGAGCACAGATAATTGGAGAGCAGTTCCTCAGCCCTGGGAGAGGAGTTTCACAGTGTGTGAAGCACAGTGACCCTTCCTTGGTGGATGCTCACATTTGGGCACTGAGAGGTCATGTGGCAGCGAGTGACATGTTCTGCTTGCCCTGGTTTGTGTTCTGTGGATTGATATCAAAGACAGTCTGATGTTTTTTCTGCTTTGTGGTTTTAGATTTCTGACACACTGAAGCGGTTTGCAGTGAAAGTGACTACAGCCAGCGTGAAGGAACGGAGAGAGATCCTCAGTGAGCTGGGAAAATGCATTTCTGGGAAAGGTAAATGCCTGGGAGCACTGCTCTGTTTACCTGAGTGGAGGAGAATGTTAAAATGTCTTATTTCAAAAAGCTGAGGGTTATTTGTTTGAGGGAAGAGGCTGGCAGCGTTTGGAGCCAGTGCTCCATCACTGGGTTAATTCCAAGCATGAGGTTTGTGGGTAGCACAGAACCCCAGAAACTTCATATTAGATGTTACTAAGTTCTCTTCACAGGGTAGTTGGACAAAGCAATTCCTTCCTAGGTAGAGAATCAAGGACACCCGGTACCCAAAAATCATAAACAACAGTGAGGGAAAGGGGGCAAGCCAGGGGGCTGAGACTTCATGGCCTGGAGCTGTGGTTGGACAATTGACCCCAATGTGTGTAAGAACCAAAACTTATAAAAGTGTAAAACTCGTGACCAGGATCCATCTTGGATTTGATTTGGGTGTAGCCTGGCCAGGCTCTTGCACTGCCCAAGGTGCATCCTTTCAATAAATATCTATTTTATCCCTTTTGCTCTGTCTAGTCTCTGTTCCAGGTCAGCCTTTCCAGACATCAGTTGTAGCATTGTGTATGTTAGTTCTTCATTAGTGTATCAGCTGAGTTTTTTTCATTACTCTTGGCTTGTTCTCTTAGTACTCATGGAATATTTGGATACACACATTATAGAGGTGAGGAGTGTGGAAGATTACAGATGGTCTTAATAAAACAGTTGAAGCTGTATTATAAGTTCAAATTAATAAGTTCAAATTTTTTGAACTTATTTCTCTCATTTTCTGAAGATGATCGTGTTTCATGTGTTCCAGTTTTACCATTACTCTTAAAAATATGCATAAAATGTATAAAAAGAGCAAACTTTTACTGTGATTCTCGCCAGCAATTTCGTAGATGTGAGCAGTTTACTGATTTCAGTCATGAAGTGAATCGTGTTTGTGTTAGGATTAAGAGCTCAGTGATTGATGAAGTATTTTGAAATACATTGTTACAGATCTCCCAGAAGGTGCAGTGAAAGGCCTTTGCAAACTCTTCTGCCTTACTCTGCATCGATACCGGTGAGTAAATTGATGTGGAAAGGCTGCATTATGTAATCTATCAGTATTTGGTAGTTAAATTGGTCTGGAGCATCTGGAAATGTTAGCATGCAGTGTCACAGAGATGTATATGACACCGAAGAATGTCATCTTGTAATTACATTCTCAGGGGAGGATTGACATTAAAAAGTTTTACAATATTTGCCTTGCGTTTCACCTTTAATTTTGAAATTTAAACTTAAATCCTGTGGTTCAGTTTGCAAGAATGAACACCCATCTCCTTGTGAAGCAAGACTGAGCTCTCTTTTAGATGCCTTTTAGACAATTTTAGGTGGGATTGAATCGTGGTCTGTTGTAGAGGAGCTGTTTAGAACCCATTTTCTTCTACAATCTGCCAGAGGGCCTCCACATAAGTGCTGTCACTTGAGGAAGGGAATGGAGGTTTCTGCTAGAAACTTCTCCACTTTACAGAACAGCAAGGATAAAATAGTTATCAGCTTGACTGCTGAAATGAGAAAGCAAAGCCCTTGGTGTGGTGCAGGGGTGGTACCGGTGCAGTGTGGCAGGTTTGGGATGTTCATGATCCTGTTTGTCACAGGGATGCGGCGTCCCGCAGAGCCCTGCAGTTGGCCCTTCAGCAGCTCGCAGAATCCCAGCCTGAGGCCACGGCAAAAAACCTGCTGCACTCACTCCAGTCTTCAGGGATTGGTGGCAAGGCTGGGGTGCCCAGGTGAGTCACTTTGTGTGGAAGCAGTTCTGAGTTGCTGGTAGTTCCTCCTGGTCAGAATGCTGCTTGGCAGAGGTGTTAAAAGCCTTTAGAGACAAAGCTGTTAATGCAATTCAGATGTTCCTCTCTTACCTCTTCCATGCCATCTGGGAAAGCAGAGGAAATATCCTGATTTAACTGTTGGTGGATTGGGGCTGAGTTACGGTTTAGCCTTTGTTAAACTTCAGGTCTGGGGAGATGAGAAAAAACTCTTTCAAAAGAACAGTCTTCAAAATTTTTAGGAAAGGGAACTTGATCACCTGTCAAATGTTCAGCTGCTTCTTGTGCCATTTGGAAGCTTTGAGTGTCAAACCAGAGCTGAAACAAACAGCTTCTGAGGGCTGATTATTTCCTTTAAAAACTAAGGCTTTAGCTGCATCTTTGTGTGATGAAATTGCCTGTCAGTCATGTGCTGTTCTAACTTGGTCTAGTAGGTATAAGTTATGTCCTGGGAAGTGTAGATTTACCTCCCTCTCCTGTTTGTACAACAGTAAGAGCAGTGGATCTGCAGCTCTGCTGGCACTCTCCTGGACATGCCTCCTTGTTCGCACAGTCTTTCCAACACCTGACAAGAGACAGGGAGAAACATGGAAAAAACTGGTAGGTTCTTTAAGGTTTGCAGAAATAACTGGTAGGTTCTTTAAGGTTTGCAGAAATATCCTGTCACAGATATTTCTAACATGTTTAAGTTGCTGCAATGCTGCAAAAAGTTCTGAATGTAACTGAAAACACCAAATCAGAATCCAGGTTTAGAGGGGGATTTGGTGTATTGTGATCTCTCCTGTTGCCCTGGAGAAAGCAGGAGGTGTATAAAACATGAGTGGGGCAGTCTTGCACCTGTGCAGTTACTCTGCATACAGAGATGGCTGCTGGTGCCTCTGAGGGACATCTGCAGTGTGGCATAAAGTCCTTGTGCCTCACTTGAAATATCTCTGTGTATGATACTCTGTCATACAGTGTCAGGGAGTTTTTGCCTTCCTTTCACTTCCTTTACACAAACCTGCCACTGTGCTCATAACACATTGGGATGTAGTTGGGACAGATTTTAAGAAGAGATGTAATCTGTTTTCAGTGTTTCCAAAACTGTTAGGCATGGTTCTGCTCACAGGTGTAGGATGAAACCAAAGGCAGCTTGTTGGTCAAACTTAGATGATCTAAAGACTTAAGCAGACCCAGCTAATCATTGACAATCATTGACATTTGTCATGTCTTGCTTGATTCAAGCTCTCTGAGAAGCAGGTGCACAAAGGGTTTTTTGGCTGTTGCCTTTGGCAGGTGGAGGTTCAGTGTTTGCTCCTTTTGGAAGTCCTGGGAGGCTCTCACAAGCAGGCAGTGGATGGGGCTGTGAAGAAATTGAACAGGCTGTGGAAAGAGGTGATGTATACATTTTGTGCCATATTCTACAGCTCTTCTGTTCTGTGGTGTTAACGTGCCTTGCTTTTCTTTCTCTTAAGAACCAGGATCTGGTGGATCAGTACCTATCTGTCATTCTTGGGCTTGAACCAAACCAGAGTTATGCTGCAATGCTGGGACTTGTGGTGCAGTTTTGCACAGCCCAGAAGGAGATGGATATTATTAAACGATACAAGGTAAATCTGTTGTACAGCTTTTTTGGGGGAGAATAAGAAGCATCATTTGTTATAATGAAGAAGGGACTGAACAGATATCTTAGTGAGGCTGGTACTTTGCATCTGCCCTGGTTTCACTGTCTGTCAATTCAGTAGTCCTGCACTTCTGACTGAAGCAGATGGGGTGTGTTTATACAGGAGGTGCAGATATGTGACTGCTTGGTGTTGCCTGTGCATTTCTGTGGATGTGCAACATACAGCTTCCTGCCTTGTCCCTGTTGTGGGAATGAAAGGCAGCATGTAGCTCTCAGTTGGTTTGAGTGTTGGGCTTAGGGTAGAGCAGGGAGCACTGATCTCTGCTTGACTGGCACATATGAGGGTGGAAGGAAAGCTTTCAGATGAGGAAGAGGAGGAGGTGGGGTGTCCAGCTTGGCACCTGATGGTGTGCTGGGAACTGTGTACAGGTTTAGACGTGCCTGTAATCTGGTGTTTCTGCTTGTTTAGAGTGCTCTCCTGGATTTCTACTTGAAGACCATCCTTATGAGCAAGACAAAGCCTCAGAAGCATGTACTGGTGAGACAGTGCTTAGAGCTGCTTGTGATGTTGTCCCACAGGCAGCACTGCCCTGTGCTGAGTGCCCTGTCCCCTTTGCAGGACAGCTGTTCTCCACTGCTTCGCTACATGTCCCACTCTGAATTCAAGGACTCTGTTTTGCCAACTCTGCAGAAATCCCTGCTGCGGAGCCCTGAGAACGTAATTGAAAGTGAGTCTGTCATCTCTGCATTGCTCTGTCATAGAGCCTAAATCCTTAGTGCTCTGGAGCTGTTGGGGCAGTGTCACTCTGGGCTATGCTTTTGGTCCCTGAGTGCAGGCAGGATTGTCTGGCTTCCAAGGGTTAGATGTGGAGAAGCAACATTTGTGGTGTGATCCCAAGTGTCAGGGTATGTGATATGTACTGTTTGCACCGAGGACAGGATTTCACAGCTGAGTGCTAAGAATAATCCTGAATTATTCTGTTCACTGGGCATCAATTTCAGGAGGTTTTTTTTATTCCTACTCCTTACTACCCTGTCTGCTCTTGATGTGAACTGTGGGGAAGAGTGTATTAAAATGCTAATGGCATATCCCATTTTGTTAACTAACTGTTTTTATCTCTTATGTTGTCAGCAATCTCTTGCTTGCTCGTATCTGTGAACCTGGATCTTAGTCAGTATGCTCTAGACATTGTGAAAGGACTGGCCAGTAAGTACTCTCACTTCTGGTGGGAATTATGAATTCAGAATAAAGCTTTCTGCAACTTTGTGGCTGTACCTACAACAGCTTGATTGCTGGTGAAAAGGTTGTTTTTTAGGTGGGAGGGAGGATGATGCTGTAAATTGGAACTAGAATTGTTCACATGGTGGTTCCAGAAGCTGCATTAAGCCACATGTAAAGATAATCCTTACTTGCTGATTTTATGCAGTTTGTTGTAAGGATCTCTTAGCTTGTGTGTTATTATTTTCTAGGTCATCTGAAATCCAACAGTGTGCAGCTGATGGATGAAGCAGTTGTGGCATTAAAGAACTTGGCTCGGCAGTGCAGTGATCCTTCAGCTGTGGAGTCGCTGGGCAGGCACCTTTTTGCCATCTTAGGGGGTGAGTAAATTGTAGATAAGCAGGATAATTGGGGATGAATCAGGGTTTGACAGCCTCAAGGAGTTTCGTGTATTGTATTTTCTGTTCTCTTTACTGCCTATATGGAAGGAGTGGCCTGTATCAGGGATAATGGGGCAAGCTTTGGTGTTTTGGAAGAGATTCTTGATGTAACACAGAGCTGTCCCATTTGTGTTTCTTGTTGGCAGGCTCAGAGGGGAAGCTGACAGTTGTTGCTCAGAAGATGAGTGTCCTTTCAGGTGAGGATCCTAGAAGAAAGCTGCTTCTCTGGTGAAAGAAATTGAGCAGAAGGCTGAATGGAAGGGATTTGTACCTCAGCTTTAGAATTTCCTGCCTGTCACTCTAAATTGCCTGTAGTTGAAGCCATTGAAGGTGCTGGATACCACATACCAGTTCCTGACTTTATATTCAAAGAAAATAATTGGCTGGGAGGCCAAAAATTTTATTCAAAGAAGATAACTTGTACCCAGAGCGCAAATGAAGACAGTGATCTGGTGGTGTGGTACATGGTGGATGTGACATCCAGATGTAATGACAAGAAAAAAAGATGTCTGTGCAAGGATTGAAGTGTGAAGGGTCATTCGTGATTGGTTTTAGATGTTGTGCTGGTAGTTTGGGAACTACTGAGAGAATTCTGTCCTTTCAGGGATTGGCAGCCTTAGTCACCATGTGGTTTCTGGACTCTCTAGCCAAGCTCTGAGTGCAACTGTGGCTGAGCTTTTCATCCCTTTCCTGCAACAAGAAGGTGAGACCTCTTGCCTTTGTTCTGGGTTTGCTAACCTGCGTTCATCTTGAGCAGAGTTTTCACATGGTTATTCAAGACTAATCTAGATTCTTGCCTGCTGTTACAGAATCTGTTGCTCTGTTTTGATGAGCAGCCCCATGGAGGCTGTGCTGTGCTGTGCTGTGTCAGGAGCACTTGTTCTTCTTTTCCTGCATCCTGGTGTTGTTACCTGCTTTCTGTTTTCTGTTCTGTGCTTTCTGCAATTGCTGAACTGATGTGAGCTCTGTGTTTCTCCCCAGTCCATGAAGGCACATTGGTTCATGCAGTCTCTGTCCTGGCTCTTTGGTGTGCTCGGTTCACCACAGAAGTTCCTAAAAAGCTGGTAGAATGGCTAAAGAAAGCCTTCAGCCTTAAAACCTCGACTTCAGCAGTGAGACATGCCTACCTGCAGTGCATGCTAGCCTCCTTCAAAGGTAAAACTGGGCAGCTGTTAATAACTCTTGGCTGTGGGGCTTAGGAGGAGAGTTATCAACCTTTGTACTTCCTGATGTAGAGAGCTGTGCAGATTAAGAAAGATTTTGTAAGGGAATATCTTTTTACAGACCTTCCTATTTCTCCTTAAACTCTCTTTTGCCTTCAAGTTTATAAAGATGGTTTGTTGCCTTGTGTAACTAAAATCACTGCCTATCATGCTGTCTTTCATATATCTCAAAGTAATTTTTTATTGCTTTATTTTTGTCTTACAACTAAATTATAAGGTTTCTAGCCCAGGGGCCATACTTTTGTTTTATATAGCACTCAGCACAGTGGGATCTTGGTCTCTGGGTTTGACTCTTGGAAACTTTAAAAAAAAAAAGGACTTTGTTTAAAATGAAGAACTCGAGAAATTATTCTCTTTTGGTGATCCTCTTGGGATTTACATCTGTTGGTCCTGCCCCCTTTGACTGCAGCATTTCATCCACATTTGTAGACCTCTGGGATTTCTTAACTTCTGAATGTTTGAAGTGAAACAGATGGTCATGGCTTGCCAGGAATTTGCTTTCCCTCTCTCAGGGAAACATTAATCTTTGAAGTCAGACTTCCTGTGATTTGAAGTAAATCCTTTAATGTAACTGAATTAGCATGTTATTTTGCATCCCATGAACAGAAACTTAATATATTGAGATGGGACTGTTCTGTCTGTGAGGAAAGGACTGAAGTGGTTGCCATTGAGCTTTTCATTGTTGCAGTTTAATGATAGTGATTGGCAAATACTCTGGGAGATTCAATATTCCCAGTGTGTGTCTGATTCCTCTCCTTGGCAAGAAAAAAACATTGATACTGGGTTGTAAAGTGAGGACCCTGCTGTTTTGTAATGTGTCTCTTTTGTCCCCTCAGGTGACACATTATTGCAGGGGATGGAGTTGCTGCCCATGCTGATCCAGATAGTAGAAAAAGCAGCATCTCAGAGTACTCAGGTTCCCATGGTAACTGAAGGAGTTGCTGCAGCTTTGTTGATCTGCAGGATGTCTGTAATTGAGGGACAAACTGGTAAGGTCACAAAACAGCTGGCAGAATCCAATATAAACAGGTTCTGAGGGTTAACACTTCTTGACAGGAGATACTATTTCTTAATCTGCGTAGGTTTCTACACAGAGAATCTGGTCTTCTATAAACCAGGGAAAGATCAATTCCCATCTCATTTATGTCAGTGAAGAGTTCTTACTCTACCATGGCTTTGCAAATTCCAGCTTCCATTCATATATACATATAGATATATATATATTCCTCTTTATTCTGACAGGAGATATTCACTGACCTTACATGGTAGGATTTTACTGATACATTAGAAGTATTACTTGATTGTTATTTGGGTAGTGTTTTTACAGACCTTTGGAAAGCATGGGACTGGAATTCTGTCTCCCATTAGAGGGTATTTCAAGAGCTCTCTGAGTTCATACATCAGGTATATTCTACCAAAAGCAACACACCACTTCCCTCCTCTTTACTTCTGGGAAGGTTTTCCTTATGAAAGGTTAAGGTGAATCAGACTTTACATTTCACACATGCAAGTCAAAGAAAGGTATTTTTGTCAGCTGGTGTTTTTTGGGCATGATAATAGTTCTGAATGAGAGAAATGAGAGGCTTTAGAATTGAAGATGAGTAAGGCTAGAAGTAACTTGAGGGATTTCAGGAGAGAGAATTCGACTTTATTTTATGTGCACTGATGAGTTCTGACTTATTTTGAAACATCCTTGATGGATATATGTTCTTTTCCTGTCAGAGTCTAAGCTGAGTGGTTTCTGGCAGCTGATTTTGGATGAGAAAAAACAAATTTTTACATCTGAGAAGTTTTTGCAGTCTGCGTCAGAGGAAGGTAAATTGGCAGTTACTGTATATCCAGTTGCTGTTTAACTGTGTTTCTTAGTACTTGACAAGAACTAATATTGTTAGCCCTGTTCTGTGATCCATAGAGGATAGTTAGTTTCAGATACAAATGAGCTGTGTACTCCTCAGAAGTACATCTACACTAGCTGTAGTCTAACCTTGAAAATGAACTAATTTATTTCTTGATGAACCTGAGTTATCACTCATTTATCATTCCAAATGATAAAGCAGTGGAAGGGCCTTGTGACAGCTGACACTCAGTACCCATTTCATTGCCGCTGAAGCTGTTTTGGCAGGGCTCAGGAATTAACAGAACTGAAGCACTGAGCGTGGTGTTTATAATTTGCTTTGCTCTGTCAACTTAGACCAAAATAGGTCACACACAATGGCCAGGAAAATTGTCCTGGGATCCAGCTAACAACATTTCAATGAAATCATGGTTCAGTTCCCAGTCTTGGCAGATCTGAGTTGGATTTGTCTCTAGCTTCAGTGAGAAGATTATGCAGAGGCTCAGCTCGGAGAGCTATTTTAATGTGTCCTGCTTGCTGTTCATTTGTTTTCAGGTAAAAAAAAATCTGTTTCCTTACAAAGTCTCATGCTGTTTTAAACCTTTATCTTTTCCCCCAGCCATGTGTACAGTGCTGCAGCTGACAGAGCGCCTGCTCTTGGATCATGCGCAGCGGCTGCCGGAAAGCAAAGTTCAGTACGTACGGTGCACTCGCTGTCCCCGATCCCTGTCTGACCCCAGAGTGCTCCTGTGGGCACTGGGAGGGGGTGGGTTTGGGGCTGTGCACGGAATGTTGAACCCTGGGTGCCTTTGTGTCCCCTTGGCTGCAGAGCTGCCTCCCTGGCTAACCCCGTGTGTGTGTGTGTGTTTGCAGGCAGTACCACCGTGCCCTGGTGGCTGTGCTGCTGAGCCGCACCTGGCACGTCCGCAGGCAGGCCCACCAAACAGTGAAGAAGCTCTTGTCCTCTCTGGGAGGGTACAAGCTGGCCTATGGCCTCTTGGAGGAGCTCAAAGTGGTTCTGAGTTCTCATAAGGTGAGTGGCCAGCGAGTGTCTGCTCAGACAGATGGCTGAGTGGTGCCAGTCACCTCCCTGCCCTAGGTTTGCTGTTAACATTGACATACAGGCTGATGTGAACAGGATTCTGCTCCAATGATCTCCTGGAATGCCACTTGTTACTGGATTACTGCATATTACAGTATCAATGTCTAGGGTATGCCTAGTCTTCCTACATACCTAGAAAAGACATATTCAAAATGTTTTGGCGAGGAAGCTGTAGTTTTCCATATATTTTTATTATTTTAATGCAAATTTAATCTCTGCTGAAAGACCAAGTGTTTAATTCCTTTTTTTGTATCTTGGTTCTTTGACCCTGGTTTGTACACTGAAGAAGTTGGGCTTACTGTTCCCAGCTGGCTCAACCTTTTCCAGAGTCTTTGCCAGAAGTGATAATTTTAGTTTTATTTTACCCTAGTTTGCCAAATCCAGCATAGTCCTCCATTCTTAATCTTCTTGTCACTGTCATCCCCGTGCTTTGGTTTTGCTGTCATCCTGTATCCCCTTCTTTCCTTTGAAAACTTCAGTTGTTTGGTATTGACAGGGAGATGGCATTCAGCCTGCTGTTACTGTGGGGAAGTGTGCTCAGGTCTCAGGGAGGTTTGGTGTTGTCTGTTCAGATTCTGCCTCATGACGTGCTGGTGACAGAGGCGGGAGAGCTGTCGGAGCTGGGAAGGACATACATTCCCCCTCGTGTGCTGCATGAGGCCCTCTGTGTCATCTCCAGTGTGGCAGGGCTTGATGTGGACTCCTTTGAGCCAGAGAAGCTGGCCCTGGAGATGCTGCTGGTGAGCCATCATCCATCTGTAGGTAAGTGCAGGGATAAGACTCTCATAGCCAATGTATGAGTTTTTATTGTACCTTTTTGTTTTGTTGTGCCAGCAATCTGCTTCTCGTTAATTATGCTCATTTATTCATTTCTAGTGGCAGTGCAGCCAGGACTTTGGCCAGCCCTCCTCATCAAGATGAAGATAGATCCTAAAGACTTCATTACCAAACACCTGAATGACATCTTACCCAGGATCACCACCTACACTCCAGAGAACCAGGTGATAATCTGCTTTCCTTGTGTTTGTTTTGTGAGGTATCTTGGAGGAGTTCAGTACTAGCTAGTCTATAAGGAAGGAGAGCTGTCTAAAAGGTGGGGAAGGGGGAGGTTAAAAGAGAATGTCTCTGGGGAAAAGAAGCTGGCATTTAAGAGGGAAAGAATGTACCAGCAAGCGAGTAGAATTTTAGATAAGACTCAAATAAATACCCACCGAACAATGCATTGGGGATTGGAATGTAATGGCTGTCTCAGCAGGGCATACTTCTTGGAGACAATTTTAAGCAAGACTGATTATGTTATTTCCTTCGTGTTCCTGACAGTCATCTATGAATGCAGTGGGGTCTCTATCCCTGCTTTCACCTGGCAGAGTGCTCCCACAGCTCATCAGCACTATCTCAGCATCAATGGAGAATCCAGCTCTGTGCCAGGTTACTCGAGAGGAATTTGCCATCATGAAGACACCCGAAGGAGAACTGTATGACAAATCGATAATACAGAGGTAAGTCTTCATAATTTCTTTCTGCATCTGGGGATTGATCACTGCTGATATTCTTGCCAGTGGGTGACTGAGTGTGTCAGATACTCTTTCTCCACAGAAGTTCTTGGATTATTATGCCTTGTCCTTAATCCAAAGCAGTGCTGATTCTTTCTCTACTTTTCCTTCTCAGTGCACAACAGGATAGTATGAAAAAGGCTAACATGAAGAGGGAGAACAAAGCTTATTCATTCAAGGAACAAATCATTGAGCTGGAGCTGAAGGAGGTGAGTTGATGGAAAAAGGAATGCCAGGCTGGTCAGAGTCTTCACTGCAAGTCGTGTGTTGTTCCATGGCCCTTCTGGCATATGTGTGTGTGCTGGTGGGAAAGATTCTCTGAACTACTTGGAATGCTTCTATCTGTATGTATCCCATTTTTTAAACAAAGGTTGACTTCTCTTAGCTCTGGGGAGGGTGACATACCATCCCCGTAAATAAATGGACAACACTTTTTAATGATTACAAATAATTTGTGAGCAATGTGGAGAAATATACATTACACTGCTAAAGGGACACCTAAGTGTTGTTAACCTGCTGATTTCCTTTTTGTCTTTACTCAAGAGGGATATACTTGGAAGGATATTTTGATACTGTTTTAAAAATAAATTGCAAAAAATCCCGTTTCCAACTTGCTTCTCTGACTAATTGAAGGGGTGGTGTTTGTAGTTCCCAGGTAATGATGACCATGGCTCTCTATTGCAGGAGATAAAAAAGAAGAAGGGAATAAAGGATGAGGTGCAGCTGACAAGCAAGCAGAAGGAGCTGATGCACGCACAGCTGGAAAGGGAGGCTCAGATAAGGAAACGGCTGAAGGAGGTGAGTTTTGGTATTTTTTGCCAGCTCTGAATCCACCATGTGATCCCAATCACTTTGATAGAAAATGGTGCAGCAATCACCTGTTTGTTTCTCTTATTGGAAATGAAATATAACAACCCAATTTTTCCACCAGTGGACCTTTTTTTATGGTAATCTCTTGAATTGTTTCTCTTACAGCTTGATAATGAGCTGGAAACAGCTCTAGGACTCCTGGACACTGTTATAAAGAAAAAGCCTCCTGGTCTCACTCAGTACATCCCTGGTCTCATCAGTTCCTTCTTGCCACTTTTTCGATCTCCTTTGGCTGCTCCAAGGATTAAGAAACCTTTTCTTTCCTTAGCTTCCTGTGTCATGCCTGCTCGACTGAAAACCTTTGGTGAGTATTTGCAATTGCTGTTTAAGGGCAGGGTGTGTGATTTTGATGGTGGTGAAAATTCTTGCTCTTACACACTGTGGATCATGACTGTGTATCACAGAAAGCCAAGAGGAAAAACCACCTGGAACAGTGCTTAGGGAGATGGCTCTGATTTTCCAGAGATCCTACTGCTGGGTAGGACTTGGACCAAAGACTTGTCTGGTCAGTGACCAGCTCTGAAGAGCAGCTGGTCACTGTGGGACCATCTTTCCTGTGCAGAGCTTGGAGGGTATGAGTGTAACTCACAAATGGTGTGAAGAAATCTGTCTCCTGGCAGCCCTGGGCTGGGCTTCCTGCTCTGAACCTCTTCGGAGTCTGGGCTCTTACCCAGAGCTTTGTTACAATTCTTGAGTCTCTGTTCCTGGAGCTTTTTGGTTAGCCCTCTCATGGATTCCTTATTCTTCCATTGCAGGTACTCTAGTAAGCCATGTGACCCTGCGCCTGATGAAACCCGAGTGTGAATTAGATGAATCGTGGTGTCAGGAAGAGCTGCCTGTTGCTCTGAACAGAGTGGTCAGTTTGCTGCATGCCCACACCATTCCCAGCCGAAGCAGCAAGGGAGAGCCAGGTAGGAAGTATGGTAGATATGACACTGCCCCCACCTCCCATAACTATGAACTGTTTCAGTTTTCAGGGTTTGTATTATATTTTGCAAGCAAAACTTCACTTTCTCTTTTTTAATTGGATAGCTGTTCATAGATATGAAATACCTTAAGGGTTTTCTCTTCTGGAAGTAGTAGAAGTGATGTTGCAACTGCAGTTAAGTGTAGAAATGAAATAACAGTATTTTTTCTTAAAATGGTTCATACAGAAATAATAGCAGTGAAATTAAGGCTCATTTTTGCCAAGGACAGCTCCTGCCTTTCAACACCACTTAGCATAAGGGAATCAGTGAGACTAAGTGGAGAGACAAAATAATTGCTTGTTATCTGTGATCACAGCAGTGAAATGCCCATGGCCTCTGCTTGTTTGCTGTGTAGTGCTGCAGTTCATGAATATTTTATATTGGCATGATTGTAAAAAGAGCAGTTCTCTCCACTCTGTAACATGAAGGCAAGCAATATTTTCACAGTGCAAGGTAATGATTTGAGTTAAAGTAAACCTTTTTTCTTGATTTAAAAAAAAATAATTATTTCCCAGAGTTAGTTTTAATTTAGGTTGCTTCCAGACTCTTCTTCACAGGGTACTTGTACACTGTACTCTTGTATTTGTACTTCACAAGTACTTGTGCCACTCCACCGAAGGTAACAGTGCAGAAGAGGGGGGTTGGTGTGGGTCCTTGGCTGTCTCAGGGTGTACTCCAGGGATAGGGGTGGTTCACTTCACCCAGGCTTTGGAGCTGTTCATCAAATAACCCAATCAAAAGTTGCTCTGGTAGATGGTGGATATCTTTAAGGGAAATACGGGATTCTGTTTGGTCCCTTAGCCCCATAGTTCAGTTCTCTTGCTGTTCAGTGGTGTGACTGTGGCACACCTCACTGTCACAGCTGACCAGTGGCCACTGGCCATGTTGATCACCACTTCAGTGCTGAACATCTCAGTGATAATTTGGTGTCTCCACTGTAAAACTTTTTGGCATCGTAGGTACACATTAATTAACATTTAAATTCTCTTTCAGGCTTATTTCCAGAAAATAGTGGAAGTATTTTTCAGTCCTTCAAGATTTCCTATATTGCTTAATTAAATTAATATCTAATTATTTTTTCCACTTTTGCAAGAGAAGGGCAGTAGTTTCCACAGAACTTTCCTGGACACATCATACTATATTCCCAAAGGATTTTTCCACATTTTCAAAGTTCTTTGGAATGTACTTGTGTGATATGGCTTAGTAGAGATTAATTTCTTAGGTTACTGTGAGACCTAAGAGACACCATACCTCCTTGTAATGTGGATGATAAAATTTATTATTCATTGCTGAAATGCCAAGATACATCCTATAATCTTTCTTGTGTTGGTCAATATCACCTACTGTGTAAACAGAACATTTTTCTTCTCCAGTAAAGCTTTCTTCCTCCTGCTGTGTATAGAGGGACAGTGGTTTAAGGCTAAAAATATCCAGCCACTAATTAAAAAAAGAAAAGTGTAAAAGCAAACAGATACTGAGCAAACAGAGAGAAAAATCCCACATGAGAAATAGAGAGGGTTTTACTGAAGCTGTTCATGTTAAATAGGAGTTCAGAATGTGTTTGGGATTTAATATTTCTCCCTTGAACCACTTTTGCAGTATTTTTGCCCTACATAAGCTGACTAATACTGCAGTATTGTATCTGCAATGCTCTTCATCTGCATTTAGAAATTGAAACTTGGGTATTCTCTGTCAGCACAGATAGGATATAGAAAGGAAATGTTTTCCATAGACACCTGATACTTGAATAATAACTGGACTAATGAAGGACTGGAAGGAACATTTGTTATATGCTATTGCCAAGGCCCTGTAGAAAGGAAGGAGCAAAATCTTCTAACAACAAGAATAGAAAAGCTTTAATTTTTCAAGGAGGGGAGGGGAGTTGAAGCTTGCACCAGAATTAGGAGGACTTAATTCTCAAGGATCCAGCTGAAGGCTGGAATGACAGCTGGTTAGCTAGGTCGATAGGAAGTGTTTAGAGGAAATGCAGCTGGCTAACAGGGCCTTGCTTGGGGACAAATGAACTTTATAAGTGACTGTCTAATTCACTGAATTGTTTAAATTCCGTTTACAGTATGTATTTCTATACTCTTGAGGCATTGTAATTTGGAATCCTAATGTGACTTTGATTGAAGCCATGTAGAATCCCAGAATCATTTTGGTTGGAAAAGACCCTTGAGATCATCAAGTCCTACCCTTAACCTAACACTGAAATGCCAAAATTCACTGTTGGAGCTGCACTGTTGCTGCTGTTAAGTGGCAAATACGTAGGTTTACTCAGCATCTTTGTGTGTGAGGCTAAGCTTGGCCATATCTATTATGAGCTGCTCAAGTGTACATTTTATACCAGCCAATACTATCAACCAAGTCATGGGAGGATCAGCTGTGTTCACAGGATGGTTTTTTCTTCTCACAGGTGCTGCCCCATTATCAGCTCCAGCATTTTCCTTAGTCTTTCCTCTCCTGAAGACTGTTATGATTGAGACGCCCCATAACAGTGAAGACAAGGAGGAGTTCCTGGTCAAGATTCTGCAGATTCTTACAGTCCATGCTCAGCTGAGATCATCAGGAAATGGCCAGTCTTTGCTGGTGGATGAGGTGAGAGCTGTGGGGTCAGATGAGCCATGGGATAAAACAGCTGATGTGTAAACTGGACAAAGCAGATGAACTCTCCAAGTTAGTTAACTGTAGAGGATTGTTTTCTGCCATGGGTTTTGGTACCTGTCCAGCCCTAGGTTTTGACTGGGATTTTTTAAGGAGTGTCATACATAGGCAAGGCACTTAGAAATCAGAAGATAAAAGTTTTTTTCCTTTTCCCTGCCCTTTTCTCCCCTCAACCTTTCAGAATGGCCCAGAGTTGCTGCCCCGCAGGGACATGCTGGTTCTGCTGACCCGAGTGATAGGAACGGGCTCTCCACGGTTACAGGTGAGTGCTCAACTTCATAACCACAGTCAGAATTCTCCCTAAGTTTCATCAGCATCTAAATGAGGGAAATGTACCAACTGGTTTAAGTCTCTGATGCTGGTGGTTGATACATTCCCAGTTTTCTTCTGTGTTTATGGTATTCTTGGATTAAAACGTCTGCATCTTTTTTTCTGTGGGTTTTATTGCAACAAATATATTCTCCAGTTTTCCAGAGGTGGCATTTTTTCTCTAGGGCCTTGCTCTGCCAGATAAGCTCAGTAGTCTCTCCTCTGAGTGTTTGTTCTAAGGGATGGGGTAGGAAAGGTCAATAATAAAAAGCAAAGAGTTGGGCTGAACTTGTCACGTCTCAGTTTTGTGACTGTTCTTTGGGAATTGTGCTGTGGCAGCACTCAGTGCTCGCTGTGTCAGCAGTTGAAGGTGTAGTGGATGTGTGACATTGGTGGTGCTGTTGTAGGTGCTGGCCTCGGAGGCGCTGACGGCGCTGTGTGCCAGCAGCAGCGGTGAGGACGGCTGTGCCTACGCCGAGCAGGAGGAGATCGATGTGCTCCTGCAGGCCCTGCAGTCTCCCTGCATGAACGTTCGAGATGCAGCTCTCAGGGTAGGTGGGAATCGTTCAGGGTCACACCAAATTCCTTAAGTTTTTGGGAGGTGGATCTTCCCTTACACTGATGCAGAGAGGCTTCAGCTGCCAGGCTTTGGGCAGTGTGTCAGAGGCAGTCTGAACAATAATGCTCCAAGTTATGCTCTTTGTGCTGGATTCATTTGTAAAAAGGAGTACTCTGGGTTTATCCACACCTTTGTTTCCTTAAAAGAGATATAATTAGGACTACTTAACACCTTCTATTTACAATTGGATAGAGCTTAGGCTTAAAGATAGAAGCTGTGAATAAATTCCTGTCTGTGCTAGGCCTTGTTATTGGAAAGCTTCAGGCTTAGTCACTTCTGAGAACAGAAAGAAAAACTTCAAGGGTGCTTGGTGTTCTTTACCATGAAACAAATTCCAGTTTAGCCCTCCTGAGCTGTCTGGTTTGTACTTAGAAGCAGAACAGACTAGTCACCAGAGCCTCTGTAACCTGCCTGTGGAGTTGAATTCACTGTTGAGTCCCACCCACTAGGAATAGGAAGTACTTGATCACCATGGGCAGTGTAAGGCACAACCAAACATGAATTTTGACACTTCCAACCACTGAGAGCTTGACTTGCCAAAAGTTTTAAGTGTTTTAAAGCATCTGTTTCTAAAAATCAGATCCTTGCACTGATTTTCCTGTGAACTAATTCAGGGACTGATGGAGCTCCAAATGGTTCTACCAACCCCAGACAGTGATGAGAAGAATGGACTGAACCTGTTGCGTCGCCTCTGGGTAGTAAAGTTTGACGTTGAAGATGAGATTCAGAAGCTGGCAGAGAGGTAAGGGTTCTTCTTTGTTGATTGGGTTTTAGGGGACCTCTTCTCTGCCCACAGCATGGAGCTGCACTCAGGGGCTTTGCCCCACAGCTGGAGGGCAGCTCTAGGTCACTCCAGTTGTACATGTGGCAGTGGCTTCTTTGCTGAAGGGTGACCCATCCCCTCTGTGTGCTGCAGGCTGTGGGAGTCCATGGGTCTGGAGCTGCAGCCTGACCTGTGTTCCCTGCTGATCAAAGATGTCATCTACCACGAAGAGGCAGTGCGACAGGCAGGGGCTGAGGCTCTTTCCAGAGCTGTAGCTCAGTACCGAAAGCAAGCAGCAGAGGTCATGAGCAAGCTCACAGAGATCTACCAGGAGAAGCTCTATGTAAGTACTCTTGCCCTGAGGGGTTGACAGGCATGATCTGCTGCCTTGCTTTCTGTTAGTCACTTTTCCTTTTGGCTGTCTTGAAGATGTGCATTGAATCTACTATTGTCTTGTTTGAGCTCAGCAAAGACATCAGTGTCTTGAACTTCATGTTATCAGCCACTAATGGCACCATTGGACAGGTGGGAGGGGTGCCTTAGATGATACAGAAAGGCTGTGGTAGGGCAGTGTCAGTTGAAGTAATTTTGACCCCAAACTTGCTTTCTGCTTGTTTTTTTACCTTGCTCTTCTGCTACCTGCATTGCAGGTATGGTTGACAAATTCTCTGCATGCCTATCCTTGGAAAAGGCATTTTAATGAAATCTTTTCTCCTTCCAGAGGCCACCTCCAGTTTTGGATGCTTTGGGACGAGTGATATCTGAATCACCGCCTGACCAGTGGGAAGCAAGGTACAGTCATATTCAGACTGATCTCATCACTTTCTGTGCATCCAAATTAAATGTTTTTATTTAGAAGAACAAATTACATGCAGTTGTATTGGCTTGCTGTTTTCATGTGTCCTTCTGGTAAAGAGTATTTGTGCCCCTCAAGCTAACTGGGGACAGGCGGAACTCCATGAGAATATTGGATGCTGTCATCTCTATGTCCTGATAAAAACAGAGTCTTTCCCTCCGACTGACTGATTTTTGTCTTAGTTTTCTGTGTTCCCAGCTCTGTATGGGCCATTGATTGTTTCAAGAGCAGCAGTTCAAGCCTTAATGAACTGGCCAAATTCCAGTTTGGCTACTTACTTTCTGTTTACTTCTATGTTCTGTACAGGTTTAATTGGAGATCATCTTGTTTGCTACTTTGTCTTGAGCTAATCTGTCCTTTAATGGTGATGCACCTTGTTGTAAAGCTACTGCATTTCAGCAGTAGTTGAAGTGATCCTGATGTCTAAGTTGGCTCAAGTATCCCTAAAGCTTAATTTGAGATAAAAGCTATTATATGGCTGAGAGATTATTATCCTTGTAGGAGACTGAAGCATGGAGTTATGTAATGAAATGCACAGAGGCATTTTGTTTCCATACTGGTTCTTGCTCTCAGTTTCTGTAATTGCTGCTGATAACAAATGTGATTGTGAGCTCTCAGTTCTGTGAGAAGTCAGTAAGCTCACAGGCTCATCACCTTCTTCACAGGTGTGGCATAGCACTGGCCCTTAACAAGCTCTCAGAGCATCTGGACAGTTCTCAGGTGAAGCCCCTCTTTCAGTTTTTTGTGCCGGATGCTCTGAATGATCGCAGTCCTGAGGTCAGGAAGTGCATGTTGGATGCAGCTCTTTCAACACTCAACACTCATGGCAAAGTAAGTCTGAATGTTTCTGTCTCTATCAGTGGAAAAAGATGTAATGGATATGTTGGTACTGTGTTGGAGCCCATAGATTAAAAAAAAAAATACATAAATTTCTTAGAGGTTGCTGTTACTTGTAACAGCTGAAAACTTTCATTTAGAAATTTTTGTGTTCAGAGTTGTTCTGTTAAGTGTCTAGTGTTGACTAAGTGTGGTTCATCCCTGTCATTGCTATAAAATGTAATATTCCTGGATCAGCTGGAGTTAAAATGGTATAAAACTAGAGTAACAAAAGCAAAATCAGACCATAGATCTTTTAATCCTGTGAAGATGAGAATTCCTTTTGAGACTTCATGCAAAGCAAAACATGAAATCTTGCTGATATTGGCTTAGTTAAACTTAAATCATAGAGGAATGGAGGACCATTCTTTTCCCTGTTAGCTCTTCCCCAGCAGTGTCAGATAGGGAAGGTGTGCAGGGTGTGAATTGCTCAGCTTGATTTTCTCCTATGTGCCAGTCACCTCTGGACAAATGCCTGTATTTTTTAGTTTAGCCCAAGACAGTTGGGGTATTTTGTATTATTCATTCTTTCATTGTGTTTATTAGAAAAACAGTGTGAAATTTGTTTGATGTTTCTGCTCTCCCTTGGCAAATGGTGCAACCAAAGGAGCGGGCACTGATGTTCAGGCCTGGGAGCTTGTGTTGTTTCTGGCAGAACATCATGCTGGTAGGCTTGGGGATTCTAATTTTAAAGAGCTAATTTCTCTCTAGCAGGAAATATTTGTTGCCTGTCGGGATGGTACAAGGTTTTATGTGATGTGACACATGAAATGAACTGTAAATACAGTGTGGTTGTTCAGTTGTTGGCTCAGAGAAGAACAAACAAGTCCACTGAGCATAGCAAATCTCATTCTGAGTGGACTCTAGTGGCAAGTTCTGTGGTTTTGTTTTTCAGGACAATGTTAACTCTCTCTTGCCAGTGTTTGAAGAATTCCTGAAAAATGCTCCTAATGATGCCAGTTATGATGCTGTCAGGCAAAGCGTGGTCATTTTGATGGGGTCACTGGCAAAACATCTGGACAAGAGTGACCCTAAAGTGAAACCAATTGTGGGCAAACTGATAGCAGCTTTGTCCACCCCATCTCAGCAGGTAGGTGCCTTTAGGAGGAGTTACCAGGTTCCACACAGAGGCAGGTTAACACCAGGATACTGTTAGGGATGGCAGAGAGATGAAAAATGGTGACAGAAGGGTTTCACTTGGGGTGCATTCTAGGGGGAATTTATGTTAGTAATGACTGTTTTGTGATCTGGTGGCTGGTGGATTGTTTTACAGGTTCAAGAGTCAGTGGCAAGCTGTTTACCACCTCTAGTGCCTGCAATTAAGGAGGATGCAGGAGGAATGATCCAGAAGCTGATGCAGCTGCTGTTGGAGTCTGATAAGTACGCTGAACGCAAAGGTGCAGCCTATGGTCTGGCAGGCCTGGTGAAAGGCCTGGGCATCCTCTCTCTCAAGCAGCAGGAGATGATGACCACGCTGACCGATGCTATCCAGGACAAGAAGAACTTCCGGCGGCGGGAGGGTAAGGGACAGGAGCTTCTCCTTCCACATACTTAGCATTTCTCTTCTGCCTACTACCATTGTGGTCAGGTGATGTTCCTGCACCCCTGTGTTTGGTTTTGCTACTTTATTTTACTAAAGTTTGGCAAGAAAGAAATGGGAAGTATCTCTTGTGAGGCAGTTGGTTGTGTAGAGTGGCTCAGAATTGCTTGATTCACATCGTGGTGCAAGCTAGATTTCTAGTCCTAGACCATACAGATGTTCCCCCTTCTCCTGTTTCCAAAGGCAGGTGTTGCTGGGGGAGAGCTCCTTTTCTGAGGCCACAAATCCCTCCTACAGCACAAGCCACAAGGGCAAGAAAGCAACAGACTTCCAGCTGTGAGATTTGAGTGCTTTTGGAACAGTATTTGGCAAATTGTATCTTCTTTTCCCATCCTCCTTAAATGAAGTTGTATTTTCCTCTGACTGCCTTTTTTGGGTTTTTAGGGGCTCTGTTTGCCTTTGAGATGCTGTGCAGCATGCTTGGGAAGCTGTTCGAGCCCTATGTGGTTCATGTGTTGCCTCACCTGCTGCTTTGTTTTGGAGATGGGAACCAGTACGTGCGAGAGGTAAGGTGCCTTAAATTTCTGCTATCACAGAGTGTTAAAAAACCCAGATGGAATGGATATGGATGTGAATCCTGTTTGTAATGGGGCAAATAGAGAAGGTGACCTATCCCTTGACATACCACTAATAACAATTTGATCTTAGTAACTGAAAGCATCTGATTTCATTGGCCATTAAAAGGGAGCTACTTAGCCAGCTGCATCATTGTACTGAGACACTATTTACATGAAGGCTTTGTTCCCAGAGAGTCTCAGAGGAAAGAAAGCAGTGTTGTGTCACAGTTTGTAAGTGTTCTCTTCTCCTTGGAGGCTGCAGATGACTGTGCCAAAGCTGTAATGAGCAATCTGAGTACTCATGGAGTGAAGCTGGTTTTGCCATCACTTCTTGCGGCACTAGAAGAGGAATCTTGGAGAACTAAAGCTGGTATGGACCAATACGTGCCTGACATGATTGAGTAACCCACAGTTCCCTTTGCTGTCATCCCCCTTGTGTATTCCTTCATCCCTACAGATGGCCTAGATGGTTTATTGTCTTACAAGGGACTGTGGGACTTGTCCAGCTTTTTACAGCTGAGTTCCCTTACACATTTGAGTAACCTTTTTTCCCCTGGCATATTCAAGGGACAGTTCGTATCCGATCTCTATAGTTGTACTTCAGAACGTGCAATTTTCTTGACATATTCCTTTTCCCTCGTACAAAATAAAAGTATTTTTTGGTGTCTTTTAAGTGGCATAGAGCAACTTAATGCATTTCAGCCATTCTTTGTGTTCTCTGCCTGGTAGATTTGAGTTTGAAGTAAATGTGATTATCTCATGTCAGTTCTTAATACTGTGTTTTTTCTTTTCTGTTGTCTTTTCTTTCTTGGTTTACTTTGTTCACAGGGTCAGTGGAACTGCTGGGGGCTATGGCATACTGTGCTCCCAAACAACTCTCTTCCTGTTTACCCAACATCGTGCCCAAACTCACTGAAGTGCTGACAGATTCCCATGTGAAGGTGCAGAATGCAGGGCAGCAGGCTCTCAGGCAGATTGGCTCTGTCATCAGGAATCCAGAGATCCTGGGTAAGACTTGTCTGTGCATCTCTAATATCCTGATGTGACTGTGGTTTATAAAATCAAGGTTTTGGTTCACGGTATTTAGGATTAAATGCACATTTGTATAGAAAGGAAACTAATCCTACAGAAGTATAACATTAAAGCTCAACAGCAGCTGTCTCCTTCCAGGCTTTGTAAATGTTCCTGTCCATTTTTTCAGCTGATGTTAATAGAGTTTCCCCTGTCTTGGTTCTGATTGTTGCTTTAGAAGGACCTAAAACATCCCATGAGAGCACACCAGCTCATCCTGACACGTTTTTGGTTTATGTACAAATAAAGTCTTTTCTTGCCTTTTTAAAAATATTCAGCAATTGCTCCAGTTCTGTTGGATGCTCTCACTGACCCCTCCAGAAAGACTCAGAAGTGTTTGCAGACTCTACTGGATACCAAGTTTGTCCATTTCATTGATGCTCCATCCTTAGCACTGATCATGCCAATTGTTCAGAGAGCTTTCCAGGATCGTTCCACAGACACCAGAAAAATGGCTGCCCAGATCATTGGGAATATGTACTCCCTGACTGACCAGAAGGTACAGTGCTAAAATGCCCTCTAACTGTATTCTAACTGATTACTGTGACAAGCACTAGAAGGAATTTATTTGGCTTGGAGATTTTGCTCTTAAGGTAGAAAATACTAGCATCCATGCAGCTTCTTAATTAAATGTATGTAAATGAGCAGATGACTATAAGGATAGTGACAGTTCTCAGGTCCTTAAGAACATCAGCTTTGGTCATCTAGTTTTTACCAGTTTATCCTGCAAAAAGGTCTTGTAATTTTTACCATATAAGAAATGTCTTGCCAAACAAACAAGTGAAACACAGATCAGCTGCTAACAAATGGATCCAGGGTTTGTTTGAAAAGTATTTGTAGGACCTGACTGCAAGCTAAAGATCTGTGTTTAATTTTTGTGTTGTTAATCTCTACATTTAAACCTTGTGTAAATGTTAAGAGTGTTGGATTTTCCTTAGACACAAACTCCTGGGTTGTGAGCAAGCATTAAAAAGGTTTTGATTGATCTGCACAGAACTGATGTTTCTTGGACCTCAGAATAATTCACTATGCTTGTCTGCAGTGTTGTGAGAGCAGCTAATTAAACCCTCAGGCTGTTAAGGACGTTTGCTGATTATAAGGGGTGAACGTCCTTTACATGAAGGTGACAATGTTTTCTCTCATTTTGAATCTGGTTCTGACTTTTTGAGCTCTTTGTTTTAGGATCTGGCTCCATACCTACCCAGTGTGACACCCGGACTGAAGGCCTCTCTGTTGGATCCTGTACCTGAAGTAAGTCTTTTGTATAAACACAGTTTGTCTTTCAGTGCATTAGGTTAAACGTTGTCCTAACCAGTCTGGCACATCTGTAGCGCCTTTGACTGGACATTTTGCAGATCTCTGTTTCTCTTGGCTGTTAGGTGCGCACAGTGTCTGCAAAGGCTCTTGGGGCCATGGTGAAGGGCATGGGAGAGTCCTGCTTTGAGGATTTGTTGCCATGGCTGATGGAGACCCTGACATATGAGCAGAGCTCAGTGGATCGCTCTGGTGCTGCTCAAGGTGGGGACAGCTGTGTGTGAGCACTGAGCTCAGGTTTTCTCATATTAAATCAGATAAGCTGCTTGTTTCTTGTGTGTATCAGCTCCGTTCCCTGTTTTTTTCCCCCAGGTCTGGCTGAAGTTATGGCTGGTTTGGGGGTAGAAAAGCTGGAGAAACTTATGCCAGAGATTGTAGCAACTGCCAGTAAATTGGATATTGCTCCACATGTACGAGATGGTTATATCATGATGTTCAACTACCTGCCAATTACCTTTGGAGACAAGTTCACTCCCTATGTTGGTCCCATCATTCCTTGTATCCTTAAGGTATGTAACAAAACTGAAGAATTTTATTTATCGGAGAATAAAAAGAAGCCTCCAGAATATTCTAAGTATCATTTTCAATAATGGTGGGATGTGCAGAGACTTGTCCAGCTTGGCTGAACTACTAGAAAAAAAGAAAGGGAATTTAAATTATAAATGATTTCTTCTAAGTTGTTGGCTTGCTGTCTTTTACTTATGGTCACTAGTCATTTTTTGAAGTCATCTTTGTGCATTCACAACTCTATAGTTCATTCGGTTTTCATGGTGGAGAGAGAAAACACTGGTTTGTTTTCCTCCTGTTGCTTGTGTGTGTATTGTGCTGAAAGGCCGAGTTTTCAGAGCCCTTTTTGTGGCTGTGTGCAGGCCCTGGCAGACGAGAACGAGTTTGTGCGGGACACGGCACTGCGCGCGGGGCAGCGAATCATCAGCATGTACGCCGAGACTGCCATTGCTCTGCTGCTGCCACAGCTCGAGGATGGGCTCTTTGATGATCTCTGGAGGATAAGGTAAGGCAGAACCAGCTTAGCCAAAAACGTTTCCTTTCCATTCTTGAAAAACTGGTGTGATTTAGACTCTGTGTTGCTCCTCAAAAAAATGCAGATACCTCCTGTGAAGCAAAAACAATTGTCTTTTTGCTTGTTGATTTGAATGTGATGCCTTACAGCACTTGAGTCTGCAAAGCTCTGCCAGGCAGGATGAGGTTTCCTACTACCTGCAGAGCATTCATGCTGGATTATTAATTCTAGCAGTGACTCTGAAATGCACTTCCAAGGCAGTTGATGTGGCAATATTTAGCCCTTGTATACTGTTTTTCATTTCTCCAAATGCTGAGCAAGTTATTGTGCTCCTGTGTATGAAAATGTGCAGTGGAGCACTCCCAGCCAATAGCAGTTGCTCAAAAATCAGCTGCACTAAATGATTTGTGCCAGCTGAGTGCTGCTAAGTACTCCTACCCCAGGTGAATGTTGTTTGGGTTAGACAGATGCAGGCAATGTCTTGTTCCTTTTTAGAGTCGAAGCTATTCTCGGATTCATTGCTTTGATTTAAAAATCCTCTCAGCCCTTCCAGTTTGGAATTCACTCCATCCCTCTCTCTTCATCATGCTGCTTTCAGCCATGTCGGCAGACTGATGTTACACATCAGCCCATGCAGCATTTCAGTGCAGACCCAGCTGTGCTTCACATTTGGCTCTGGTCTGTAGCTGACATCCTGTCAGAATTGGACAGGTACTGCCTGAGGGCCCTGTTCTTAACACTTGACTTGCTCCTGTTACCAGGTTTAGCTCAGTTCAGCTCCTTGGAGATCTTCTATTCCATATCTCAGGAGTCACTGGAAAAATGACCACAGAAACTGCCTCAGAGGATGACAACTTTGGAACAGCCCAGTCAAACAAGGTAACGCTGTTCTTGCCTGCTGTGCCTTTATTTTTTTCAAATTCTCCTATTTTAAATCAGCATGGACACAGGCTGCTGGAAAGACATACTGAATAATCATGTATTCTGTGCTATTTCTTTCCAGGCTATCATCAATGCTCTGGGAGTGGAGAGGAGGAACAGGGTGCTGGCAGGGCTGTACATGGGTCGCTCAGACACGCAGCTGGTGGTGCGCCAGGCCTCCTTACACGTCTGGAAAATCGTTGTCTCAAACACTCCTCGCACGCTGCGGGAAATCCTGCCAACACTCTTTGGGCTTCTGCTGAAATTCCTGGCCAGTACTTGTGCAGATAAGCGAACGGTGAGGAATTAAGTTGTCCCTTCCTGATGCTGCAGGTGACTGTAGAAAATAACTCCTGAGGAAACCAGGATAATTCTTCTCTCTAAAACACTCCAAAGCTGTCATCAGTTTAACTGTTCTGAGCATGAGCATGTCTGTTTGCTGAAGGGAACTGTGATTGTGATGACAGTAAAACTATTTTTTGATGGTTATTTGTAATAATTTCCATTCCTACTTCTCTATCTACACTATGAACAGTGGTGTATAGTCAAAAATGAACATTTGTTCACAGTTCACCTTCTAAAGTTTTATAAAAAAGGAAAATAATTATTACGTTTTTGGAGACAGGTTGCAGCACGGACATTAGGAGACCTTGTCCGAAAGTTAGGGGAGAAGATCCTTCCTGAAATCATTCCTATCCTGGAAGATGGACTGAGATCAGACAAGAGTGATGAGAGGCAGGGAGTCTGCATTGGTTTGAGCGAGATCATGAAATCAACCAGCAGGGATGCGGTGAGTCACATGTGCCAGGTGAAATTCCTGTTTTCCCAGGTATTGATGTTATAGTGCAGGTATTGCACTTGAGACAGAAAAATGCAGCTAGTGCTGGACTTGTTCTGTGGTCTGAAGTCAGGGCCTTGTAACTCACACTGAGTTGCTGCTCAGGCAAATTTATGAATTTATATCAGTTGGTAAATTTAAACATTGCATATGAGATATAATTCTAGAAATTTTCCACGCCTCTCATCACACTAGGTAGCCTTAGAGCACTGGAACTGTTTGTGCTGATGGATCCTGCTTTTCTTCCAATACTATTCCAAGCAAACAGCAGTTTAGTTTCAGCTGTGCAAATTCTGAATTCTTCGCTACTTTACTGAGATACGTGTGTCTGTTGTGCTTTAGGTGTTCTGAAATTTTATCTGTTCATCTACAGGTACTGCTTTTCTCCGAGTCCCTGGTTCCTACAGTGAGAAAAGCACTGTGTGACCCTCTGGAAGAAGTTCGAGAGGCTGCAGCCAAAACATTTGAACAGCTGCACTCAACAATTGGCCATCAGGCTCTTGAAGACATCCTGCCTTTCTTGCTGAAGCAGCTGGTGAGCATTGCTCAGCATTAGTCAACAATCTGATTAATGATGTTGTGGGACAAGTTTTGAATAATTAACTCAAAGGAGGAGGAGGATTGCAGTGGCAGACCTTCCAGGGAATGGCAGCAGTATTTTATCTCCTCCTGGAGTCATCCTAGCCAGTGGTAGGGAAGATCTTGTGGCTTAAGCTTAGGCCTAAGAATTGCTACACCTGTCTCTGTGATGGAATTGCCACTGTCACCTGATGAAGTTGCTTGGCCACTATGCCTGGAATGGAAAATCTTTCTGATATGACAGAAGAGCTTGGTTTGGGTTCTTCTAGTTACTATAAGAATATGAGAACATTTTTAAATAGAAGAAGGATTTGGTTTGTTTTTAAGATCACATGGAAAATTGTCCCTTGAAACAACTTGGTGTGTCACAGATAATTTCTCAGGTTTGTCTCTTTCTCTTTCCCTGTAGGATAATGAAGAGACAGCTGATTTTGCTGTGGATGGTCTTAAACAAGTTATGGCTGTCAAGAGCCGTGTGGTGCTGCCTTATTTGGTGCCAAAGGTACAAATGGAAATAAATGTTAAACTTTGTATCTGTGCTGTTTCCTCTGCTTGCTGCCAGTTTTCTTTGGACCAATATGGCAAAAGAGAGAGCACAGTCTGAAATTTTCTTCTGATTTTGTGCTCAAAACATTGTCATTTGGCTTGTGGTACATAAATATTTCATGTTGTAGAGAGAGTGAGAATCCTTCTAAAAAACTTTCTGCTTGTCTCAATTTTTGATGTTATTTTTTATTTTTGTAGCTGACTACCCCCCCAGTGAACACCCGGGTGCTGGCTTTCCTCTCCTCAGTGGCAGGGGACGCTCTGACACGGCACTTGAGTGTCATCCTGCCTGCCATGATGTCTGCACTCAAAGAGAAGCTGGGCACCAGCGAAGAGCAACTGGCAAGTAGCACAGCTCAGCTCTTTGTTGTGACAGGTTGCCTGAAGATAGTGTACCAGGTTTACTTCCCAGCCCAGAATGTGTTCTCTAGATTCACAGATTGCATGTTTAATTCAGTCCATTAGCTTCTCCAGGATGAGTCTTTTTGCCTGGTGGCATATTGTGAGTCGAAAAACGTATGCTTTCCAGATCTATTTGTATCCATTTAAAAGTCTCCTTGGCCTGCTACAAGATACAATTCTCAGTTTACTTATTCCTGGAGAACTGCCAGAAAGTCTAGTTAACTTTGTATTTATTCTTGGTGTAGAAGACTGAGAGATTAAAGGGCTGCAGGGAGGAAATCTCCTATTTTGCATGCTGCACTCTTCCCGTACTGCTTTCCAAAACATCTGGTGTTTGGACTCCAGAGAACATCCTGGAGTTGTGACTGTGGACGGACATTTTCATAATCAGTTGGTGAATTAGGAATGAGTGACAGAGTCCTGTTTTCTTTCTGTTGTGGATACGTATTAGATCAGCTTCTAGCCCCAAGTCTGCCTGGAGATCTCTAATGTACCCACAGACGTACTTGTAATTAGTGCTGTGACGCACAGCATTAAACTACCTAAATCAGAAGAATGTTATCTGACTAGACTCACAGTCTCTAATGGGTGAGTAAGATGGAGAGACTGAGCCACTCTAATTTTTGTAAATTCGCCCTCCTGCAGCTGCTGCAGCGATCAGTTCAGCAGTTTGGTCACCTGTTAAATTTTAAGAATCAATCTTACCTGTGTCTTCACCAGGACTGAGTCAAACCTTTAATGGTGATGTGATCAGCTCTTCAATGAGACACAATTAGCAAGTGGGGTGTGTTGTAGTATTTATCTAGAGACAATGCTGGGGATAACATGGAGAAACCTGGGGCTAAATTTGGCTTTGTTCTGTTTGAGAGCTAATGTAAAGTTAATTTGGACTCTTCAGGAGATGGCAAACTGCCAGTCTGTGATCCTGTCTGTGGAAGATGATGTTGGACAAAGAATTATAACTGAAGATTTGCTAGAAGCTACCCGCAGCCCTGAGCTGGGCATGAGACAGGCAGCAGCTGTCATGCTGAACATCTACTGCTCCAAGACAAAAGCAGACTACACTGGGCATCTCAGGAGCTTGGTTTCAGGCTTGATCCGCCTGTTTAATGACACCAACCCTGTAGTTCTGAATGAAAGCTGGGATGCGCTTAATTCCATCACCAAGGTGAGAGGCAGCTTAAAAAGGTCACAGGAGTAATGCTTGGCCTGAGAAGATTTCACAAAAGATACCTGGGTGTCGTGTTGCCTGATCTTTGTTTTACCCCTCTCTCCTGCAGAAATTAGATGCTGGGAACCAGCTTGCTCTCATTGAGGACCTGCACAGGGATATCCGGATTGTAGGGAATGAGGCCAAGGGCGAGCATGTGCCAGGATTCTGTATTCCTAAGAAGGTAAAGGATCAGAATGAGTGTGGATTCATGACAGCCATAATACCCCACCTTTGGGGAGAGCTGATTGATAGTGCAGCTATTAGAAGGAGTGACTATTTAGGCATTCCAAACCTGTATATTGGAGGACTTTCCGTATGTTAGAGCTCTTGAGTAACCCTACAGAACAACCCTCTTGCAATGTGGTCTCTGACAATTCTGTTATGCACGTAAGTTATGGTTGTTGGCTGCTTTTTGTGGGGGAGTAACACTGGACTTCTGTGCCAGATTTCTCTGGTTTAAAAATTCCCTGAGCTGCCACCACTTTTCTCATAGCAACTGGCTTAGTAAGGCGGAGAGGCATGAAATCAAACCAAATAAAAGTAGCTCTGTCAATGTGGAATCAGGAAACTGAAGGTCAACAGGAAATTGAGAGAAACTCTCCAAGTTTGTGCATCTGGTGTATAATAGGAGCAAAAATAAGATACATATTTCTTGCATCTTAGCTTCTAAGCTTTCTTATCTGATTTTCATGACAGGGAGTGACTTCCATACTTGTGGTGCTGCGGGAAGGTGTTTTAACTGGTAATCCAGATCAGAAGGAGGAGGCAGCAAAGGCCTTAGGGCTGGTTATAAAGCTGACTTCTGCTGAAGCTCTCAAACCATCTGTGGTGAGCATCACTGGGCCACTCATTCGAATCTTGGGAGATCGGTTCAGCTGGAATGTCAAGGTGGCTCTGCTTGAAACATTAAGCCTTCTCTTAGCTAAGGTAAGATTCAAAGTATTGAACTGTGGTTTGTGAACATTTTCCATGGCAACCTTCAGAAATATCTGTTGCTCTTCATGTAAATACAGCTGGGATGCCAGCTGCTGTGGATTTGATATGTAGGAACAGCACTGTAACTGGATTGCATTCTTGCAGCAGCTTCTGGCCTACAAAAAAAGCCTCCAGTGCTGAACCACTGGCTGATCCCACTTTCAAGTGATTAAAACACACTGTGTAATTAATCTCTCCTGTATCCATCATTTTTATGTATTGTTTAGTGCAAAGATCTTACGTATCTTTGAACAGAGCTGAGCTTTTATTCAGTGCTCTGAGTACAAAAGGCTGTTCATGATAGTGTAAAATTTCTCAGTGCTGCCCTTGTATTTCAGTGTGAAGAAAAGGTTATTAGATTAGAAAAGGTCAAAGGTTTTGTGGTAAATTGTTGTTTCATGTTTTTCCTACTTCAGTAGCACATTAGATTTAATGAGGGCTCTCTGATAACAAACTGCTGTAGAAGAGGTTATGCTGTTTTCAGGCTTTGATCTCTAGCTGCTCTTTAATATTTGACCCCACCACTTTCCCTTCCTCCACTCTGGAATAGGTTGAGATTGCTTTGAAACCGTTTTTGCCCCAGTTGCAAACAACGTTCACCAAAGCTCTGCAAGACTCAAACCGCGCTGTTCGCCTTAAAGCTGCCGATGCTCTTGGGAAACTCATTGTCATCCATGTCAAAGTGGATCCTCTCTTCACAGAGCTCCTGAATGGAATTCGCTCCAGTGATGATTCTGCCATCAGGTAAGCTGCAGCTGACAGCTCAGACCTTCCTGCTTACTGAGGATGACGGAAAGAGCTGGGATGAATGAACAAAACCCCCAGTTAGAGTTTCATGTATTCATGAAAGCAGTGGACTGCAAGCTAAGAATGGGGATGATGGGGCCTTCCTTTGTCAGAAGGTGAGTTATGAGAGTATTTAGGAGAAAGAGTGCTTGGGTCTGTTCTCCTCTCCTGCACATCCCCAAGCAGCCCACTTTCAGATAAAAGGCAGTATTGACTGTCAGTCTGACCTGAAGTAAAGCAGCTGTTCTTGTATCCTAAGGGCACAGATCCCTAAGATATGAACTTCCTGACATGATAATTTTTTTAATGTTTGAACAATCACAAAATATCTCTGTTGTGTTAGACAGAGACATGGAAGTACTGTCTAGGATGGAGTCTCCAGCAGGGCAGAGAGGGAATCACTGTCCCAAACTGTAAGGCATCTCAGTGTAATTGCTGTGCAAGGATCTGCAGGTATCCAGACAAAATTTCTCTTGGAGGGTGGGGGAAAGGCAGTGTCTGACTGTGGAATATGATCTCTTCCAGGGATACGATGCTGCAGGCACTGCGGTTTGTCACACGAGGAGCTGGTGCAAAAGTAGATGCTGCAATTAGGAAGAATATTAGCACTGTGCTGCTGGGGATGCTGGGACACGATGAGGTACTGCTTCAACCAGCTGCAAAGGTCCCCTGCTGCACACAGTCTTGTTCTTACATTTAAAATCTGAACTTTCTAACAGAATTACTATCTTAAAGAACTTCTGGGAAAATTATTAATGATGTAGTCACAGTGAAGAATTGGAGATTCCTGACCAGTCAGTCCCTGGTTGCTCTGAAAAGCTTCAGTTTAATGTTTCCTTGGCAACTGCATATGTGAGTTTGGCCTGCAGCTCCTCACTAACAGGTTTCAGGTAGCTCTGCAGTCAGTATTTGCTTTTTATCTTGGAGAAAGCCTGTGGTACCCTCACTCTATGCATGGATGTGTTTGTTGCCTCTCAGGTGAGGTTTATCATTTGTGTAAGAAATTTTTCAGACAATGGCAGATTTTTCTCTAATGAGAGAAGCTCTTCAAGTTTAATATAGGGTCTTCTGTATATAGCAGATAGCAACAGTAACATGAGTGAGATTAAATTAATCGTCTAGTAATTTCTTTTTTATGTTAGTCTCTGCAACATACGTGCAACTACTGAGATGCTTGAAATACAAAAATTGAAACATTTCTACTGGGTTGTAAATTTGGGGGAGAAGTGGACAGTAATGGGATGGTCACATAAGGAAGCCAAAATAGCAAAAGCCTGGAAGTGTTAAATGAAAAGTAGTAAGAGTTTATCACAGAGACCAACTCATCCAGAGATGGCTAGAAAAAACACTTATAGTAAGTGAATCTAAACTAAGCTCTTGTGAACTCATCTTTTAAAACATTGAATTTCATCTTTATGACTTTTCCATTTAACAAATCAGAACTTAGAGAAGATCTCTTAAGTCTTCAGTCTCTGCTAGCTTTTTGACCTTAGATTTGGTTTTAAGTTCCATTATGTACAAGAAACCATGTGAACTGAAAGAAATCCACAGGGAGTAGGAGTGAAAAACTACTATTTATTTTCTCCTCCTCTTTATTTCCTGTCATCTTCTGACAGTTGTTTATCTTGCTGCCTGTCTCTGGGGTGTGTTGAGCTCAGGCCATGTTCTCTGTTCTCCCATCCCCTGTCAGGATGCCACCCGCATGGCCTCGGCCGGCTGCCTGGCAGAGCTGTGCGCCTTTCTGTCCGACGAGGAGCTCGGCACTGTTCTCTACCAGCACTTACTGGGTAAGTGAAGCTGTTTGCAGGACTGGAACAGATTCTGAAAGCAGAGAAGATTCCTTCTCAGCCATTGATTCAAGCTAACTTTGTGACTGAATCTCTGCTCTGTATTTTCTTGTGCTTTTCTTTGCTCGTGGCTTCGTGCACTCTGGTACACAGGGAGCACAGGTAATTGGTTGTCAGTTGGGGTTGCCCAGACTTTTTTCTCTGGATTTGTTACCTGATGACGTGATGAAAGTACTAGCATGGCTGAGTAACTGCTGTTGCCAACATGAGGACAGTTGGACATAAGATGTCCAGGCAGGGTGGATAGGAGGGCCATCCCACCTTTTGGGAGAGCGCTGTGGTCTTAGGTTGGCTGATGCTAATTGCAGGCCACATCTGATGGCTTCACACGTTTTTGGAGAATTAACTAATTTGCCTCTAAGTTAGAAAAAAACATGAGTTTTATAGGACCCCAGTGTTGGAGAGTATTATGGATTATTCTCCCCTGTGGGATTAAAAAAGGAATTCTGTTGGCTGGTCAAATTACAGATGACTTTAACAAATTCATTAGAGAGTCAAAGCTTGTCTAATTTTGAACCATCAGAAGTATCTGAGTTGAAGAAGAGAGTCTCTTGTTTGTGTCTGCTTCCCTGCCTGCCCAGGTGGTGTTCCTGCCTGGAAAAGGTGTTGATTTTAGCTCTGTATGTCTTTTTGGGAGAAATGGAGGAAGCAGGGCATTGCTGTAGATGCTGCTCGTTGTATCATTTTATGGCAGTGAATTGACAAACTGCCAAAAGCCTCTTAGATGAAGAGGACTAGATAGCAGGAGCCCTGCCATTGTTCTGTTCTCTCCTCTGCAGCAGATGTTTCTGGCATTGACTGGATGGTGAGGCACGGCCGGAGCCTGGCGCTCTCCGTGGCTGTGAACGTGGCTCCTGGCAGGCTGTGTTCCCCAAAATACTACAGCAGTGTCCAGGAGATGATCTTCAGCAATGCCACAGCTGACAGGGTGAGTCCTGCCCAACAGTGGGGGAGTGCTGTTGGGAGCAGTTTTGAAAGGTGTGAGAACAGGTTCCTGTGATACCAACCAGGACAAAAACCCCCAAGTGCCATCTGAACATTCTCCCTTGGCTAGATGCAGTTTTTATGGTGAAATTACACAACTGTTCTGCTTCTTTGAGTTCTGATCTCTGGGGAGGTGAAGATTAAATAATCTTTAACTGCAGAGTAGCTTTCATTTGGAGTAAATTACACTCCTGTTTCCCTAGAGAGTTCTCATTCACAGACCAAGTTTGCAAGAAGTGGAAATTACTCATTTTAGGAGGGAGATTTTAAATCTGGTGTTGAATGAGTAGTTTGGGATAGGAATTTTGTGGGCTTGGTGGGGCCTGCTGCCTTATTTCTTCTGGCTCATGGTTACATTAGGATTTTTTCATCATATTACCTAATACCATTAACCCAATGTTTTCCTGCTTTGATGCTGCTGTTCTTTTAAAAGATTAGCCTTCTACAAAAGCTGATAGACCATGAGTTTGGTTTTAAAGGATGTTATTGAATTCTGCTGTAGTAATACCAATTCTTGTCTTCATGTTGAAGATCCCCATTGCAGTTAGTGGCATCAGAGGGATGGGCTTTCTCATGAAATACCACATGGAAGGGGGAGGTAACCTGCCTCCCAAACTTTCCAGCCTCTTTATTAAGGTAAGAATTTTCATGTTAATTACCTGGTCATGTTCTTGTGTGATCTGAATCTCTGTTTGACCTAACTCATGGGTGGGTCTGTGAAATCCCTGAAAATCTAGATATTTCTTTTTGAGGCAGAGTGCAGATAGAAGCTTTGAAGCTGTGAATACAACACTGCCATCCCTGCTCTAACATGGAAAATTGCTTTTGAGCTTTCTGTGCTGAAACCCAAGTCTGATTCTTATAAATGCATTTTTCCTTTGCAGTAGTAAACAGCTGGCAGAGAGGCAGAGAAGGGTGTGAGGAAGCTGTCAGGTTTTAAGATTGGTAAAGGTCAAACAGCCTTTGCTAGAAATGTATCAAATAGCAAAGCTCACCTGACCTGAGAACATTGAAGTCAACATCTTTTTCAGTTCATTTTGATTTAAATATTTTTCTTCAAAATTCCTTTACTGGTTGTTTGTTTCTTTTGGTGTGTGGCTGGGGTTTTCTGGTTTCTTTAGTAGTCTGCCCTCCCCAACCCCCACCACACACCCAAGTATCCTCTTGGTAGACAAGGATAGGTAAGAGAGGGGTGATCCTGCAGCATGTTACATTTTCAGATTTTTCTTTTCTTTGCAATTTACTTAACAAACGGCCAAACATGCCAAGCTGACATGAGACAGGCCAACATTCTTCAAAGCAGACTTTGTGTTTGAAATCCGACTTAACTATATTAATATAATAGTATTATGTTAAAATACAAAATATCACACTTGCAACAAAACCTTTATCACTGTATTAATAATGCACTTGACAGTCAGAAGTTAGTTTTCATGTTTTAAATGGATTAAGATTAAAATACAAAACTCTAATTCTTTGAATTTTGAAGTGAAGTCCACTGTTAAAATGCACCCAATATTCCAGCCAGAGACTGGCTTGGCTGTTGTTGCTGAGTGAGTGTGTTGTAGAGGTGCTGACAGTATCAGCTTTTCTGCTCTTGGTGGTCATTGTCATTTCCTGAGACAGTTGAGATGAACATGTGACACTGTCATCAACTACATATTTAGAAATTTTCTATTGAAAAGTTGTCTTGTTTTGAAGGTTTGACTTTCTCTTACACAGTTTAGTCAGACTTAATTGGTAACAAGTGTGTATCTTGTGTACCTGTGAGTTGAAAACGGTTTGCTTTTCTTAGCATAGTTTTAAATGCTTAAATTGGAAAAAAAAATATTAACAACTGCTTTAAATACATGTCCTTGGTATACCTGAACGTATGTGTATCTTTGTCTCCTTCAGTGTCTTCAGAACTCATCCAGTGACATAAAGTTAGTTGCAGAAAAGATGATTTGGTGGGCAAATAAAAGCCATCTTCCCCCACTGGATACTCAGACAATTAAACCAATTCTCAAAGCACTTCTGGACAACACAAAAGACAAAAACACGAGTGTAAGAGCCTACAGTGACCAGGCTATTGTCAACCTTCTGAAGATGAGAGCGGGTGAAGAAGTCCTTGAGGTATGAGACATAAAAAAAAACATAATTGTTTTTAGCAAGGCTGTGTCACTTTGTTCTGCTTTTGTCTGTGTAGTGCCTCAGCCTCAGAATGTGCTGGAAGTCTCTTATGAAATAGATGAAGTGGGACATTCCCATTTTCATTTAGATCTTCAGCAGCATTCTCATGCTAAGCTCTGAAGAAATCAGCAACACTTCTTCTATACAACCTTATAGTGCAGCATTAACAGAACTGGGGCATTTAACATACCCCCTTAAGCCTTGCCTGTGCTGAGTTCCCTCAGCTGGCACTGATAATTCTTTGCTTTGGTCACTTGGATGATCACAGCGGCACTAGGGAGTATTTAGGATGGACTACTACTTCATGCATCCATTTCCAGACCTGTTGTCTAAGTCTGACCTGCTTTTGGATAGTTCCCACGTCTGGAATTGTAAATCCAGGTGAAGACTTTTGGGACGTTGGAAATGTTTCAGTTGATACAGCGCACAAGGCACTTACTGTGATTTAGAATGGTGTGTGCTGAGGAGTTGGTAACTGGTGCTGTGTCCTCTCCACAGTCAGTTTCCAAGATCCTGGATGCTGCCAGCCTGGAGCTCCTCAATGAGAGCTGCAGGAGGTCCCTGAGGAAGCTGGCTGCTCAGGCTGACTCCGAGGAACAGATCGATGACACCATCCTGACGTGATAAAACTCCCGAAGACAGGAAACACTGAACCAGCCGCTGCATCAGCATTTCAACTCAAACACCTATTATAAATGTTTTCATTTTTGAAAATGTTAATTCTGATGGGATTTCATGAAAAGGACTCCCAGAGAGTATTTTAGTATCAAATATACCAGAATAGCCTTAATTAGACCCACACTAGATGAAAATCAAAAATTTGGTCCCCTTTTTGAAACAGATAACGCGCAAGAGACAGACATACTAACCAATACTGGTCAGCTGTGGCCGACTTTGAGATGTGGCCAGAGCACAGGCTTAAACTCTGGTGACAACTATTTCCTTCCCAGGGTCTGTGCAAAAACTCCAGTACTGCAGGTATTGTTGGTTTTTCCACACACCCTGGAGGCAGGAATAGAACTCAGTGGAAGTTCAGTTGTATTGTTTCTGTGTACTGCTAACTTGCTGCTTGTGACGGTTCTGAAGACTGAAAATCCCTGTAAAATGGAGTATTTAAAATAGCCTTAGAATTCACAGATGCGAAAGGGGGATTAAATGCAGTCTGTTTAGAGAAGGAACATTTAATAAAGGCTCTGACTTTGATCCTTCTGATGTAAACTGTTCTTTTTACAAATTCATTTGTCAACAAACTTATACTGTGATTTACTTTTCAGACCTGTTTGTTCTAGGGCATTGTAGAGTGGACAGTGCTGTGATCTGTGAAAACCTTTTGCAGAACTGAGGCAAGACAGGGTTTAAAGTCAAGCCAAAACTGACATTTAATGAAATTTGTAAAGTAATTACTCCTGTTAATTTCTAAAGTATTTTTGACTACAGACAGCTTTTTAGTTACCCAACTTGTGAAAAATTCTTTGTATTTATGTCTTCAAAGGCTTCACAAGATATTTGGCATTAAGTTTTTTGGTCAATGACATGTGCTGCTCCAAGAAAGTATTTTATTTTACCTGGCCACATATATCTCTCTTGAAAAAAAATTAATTTACTAGTACATTTTATGTCACTTGCTGGAAATAGTGAAAATGTTGTTGCAGAATACACATTTTTAGAAGGCAAAATGGGCTTTACATTCCATGTAAAGCAGTAGTTAAGTGAGCTGTATCTGTTTTATGAAACTCACAGAAACTGGTTGCACCTGAGAAGCCAGAGCACTAACATTTGTTATTTCATGTGGGTGGGGTGTGTGTGTGTGTGATCTTCCTTGCTTGTAACTCTGGATGGCTCAAACCATGATGATGGGAGAATACAACACTACACATCATAAAACTTGAGAGCATGAAGTGGAACCGCATGGGAACACACGTTCTGCTAGAAGCAATTTTCTGATTGTTATGGCAGTAGCTGCAAACACAAGAACATTTTTATCATACTAATGCCTCAAACAGCGAGATACAATCATCAGCAGGTACTTGGGAGTGTTGTGGTTTGTTCTGGTCAGAAGTACAAGAATCTGGTAGAAGAATCTTGGTGTTGTGTCAGTTCCCAGCCTGTGATGTAGCATCCTGACAATAGATTTGCTATAGGAGTTAGTGGAAGAAGTTGGAAAATCAGCTGTTTTACCCTGAGATAGGCTCGGCTCCCACTGCACCACTTCCAGCTGATTGTCACACAAGTGTTTATATAGCATTGTAGGATGAAGATTCCATAGCCTCTCTGTGCCATCTATTTCATTATATGAACTTACCAGACTGTCAGAACTTTCTTACCTCGTGTCTGAAGAAAAAGTTTTCCTTGCTGCTGCTTGAGTCCACTGCTGCTTGTCCTGTTCTCACAGACATTGAAAACAGTTCATTTTTGCAGCAACTGTATTATCACTTCAGCGTCCTCACCCCTAGATGAAATAAATTTAGATTTTCTATGTATTTTCATAGAGATTTCCATGTTTTCTAAACTTACACTACTGCTCCTTATGTTTGTTTCATTCTGACTCCTCTTTGCCTCGAGATGTCCATTGCTGGCCCAGGTCTCACGGGAAGTTGTTTTGCAAGCCCCACATAACAAACACATTTGTTCACCCCAGCACAAGCTCTGGGTGCTGCTTTGTTGCAACACCAGCATGTCATTGACACATTTAGTTTGTGATCAGCTATGAAGCCAAGCTACAAAATGGCTCTTCAGGTAATTAGCTCTGATTTTGTATTTATGCATTGGACGGATTTCTACAAAACTGCAGCGCTTCCCAGTTGGTCTGATGGAAATTGTTCTATTTCATCCCATTCAGCTGCATTCTGAAGGTGGGTTTTAATTCTAATTTTTGCCTTTCAAAATACTTGCCAATCTGAAGTCATCTTAAAACGATGTATTTTGCACTGAGTTGGTAATACTCAAGAGTGAAAACTCAGCTAAATGCTCCTGAAGATTTGGCAGCTTGGGGCACTGGAATGAGTTTCACCTGTGATAAATTTAGCTGTGCTTTGGGATCACAGGGAGAGCAGTTAAACCATGCAATGCAAAACCTCTGCCCTGAAACATCTCCAGAATTTTATGCCATTCAAAACCTACTAAGTAGGTGTCAAAAAGCTCAGTGATCGTACTGGAATCACTCCCTCCATTACTGCAGCTAGGAAGGAATGAAAAAATGGCAGGTTTTCGTGAAGAATGGCTGTTAGAGCTCTTGATTATGGGCACCTTGGCTTACCTATTCTGATTACAACTGGTGCTCCACAGAAACATGGGAAAGAAAATTATAGGTAAATGAAGCCTTTTTTATTAACTTGTTCTTTAGAACAAGATCTTCTATTATTTTGATGATTTGAATTTCCAGCTAGGTAGCAGCAAGTGGAAAGATTCATTCATCATCCCAAACTTCTTTGTTCTGCCTTGGTTTGGTTCCTTGAGAAGTAGAAAGTTCTGCCCGGGAGAATATTGATTTTTCAATTCCCGTTTAGCTCCTGTTGGTTATTTCTGCAAACTTCTGCAAATTTCCTTCTAGTTATTAATTTGCCGTCAATTTGTTCTTCCAATTCATTTATCATTTCAAATGTTCGAGCTGGGTGGCGGGCGTGTGTAATTTTTTTGTTGTTTTACATGATGCTGGTGGGGTGGTGTTTCGCTATTGCGGTTTGGTGTTGGTAGTTGGTATACAAGGATATGTTCATGAAGTTCATGTCTTGTTCACTGTGTGCATGCTTCTCTTCACCTTTATTATGTGTTGTTGCCTTCTCTTCTCAAGTGACAGCATTCAGCACTTCTTCTACTATTGCCGAC